>OV049855.1:39380113-40727613 GCA_920104075.1 Melanargia galathea | reverse complement strand
TTTAATAAATAAAAAAAAATAATATTTCCGTCGATTTCTCCAGGATCCCAGCAGTGATGACCACGGTACTACCTGGAAAGTATACCCTTTCAAACAAAAGAAGAATTTTCCAAATCGGTTCAGGCGTCTTTGAGTAATCGGAGAACATACATTACTTAATTTAAAAAAAAGATTCCGATGAATTGAGAACTTCCTACTTTTTTGAATTCGGTTAAAAATTACCACCCCGAATATTATCTATCTATAATATAATAAAACTGTAACAGATCCAATTCTGTACATTGAAGATATTTTGAAATTTTTTATTGGAGGGCACTCTATAATCGATACTGAAGCCAAAACTGCAATTTGTTTTATTTTTGTCTGTCTGTCTGTCTGTCTGTCTGTCTGTCTGTCTGTCTGTATCTTGGCCGCGCATCACGCCGAAACTACTGAATGGATTCGAATGAAACTTGGTACGATTTGAGTTTATACTCCGGGGTAGGTTATAGGATACTTTTTATCCCGAAATTCAGCACGGTTCCCTTGGGAGAGGGGATGAAAGTTAAAACATGTATTTAGCTGTAATTCATTAACGCGTTATTCGATTTCACTCATTCTTTTTTTGTTAGAAAGGTAGTACTTTAAGTATTGTCCCGTAAATATTTCAAGGTCATAGGTTTTTTAGTTTAGAAATGACAGGCATTTATTGGGTTCCAATAACTTGGGACCCGGATCTTTGTACGTACGGCTTATTTTAAACTGGCGTGCGTTTAAATTTATGTTTGTCGTTCTGTCTATTTGTTCCAGCTAATCTCCGAAATGGCTGGATCGATTTTAATGGAACTTTCAATGTTATAAGGAGTAACAGGCTACATTTAGTTTAGGTACATAAAAGAATTATGGGATCCGATCCGATTCTATATAAAACTTATAAACACGCGAACGAAGTCGCGGGGGTCAGCTATTATTATTATTGTTGTTTATCTTTTTCCCTTTATTTTTGTACTTTTTTTTACCCATGTGAGTTTTTTTTCTCTTTCTTGTGTAAATTCTATCTGTGAACTTGTTATTAGCTATAATTTTTCTTCAGTTCTTATTTATCTACTTTTTATAATTAGCTCTAAGTTTTCCTTGACAATAAATTAAAATAAAAAATAAAATTAAAACTTTATTTGCATACGGCCCCAAAACAGTAGTCAGTTTCAGATAGACGCCACTAAAAATATTTGAGTAACTCCCGTCAACTAGTTTACCAGTTAACTATTCCCAGTTGCACGCTGGTCGTGGGTTTACGTTTACGGTGTCGTATATTACGGCGTGGAACTTAACTTGATGGTTAAATTTTAACAGTTGAAGTTTGGCTTACGGCTTTCGGTGTTTAAGTGTGAGTACTGTGACGAAATAAGGACGCTTACATACCTACTCCATTTTGAACTGACTTCAAAAAAGGAGATTCTATATTCGACCTATACGGTCTATGTATTATTTCTAGAACCAATGAACCGATGGTGATGATTTTTCTCTATCGCAATCTACATACTTTGAGAAAGGTTTTACTTATGTACGAAGTTACATGCATCAATGTACCCATATGTCACTAATATTTTTGATTGGTACACCTACCTATTTCTCTGAGATTGCTGAAGCGAAATCGGATCAATTTTTCCTAAAATACTGCTTGTATGTGGATATAGTTTTTTTTTTAAATCCCGTGGGAAACTTTACTATTGACGGGATAAAAAGTTGAGAGCTATGCGCGGAATATCCTTGTGGGATCGAATTGGAATTCTTTATAACAAGATTCACCGATATATTATCTCATCGAGTCGCGAAATTTTAATGAAAATGGACGGGACACATAGCTAGAAAAACCAATAGACGTTAAAGGTCATACCTAAGGTGCTTGAATGGCAACCCTACAAACGCAGCTTCAGAAAACCCTTCCCTAGGTGGGTTCCCTAGGTGGGTACTCAAGCTACCGCGGTTCAAGCGATTCGCTGGACACAAGCGGCACAAGACCGCGTTCTGTGGCGATCCTTGCAAGAGACCTATCTCCAGTTGCTAGACGATAAAACGACGTGATGCATGATACACGCTTGCGTAACGAACGATGCATATCTGTGGCAACGCCTTCATAGGAATATTTTAATGTACAGGGAGCCTTATCCAAACTGTATCCAATTTCCCGGTTTTACGCGCAATCCAAACGTTACAGACGAATAGTGCGGTTTTAATATCCTGACAATATGCTATACAAGTACCTAATAAACCTGACAGTGTTACCTAAGTGTATACGAGTACCTATGTGTGTTACCTAAGTACCTATGTGACTACCTATTGAGGGACGTGTGGCCTTGTTGCAACAGTCGATTGCGATGGTTAAGCAACCTTGACTCAAGTCGCTAACTGGATGGGTGTCCGACGGCTTTTCAATGGAGATCCGAATCATTGCCATACCTCAGAGATTACTTTAATCCGTCGATACCCGTTGTTATCGCAAACATCATCATGTTTATTAAACCTAAGATTTGAAATCTTGTACTATAAGTACTTATACAATTATTATAAAGGTCTGGAAGCCCATTTCATAACCACCCCGATACAAGAAATCCCCTACAATAATGAGATTAATGGAAAAGAGTCAAAACCCTCAACAATGAGGAATACGACTCATGAAATACCTCTGTATATCTGATATTATCTGATATTTCAAATCATTTAGAAATTAGACATATATCTATTGTAAAATGGTGATAATAAAAAAAACCGGCTGATTTTGTTGTGGGCTCTTCTCAGACCAGGGCGCGTTTGGAACCCTCGTAGTTTTAGTTTTAAGTTTTCATAGTAATTATCACCATTACCTCACTTTCATGTACTTTTTATATTGACGTTCAAAAAGTGAACAGTGTACCTACTTTGAATAAATGAATTTTGAATTTGAATTGAATTGAAATTGAATTTTTTTTAATGGTTGCAGTTTTTTTATATATGAAACTTTTATTTAAAACAATACTTTTTTTACAAAAACTATAAATACTTAAAAATAAAAATTACAAATCAAATAAAAAAAATCAATCAATGATTTAATTTGAATTTAAATTGAATTGATAAAAAAATTTTCACGCTTTAATCCTAATAAAGTTACGTTTAGTTAGTTACAAAAATAAATCTCGACTTTGAAAAGCTAGGGTTTAACTTTTGAGCATAAATTACTCGTATCCTCCTCCCCGTATTGTAGGCATGTTCTTAAACTTTTAAACCTTGGCTGATTAACGCTGTTAACACACGACCCAACTCGCTCGGATCAATTCATGTTGGTTAGTCTGTGAGAAAAACTGACACATGCACCACTTACTTGATCAAGTCAACCATTTATTTTCACATAGGTATCACATTTTTTACCATATTTAGCTATTTTGTATGGGTAGCTGGTATTTTTTTTTTAATTTAAATAATGAAACGTCATCTCTATTGGTCACCAAAGTTACCCAATAATAAATAAGGAGTTTGACAATTTAGTTTTTCCCACTTTGCATAGTATCAGAGATATTTAACTATTAATATGGGTGATATGGATGTGATTACCGATTGTCTTAATAATAATTACCGATAAAATCTAGTATGCAATATGCGGATCACCAGCGTGATTAGCATATCGCATACTACATCACACAGCAAGTCAGGACGTCTGTTAATAGCCAAATCGGTTCATCTCTTAACGCTATAAACCACGACGGAGTAAACAAGCGAGCTACGTCTGTATTTGCTTTTAATTAGTTGCTCGCTACATTCCCCCATATGCGTAATGGAGAGCTCCTAGTGTGAGAGTGCGTTTTCATTGACATACGAATTCTTGACGTGATAATATCATACTAGGTGATTTACAGCGATACCACACGGCGCGTTAAAGCGCCGCAACGCAGGTAGACAAATTCGGTCAGATCGCATAGGTAATAGAAATGAACTATATTGTAATGGTAGTAAAAACTCTCTTTGTCTTAGTAATAAGTACAGGAACGTAAGCCCAAAAATCAAATCTAACAAATTGTCCTTGACAATTTTTTTTTTAATAATATAACTAACACAATATTAGATAAGTAAATAAAACAAAGTAATCTTTGAATAATTATAATGAACTACTTAACTGAAAATATGCACATCAACAATGTCTAGGGATATTTTGTATAAAGTTCTGAAACTCGAAAAATATTAATCGGTTTTAAATTATTTTAATGAAAGCTTATTTTGTAGACCATATTAAATGATTCTAAATTTGAATTTGAAAAAATAAATTGAAAACAAATGATTTGTGCGGCATAATTGTAGCGAAGTTCGAAAGTTTCAATTGACCTAACCCAGTTTTTGGTATATTTTTGTATCAAATGAAAGTTTCAATGAAAATTATTGGTTAATTTCTAATTTATGCAACTGTATGCATCATGCAGAGGCGCCATTTAACAAGAGACGAAATGTTAAGGGCAGTAGGTACGCTCCAAACTGGGGCTCCTCAACGAAGTATTGCCGAGGCGATTGAAACAAGAAAAAACGTGATATCAAGGTTGTGGTCACGTTATTGCACCACTGGTGAAGTGGCTGAACGGCACCCAGGCGAGAAGCGCATAACCGCCCGAAGACAGGACCGATTTTCGCAAATGACCGCGAGAAGATAACCAAATGCTACAGCCATGCAGTTGGTTTAAAGGCTCCAGTCAGACCACCATTTGCTTGTCAGTGACGAAACTGTGAGGAGAAGATTGCACGAGGCTAACCTTCATGCTCGCAGGCCGCTTCGTACTCCAGCACTACGCAGAGGAAATCGTGGACGAAGATTACAGTGGGCTCGCGAACATTTGCTCTAGGAAGAATAGAATAGAATAGAATAGAAAAGTTTTTTATTCAAATAAACTTTTACAAACGCTTTTGAATCGTCGATTGAGTCTACCACAGGTTCGGAATGCAGTTCCAGCCGAGAAGAACCTGTAAGAAACTCGGCGGTTGCTCTTTTTTAAAAAATAACATTATAACAATTATTATTATAAGATAACTAGTGGTCTGTAGTGCTGTTTACCGATGAGTCCCGATTCGGATTTCATCCTGATTTACGAAGAGTACGTGTATGGCGAGCTCCTGGTCGTAACAACCGTCTGCGACACCGTCAGGAAGTCCAGCCATACCACGGCAAAACAATTATGGTTTGGGCGGGAATTCGTATCGATGGAAGAACAGATCTCGTTTGGATCAGAAACACCATGACTTCTGAAAAATACCGTAATCAGGTGCTAGCACCAATAATCTATCCCCATCGACTGCAAATGGACCAAGTTTTCACGCTCATGCACGACAAAGCCCGTTCGCACACTGCGCGAGTGGTGACCAGCTGGCTACAAGAGCACGATGTGTCGATCTTAGACTGGCCCGCTGAATCACCAGACCTAAACCCCATAGAGCACGCATGGGACATGCTCCAAAGAAGGGCTTTGAGGAGTTTTCCTCCGAACATTGCGACTGCAAAGCAACTTTTTTTGCATCTTAGCAGGACCTGGGACAATATCCCACAGCAAGACTTTGATAACTTGATTCAAAGCATGAAAAGCCGTTGTAGGACCGTGGTTAACGTCCATGGGTGGTTTACTGACTACTAATTTTAAATAATTTTTCACGTAACTGCAAAAAACCTGATAATTTTGCTAAAATTATATTTTTTCTTAAAAAGACATCTATCCTTAAGTTTACCATCATTTCACTTTTTGTCTTTATTTCAATAAAAAATTATTTACACAAAAAAACTAATTCTGTTTTATTCTAAAAGATAGTCTGATAAATAGGCTTTACAAAAATATATACATATTGTATGTTAGTTATAACCAATTTTGAATAAATTGAGAAAATCAGAATATCCCTAGACAGTGTTGATGTGTGTATTTAGAAATATCTATAACCGTGGTTGTTTAAGAAGAGAAGACGATATTAAACTATGTAATATTTTAAGTGAATATTATTATCATAGCCTGTCAATTAAATAATAAGTTCTAAAATTTTCTGTACAACAGTATTTGTAAAAGAATAAACAAAAAACAAACAACACAGTCTCAAGAAAATGAACTGTTTGAACATCTCTTTTATCCTCTCACAAATAATTTGGTGCGAACAAATATTTAAGAGTGACAATTTGATTTAGGGACCGTAGAGAAAGACGGATCGGGGCGCAATGTAAACAAACTCAAAATGTTCTTTTACTTAACTTGCAAAACCTTTTTTTATGTTTTAAGTATGTTCCAACGGTAATCTGTTATTTGCGCCGAAATGAAGATGTATTTTTCAAAGGGGATTTATTTTATCTTTAGAAGTCTTTTTTAACTTGCCGTTTTAAAGACTAGTTAAAGTACCTGCGCTCAATCTCTATGTGGTATCGTTCCGGAACGTTAAATCGGTTTCAAGTAGGTACGACTGAAACCTTCTATCTTTAGTACGAGTTTTCACATCACGTGAACGTTAATCGAGTATCGAAACACTATTGAACACTAAACACCAGTAATATTGCTTGTTTTAATACGCAAACCACACCAACGGAGTAGATTGGCGCCGAGGAGCAGTCTTTTTACCCGACTACGGCAAAGCCAAAAGAAAGGGGTATGATTTTAGCAGTATACATATGTATGCATGTTTATATGTACCTATGTAAGTATGTATGTATGTATGTATGTATGTATGTATGTATGTATGTATGTATGTATGTATGTATGTCTGTATGTATGTATGTATGTATGTATGTATGTATGTATGTATGTATGTATGTATGTATGTATGTATGTATGTATGTATGTATGCATGTATGTATGTATGTACACATGTATGTATGTATGTATGTATGTTAGTATCCAATTTTTGTATCAGATTCTATGTTCCACCGTAGCGCCTAAACTACTGGACCGATTTTGATGAATGAGGTGTCAGTTTATTCGTTGTTATAGTCCGGGTGATATACGCTACGAAAAAAATCGAGACTTGCACAATAATTGAGACTGTAGCAATGATTGATGCAACTCAGTCAAAATGGGGTTCAGTTTTATTTACTTTGACATATTATGCACTGTATTATGGTTGAAAGCAAAATAAAACACAGACGGCCGGCGCTTAGGTTTCAGGCGATTCTATTGACTTTTTACTTACTGGGTAGCTATGTAAATATAATATTGATTAAAAACAAGAAATATTTTTATGTATTTTTGCAACCTCTAAGAGTTTATTTATGAAACAGAGCTAATGAATAAATGTAAGATATTTAGAACTTCTTTTCTAATCCTATTTTGCTGTAAAACTGTAAATTGTAATCCATTTCAACATTTCCAGTTCCCGTTTTAAACGCGCGCGGAGAATATTCGAATTTAGAACAATAATAATAATAATTAGATATTAGGGTTGTGCGCATATACCAATCGAAGTTCACTAAACTGATTTCAAAGCTTTCATTAGATTACTTATCGGGGGTTAAGTTTAACATACATACGTACGTAGGTATGTCTTCTAATAATATTATTATTAGATTGCCAACATTCCAGCCACAAAGGGGCTTGCTGAATTATTGGCCCAAGCTTAAATAGTATTGGAACAAATTAACAGTAACCGGACGAAATTAAATTGTACACTGAAACTTGGGGAAGTAAGGTCGGCTGGAAACCGCTGAGTTTGATCGAATTTACATCTAAATTATGTAATTCTGTATTGGTTAAACAATTTGCTTGAGCAGAGCGTACCTACTGTTTATTTTGAGTAACAATCTAATAATAATTAATTATTGTAATATAATCTAATTAAACACATAAAATATAAAAACAAATAAAATATCTAATAAATACGAAATACATATTACATCGATTAAGTACTATATTTTATTTGATCAATAATGTTGGTATTATACCTAGGTATAATTATATGTACACGATATTAATCAGTTTCGAACAAAATCTAATTTTAAAAAATCTGTTCAAATAAAGCGCTCTATCTAGGGGTAACTTCTTCTTCTTCTTATGGTGCCGTCTCCTTCCGAAGGTTGGCAATCATTAGGGCTATTTGCAATCTGGACACCGCCGCACGGAAGAGCGATCTAGTACTTTTGCCGTACCATTCCCACAGATTTCGTAGCCAAGAAATTCTCCTTCTACCAGGCCTTCTCCTGCCTTGGATCTTCCCTTGTATGATTAGTTGGAGAAAGTCATGTACTTGTTATTTCTCATTAGGTGTCCGAGATATTGGAGTTTCCTAGTCTTTATTGTGGTCAGAATCTCTGTATCTTTCCCCATTCTCTGCAACACCGTTTCGTTACGGACCCGCTGTGTCCACGAGATCTTCAGCATTCTCCGATACACCCACATTTCAAACGCTTCTACTTTGTCGCTCATGGCCTTTGTGAGCGTCCAAGCTTCAGCTCCATATAGAAGTACGGAGAACACGTAGCATCGAGCGGTCCTAATGCGTAGTTTTAGGTTCAACTTGCGATTGCAGAAAATCTTTTCCATTTTTCGGAATGCATTTCGGGCCTGTTCAATTCTGCATTTTATTTCCAGGCTGTTATCTCCCTTGTCATTCACTAACACACCAAGGTATCTGTATCGGTTAACGCGTTCCAGGTTGTTACCATTGATGTTCAAGGAAGAAGCTGGATCTGGTGTTCGACCCACAGTCATGTACTTGGTCTTCTTACAGTTTATGTTGATACCATACTTAGCACTGGTTTCGTGTACGCGATCCAAGAGTGTTTGCAAACCCATAAGACTATCGGCTATTAAGATGGTGTCATCAGCATATCGAATATTATTGATGACCTGGCCGTTGACGACTATTCATTCCTACAGGTCCTGGAGAGCCTCAGAGAAAATAGCTTCAGCATATATATTAAACAGCAAGGGCGAGAGAATACAACCTTGTCTTACACCCCTCACTATCTCTACGTAAGAAGAAGGCTGATCTTCTACTCTTACATTGGCCAATTGTTGTCAATACAATTTTTTAATGAGCCTTATAAAATCCCGAGAGTCAATGCCAATGTTCTGCAGGACGCCTATGAGTTTCTGATGTCTTATTCTATAGAACGCTTTCTCGTAATCGACGAAACATATATGTAATTCACGATTGACATCCCAACATCTCTGTACTAGCACTTGATATAAGCAAATACAATACAAGCACTAGGGGTAACAAATACATATAAATAATATAATTAGATATTAACAGCTCAACATAACTCAACTTCATTCGTCGTTGTCATCGTCAACTACTGGACAGGTAGATATACCTACCTCTCGTCAATCCACGATCCACGATCACCCAGCTCAACTCGACTCAACATAAATTAAACCTCCTATGTACGAATATTATTGTTACACATACACATATTATAGTATGTAGTTATTTACACAAGTGTTGTATAATAAGGGGCATTAAAACACGAATGTGGAATCCCTGCAAAACGGATGATATAATGTTGTACAGAATTTCATAATAACACTCCTTTGGATTATATTATGGTATAGGACATTGGGTGTTTTAATGTTGGCAATAATAATTAAGCTAACTGTTTCAGAATCTTTTATAGAGGAATTAAAAGAATGGGTGTAGATAAACTCTATTTTGACCATATCAGCATTCATATTGCATTTACGATACAGATATCCAGCCAATAAGACACATGAGCTCACTCCAAACCATAATCCCGAGTTTATTATATTGAATTTTGAATAACAGCCCGAGGCATGGCAGCTTCAAATACAGGCGCGTTCCACCTAGAGCCACAGAATACTTAATATTATGAGTTGTACCTACAGTCTGTTTTTCCTTAGTTGTCTATAGGTAAACAAATCGCAAAATTTGCGTGGCGCACAAATTCAGTGGTTTATGTTGTGCGTTGTTGATCAGTCAGTCAGTCAGGACAAGCCTCTTGAAACTAAAAACTTGAAAATTTCACAGTAGCTTCTTTTTAAGATGTAGGCGCACACTAAGAAAGGATTATTGGACATTCCATCCCTAAGGGGGTTAAATAGGGGATGAATGTTTGTTTAAAAGTAATTTTTCATGTTATATCCATGAAAATTGGTATTTGGGCTTTCGATAAAAAATAAAAAATATGTATTTCAGGATTTTTAAAAATTCTATCCCCAAGTGGATTAAATAGGGGATGAAAGTTTAAATGAGGGTCGGTCATTTTTCACGTTATTTACCAAGTTATATTCATGAAAATGTTCGCAATGTAATACAATCAGATGACCTTATAGGACAAAAAATGTTAGGTAGGTAAATACCTAAAAAATATTTACAAAACCTCCCGTATACTTCAGTACCAAAGTGGAAAACACCCGCCCCAGCATGGATCAGGCGATTGAATAGGCAACTAATTTCACAGTTGCGTTACCTTTTAAACGCTTTGAATTTAATATTAATGCCTCGCTTTTAGTGTGTATGTGAACTTAATAAATTGGATGATTTCGTTTCCAAACGCTATTTTTGTAAATAACCTGTATATTTTTTACCTGCCCCGTAGGTCTAGTGGTTAGCATATTCGACAGCAGATCACGAGGTCCCGGGTGCGATTCTTGGGTCAGGCAAATAATTGTTAGGTATTGGGTTTTTCTATCAAGAAATTCTCAGTGCCAGCCCGGAGATAGTAGTTGGCGGTGTTTCACCTCTGTGCATCCGAGAGCAAGTTAAGCAGTCGGTCCCGATTATTATCACTATCATATGACAATAGTCGTTAAAGCCCGCCAACCCGCATTGGAGCAGCGTGGCGGGTCTAAGCTCTATATCCCTCCCTCGTAAGAGAGAGGAGGCCTGTGCCCAGCAGTGGGACGTTAAAAAGCTGTAGTGGTGGTGGTGATGGTGGGTATATTTTTATTGCTTCCAAAAGGCAAATCAGAGCCCTGCCAATCTGTTATCTGCCTGTCCGTCCGTACGTATAATAATGTACCTAATATCGGCAGTTTTTATTTTATTACGCAAGAACCGAGGTGCATTTTTATATATTCGAGATAAACCGCACTTCTTGTGATAATGCTCTCTCCTACCTTTTGAAAATCCCAACATAATCGGTTTAGCCACTCCGTAAAAAAACAAGTAAATTTTTAAAGTTCGGTTTTGTTAGTTCATAATAATATAATCATATCATAAGTTTAACAAGAAGCAGTTATTTCGAAATCACAGACGGACACTCCAATTTTATTTCTTTGTAAGTATAGATGTTGAATACCAGACACACCTACAGTTACGGTATAATAAAATACAAACACGATACGTAATAATAATTGTACTTAGTCAGTGAGTTTTATGTTTCATTTACTTTTTGCTGACAAACAAACAAACAAAAAGTCAAAGGGTATTTATTCCATGTTTTATGTGTTTAGCGAAATGACAAGGGCGCTCATTAGGCGGTACGCGAGGCCGTCTGCATTTTATGCAAAATGGACCTATTCGCCAGAGTTTTTAGGTTGCAATTCCTTTTGCAAACAAATAGTAAACTGCTGGCATTATAAATTCCCACTAATTCGGGTTGCAGCTATAAAACAAACTTGGCTATTATACGGTTCTAATGATTTTGTTTGATATTACGCCTGAGGGGGGGGGGGGGGGGGGTTATTTATTGGTTACGGGGCTACTGAGCCGTAAATGTCAACAGATATGGACCTATTAAGGTGCGTCCAGACTTGAACATTTCACCGAACCGAACTGCGAACATTTCGGCGAACTTGTTACGCTCAATGTGGACGGCGCGCTTGGAGCGCTTGACATGGGTTACTGCGTAACAGTTTGGCGAAACTTTCGCCGAACTGTTACGCAGTAACCCATCTCAAGCGCTCCAAGCGCGCCGTCCACATTGAGCGTAACAAGTTCGCCGAAATGTTCGCAGTTCGGTTCGGTGAAATGTTCAAGTCTGGACGCACCTTTAGCTTTTTTTAACCCCCGCGCCGACGCGACGCAAAAACGACGGAGTGTTATAAGTTTGACGTGTCTGTGTGTCTGTAGCGCTCAAACGGGTGAACCGATTTGAATGCGGTTTTTTTGTTTGAAAGGTGAATTAGTCGAGAGTGTTGTTAGCTATGTTTGACGAAAATCGATCCAAGATGGCCGCCGCTACAACATGTCGGATTACATATTATTTTTCTATATAGGTATATGTAATCATATGTATATGGGTACCAAATGAAAGGACTTGACTAGTAGAATAGCACTATGCATATCCAAGATGGCTGCCGACACAAAATGGCGAATGTCGGGGTTTTTTTAATTTTTAATTTATACTTGTTCATGTACAATTAAATAGGCCCTTGACCGCGATCTCACCTGCCGGGCCATTTATTCTCTAATTTAGTTGCCAGCAGTAAATGAGAGCCACCGAATTAGTTCGATATGCATTGCTGCTTTACTGTGTGAAATATAAACAGTGATTTCATTTCACACAGTAAAACAGCAATCTGAGAATAAAAGATCTGAGATCGGCAGCGCAGGGAACGAGCGAAAGGGTTGAGGCAAGAAACTTAGTCACACGCATGCTAAAAAATGAAGAGGAGTGGCATAAGTACGCCCAGATGATAAGGGCAATTATCATGCGCAAAGAGAATAGAGAACGAGAAGAGAAGAAGAAAAAAGAGTAAAAGAGTGGTCAGCACGAAGTAATGCAAATGCGGTTCCGTGCTGATCAAGAGGACAAGCGGAGGTTGTCCTCAAAAAAAAAAAAAAAAAAAAAAAAAAGTAAAACAGCAATGCATATCGAACTTATTCGGTGGCTATCATTTATTGTTGGTAACTATATTAGAGTAAGTATAACCCCTCAGATAGGAAGTTATAAAGTAGAAGTATAAAGTGGCTGCCAGCGACTCTCTTAAGATAGTAGGTAGTAGGTACCAATGGAACATATTATATGCAATACTTTTCAAAGAGATTTTCATTTCTATGTAATAGGTATGGGAAACAAGAAAAAGAATAGAAGGAAAAAAAAAGAAATAAAAATATAATATTTAATATCTCACTAAAAGCTATCTAAAAGCCTTCACTGCGAACTTAATATAAAACGTTTGCGTTTCGTTCCATTTAATTTACTAAATGAAAGAGAAAATGAGAGAAAAATACTCCAAAAGCGAAAAGCAGAAAAGCGAGCGATGAGCGCTTTTTTATGTTTGTTAATCCTTTTTTAGCTCCTTTGTAGGGCATGTTGGAAAACGGATAAATGGAATATATATTAAATAGTCTTCAGGCGGCCGGGACCGCGTCTCTTTCTAGGAATGTAGTTATTTTTCTTGGAAATTAAAGTTGATTAGTGCCCTGAGGTTTTAATATTCTTACGCGTGCAGCTACCCTGCTAAGGGTCTATGCGGATGGGCTGCATTTGCACTGCAAGCCGACTGTAAAATTGCAGTTTGTAAAATGCAATTTTACAGCTAACTCCAGTTTTGCAGCTTACAAATTCTAATTTTGCAGATAACAAACATTAATTTTGCAACTATCTTACTCAAAATTTGCAGCTAACTAACTCCAATTTTGCAGCTAACTCCAGTTTTGCAGCTTACAAATTCTAATTTTGCAGATAACAAGCATTAATTTTGCAGCTATCTTACTCAAAATTTGCAGCTTAAAAACTCCAATTTTGCAACTTATAAACTCTAGTTTTGCAGGTTGAAAACTCCAATTTTGCAACTTGTCAAAAATCAAAGTATGCAATAGAAAAGCATGTTTAAAATTGCAATAACAACTACAGACTGACTGTACGCAAACTGCGCAGTCACTTGACTTTGACTAAAAGTTTCTCAGTTGATTATCTACACAGAAAAGCTCAGGCTGCCCATGAGTCTCCTTGCGTGGTTCCCTATAATATGGATTACATTATTATTTTGCTACTATTAAGTTTCTTGTCGACTATTTTCAGCAGCCTCCTTCTCTATCAGCTTTTCGTACCGGTGGTACAGTCTTGACATGTTTGTGACAGTGTAAATGAGAAGTGTAAATAATTCCGAATTTTGTATTTGAATTTATTTTTTTGTAACACAAACTCAACATGTTATTGTTTGTTGTCCCAAATACTTATAAAAGGTATCATCGACCGCGCAAAGTGTTTTTAAATTGTTCCCCAAATAAACACCCCATTACAACACCCGAGGAACTGCTTACACCGATATAAGGAAAATTGCGGAACTATTTCTGTCATGAATTATGTATTTCCTCGGTCGCGTCGCGTTTTCAACGCAAAGTTTGCTTTACGGGCCTAACGAGAACATATGCGAGCGCTGACGGGTTAATCTCTTTCATTGTTTACTCACCCGTCGCGTATTTACCTATATTTTGTTTATTGCGTTGTTTTTGGATGCGTTAGTACATGTGCTTTGTCACTAAGATTTATAAAATTATTCTATATACGATGTATAATTTTTGTCTTGACTATATTTTTAACCCCCGACGCAAAAACGACGGGGTGTTATAAGTTTGACGTGTCTGTGGGTGTGTGTCTGTCTGTCTGTTCCCCTGTAGTGCTCAAACGGGTGGACCGATTTAGACTTTGACCTTGAATAAATTTAGCAGACGTGGGATCAATGGGGACTTTTGACACTTTATTCCTACTGGTGTACCCAAGGTATCTACCAAAATTCAGCTCTGTCGGAATTACTGTTAATTGAAATGTCTATTTTGACCGGGCTATAAGGGATGTACGTATCCCTGGAAGCGACGACAAGTCGTCGCCTCAAATACTTATCTGTCGGTTGAAATAGGAGATCGCACATAGCTGCGAGACCCGCATCGTGCCGGTACGCTAAATAGCTGTACGTTTCACGATGCAAAAGCGATTATCGAATACAATCGAAACAATTTATATCGATACGGTAGAGAACGCCGCGAGCGTACAACAGCTCTCAGCGTCTCAACAGTTGGTAATGAAGGTGTAAACATGAATTATCCAATCAAGGGTCCGTTACACAGCTAGATGGCGCCGCGGACCATTACCGCGTCTGCGCCCGCGGCGAGCGCGTCTTTCACCGCGATATCTTGAACGTGCTAAATAAATAGTTTGCTATACATTGCGTTTCTATAGCTGCACTTAAGAACTCACGGAGCGGTTGTGACCCGCGTCTGCCGCGGTTGCGGGAGAGCTATTTTATTTCTATACTAACGGGACCGCTTGTTTGTGCGGAAACCGCAGCCGCCGCGATTGCGGCCATCGCCCGCCGAATATGCGGGCGATCGCAAGACCGGCGGTTATATTTATATGTAAGAAAGAAAAGATGGAATCTGCTCTTCAAAAACAACATACTAATATGCGAACGCGCCCGCCGTGAAATCGCAAACCTTGCGGGCGAACGCAGCCTGCCGCGCCGCGCCGCCGCGCCGGTGCAACGGGACCCGCAAGGAACCGCGCGCTCCGCGGTTTTAACTCGCGTCGTGAGTTTTGTTCTCTACATTTCCATGTATTTCGTGATCGTACGAGTGTTGCGGTCCTGCAACCGCGGCGGGCGCGGGTGAAAACCGCTTCGTGAATTCCTACTCTAACGTTCCATTACTGGGCACAGGCCCCCTCTCTTATGATACATTGCATGAATCCACCACTACAACTGCAGCTCTTTAACGTTCCATTCCTGGGCCTAGGCCTTCTCTATTGTGGAGAGAAGGGATTTAATTAGAGCTACCCACTAGGCTGTTCCTATGCGGGTTGGCGAGCTTTCGACTTGATAATGATTATTACCAGGAGCGACGGCTTAACGTACTCTCCGAGACACGTGGGTTGCTAGCGGTGCATCACACCGCTAGCAACCAACTTCGTGCTGGCACTGAAAAGTTTTTGATAGAAAAATGCAATACCAATTAAACTGATTACGCTACACTCATCTACCATTATCTCCGTTCCGCCGCGGCTACGAAGCTAGCAATGTACGTCGAACACTACTAAAATTACAAAATAACTCGATACAGTTAAACGTTCACAGTTAAGTTGTCATCTCTATGTATGTAACTCAAGCAGGTCACCCCTTTTTGTTATGATAATAATGACTCATTCGAAGTAACCATAATATCAAACTGCATTAGAATGATATGAACATTAGTCATAACGACGTGTTTTTTGTGTAAAAACTATAAAATATTTATACTGCTACATAGATAGCAAGTCAACAGTACAAAAATGTACCAACCAGTTTAGGATTTTTACGTAGTTCCTATTATGGCCACTACTGATGAACTGTTTTGTTTTTAATAGGTATTTTTTATTCTTGATTTCTTTAACTAAATTGTATCGATATTACAAAGAATACAACAACAACGGTGCAACATTTCAAGTTAACGTGACATGAGCTTTGAGGGTAAAGTCTCATTTAATAATGAATGGAAGAAGAACTGTCATGACAGATTCACGATGCAAAAGCGATTTTATCGAATACAATCGAAACAATTTATATCGATACGGTAGAGAACGCCGCGAGCGTCACTCTCGACCGCTGGTAATTTTATTATTTAAACGCTACTTTAATTACTCGGATGACACGTTTTTCTACGTGATAATTTGAACTCAGCGCACTGGTCACTGGTGATAGTGGATATATATACGTTATTTGATTGTAGGTAGAATCCTGTCAATATTTTTTTCACCAAAAATCGCAAATATTTGCTGAATTATTCCCGCCGATAGGCCGCATCACGCCCGCCCACTCCAAATAATCATTCCCATCCCGTCATCTACGTGCTCTATCACGAACTGAACTTTTGAAAATGTAAAATCCCATTTCGCACCACACTTGTCTTACCCCTTATCATTCGCCCTTGCGGCATTAATGATTTCTCATTAATACAGTTCCACTTTAAAATGTAACTCCATAATGAAGCGGACTACAAGAAAAAAAATTGGTTTTCTGTAAAGTCGGTTTACGGACGATAATTTTACGTGATGATGTCATAAGAAAACAAAGAGAGATAGATGCGTCACAAGCCGAACGCTTAGGCCGATCGTGCCTTCTCTATCGCTTGTTCCGTGCTCTCGCTTGCACGCGGTACGTGACAGTGAGCCATGCTTTTTCGTGCGTGTAGCCAGTATTCATTGATTTAAGTATAAGATATTATCACGTCAAAAAATAAGTTGTTTTACAAAACATTAGGTATGTTTTGTAAAAACAGCTTATTTTTTGTCGTCTCGTTTAAACCTGACTTAAAAAAGGCAGTGTCAAAGTAGACTATTGAGGAACGCAAACGCGACATAATACTATGCGACGCGATAATATCAAACAGTAGCTGACCCGTTGTCCTAGACACGTAACGTAGGACATGTGAAGGTTCAGCTACTGTCTGATATTTTCGCGTCGCGTCGTATCATGTCGCATTGTCGCGTTTGTCGCTGACGTAGGACACCCCGTTAGTCGCCTAGGACAACGGGTTAAGTGTAGTCCATCGAACTATTACGCTTAGAATGGAAGTTTCTAACAAATTTCCGCTCGAAACGTAAGCTATAAACCAACCCATGTGTGCCCTGTAATTACATTTGCCGACACGCACACAAGCGCATGAGTACCTTGAGCACTGACGCGACGATAGCCTTTTAGGCTTGCTAAAAACGGCTTATCGCCGCGTCGACGACTGCCTTTCTTTACCTATTTATTCTAAGGTGTAGTCACTCGATCGACTAAATTGTCGCGCGTATCGGTCTTTCACCTCAAACGCTCTCCATATTTTTCTATACAAAGCGTGAAAGTTTTCACCTGTCAAGTGTCACGTGTCACCATCGACGATACATCCCATAGACACCTCATGTTTATTTTAATTCTACTGAAACAATTCTGGCAACTAGCTGAAGTATGAAGGCGCGGGGAATCGCGTTCTGATTGGCCCGACCAAGGTCAGTACTTACCTAGGTTGCGAAAAGTACACGGGCTAGGGATGGGACACGTTTGATTAAAACACGATAAGTAGATACTTACCTAACAAACATATTGTATGAATGTTATTTTATATTTTGTATTACAGATTGCTATATTGCCCCTACCTCTACATCTACCTACCTCTACCTACCTACCTAAAGGTAGGGGTAGAGGTAGGGGTAGGGGTAGAGGTAGGGGTAGAGGTAGGGGTAGAGGTAGAGGTAGAGAAGAGAGGGTTGTCAGTCACTGTCAGTCACTGTCAGTCATTCAGTCAGTCACTGTCAGTCATTCAGTCAGTCACTGTCAGTCACTGTCAGTCAGTCAGTCACTGTCAGTCAGTCAGCCAGTCAGTCACTGTCAGTCAGTCAGTCAGTCACTGTCAGTCACTGTCAGTCAGTCAGTCAGTCACTGTCATTCATTGTCAGTCAGTCACTGTCAGTCACTGTCAGTCAGTCAGTCACTCAGTCATTGTCAGTCAGTCACTGTCAGTCATTGTCAGTCACTGACAGTCATTGTCAGTCACTGTCAGTCACAGTCAGTCATTGTCAGTCACTGTCAGTCATTGTCGGTCATTGTCAGTCAGTCACTGTCAGTCAGTCACTCACTGTCAGTCATTTTCAGTCACTGTCAGTCAGTCACTGTCAGTCATTGTCAGTCACTGTCAGTCACTGTCAGTCATTGCCAGTCACTGTCAGGCACTGTCAGTCAGTCACTGTCAGTCATTGTCAGTCACTGTCAGTCACTGTCAAACAGTCAGTCACTGTCAGCCAGTCAGTCACTTTCAGTCATTGTCAGTCAGTCACTGTCAGTCATTGTCAGTCAGTCACTGTCAGTCATTGTCAGTTACTGTCAGTCACCGTCAGTCACTGTCTGTCACTGTCAGTCACTGTCAGTCAGTCACTCACTGTCAGTCATTGTCAGTCACTGTCAGTCACTGTCAGTCAGTCACCGTCAATCACTGTCAGTCATTGTCAGTCATTGTCAGCCAGTCAGTCACTGTCAGTCATTGTCAGTCAGTCACTGTCAGTCATTGTCAGTTACTGTCAGTCACTGTCCGTCACAGTCAGTCATTGTCAGTCACTGTCAGTAACTGTCAGTCATTCAGTCAGTCACTGTCAGTCACTGTCAGTCATTGTCAGTCACTGTCAGTCAGTGTCAGTCATTGTCAGTCACTGTCAGTCACTGTCAGTCAGTGTCAGTCACTGTCAGTCATTGTCAGTCACTGTCAGTCATTGTCAGTCAGTGTCATTAATTGTCAGTCAGTCATTGTCAGTCACTGTCAGTCATTCAGTCAGTCACTGTCAGTCATTGTCAGTCAGTCACTGTTAGTCATTGTCAGTCACTGTCAGTCAGTCTGTCAGTCAGTCAGTCAGTCAGTCACTGCCCAACGACGTGACGCGATTGTCGCGCGAATGCCTATTAGGACACCTATTCGAGATCAGTATGTTTGATCGCGAGTTCGTACGAGTAAAATTCGCGCGAACTGGCGATGATCGCGCATTCGCGTTGTATTAGGACAACGTCTAAGAGAAAAACAATTCGGTCTACGGCTTTATTATGTTCATACTATCGACAATAGAATAGAATTGATGTTGAACGTCACTATCGTTCAGAAGGTAACTAATGAAACGAGATAAATACTTACGCGGCGAGTATGAATAAAAGAGATGCGGCGATAACGCGAGTAGATTTCAAGCTCCTCCTACTCTGAACATGACCAACATAAGATGAACCCCGCTATAAATTATTTTATTTATGATTATTTTGGTAAAATTAGTTTTACTGACTTATCGATGAAATGTTATGCTACCTTTCTTTACCTCGATGTTTGAGAGATTTTACCACACCATTTTACAAATCAGCAAGGCATCCTTGTATTTTTTGTCACTATATTTCATTCGCCAAAGCGGACGTGTTTACGGCGCTCAGAACTGGTCGATACTAATTCGGAATTTTCGAGCAGCCACTTATATAAGACTAAAAAAACTCAACTGTTACCTCACACCGCGTGCCTGTTATCATCCGTCTATGGGGTATGTCGTCGTTGCGTGTCACATACCTCAAAGTCCACCTTTGAAGATAGGACAAATCTAACGGAAAACGCGGAATTTCTCTGCAATGTAACTTATTGAAATTTTAGGGACGCGACGCGCCATATCTGTGCCGATGAAACGCGCAAGAGAACTTCCGCGCGCGGAATTTCTTTGTCGTTTTTCCCTTTTTAACCCCCGGCGCAAAAACGGCAGGTTGTTATAAGTTTGACGTAGGTGTTATAAGTGTGTGTGTGTGTGTATGTGTGTGTGTGTTTGAGTCTGTGTGTGTGTGTGTGTGTGTGACGTTCTAATGATACGGTTCTAATGATTTTGTTTGATATTACGCCTGAGGGGGGGTTATTTATTGGTTACGGCCGGGGCTACTGAGCCGTAAATGTCAACAGATATGGACCTATTAGCTTTTTTAACCCCCGACGCAAAAACGACGGAGTGTTATAAGTTTCACGTGTCTCTGTGTGTGTGGGTGTGTGTGTGTGTCTGTCTGTTCCCCTGTAGCGCTCAAACGGGTGAACCGATTTGAACGCGGTTTTCTTTTTGAAAGGAGAATTAGTTGAGGGTGTTGTTAGCTATGCTTGATGAAAATCGATCCAAGATGGCCGCCGCTACAAAATGGCAGATTATTTTTTTTTCACAACTCCCTTTAATATGGGTATCAAATTAAAAGGGCTTGACTAGTAGAAAATAGCACTAAGCAAATCCATATGGCCGCGACCACAAAATGGCGAATGACGGGGGTTATTAAATTTTTAATTTATACTTGTTATTCATCTGAAAGTCAGCCCTTGACTGTGATCTCACCTGACAGTAAGTGACGATACAGTCTGAGATCTTATGTCCTTTTTTGTTTCTGGTCTTAAGCTATAGGTACATAACATAGTTTCCGATAAGAGGTACCATAGGAGGATAACAAGGAAAACAAGCATTTTTTGAAAAATTTCGACTGGCTTAAATATTATCACGGCTGAAGTTGTAGATCCCTGTGACAGACGGACTGACAGCGGAAGCTTAGTAATAGAATCCCGTTTGGAAATGTAAATCCTCTGCATAGTTTCAAACAATAGACGTCCACTGCTGGACATAGGTCTCTTGCAAGGATCGCCACAGCACACGATCTTGTGCCGCCTGATTCCAGCGGCTGCCAGCGACTCGCTTGAGATCGTCTGTCCAACTTTTGATTATTGCAATTATTAATTATCAACATCAATGAGAAAGGTTATAAAGAATAAAGAAACTGTTCATATTTTGTGAGGAAAATTACACAATGAGTAATCCAGGCAAGAAATATACGCTAAGTAGGAAGGAAGATCTTGGAGTATTCGAGAATGAGTTAATGATTCATGCTTTATACATAATTTATTTGATAATTTGCCAGTTTCATGCACGGTGTTTTTTGCTACAAAATAATTTTAAAATGATCAAAAGAAAGGATTAGGCATCTAGAATAATGGAGACAGCCAAAAGTTCTAGGTGTGTTAAGTGTGTGTGTGTGTGTGTGTGCATGTGCGTGTGTATGTATGGGTGGGTGGGTGTGTTTATGTGTGTGTGTGTGTGCGTGTGTGTGTGTGTGTGTGTATGGGTGTGTGTGTGTTTTTTTCTCTTTAACGCCGCAACTAGTGACCCATTTTTATCCTGCAAAAATCCACAGTTCCCACGGGATTTTGAAAAAACTGAAATTTTTTTGAACATATTTTTTTATTTTTAAACTGACTACACATGCACCAATTAGAACTACAGATCCAATCAAAAAAATGGAATCCATAAACTTTTGTTACTAAGATTTGTAACTAAGCCAAGTTGTAATAACGTTTTACCATATACCTAGTAGGTACACTAACTTCTTAGAAAACAGTTCTAGAATAGCACAAAATGCTTTAGGTTATGCTCATTAAGTTAAGTGTTTCATTTATATTTTATCACTAGTTCGTTGTAAAGGTAAACATGTAATGAGAAACCTGGATGTTCTAGATTAAAGGCTTTAATAAATTACCTGCGATAATAAATCCTAGTGCTGGAATTGAAATGTGTATTTGCTTTTTAAATCTGGTTAGAGATCCTAATTTAATTTTTTTAGTCATCTAAACACAACACCCGCAAGACCCATCACACTGCAATAGGCGCAATATCGAACACATTTAAATTTAGTTGGACGAACATTGTGGTTAATTCTGTAGTAGGTACACAAACTCTAAACTAAACTGGTAGTTAAAAAATACAGCCTGTATTTTTCGCAGGCAGTATGTGAAAGTGATAGGAATTGATTAATCTCAGTTATTTTAGTTTAATTCATATAGAGATTCTGTAAAACAAAATTTAGTCCCATTACTGTGTGATGCGTGTGTACTAACAAATTCCTTGTTTTATTGTCCCTTACGTGTACCCAGATAGATTGATTTTTTTCCAAAACTTCGACAATGGAACAAGAATCGGCGATTCTTTTATTTTGGCATTCGGAAAAATCGTAACGCTCGGCCCGGTGTCGAAAATGTCCATTCAAAAATTCCGAAGGCATTTTTTCAATATGGTGCAGCGTGAAATGGCAAAAAATTGACATTTCGGGTGGACGGGTGACGATGAAGGGAGGAACCTCTTTTGTGGCATATCCATTGCTTCTTTTCGTGATACACATTATAGTAATAACTAGCCGACCCCCGCGACTTCGTCCGCCTGGATATAGGTTTTATATAGGATCGGATTGGATCGCATAATCCTTTTTTGTACCTAAACTAAATGTAGCCTAAGTTACTCCTTATAACATCACATCTGCCATTGAAAGTTCCATCAAAATTGATCCAGCCGTTTCGGTAATTAGCTGGAACAAATAGACAGATCGACAAACAAATTTAAACGCACACCAGTTTAAAATAAGCCGTACGTTCAAAGATCCGGGTCCCAAGTTATTTGAACCCAATAAATGTCTGTCATTTCTGAACTAAAAAATATATGACCTTGAAATATTTACGGGACAATATATAAAGTACTACCTTTCTAACAAAAAAAGAATGAGTGAAATCGAACAATGCGTTAATGAATTACAGCTAAATACACGTTTTAACTTTCATCCCCTCTCCCAAGGGAACCGTGCTGAATTTCGGGATAAAAAGTATCCTATGTCCTACCTCGGAGTATAAACTCAAATCGTACCAAGTTTCATTCGAATCCATTCAGTAGTTTCGGCGTGATGCGCGGCCAAGATACAGACAGACAGACAGACAGACAGACAAAAATGAAAAAAATTGCAGTTTTCGCTTCAGTATCGATTATAGAGTGCCCTCCAATAAAAAATTCCAAAATATCTTCAATGTACAGAATTGGATCTGTTACAGTTTTATTATATTACTAGCTGACCCCCGCAACTTCGTTCGCGTAGATATAGGTTTTTGTATAGGATCGGATCGGATCGGATCCCATAATTCTTTTATGTACCTAAACTAAATGTAGCCTAAGTTACTCCTTATAACATTGAAAGTTCCATTAAAATCGATCCAGCCATTTCGGAGATTAGCTGTAACAAATAGACAGACCGACAAACATAAATTTAAACGCACACCAGTTTAAAATAAGCCGTACGTTCAAAGATCCGGGTCCCAAGTTAATTGAACCCAACACTGAGGGTTGTAATATCTGTCATTTCTGAACTAAAAAACCTATGACCTTGAAATATTTACGGGACAATATATAAAGTACTACCTTTGTAACAAAAAAAGAATGAGTGAAATTGAATGACGCGTTAATGAATTACAGCTAAATACATGTTTTAACTTTCATCCCCTCTCCCAAGGGAACCGTGCTGAATTTCGGGATAAAAAGTATCCTATGTCCTACCTCGGAGTATAAACTCAAATCGTACCAAGTTTCATTCGAATCCATTCAGTAGTTTCGGCGTGATGCGCGGCCAAGATACAGACAGACAGACAGACAGACAGACAAAAATGAAAAAAATTGCAGTTTTGGCTTCAGTATCGATTATAGAGTGCCCTCCAATAAAAATTTTCAAAATATCTTCAATGTACAGAATTGGATCTGTTACAGTTTTATTATATTATAGATAGATAGATATTAAACCCCCTAATAATATAAGTAATAACTCGGCAGCTGACGCTCAAGAATTCGTCTTAAGAATTTGCGTCAATCGCGCAACGCAAAAGATTATCACTACTGAGCCAAACGACCATAATATAGATGATTACTATGAAAGCGGAATGCAGAATATCATACTCTAATTCTCTACAAGCGTCGATGTCGTTATCAATCTATAGACGTCCACTGCTGCACATTGGTCTCTGTAAGGACTTCCACACGCCTTGGCTATGCACCGCTTATATCCAGAGGCTCTCTGCGATCCGTTTGATATTGTCTTTTTACTAAGTGGTGGGTGTACCAAAGCGGCGTTGTGAAATTTACTCTAGCAAACAAATTTTGGTCCAGGTAGCATTGAACTGCATTTCTAAGATCATCTTTCTATGTCACCATGAGTACGATAAATAATCGTTCTGGTACGATGGTGCAAAGAAACTGATCAAAGTGTGGGTTTTATTTTTCACAAGCTTTTGCCCACGGCTTCTCCCGCGTGAATTTCGGTTTTTCACAAGTCCCGAGGGAATCGCGGATTTCCGGCTCCCGTTTCCGCTCCCTTGTCCAACCTTTATACCTACTCAAGGAAGTTTGCAATAGAAATCTACCTATAGCTGTAGCTGATTTTCCAGGAAAAGGTATAATCTATCTGCATTCTAAATTTCAGCCAAATCGGTTCAGTAGTTGCGGCGTTAAAGAGTAACAAACATACACACATACAGACATACTGGCACACTTTAAGATTGATTAAAAAAAACTGAAACCAAGTCAGTGAGCTAACCTTTTGTTGGGAACAAAGTTGTGTATTTACTTAAATTAGTTTCAATACAAAGTGGACCCTAGGAATTGCGCTGAGGACTAGTTCGCTAAGTAGCTATGAATAATTTCAACAAATTCCGAATAAATTTAATAAAGAAGCTAGACTTCATTTGCAATTTTGCATATAGATGGGCGAAGCTTCGTCTGCGTACCTAACTTTTAAATTAATACATCGAGTTGAAGTCAGAGCCTTAGTACCTCACTGTTCTGCATTTTGGTTTTAGGTATGAGCTGAACGAGATCAAAGAATTAATCCCACCACCACTAAAGCCCACAGCTGGGCACAGGCCTCCTCTCTTATCAGGAGTGATGGTTTAGACCCGCCTCGTTGCACCAATCTGGGTTGATGGGCTACAAAAGATATATAAGGATTAAACAAATGTAACTCAAAAGTATACAAGTGTAAATTGAAAATTTAAAAAACCCCCGACATTCGCCATTTTGTGGCAGCGGCCATCTTGGATTTGCAATAATGCTATTCTACTAGTCAAGCCCTTTCATTTGATACCCATATTAAGGGAGTTGTGAAAAAATATGTAATCCGCCATTTTGTAGCGGCGGCCATCTTGGACCGATTTTCATCAAACATAGCTAACAACACTCTCGACTAAATCACCTTTCAAACAAAAAAACCGCATTCAAATCGGTCCACCCGTTTGAGCGCCACAGGGGAACAGACAGACACACACACACACACACACACACACACACACACACACACACACACACAGACACGTCAAACTTATAACACCCCGTCGTTTTGCGTCGGGGGTTAAAAATATAAATAATGTTCTATTTACTGGCCAAGACTGTCGTAGACTGGCTAACTAACTATGCACTGAACAATAAACTGTACAAGTGTGTACGCGAACACAGGTGCCTGCTCTATTCCTTCACTCTCACAATGCGATTGGGCTGCATTCCAACAAGACCGGCGTCTTCTTCTTCATTCCGGGCAGGTGTTCGCACATAAACCGTTTAAGGTCTGTTGTGCGTGATGTGCCTGACGACCAGACATATTATGTCTGGTCGTCAGGCACATATATGGACATATATCGCACATATTATGTCAGATGCTGGACGGCTTTACCTGTTCTCCAAAACACGGGCACAACACTGCTTTTCTTTTTTTTTTAATAGGAATAGCGGGCAACTGAGCAAGCGGGTCACCTGATGTTAAGTGATTACCACCGCTCATGAACATTAGCAGAGGAACCACTAATGCGTTGCCGGCTTTTGAGGAAGGTGACTGGCTCTTCAGCTCGCTGCCGGAACACACGGATGCTTTGCGGCAGATTACGGCTGAAGTGTGGTCGCTAGCCAGGCGGATTCGGGGTAGAATCCTACCACAAAGCGGTGATACCATCCAGATTAAGTTGTGTGGTATCAGGCACAACGACCCGTAGAGGGGACTGAGAGCGTCAGGGCCTCGTTACCATATGGGGCATGGGCAGGGTGCACCGCGCGCAGGTGAGGTTGACTTTGGCCACATCGGTGGAATTTCGGTGGAATCGGTGGAATTTCCACTTACACCCCAGGACACCAAGACACGGTAAATTACCGTGACCAAGATCTGTTTGTTACTGAGAAACCAAGATCTTATGATCTAAAACAGAGCAAACTATCCACTTAAGTCCCGAGTCTAAACCAGTGAGCCAGTCAGAAGTCAGAACGGTAATGTACAACGCACAGGGCGCTATCGCCATTCGACCTTTCAGTTCAATCTGAATTCAAAATACCGTACTCCCTATTGACTAACTCAGCTGGCAGCCATGATAGAGGAACTTTTCGGTAACTAAGCTAACAAACGTTCCACGTTGATGGCAGCAAAATTAGTTGGTAGCCAACTTGATGTCGCTCGTATACCTATGTAATTCTTACCCGGATAATTCAACAAAAACCAATAATTCAATCATACTTCTAAATATTATTATGAAGTTTCTTTATCAATTCTACATGTAATCTATATATTATATAAAAATCAATGCCACTTTTCGTTGTAATTTTATAACTCAAGAACGGGCTCACCCCATAGTTAGCGACCATGTCTCGGATCCGTATACGATACGGGTAAACTCTGTATTGAATATTTTGTTTTATCGCCTAGTTTGTTAAACAAATGCACGTATTAGCGAGGAGACAACATCCCGACCGCTAACCACCGTCTCGCCCCCAGACTTCGAGTGCGCTTCATATATCAACTCCACTTCACCTCTGAGCCGTGCTAACTTGTGCGACATTTATACCCCACGATACGATGTCCCGATGTCACGATGTATGCAGTTATATGTTATAGCTCTAAGTATGTTCGTCCCTCTTACTCCCAAAGCTGTTCTTAACAAGGTGTCTTTGGCACCGTTTTAAGGTGCTACAGGTTACAGCTACAGGCTAGCAGCTAGGCTAGATTGTAGCAATAACATGAGTAGGATAGATTTATTCGCTATCCTGTATCCAGAAATACATGGCACTAATTTCCCTAAAAATCAAAGATATTGAGCTAAAAATGGTTAAAACTGACAATTTTGACACCTCCCCCCATTTCTTAGTTTTAAAGATAAAAATATCTGTACGTATTCTACTCAATTAGTTCTAATCAATTACATTCACGAGCCAGGATTAACAAATATATATTTTAGTCAGCGCTTTTTTCATGCATAGAACCTTCCTTAAAAGTATCAAAACTTTACTAATTACACTAAATAGGTATCAATATTTGAGATCCTTGACATACCGACCGACGGACAGATGGACATCAGAGTGACGCTAATAATAACCTAATAATAAACAGCTGATAGACTAACTATATAAAATTATAATAACAGGGTAATTAATCGTAAACAATAAACGAACCCAGCTTCGCGGCGAACCACGTACCTTTGCCAGCTCCGCCCATCAATCTATGCCCTCCACAATGAATGGACAGCCTCCGTGCTTTGCCAAATTTTTTGTCACCATCCGCCCACATTCTAAACCTTATTACTCAAGTGATAAGGAAGGAGCGGGGTGTAAGAATAAGTTTGTCAAGGCGGATCGCGAGGCGAAATTGATAGTGCAACTCTTATTGTGCTTAATGAGGGAATTGAAACAGATAGAATAGCGAATGGACTTCAAATAGCGTCAATGAATGGGTCTTGATTTTATATCGATAGTTGGTTTTTATATCGAGAGTTGATTTTTACACGCTTTATATTTATATTAGAGTTGCTTTTTTAAGCGGTGATAGCCTAGTAGTTAAGACATGGGCCTCCCTTTCGGGGGGGCCGAGTTCGATCCCCGGCGCGCACTTCTAATTTATCGAAGTTGTGTGACTAATGGGGGAGGGAGGGGCAGGGAGGGGAAGGGGGTGTGAAAGCATGTCTGCGTCTGCCTCCGTTGTGATTAGTCACCGTGGCCAATATTTCGGTCGACATTATTATAATTCACATTTCCCATAATAATTATTATCATGAATTAAAGCCAAATCTTTCTGATGTTTAATCGACGTAATATGTTTGAAGACTGCTCCTCGGCGTGTTGCTTGAAGCCTGTGTTCAGACGGAGATGCGACCTTTGCATAGAAATAGAGCAAGAAAAACTTTTATGGAACCGACTTTGATATAAGAATGCCAAGACTTCTTAAAAAAATATTGTAAGCACTTCTCAGAGCAGGGCGCGTTTGAAACCGTTAACTTTAATTTTTAGTTGTTCGTCAATACCCTCACTTCTATAGAAGTATACCTACTTTTAAAATTGATTGAAATACTCAAAGTGTACAATGTAACAATTTTAAACAAGTATAAACGCACGCACGCACGCACGCACACACACAAACACAAACACACACACACACACACACACACACACACACACACACACACACACACTTACTCTCACGACTCGTCAAACTTATAACACCCCGTCGTTTTTGCGTCGGGGGTTAAAAAATATAATAACAACCGCTCGCAGCTTCGCTTGCGTCGAATTCAAAATTCCGTATCCTGCAGGAATTTAAAAAAATCTGGCCTTATTCTTTGTCTTCATTATGAAGGGAACCTCTGTACCTACATTTCAGCTTTCTAGGTCCAAGGTTTTGGGCTACGCGTTGATGAGTCAGTCAGTTAGTCAGTCATTTATAATAACTTTTATCGATTTTACAATGATTTTCATAACGGCTAGACAGGACTATTTTCTATTTTGGACGTGCAGGATGTTACATTATGCACAGTGTTTCAAAATGTAAGTAGTGTACGTCTATACATAATCTTGGATTTTGCATATCAATGGCAACGGGGGGAGGGGGGATGGCAAAGTAGGTACGTAGGAATGGAAATCCGCAATCTCTTAGCGCGTTTTCAACCCTTCAATGGAATTAAAAACAGTAATTAGTGGATTTAGAAAAGTCGCGGCCGCTCTACGGCGTATTTTTCGCTATCTTTTTAAAGTGGGAACGGTAATGAGAGAAAGGGGGCTGAGGAGTTACAGAAGTGACGAGGATGATGCTACTATACAACTGCAGATCGGATGATTCTAGCGGTTTTTAGGGTTCCGTACCTCAAAAGGTAAAAAAGGAACCCTTATAAGATCATTTTCTTGTCCGTCTGTCCGTCTGTCTGTCCGTCTGTCCGTCCGTGTGTCACCACCAATTTTCTCAGGAACGGTTGGACTTAGCAAGTTGAAATTTATACCAGATACTAAGGTCTATGGTCCCTATAAGGTGTATAATATTAAGGTCCTGAGACCACACAAGAAAAGATATGGGCAAATTTAGATCTTCACGAAACCTTGTAAGTACCAAAATTTACCTTAATTTTCAGTTTTTAGGGTTCCGTACCCGAAGGGTAAAAAACGGAGCCCTATTAATGTCACTCGGCTGTCTGTCTGTCTGTCTGTCTGTCTGTCTGTCCGTCTGTCCGCCGGTCACAGGTCTCTAGCTCGCAGACGAAATGAGTTACAAACCTGAAATTTTGGTATTTAGTGTAAAACGTTAACCCAAAATCAAATATTGAATTAGAAATTGAATTAAATTATTTTTCAGGGGGGCTCCCATACATGAAAAAGGAGCCGGAAAAAAAATTTTTTCTTTACCCTAGCTTGTGGGGTATCATTGTTTAGAGCTCATTAAGTAGAGTACAAATATATATTTTTTTTAATTTTTATCTCAAAAAATAAGGGAATGGGAGGCCATCAAAGTTGTCAGTTTTAGACCATTTTTGTGACGGGGGCTATCTCAAAAACTAAACTAGTTGGGAATATGATATTTCAGTATATTATGTACTATAATATGCTCTATTTAAACAACAAATACTGAAAACAACGATTTATTAAATAGTTTATAAGCTGTGACCAAAATAAACGAACATTTTTTTGGGTTTTTCTTTCACGGTTTGTTGCGATGTCTAGCTCGGAAATTAAATATTTCTTAGACCCAAAATATTATATTGTTCATAATTATGTACGGAACCCTGAAAGAGCGAGGCCCGACTCGCACTTGGCTGATTTTTTTTATTTTTCGGAATTTTTCCTTTACTTGATCTATAAGACCTTGCTTTTGACCAAAATTGACAAATCTAAGTCAACCGCAAGTACTTTATAGGTTTTGGGACGAAAACCTAAATGGTAGTTCGAGTTGATCTAGAATTACGAAATTTGGCAAAAAGCCAGGTCTTACAGCACAAATAAAGGAAAAATTCCAAAATCTAAAAAAAGTTGGAAATTAAAGGGTTATACCATACATAGTTTAGCTAATTAGGATAGACCTCAGAGTTGTATGAGCGCTCATACAATTTAGAGGCCTAGCTTAATTAGCACCTTAACTTTTAAGACAAACTAATGAAAAACAGATTGTACTTATACTTCTGGAGTACGAACTAACTGTATTTTGTGTATTTTGTGTAACTGTATTTTGTGACGTTTTTGAGTCCTTGTATGAATGAGGATAAAATAAATTTTGAACGATTTAAGGGCGGTGTCTCACAACGTTTTGCATCCTCTCGATGCTGTGATTTTGTCGGATTGTTTGTCACACAACGCAAAGATTTTTCTATGTAAGACGCAGAGACATTGCGGTGTCATAGCGTAGCGTACATACCATTGAATTACTCTGAATGCGGAAGTGTAATTTTTCAAAAATCCTATCAAGGATTTCTTTAAGTGACCATTAAACGACTTTGAGTGCGGCAGTTAGTTGAGAAGAATGGTCTGAGTGCCCACCGCACGATTCTCTCAATAGAATAGAATAGAAAAGTTTTTTATTCAAATAAACTTTTACAAGTACCTACTTTTGAATCGTCAATTGAATCTACCACTGGTTCGGAATGCCGTTCCAACCGAGAAGAACCAGTAAGAAACTCGGCGGTTGCTCTTTTTAAATAAAACACTAGTGCCTGTTTCACCACCTTCTGATATGTATTAGATTGCTGTCTACAACTTTTGTCTTTGTCACTTGACATAAAGTAAGAAAGTGACAAAACTTACGTTTAGGCTATCCAACACTTATCAGAAGGTGGTGAAACAGGCCGTTAATCATCGGTTCCCTTAAGCCCGATTCGCACATATCAGTTAAGCGTCAGCGCCAGCACAATTCCGGTACTTACAGTGCAAAATATAGGTACTTTCATTCTCTATGAACGCATTCCTGTCCGTATCAGTGACGACGCAGTGTTTCACTGTCAGTTCATAGAGAATAACATATTTTTCACTGTGCCGACACTGATGCTTCACTGATATTATGTGCGAATGGGCTTTTACACTTATACACTTACTCGATTTTGACCGCGGCTTCGCCCGCATGAATTTCGATTTTTTCAAAATCCCCGGGACCTGTGGATTTTTTCAGGATAAAAAAGCCTATGTGTTAAGTCAGAGCATAATCTATCTTCATTCTAAATTTCAAAGTTAAAGAGTAACAAACATACACACATACATACATACACACAAACTTTCGCCTTTATAATATTAGTGTGATTATATTTAATGGAAGAAGTTACCCTTAACAATGAAAATACGACGCAGAGAGACACTGTGAAATTACTTGCGACTTGACAGAAAATGGACACTGAACCGTGCGTTAGCTTCGTCCAAGTTTAAAATAGAGCGGGGACACTTGAACCGCGTGAGTCACCGCGTTGACTCACAGAGTGAAATTAATCCACGGATCGCTCAATTCGCGACATCTTACACGTAACCGTCACATGTTCCGATATTTTATTTTCTTCACCTCAAATGAAGTACAACAGGCGGAATTAATAATAAGTAATAACTTTTCTACCAGTCTGAGTACGTTTGGACCTGCGATGCGACATATCGTGTCGTTAGTTTCCAAGACAACCGCTGAAACAATTTGGGAAAAAATTTACACAGAACTAAATTTCCCCGTGCGGACGGATATCACACTAATGCTATAAAGGCGAAAGTTTGTGTGTGTGCGTTTTTGTTACTCTTTAACGTCGCAACTACTGAACCGATTTGGCTGAAATTTTCAATGGAAATAGTTTATACCCAGACTTAACACATGGGCTTAACACATACTTTTTATCCTGGAAACATCCACAATTCCCACGGGATTTTGAAAAAACCGAAATCTATAGCTACAGCAATAGGTAGATTACTATAGCAAACTTACTTGAAAGTTCTGTAGGTATCTATGAACAACTCAAAAATCGGTTCACCCGTTTGAGCGCTACAGCGGAACAGACAGACACACACACATACATACAGACACGTCAAACTTATAACACCCCGTCGTTTTTGCGTCGGGGGTTAAAAAATGAAATTCCTGAAGCTCAATCCATATTATTGATTTGTAAACTGCAAAGTGTTAGGAGGTACCTACTACCTAGAAAGTGTTATAGTCTGAAAGAAGTTTGAATCACCAGTTCCCGTCTGTCGTTCGTCGACCTAATTTCCAGACAATGACTCTACGAACTGCAGAAAGTATTGTATTCATTATTCATTATACCCAATGGTATTTCTAGCAACTAAATCAAATCGGTCAAGTGCGAGTGACTCTTGGGTTCCGTATCTTGGAAGTAAATGTTAATAAAATGCAAACTGTTTTGCATTTTGTTAACATTTTAAGTTCGCTGCAAGGCCAGTATGTGGCTCTTGCAGCCAACCAACCATGGCTTGGAAAGCAAATTTTGCTGAGAAGACCCGGCATTTGACGACGACTGACGACTGACTGACGACTGACTGACAACTGAACGAACGACGACGACAATATTTTCAAAGCCTAAGAAATCACAAAACATTTGTATGTTTGTTTAAATCCATTTTGTATGGAGCCGCATTACTAAGTTGGTTTTTAAAGCTTTCATTGCTCATTTAAAAAAAAGTGCTGATTTAAAAAAAAACTGAAAAGTAGAGACAATTTATTTTTCGTATAATATTTACTTTTTCCTGTCAACTGTGATGATTTCATTTTTTTTCTCCTTGCAATCTTCGCTATGCAGCTTAAAATAAAATGATAATCTATCATAATCGGAATGTACAAATGAAGCTCATTCATATTATGATAATAATAATATGTTTCTGAAATTCTTTAATTCACAATAAAGTTCGCATTATTTCAAAGTATACCAAATTTCAAGTCTGCATTTACACGCGTAACGTTATTTGTTACTGAAATAATCAACTGTAACCTCTGACAGACTTCCTTTTTTAACCCCCGACGCAAAAACGACGGGATGTTATAAGTTCACGTGTCTCTGTGTGTGTGTGTGTGTGTGTGTGTGTGTGTGTGTGTGTGTGTGTGTGTGTGTGTGTGTGTGTGTGTGTGTGTGTGTGTGTGTGTGTCTGTTCCTCTGTAGCGCTCAAAGGTGAAGTTTGTTTGAAAGGTGAATTAGTCGAGAGTGTTGTTAGCTATGTTTGATGAAAATTTATCCAAGATGGCCGCCGCTACAAAATGGCGGATTACATATTTTTTCATAACTCCCTTAATATGGGTATCAAATGAAATAGCTTGACTAGTAGAATAGCACTATGCAAATCCAAGATGGCCGCCGCCACAAAATGGTGATTGTGAATGTCGGGGGTTTTTTAAATCCTTAATTTATACTTGTTAACATTTTACTACGGATCCCTAAAACCGTTCAAGTTAACTAACACGGATACTGTAATGTTTTTCACGCCACAAATTGCATTACAATGCACCGGCCGAACAACTGCGCAAATATTTGATGCAACAATCGCTTTGTTCGCCGCACACAACATTTTACTAGTTTAACTAAGGGCTTTTTGATAACGATGCGTTTTCTGACTCATGGATTTTCCTGTGCGGTCCAAGTCATACGCTCCTATTGAACAAGGTGAGATATTTAGATATGTTATGAAGATCGTAAAAAATCCTTCAGATCAAAAGAGAGGTTCAAAAGCGAAATTAAAAAAGCCTCCTTATGAAAGGTTAATAATATAGTTTTTTAGGTATATATACAGTGTGTCCGGGATCGAATTAGCGATATTTTAGGGACATATTCTACAACTCATTACCTCTCTGAAAATACCACTTATTGGGGCCTGCCCCCCTCCCCCTCTCAGGGACAGCCATTTCAATTTTGCGTGCGTTTTTGTGGGTATGTGCGCACAAAAAATGTAATAACTCGAAAGTCTGCTGATGCACAGGTCTTTAAATGCCCTTATTCGATTGGATACAATATTCTCCATCACTACATACCAAACAATAGAATAAAATGTTAAAATAACTCGATCAAAAATGCTTCAGAAAAAAATTATTTTTTCAAAAATATTGAAAACTACAAGTTTTTGCTGTATTTTGCAAAAACGAGGTCGTTAAGATTACATTGTTAAGTATTAAATCGACAGTTTTTGAGATAAACAACAAAACGACATAAAAAATTTTACTGTAAGTTATTTACTTTTGGAGATATTATTATTTAAACATAACTTAACCGCGAGCGTGTAAGTTCTTATGTTATTCGAATGTGGGTTTCCATCGCATACCTCGGGCGATCAGGTAATAATAATATTGTTTTTGATTAGTCAGTGAATGAGGTTAAAACTTAGGATCAAACCCCTACTTCAACTGATTAAAAATTCGTATAAAAAATTTAAATATCTGAAATTTTATTTTGTTGTTCCTGGCGAGGAGGCGTTATGATCGCTACTTAAGTTATTACTCATTTTTGTTTGTGATTCAGGTTTGTGAATTTTGCTAGGTTTAAAGACATGCCTACTCGGTATTATTATAGCCATAAGAGAGCATTTAGATGTCAACTATTCGCCTTGGATCGGACGTGGCAGCAATTCAATGGAATGGTCACCTCATTCTCCAGACCTTACACCTTTGGACTTCTTTTTATGAGGACCTATGAAGCAGAAGGTCTTTTATATGGTACCAAATACCAGAAAAGAATTATTGGAGACGATCCTGTCCGTTGCAGATAAAATAAGATTGTATTTGGACATGATCCAACGATCCTCCCAACATGAAGCAACTAGCTAACAGAACAGAGGTGGTAATTTCGGTTTGTGGCGGAAATAACCTAGTTTTTAGAATATCTGATTTGTGTCACATACACAAATCAGAGTTATTGAATTATTGAGTTTATAACTAACAAAAATTAAATTATAAAGTTAAGATTTTTTTACCTTATTTGTAGTAAAAAAATGATGAATCTTTTTGGGTTCAATACTCGTAATTCATGCTTGGGGACGAAGTACTTACAATTACCAATATCTCCAGAAGTAAGTAACTTACAGTCAAAATTTTTATGTCGTTTTGTTGCTTATCTCAAAAGCTATCGATTTATTACTTTATAATGTGGTCTTAATGACCTCATTTTTGCAAAATGCAGCAAAAACTTGTAGTTTGCAATATTTTTGAAAAAATATTTTTTTTCCGAAGCATTTTTGATCGAGTTATTTTAACATTTTATTCTATTGTTTGGTATTTAGTGATGGAGAATATTGTATCCAATCGAATAAGGTCATTTGAAGACCTGTGCATCAGCAGACTTTCGAGTTATTACAATTTTTGTGCGCACATACCCACAAAAACGCACACCAAATTGAAATGGTTGTCCCTGGGAGGGGGAGGGGGGCAGGCCCTAATAAGTGGTATTTTCAGAGAGGTAATGAGTTGTAGAATATGTCCCTAAAATATCGCTAATTCGATCCCGGACACACTGTATAGGTATAATATAGTTTTATAGTTTTTTATTATAGTTTTAGGTACTTTTAGGTTGACCTAGATTTTGGTCAATTTTGGTCCGGAAAAATTCCGAAAAATAAAAAAAGTTGAAAATTAAGGAAAATTTTAGTACTTACAAGTTTTCGTGAAAATCTAAATTTGCCCATATCTTTTTATTGTGTAGACTCAGGACCTTAATAGGGACCTATACCTAATAGGGACTATAGACCTTAGTATTTGGTATAAATTTCAACTTGCTAGGTCCACCCGTTCCTGAGAAAATCGGTGGTGACACACGGACAGACGGACAGACGGACAGGCGGACAGACGGACAAGAAAGTGATCTTATAAGGATTCCCTTTTGTTACCTTTTGAGGTACGGAACCCTAAAAACGAAACTACTCTAGCGGCACGCTATGATGGCCGGTTTGACGTTTGTCCGCTCATGAAGTTCCGTATTAATTGATAACGACTTTGAAGGAAATAATTGTATTACTTTATTGACGATAGTGATGTGCAGAGATTCATAAATTTTATCGAATGTAGTTTTAGGTTTAGGACTCAAAATTTATTTATTAAATTGATTTCTTAAATGTATACAAGTGTAGAAAAATCAGTTTGCACCATTTAAGGGGTGAATGTACTTGTGAATATGAACAATTTTCACTATGTGGACAAACCTCTGAAATCGCAAAAAAATATCAATAAATTTTTAAAAATGGAATCTAATACGATCGTCACATAGGATCGCTGGCTAGCACAACTACTACCTCCGGCAAACTCGCGTCAATGCTCAATGCAAAACAAAGCAGTTTCGAATTGACGTTGCTTCGAAAAGTATAAACTGTCAGTGCAATGCGATTGTGATATAGTTTTGACCTGGCTTTGGATTTCAAATATTGATACTGCATTACTGTTGACCCTTGCTCGTTAATTTGGACTCTGTTCAAGCCCTTTGTTGTGGATTTCGTCGATATGACCGAACGTACGCAGAGAACTGTTCTAAATAGTCAGACACGTGAGTTCGTAATACGCCTTCGTAACTATTTCGATCGTGAAGCTCAAAATGGAGGGCCAATTTTACCTATAACGTCAGTGGTTGAACGCGTAGCTGATGCGCTTAATATTGGACAACGAACTGTTAGACGGATAACTAAAAAAAAATATGGCGAGACTGGCACAGAAGAAAATAAACTTCACACACCAAAAAAGAGAAAACGAGCAAAACCAGTCGTAGGCATCGATAGCTTTGATGCCGATGCTATCCGAAGACATGTTTACGGCTACTATTTACAGAAGGAGTATCCAACAAGAAAAAAGTTGGTGCATTCACTGAAGGAAGCTGGATTATTCTTCGGTGGGGAAAGTTCTTTAACGAAGATTTTGAAGACCATTGGATTTCGATACAAAAAATGTAACAAACGCAAAATATTGATGGAAAGATTTGATATAGCGATGGCAAGGTATACTTTTTTACGGCAAGTGAAAGAAATCAAAAATTGGCAAAATGTTGTGTTCTTGGATGAAACATGGCTTAATGCTAACCATACTGTAGGCCGTTCTTGGAACGATGACACAGCAGCATCTACTTCCAAAGTTCCTGTAGGAAAAGGATCGCGACTTATAATTTGTCACGCCGGAACCATCAACGGGTTTGTCGAAGGTTCTCTCATGGCTTTTGCGTCAAAAACCACTGGAGACTATCATGAAGACATGAATGGAGAAAAGTTTACTGAATGGTTTACCTCAATGTTGTGTAGCCTCCCTGAACCATCTATTATAATTATGGACAACGCCCCATACCACTCGATGCAAATTGACAAGCCACCTGCCCAATCCCAAAAGAAAGCTGATATCGTCGCATGGCTTCGTAAAAATGGCGTAGATGCAAACATGAATATGTTAAAAGCGGAATTAGTACGTCTTTTAAAAGAAAACAAACCAACCAAGATCCGATACGTCATTGACGAAATAGCATTAGAACATGGGCACAGAGTTATACGGTTACCGCCTTACCATTGTGAGTATAATGCGATTGAGTTGGTGTGGGCTCAAATTAAGGGATATGCTGCAAGACACAATACAGAACCCCCATTTACCACAAAAAAAATGCTAAAATTATTAGAAGAAGCTTGTGAACATGTGACTAAAGGAGACTGGGAAAAAGGTTGTGAATAGAACTGTTAAATTAATAAGGGAAGATTATGAAAGAGATGTGAAAATAGATAATATTATAGAAAACGAACATATAATTATTAATGTATGTGATGATAGCAGTGACGACAGTGAAAATAGTAGTATGGACGAATCTGATTAATTATGGCCTTTTGTGGCACCTTTTTAGGGTTCCGTAGTAAACAAGGAACCCTTATAGTTTCGCCATGTCCGTCCGTCTGTCCGTCTGTCCGTCTGTCCGTCTGTCCGTCTGTCCGTCTGTCCGTCCGTCCTCGGTTAATCTCAGAGACTATTAGTGCTAGAAATCCGTAATTTGGCATGAGTATAAATATTAATCACGCCGACAAAGTGGTGAAATAAAATTTTGATAAATATTTTTTTTTAGGGTAGCTCCCCTACATGTAAAGTGGGGATGAATATTTTTTTTCTCGTCTACCCCATAGTGTGGGGTATCGTTGAATAGGTCTTTTAAAAATACTGTGGGTGTGGGAACATCATTTTTCGATTTCTAGATCCGTTTGTAAAATATGATGTTTTAAAGTGCAAATTTTTATTAGAGTCAAGTGTCCCCCCCCTCTATCAGCCAAATGGCAGTATATAGGAACTTGAAAAAATTCACAGCAGTAGGGTATATAATCAATTTTAAAGGAAAACTATCACGGCTAAGTAGGGTTCACAGGTTAAGGAGTTATATCTGTTTTTCGAGGATTGTGACTACGGAACCCTACACTGCGCGTGGCCCGCCACGCACTTGACCGGTTTTATTTGGTATCTTTTGTATTCATATGTTTCTTGTGTGCATATAAAGTATGTATATTCATTTTCGTTCAAATATTCAGTTCGTTCAAATAAATTAAATAAACATATACATTTTTGTTTTATTAAACCTATTTAATCAGGTACAAAAACAAAACTTAATTGTTTTTTGTTCGAGATTAAATTGACATTCCACATCACTATTGTAATGTGTCAAACCGGCCATCATAGCGTGCCGCTAATATAAAACTATTATAAAACGAACTAATTCGAGTGCACACATCACGAAAATTTTGAAAATTTTCACAAGTGTCAAAATTCGATATTCGTCAAGAGAAAAATAATGGACCTTATTCGTCTTCCTTTAAAGTTATCTACACTACTGTTCATATTACAGACAGGTTTAATATTAATGGTTTTATCCCACAAAGGTACAATACTATTAATTTTATTATTCTATACTACTCATTTTGTCATTCTGTACTACTGGTTTTATCGCAATTGGCACTGGCTGTAGATAATATATGTAATCACTTTAGCTTACCACTCGGACTCAACATTAGTGTTTTAGTAATTAATGATATGTGGTCAGCAGAATAAGCATAATATTATTATTGTATTTGTTTATGATTTTCGTTGATGTATGTAATTTCAATAACGGTTAAATATTTTGTAATTATTTCATTACCTAGATACGTACGAATTATAACAGTTTTTATAACTATAGGCTCTTCAGAGACCAGAGCGCGTTTAGAACCCTCGTACCTTTAGTTTCACATTGTCGTGATCACCCTTACTTTATTATTTAATATACCTACTAGTAAAATTGATTGATTCAGTACGATATACCAAAGACACCTAAACCTGATGTGAAGTCTAGTTTTTTGTTTTTGAATTCTCTCTCAGACTCTTTGAAGACTATCTACCACCACCACCACTAGAGCATTTTAACATCCCACTGCTGGGCACAAGCCTCCTCTCTCATACGAGAGAGGGATATAGAACTTAGACTCGCTTAGACCACGCTGCTCCAATGCGGGTTGGCGGGCCTTGACGACTATTGTCACATAATAGTGATAATAACCGGGTGTGACTGCTTAACGTGCTCTCCGAGGCACGGGGGTGAAACACCGCTAGCTACCAACTCCTTTTTTTCACAAAAAAACCCAATACCTAACAATTATTTGCCCGATCCGGGAATCGAAACCGGGACCTCGTGATCTGCAATCGAATATGCTAACCACTAGACCAACGAGGCAGTTTGTGAAGTGAAGACATGTCGTGAATGTTTTTGGTGTCGGTACGCGGGACAGCTTTGCATAAAGAATGATCGATGGCATTAACTCAGTAAAGGTGCGTCCAGACTTGAACATTTCACCGAACCGAACAGCGAACATTTCGGCGAACTTGTTACGCTCAATGTGGACGGCGCGCTTGGAGCGCTTGAGATGGGTTACTGCGTAACAGTTCGGCGAAAGTTTCGCCGAACTGTTACGCAGTAACCCATCTCAAGCGCTCCAAGCGCGCCGTCCACATTGAGCGTAACAAGTTCGCCGAAATGTTCGCTGTTCGGTTCGGTGAAATGTTCAAGTCTGGACGCACCTTAAGCCAGGTGGATGTGCGTTGACTCATCGCTAGAGGGAGACGCATCACATGAGCTATTAAGTATTTATCACAAAGGGTCTTTATGACTGATATTTTCCATTTTCATTTGTCATCAATATAAACAGTACCGTGACTGGTCGACTGACTGACTGTACTCAGCCTATATTGGTGGTCTGTACTCTACAGCACCCGCACACTGGGTCACTAGAGGCGACCTGTCATTTTTAACCCCCGACGCAAAAACGACGGGGTGTTATAAGTTTTACGTGTCTGTGTGTGTGTGTGTGTGTGTGTGTCTGTTCCCCTGTGGCGCTCAAACGGGTGGACCGATTTGAATGCGGTTTTTTTGTTTGAAAGGTGAATTAGTCGAGAGTGTTGTTAGCTATGTTTGATGAAAATCGGTCCAAGATGGCCGCCTCTACAAAATGGTAGATTACATATTTTATTTTTTCACAACAACCTTAATATGGGTATCAAATGAAAGGGCTTGACTAGTAGAATAGCACTATTGCAAATCCAACATGGCCGCCGCCACAAAATGGCGAATGTCGGGGGTTTTTAAATTTTTAATTTATACTTGTTTACTCTGTGCACTTGCAAAATAGATAACTATTATTAAACTAACACTACCTACTTACTGATATGGTATCTATTTGACAGTTCAGCAATAATAAATAGCCACCAATAACAATATAACGCCTCAATTTTTGAACCGGACTACGAACAGCCTGTACCTGCCTGTGACGGTTTCGTTTAGACAGAAACTTTTCTCTTATAAACTGCCGGTCGGCAAGTCTGCAAGTTGGCTCGTTACTCCGCAAGTCGCAACTCGACTGCCTCACTGTATTTTGTTTATCTGTTTACAAATATCTACCTAAATAAAACTGTATGCTAAGCCCTCATACGCATTAGCGGTCAACCGCGTACGCGGCTGACCGCGCGGCTGGCCGCTTTTATATTTTTATATGCAACCGCTCATTTTGTACGCACTAAACCGCGACGAAATTCTATGAAGAGACTATTTCACTGGATACTTTTAAATCCGGCGTCGCTAAGTAGTGCAGCTCGCACCGAACCGCTAAGCTCGTTCCACCGCTCCGCTTTTATAAAACTGATTCAATTCCACACAACTTGGATACTCCTTTTGGATATGGCATATGTGCGAAGAGAGATGGGGTGTAAGGGGCCCAAATTCCACCTACGTGGCCAAAGTCAACCTCACCTCTGCGGGCGGTTCAGCCAGTATGCTAACGAGGCCCTGACGCTCTCAGTCTCTTCTACGGGTCGTTGTGCCTGATACCATACAACTTAATTTAGATGGCATCACCGCTTTGTGGTAGGATTCTACCCCGAATCCGCCTGGCTGCGACCACACTTCGCATTTTCCGTACACACTTCGATGCGTTCCGGCGGCGAGCTGAATAGCCAGCCCCGTTCCTCAAAAGCCGGCAACGCATTAGTGGTTCCTCAGGTGCTGCTAATGTTCATGGGCGGCGGTAGTCGCTTAACATCAGATGACCCACTTGCTCGTTTATGGCAATTATGTAATATTATAAAAAAAAGAGTTCGCCGAGTCCGTTTTGTATGTACATATGTTCTTAGTACGACTTTGCACATCTTGAAAATGTTGATACACTTCGAATATCGAAACACCATCGAAGTAAAATAGTAAGACCCGAGTTCATTCATACATCTACAGTCAGTGTCCCGCGCGGAAAATTAGCGAAATAAAAATCGATAGTACTGAATTTGCGATTCTAAAATAAGAAGCTGTAAGTCCGTTTTACCACTACGCTGACGTTATAATATTACGATACTCAAAGTGTACCTATCAACGTTCTAGAGGTGAGCAAAGTCGAAATAAGGACACTGCACGTTTTTCCATCTGTCTGTTAGATGTCTGTCTTTTTTTGACGTGATAACGTCCTATAAATCGATGAACGCCAGCTGCACGCACGAAAAAACATGACTCATTGTCACGTTCCGAGCCGAGCGTGCAAGCGAAAGCGCGGAGCAAGGGATAGAGAGGCAATGTTTTCTTATGACGTTATCACGTAAAATTATCGTCCGTAAACCTTTTACAGACAGCCAATTTTTTTTTTCTTTAGCAATGGCCTTCACTGTTCCTCCTTCGATTACCTTCAGTTTTTGAAGTCGGGTAAAACATACATAAAAATATAAGTTTAAAGAGCTCTCATTAAGTCAGTTTATTTTTAACCCCCGACGCAAAAACGACGGGGTGTTATAAGTTTGAGGTGTCTGTGTATGTGTGTGTGTATGTGTGTGTGTGTATGTGTGTGTGTGTGTCTGTCTGTTCCCCTGTCGCGCTCAAACGGTTGAACCAATTTGAATGCGGTTCTTTTTTGTTTGAAAGGTGAATTAGTCGAGAGTGTTGTTAGCTATGTTTGATGAAAATCGGTCCAAGATGGCCGCCGCTACAAAATGGTGGATTACATATTTTATCACAACGCCCTCAATATCGGTATCAAATGAAAGGGCTTGACTAGTACAATAGCTTTATGCAAATCCAAGATGGCCGCCGCCACAAAATGGCGAATGTCGAGGGTTTTTTAAATTTTTAATTTATATTTGTCTACAAGTGAAGTTGGTTCAATATGAAAAAATCAGCCAAGTGCGAGTCGGGCCTCGCTCTTTCAGGGTTCCGTACATAATTATGAACAATATAATATTTTGGGTCTAAGAAATATTTAATTTCCGAGCTAGACATCGCAACAAACCGTGAAAGAAAAACCCAAAAAAATGTTCGTTTATTTTGGTCACAGCTTATAAACTATTTAATAAATCGTTGTTTTCAGTATTTGTTGTTTAAATAGAGCATATAGTACATAATATACTGAAATATCATATTCCCAACTAGTTTAGTTTTTGAGATAGCCCCCGTCACAAAAATGGTCTAAAACTGACAACTTTGATGGCCTCCCATTCCCTTATTTTTTGAGATAAAAATTAAAAAAATATATATTTGTACTCTACTTAATGAGCTCTAAACAATGATACCCCACAAGCTAGGGTAAAGAAAAAAATTTTTTTCCGGCTCCTTTTTCATGTATGGGAGCCCCCCTGAAAAATAATTTAATTCAATTTCTAATTCAATATTTGATTTTGGGTTAACGTTTTACACTAAATACCAAAATTTCAGGTTTGTAACTCATTTCGTCTGCGAGCTAGAGACCTGTGACCGGCGGACAGACGGACAGACAGACAGACAGACAGACAGACAGACAGCCGAGTGACATTAATAGGGCTCCGTTTTTTACCCTTCGGGTACGGAACCCTAAAAATAACCTCGGTCAGCATATTTTTCGGCCATTCAACGAGGTAACGCAGCCAGCGTTCTGGGCACCTGGCCTCGTTACATTTGGATGATTTTTTTAGTTTGTAATTTTTATTTTTAAGTATTTAGGTAGGTGTAGTATTTGAAAAAATAAATGTAAAAAAAAAATACAAGTTCATTATTGCTTAATTTTTCCATATGAAAAATCTATTCTATTCATATCCAATACATTTCTCACATCCAACCTCACCGTCCTCTAAGTTCGTAAGCTGAATGAAATTTCAGTAATTTGGTAAAGCGAATGCAAGGTACGGGTCCCGAGTGGGATTTTCTTACAATCCGCGCTTTGTTTTGAAGTCTATTTCAAACGGCACGCCCAAATTTTCATGACCTCGACGACCCTTGGAAATGATCCGAATATGTTATTTATTTTTAATTCAACATAATTTTATGTTGATTAAACAAATATCAACTAGAAGTTGTACTACTATTTTACTAGTGGTAGGTACTAATTTAATATTGTTTGTTATTTAGTGATTATTTCCAAGTGTAGACCATACGTCATATTTATCTTGTAGATATTTACTACACATTTCTGCAAAGATAAACAATCTCAGCGTTCATAAATCATAATAAATATCTATTCTATTCGATAAACATAATAACGAAGCTAATACAAAAGATAATATTAGAGTATCAAATAGAATGGAAGAAATGTTCGGTAATTTAAAAACGTAGCTTCTACCAATAGATTGCCAACGGAGTAGCGTCAGCAAATACGTCTTGCTATTGGCCACTCGGCGTGGATTTGTCAGTGTACGGCGGGTGTAGTACAGTTAGAAGAAAAAACCAAGGAGAATAAATTATTCTTATTTTTATTCTTAACCATTCAGCAAGAATTTTGTATACAATTTTTAAGCCTTTCTTTGTTTTGTAAATCGAAACAGTAATCTGGATAATAGAGATGTGAGAAATCTATAGAGACACCGAATCCAATTGTAAATTATAATGAATCAATAATTATTTATATTATTTCTTGAAATAATCTATCAATTAACGTATTTTTCTAAAATTAATTAATTTTAATCAAACGTTAATCTTGCAACTACCGCAAGAATATTATTATTATAATATTATGTATGATACTTTTTTTATAAATTTAAATGAAGGCAAAGTTCGAACAGCTTAAAATCTCCCTTTTATTCTTTTTTTTTTTGCGATCGCTACTCAAAACTCAACGGAGGCCAGATCCCCTTTCGGGCAGGAAATTGAGTGAATGTTTTCCAATTTAATCGCATCTGCGCTGATACTTCACGGGCTGTGCGCGGCGCGGCTGAAACGTGGCCGGAATTCTACTTCAACTTGTTATTCCTGGGATACCTAACTACTAGAGGACTGACTGCCTCGTTGGTCTGGTTAGAATAAACTCTAGTGTTTAGTGGGTAGCTTATTCGATAGCGGATCACGATGACCTCATCGAGTGTGAGTCCCGGTTTGGACCAAACAAGTTGAATGAAATCATCATCATTATCAACCTATTACCGGCCTAATACGAGCAGAGGTCTCCTCTCAGATTGAGAAGAGTTTCAGCCGTAGCCCGTAACCCACCACGCTGGCCAAGTGCGGATTGGTAGACTTACACGCGCTTTTTAGAATATTATGGAGAACTCTCAAGCGTGCAGATTTCAACACGATGTTTTCCTTCACTTGTTTTCCTTGTAATAAAAATATCATAGCCTACTTACTCTCTGACTGATCTTACACTACGCACCAAGAAGAAAAGGAAAATACCTACTTTTTCTTGAAATGAATATAAACGACTAGCGTGTGTTTATATCAGTTTAATAATAATAATCATAATAGCTGTAGATAAAAGTATGATTCTAGTAGCTACGTACATTGTACAAGCTTTTCGCGTTTAGCCGGCGAGGCAGTAGGTACTTGCAATGGAAAAATTAAAAAGGTAACACCACACCACGCCACGCTACTTTCACATGAGTAATGGTGTACGTGTGACATTCGGTCGGTGTAAGGGAGCGTTCATAATGCACGAAGTTAAGTATTCCTTTCCTAGACTAAACCCTGACCGGGTGGTGTGTTAAGTTTTTTTTTTTTTGGGTATATAACCAAAGTGTATCAAACGGGACAATTTTTTACTAACTTCCGATGTCCTTCCGTCCGTCAATTTGTCTGTCCGTTACTGAGATATACCTACAGCTTAAGACGTAATAGGTAGCAAGTTGAAATTTTCAGAAATAACGTTTCAATATGCTCTTTATTACATGAAATAACAAAAATTAAAAAAATTAAAGCTAAGGGAGAGCGTTGTTGGACTGTAGACACCATTTAATTACTTTTAGGTAGTGAGAACCAGTAAAAGGCACTTTAAATTGAAATAATTTATTGCGCGCACGTTACAAGGCCGTACAGGAAGAGATAAAAGTTAGTAGCGGTGTTTATGATTTGGCCACTACTTATTGCACTAGTAATTTGCTTATAACATGTTGAATGCAACAGGCGCCATACGTGCAGTCTCGAAAAAATTGCATCTTTTTAGTGTTATTTGTTTTAGCTCTTATTAAGAACGGTATATTACATACAGGTTTTATTTTCAAGAATATACTCGATGTAAAATAACAAATAATACATATTATAATAAATTAGGATTCCGTACACAGAGAGAGCCGAATTAATGGCCAGGTGATACCTTTAAATAGAAGGAACATAATAATCTGAATTCCCGTCAAAGTTCAGGCAAGTGAAAAGGGTTCCTAATTTTAACATTAGTGGCATATGTCGCGAACGCAGTTACCACAGCACGCGACTGCAATTGATTTTTGTTGGCTCCATGGATTTTTTATTTTATTATAGCGTTATTAATCGAACAAATCGGTAATTTTACAATTGTAAAAGTCAGTAACTTTTTGAATCATTAATCAACGTACCTACTTGTACTTACAGACGATTAGAACAAATAAAAAAAATGAGTATCAATTGCTATGAATTAGGTACCCATTTGGAATTAAAAAGTTGTTTTACCCGATGAAGCAAACAAATTACAGGAAACAAACTGAAATAATGAATTATAATTATTGTTTTGTTTTCCAGTAATTTAAGCATTGTTAAAGAGAAAAAGATGTACTATATATATACCTAGGCTATTAGTATTTAATTTCATATAAAAACATCCGAATTTCCATAATTTAAATTTTAATATAAAACTAAAATAAACAGCGGCCCTTTTCGTTAAACATTGCGAGCTGGAATCGTAATCTCCTTTAGTGATTATACGGTTTGAATTCTGTGAAACGTTCGCTAGCGTCTTTGCAGTTACTGGGACCGTGGAAATAGAAATTGTATGTGGTGTATGAATTAATAGACACAGCGAATAATCTTCTCTATGATATTGCATCATATATTATACAAGCATCAATTAAAAATTAAAACATACCCCCGACATTCGCCATTTTGTGTCGGCAGGATTTGCATAGTGCTATTCTACTAGTCAAGCCCTTTCATTTGATACCCATATTGAGGGAGCTGTAAAAAAATATGTAATCCGCACTTTTTGTAGCGGCGGCCATCTTGGATCGATTTTCGTCAAACATAGCTAACTACACTCACACACACACACGCACGCACGCACGCACGCACGCACGCACGCACGCACACACGCACGCACGCACGCACGCACGCACGCACGCACACACTCACGCACGCACACACAGACACGTCAAACTTATAACACCCCGTCGTTTTTACGTCGGGGGTTAAAAACTAAAACGCGCAGGTACCCACTGCTGGACCACCGCTTCACACGTGACACGTTCACACATTGTTTAGGGTTTTTTTAATGGAAAATATTTCTGAAATGCCAACCTATGCAATTATTATTTTTTTGTTTGAAAAATGAATTAGTCAGCAGTGTTCTTAGCTATGTTTAATGAAAATCGGTTCAAGATGGCCGTCGCCACAAAATGGCGGATTATATATTTTTTCACAACTCCCTCAATATGGATATCAAATGAAAGGGCTTGACTAGTAGAATAACACTATGCAAATACATGATGTCCACCACCACAAAATGGGGAATTTCGGGGGTTTTAAATTTTTAATTTATACTTATTATCAAAGAAGTTGGTCAAAAAATAAATTGTCGTATTGTCGTATAAACCTCTGGGCAATAAGTATAATATCTTTGAACAGTAATTGTTTCTATAAATTTTGGTTATCTCACCTGGGCTATGCAGTTTAAGCTAGAAGCGGGTTAACCTGGTAGGGGTATGAAAGTTCTATCGAACACGTACGTCTATGGTAGGTATGTAACACACTGTAAACACAGTGAAGGCTTAAGTTTGAAACTTGGCGGCAGATTACGGCCGGTAGACGTTTATTAAACAATTTTGCATTAGCCCGACCACGGTCGGAGGGCGCTCAATATTGTAATCCTCTTATGTCTGCCATGCACGTCGCGCGAGCACAGTGTACGCTACGTCTGAGATAGAACATGAAATATAATAGAACTACCATAATATACCTTAACATAATAAAGTGTCTGTGCGCAATTCACACACGGCAGAAGTGAAACTTATATTCTAATAATTTTTCGAATGCTCCAAAATATTATGTAATTATTTTTATCTACTCTCATATCTTAAAATCCCGATTAAAAAATCAAAATGTGTCATATATTGGACTACTTTATTCACATACATCTATAATACTTATTTAAAAAAAATTAAAAAAGTTCATTATAACACTACTTTGTTAGGAAATTATTGCAAAGTAATGTTATAAAATAATTTTTTCTACATTGTAGTACAGGCACTGGGTTCCAGAACCCATATTTTTGAGCCATGGCGGGTGTTTAGTTTTGTTACTTACAATTATTATCCCGCTATCAAAGTTACCCTATTACTACTACTGCATTATACTTTATTTCATTATTGACAGGTCTGATCGAGTCACGACTCTGGGTTCTGGTTTTTTCAGCGATGGCGGGAAATCGTATTGTTTATGGCAATTGTGTTAAATGCTTCTATGATAAAAAATATTACAGTAGGTAATACTTTTAAATTATATAAGTATTACCTACTGTAATATTTTTAGATATTATTCAAACTATTAAAATACATAACATTTCTTCCTGGCTTTTTGGATCTTGGCCGACGCAATGGCGCAGCGGCCTGTGAGGCGAAAGTGTGGCGATGGCAAGATGCGGCCAGAGGACAGAGTGTAGTGCTAGCATAATTGACCATAGACAATGGACAACCTGACGCTGCAGTCTGCACGCACCCCACATGCGAAATTGACAATTGAATTTTGGCGCCTATTATTTAAATATTTAAATTTTTAATTTATTATTTATTGTTTTTGTAATCCAAACCTTTGCAAGTGATTTTTATTGCGCGGAAAAATGTCTAGCAGTGATACTGAAGAGAATTTAACTCCACCTGACCACCGACCAACAATCTTTTGCCAGCAAAATCAAGGAAAATTCACGACAAATATTACCAAGGTTTTATGGTTTGGATTTTAAGATATGAGTTTAGATAAAGTAGTGTATGAAACTCTACATAATTAGGTATTAAAACACTCGTGTTCTCGTGTAAGAAGTTTCACTTCAATAAATAATCATAATGATATTGCTGGTAAATACGTGAAAAATTTTAGTTTGCTATAGATTTCTGCTTTGAGCACTGGCTGTAGATGTGTAGAGAAGCTTGCATTCGATGATTTGAATAGTGAACTGTGACATCTTAAACTTATACTAATCGTACTGAAAACAAGGTCTACAGGCTAAAGATAAAAAAAAAAGATAATACCTAATCGTAATAGGTATGTGTAACAACCGCGACGAAAAGCTTAACGTATTCGTCGAGGCATAGAAAAGTAAATAGGTACGGCCGAAGTTCAAGCACTCATCCGTATAGGTACCAACTATACTCTGATTTTTAATTCCGTGGAATTTTGACGTTTCTTAATGTTACCAGAGATAAAACAGTTTCCAAAAAAAAGATAAACATTCAAAACTTACATATAAATAACAATCAATTGCCTTCAGATACTTTAGTTTGGGATAAAATCGAACTTCAGGTGGTAACCCTGTTTTTCACACAAATAACTCTTTCTATTTTAAATGACAACTGTCAGAATTTAACCGAATTAAAAATCAGACCATAAAAGTTAATGTTGACCAAGTTTTTTTAAGTATACTATACCTCGGTGTTTAAATGCGTGATAGTAAAGCTATTTTAAAACCGCAATATTATTATCATTGTGTGCCATATTGTTCTACAAAATTAATGTATTTGACGCGTCCGCTACCAAACACATAAATTAGTAAGTAGTTTCACAAAAATGGCTTTTATGCAAAAAATACACTTCTCTGCTTAAAAAGTGAGAACATAACAGAATAAGGGTAATGTTTTATTTTTAAAATGAAAATTGAGATAATACAAATTTCCATATAAAAAAAAATCTCAATTACTTATTTAAAAGAGTGTTTGAGTAATGCAGAACCACAAATATCTACCTATTCGAATTTAAAACTGCAGTTCTCAGGCCACCAAAACCTCTTTGTACATAATATCTACGGGCATTATACTGACAATGCAATTTTTGTGAAAATTGTTGTTACTTAAACGTATCTAATTTAAAAGTTCGTAATAATTAATTATAGTAAAGCTTGGTGTCACTTCTACGTATAACAATTATTAAAAAACTTTCAACTTCTGACGACGACTAGGTATATCAACCAGAGTTTTTATAATAAAAGTTGCGCGTTTCAAATGGCAAATTAAGAATCATGTAATAGTTAAGTAAGTTTTTACGACTAAGTTATTGTTTAATAAAAAACAGCGATTATATTTTATGACGAAGAAAAAGCGTTTGAAAATTAAAAACAACTAAAGTTTTACACTTATTCTGTCCGCGAGTGCATCGTTCAAGTTTTCGTGCTACCGTGTGAATGATTAATACACTTATTTCATGTTTCACATTCCATACCACCCGCTAACTACAAAATATATTCTACATGAAAAAATACGTTCATTGCAGTTTACATGAAGTACCTACATTTTCCTGATGATAAATTTTCATGATGAAACCTTCATTTTAAAAGTTTGCTTTTTTAACCCCCGACGCAAAAACGACGAGCTGTTATAAGTTTGACGTGTCTGTGTGTGTGTGTGTGTGTGTGTGTGTATATGTGTGTGTGTGTGTATGTGTGTGTGTGTGTGTCTGTCTGTTGCGTGTGCACACGCGTGTGCGTGTGCGTGTGCGTGTGCGTGTGTGTGTGCGTGTGCGTGTGCGTCGGCGTGTGCGTGTGAGTGTGCGTGTGCGTGTGTCAAACGGGTGAACCAATTTGAATGCGGTTTGATTAAAATGATGATAAAAATCGATCGAAGATGGCCGCCTCCACAAAATGGCGAATTACACATTGTTTTTTCACAACTCCCTCAATATGGGTATCAAATGAAAGGGCTTGACTAGTAGAATAGCACTATGTAAATCCAAGATGGCCGCCATCACAAAATGGTGAATGTCAGGGCGAAGCCGCGGGTAAAAGCTAGTTTGATATAATACAATTTATGACATTTCGCATTAATTCCAAACACCTTCACCCTCACTTTTCATAGCAATCAACGCCAAAATGGTGATTATTTTAATTTGAAAATTGATTATTTGGGGGCTGTTAACATCGCTGTTTCAAAGGTTTGTTTCAATGATAACCTTTATTACTCTGCGGAATTAAATGATATATACAATGAACACAAAATTACTTTGCCTTAATCCGCTAACAGTGACTTTGTAGGCACAACACCACACAAATTCACCACGATAGTTTCGCTCTAACACCGGAGCATCTTCAGGAGAAGTCGACTTCACAACGGACTATTGTAAAGTCCGTTGTGAAGTCGAAACGATCGTCGAGTTAAATTTGTGGTGAATTTGTGTGCTGTTGTGTCTACAAATTTGTCACTGTTAGTGGATTATAGCAAAGTAATTTTGTGTTCATTGGATAAATCAGTCAAATCAAAAAGAAAATAAACAATGCTAAAGTTAATACACGTGGTCTTTGTTATGGGTAAACCACTATTAAGTGTTACATTTTTTTTATTTTGGAACCACTATATTATGTTTATGTGGATAATAGAATATTACGAAAGGGACTAAGTAAGATGTAAGATAGTACAGCAACTTAGTTTGAATCTATACTAATATAATAAAGCGGAAGAGTTTGTTTGTTTGAACGCGCTAATCTCAGGAACTACTGGACCGATTTCAAAAATTCTTTCACCGTTGGATATGTACGTGATAATTGAGTGCTATAGGCTATATATTATGTACCACGGGCGAAGCCGGGGCGGACCGCTAGTTGAATCATAAAATTCCAGTTAAAAGAGCAATTATTTAATTTATTTAACAACAAAATGTATTTATGTTTTTATTTACGATACGATAATCGGTCAACCGCAGAAATGAAAGAAACGAAACTCACGACCTATTTTGTAACATAAAAGAATTAACACGTAAATTTAATTTCTTACACGACACGCAGATTTCCTTACGGAATAACAAATGGTTTGACGTCAGTACTAAATCAAAGGCGGAAAAAAAATCACTAATCCATACTAATATTATAAATGCGAGAGTAACTCTATCTGTCTGTATAATGCTTTCACGCGTTAGGTAACGGTTTACGTTGAACCAATTTTGATGAATTTTGCTTTAGAGGTAGATTGGTCATTAGACTTTGTGAAAGGACATAGGCTACTTTGTATCGCGGTTAATACCGACGAAGCCACAGGCATCAGCTAGTAATAAATATAATTAGAATCAACAATTTATGTTTTATTTTTGAAGCTTGAAAAAGGAGCGCATGCACCTTAGCTACTCTCATGAGATGACGTTGCCTCAAATTGAGACATTGTCTAGATTTTTTATTCAGATATGACTTAACCTTTGACTGCTATTTCCCTGGTGTGAAGTGACGATGGTGTCTATATTGATAGCGAGCTAAATCGAAAGGGGTATGTATCATTATACGCCTAATCGGTTTCAACCCGACATCGTACTGAAAATCTAAATCGTTTGGTTGGTACGGCGTTACTAGTGGCCTCTTCACTAAATAAGGTACCACACAGACAAAGTGGCGGGTGTAAACATGAGCGATAAAACGTTTCTTTGATCTCGATATAGCGAGCTTGATAAATCGTCAGACGACATTCTTTATGACATGCTAAATTTGTATTCGAAATTTTCACGAAAATGCAAACCGACAGAATAATATACATATTATAACTGAAACAAAGATTTGTTTGTTCGAGATGAAAGTGCTCAATGGAATAATGACTACAACCATTACCACGCTTGAACGTCCCACTGCTGGACACAGGGCTCTTCTCATAGGAGAGGGATTTGCTACGCTACTGCATGCGGGTTGGTGGGCCGTAACGACGACTCGCTCTGGATTCGCACGGGTAGTAATTACCCGCTACTATCCCACCATACATTGTTTTGTTATATCTCAAAGGGATTAATTAGACAGCATTTTCAATGAAAGCTCCCAGGTGGCTTGACTTTTTCCGACATTTTCAACACAAAACCTTAAATTTTTGAGTTTATCGCGAACAGACAGATAGACAAACGCGACAGAAGACTCTGTTTTATAATATGCAGTGCTAATCGGGACCAATGGCTTAATGTACTCTCCGAAGCAATGCCAATATTTAAACGATATCTAAAAATTTTTGACCCGACCCAGGGAATCGACCCCAGGACCTCGTGTTCCGCAGCCGAATAAGTTAGTAACTCCTCACATCACGATTTAAACCAGTAGTTCCCAAAGTGGTCCAGGTAGACCCCCAAGGGTCCACGGGAGACTCGACGGGGGTCTACGTTGGTGTGACAAAAAAATGGGGGTTCACAAGTCGTAAGCGGGGGTCCACGAAAATATACCCTGCTTTCAAAAGTGAAGAACTAAAATGTTGGCTTAACTTCACCTAACAATGTAGGCAGATAATATTTTAAGAAGCTCAGCGACTGTTACTTACTAAAAACTTACATATTCCATATTCAGTACTTAACTTTACTTTATAGAGTTCCGAGATATACTTTTTAGGGTTCCGTACCCAAAGGGTAAAAACGGAGCCCTATTAATGTCACTCGGCTGTCTGTCCGTCTGTCCGCCGGTCACAGGTCTCTAGCTCGCAGACGAAATGAGTTACAAACCTGAAATTTTGGTATTTGGTGTAAAACATTGACTCAAAATCAAATATTGAATTAAAAATTGAATTAAATTATTTTTCAGGGGGGCTCCCATACATGAGAAAGGAGCCGGAAAAAAAAATTTTTTTCTTACCCTAGCTTGTGGGGTATCATTGTTTAGAGCTCATTGAGTAGAGTACGAATATATATTTTTTTAATTTTTTGCTTAAAAAGTAAGGAAATGGGGGGTCATCAAAATTGTCAGTTTTAGACCATTTTTGTGACGGGGGCTATCTAAAAAACTAAACTAGTTAGGAATATGATATTTCGGTATATTATGTACTATATGCTCTATTTGTACAACAAATACTGAAAACAACGATTCATAAAATAGTTTATAAGCTGTGACCAAAACAAACGAACTTATTTTGCGTTTTTCTTTCACGGTTTCTTGCGATGTCTAACTCGGAAATTAAATATTTCTTAGACCCAAAATATTATATTGTTCATAATTATGTACGGAACCCTGAAAGAACGAGGCCCGACTCGCACTTGGCTGATTTTTTGATAACCACTCACAGCACAATCAATAATAATTAACCAATAAATTCTCACCTATTTTTCGAAAACTATTAGTTTGTAGTTGGAACTCAGCCGCAACGCTTATTTCCATAGCAAGAACTAATTTTCACATTTTTTGTCGAGTTTTCGAAATATGGTAGAAATGTAACTGCAAGAGGGGGTCCACCGGAACTAGCTAAATGAAAGTGGTCTATGAGAAAAAAAGGTTTGGGAAACTCTGATTTAAACAAAGGGAATACAAAAAAGTTAAATTCGGCGTTAAAAACAAACTTTTATCTGAAGTTAACCGAATCAACTAACCGTGAAATTAAAGCCCGATTTTCGAAGAAACAATTTCGAGCGGGCGATTCCATTTTCTTGTTCATGCAAACTTACTTTTTTTTTTTTTTAGTTCAACTAACGTAATTGCCAGTATTTTCTTAGCTGGGTAAATTTCAAACGTTAATTTAGTAAGATTATACCCATCGCAGATCAACTGTCGGCTATTTTTATTCGCTACGAGACTGAGACGATGATATATATGAGTTAAACACTCAAGCTTATGTGTGTTTGTTTATGCGTTTATATCTTATCATTTTTCTGAAAATTGCAGGGCCGATGGCGGTGATTGTGGTGGTTGATTAAGGTTGCTCTCCTCACGCGCTTCTCCATACAAACGTATTACGCCTATTATTCTAATATTTTTCGCAATAGATCTAAAGTTAAGCCAGATATCAATTTATATCTCCATTATTCTTCTTCTTCTTCTTAAAGTGCCATCTTCTTTCGAAGGTCGGCGATCATTAAGGCAACTTGGATCTTCGATACCGCGGCTCTAAATAATGAACGGGTGCTTTTTCCAAACCATTGGCGTAGGTTTTTCAGCCAAGATGTTCTCCTTCTCCCCACACTTCGTTTTCCTTGGATCTTGCCTTGTATGATGAGTTGTAGTAGTTCATACTTTCGGTGTCTCATTATGTGGCCGAGATATTCAAGCTTCCTTTTCTTCACTGAATATAAAATTTCTGTTTTTTTCTTTACGCTACTTAGCACGGTTACGTTTTTTATTTTGTCTCTCCAGGATATCCTTAACATTCTCCTGTATACCCACAATTCGAAGGCTTCAATTTTCTTACAGCTCGACTCTGTGAGGGTCCATGCTTCAACCCCATACAAGAGAATGGAGAAAACATAACAACGTGCTAATCGTACTCGTAGCTGGATGTTCAGCTTTTTATTGCACAGAAGTGATTTAAGCTTAAAGAAAGCATTACGGGCCTGTTCTATGTATCTCCATTATCTAGGCCATAAAATAAAAAAAATTGTAAAATTATATTTATTTTGAAAGTTATGACGCTTGAAAAATCACTATTTTTGACAAATATTTGCTAAAATAGGCGTCATTAAAAACCTAGATTTGCATCTTTTTACTATGCCGTTTTTCACTAAAAATCATGATATCTCAAGCATAATTTATTTATTTAGTTAATTTATTATTTATTTATGTATATATTTTTAGTACTCTTCTTTACTGAAGACGTCTCGCTCTCTAAATGCAGAAATCACTGTTTTAGACTCCACCCTCCAACGATTTGTCGCTCCCATGGAGAGGGCTCTTAAGACTTCTTACGCACCTCTAACTTTTCGGAGTTATGTGCGTTTTAAGCAAATATCACTTGATTTATCCGCGGTGAAGGAAAACATAGTGAGGAAACCTGCATGCCTGAGAGTTGGAGACTTAGGGTCTATTTCACCACCATCTAATAAGTGACGGATAACCTAAACGTAAGTTTTGTCACTTTCATACTTTATGTCAAGTGACAAAGACAAAAGTTGTAGATAGCTATTCGGCACTTATCAGAAGGTGGTGAAACAAGCCGTTAAAGGCGTGTATAGTCTACCAATCTGCACTTGACCAGCGTGGTGGACTACGGTTTTTTTTCATTCTGAGAGGAAATCCGTGCCCTGTAGTAGGCCAGTAAAGATTTTAATGATAATGTTCCCATTTTCCTGAAAAATCTACTGGGCCGATATTGCTGCAGTTTATTACACTGTTGTTACCTCAGGACATGTTCTTAGATTTGTTTTGTGGCCCACCAGAAAATTTGAAAAACCGATGACATACTGCCACTGCAGTTCGTCCTTTTTAAATTTAGTGCTATTTTAATAATTTTTAAATTTAATTTAATGTCTTGTCCCGGCAGTGTAAAAAATGTACGTTTCCATTTTCCTGAAAACTACTGGGCCGATTTTGCATTATGTTTGCATATTTGCATATTTGCACTTCTTATCACTACCCAGCTAGAACTACAGAAATTCCAACGACAAGCATGCCTCGCCATCACTGGCTGCATGAGCACAACGCCAACAACAGCACTAGAAGTGATACTGGGGATCACACCTCTACAATTACACATTAGGGAAGAAGCAACACTTGCGGCCCTCAGACTCAAGACACTGAGTTTATGGAAGGGCTATGACACAGCACATACCAAAATTCTAACTCAAGGGATCAATAAAGAGCCCCGTTTAGAGTGGATAAGCGACAGAACTATCAAACAATTTACACTAGAAAGAAATTACAAAATAAACGCGGAGGAACACAAAAACCCGAAACCAGCCCAAGACACGATTGAAGTGTACACCGACGGGTCCAAAACCAGAACTGGCACAGGAGCTGGAGCCTACTGCCAAGAACTCAACATTCAGATAAGCCGCGCACTCGGTAAGGACAACTCCGTTTTCCAAGCAGAGTGTACTGGAATCACAACAGCAGTCATAGCAATGACCAACAGACAGGTAACAAACTTTAAAATTAACATTAACTCGGACAGCCAAGCCGTTCTCAAAGCCTTGGCTAGTACCACATCAACATCCCTACTCATACAAGACTGCCATAAAGCCTTGGAAGAACTCTCCATCTCCAATGATATCACCTTACGGTGGATCAAAGGACACGCGGGAGACCCGGGCAACGAAGCAGCTGACGAACTAGCACGTAAGGCCACGACACTGGAAGTTGCAGGACCGGAACCTATGGTACCTATTCCTTTCAGTGAGTACAAGACCTGGTTGCATGCACTAACACGCAAGGAACATTCCACACTCTGGAACAATGCCACAGACTGCCGTCAGACAAAGGAAGCCTTTCCTACTCTGAACCAACAACTAACTAACAAACTACTGCACCTAGACAGAGGTAAACTCAGGAAGGTGGTGGGACTCATAACAGGGCACAGTCCACTAAACAAACACCTTTTCATTATAGGTGTCACAGACAGCCCTCTATGCAGAGCATGCATGGAGACAGATGAAACACCAGCGCACGTGCTCCTAGAGTGCACGGGCGTGACCGAACAACGCAGGATTCATCTAGGATCCCCAGCCTCACTCCAAGAAGTCCTCGGCAACCTGGGCGGCCTGCTAGGCTTCTGGAGCGACCTCGGATGGCTGGAGTGAAGACTTCAACGCAAGAGGCACATCACGCACAACAGACCTGTATGGTTTACGTGCGGACACCTGCCCAGAATGAAGATGAAGATGAAGATGAAGATATTTGCATTTGGTTTATTGCATTACATTAATCTGAACTCTGCGTCTCGGAAGAAAGTCTTTTATACTTCTTTTGTGGCTTTAGACCACCAGATGGCGCTGCATTTCAACGTTGATTAAAAAAAAATCAATGTCCTGTTTTCGTCTAAAACAACAACGATGAGAGCAGAACGGCGCGGCGGTGTAATAAATGTACAAAACCGCAAGTAATGTACGTGGTACAGTCGCTAGTCGGCGCCACTAGAACACAAAGTCGTGCAATTTATCAACCGTGGTGTAGCCAGCTGTTTCGGCTAAGTTCTGATAGCCGCTGCATATCAAATGCATCCGTACATAATTGCCGGGGAACTGGTGGAACTTTTTAGGAGGCACTTACCTACTAGAAGTAGGTATAAATAATTAATCTATCTATATCTATCTATACATATAATAAAATCGTAGACTTGCCGTATCTGTACATTGAAGATTTTTGCAAAATAATAACTGGGGGATGTTAGGGATATGTAATAGAACGTAAAAAAGCTATTTTTGAAATTTTTGTCTGTTTGTCTGTTTATCTGTTTGTCTGTTTATCTGTTTGTTTGTTTATCTGTTTGTCTGTATGTTTGTGCGCGCATCACGCAAAAACTACTGAATGGATTGAAACGAAACTTGGTACGATTTAAGTTCATACTACGGAGTAACATATAGGATACTTTTTATCCCGAAATTCAGCACGGTTCCCTAGGGAGAGGGGATGAAAGTCAAAATGTGTATTTAGCTGTAATTCAATAACGCATGATCCGATTTCATTCATTCTTTTTTTGTTAGAAAGTAGATACTTTAAAGATTACCGATTAATCTCTAAAAGGCTGGATCGATTTTGATGGGACTTTCACTGGAGGATGTTTACATTTTGATGTACCTAAAAATCCGCCAGTGAACTTTTTACGTCTTTTAGCATGGTATGAGCTCAAAGAAGCTTAGGAAAAACAAAATGATTCCTACGGGATTTTTAAAAACCAATATATATCCGATACGAAGTCGCGGGTGTCCGCTTGTATGAAATATAGGAAATGTTGTTTGTTCCATATCATTTATCATGTCAAACCGATATGTTAGTTGTTTTATTAAATTAAACTATCTACTATATTGGGTTACCTCACTTACCGTTACCAAAATAAAAAAATCCGTTTTACTAACATTCATCGTTTACCTTTCACAAAACAATTGTTACGGGGCCCACTTTGAACGAACATTTTATAGTAGTATTTTATTTTTGTAATACAATTGTACCTAATTTAATTTAATGTTTCTATAATTTAATGTTATTTGTAATTTTTAATGTATCCTGATTATTGCAATGTGACTATTATGATGTTTATTACTCTATTGTATGGGCTCCTTGAGTTGTCTGAAATAAATGACATTATTATTATTATTATAAAACTCCCACCGGCTCCTAGTTCACAATATAGCCGTGTCCAATCCCGCTAATAACTCCATTATTTAGTTTGCGTACACCGGGGCTGCTAATAGAGGAATGCTTTGTGTTTGTATTACGTGAGGAATATGTTATTTCTGAGTAATTTCACTGAATAAACCAGTACAGACAGTTAATGTGCAATCCAAACAGATTTGGCAAATAAAATGGAATCCTTGGACAAGTTTGAAATGGCTTCCAAACTTGCAAAAGGGAAATGAACATACTTAGTGATGAAACCTGTGGATGAAAAGCACCATATTGGTTTTGCAGTGCGTATTATCCATTTGTCATCTATGTGGATGAGAGAGTAGAAGAAGCAGAAAATGCTATGAGCCAAATATGAAAACCACTTCTCAATCTCATGAAAATAATACTTATTGTACTTATATGACTAGTGAACAAGAGATAAAGTTCGTAAACTAAAACCCGACTACTAATTTAGTGTGCAGAAAAACGTGTATTCACGTGCATTCAGTGGTGCCATCTGTTATGTTTATCTAAAATTAACTTAATGTTCCAGTTTGGCCGCGCGAACGTCACTTCTCAATATAAATGTAGCCTATATCATCCGAGTCAATTGAAACCTAATTCATTAAAATCGGCTAAGTAGTTTAGGCGTTAAGGTGGAACAAAAAATCTGATACATACATACACGCAACCAAGCATTGCGCGAGGTCTTCTTGCATAGTTTAAAATTATAATTAATTAGTTCTCTAATTACTAATCCATACCATATCCTTTGCCGGAAATATTATAATCACGTAGTCAAAGCTCTGTATTTTGTGTATTTGAAATATAATTAGGTTGTCTCACGCTCCATCCATTTGTATGATCCGAAAGCGAAAAAATTGAGCCGCACTGTAAGCGGGTTTTTATAAGAAATTGCATTTATTTAAAACTTTGAAAATTACGCAATGTCTACTGGAGAAAATCTTCTTTGTTTTGACAATAATTGTTATTATTCTTAACAACGATCGCTCAGGTGTGAAGAGCTTTTTAACGTCTTATAAATCGATGAACGCCGGCCGCACGCACAAAAAAGCATGATTCATTGTCACGTACCGCCTATCCGAGCGTGCAAGCGAGAGCGCGGAACAAGCGATAGAGAGGCAAAGTTTTTTTATGACGTTATTAGGTAAAATTATCGCCCATTTAATCGCCAATTTTTTTCAACGACGCGAAATCCTGTTTGAATTTTTGCTATGGAAATGTTTGACGGAGAATTGAGGTGACTTTTACCTACTCTACTCTATGCAACAGTTATTTTCTTTTCTCACTAATTTCGCAAAACCGTAGTGGCATTTCCGCTTAGATTTGTTGCGTGGTTGGAGCGAAATTCCGCTTGCAAAATTCTACTTGATTCACCCCTTACCTAAATTGCCTATTTCGTCTCTATTTAACTAATCGTTTTTTAAAGCAATAGATAGCCTCCTAGCAGGCTATCTATTGCTTAGCAGGTGTTAAACTTTTTTTTAAAGAGCCTAATTGTAAATATTGATGGAAATTTCTGGTGGACATTCATATTCATGGACATTGATCATGTTATGATGATCGCCATAATTCATAGTTAATAAAATCGAGACCAATGATCATGATCATGAATTTATTGAAGTCTGCGTCGTGGTGACAAATAATGTTCCTCTCAGTCTCAGTACGAATTCAAGCGCCTGTGAGTGGCGGGGGGACCTAACAGTTTGGTGGAAAATATTTTTCGCGCATCCATATGTATAGCGTTGAATGACGACTCCGATCTCTGCATGAATCCAAAGTATTACTGCTGTACGTGTTGGTGCATTCCCGCTGAAACCGAGACCGCACTCCAAACATTTCCAACGGCTGTTAATGTTAATAGGGAATTGGAATTCAGGCGGCAATCACTTTCCAGCTTACTGGGTATCGTTCCCAAACACATTACCAGTACTTAATGCGTCTACGAAATCTATCTATATAGTTACATATAATAAAATCGTAGACTTGCCGTTTCTATTTATTAAAGATTTTTGCAAAATAATAACTGGGGGATGTTAGCGATGGGATTTTTTATGTTTTTTTGAATTTTTGTATGTATGTATGTTTGTCTGTATGTTTGTGCGTGCATCACGCAAAAAATACTGAATGGATTGAAATGAAACTTGGCATGATTTAAGTTCATACTACGGAGTAAATATAGGATTAACGCGTGGTCCGATTTCATTCATTCTTCTTTAGTTAGAAAGGAAAAACTTTATAGATTGTTTCGTAAATATTTCAAGGTCATCGATTTTGTAGTTCAGAAATTACAGTCATTACAACCCTCAGTATTCCATATAACTTGGAACCCGGATTGAACAGGAACCTTCGAACGTCCGGATAATAATCTGGGATTCATTAAAATTTGTGTTTGTCTGTCTCCGAAATGCTGGACTGATTTTGATGGAACTTTCATTGAGAAAACTTCAGTGATGAAAAATTAATACTCATTACTGTAATTCCATTTTAATGCGCGACTTTTAACAGTATAAGCTCAAAGGTGCTTAGTAAAAACAAAGAATTCCCGCGGGATTTTTAAAAACCTAAATCCACGCGGACGAAGTCGCGGGCATCCTCTAGTTATTAATACGAGAACGAACCACTCCCGTACGGTACGGATACCTACGAGCGCTGCCAATGAAACTCTTGTTTGTCATCATCATCATCATGATCAACCCATTACCGGCTCACTACAGAGCACGGGTCTCCTCTCAGAGTGAGAAGGGTTTTGGCCATAGTCTACCACGCTGGCCAAGCGGATTGGCAGACTTCACACACCTTTGAGAACGTTATGGAGAACTCTCAGGCATGCAGGTTTCCTCACGATGTTTTCCTTCACCGTTAAAGCAAGTGATATTTAAATACTTAAAACGCACATAACTCCGAAAAGTTAGAGGTGCGTGCCCCGGGATCGAACCCACGACCGTCGAGTCGTGTCGGAGAACGACTAGAAGTCGGTCGTCCTAACCACTAGGCTATCACAGCTTGTTTGTACGTGAACTTAATTATGCTTACGGTTTAATTGTAGCCTGAAATTGCTTTAAAATTAAGGCTCATTTTGATTCGTCAACAAACGTAGGTACGTATAAATAACGTAATGTACAGACCGTTAGACTACCTCCCTGGCGCGGTGGTGAGCGCTGTGGTCTTATAAGTGGGAGGTCCCGGGTTCGATTCCCGGTAGGGGCAATTTGGGATTTTATAATTTCTAAATTATCTCTGGTCTGGTCTGGTGGGAGGCTTAAGCCGTGGCTGGTTACCACCCTACCGGCAAAAGCCGTGCCGCCAAGCGATTTAGCGTTCCGGTACGATGCCGTGTAGAAACCGTTCAAGGGGTGTAAGTACAAACCTCTTCCAAGTTAGCCCGCTTCCATCTTAGACTGCGTCATCACTTACCATCAGGTGAGATTGCAGTCAAGGATTAACTTGTAGCTTTGAATAAAAAAAACCGTTGTACCTACTTAGTGGATGAATCCTTGATTTTCTATACTAAGGGTCGTTAGAAGAATCCCTCAGTGCCTGAAGGCTTAGTCTTACTTTGCAGAGCTCGAAAACTTTACAGTAAGTATACCTACTAATCAAAATTATTTCACAGTAAAAGATACCTAAAATGGCTTATGTTAAAGTTTGAGTTCGCCAATAACTTCATTCAGCATTCGAGCCAGCCAGCAGAAACCCAAGCAGAAATGTTGTAAAATAAATATTCGAACTATTGAATTACGACTTTAAATTAAGAGTGTTCGGATTCATTTTGCTCTGAAGTCATTGTGTCGATACTCGAATTTCGATCATCGTTGCCACTATGTACAGAGTCGGCATAAGGCCTCAGTAGGCACAAGCAGCTCAACTTTGCCCGCGAAAGCAGAGAATATCTCCCGTGCTTAATTAGCATACTGCTCATGGTGTAACATGAACTTTAAATTGGCCCACAATTAGTGCTGCCACTGTAACCAGCTGAACCGAACTAAATCATTGCGTTGTTAGTGTAATAGGAGGCGGCGATTATGTACGTATACTATGAATATGATATGCAGTCTGCAGAGTAGATAGCTATCTGAAATTGGCCAAAATGTTGTAGGTAGGTACATTGAACAATATATATATTAATTGTGTCCTCCCTAACGAAATGTTTGTCACAGCGGTGAATCGCGATGAAGGCAACCCCAGGTGCGCAAACACAGGTGCACACTCTATTCCCTCGCTCTCACAGTCCGGTCGTAGCACATTGGTGTCCCACCAATGTGCTACGACCGGAGATAGATATAATATGGCTGATGTTAAATGATGCGCCTGTTTAAATACATTAGCAATTCAAATTAATTAAATGTTGCTATAGTTTTCTTCACTTGCATATTTTTGTTCCTAAATGTATGTAATTTATAGCCTCAATAGCGCAACGGTCAGGTTGCGGTCTTAAAACCGAAAGGTCGACGGTTCAAATCCCACCCGTTTCACTATTGTTGTACCCACTCCTAGCACAAGCTTATCGTTTATTTGGAGTGGAAAGGGGAACACACACACACACACGCAAACACACACACATACAGACATACACACAAACACACACACACAAACACATAGACACACGGGGGGGGGAGAGAGAGAGAGACTTCAAACTTATAACACCCCGTCGTTATTGCGTTGGGGATTAAAAAAGCTACTCACACAATTTTGGATAGGTTGTAGGTATACTTGGTTAGGATTTAGGAACTTTATCCAAAATTACCGAAAAGGAAATAATCCTCAAGTTAAGTCGCGATCTCATTTCGAAATCCAAAGTGCTCTGAGTCGACGGTGATTCCGGCGAGCTCTCGTGATCGGGAGCGATCCAATTTCCGCTTGCCTATTATTTATTTAAGCATTGATGCTACTCGGATAGGAAGTGCTCGGATATTGTGGATGGATTGCTAATATGTATTTAAGCCCCACCGCTACCACTACAGCCTTTTATCCCACTGCTGGGCACAGGCCTCCCCTCTCGTAGGAGAGAGGGATTTAGAGCTTAGACCCGCCACGCTGTTCCAATACCGGTTGACGGGCTTTAACGACTATTGTCACATGATAGTGATAATAACCGGGACCGACTGCTTAACGTGCTCTCCGAGGCACGGGGGTGAAACAACGCCAACTTCCAAATCGCTTCAAAACACCTATTGTTACGCGTTTTCACGAGAAGTGGATGCACGTTGGTGGAAATGGAGAACGAGCATTTCTATACTGATTTATTTATCGATGAAATCCGAAAGCGGCCAGCTATTTGGTACACGAAAAATCCCGTTTAAAAAAATAAGACAGGGCTTGTTTCACCACCTTCTGATAAATATCGGATGCAGGCCTAAACGTAAGTTTTATCACTTTCTTACTTTATGTCAAGTGACAAAGACAAAACTTGTGAATAAGCTGTCCGACACTTATCAGAAGGTGGTGAAACAGGCGCTACGAGTATTAACCTTTATACAATGAATATAAAATTATTTTGCTATAATCCGCTAACAGTGACAAATTTGTAGGCACAACACCACACAATCTTGTAGGCACAACACCACACAATCTTGTAGGCACAACACCAAACAAATTCACCACAAAACAAACTCGACGATCGTTTCGCTCCGACACCGGAGCATCTTCAGGAGATGTCGACTTCACAACGGACGATTGCAAAGTCCTTGCAGTCTTGCAAGGACTGCAAAGCAAAGACTTTGCAATCGTCCGTTGTGAAGTCGACATCTCCTGAAGATGCTCCGGTGTCGGAGCGAAACGATCGTCGAGTTTGTTTTGTGGTGAATTTGTTTGGTGTTGTGCCTACAAGATTGTGTGGTGTTGTGCCTACAAGATTGTGTGGTGTTGTGCCTACAAATTTGTCACTGTTAGCGGATTATAGCAAAATAATTTTATATTCATTGTATATCATGGAATTCCGCAAAGTAACGCCTGCTTCCATTCAATATTAACCTTTAAGTACCGACGTGTGGTCTGACAGACACCTCGAGAGGTCGAAAAGTCTGATTACCTATGTTAGTGAAATAGTATCCTCCTGTGCTTCTCTCTACCCCTCGGGAAGTCGCCCAGCAGCGTTCCTGCAGAGTAGCAGTGTTGGCGCGTACGATTTCGGTAAGTTTTGATTTTTATAAGATCACGAGTGGTCTGTCAGACCACTCGTCGGTACTTATGTAACTTTTTTTAGATGCGACCTTTTTCAGATTATATTGTTTTCTCTTTTATTTGCAGTCAGTTATAACAATGGATCAGCCAGGTTCTTTGGGCATGAAACGGGCAGCCAAAAACAAAAATAAAAGTGTTCCTGTACGTAAAAAAAATTTATCATACACTGCTTCAATATAAAGACCACCAAGAACGTTTAGTGGGATGGCTAAATGAGAGCTCAGAGTCCGAATCTGAGGATATCTACCTAAATTTTACTGCTGAAGAGTGACCATAGTTCAGCATCTGAACAGGTTGTGATACATGTATGAAACACGTGTGCCTACAATGCAGCAAGCCTATGCAAAGACTGTTTGTAAGCTTTGACAGTTCCTGCAATTTGATACCTTGTGATTTTTTAGAAAACGGTTGATTGTTAAGGTTTTTTTATTTTTATTATTTATCTAGGCTATTAATCTTTAATAAAAAATCGTTTTTAAGAAAAAATAATAGTATTGCTGATACATATGAATTATTAAGATAAAAGTTATTTTTTTCTAACGAAGAATCTATGATTGCTATATTAATGTTTATAATTAGTAATAAATGTGAATACTTCTATATTTTGTTTTACTTATACAATAACTAGATATTTAACAATACATAGAAACATTTTTTTTAGAAAAATATTAAGAAACACAAAAGTTTTTGACTGGGTAACTATGGTGGTCTAGCAGACCACACGTCGGTACTTATGTAACTAAAACAGTATGTCGGTACTTAAAGGTTAAAAAACGTAACTGGGAGTTAAATATCTCTCTCTCCGCTTGAAAGGAAAGAGGAGAGGAGAGATAACGATATCCGATTGATTATTTACGAAACATCTGGGTACTTTCCCTGCTGTTCTCCCCTGGGCAAAACCGAGTCTGACGCTCGTCGGATGGTACCTATGCTAACTGTCTGTACGCCGCAAACGCACATCAAATGCAACGCCCAGTGCCTAACATATACCTACAAGCTCTTATTCCTAAGCTATTAACATAGACCGTGGCTATTAAGCTCTTATTTCATGAGATTCCACCTGTGTCCGATCGTAAGACTATTCGACAAGGCATCGGTCTGATTGGGGACAATTCCACATATCCCCGTCTCGGGCGCGTATCGATTTCCCCAAACACAAACACGTAGGGGACCAGATATCAATTATCGCGGGCAGCATTTACCTAAATTATGAGCCATTACGCCTGTAATTGGGCCCCGGTCGACTCCGGATTATGTTACGTTTAATGTACCTACCTACCTAATATTGCTGATGGGATGTACTCCTAATATGTTATGTTATTAGTAAACCCAACTTCCTCATTGGTCCATTAGGAAGTTCAGTTGCGGATCAGGAGGTTCCGGGTTCGAGACCCCGGTCGAGCCTAAAAAGGAAAAGTTATTGGGTTTTACTGTCAAGTAATTCTCAGTGCCAGCCCGGAGTTGGAAATTGGCGGTGTTAGATACACCCCCGTGCCTCGGAGAGCGCGTAAAGCAGTCAGTCTTGCGCCTGATCTCTCTCCGCTTGTGTCGCATTGGCACGTCTCATCGGACTATGAGAGTGAAGAAATTGAGAATGCATATTATGTACATGGGCATCGCCAAGGGGGGGCAGCTGCCTTCCGCCCCCCCCCCTCACTTGCCCATCAGCTGGCGATGCTCTTGCTCCTGTATATACGCACACATTTGTGCACTATAATATCTCCTGAAACTTTATTCAAGTCGTAGTCTCCGCCTCGGTTGAGATTGGCAGCCGTGGTCGAAATTCGGTCGGGAGATTGTTATTATTATTATATGAGTAGGTATTGATTATATCGTATCAGAATGGTGGGATACGAAGCCCACAGTTGTTCCGATTTGAACTAGAGTCGGTCAGAAGCGTCCACGGCGTAAATCACCCGGGAGCGGCCGGCGGGCCCGCATTCGAGTGTGTTATCAATTCCCAACTAATGACTCAATTTGGATTCTGCGCGGAACGCCGCTGATAATAAAATTCATCACAAAACGCTTCCAAAGGCAAAAATTAATATTCCAATGATGTAACACAAAGCTCGAATCGCCGCAGCGCAAAGGTTAGGCTGACAGCGGGTTGTAGGTACTGAAAAGTTAGATCATACGTGTCTAGCTGATTTATTCGTCATATTTAAATGTGTTATATACTAAAACCTTTCTGAAAGTATGTAGATTACGATAATGAAAAAAACATCAAAATCCGTTCATTGGCTTTTGAAATAATCGCGAACATACATACCTACATACGGATCCATACAAAACCTCCTTTTTTGGAGTCGGTTAAAAAAGTTAAACGATAAGAAATATATATAATAATATATCGACGGTTAAAAGGCGACTTGATTCAAGCGACATTTTGGAAACTTTACAGGAGAGCGATTTAAAGATAATTTTTTTGGAAAAAAAATCCTTTTTATGTATATTACATTATATTAGCAGTATTTTTAAGGGAGATAAATGTCGTTTAAGCCAAATTGCACTGTATTTTAATCAAGGACAATTGATTTAGATTCCTTAAAAGTTGAAAAATGTAATGAGTAAAAAGACTTAAGCGGCACAATTACTGGAAATAGTACAAGGATAAATGATTTAAGGAATAACCGAAATCTGTTGCAATCGAAGCAGAATGATTGATTTACAATACAGTTAAAGTTCAAAACATGGCAGAACAATCTAATGGCCCAAGGGACTTTATTTACACAAGGAAAAAGAACTTTAAGGGCATCCATAATCTATAATAATTACTGTTAAATGTGAAATTTTGTTATGATTTTATTTTTTTTGTACCTGGATAGGTACAAAAAAAATAAAATCATAACAAAATGTGTTATAAACATAGTATCTACTAAAACTACTACGGGAGGTCAATGTCCAATTGAAAAAGTCATTTTATACCGACTGGAAATTTTAACAATAATAATAGTTCAGACCTAACCCATCACAGCTCCGAACGTCAGCTGCCGCACCAGTGGTGGAGTTAAGAATGAGAGCATGTGAGTGCTTGAAAATCGATCTGCTCTGAGTGATTTTATCCCGGACAAAAATGTTCATAAATCATTGTTTCAATCATTTTTGATACAAAAACAATCGTCAGCTGCATTGCCGAGGGTGGGTTATACGTCCGCTACGCGCATGAACTGCATTAAAATTTTGAAAAATAATAAAAAATTGGCCAAATGTGTTATTTGGGCCTTCGTCTTGAACATATCCAAAAACTCCATATGAGGGGGGGGGGGGGGTGCGGAACTAGCCGCCATTTTTAATTTTGTCCCTTTTATCGGTTTTTTTCTCATATCACGAAAATCTCTAAGATTAGCATTATAAATTATATTATAATTATTATTATTATCAATAAGTACTTCTGAGAAAAGTTTTTATATACAATTTGCTACAAATTTGGTCTCTTTTATTTTTACGCTAAGTTTATTACTTTAGGAGATATAGGGTGTTTAAGGGTATTTTAGGTTCCTTTTTCGTTTTTTTTTGCTCATTTCTAGAACATCTCTATGAATAGTATTATAATTACTTTTGACAAAAGTTTTTCTAAGTATAAAATTTTCTACAAATTTGGTTCCATTCATTTTTACTCTAAGTTTATTACTTTAAGAGTTAAAGGTGTTAAAGTTAATATTTGAGGTCCTTTTTTGGTTTTTTGCTCATATTTTGAAAATCTCTGCGAATAGCATTGTAATTACTTCTGAAAAAAGTTTTTACATAAAATTTTGTACAAATTTGGTCTTGGTTATTTTTACGCTAAGCTTACTACTTGAGGAGCTATAGGGTGTTTAAGGGTATTTTAGGTCCCTTTTTCGTTTTTTTTGCTCATTTCTCGAAAATCTCTACGATTAGCATTATAATTATTAAGTACCTACTTCTGCGAAAAGATTTTATACAATTTGCTACAAATTTGGTCTCTATTATTTTTGCGCTAAGTTTATTACTTTAGGAGCTATAGGGTGTTTAAGGGTATTTTAGGTTCCTTTTTCCGACAAAAGGGACAAAATTAAAAATGGCGGCTGGTTCCGCACCCCCCCATATGGAGTTTTTGGATATGTTCAAGAGGAAGGCCCAAATAACACATTTGGCCAATTTTTAAAACTATAGGATATTGTTCCTAGATTTACTGGGCTAAATGCACTGAGCGCGCAAAATGTTTATCACGCTGACTGACGGTTTTTCCCCACCAGAAGTGCAGCTGACGATTTTCTTTATTATTTTAAAAGTGTGAAAATTCTGCTGCATAAACATACGGTATAAAATAACTTTACTTGTCAAAATTTTAATGCAGTTCATGCGCGTAGCGGACGTATAACCCACCCTTGGCAGTGCAGCTGACGATTGTTTTTGTATCAAATATGATTGAAACAATTAAAATTTGGTCATAGAACATAATTTATAGTTCAACAAGTCTAGTTTTTGAAACGTAACTAATAAGGGCAAAACGAGTTAAAAAACATCAAAGTTCAATAATAGGTTAAGCTTAAATAGATTAGAGGTGTGACTTTTAGAATTTGACTGGGAGAAAACTGCTTGAACCGACACTATACAACAATATATGTAATGAAAAAACACACTTAAGTGTCACAGTCTACTAAAATAGTTTAGAGCTAAATGGCTTAAGTGACGTCAATACAATTTATTGTTCATGGATAAATGATTTAAGCATCATACATTTATATTTCTAATCAAGGTAAAAGATTTTAAACAACAGTATTGTGTATTTTTGTTCAGGTAAAAAAAGTTCAAAAGACAGATTTTTTTAAATATAAAAAGGGGAAAAAGGTTTAAGTGAAATATACGTATTTTCAAGTTCTATTAAAATAGATTCAAATACACAATCTAAAAAAAAACTGTAAAATGACGTCGCTTCATTCAGCAGCTCAGGAAATGGTACCCGATTTTTGTATGGACTGAAGCGACAAAAAATTGCTCATATTTATGCCAAACACGGTTCAAAAGACGCAGAAAAAAATGCTCATTCCAAATATCTATATAACTCAATTTCTCAAAAATTGTCGCTTGAGTCAAGTCGCCTTTTACCCGTCGATATAATAAACTACAATATTATCTAATCACACTAATATTATTATAAAGGTAAAAGTTTGTGTGTGTGTGTGTGTGTGTGTGTGTGTGTGTGTGTGTGCGTGTGTGTGTATGTTTAACGCCGCAACTACTGTACCGGTTTAGGTGAAATTTTGAATGGAGATAGATTATGCTCTGACTTAACACATAGACTACTCTTTATCCTGGAAAAATCGACAGTTCCCACGGGATTTTGAAAAAACCGAAATCTGTAGCTACAGCTATAGGTAGATTACTGTAGCAAACTTCCTTGAAAGTAGGTAAGATAAAGGTTGGAAAAGGGAGCGGGAACGGGAAACGGAAATCCACGATTCCGTCGGCATTTGTGAAAAACCAAAATTCACGCGGGCGAAGCCGCGCGGCGGGCAGAAGCTAATAAAACATATATATTCTTTATAATTTACCTACTTATTGATTTACTTCCAGCGATTTTAATGCGACGCTTCGGAGTCGGAACAAAAATCAAAGACCCTCCTCGTCCTCTGTAATTTTAGTAAATTAATAAGTGACCGCGACCTCTTGCCCCTTGACTGTACCTATGGGCGTGGCCTGAAAGGGAACGATGAATTACTGCAAATTAAAATTGTTTAATGAATCAACTTTATTGCTTTGAAGATTTGTTTTTGGCCCATTACGACGTCTCACTTAGTGCCGCGCGATGTCACATTAATTAATACGGATAATTAGATGAGGGTAAATAACCATAATTTTGGACCGAATCAGTCCTACCAATATAATAAAATTAATTATTATATTGGCATAAATTAATAGTAATACCACCGCATTCAAATTATTTTTTGAAGTATCTAATCAAAAATAGACAATCTTCTAATCAAAGTAATCGAACTTTCCATAAAGGAGGAGTTATTGGCGGGTTTACTGTAGTATAATATAAATAACGCCGTCATATCTGTACTCATTTCAATAATTTTGTTTTATTTGAAAGGATGTGATGTTTTTTAAAGGAATATTAGCCATGATGAACATGACTATTGACTAATATTCCTCTTTTACCTCCAAATAAGCGAAAGCTTTTAGGAACGGGTACGACAATAGTAACGGGTGGGGTTTGAACCTTACACCTTTCGGTTATCGATCCGCGCCCGACGACCGTTGCGCTGTTGAGGCTAAATGTTAAGAGAAAAATGTCTAGAATGTTAGGTCCGATAATACGTCAAAAAAAACCGGATTAAAATTTAAAGCCAATAGAAATGATTAAGGATTAATTTTAAGCAATAGTACATCTTACTAATATAATAAAGCGGAAGAGTTTGTTTGTTTGAACGCGCTAATCTCAGGAACTACTGGACTGATTTCAGAAATTCTTTCACCGTTGGATATGTAAGTGATCCTTGAGTGCTACAGGCTATATATGTACCACGGGCGAAGCCGGGGCGGACCGCTAGTAGCTCATATATACATATAGCTCATGGGAAGCGTGCGGTGACGATGACATGAGTTCCATGATTTTTGTACACCCAAAAAGTGCTCAACACGCCTAAAGAAGTGTTCACTTCAAATATGTCTAATACTGTTTTCTCGCTTCAGTAATAGCTGAGATCTTGGAACTCGAAATTGTAGACGAGTATATATCAAGGAGAGTCCTAGGGGATACAATCTCGAAAAAGAGGTCAACCGCCGTCTATAGTACAACTCAGCTGGGTAGAGTTTCGAAAAGCTTCGAAATGTATTGACTGTCTACTCTGAGATTTTTTACGAGAATATATCCGTAGGCACAGATCAAGGTCTTCGAACAGAGCGCTTTACCATCTATGCACTTCATAAGAGAGCTCAGAGTCATTTAAGTGCGATGAGGAGAACCATGCTCGTAGTTTCTCTACCAGATCAAAATAGAAATGAGAAAATCCGCAGAAGAACTAGATTCACAGACATAGCTCAACATAGTTTTGTCTTGCATCATAAAATCTCAAAGGACATGGCCGGAATTTGTATGGAGCTGTGTCCTCGGACATGGCCGGAATTTGCTCGATTAATCGAAAAAAAAACTTACTTAAATAAACATAAATGGAGGTTAATTATTCATATGTGAAAATTGCTTTTAAAATAAACTAAAACATATCGCGGTAATTACATTTCTCCACCGCAGGCGTGGAGAAAAACACAAAAAATAAGAATGTTTACTTTTATTTGTTTTTGTTTTTATTTTACTGTCATATTGCATTTGCGTTCGGATACACGTATAATAAATACTAACGATATATTTTGTATTAATTAGCACTTATGGTCGTGTGCGTGTATAATATCCGAACGTCTTTAATTTTTAATCTATTCAGTAGGTACCTAATTTTGACGTAGGGATGTCGAAAAAATTGAGAACAGTTCAGCGCCATCTAGATTGATCCTCCAACAACTCTTTGACGGGAGATTCAAATGTGGACTGTTGATTCGGTCGCGCGGCGCATGTTCGCGCGCGCTGACAACGGACCGTACGCACACCTCCGCGGCATCGCACCGCTAACCAGCCGACCACCGACCGGGCGTCCACTACCTCGTGAGCTCCTGCGATCACCACCACCAGCGCGGCACGCAGGCGACCTCAGCGGCGACGAATACGACGACGCGACACCACCGGACTCGACACCCGCCCGCAGCGCGGAGCCACCCCCCTGGACACGACAGCTCAGCGCGCGGCGGTGAACCCACCGCCCGCAGCGCAGAGCCACCCCTCTGACTCGACAGCTCCGCGCGCGGCGGCGATGCGATCGCCCGCAGCGCGGAGCACAACCCACGAACACGACACCAATAGGCCTACCAAGAAATTGGCAGGCCTGAGCCGACACCGGCTCAAAGAACAACACCGGGGAGGCAAACCTCCCCGCGCCCCACCCGGGTAAGGAGGCCTGGCCTCGACGCCCGTACCTCCGTGGCCTGGCGGCCACGAAGAAGACCTCACAGCAAATGTGGACTAAATAATATTTTTAGATAAGGCATTTTGACTCGAGAGAGAACTGGTTAATAAAATACACCAAGTTCTCTTTCGAGTCAAAATGCCTTATCAATAAAGTTTTAGTTAGGCTTCAAAATAAAACAACAGGTTTTTGTTCTAACAATGCATATTTATTTACTAGCGGTCCGCCCCGGCTTCGCCCGTGGTACATAATATATAGCCTATAGCACTCCAGGATCACGTACATATCCAACGGTGCAAGAATTTTTGAAATCGGTCTAGTAGTTCCTGAGATTAGCGCGTTCAAACAAACAAACTCTTCCGCTTTATTATATTACTAGATGATGCCCACGGCTTCGCCCGTGTGGATTTAGGTTTTTAAAAATCCCGTGGGAACTTTTGATTTTCCAGAACAAAAAGTAGCTTATCTGTAGAAACCCGTCCCCAAAACGGAAAAATCCCGTGGGATCCCCACGATTTCGGAATACAATTCCTTACAGCATCAGGGTTGAGGAGTTGGATATGTACCTACTCGAGTTCATTCAACGATAAAGTCTTTAATTGGTACCCCCGAAACTAACCGAAAGTTTCCCAACCCATTAGTTTTGGGTGTTAGGTCCCCTACAGCATCAGGATTGAGGAGTTGGAATCCAAATTTTTTATAGAACAGGGTCGCAATGTTTCTCTATCGATTAAAAAAAAAATTACGCAAATCGGTTCAGAAATCTCGGAGATATCGGTGTACATAGGTAGAAAAACACAACTCCTCCTTTTTTGAAAGTCGGTTAAAAAAGTAGCCTATGTTACTCCCTGGTTAATTCACTACTTGTATGTGAAGGTCCCGTCAAAATCGGTTCAGCCGTTCCGAAGATTAGCCCGTTCAAACAGACAGACAGACAGACAGACAGACAGACAGACAGACAGACAGACAGACAGACAGACAAAAATTTTAAAACCGTGTGATTCGGTTATGGTAGCGTTCAAATAACCATATGAGCTTAATATGAGGTAGTTATTTCGATATTACAGACAGACACTTCAATTTTATTTATTAGTATAGATTACTAGTGGTCCGCCCCGGCTTCGCCCGTGGTACATAATATAATATAGCCTATAGCACTCAAGGATCACATACATATCCAACGGTGAAAGAATTTTTGAAATCGGTCCAGTAGTTTCTGAGATTAGCGCGTTCAAACAAACAAATTCTTCCCCTTTATTATATTATAGTATAGATTAGTATAGATGTGTAAGGATTTTTTTTGAGTGTGGTGGCTGATGCTTCTTCTGAAAATGATCTATTTTTCAAAATACAAAATCTTTTTAAACATAATATGTATGAGACGCTATTTACAATGCTGTTAATATTTTCATATTCAATTACATCACATGGAACAGCCACCACCACCACCACCACTACAGCCTTTTTAATGACCCACTGCTGGGCACAGGCCTCCTCTCTCATAGGAGAGAGGATTTAGAGCTTAGACCCACCACGCTGCTCCAATGTGGGTTGGCGGGCATGGAACAACAGTTCTTTGTAACTTCTGTTTAGTACAATCAGCAAAACTTGTCTGTTTAAATTCATCTTCACATCTGAATATCACATAGTTCACATCTGAAAAGAAATAGTTTTGTTGATTAATTGGTACTTGGTAGGACTAATTATTACAAATAATATATACCATAACATATCGTTTCAACCAATGGACGTCAACTGCTGGACATAGGTCTCTTGCAAGGATCGCCACAGCACACCATAACATATAAGAAAGTATTTTTACTACCCTATAGGTAATAAATAGTAAACACTAAGGGTGGGCTACCAATAATTTTTTTCATAACTAGTAGTAGGTATCTGCAATGTGGCCGATTCTGTTGTACACAATCTCTAAATCTAAACTAAAATGACAGGTCTAAATATATTCCTGTCTCTTTCACAATCCTCCCTGCTGAAGGGGATAGCACTATTTTTAAACCTGTCATTTTAGTTTAGTTTAGAGAATTGTGTACAACAGAATCGGCCACAATGTCTGGAAAATGGTTGACAGTAACACATCAGTATGTTCAGCAGAAAACTATAGACTTATGCACACCTGTTGATATCACTATAAAATATATGAAAAGGTGTGCTTGTATCTGTTTATGGATAAAATATAGAGAAATAATTTTAGTATAAATCTACATAAGTTAGGTTAGGTTATACCTACGTACCGCGCAAAATTCCTTATAGCAGGTTTAGGAAATCGAATCAACTTAATGTTGTTTTATACCGGCGAGCCACATTTAAAACATTCCTCCTTGTTTTCTGTCAGGTCAAATATTTTAAAAAACAAAACATCTTGTCTTCTTGAGTCTTGTTTCAATGAAACAAGAAAGAGTCAACGTCTCAAATATAAATAGCACTAAATTATAAAACTGTATAAAACACAACTAGAGGAACAGAAGCTCGCAAGAAATCAATAATTATTTTTAATTGTTACGAAACAACCACACAACAACGAAAACGCCATTTTGAAAAAAAAAAAAACAATAACTTACCACAGAAGTCAGAACACTTTACTGATATGACCAGAATCACGGAACCTATGGATTTTGAGCTGAAAATGTTGAAGCAAAGAAATGTAGCCTTGTTTGAACATGCTTTGTCTCGTTCTCAACTACTAAATAAAGTGTATGAGGTATAGAAAAACTAGAGAGAAAAAATATCCTAGCTGAATGACTAATTTGTCTTAACTACAATGTTTCAGGTGCAGTCTCCAGTGTCTACATAGATATATATAACCTTCTTGGATATGACCTTAGAAAAGTTAGAAAAACAAATAACAGTTAACATTCTTATTTTTTGTGTTTTTTCCACGCCTGCGCTGGAGAAATGTAATTGCCACGATATATTTTAGTTTATTTTAAAAGCAATTTTCACATATGAAGAATTAACCTCCATTTATTTTTATTTAAGTAAGTTTTTTTTCGACTAATCAGGGCAAATTCCGGCCATGTCTTTTATTTTGTGTAACTAAATGTAGCTAACAATCTGTAAATTAACTTTCTTTCCGAATCCAAATTACTCATAACTCGATAAGAATTAAAAAGTTTGCAAATAATACAAAAACAAAAGGAGACGAGGAACGAAAATTAAAGGAGACTTCGACTGAAATGGACATAAAGTAACTTTTATGAAGTGCTTACAAACAAAAACAGCGGCGAACGTAAATCAAGCTCCCCACTACGACTGGAGTAGATACCGAATTTTCTTCTTGCAAGTTATTCAGATTTGATCTTAGATTATGGGTTGGACAGCGTTAGTTATCGTTATATTATACGCTAGGGACCGTAATGTATGTCCGAGAGCGCACCGCGAAATATGGCAAATATATGCGCGCGGACTGTTCGCGAGAAAACTGTTACATTGGCATAATTGTTTTATACCCCGAATAAAAAAAAAAAATACAAAAATAGTTAAATAGAAATGTTTCATACGCAATTCAGATTACTTATCCATTTATAATTTCCATCTAGGAATGTATGCAGAGCTAGTTAACGGAGCAAAGTAGCACAGTGAGGCTGTGGAGCGGATCGTCCGTTTGCTAAGTGAGGGGTCTTTCTAAGCTGGTTTCCTCAGTATGATGTCAACATTGGACCACTTTGAGATCCCAATGTCAGAATCTGAATCAGAATTTTTTATTGCATTAAAAATCTATTGAGATTGGCCGCTGCGCTGTGGCCGAAATTCAGTCGTGAGGTAATTTCAAATAAAGTCGAAATTCAAACGTAAGGTGGTATAGTTTGTTAGAGCTGTTCGTTTCGCTATAGTTTGCTAGAGCAATGTGCCCCCAACCCAAAATCAAAGGCTTCTGGATGGCCAAAATCAACAATCACAAATTTTAACTGTGGTCCGAGACCAGGGGGGCTATTCTCAAACTTAGTTACCAACAGTAAATGATAGCCACCGAAAAAGTACGATATACATTGCTGCTTTACTGCATGAAAATATATAAAAGTGATTTGATTTCACACAGTAAAACAGCAATGTATATCGAACTAATTCGTTGGCAATAATTTACTGTTGGTAACTAAGATAGAGAATAACAGATTAGAAACAAAATTCTTTTTTTTTTATAATCAAAGCTGTACGCGACTGTACAGCACTCTAGATCTAATGTGCGAAGAAATAAAAATGTTAGATCGAGGTGCTAACACTGTTTAAATCATGCACGGACACAATTTATACCCCTCTTCCCCCCGTTTCCTTATACGACTAAATATGATTGTTTTCCTGAATACGTAATGGCTTCCTCGGGCACGTAAACCCGTAGTCTGCTTATAACTCACGTTTGATTAACTTACGTTTAGATTAACGGGTGTGTACCACGGTAAAATATATCCTTTATGAAAATGTCGATATTCACCCCTTTTGTATACTATAGCGACATATTGTTATTAAACCAAGGAATAAGTTGGATTTAGATATTACATGCTTTCATATTGTAACCCGTCATTCACCGTGAATTGAATTGAATATACTATGACTGGACATAGGTCTCTTGGTCTCCACATTTGACCGTATAGTGCCTCTTGTGAACGGAAACTGCCTACGACTCATTGTATGTCGTCTATCCACTTGCTACATTTTTCAATGCAATTATGTGCTCTACCCATTATAATTGGCTTCGCAACTCTAAGCTATAGAGTCGTCATCGTCTCGTCATCGTCCACAGCTGGACACATGTAGATCTCTTGGTTTTTACACTCGACGGCATCGTGCCTGTTGTGAACAGCGACTCCCTGGTTTTTTTTTTATTGTTAATAGGCACACGCTTGACCACAATCACACCTAATAAAAAGTTATGATGTGGCCTAAGGTGGTACGCGTTTGCCTAGAAGATGACTATTTACTCTTTTCTTAAACATGCCCAAGTTGTAGGTGTCGGGAAATACAGATCTCGGAAGGGTATTCCAAACCGTTTAATTTTTTTTAATAATTTCCCGAAAAAATTCATTTAATGTTGTCAGTCTGGTCGTCCACTGCTGGACATATTATATCACTTGCAAGAATTTGCAATCGGGTCGCCACAATCTTGTGACGCTTGTATCCAGTGGCTGCCAGCAACTCGCTTGAAATCGTCTGTCCACCTAGTGGGAGGTCTTACTATGCTGCGTTTTCCGGTGCGAGGTCACCACTCGAGCGCCTTGCGACCCCTAGAACTAAGCATAAAGCGTTCACAATGATATTATAAATCCTTCCAATAATAGTATGTCTTCCAATAATAGTATTAAATGTTCTTATTTCTTATTTGACCACGCAGAGAAACTCCGAGCACAATTTATCTTCCAACGACTAAATATGATTGTTTTCCTGAATACGTAATAAGTTACTTGTTGTAAAGGTAGTTAGTTTAAAATAAGGCAGCTTAATGAAGGCATAAATCACTGGAATGGTCTAGTTAATCTAAATTTAGCGAGATATAGTGGTGCTAGGCGGGCTAATTTTAATATCTTTTAAAATATAACGGAAGTTTGTAACAAGAATTTAGATCGTTTTGTCTCGGTTTTTTCTTGGGTTTTCAGTTCTCAATGAATCTTAAAAGCAAAGGAAATGAATTAAATATCCGACACATGGGTTTATAATTGTAAAATAATTATGAGCATTGTAGAGTAAGTATAAAATTCGATTTTGTCATGCGAAAATAAATAAGTTAAATTTTTATATTATGAATGCTTAAGTACATACTTTCTTAAAAATAAAAACTGAAGCTTTTATTAACTTAACTTAATTCTAACAGAATTAGGTAGGTACTTTGATGTTTTTCCAATTTTATTTGCCTAGATTCTAAAGTAATGAGTTTTATTTATTTGATGTTTTTATTTAGTGTAGGTACTAGATACTATTTCAGAGGATTAGCATGAATATTTTCTAAAAGCCTTATAACAGTGTCTTTCTCTGGAGAAAGACACTTTTATATCTTGGAAAAGCAAACTGGCTATCTCAAAACTTCTTGATACGTTACAAATGGAAAAGAAGAGGTTTTTTAAAAAGTTTAATATAATTTTCCAACTTACACAACTCCCTTTTGTTTTATTTCTTGAAGAAGGATGTTTCATCTCGGTAACAAGCACTAGACGTCGGAACATCGCGTTGCATGAAATACAAAAACTGTTCTCTTGAAATACTGTTGAAAGTGTGCCTGCTTTCCTTCTACGTATACTTTCATTATTATATTTCTTCGAAAATGATATAGAGTTGATATTGTCTCCTTATGTATAACTTGCTTTACTTTATCACAAAAATACAAAATATATGATGTTACAGTTACTCATAAGGTTTTCGTATTTTCTGTTTCAGTTGGTACGCACTGGCTTGAAAATAATAGAGACAGTGTGCTTAGTCTAAAGCGGAGCACACTGATCTAAATCTAACAATGCAGAATCAGGATAAGTTATGGACGGATAAAGTAACATTTTTATTAGTACTCTACTAGGTATACTTTTAATTCATACTTTTGGTCTCTAGAAATAGACATTCTTAGTTAAACTATAAAACTAAATATTAGAACTAACTGTTAAGTGAGTTCCAGGACAAAAACTGATAAATTATATTTAATTTATCGTTATTATTTTTATGCCAAGCTGTAGTGTTCGTATATATCTATATGGATGTTATATGAAATTGGTACATAAACCGATATTACGCTTTTTAAGACTATTGAATAAACGTTTTTCTTAATTTTGTCAAACGTGAATTTAACGGTTCTTGTTCCGGAGCTACTCCTCATATGATACTACTAAGGTATCCCGCTTTCTTATCTCGGTTCCTCGCTAAAACAAACATTTCCGTCATCTTCTTCCGAGGGTTATCAACACCTCTACACAGATACCATATTTTCCCGTGCTTTAGTTCAAATTAGCTCTGTACGTGACTTTGCAATTTCTACTAAATTATTCATACGAATCTACTTATTTCGTGTGCCCTGTGCCGAGTACGGTGCGCTTTGATCCGGTGCACGCCACTAATGTTGTTACGGCTAATGCTCAGAACTCGTGCCCTGATGCATGTTAGCAACAGAGAGCCAGACTTGAGTACATACATATGTCGACCAGAATCTCATGAAAAATACGGAAATGAAATTCCAAAGTTAGCAACACTACGGCTGCCCTAGCGATAAACAAAGGAACTGACATTTTTTGTGAAATTGACTTTTTTGCATTAACAAAAGTTTTATGTCGAGTAGTTTTTTACCACAGTTTAATATTTCAAATAACTTGAACCGTTTACTGAAATTTGAATTGCCCAAACAAAGTAACTGCACACACTAACCCGGAATATAAATGCAAAACCAAGTAAACAACAAGCACAACACAAAAACAAAGTAATTGGATGTTGATTACTTTGTTTTTGTATTTAAAATGCAGTTGCTTGATTTTTCGTTTCGTGAAACGATCCCAGGTAAGGTGTTCTGAATGTAATTACTTTGTTTATCACTAGGGCAGCCGAGTTAACCTAGCGTTGCTTACTACAAAATTAAATTTCCCTATTTTTCATGAGATTCTGGTCGATCTATACCTATACCTACTCGTAACTAACTTCATGGCTAGCAACGTTTAAACATTAAGTTGGACTAGGTGGGCTTATGTCAAGTAATAAAGTGTTGTGTACAGTAAAATATTTTCGGTTGGGGCTAGCATTAAAGTTAAATAATCACGTGAAAAAGTTCGTGTACTTGTGGGGAAATGTGAAGTAATAATACGTAAGTAAGAGAGAGCTTATTGTATAATGACCCGTAACCATGGTCTTATAAGAGCTTATAGGGTTAAATATAGGGGTGATTGTGATTGTAGTCTAAGCAGCATCTTCTCAGATGCTAGCAAATACCAGAATCATTTTATGAGGTCTTATAAATGCTTCACTCCTATACACATATTCTAGGATAATTTTGCTTGTTGGGAACTGTGTGCTTAGTCTAAGATCGGAGCACTCGAAAACGAACTCGAAAACTATTGATCGAATCACAAGTGAATTCAGAGCAAAATGAACTCAAATACTCGTATTTTAAAGTCGTAATTCCATAGTTCGAATATGTATTTTACAACATTTCTGCTTGGGGCGCTCGTTGTGTTCGAATGCTGAATGTATTGGCGAACTCATACGCTTTGACGCGAAGTAATTTCGGTTTGGTGTGTCATCAGTAATAAAATTCGTATGCAGGCGTAGTCACGCCGAACTTCGGTCGCGTATTTTGGGTATAGTGTGTTTAAACACTTAGGGTAATCTCGCTCACCCAGCATGTTGGCGGCCTCCGTCTCGTCGGGGTCGAAGCGGCCCGTGACGCGGTAGCTGGGCGGCGTGGTGTCCGACTCGCGCGACGTCTCGTCCCCCTCCACGCCCGTGCCGCTCGACGACAGCGACTTGCTGCTGCTCCTGCAACAGATAAACCACACACTTGTAGAGAACCGTCCTGGCATATCTACTTCAAAAACGTGTCTATAATAAATACATACATACACGCACAATCTGAGTGCTTAGTCTAAGATCGGAGCACTCGAAAACGAACTCGAAAACTATTGATCGAATCACAAGTGAATTCAGAGCAAAATGAACTCAAATACTCGTATTTTAAAGTCGTAATTCCATAGTTCGAATATGTATTTTACAACATTTCTGCTTGGGGCGCTCGTTGTGTTCGAATGCTGAATGTATTGGCGAACTCAAACCTTAATACAAGCCATTTTAGGTCTATTTTACTCTGAAATCGATCAATAGTTTTCGAGTTCGTTTTCGAGTGCTCCGATCTTAGACTAAGCACTCAGGTGTTATACCACATGAAAATCTATTACATGATAATTAGCATTTCTAAAGGAAAAATTAATAACAACGCAAAAAAAACTACTTACGCGTACTTACGATGTTTTTTTTTTTTTGATAACGTTATTGACTAATGGAAACATGCGATGGGTTTAATCCCTCCTCGATACTCGCTGGTTTGATTCTTTGATTTTCTTTCATAGGATAGGTTTGTTTTTCGCCCGGTATGAAAATGACTTTATAGATACATTAGGTTTTATGAGATCGCGCCACTACGTAGTAAAGTGGTGTAATGTGTTATGAATGTGTTTGTTTGTCCGTTGCCCCTTTTATGTTTTGGTGAGGCGTGATTGGTATTATTGAGAGTTCGTTCGATATCCAGTAATTATTAAGAACTTGGCACTCGAAATCGTAGACGAGTGTCAACTCGTGCAACAACAAAAATCGTGACGAGAAAATAAATTCCGCACATCCAAAAGTCTAACGCCGAAAAGGCGACTCAACTTACTCTATGACTGTATAATGAAGCCGCGATCAGCGGTCACAGTTATATAAAAAGCCAGGCAGTAACTGTTTTAGCGTATAAAAATAAATGGATGCACAAAACAATGGGCATCATTCGCGAGCCTACCCGTGCCTACCCGTGCCTACCCGCCTACCTCTACCCGTCTGCCAAAAATAATCCCCGGGTTTGTTTTGAATGAAAATCGAAAAAGAATCTCGCGTTCATTAGCGAAGGGTGTAACTTACATGGGGGACTCTCGGCTCGAGAGTATTTCGTACGTCGAGCGATATTTAATTTTTTTTTTAATTCATCTACAAGTTAGCCGTTCACTGCGATCTCACCTAATGGTAAGTGACGAATGACGATGCAGTCTAAGATGGAAGCGGCCTAACCTGAAAGAGGCTGAAGCCTTCTCCTTTCGAGCGATTTCGCACCTGCAAATGGTGGAGTGGAAAACCTTTCCACTAAATGGATGGACGAGCACAAGCGAGTCGTTGTATACAAGCGGCACAAGATCGTGTTGATCCTTGTAGTAGACCTATGTCCAGCAATTGACGACTATCAGTTGATAAGACAACATCGAATTAATTAATAAGACAATTAATAAGCTTAAGCCTCAATTCTTTTGCGCAGTTCATTTTTCTGAATTCTTGCTTTAATTTTCGAGGTTTCATTGATGAGTCATCGAAAATGAATCGATCGTTCATCGTTCACAGGCACTGTGCCATAGGAAATATCGTATCGTGCATTGTTCATCGCAAAAATGAACGATGAACGGGGCACCGTCTAATTTGGCTTTAAAACCAATTAAATACAAAAACAAGTATAAATTAAAAATTTAAAAAACCCCCGACATCCGCCATTTTGTGGCAGCGGCCATCTTGGATTTGCAATAGTGCTATTCTACTAGTCAAGCCCTTTCATTTGATACCCATATTAAGGGAGTTGTGAAAAAATATGTAATACGCCATTTTGTAGCGGCGGCCATTTTGAACCGATTTTCTTCAAACATAGCTAACAACACTCTTGACTAATTCACCTTTCAAACAAAAAAAACCGCATTCAAATCGGTCCACCCGTTTGAGCGCCACAGGGGAACAGACAGACACACACACACAGACACGTCAAACTTATAACACCCCGTCGTTTTTGCGTCGGGGTTTAAAAATGACAGTTGTGACATATGTATTTATCGAACGCTTACGAATTCTTCGCCCGAGCCGTTTTTAATTTGTACTTGAAGTAAAAACCTGAGGGCACATGAGATGGAGGTTTCGCGCGAAAAGAGAGAAAAAAAGCCATTTGTTTTGACAGAACGAGGGTCGAACTGCCGAGGGAAATATTATGCGCCGAAAATATTCGCTGTTAGCTAATGGAAAGTGGCTTTTTAAACGCTCTAATGTGGGGAAAGACACTTTTTAAAATCACTGGGTATCTGGTTTCTTGACGGCTTTGTACGACTTGAGTAGCTTATTTTTTTGTTCACTCTAGTTTCCGATGATAATTTTAAAAGTGTAGGTACTTAGTGGAAAGTCGTAATTAAAAAAATGGATTGTTTGTAAAGTCGATGTACGGACGATAATTTTACGTGATAACGTCAAACGAAAACATTGCCTCTCTATCGCTTGTTCCACGCTCTCGCTTGCACGCTCGGCTAACATTGCCTCTCTATCTCTTGTTCCGCGCTCTCGCTTGCACGCTCGGCTAGACGGTACGAGACAATGAGTCATGCTTTTTCCTGCGTGCCGCCGGCTTTCATCGATTTATAAATTTTCAAATTCAAATTCAAATTTATTTATTTGTGAACACAGTAGTACAAGATGTTAACAATATAAAATTTGTATCATGCGTTCTACCACTATGTGGCGTACAATTAATATAATTATTCATTACAGCATGGAATACAATTAATATATACATGGAATTGAATAAAGTGCATTATTATTTATTATAAAAGAAAATCATCATACAATGACATTTCTAATTAATACTAATTAAATAAAGTTTATGTAGGTAGGTATACACAATATTATTGTTGTCAGCTTTTTTTTTTTTTTTTTTTTTTTTTTTTTTTTTTTTTCGATGGGAAATGCATTTACGCACACCTTCCGGAAGCCTTGCAGCGGACTGCAATGCTTCCGGAAGGTAGTGTGGGACTCGACGGGGCATGACGGCCCCGATTTATAATACCCACTAAAACCCACCGATGTTCCAACGCGTCGCCTGGTGGCTGGGTCACGGGAACACTCGCGCAATCGTCCGCGACCCAGCCAGCGGCGTCCGCCAGAGCAGACCCTCCACGGCGGGGACTCATCTAGGTCCCCTTACTCCGTCTGAGGCGCACCAGGAACATGTTGGTGCGCCTCCTGACCCGAGGACGTACCTCGACGGGCGATGGAGACCTCCAACCCATCGCCCGGAGCTCCTCGCTAGGGCGGCAGACGGCGGTCGTGAGCACGCCGCCTGCGTCCTGCTCTGCGGCGGCGGAGAGGGTCCGCGGCTGCGTCGTCCTCCCGCGCCCGTTCCGCTGCCTCCTTTTGCGTCATCACCTCCTCGCAAAAGGAGGCGACGGCGTTCCAGGACGTCTCGCTGCTCACCATGGCGTGAACGACGGTGGGCAGCGAGAGGTCAGGCCCCACTACAGCCACGAGTGCGGCGCGCTGTGTCACCCACTGCACGCATGACTCCAGCGTGTGCTGCGCTGTGTCCTCAGCGTGGCCGCACTCGTGGCACTCCTCAGTGGGCTCTCTTCTCGCGACCCTGCACAGGTACCTCCCGAAGCAACCGTGCCCCGAGAGGACCTGCACAAGGTGGTAAGAGAGGACCCCGTGCTTCCGGCCCGTCCAGAGCTCAAGGACGGGTCGGATCGCCTCTATCGTGCGGATGCCGGCCGATGGCGCCAGAAGCCGCTCCCGCCAATGAGCGACGAGATCGGCCTCCGCCGCCTGCCGCCACGCACGATCCTGCACCGGCGCAGGGTGTTCCCCCCGAATTCGGGCATCCACCCTCCGCCAGTACGCTCCAGAGAGCACTTCGGCGTCTAAATCCCAGGGCGGTGTGCCCGCCAACACGCAGGCCGCCTCGCACGAGATGGTGCGATACCCCCGTATCACTCTGACCGCCATGACCCTCTGCGGCCTCCGCAGCAGGGCCCGGGTTTGGGGGGTCAGAGTGTCCGACCAAATCGGCGCTCCGTAGAGCGCCATGGATCGCACCACGCCCGTGTACAGGCGGCGACACCGTGAGCTCGGTCCACCCAAGTTCGGCAGGAGCCGACTCAGGGCTCCAGCGGCTCCCACGAGCTTCGGGACCAGTCGCCGGAAGTGCTCCTCGAACGTCCATCGGCTGTCGAGGACGAGTCCTAGGTACTTCATCGTACGCTCGAAGCCGATGGACGTTCCTCCCACCACCAATTCGGAACGCGCAGGAGGCGCTCTCCGAGGCCCATGGAAACACAGGGCCTCGGATTTGTGTAAGGCCACCTCCAGACCAAGATGCCGAATCCTGCCCACGACATGGGCCACACCAGCCGTGGCTCTAATCCGAGCCTCGCAGAATGTTCTGCCGCGAGCCGTCACAAGTGTGTCGTCTGCGTAGCATACTACATTCACGCAGGACAAGACGGCTCCGCGCAAAACCCAGTCGTACCCGATGTTCCACAGGAGTGGTCCAAGAACCGATCCCTGTGGAACACCGCACGACATGGTCTTCTCCGACCAACCTCCGCTGGTAGGGTACCCGACCGATCGCTCGGAGAGGTAGGCCGCCACGATCCTCTGGAGGTAAAGAGGGAACGCGTGGTACCTCAGCGCCTCCCTGATGCAGTTCCAGGGCAAGGTGTTAAAGGCGTTGGCGATGTCAAGAGACACCGCCACTAACACCTCGCCCTGGGACACCGCGCTATCCGCTAGGGCCCTCACCTGCGCTATCGCGTCTACGGTGGACCTGCCCCTGCGGAAGCCGAACTGGTTGGCACTAAGGTCCGGCCCTACCGTCTCCAAGTGGTGGACGAGGCGAGCAGCGATGACCCGCTCGAAGAGCTTGCTCGCCTCGTCCAGCAACACAATCGGCCGGTACGCCGACGGCTCGTGTGCCGGGCGACCGTCCTTCCGGAGCAGGACCAGTCTCCCCTTCTTCCATTCTCCCGGAAACTGGCCCTGCCCAAGACAGGCATCAAACACAGCTCGAACCCACGGTTCAAGTGGCCCCAAGGCTAAGGCCCAAGCGCGGCTAGGGATGCCGTCGGGGCCTGGGGCGGTGTTCTTGGCGCGCATGCGCAGCACCGCCGCCCTCAACTCTCCCCCTGTGATCGGGGGCACGCCCGGACTCGGGTCTCCCTCCACAGCGATGGGAGCCATGCGAGGCACCTCGCGTTCGGCTCTGTTAGGGAACAGGACCGCGACCACCGACTCTACGACGAGAGGCTGGAGACTCCGTGTAATAGGAGGGGCCCAAGGCCGGAGCTTCTTCCGGACAGCCTTGTAGGGCCTTCCAAATGGGTCCCCATCCAGAGTCGCCAGCATCTCGTCGTCCGCCCGATCTCTGGCCACGCCGATGGCCACGCGCAGCGACCTGACTGCGTCCCTGTAAAGGGAGTAAAGCCTCTCCTCCTCGGCCTGGTCCCGTATTCTCCGCCGGCGGCACCGGGTGTATTGGCGTCTCGCCGCCACGCAGGATCCGCGCAGCTGCGTGAGCTCTTCGGACCACCAATATACCCCTCGCCTCAAGGGGACAGAGCGAACTCTGGGCATGGCCCCGTCGCAGACCCGCGACATCGCCGCGCCGAGACGCGCCACCTCCTCCTCAACCTCACCCAGGTTGCCCTCTCGCGGCGCAGAGAACCACGCCTCCACGAGGGCAACCTCAACCAGGAAATCCCGGTCCATACGCGACAGCGACCATCGAGGGCCGTCCTCTCGCGAGGGTCGGTTTTGGCCGCTCGGGATAGCCGGAGACGCGGAGACGCCGAACCTCACATATCGGTGGTCCGACAGCGTCTCCACATTCTCCAGCACCTCCCAGCCCCGAACACGGCGCGCCAGGGCGGCATCAGCGAAGGTGACGTCCACAATGGAGCCGCCCTGTTGCCGCACGCATGTGTTGACCGACCCTCGGTTCAGGACCGTGAGTCCAGTCGCTGTCGCCCATTCCTCCAACTCTCGTCCACGCGGGTCCGTCGCGGGGCACCCCCACGCCACAGATTTCGCGTTGAGGTCCCCCGCGACAAGCACGCGGCCGGAGCGACTTCTGCCGATCAGGACGCCGACCTCAGCAAGGAGCTGTTCAAAGTCGGCGAGAGTCCGATTCGGCGAGAAGTACACCCCAACCACCGTGATGTCGCCGACAAGAGCCGAGACGTATCCCCGACCTCGGACCACATCTACAAAGGCCGGGGAACCCGCTATGGACCGGGACGCCATGGCCACCACTCCGTCTCTATCGCCCACCCAATCATCCCCGGTCGGGACGCGGTAGGGCTCGGCTACCACGGCGACATGGATCGACCACTCCGCCATGCTCTGGAACAGGAGGTCCTGAGCTCTGGCGGAGTGATTGATATTCGCCTGGAGGAGGTTCAGGTCCATACCTAATCTTCGGCCATTTGAACCTCCTCTGGCTCAGGCTGCGCTTCCGCTTGCTGAGGTGTGGTGGAAGGCTGTTCGGCTGCCCGGGCCTGGCCAGACTTCCCTTTGTTCTTCTTCCCCTTGGATGGGGAGACGCAGGCCTTGCTGCCCACACGATGCTCCGCTGACCTGCCAGCCGCTGCACAGACCACACAGCGTAGCGCAGCAGAGCACCCGCGGGCTTTGTGACCCGGTTGACCGCAGCGGTAGCACAACCCGCTGCGATCAACCCCCTCCTTGCATTGCGCGGACATGTGCCCCGGTGCTAGGCACCGGTAGCACATCAGGGGCCGGGCGTCCAGCAGCTTTACTTGGGCGGACACCCAGCCCACGCGGAGCCTTCCTCCTGCGACCACCTTTTTAGCGGCTGCGACGGGGCAATTCACGAGCACTGAGCCCAACCCGTCGTAGCCGCTTCTCACCTCGCCGACGCGCACTTGCTCGGCGGGACACCCTCCCGCCGCAGCAACCGCAGCGAGCACGTCAGCGCCAACCACGGAGTCGTCCAGGCCGGAGACCCGCAGATCCACAGACTTTATCGGTCTGGTGACCCGGACGACTTCGCTACTCAGCACCTCCCTGAGCTTTGTGGCAAGAGAGTCCGCCTTTTCAGCACTGGAAGTGCCAGGGAACTCGAACAAGCGGCCCCCAGTGGCCGCCTTCCGAAGTCGGACTCCCTGTGTGCCGAGCTCCGCTGCATCGATTTTTGCCTTTGCAGCAGCAATCACTTTAGCATAGGTCACGCCCTCTTCCTCCGCCCTCGGTGTCAGCGTCAGGATCACCGCTGACGACCGAGGTGTGCGGAGCTTACGGGCGCGACTCTTCGCGTCCGGCCGCGATTTGGGGCCCACTTTCGTCCACCCCGACGGCTGTGATTGCCGCTGCTGTTGCCCCTGTGGCGGGCCAGTCTCTTGGCTCTCTGCCGTCTTTTTCTTCTTCTTCTTTTTCTTCTTCTTCCTCTTCTTTTTCCTCACCTCAGAGGGTGTAGAAGAAGAGGGACCCTCTTCTGCCGTTCGCACTGGCGGCGGCGCGGAACCCGGCGGGCGCTGGGGCGGTGCTGAGGTCACCTGCCCGCTAGGTCCAGGCTTGGCTGGTGCTGGCGCTGGGGGCGCCCTCGCTGCAGCCGCCTTCCGGGCACCCGGAGCCGGCACCGAGGCAGCGGCCGCGTATGAGCGCCCGTCGCGCCTTTTATCGGACGCCAGGGGCGGCCGCAGATTCCTCTCGGGGAGGAGTCTGTCCTCTAGAGAGGCCAGGCGGGCACTCAACATCGTCCCGACCTGGACCATTACCGTGCGGCAGATCTCCTCCACCGACGGCGAGGCTGGGGCGACCCCAGGGCGTTGAGGAGGCCGCGGTGCAGGGGCGGCCTCCTCGGTCACATCCATGGGAGCGGGAGCGGAACCCTGTTTCCGCACCCGCTCTATCTCCTCTCTTAGCTGGGCCAGCTCCCTCCGGAGGCTGCCCATTTCGGCGGGCGTTGTCCGCCTGCAGCTTCCGCGTCTCGTCTGAAATTGTGCGTGACCCCAGCACTGCAACCGCTTCCTTTATTGATGCTGCGGCGTCTTTGAGGTCACGCACAAACGTCCCCTTCAAGTTGGAGGACTTGGTTGCCACCTTGGTGATGAGATCCAAGTCCTCCAACACTTGTTCTTGCAGCCGGGCAGCCGTCTTTTCGTCCGGCCTCGTAGAACCATCCCGGGAAGAACCTGCCTTTTCCTTTTCACGGGTCTCCCGCCGGAAGCGGGCGACGGCGGTCTCCCGGCCGGCGAGCTCTTCCTCGGCCTTCTGTTTCTCCAAGGCTCTCTCCTCGGCTCGCTTCTGCTCTCGGAGGGCTTCCCTGGCCCTACCCAGGCCCATATACCGCCCGTGGGTAGGCGGGCGCCCTCTTCCTCGCACGGGAACCGGAGTCCCCGGCCTCTCCTCGTCCGTCGACTGATCCTCGCTCTCAGTAAGGCGGGGACGTTTTACGCCCAACATGACCACCGAGGAGCCGGAACCCGATCTGGGCCGGCTCTCGATTGTCAAGAGGCTGCAGTCGGACTCTGCCTCCTCATCCTCGTTCCTTGTCCGGCTTCCCCCCTCTCCTGCGTCCTGCCAGAACTTCCCCCCCAAACTTAAACCTAAACCTACCTCCTTCTCCTCGTCACGTCGATTGGCCCCCCCGTATACGATGGGGCCGATGTGCTGGCTGTCCAACACACCATGGGATTCCCCGCGAACGGGACCCACCCGGGTAGTTTTCTTTATCGGCGTACTTTGCATGTTGTTTTTTAATCCCCATAACCCCCCCGGTGTGCCGCCCTAGTGACTGGTTCCCTACCAGCCATTCATCCCATCGCCGGGCGGCGGAACTTGGGATTAGGATAATTTTTTATAGAGGTTTTCTTCCTCGCGGCCCCTCGCTCAGTGCGCAGGGCCCCCGGTTCCGCTCAGTGCGGATTACGGGTTGCCCGACGGTGGCCGAAGCCAGTGCCCACCGGCCATGAAGACCGGCGGACCCGCCGCGCGGGGCGTTGCCACCCCCTCTGGTAATTTTTTAACGAGGTTTTCTTCCTCACGGCCCGAAAGCCTCCCCCCCATTGTTGCCACCCGGAGTCTCGCACAGTCCACTCTGATAGGCAGAGAAGCACCAGGAGCCTCTAAGCGGCAACCCCCCTGCTGGTTTTGGTCCGCGCCGGGTTTCCCCGGTACCTCCCATATCTGGGAGGCGTTCCCCTATCCGCCACTCGGGGGACGCGCCCGATGGAGGACCAGCAACCCCACACGGGGTCAGCTAATCTATCCTAATGCAGCCTTCTCGTCAATTATATTTTAATATTTATATTTTTTATTTATATTTATTTATTTATTATTTATTTATGTTTAGTTTATTTATTAATTTTCAACATATAAGCGACGTTATCACGTCAACATAGATACTGAATCGTCGGCCATTATGAATCGACTGTTGGACATAGGCCTTTCATGGTAGCGCTAACTTTTTTTGGTCAGCAGTCTTTAGCGTCCAATAATTTCCAGACAATATTCGGATATCATCCCTCCATTTGGCTGTGCATTTGGTTAGGGGACGCCCTACATTCCTCTTGCCGAGATATTGTTGTCTCCACAACTAAGAATTCCCAGGGGATTTTGAAAAACCTACCGCTGGACAGATATTGATGAAACCTGACACAAAGATAGCTTGCGCCCTGGTAACGAATCAAGTCTACTATTTATCCCGGAAAATTGTAGAGTTTCCTCGGAATTTTTAAAACCTACCATTGAACGGGTCTTAACAAAAATGTACATAGATGAGATAACTTGCATCCTGCGGACAGAAATAGGCTACTTTTTATCCCGGAAAATCATACAGTTCCCAAGGGATTTTTAAAAAAACCTAAATCCACGCGGATGAAGTTGCGGACATTAGCTTGTAATTTATAAACGAAAATAACGAACGAATATATACGAACCTTTCGTTCGTGGTGATATTTTTATGAAACTTTGTAATGGAGTATTGCTCTCCTTAATTAAGTAAATGTGAATACACATTGGCCTTCATCCGACCACGGAAGCTGCGTCATCCCAGCAGGACGTAAACCTTGGCCTGGCATCGCACAAGGTCCACACTCGTTCTTTCATGTAACCACATTCTCCAATCTAACTTACCACATTCGCGGGCGTTTCATTTGCTCAAAGAACATTCATTTTGTGCAGATAGCACACAGATAACATAAGCATAAAGCAAGCAGCATACAATAAAATAAGTTAAACTACAAATTAATATTAATATTAACTTATAGTTTAACTATATGTACCTAGTATGAATTTGCATACCTCAACAATTTTATTTTTCTGACAATAATAATAATAGATAATACTTAGAAATAGGAATAGAATTCTATGAACTATGGCAGAAAATATGAGTGGAATTGAACGTACGTACAGTCGGTACATAGTACGTATTACATTTTCTTTTTTAAATATTTCTCTAAATACAAACATAACTTACTCCAGCTAATCAGGGAAAACAGCGAAATATTACATTTCGCTGTTTTTCCTGATTAGCTGCTAGTTAGGTAGGATGCAAATGTTGAAATAAATTGCATAAAATTAAATAAAAATGAAACATTTTTGTGTATTTTCTTAATACCTAAGATTAATACGGATGATCGTACAAATAAATGAATGTTAAATATTTAGAGTTTCTAAATATTTAAGATTCATTTGCTAGCTAACCTTAATATTTACAAACTAGATGATGCCCACGGCTTCGCCCGTGTGGTTTGTAAAAATCTCGTGGGAACTTTGATTTTCCAGAACAAAAAGTAGCCTATCTGTAGTAAGTAGTAACCCGTCCACAAAACGGAAAAATTGCGTGGGATCCTTACGATTTCGGAATGCAGCATCAGGGTTGAGGAGTTGGACATGTACCTACTCGAGGTCATTCAACAATAGTCTTGAATTGGTATCCCCAATATCAATTTAAATAACCGACAGTGCCTAAATCCCATTAGTGTTGGGGATCAGATCCCCTACAGCATCAGGATTGAGGAGTTGGAATCCAAATTTTTTGTAGGGCAGTGTTGCAATGTTTTTCTATCGATTAAAAAAAAAATTACGCAAATCGGTTCAGAAATCTCGGAGATATCGGTGTACATAGGTAGAAAAACACAACTCCTCCTTTTTTGAAAGTCGGTTAAAAAAGTAGCCTATGTTACTCCCTGGTTAATTCTCTACTTGTATGTGAAAGTCCCGTCAAAATCGGTTCAGCCGTTCCAAAGATTAGCCCGTTCAAACAGACAGACAGACAGACAGACAGACAAAAATTTTAAAAACCTGTGATTCGGTTATAGTATCGTTCAAATAACCATATGAGCTTAATATGAGTTAGTTATTTCGATATTACAGACAGACACTTCAATTTTATTTATTAGTATAGATATAAATTAAAAATTAAAAAACCCCCGACATTCGCCATTTTGTGGCGGCGGCCATCTTGGACCGATTTTCATCAAACATAGCTAAGAACACTCACGACTAATTCACCTTTCAAAAAAAAACCCGCATTCAAATCGATTCACCCGTTTGAGCGCTACGAGTAAGTACTTATATTACTTCGTGTTTCAATTTTATATATCCCGTCACCTACTCGTACATGAGATCAGGTAAATAAGTAAGTTGGTTTGACACAGTAACGTGCCTAAAGTCTCCTCTACATTAAAAGCTACCACTCTTTGAACATTTTCATAGCGGGAGGATATAATACAACCGGAGCTCGGAGGGAGGAAACCTTGTTCCTCTCCAAGGCTGAGTCCTTGCATACAAGTACTCGACATTCACTTTAAAGTGCTTCTACTTTTATTTATTTACGATAGAAAACTAGGTACTATGCTTATTTTCCTGTACGATTCTTTGTTTTTGAACCATAACTGTTATTATGATTCTTTTCGCTGCCGCTATCTTTTGTTTAAAGTTAAACACGTTTCCAAGCTAAAATATGGCCTTTAAAAGTTTGTCCGTGGTAAAATTAAACTGTAGAGTTTGCAAACGACAACGTTACTAGATTTCGAATATTAAAACTATAATAACAAAGTATAATGAACTCATATTTTAAAGTTATATATTCAGTACTTCCGATTTTTATTTTGCAAAATCTCCGCTTTGGGACCGCTGTAGATGTATGAACGAACTCAAACCTTAAAACAAACCAGTATGCTTAGTCTCACTTTGCACGGCTCGAAAACTTTACTAAATACTACTGATCGAAACACAATGACTTCAGAGTAAAATGGACCTAAATTAGCTTAAGTTAAGTTCGCCAATAAATTCAGCATTCGAAAACAGTCAGCGCCCCAAGCAGAAATGTTGTAAAATAAATATTCGAAGTATTGAATTACGACTTTAAAATAGGATTCTTTGGGTTCATTTTGCATATTACAGTTACATATTACAGTTTCTCGTTACGTAGTATTTGGTAAAGTTTTGGAGGTTGCCAAACGCAGAATACCCATATAGTTTGGGTCTATTTTAGTTTGAAGATATCTCGACTCTAGTATCATAAGGTCGGATGTATGCATCCGACCAAACTCACTTTTTTACAGAAAAGTGATGAGCATCTTGTCCTCTTTCTGCCAAGCTGACCCCTGTATTTCTATCTCTTTTCGTTGGAAAGATACACATCAGCATAATGTCGGATCTGGAGACAATCTTCAAATGCCGGGAACCATAATTATGTTTTTTGACTTACTTATTTATGCATCAAAGCATTTTTTTTTAAAAGTTGTGTATTTTGAAATCTACTATTATGCTACTAAATTAATTTATTTGTTATAGTAGGCGTTACTGTACTTCCGCATATCTGCTTTTAAAGTTTACATTGATTTTGGTGTGTAAAATGACAACCGACCTTATGCTTTGAAATTTTTGTTTTATTTTTTGAGCTGTGAATCATTTTACAACTTTTTGCTTGTAATATAAATCCAAACAAAAACATTTCATGTGAATAATAAGGCCAACTTCCTATCAAAAAGTTTCGGCCATTAAAAGTACTGATATCAAAAATTATGACCAAGTCCTTTGCTAGGCTCGATAAATGAAACCATACAGTTTTAGAAGGTATATCTTCTTCGATCACCCTCAAGCTGTCATACCATTCCTAATGATCCTGTTAAAATATTTTTAAATAATTTATGTCTTCGTAATAACACTATAATATGAAGCTCATTTGGGACTGAGAATAGTTTTATTGTTTTCAACTTGACAACATTTTTGCACTCCTTTGAATTTGTTTAATTTAAAAAATGTTGCCAAGTTGAAAACAATAAAACTATTCTCAGTCCCAAATGAGCTTCATATTATAGTGTTATTACTAAGACATAAATTATTTAAAAATATTTTAACAGGATCATTAGGAATGGTATGACAGCTTGAGGGTGATCGAAGAAGATATACCTTCTAAAACTGTATGGTTTCATTTATCGAGCCTAGCAAAGGACTTGGTCATAATTTTTGATATCAGTACTTTTAATGGCCGAAACTTTTTGATAGGAAGTTGGCCTTATTATTCACATGAAATGTTTTTGTTTGGATCTCACTCCTTTTTTCTAAGTATTTCAAAGTTAATGCAATAAGTATAATGAAGTCTTTTTTCTCTCTTACGCTTCAGTATAATTAGGAATAGAACCCTATCACATTTTACGGTCTGATTAGATGTGGTTTAATCTTCAATACATAGTATAAAACAAAGTCGCTTTCTCTGTTCTAATTGGGTGAATTTTTATTTTGTTCGTCTGTCTGTCAAAATCACAGATAACAGAAACTCCACTCCAGAGTATTTCCACTCAGTGGTCAGTTTCAGAACTTAGAACCATACGGCTTAACTAAGAGAAGATTTTGAGTATTTGACTCTCATTAAGTTTAATGAATAGTATTAGATATTAGTGATACCTAGTAGCCGGAATCAACAGGACACCAAAGTCTCCTCCAAACCTCCAAAGTCGGCCACCCATCCATTTCCTGACTTGGGTCAAGGTTGCTTATCAAAATTATTAAGAAAATCGCGCTTCTGGTTTTATTGGCAAAGACGAATCTCAAACTACTGGAAGGAACGGGCTTAGGCACACAGATAGCTATTAATGTGGCGTACGACATCCGCAAAGAAAGGATTTTTGAAAATTCAACCCCTTAGGGGGTAATATAGGGGTTTAAAATTTGTGTAGTCCACGCCGACGAAGTCGCGCCCGCGACTTCGATAAAAAAATATACCTCTTGGCGTTTTATTATTTACCTACACTTTACTTTTTATTAGAACTCAAGACCAGTAAGATTGACCCCTTGCTAGAAAACTTAAAAAGTCACATCTTCCTAAATAGTGCACCGATTTCGATGAAACAAGAACCATATATAGCTTCGAATAAAGTAAAATACATTTATTAAAACAAAATGAAAATTTGTTCAGTATTTTTTGTGTGATGTGGGAACAGACAGATTTTTATATATCTTTGAATTGGTCAGTGTCTGATGCAACTTTTGGACATTTTTCGATTTTTTCCTTCATATACACACTAAGACTCATCTTCTTACCAAATTTCAACATTCCACATACACGGGAAGTGCGTCATAATTTTGATCAGTCAGTGAGTAGGTCTTGTTTTATGTGATTTTCAAACCTCTGTATCTCAGAAACGGTTCAACTTGAAAATTTGAAACTTTCAATTTATCATCACATCCACGAGTTTAACTTATATTTCAAATTTCGTAGGATTACTATCCCGCGAACCAGAGTTATGAGGGGGGTCAAAACAGCTCGAAATGGATCGTGTAAATAACACACTCATGCGACAAGGCCGGAGGAACTTGGCCTGGCGCACTTCGTGCGCCTAGATGATTTTACCATAAAATTCATGTAAGTAAGTTAAAATAAAACTTTATGTTTCCGATCACATCAAAGTTTATGTGCTCTATGGGTAAGAGATACGCCTATTCCGCGAAATCTTCGCAAGGAGTTCCGCGCTCTCTTTCTATCTAGCGCGCGGTTATCTATACTAGAGTGAGAGACACCTATGGCCCGCCGCCCGCGCCGCGTCGGTTGTTGTCAAAATGTATTTGAATTTGAATTAGTTCCGTGCGGATTTTCGAGTCACAAGTGTTACGTGTTTATGTTTAAAATACAAAAAAACGGGAAATAACTGTAAACTCCTATTGTTGTGTGTATTAATTGTATTTACAAGCAGTGATGGAGGTTAAAAACAAAGTAAGTAAAATTTAATTACCTAGTTATGAAGTTACTCGTTTTTTGGTTTTCATCAGGCTACTCGTAAATCCTGTACATATTAAGGTGCGTCCAGACTTGAACATTTCACCGAACCGAACAGCGAACATTTCGGCGAACTTGTTACGCTCAATGTGGACGGCGCGCTTGGAGCGCTTGAGATGGGTTACTGGGTAACAGTTCGGCGAAACTTTCGCCGAACTGTTACCCAGTAACCCATCTCAAGCGCTCCAAGCGCGCCGTCCACATTGAGCGTAACAAGTTCGCCGAAATGTTCGCTGTTCGGTTCGGTGAAATGTTCAAGTCTGGACGCACCTTTAAATATTAATCTTAATGTTACAGCAAACGGTGCCATTGTATGAGGAACTTTTAGCAAAACGTAAAAGGCTTTCTGAACTCCGAAACTACAAATTGATGCAATTACGCAATCAAAACAGTAAAGAAGGTAAGACAACTTAGTATACGTATTACTAATGACCATGATTGATGATTACCCATTGATTACCAATTTGGTGTCTAATAAAACTCCTAAATAGATGAATTTTGTTTCATTTCTTATCTACCATTTCGACCTTTTACCTGAATATCGCTTATAGTCCAGTAACTTTAGTAATCCGGACCTTGCGTTAAATCGGGTAGTTCTGATTTTTTGCAGACTTATTTATGATGTTGGCCCAATGATTAATCCAAGTTTGTGACCTCGAGCGACGCAACTTTGTCAAAAATCGAAAAGACCGCGAAAATTTCGCATTTTTTCAGATTTTGGCGATTATAACCCAAAAGGACTAGTTCTTGACACTACCTTTTCAGGGCGTTTTTAAAGTAAAATAAAATTGCTACAATTTAAGACCAGAACCAGCTCTGTACAGTACATTACTTACTGAAATGCTTGCGACTTCACTTGCGTGAATTCTTAATCTCATACAAACTTTCATCTCCCATTGTACCAACTTAGGGGTAGTTTTTCCAAAATTCGTTCAACATATAATTTTTAATTTTTAACCGAAAATAAATCTAAATACCAATTTTCATGGATATAACTCGATAAATGACGAAAACGTGACGGGGTCTCATTTAAACTTTCATCCCCTACTTAACCCACTTGCGGATAGAATTTTCAAAAATCCTGAAATTCATATTTTTTATTTTTTATCGGAAGCCCAAATACCAATTTTCATGGATGTAACTTGATAAATGACAGACTTTCATACAAACTTTCGTCCTCTCTTTAACCCCTTTAGGAGTAGAATATCCTTTCTTAATGTGCGCTTAAATCATAAAAGGAAACTACTGTGAAAATTTCAAGCTCCTAGCTTTCAGTTGTTAATGTTGTGCGTTGATGATCAGTTAGTCAGGACAAGCTTCTTGAAGCTAGAAACTTGAAATTTTCACAGTAGCTTCCTTTTATAATATAGGCGTACACTAGGAAATGATTATTGGAAATTCCACCACTAAGGGGGTTAAATAGGGGATGAAAGTTTGTAAGAAAGTCTGTCATTTTTCAAGTTACATCCATAAAATTGGTATTTGGGCTTTAGATAAAAAATAAAAAATATGAATTTCAGGATTTTTGAAAATTCTATCCGCAGGTGGGTTTAGTAGGGGATGAAAGTTTGAATGAGACCCCGTCACGTTTTCGTCATTTATCAAGTTACATCCATGAAAATTGGTATTTAGATTTTCGGTTAAAAATTAAGAATTACGTGTTGAAGGAATTGTGGAAAACTACTCCCAAATTGGTACAATGGGAGATGGAAGATTGTATGAGATTAAGAATTCACGCGAGTGAAGTCGCGAGCATCTCAGTAAGTAATGTACCTACAGAGCTGGTTCTGGTTTTAAATTGTAGCAATTTTATTCTACTTTAAAAACACCCTGAAAAGGTAGTGTCAAGAACTAGTCCTTTTGGGATATAATTGCCAAAATCTGAAAACAATCTGAAATTTTCGCGGTTTTTTCGATTTTTGACAAAGTTGCGTTCGTCGCTCGAGGTCACAAACTTGGATTATTCATTAAGCAAACATCATAAACAAGTCTGCAAAAAATCAGAACTACCCGATTTAACGCAAGGTACCCCCATACTAGCAAATCCTAAAGTTACTGGACTATTATGCATAATCAGTTAAGACGCATTAAGAAATATTAATAGATCAGACTTTTATTTTAACAACTCAAACTACTCAAAATTTGATGCATAAGTCTAGATAATAAGATAAATTTTAACAGTAGTAGTGAAAATTGCGGGCATAAAGTCGGTTTATAACTTATGCATAAAGAATTTGGGAATTTTGACGAATATTACCAGCATACAGTCGCATATCGTCAATTTTGAAGAAATTATGAGTTTATATTTTTTTTATTAATGATAAAGTATTTCTAGTAATGGTTAATAATAGGTACAGTTAAGTGTTAAATATTACAAAAACAACTAAAAGTGTATCTCTAGTAGTTTAGAAATTATGACCCGATTTCCCTAGCATTTTTGTTTTGGCTCTCCTGAAAAGTAGCAAAAATCGACATCCGACCTTATGATACTAGAGTCGAGATATTGTATTTAGATACTCGAAATCGATCAAAGTATTCGCAATATGCAAACTCAGGATGACCTGCCATGTCATGATGATGTGTTATTTTATTCGTGGCATTAATCAGAACTTCTGTTTCAAACCTATTTTTACGTAGATACGTACGTATTCTTGTTTGGACAGACAATAAAAGAAATCAGAACGAACAGAATCAGGAAAATTTTCTCAACGTATTCTCACACTTATGAAACGACATAAAGTCATATATCAAAAGGACACGCATCAGTTCACGTATCGATTATCCATTTTTTCTAACCTTTGTTCGAGTTATCTTCACGTCAACACGAGCGTATAAAATGTAGCTGTTTAGAGTTTAACAGTTCGCTATGGCGGCCCGGCATGCCATGCCGCGATAAAGCTAACTTCCCTCATCACCGGCCGATACTCGCGCAATTACCGCCGATTATGGGACGATTTTTTCCGTAAATAGGTTTATTAATGAAATTGCCGAAATATCGATAACGATTTATCCGTCGTCGTTCCATATTATTTTTTATGATACCCGATATTAGCCTAATCGTTGTAATCAGTTACGTAATCTGCAGGCTTTGCCGCTTTCCCCATACTTTTTTATTATATGTAACTAGCTGATACTCGTGTCTTCGTCTACGTGGATTTAGGTTTTTTAAAATCCCTTGGGAACTCTATGAATTTCCGGGATAAAAAGTAGCCTATATCGGTGTCCAAGGTCTAGTCTATTTCTGTACCTTTCATTAAATTCGGTCAGCGGTTTAGGCGTGAAAGCGTAACAGACAGACATAGTTACTTTCGCATTTATAATATTAAGTAGGTAGGATGGATAATGAATTAAAAAGTTGAACTATTGTTTGTACCAAATTTAAATCAACCAACTCAAATCACTCGCTCATTTTGGGCTGACGTCCTTTTTAGGGTTCCGTAGTAAACAAGGAACCCTTATAGTTTCGCCATGTCCGTCCGTCTGTCCGTCTGTCCGTCTGTCCGTCTGTCCGTCTGTCCGTCTGTCCGTCCGTCCTCGGTTAATCTCAGAGACTATTAGTGCTAGAAATCCGTAATTTGGCATGAGTATAAATATTAATCACGCCGACAAAGTGGTGAAATAAAATTTTGATAAATATTTTTTTTTAGGGTAGCTCCCCTACATGTAAAGTGGGGATGAATATTTTTTTTCTCGTCTACCCCATAGTGTGGGGTATCGTTGAATAGGTCTTTTAAAAATACTGTGGGTGTGGGAACATCATTTTTCGATTTCTAGATCCGTTTGTAAAATATGATGTTTTAAAGTGCAAATTTTTATTAGAGTCAAGTGTCCCCCCCCTCTATCAGCCAAATGGCAGTATATAGGAACTTGAAAAAATTCACAGCAGTAGGGTATATAATCAATTTTAAAGGAAAACTATCACGGCTAAGTAGGGTTCACAGGTTAAGGAGTTATATCTGTTTTTCGAGGATTGTGACTACGGAACCCTACACTGCGCGTGGCCCGCCACGCACTTGACCGGTTTTTATATTTTAAATCTACCTATCTATAAAATTAATCTGTCGTTAAAAATAGAAGACTCTTTCTGTCTTCAGAAGTTTAGTAGTTGAATAACTAATAAAGCGTTGCGAAAGCCATCCGAATAAATACCTACATATAATAACACCATTTAGCCAATTTCTGTTTAACAATAATGCTTAACTCGAGCACTTAGCTCCAACTTTCTGTACACGTGCTTGGAAACTTAAAGTACTTAATACGGAGCTTAGCTTTAACTTATAATGTAATGCAAGTTTGACATGCAAATGTTTTAAAGTTACACGTTTCCAAGCTAAAATATGGCCATCAAAAGTTTGCCCGTTGTAAAAACCTGTTATGCTTTTCCCTATTTTTTTATTTGTGACAACATTTTACCTACTTCAATTGCAAAGGTACTTTGACACTATAATTTTGGGATTTAGCTTAAATTAGTATCTAAATGTTTTTAATCTCGTGAAAGGTAGAGCGAAAATCCAACGAGATCACGCCTAGACCTAGCGTAACGTTTACAACCACAATTTAAATACCCGATTGCATTATTATAAACAGGCGTATTGACACAGACTGAATATAATATGTTACTCTATTCTATAACAGTCTCTTATGTTAACTCTCAATTCCGTATTTAAGTAAGTAAATGCATTAATCTCGTGGAAGGTGGAGCGCCAATCCGGCGAGATCACGCCTAGACGTACCGTAACGTTTATAACCACAATTTAAATACCCGGTTGCATTATTATAAACAGGCGTATTGACACAGACTGAATATAATATGTTCAGGGGCGTAGCTACCGCCGTATCTGCCGTATCAACTATACGGGGCCCCCAAGCCACGGGGGCCCCCGACGTGCGTAAGCAAAAATTAACAAAAACTTCCCAAATTTTTGTTTATTTCAGAAATGACAAAAGTCAAAAAAAGCAATTTCGTTTTTTTCCGCGTAAAGCGTGCGTTCAAGAGTTGGCAACACTCTACATCGGTTATCGCGGGCTGTGGGATTTCCCCGTTTATCATTTAATTTTATGCAAACATTTTTTTTTCTTTTGTGAGAAATCTTTACCCTTCATAAGGGCCCCCAAATAAATTTTTATACGGGACCCCGCCAAGGTACGCTACGCCACTGACTATGTTACTCTATTCTATAACAGTCTCTTATGTTAACTCTCAATTCCGTATTTAAGTAAGTAAATGCAGGAAGGTGGAGCGCAAATCCGGCGAGATCACGCCTAGACGTAGCGTATCGCTTACAGCCACCGGTTAATTAACCAGATTGCATTTATATGGATTCCACATAAATCAAGGCGGTGTCGTGTCGGGGGGCGAATTCCCTCAGTGTGAGCCTCTTAAACGAGCGATTTTTATGTAACTTAAAACAATAACATTGAAATAAAGGGCAAGTTCAGTTTCATTTGTATGAATTATAGACAACTAGCAACTGTTCGCGGCTTCGCCCGCGTGGATTTCGGTTTTAAACAAATCCCAAGGGAATCATGGATTTCCGCTTCCCGTTTCTGATCCCTTTTCCAACCTTAATACCTACTTTCAAGGAAGTTTGCTATAGTAATCTACCTATAGCAGTAGCTATAGATTTCGGTTTTTGTTTAATCCCGTGGGAACTGTAGATTTTTCCAGGATAAAAAGTGCAAACGCATACAGATGCATGCAACTTTTGTAATAATATTATGCTATGTGAGCGTATCGTATGCGAGCGCGCGCCATCTATCGCGATTTTGGAAGTCTATATCTATTTTAGTCCCACAGGAATTCTTTTTCAGGCATAATCTATCTCCATTCAAAATTTCGAAATTTAAGAGCGGCGTTAAAGAGTACCTAACAAACATAAACACACTACTGTGCTACTTTAGTTTTCATGTATCTTCACTCCTTTCAATCTTGATGTAGTTTTTATTATGTTTCAATTGACGTTCAAAAAGTGTACCAATTTTGAATAAATTTACTTTGACTTTGATTTTGACTTTCACTGAAGTGCAACTTAGACTTTCGGGCAAGGAATTCAGGTTAGTTATAGAAATTAAAATTATTTTGACTTACCTGAATTCGTATTTACTTATAACGTGAAAAAAGGTACCATACTCGTATTTCTTACGACCATCAGTATTCCGCTGTTTCAATAGCCCGACCAGCATTCGGCGACATGTCCTTACGTGAGCCGAAGTTCTATGGTTATGTAATTAAACGTATTTTCATTCTTACACTGTAGGGTTTCAGGAAAATATATTATTTTCATCATTTTCCTTATTGCGAATAATGCGAATAATATATAATATATATATAATATATAATATATAATATAATATATATAATAATATATAATATATAATTATTGCGAATAATATCGTGCTAATAGGCAGGTACAAGAGTTTTGCCCATGGGGTTAATGCCACCACCACCACCACCACTACAACGCCCTTTAACGTCCCACTGCTGGGCACAGGCCTCCTCTCTCATAGGAGAGAGGGATTTAGAGCTTAGACCCGCCACGCTGCTTTAATGCAGGTTGGCGGACTTTAACTGTCACATGATAGTGATAATAACCGGGACCGGGTGAAACACCGCCAACTGCCAACTCCGGGCTGGCACTGAGTATTTCTTGACAGAAACCCCCAATACCTAACAATTATTTGCCCGACCCGGGAATCGAACCCGGGACCTCGTGATCTGCAGTCGAATACGCTAACCACTAGACCAACGAGGCAGTCTCTACAGTCTCTATAACAGTCTACACAAATAAACATCTATTATTCGCGCTTTGTTCGCCCATGCCTTTGTATATTTGAAATTCAAAAATGGAGCTTTCGCAAAGTTAATTTATTTTGTAGGGCGAAGGGAAAGCTCGGCTGAGGATGCAAAATAAAAATGGCGTCGACTCAATCCCTAATTGGTGACACTTGAAGCGTGGCTATTATTATTGGTTCAAGCGCAGTTTCCTATTTCTGGAGCATTCGACGGGAAAAGTTTTATAGAAATGGGGCTGTATTAGTTGCGGGGGTACCACAATACTGTAGGTATTAGAGGCTATGATGTCAGGGTATATGATGATTATGTCAACTCGCATTGGAGCAGCGTGGAGGGTCTAAGCTCTAAATCCCTCTCTCCTATGAGAGAGGAGGCCTGTACCCAGCAGTGGGACTTTAAAAGGCTGTAGTGGATGGATATTCTACAAATGAATATAATATTAACTTCTTCTTCTTCTTAATCGTGCACTCTTGACAGAGTGGTCGTGGCTGCTAGGATGTTAGGCACATGAGTCGTCATCGGTCTTCTTGGTTTTGGGGCGCACCGCCTCCCGCGCGATGCTTCTCCACTTGTGTCTACTTAAGGCGTTGCGGGAGCACTCCACCACAGTTTTCTGGGTCACAGTTTTTATCAAGTCCGTCCATCGAGTAGGTGAACGTCCTCTAGTACGTTTTCCTTCCACCTGACCTGATAATATTAACAGTTACTAATAATCAATGATCAGAATAGACGGTGCATTTAGCGTCGAAAATATCTCTGTATCTCTATATCTCTATATTTATATCTAATCCGGAAGGAGTATGGCAGTTTGTATGAAACCTATTAATGTCATTAATCGATTTCTACGCGGCATTGTACCGGAACGCTAAATCATAAAATATTGTCCTTTTCTGTGGAAACAATTAGGTATGATTTGGTGTAAATTATTTTGATTTTCATATAATAAAAGATCTTTTCATTTGTATAGGAAGAAATAAAGCGGGGCAGCAGAAGTTGGTCAACAAAATGTTTTCATATACCTACATTAGTCTCACCTATACCTATTGCAGATATCTAGTTTGTTTTATATTACTAAAATAAACTAGAAATCTACTAAACTTTAGTAGATTGCATTCTTCTATTGCAATTTATCATAGGTAGTTAAAATACTTACCCGTACCTACACACATCAATCTAAAAAAAACACTATTCACATACTCAAGATACCTATTCGCAGTAATGGAGAAATAAGAAAACATTTCACCATTAGGATAATAATTATTATTAATACACGAAATATTAAGCGTAAATTATAATATATCAAAGTGACTGAGAGTGCCGCATGTGGTTTGCAAAATAATTAGCTAATTTGCGATCGCAAGTGAGAATTTATTTCAGCTTAGAAAATAGGGCAATTAAGTCGGCGCACGGTCTTTAAGGGCATAATTAAGGACCTCACGAAAGGGCGGACGAGAGAGACAGGCGTATATAAGTTACGTAAGCGAGAGTGGGACAAAAAACATAATTGCGTTACATTTAATATAAAAACCAAAGATACACAGTTACTTAGAAATGTACCCTAAATGTCCTGTGTAACTTAAATGTCCTGTGTTCGTGTATTACGAAAGATAGATGGTCTTTGACTTTACTAAACAAGAAAAGAGTCAAAGAAAAGACAGGTTTGCTATTTGAGCACTTTGGGAACCCAAGGTCTGCAGTGTTATAAGAAAGTTTTGGTTCATTGTCCATATAACAAGAGAAAAAATTCGAAAACTAAAACCCGACTACTACCTAATTTAGTGTGCAGAAAAACGTGTTTTCAACTACGCACTAATGAGAATTCGAACGTAAGAAAGCGCGGTGCAAGCAGCTAGTGGCGACATCTATTATGTCTATCCGAAACTAACTTAATATTCTAGTTTAAGCCGCGAAGGTCACTTCTCGAATTTTTCATATATAAAATGTAGCGTATATCACCCGGACCATAACAACTGATTCAATTGACAACTCATTCATCAAAATCGGCCCAGCAGTTTAGGCGCTATAGTGTAACACACAGAATCTGATATAAAAATCGGATGCAAACATACATACATAGAATACTAAAATCATAACTTTTCCTTTTGGCTTTGCCGTAGTCGGGTAAAAAGTAGGTTGGTATATTTATTGGTCACTAGCTGACCCCTGCAACTTCGTTTGCGTAGATATGGGTTTTTATATAGGATCGGATCGGATCCCATAATTCTTTTATGTACCTAAATTAAATGTAGGCTAAGTTACTCCTTATAATATTGAAAGTTCCATTAAAATCGATCCAGCCGTTTCGGAGATTAGCTGGAACAAATAAACAGACCGACAAACATAAATTTAAACGCACACCAGTAAAATAAGCCGTACGTTCAAAGATCCGGGTCCCAAGTTGTTTGAACCCAATACTGAGAGTTGTAATGTCTGTCATTTCTGAACTACAAAACCTATGACCTTGAAATATTTACGGGACAATATATAAAGTACTACCTTTTCAACAAAAAAAGAATGAGTTAAATCGAACAACGCGTTAATGAATTACAGCTAAATACACGTTTTAACTTTCATCCCCTCTCCCAAGGGAACCGTGCTGAATTTCGGGATAAAAAGTATCCTCTAACCTACCTCGGAGTATGAACTCAAATTGTACCAAGTTTCATTCGAATCCATTCAGTAGTTTCGGCGTGATGCGCGGCCAAGATACAGACAGACAGACAGACAGACAGACAGACAGACAGACAGACAAAAATGAAAAAAATTGTAGTTTTGGATTCAGTATCGATTATAGAGTGCCCTCCAATAAAAATTTTCAAAATATCTTCAATGTACAGAATTGGATCTGTTACAGTTTTATTATATTACTAGCCGACCCCCGCGACTTCGTTCGCATGGATATAGGTTTTTATATAGAATCGGATCGGATCCCATAATTCTTGTAGTGAAACTAAATGTATCCTAAGTTACTCCTTAACATCACCTATCTGCCATTGAAAGTTCCATCAAAATCGATCCAGCCGTTTCGGAGATTAGGTGGAACAAATAGCCAGGCCGACAAACATAAATTTAAACGCACGCCAGTTTAAAATAATTTAAAATAAGCCGTACGTACAAACATCCGCGTCCCAAGTTATTTGAACCCAATAAATGTCTGTAATTTCTGAACTAAAACACCTATGACCTTGAAATATTTACGGAACAATATACAAAGTATTACCTTTCTAACAAAAAAAGAATGAGTGAAATCGAACAACGCGTTAATGAATTACAGCTAAATACACGTTTTAACTTTCATCCTCTCTCCCAAGGGAACCGTGCTGAATTTCGGGATAAAAAGTATCCTATGTCCTACCTCGGAGTATAAACTCAAATCGTACCAAGTTTCATTTGAATCCATTCAGTAGTTTCGGCGTGATGCGCGGCCAAGATACAGACAGACAGACAGACAGACAGACAGACAGACAGACAGACAGACAGACAGACAGACAGACAGACAGACAAAAATGAAACAAATTGCAGTTTTGGCTTCAGTATCGATTATAGAATGCCCTCCAAAAAAAATTTTCAAAATATATTCAATGTACAGAATTGGATCTGTTACAGTTTTATTATATTATAGATAGAAGATAAATAGTACGTCATGACCTATTGTCCTATTTATCACAATGAAAAGGACAGGACAATGTAGTCAATTAATATCTAGTGTACAGTTTTCAATAGAACTAGACAATAGCATAGAATTTTAGTCTTCCAATAACCGCACTATCCTTCTAAGGTCTAAGGGGTTTCCTTCATTATATCTAGTTACTCGGTTGCAACGCAAATACAGTCCAAATCTGTTATAACAACATCGAAGGGACTACTCATATTAAGTCGTAAAAACCGATAGTTTTAACAACCGGTTCCACCATACAACACCATATTCTTTTCAATCTTTTGCCAAGTCTTTGTTTAGAACTCCGTTCTGTAGCTTTGAAATAATACGCGATTTTTTTTCAATATTAATTTGCTTTCTTTTTGTTTCTGACAGGTTAAAAGTTTCACAATTAATTCAACAATACATATGTTTTAAGTAAGATAAGTAAGAAACTGTAAGATAAGTAAGAAACATGCACGTGTTTTGTTTTCTAAGAATTACAAAAGACCCTAAACTCGACACGTGTTTATTTTTACGATAATAACCATTGACCATAATACCTACTATGCCTATTCTTTGTTTACAATACAGATAAGCTGGTCGTTGTAGAACGACCTGTAGAGATACAATTCTCCGAAAATATTGGTCAAATGTGGTCGTTTAATGCGGTATGTCGAAGTAACCAATGTCGTAAAAAACAATGTTTTTGATAAGGCAGTCATACAGCATTCAGCCGCGACCTTTGATTACAGTTAATATAACCGGTATGTTATTCTAAACGATGTCGCCATAAACGGTTTTGACTGTACTTATATCGAAATAAGAGCAATCACTAATGTTCTGCCACTCAGGTAGGTTATATATATCAACGGTGAATTAAAAAACTGTACTTTTAATGAACTGTCGGTTAATTAAGTTACAGATTCAAAAATTTTTCACAGTAAATTTCGACGATATACATTTTTGAGATTCATAACGAATCTAATATTTTGTAAAAATAAAGCTGAATATTTGTTCAGGGCAAGTTAATAGCGAGTGAAGCCTGAACCTTCTTCTTTGCAACTGAGCTATAGTTGGGACATTACAAACGTGCGAACTGAGCCATAAAACATTACGATCATAGGGTTGTGAGGGCTCTCCGTCGCTTTTTATAACTTGCTATCGAGTATCGACAAATCCTTTTTTAACTGTTACACACAACACTAGAGAAACAGGTTCCAGTTCCATAAGGCCTGTAACTGCGAGCGAGAAGTCCGATAAGAGTGATTTAAGACTCGGATCGCACGTTTGTAATGTCCCAACTATACTGTGATTTTTAATTCCGTGGAATACTGACAGTTGTCATTTAAAAATATAATTAGTTATTTGTATGAAAAATAGGGTCACCACCTGAAGTTCGATTTTACCCCAAACTAAAGTATAGATCGACCAGAATCTCATGAAAAATGGGGAAGTTAAATTTTCTAGTAAGCAACACTAGGTTAACTCGGCTGCCCTAGTGATAAACAAAGTAATTACATTCAGAACACCTTACCTGGGATCGTTTCACGAAACGAAAAATCAAGCAACTGCATTTTAAATACAAAAACAAGGTAATCAACATCCAATTACTTTGTTTTTGTGTTATGCTTGTTGTTTACTTGGTTTTTGCATTTATATTCCGGGTTAGTGAGTGCAGTTACTTTGTTTGGGCAATTTAAATTTCAGTAAACGGTTCAAGTTATTTGAAATATTAAACTGTGGTAAGAAACTACTCGACGTAAAACTTCTGTTAATGCAAAAAGTCAATTTCACAAAAAATGTCAGTTGCTTTGTTTATCGCTAGGGCGGCCGTAGTGTTGCTAACCTTGGAATTTAATTTCCCTATTTTTCATGAGATTCTGGTCGATCTATACGTGAGGCAATTGATTTTTATTTATATGTAAGTTTTGAATTTATTATCTTTTTTATGGGAACTGTTTTATCTCTGGTAACATTAAGAAACGTCAGAATTTCACGGAATTAATATTAAAAATCAGACTATATAGTCAAACTGATTGCGCTCCCTCATTTCGACTGCAGAACACTAAAACCTGCACTCTGCATTTCCCACGTACGAGTATGCAACAGTTAGAGGCTGGAGCACAAGACGCAGGCACTCGCCCGCGGCTCAGAACCTGCTAGTCCTTACTGTGAGAGTGCGCTTTGAAACATATAGCTGAAGGCACCCGCAAGACTCCTGCGTACACTTGCGACTATCGTACCCAGACAAAATTATGTCGTCTTCGTCGTCGTCCTCAACCGATAGACGTCCACAGCTGGACCTAGGTCTCTTGTAGGGACTTCCACACGGCGCAGTCTTGTGCCGCCTGTATCCAGCGACTCCCTGCGACTCTTTGGATGTCGTCGATCCACCTAGTGGGGGGTCTGCCAACACTGCGTTTTCCGGTCTCGGAGTTTCTCTACGCGATCAAATCAGACAATGGACAATTCTCTTTTAACTGATTCTATCTGATTTTAACAGTATTGTATGCGCCACGTTTTTATCGAATTTTGCTTATACCTACATCGCCTGGTGTAGCTTTTCAAGTGAAAGGTTATTAATTTTATTCGGTGAGGCTGAATGAAGGACATTTTCCGTGTCATGGCAAAGAGATCAGAAACTCTATAATTCCATGCATAGATAAATTAACTGCAAATTAAAATATATTTTATAAGACGTAGGTAGTTATTTATTTCAATTGATGAGCCCCGTACAAAACAAGTATGATTCTTATTTGACAAAGGTTTACTCACAAATTGAGCTTTTGAAAATACATATTTTTACGGAAATGTGACAGACTATAAATATAAATTCGTTTCTAGAGCGTGTCCGCAAAGTTTCATTGTCGTTATATGGTTATTCAAATGGGAATCAAACTTCGTTTGTATACAAGTAGAGCATACTAGATAAAAACTTCTCTAAGAACCTGTTTCTCCACCTTCTTCTGATAAGTGTCGGATAGCTTATTCACACATTTTGTTTTTGTCACTTGACATAAGGTAAGAAAGTGACAAAACTTACGTTTAGGCTATCCGACACTTATCGGAAGGTGGTGAAACAAGCCCCTAAGTCTTGTCGCGTGCATGCGCAGGCTCTTAACGTAGGGGTTATTACGCAACTTGTAACGGGCACGAGTGTTTTATATGGAACTGGCGACCCCTAGCGCCTGCAGGGTATCGTTTTTATAATTACGCCGTTTGCAGCGGCGGATATGCCTTACTTGTTCTGTTTGTATGATTTGATCCTCATAATTTAGCCGTATTTTTTCATTGTTGACTGTTGACTTTTTTTAAGGAACTTTGATACTTTGATAATGATAGCCTTGTTGTTTGAGGTAATTACCTCAATGACATTACCTCGATGTTCTATAGAGTACCTAATCTTACAAGATTAATGTGCTTTTGTTTTTCATGTAGATAATGTAGGATTATGAGATGTTTTTGTTTGTGAGGTTGTGTTAGGTTGTAAATGTGCGTGCACTCTCTATTCCCTCACTCTCATAGTTTGACGGGGTGGCAATCCGACACGACCAAAGAGATATCATTGGTCAGGCACCTGACAGACGTCGGATTACCTGCTCTCCGATGCACTTCGCGAGGCGCGAGGAATTTACCTACTGTCAGAAGAAATGAATTACTTCTTTGGTCCCATCAGGGACTCTAAAACCTTGGCACTCCGCAGCCAAAAAAGCTAACCATTAGACGGATTTATATTTTCAACCAGAAAATGAAAACTACAATATTATATCAGATGGTTTGCAGCTGAAATCATAGGTCAGGCAATCTATCTTGTTGTGTAAGAAGAAACTTAAGCTTTGAAGCTAACAAAGATATTACGCTTACTGGATACGTGGCCTTAATCGAATTTTGTAAGTACGAGAGCACATTAGGGCTTCTATTCACTACACGACATTTATTTTTAAAAAGATTTTTTTTTTTAATTATTTTGTTTGATAAGAAAGTTAGAAGTATCTCTCTCCAAAGGATAGTTATAAAAGTAAAAAACATTTGGATGTTAATTTTGCCCTTATAAGCCATCATATACATATTATAATACTAGTTGATGCCTGCGACTTCGTCCGCGTAGATTTCCTAAAAATCCCTTAGAAACTGTATGATTTTCTGGGATAAAAGTACCTAACCTACGTTTTTCTCCAAAGTGTTGTCTATCTCAGTACCAAATTTCGTCAAAATCGGTTCAGTGGTTTAGGCGTGAAAGCGTAACAGACAGACTGACATACAGACAGAGACTTTCGCATTTATAATATTAGTATGGACTAGCTTCTGCCCGCAGCTTCGCCCGCGTGAATTTCGGTTTCTCACAAATCCCGAGGGAATCGTGGATTTCCGGTTCCCGTTCCCGCTTCCTTTTCCAACCTTTATACCTACTTTCAAGGAAGTTTGCTATAGTAATCTACCTACAGCTGTTGCTATAGATTTGTTTTTTTTTTTCAAAATCCCGTGCGAACTGTGAATTTTTCCGGGATAAAAGTTAAAAAGCCTATGTTTTAAGTCAGGGCATAAGCTATCTCCATTCAAAAGCTATCTCCATTCAAAATTTCAGCCGAATCGGTTTTGTAGTTGCGGCGTGATTGAGTAACAAACATCCAAACATCCACACTTTCACATTTATAATATTAGATACTATAGTTAGTAGGATAATGTGATAATAATTATTTTACAAATCGATAAAAATAATTGACAAAAGGGTGGGTCCAGACTAAGTAACATAATATTTTTTCGCTGTCAAAACTTTGTTTATATGTATATTCGAAAACCTACTTAGAATGTGCATATATAAAACAAAATCATACAAGACAATATTATGAAATGTAAAATAACAGAACTATGTGTATTTAGGTATAATATTTCACACATTTTTAAATGTGAATATATTATATTATATGTAAAATACGGCTGAATCTACATTATATTATGAACTAGATGATGCCCACGGCTTCGCCCGTGTGGATTTAGGTTTTTAAAAATCCCGTGGGAACTTTTGATTTTCCAGAACAAAAAGTAGCTTATCTGTAGAAACACGTCCCCAAAACGGAAAAATCCCGTGGGATCTCCACGATTTCGGAATACAATTCTTTACAGCATCAGGGTTGAGGAGTTGGATATGTACCTACTCGAGTTCATTCAACGATAAAGTCTTTAATTGGTACCCCCAATATCAATTTAAATAACCGAAAGTTTCTAAAACCCATTAGTTTTGGGGATTAGGTCCCCTACAGCATCAGGATTGAGGAGTTGGAATCCAAATTTTTTATAGAACGGGGTCGCAATGTTTCTCTATCGATTAAAAAAAAAATTACGCAAATCGGTACAGAAATCTCGGAGATATCGGTGTACATAGGTAGAAAAACACAACTCCTCCTTTTTTGAAAGTCGGTTAAAAAAGTAGCCTATGTTACTCCCTGGTTAATTCTCTACTTGTATGTGAAGGTCCCGTCAAAATCGGTTCAGCCGTTCCAAAGATTAGCCCGTTCAAACAGACAGACAGACAGACAGACAAAAATTTTAAAAACGTGTGATTCGGTTATGGTTGCGTTCAAATAACCATATGAGCTTAATATGAGGTAGTTATTTCGATATTACAGACAGACACTTCAATTTTATTTATTAGTAATAGTAATTAGTATAGAAGTATAGATTATGAGGGAGTGACGTAATTTTCATGTCGTTCCGTGTGCTTAGTCTAAATTGGAGCACTCGAAAACGAACTCGAAAACTATTGATCGATTTCAGAGTAAAATAGACCTAAAATAGCTTGGATTAAGGTTTGAGTTCGCCAATACATTCAGCATTCGAATGCTGAATGTATTGGCGAACTCAAACCTTAATCCAAGCCATTTTAGGTCTATTTTACTCTGAAATCGATCAATAGTTTTCGAGTTCGTTTTCGAGTGCTCCGATTTAGACTAAGCACACAGTTTGTCAGTGATTTGTAACGATATTTTTTTGTACACGGTACTGGAACCGCGTTTATAAGTTACCGGTAAGACTGACAGAAAAACCTATCGTCTAATAAACGCCATAGTGAAGGCAAAGAGTGACCAAAACTTCATTTCACCCATTGCCATTTGTGGAATGTAGAGGCGCTACTAAATATACAGGCTGATGAATCGAGCAGACGGAGCTGTATCTACAGTGTGTTTCGTTTTGCACTCAACAATGATGGATGGCGAGCGCACGGTCCACTAGTTAACTCGGATGCATAAGTCGTTTGTCACGGTACGCCCCTGAGCGGACTAGCCCCAGAGCTGGTGACCGCTGAGCTGTCTTGGAACGTCACTTTATTAGTCTTTCATTCACTAATGTCAAAAATATTTTCATTCAATACCTAATTTATTTCATATATAATTTTATAGTTTATTACGGGTTAAATTCTAGACACGATCTGGCAAATAATACTATGCAATAGACATTTCACGCATACAATCTTTGCGTCAGCATGGCATTTGTTCTCCGGTTATAATGTTTTTTTTAAGGAAATAAAAGGCATATCTTATAAATTATATGTACTTCTTATATTGACGTTCAAAAAGTGTACAGTGTACCTACTTTGAATAAATGAATTTTGATTTGATTGATTTGATTTGATTGATAATTTTTAGAGCTAGAAAAGGCAATTAACCAAAGGTAAGTAGTTACTGTGATATTTAGGTTAGAGATTTACCAGTTAGCCTTGAGCCATTTTTTTTAATGTGGTAGTCTTTAGCAATATTATTCAGCTATGAATAATATTATGGTTAAGATAGCAAATCCTTTCTATTAAGTTACTCAATTTAGTTATCGTAGAAAAAACCTGTACTAACGGCAAACGATTCTTCAGCCGCCAGCTCTTATCCCGAACGGGGTTATGTCATTAAGTTTTGGTAAATTATCGCCGAATCGTACGGATTTCGAGTCTGACACGAAAAATCACTTTTGTTTGTTGCTGTCGCGATAAGTGAATTTATTTTTGGCGAAAAAGAGAAATAACTAACTATAGGCAGACCGCGATATAGTTGGCCCTTCTGCGGGGGTTGGTGGAGTACGAGGGGAAGATGTGTTCATTCATAAGTTCATTGATAAATTGACGTAGTTCAGCAAAAAGGATTCAACTCACACGACTTATCATAGCAAAGTTAATTTTAATTCAGCAATATTTAGGTATATATTTGTATGACAAGTTGTGTAGGTTGAATCCCTTTTGCTGAACTACGTCCATTATTCATTGATAAATCGGCTGCCCTAGTGATATACAAAGTAACTACATTCAGAATAATTTTACAGGACAAGCATAAACATTGAAAACTCTTATTTAAAGGCAACCTTTCTACAAAATACCTACTTATTTATCTTTAAAAAGATGTTAAGTCAAGTCAATTTCTTCCAAAAATATTTTTCAATTTATTACAAAGAAGAGTTTACTTTGTTATTCAGATACAAATAGTTACCCCAAAAATTAATGTTCAAATGTGTGTGTGCGTGTGTGTGTGTGATATTGTGATTGTGATATTGTGAATAAAAAAATGTTGCCCCCTCCCCCCCATTTGCTTTAATGGGCACCCGCGCCCCTCCCAAATAACTCAAATAACTATTTTTATTATTTTTTATGTAATCACCGGCGGGAGCGCATTGTCTTACATATTTCAACTCCTATCATCGGATGTCCGAAAATATTTCTAAATATGATCACTAACGGTTATGAGATCCGTTGGTAGGGATAAAAAATGTATGAATAAAAAATTATGAAAAACAAAATTATGAAGAACGATTATTATTTATTATGACCACAGAACGGTAGTAAGACAACGAATAGAATTTGGAATTTTATGTGAGCCAATATGGACCCACCACCGGCATTAGGCCGTTATTCTACATGTTATTCTACATGTTATCGGTGAATTTGAAGTAATTCTTTTAATTAAATCAGAAGTTATAAGGCTGTGACAGTCAGACGGACAAAGCATATCCAACTTAGTTAACTTAGAGACGGTAAGTTAGAGCTTATTACAACAACTCAAGAATCTATACTTACCTACTAATATTATAAATGCGATTTAAGTATGTCTGTCTACTAAGTCTTCATGCACCATCTGTTCAGCTGATCTTAACGAGGTATGCAGATAAGTTGTATTTTTGAGAATGACATAAGCTACTTTTTTATCCTGGTAAATTACAGAGCTTAGACTAGAATTTCAAAAACCTAAATACACGCGGACGGAGTCGTGGGCATCAATCAACTATGTTGATCTTGTAAAGTTATAATTTACAGTACTGTGTCTATTTTTAGTTATATTCCTGTAAAGTAATGTCCCTATTAGTTAATTATGTACGTAGGTATCTAAAATTCTGCACCTATCTTCAGTAGAAACATTTTAAAATAGTAAGTAGCCGGTAACAATTAAAACGATTATTTATAAGTACATAAAGTAATACCATAAATTCCAGTTTCTATGTTTGATCTATGTTTTCGTCAACCGTTTGAAAACTTTTGACACAAGCGTGCAGCAAAACTGACAGATGACAGAGTGTTTAATTTGTTAACATTAAACATAAAGAAAGTAAAGGTGATCTCAAACATAGACAAGTTTTACCTGGGATCGTTCCACGAAACGAAAAATCAAAAGCAACTGCATTTTAAATACAAAAACAAAGTGATCAACATCAAATTACTTTGCTTTTGTGTTGTGCTTGTTATTTACTTGGTTTTTGCATTTATATTCCGGGTTAGTGTGTGCAGTTATTTGTTTCGGCAATTCAAATTTCAGTAAACGGTTCAAGTTATTTGAAATATTAAACTGTGGACACTGTGGTAAAAAACTACTCGACATAAAACTTTTGTTAATGCAAAAAAGTCAATTTCACAAAAAATGTCAGTTACTTTGTTTATCACTAGGGCAGTCGAAATCTGTCATATTGAAAAGTCACTTTGAAACTTCAAAGTTCATTGTTTACATCGTTACGAAAATTTTGTGAAATACATAGCAGTAATCATCTTTATTGTGATAAAAAGTAGTGCTAGAAAAATTTTTATGGTAATACGTTCGTTTTGTGCTCAAGAATGTGAGGGAAAACAACAAATATCTCTAAAATAAATATCATAATAATAAATATGAGGCTGACAACTGTGTCAAGTAAGTGTTGTCAGCTTCATGTGAAAAATTTCCATACCCATTGAAGCCATCACGCATCGTCAGATATTGGTTAAAACGGCCTCTCAATTATTATAAAAAAAACTATAATGTGGACCAATAATTTCAAGACAACATTTTAAATTATTTCGTTGGCGTTTCGAAACAAAAATATTAAATCTGGTGCAAGATGCTTTTCAAGCTGTAACGGAGGCTACGTGAAATCACATTGTAAGTTCACGTTGAGAGATTGCAGAATGACGACGATGAATTAGTGAATTATAATATAGCTGTTATTGATAGCGACAGTGACACATCATCTGACAGCAATGCATTGAAATTTTAAGATATACAAGAACACGTCTTGTTAGATCACTCTTATTCGAGATGTGAATAATAAACCTATCAATTCTAATTGTTTTATTATCTTTGTTTTATTCCATCTCCTAACATCTCCATGCCGTACTAATCTAAACGTCTGGTTTTTTTTACCCGACTACGGCAAAGCCAAAAGGAAGGGTTATGATTTTAGCAGTCTATGTATTTACGTATATATATGTATGTATGTATGCTTGTGGCCGATTTTTGTATGAAATTCTGTGTGTACTAATGTAGCACCTAAACTGCTAGACCCATTTTGATGAATGAGGTGTCTATTGATTCGTTGTTATGATCAGCGTGACATAGGCTACATTTTATTTACGAAACTAGATGATGCCCACGGCTTCGCCCGTGTGGATTTAGGTTTTTAAAAATCCCGTGGGAACTTTTGATTTACCAGAACAAAAAGTAGCGTATCTGTAGTAACCCGTCCCCAAAACGGAAAAATTCCGTGGGATCCCTACGATTTCGGAATGCAATTCCTTACAGCATCAGGGTTGAGGAGTTGGATATGTACCTACTCGAATTCATTCAACGATAGTCTTTAATTGGTACCCCCAATATCAATTTAAATAACCGACAGTTCCTCAATCCTATTAGTTTTGGGGATCAGATCCCCTACAGCATCAGGATTGGGGACTTGGAATCCAATTTTTTTGTAGAACAGTGTCGCAATGTTTTTCTATCGATTAAAAAAAGAATTACGCAAATCGGTTCAGAAATCTCGGAGATATCGGTGTACATAGGTAGAAAAACACAACTCCTCCTTTTTTGAAAGTCGGTTAAAAAAGTAGCCTATGTTACTCCCTGGTTAATTCTCTACTTATATGTGAAAGTCCCGTCAAAATCGGTTCAGCCGTTCCAAAGATTAGCCCGTTCAAACAGACAGACAGACAGACAGACAGACAGACAGACAGACAGACAGACAGACAAAAATTTTAAAAACGTGTGATTCGGTTATAGTACCGTTCAAATAACTATATGAACTTAATATGAGGTAGTTATTTCGATATTACAGACAGACACTTCAATTTTATTTATTAGTATATTAGTATAGATATAGATAAATGGAGAAGTCAGCTTTGCGCGGCTTTCTAGATTTTTAAAGGTGTTATAAGTTTGACGTGTGTGTGTGTGTGTGTGTGTGTGTGTGTGTGTGTGTGTGTGTATGTGTGTGTGTGTGTCTGTCTGTCTGTCTGTCTGTCTGTTCCCCTGTAGCACTCAGCTCAAACGGGTGAACTGATTTGAATGCGGTTTTTTTGTTTGAAAGGTGAATTAATCGAGAGTGTTGTTAGCTATGTTTGATGAAAATCGATCCAAGATGGCCGCCGCTACAAAATGGTGGCATACATATTTTTTCACAACTCCCTTAATATGGGTATCAAATGAAAGGGCTTGACTAGTAGAATAGCATTATACAAATCCAAGATGGCTGCCGCCACAAAATGGCGAATGTCGGGGGTTTTTTAAATTTTTAATTTACACTTGTAAAATTAGTTTCGGATAGGAATAACAGATGGCACCACTAGCTGCTTGCCCCGCGCTTTTGCCCACTAAATTATTATTAAATTATTAAGCGTAGTCGGGTTTTAGTTCACGAACTTTACTTGTATTTAGTAGATGTATTAAATAAATTATTTTATTATGAGTATAATATGTATAAAATTTAAAAAATGGGGTATAAATTATATTTAATAACGTATCTTCTTCTTTCTTGGTTATGGTAAATCTTTTTTCCATATCCTGAAACGTACCTACTTTACTTTAAATGTATAGTACTAACTATAGAAAAGTATTGAGCAAACTTAAAGAGATCAAGATGAAAGACTAAATTGCGATTACGCAAATAATAGAATAATTATGATAATTAAAATTATTATAATTATAAAATTTATTTTTCCCTAATTTAGTGTCATGTCCTTACAGTAGCAATACACACACACACACTCACAGTGGCGCAAAGCCGCGCCAAAAATGCTTGTCATACATTATAGTACGAGCACATCCATTGATTATTAATTTATCAATGAGAATTTCCTCCCGTCCCGCATCCCGCAGACCATGGAAGAGCCAAGTATATAATGGTTTTGCTATAAGTCTAGGAACAAACCTAACGAAATTCCGCGCGCGGACGTTCTTATGTGAGGTGACATACATATCCAAAATAATGTTATGTGAGCGCTATATGGATGCTATGCGCGTAAAGCATGCCAAAAAAAATCCGCATAGGTACATTTTTCCGCGGACTTCCACTACATTTATCCCTAGCCTAATACTATAGTTGTTTAGGTTAAGTTCTTTAGGATGTTGAACTATTTGTTAGTTGTTTATGGATTAGGTGAGAATCAACAGTAGAAATCGCACTCAATATTATGTCTGTTTTATTGGAAAAAGCTTTTTAAAACATCAGTGCAGAATAATTTGACTTATCCTACTTAGCTGACTTTGGGAAACTTGAGCTCTTGCTTAAAACAGTTAATTGAGCCATAGAACCAGTTTATCTAATGAATTGAGCTTTTTACAAAAAGAAGGGTTATGCTTTTAGCATTTTATGTATGTATTTATGTTTGTATCCAATTTTTGTATCAAATTCTGTGTGTTCCACCGTAGCGCCTAACCTACTGGGCCGATTTTGATGAATGAGGTGTCAATTGATTCGTTGTTATAGTCCGAGTGACATAGGCTACATTTTATATAGGAAAAAATCGAGAAGTGACCTTCCGGTTTAACTAGAATATTTAGTTTCAGATAGACATAGCAGATGGCGCCACTAGGTGCTTGCCCCGCGCTTTCTTCCGTTCGAATTCTCATTAGTACGCAGTTGAATTCACGTTTTTCTGCACACTAAATTAGTAATCGGATTTTAGTTTACGAACTCTATCTATTGTTCATTTATCAATAGCTCCGCTCTTACCTCTTAAAAATAGCAACAAGGAGAAAATAACCCCTTACCATAAAAAGCTGTTTGTACACACCAGTGCCTGACTTGCCCCGCATTTTCAACCGCAGCGGGTGAAGGGTGAGCCGCATAAATCACGCGGTGATTTAAGCGTGTTCACACCACCCCTATTTTTATACTCCACATCTCGCCGACCTATCTACTACATATTTGGTTCATTTTTTGATAAGAAACAGGAGTGTGAGACTTATTGTACTTATTTCGGAGAATGTACTTATGTTGGTTTATCTCATTGGTATTGGTGAGATTCAGTACTTCAATTTTCCATTTGCCCATTTCAGTTTGTTCAATTTCCCATTTCAGTTTTGCGTCTGAAGAAACAAATGGGCATTTAGCTCACAGAACCGACAGCGTCCTCTGATGACCCCGCCAGTAAATGCAGCCTTGTAAGACTCCCAGTGGGTGGATGGACAATCTCAAGCATGTTGCTAGCGGCTAACATAATTACAATGTGGGTAACTTTGGTTAACACCGAGTATATCTCCTTTGGCGAGCTGTCTCCACCGCCTATGACTCTGAACCTCGATTATGAGGCCCATAGCAACCATGCTATTCATCCATAAGTCATAACATAAAATTGTTATTTGTTTTTTTTTTTTTTTAAGAGCAACCGCCGAATTTCTTGGTGGTTCTTCTCGGTAGGAAGTGTATTTTTTTGTTGCCCCGTTGATTTTTCCATGTAAATTTTCTTGTTTTACCAATTTTTCTGAACCGATTTGCGTAATTTTATTTTTAATCGACAGCTGAGGATTTTTGCAAAATGGTCCCATAGATTTTTTTCGAAAAAAAGATAAAAAAAATTTTTAGTTTGTAGTTCCATAACTTTTTCAGTTTTTGAGATAATTTAATGATTCTTTCAGATTTTTGTTTTATTTTACTTAAATTTCTATAATTAATTAAAACAAAAATTTTGGAAACTTGTCCATTAAGTATGAGTTTGTATTTGTGAGTATTGAGTCTGTCTGTATAAATCCTTTAGAGTAGCTAAGCCCGCCAGGTGAAGCCCGTCCGTGTAAATCCGGGGCAAGCCAGATAGATTATTTATTATCATAAATGAAACTAGATAAATCCAGCAAAGTCTGTACATATTTACTTAAAAAAATAAACAAACATGTCTTTGAGAATAACTCAAACGATCATAAATATTTCATGTAAAGTTTTTTGCTAAAGAGGAACTGACTCGCAAAGCGAACATGCAGCTCAAAAGATACGTACATAATATTTGTTTTTTATTCGTACACAAAGTCACTGGTATATGCAGAGAGGTTTTGTTTACTAGAGGCGGCGCTACACTGCAAAGCGGCGTCATCTAGTTGACAAAACTCATTAGCATGTGACTGACCTCTAAACCACACGAGTAGTAAATCTACAGAGGGGAAGCTTCCACAAGCGGCCCGCTGTAGGTATACTCACACAAACACACTCACCAACGGTTCACGGACGCGCGCTTGTTCCACTAACCGGTACAGTTGGTGACAAACATGCGCATATGTGTGAGTGTACTACAGCGGGGCGCTTGTAGAAGCTTCCCCTCTGTAGGTACTCTGTGTCTAAACTGAGCTCGACTGTATAAAAAAACGTGATAATGAAGTAATTTTGGTACCGCCATTTTAACTCTGCTTACTAAGAGAAGTGAGATTGCATACACTTGGAACTAAAGCACATTGTGATAAATGAAATTGGCTTTAAAACATGTACACTGTACAGTATGTGCCTACTTTAAAGTAAATATTTTGAATTCTGAATCTTGCTGTTTCTTTTAATTTTGGATAGTTAAGCCCAGTCGTCCAGGTTTTAGTTTTTATGTCCCTGTATAAATAATATAATTTATTATAATGATAATATCAATAAGAGTATCAATCATAAAACTTGGCGGTTCCCGCGTAGGCAGATTCAATTTTTATTTAAAATTACTAATTTTATTACGCACGGTGTGCGAAGTCTGACTCTCTACGATATTCAACTCAACGGGTACATCCGCGTGTATCGCTGCATCAAAGAACTGTGGATACGCCGCGCCAATTAATCGAGGGTTTTGTATCAAAGGCCGACGATAAAAATCCAAATAAATATAAAATGCTACGCGGATTTTAATATGGACACGGATGCGCCGTGTACGAGTACACTTTGCAGCTTTGTGGACACGCGAGAGCGCACTGTATGCACTTTGTATGAAAGCAAATGTGTAACACGAGTATTTCTCTTTTTACCGATGAAAGATTTCTCATATGTGAACGTGTTTTTGCGTGCTGTAGACAAAACTAGGGGTCTATACAGAAAGGGCTTCATTTGCACTGTAAAATTGCTATAAAGTTTGCATAACTGGATTGGAGCTGCAGGCATCCGTGTACAGTTTACACTGTATTTTACGAATTACTCGCCGTCCTAGGTGAATGACAAACGCAAGAACGCGACATACGACGCGACGCGATCATATCGAACAGTAGCTGAGCCTTCACGTGGCCTACGTTGTCGCGTTTACTCGTAAGTTTGTCATTCTTATCCGACTACGGCAAAGCCAAAAGGAAGGGTTATGATTGTAGCAGTCATAGAATACATTTTATTTATGAAATAAATCGAGAAGTGACCTTCGTGCGGCTTTCTAGATTGTTGATTATTAGTTTCGGATAGACATAGCAGATGGCGCCACTAGCTGCTTGCCCCGCGATTTCGGGTTTCGCTGCGTAGTCGGGTTTTAGTTTACGAACTTTATACTTGTTTATGGAGTCGTGTCGCATCGCTTCGCATCGCGTCGCATCGCTTCGCATCGCGTCGCATCGCTTCGCATCGTGTCGCATCGCTTCGCATCGCGTCGTAAATGTTATAAAGGTTGAAAAAGGGAGCTGAAACGGAAACAAGATATCAAATCTTGTTTCCGTTTCAGCTCCCTTTTTCAACCTTTATACTTACTTTCAAGGTATTTTGCTATAGTGATGTATCTATAGCTAGCTGTAGCTGTAGATTTGGGTACCTATTTTCAAAATCCCGCGGAAACTGTGGATTTATCCAGGATAAAAAGTATGTGTAAGTAAGCCTATGTGTTAAGTCAGGGCATTATCTATCTCCGTTCAAGATTTCAGCCAAATCTGTTCAGTAGTTGCGGCGTTATAGAGTAACAACCATCCAAACATCCACACTTTCACATTTATAATATTAGTAGGAATTAGGATTTGGGAAAGGATATTTACCATGGCAAATATTATATAATTACACATAGGAAAGAGATTGCAAATACTGTCTTTTACACGCGGGAAACGGAAATTAAATCGCTCTACCCGCGTCTCACGAAAATCAGGGCTGAATTTATTTATGCAATCTTAGCAACTGCGAGATCTGAGGCAACGGTTAATTACAAGAGGTAATTAAGTCATAAATAGTGGGACGCTGAACCGAGGGCTCGGTGAGGGAATCTCGAGTACCTCCCTACTCAGTCGTAGGGAGGGAAATTATACTAGTGTGTGACGCGGTTGTTGCGCGGAGAGCTGTCATAATTAGAGTAGCTATTACTTGCACTTGGTGATCTCCCTGGCGCAGTGGTGTTATGAGTGGGAGGTTCTGTGTACGATTCCCGGCTGTGTCACTGACGACAGTTTTTTTAATTCTTAATAAGCACACGCTTGACCACAATCACACCAAATAGAAAGTTAAATGATGTGGCCTTTTTTTAATTCAACTACAAGTCAGCCCTTGACTGCAATCCCACATGATGGTAAGTGGTGATGCAGTCGAAGATGGAAGCGGGCTAACTTGGAAGAGGTACCATACCCCTGATCGGTTTCTGCACGGCATCGTACCGGAACGCTAAATGGCTTGGCAGCACGGCTTTGCCGGTAGGGTATTCCAGTTCTTTTTGGACCCCAACATCAATCGGTTCTTCGAAGTATGCATGCTGCAATGCATGGCAATTACAATTTCCTAACCCGTTGAGCTATGTTGCTGACTCAGGTTATTCTAAGCATCTCCTCATTTCTGATTTCATCTCGTAGGGAAACTCCTAGCATAGCTCTTTCCAGCACTTGATACTAACGACATAGTCGAGATGGCAGTTAACTGATAAAAATTGGTTTCAGACAAAAATCGCTAGTCTGCGTTCACCCTTAAGGTATATAACGACTATAATTATTAACCTCAGTATTGGATGTTGATGATAGTAACTGAAACCGACAGCTTGAGTCTTTGAGACGCAAGCAAGCAGCCAAAGGGACCTAAAACTTGCCTGAAACATTTATGGATTATAATATTATGCAAACATTTCGAACGAACAAATTATTATCTGTAATAGACAGATCGAGAATTTCAATTTATACAGTCCGTGATGAATTTACTCTCTAATTAGAGGTCCCAGAGGTCGTTAAGTCCAAATTCAAAGGAACCTTCAGACTTTGCTCAAGAATACGTCAGTAATTTCTGCCAAGACTTTCAGAATTTGTGAATAGGGAAAATTATCTACCTTACCTTCTAAATATTTAATTGTGTAGCGATAAAAACGAATAAATTGAAATGAAAAATATTTTTTTTTTAGCAAAATGTACTTACTTATTTTTCCGCTCCAACAAAGCGTTTTCGTGCTGAGAATACGAGATACAAAAGTAGTTCAACGTGTGGGATTTGACCTTACGACCTTTCGGATATTTTTATACCTAACTTATACAAAACAGTACCTATATAACTGATCGCGCATAGCCTATAATTATGTATGTGTACTTAAGGATTTGAAATTTGGAGAAAATATTATTTGAGTTGCCTAGAGGTTTTTTTTTATCATCTACAAGTTAGCCCTTGTCTGACATCTCACCTGATGATAAGAGACTATACAGTCTAACCTGAAAGTATGGCAGCCTTTATTAAGCTTATACTAAAGTCCCATAGCTGTGATAGCCTAGTGGTTAGGACGACCGACTTCTAATCGGAGGTCGTGGGTTCGATCCCGGGCACGCACCTCTAACTTTCGGAGTTATGTGCGTTTTAAGTATTTAAATATCACTTGCTTTAACGGTGAAGGAAAACATCGTGAGGAAACCTGCATGCCTGAGAGTTCTCCATAACGTTCTCAAAGGTGTGTGAAGTCTGCCAATCCGCTTGGCCAGCGTGGTAGACTATGGCCAAAACCCTTCTCACTCTGAGAGGAGACCCGTGCTCTGTAGTGAGCCGGTAATGGGTTGATCATGATGATGATGATGATGAAAGTCCCATAAGACGTGAACTAAGGTGATTTTTTTTTACTGACAGCAAAAGTTATCGTGTGATATGGTCGATGGTTCAAACCCCATCCGTTACACTATTGTCGTCCCCACTCCTATTACAAGATTTCACTTCATTGGAGGGTAAAGAGGAATATTATTATTATCAATGGCTAATATTCTCTTTAAAAAAATGCGCATGTGGACTGCGGGTGGACCTCGCAGAAAGTATTTTTGTTGCATGTGTAATGTGTATTGTCTGATTTTTTATTCCGTGGAATTTTGACGTTTTTTAATGTTACCAGAGATAAAACAGTTCCCACAAAAAAGATAATAAATTCAAAAGTTATGTTAATAAAAATCAATCGCTTCATGTAGATATTATGACAAATGCCTGACAGATATTTGAGGTATTGTACTTTAATTTGAGGTAAGATCTAACTTCAGGCGGCAACCCTAACCCTGTTTTTCATACAAATAACTCATTCTATTTTTAAATGACAATTGTCAGAATTCCACCGAATTAAATCAGACTATAGCTACTTTTGTTATTGTAAGTATAAAGCAGTTCCATTAGACAGTTATAGTCTATCTGTCAGTGAGACCAGAAACTGACAGCAAATCCTAATCTTATCCTATCGTATGTCCTAATTATCGTAGAGTAATGGACGTGTTACAGTGGTCTGAACGAAAAACACTAACATGGCCGTCGGCAGTACCGTACACGTTCTCTAATTAATTAACTCTCGGTCCATGAACAAAGAATAAAGAGCTGTGGCTTACAATTACTGAGCTCCCTCGCGGGCAGCACTGCTCTGTGTGCTTAGTCTAAAGCGGAGCACTCGAAAACGAACTCGAAAACTATTGATCGATTTCAGAGTAAAATAGACCTAAAATGGCTTGTATTAAGGTTTGAGTTCGCCAATACATTCAGCATTCGAACAATGCTGAATGTATTGGCGAACTCAAACCTTAATACAAGACATTTTAGGTCTATTTTACTCTGAAATCGATCAATAGTTTTCGAGTTCGTTTTCGAGTGCTCCGCTTTAGACTAAGCACACTGGTATTAATGAAGCATTATTTTAATATTATTTGGGAAAGGTTTTTGCTTTCGCTTACAACTGTTCTAATAACAAGCGCTGTGACTGTGTACCAATCACAGGCATAGCAAATGCTGACTGGAGTCTATTTTGGTGCCACATATTAATTAATTTATCAACTGTTCTTACTCCTATAATAATTGTAGTGCCAAATAAATGCTTTCTCTTTCTTTCTATAAAATCGCTACAAAATTTTAACAAATACAGGAGAATCCTTAAACTATGTAAGACATTTTATAGCATTAATGATTTTTTCAATCGAGATAAGACCAAAGACTTTGTAAATTTCAGAATTACTTGACATAAATAACATTAAAATTTAATAATTATTGTAGTAAGTAACTTTAAAATTATGTGACCTTTGCAAAATTTTAAAATGCTGTTAAAAACTTAGTATAATTCTCAATATCGTATGCCTGTTAGAGGTAGACAGTTTCTACTATACCTAATTTTCAGATCAATTATTGTAACAGTCAAACGATCAAAATAAATAAATAAATAAATAAAAATTTCTTCATCATACACCTTAAAGGCAAATTTTTTTCCAAGTTATCAGGAGACACAAATAAAACCGGCCGTGTACGAATTCACACATATAAATTACTAGCTGAAGCCCGCGACGTCATCCACAGGGATTTACGTTTTTTAATAATCCCTTGGGATTTCTATGATTTTCCGGGGTAAAAAGTAGCCTAATATCCTTCTCCAAGATCGAATCTATCTCAGTACCCAAATCGGTTCAGCGGTTTAGATAGAGTTACATTCGCATTTATAATATTACTTAGTATGGATTTTAGTAAATAACAAAATAGATGCCATAGGCGACCAAAATGGTAACCTTACCAACAATTCGGCATCCTCCAGTGCGGAACCCTAATTTGTATTATTTTTAGTTTTAGTATGTAGTGTGTTTCAATCTAATATTAAAATTTAATTAAAATTAAAATTAAAATAATAAATTAAATTAAATAATTAAAATTAAAATTCAATCTAACCAAAGAAACGATTAAGTATTACCGTTCTTATAAACATAACATTAGAAACATAACGTTAAATTTTTTCCCCATCTTCGTTAAAAAAGAGGAAGAGTAGAAAGGCTGAAAATCCGCATAAATGTATGTGAACACTTCAACATATAAATCAGCGCAGTATAAAGGGTTATAGTGTAAGAGCGGTCGAGTGAAAGGCAAGTTTTTAAAAATGTCACCTCAGAACGCGTGTTGAATGGGAAGGAGTCGGAGCGATGATTTCAACGAGCTTAAAATATTACTCCCGGCGTCAGTCTCCATGCGGCCTAAGTTATAAGCTTATAGCTTATAATCTAGGCAGTCTGGACACATCATTTTTATGAAATATACAAGTCGCGGCAAATAAGTCTAGCGTTGACCTTCAATTTGCAGAAGTCGAAAATGAGGTATCTCGGGGTGTGAGGGGGTCGCGGGGAAGGGCGTGGAGATCGTTCGTAAGCCTGATTAGCTCTCGCGGATCTCACGTAAACACTGATTGGCTCTTCAATCGTATTGTGTCCTGCTCACTCGTACGACGCTACGCGCACTTGAAGGTCACCGCTCCACTTACGTGCCAGGGGTTATACAAGCTGTGCCCGGGATTCGTTGCAATGCCACGTAAAGTATGGTTTAGGAACGCATAGGAACGCATAGAGGATAACAAGATCGTCGCCAGCTGATGGGAAAGGGGGAGGGAGGGGCAGAAGGATGGAAAAGTATAAATTTTAGGCACAGTCGAGAGGTTATGAAGCTGTAAAACAATTATTACGAGCTTTTGACTTGACTGAAAACTTGTACACATAGTAATATGTACGAGTATCTAGTTATAAATAAAACTGGTAACGAATAAAGTAAAGGAGCGGGTCAAGTGGTAACGAATAAAGTAAAGGAGCGGGTCAACTGGTAACGAATAAAGTAAAGGAACGGGTCAACTGGTAACGAATAAAGTAAAGGAGCGGGTCAACTGGTAAAGAATAAAGTAAAGGAGCGGGTCAACTGGTGACATAAAGTTAACAAGCAGGTCAACTGGTACCAAATAAAGTATTATGAAATGTTTTCAAGTGGCAGGAGGCCAGTTCCTATGGCTCAAGCCGGGCGGAGGGTGGCGGGGCGGCTCGCAGGCCCGGGGGAAATCTTTTCAACGGGAACGAGGGTGGATTAACTCGCTCTAATACGTCAATTCGATGCCCCGGACATGCATTTTGTATAATCAGTTGCGTGAGCCGCACTCTATTTGTGCAGTGGGTAACCAGTGCTTCACCTCTTTCAATCTATAGAAGATTGGATGACTAATTGATGCCAGCGACTTTGACCGTGTGGATTTACGTTTTGAGAAATCCCGTGAGACTTCTGCGGTTTTCGGGAATGAAAGTATCTGTATATTTACCTACTCGGACGGTATTTATTAGTAAACATTCTCTGTTCCAAATTGCGTTTGCGTCAACATCGGTCCACTAATAATTGATCAGTGAAAAGTAAACTGACAGACAGCGTTACTGTCCACCAATACTGTCCAGAAATTCTCAGTGCCAACCCGGATTTTGTAGTTGGTGATATACAAGAATTATTATTTATACGACAAAATATGTAAAAAAGCCGTGATAGCCTAGTGGTTAGGACGACCGACTTCTAATCGGAGGTCGTGGGTTCGATCCCAGGCACGCACCTCTAACTTTTCGGAGTTATGTGCGTTTTAAGTATTTAAATATCACTTGCTTTAACGGTGAAGGAAAACATCGTGAGGAAACCTATGCAGGTTTCCTCCTGTGAGTTCTCCATAACGTTCTCAGAGGTGTGTGAAGTCTGCCAATCCGCTCGGCCAGCGTGGTAGACTATGGCCAAAACCCTTCTCACTCTGAGAGGAGACCCGTGCTCTGAGAGGAGACCCGTGCTCTGTAGTGAGCCGGTAATGGGTTGATCATGATGATGATATGTAAGGGGGGTGAATCGTTGGTGTCGCATTGATCTGTCGGATTTCCACTCCATCCCCTGACCGTTGAGCTTCTCGCGTCAATGATCAGAAATATGGGTAATAGCTATATGTCAGTAAATCACAAAGTTTAGCTACATACCCCTTTACAAAGTCAGGTGAAAACACACCCTCGTTCCTCGTTAAGACCCTTTGTGGGGTCAAAACAATGCGCACGACAGACAGACGTGCATTTGCTCATTGCAGGAATTGAACCCCCGACCTCTCGACCCCCCGACCCCCTGGTACGCGGGGTGTTAATTAGTTAATATGAATGCTCTTTGTACATTTCCTTGATCTTTTTCATTATTTTGAAACGCGTTGTAGCGTGATTTACCTTAGGGTTATAAGTTATAACTAACTCTGAGTATATAAAAAGGCAACTGGGGAAAAGAATAATAATAATAATAAATAAATATTCACACATACACACACGGTCGACTGTTCCTAAAGTATGCAACTTAATATGCTTGTGTTATAGGTAACAGCCGACTGATAGACATATTTACATATATACTACATTATATTTATATATATATATATATATATTTAGTAAATGTATAAATACAGAGTATACTTATATACACATACACCCAGACACGGGGCGGGAATCGAACCCGCGACCCCGGAGCGGAAGGCAGGGTTATTGCTAACCGCGCCAACGGGTCAGTCATATATAGTCATATAGAATCCACACTAATATTATAAATGCGAAAGTTTATCTGTGTGTCTCTTTGGCTGTCTCTTTGGCTGTTATTTTTTAACCTCGACCGGAAAACCAATCGTGACAAAATTTGGCAAAGAGATAGATTGCATCCCAGCCAACCTATTGTCAAAAACCTGCTATAATCAATCATTGCTATAATCTCAGTAGGGGAGATGTGGCATGAAAGAGCCAGTTTTAAAAAAGGGAACAAAAAAGATATAAGGAAATAAGAAAATAACAAAACTTGTATCCTATCATATTGTCTATTCCTTTATGTACGTAATAGCATTGAGCATTTTCCAAAATCAGCAATATTCTTGGATTTCTAGCCATTTATAAAAAATACGAAATTCGGCTCTTTCATAACTCATGGGCATTGAAAGAGCCAACCAAAGTTTTGAAAGAGCCAAGTTATTGTTACAAGACTTAAAATGTAAATTAACGAATATATTATTGAAGATATTTATTATTATTATAATAAATGTTTTTAGAATGCAATCTTTAAATAAACTGTTTACTTAAATCTAAGAAAATCACAAAATTCTCTATTTGAGACCAATGTCTGCCAACTTTCTATATTTGTCTCTTTAAGGACTAATGTCTGTTCATTAAAAATATTAAGTAATAAAGATTTCAAAATCAAAAAAGAAAAAAAACAATGAAATACAGAATTCAAAACAAAAACAAATTTAAATGAATAAAAAACTTTTTGGCAAAAATAATGCAACCTCCCTTTTACGCCACAGGATTAATGTGCCTAACTGCTACAAATTTTACACTGATACCATTCTTGATTGCTTTTAGTATAATTTTCACTTTCTATACTATCTTAGCTAAATAAGCTCGTAAAAGATTAAAGAAAAGGGCAGTTTATTTATAGGTTGTCATTTCTTGATCACTTTACTTACAGCTTCCTCAATTATAAATGCTGCAGGTCTTTTACGCTTCTTTTTAGCTCTTTCAGATTGTTTGGTACTATATAGTACCAAACAATCTGAAATCTATATGGTACGATACTTAAAGTAAAATATCATAACAAAAATTCTATTGAAAACTTCTACTTCAAATGTCACTACAAAGTATAAAAATAAATTTTGTTTGTATAAGCATGTTGAAGTAAGGAAACGTTGCTCATTCTTCGTTTTCTTATAATTATTATACCCGTCAGTCTTTCTGAAGTCAGGATTGAGGAGTTGTAGTAATTTTTTTTAAATAAGACCACCTTGCAAACTCTTCTAATGATTAACAAAAAAATTACGTGAATCAGTGTAGAAAACTTAGAGAAATCGATGTGCATACATAGAAAAAATTACGCGCCAAATTGAGAATATAATCTTCCTTTTTGGTAGTCGCTTAAAAAAATAATGAAATTATTCATATAATTAATAAATTAGGTTTTAAATTGTAATGAAAAATAAGTTTTGAAAAAGCCGGTTATGAAAGAGCCGGCTTTTTCATAGCACAGTAGCCCAGCTCTTTCAAAACATATTCTCCTAAGAAATTTAATCTCAAAAAGTAGTACGAAATCAAAACTTTACACGAAAAAATAAATATATGTCGGCTCGTTGATATTGTAGTGTGAATGGTCCTAGCGTTGCGCCATTACGTCATTCCCACTACCAACATTTTATTGTAAGAGAGAGAGAGCGGTGGCGCGTGTGACACATTCTGATCTGGGCTCTCGACGAGAGCGCTGCTTCGTTCGTGCGGTGTACTGTGTTATATAGGTTGTGTTGTACAAAGTAGGTGGTATCGTGCGATGTGTGTCGTGTAGATTAGATTGGTCGGAAGAGGTTCGGTTGCAGGGGAGGAGGAGACCGAACTAGGTAGGGGTAGGGTTAGTCAGTTAGTGTGTCAGTTAATGAGAAGGCTTTTCAATTAGGCCCGTACCCATGTGACGCCCACAGCAATGTAATTCGATCTACCCTGATAATGAATAATGATACTACTAGAATAGCCTTCTGATGTCGTCCGCTGGTCCATCTCTGGTCATCACTGGCGACATCAGAAGTGGGATTCGAAGGGCTGATGGATGAGCCGGAGCCTTTAACTGCATTTGCGTTTGTCGGTCTCCTTCGTGGCACAAAAGCCTTGTAGAACCGGTGTTGTGTGCGCGACGCGGGTCGTTTTCATTTTGTTAAGATTTCGGTGCCGCGATTCTTCTCGTTAAAGAAAGTATTGCGAATAGGCTATCGGGTATGCGTTATAATGAAATCGAATTACCGGTATTGAGAATTCAAGTGTTAATAGTACCTTGCAAATTTTATGTGAAATTTTTAATTGATGGACACACCCACTTTACGAATTTTTGTTTCACGTTATATTAGATGAGTTTTTGCGTTAAGTCGTGATATTTTAAAGGCAGGTTGTGCAATGACTGCGGATACTTTTTCTATTTCAAAGTGTAAAATAGTTTTCGGATATTGATACGGATATACCAGATGAGGATAAACCGCGACTATTGTCATTGCTTGACGAAAACTCGGATTTCTCGATTAACGGATTACCGCATTTAAGGGTCACAACCGGAAAACTTAAGATTAGTTTAGTTGAATCCTCGTAAAACGGTTTAGCGTCATATGCACCGCCTTTGATTTAAGGCAGGTGGTTCGTGATAAAATTAGCGAGATGTTATATGCGGGTAACCGACCCAAATGGAAATGTGAACTCAATTGTTCACCTTTTTCTAGGAATTTTTAGTTAATAAAAAAACGTGACGGTACTGAGCGATTGTGTGTGGATTTCCGAGAATTGATCAGCCACACTGTTACCGATTATATCAGATTAAATTGCGCGTTTATGTGGTGCTAACTATAACTAGTGTTTAGATTAGAAACCGGGATAGCTTCAGGGGCCGGCGGGCCGCCTAAGTTTTTGAGGGCTTTTTAAAGCGGGGCTGGTGATCTCTGATCTACCGATTACTGAGGATAATTATTAGTCGCTCGGGGACGATCGAATGTCAGGGTTGGCCGTGCCGGTCGGCGGACAGCTTTATGTCGATAACAACTGACAGCGCTAAAATAGTAACAAAAACCAACAAACAAAAACCAAAAAAAAAAAATCGTGATTAATTGAAAGTAAAGTTCTACAAATACTCGCAGAATAATTAAATACCCGCTATTGAGATGAGTGATTAGTTTGACAAATGGTTTTGGTTGCTAACCAAAATCTGTTGTCCAGGTACCTTCATCGATGTTCAAAAGTAAGCAAGTTCGAAACGTGGTTGTGATAAAGCCGTAAAGAGATTGAAGTTCTTAAAATGGTTCATCAAGATGATGATATGATAAATGATAAATGGTTTACACGATTGGAATTAAAGAAATAGGATTGCGTTTACGGGAAGTAGTTTTTGATCAATTATGTTAGAAAGTTAGACGCCGCCGAGTTTCTTACTGGTTCTTCTCGCTAGGTTGCGGCATTCCGAACCAATGGTAGATTCGTTTTAGTTTGAAAGTGTAATTGTAAAAGTAACTTTAACCGTGATATTTGATTGAGGGTTTGCAATAGCAATTGCATCCTAATCAGATAAGTGTTGCTATTTTCGGGACTTGGCAGGGAAAATGACGAGTGCGTGTGTGATGTAGTTAATTAAATGGACTGGCCTATATGGGTCGACGTTCTTGAGCAGATCTTGAGCAGAGACTGTGATTATTATTTTGACTATGACGTTGACTTTGGCCTTTGTTATTGGAGGGCGAGTGAATGGTCTAAGGAGCTGGCTCATGCGGGTTGAGGTTCCGGATCACTTCATTTACGGCAGTGTGTGAACGTGTGACGTTCGTTGTTGGTGTGAGCTAGATGGTGAGTGAATGGTCTAAGGAACTGGCTCATGCGGGTCGAGGTTCCGGATCACTTCATTTACGGCAGTGTGTGAACGTGTGATGTTCGTTGTTGGTGTGAGCTAGGTGGTGAGTGAATGGTCTAGGGAACTGGCTCATGCGGGTCGAGGTTCCGGATCACTTCATTCGTGGCAGCGTGTAAACGTGTGTTACAAGTGGGAAGGGCTCTGACTAGTTGTGTGTGTTTCATGTTGTCTATCCTGGGCTTTGGTGGTGACATCCGGGTCATACACACTATTTGTGTTGATTGAAAGGATTCACTAGTGCCTCCCAGATGAGTTCCGGAGTCTATCCTGGTAAGAGTGTCGTCCGGGCCAGACTCGTGGGAGTTGGTTGAAGGGACACACTCCTTCCAGATGTTGTGTTATAGTAAGTTACTGAGTCTATCCTGGTAAGAGTGTCGTCCGGGCCAGACTCGTGGGAGTTGGTTGAAGGGACACACTCCTTCCAGATGTTGTGTTATAGTAAGTTCCTGAGTCGATCCTGGTAAGAGTGTCGTCCGGGCCAGGCTCAAGGGAGTTGGTTGAAAGGACACACTCCTTCCAGATGTGTATTGCGATTGACAGCTGAAGTGATGACTGACAATTGACAGATTGAAGTACTGACTGGTTGGGTGTTATATTAAGTTCCTGAGTCTATCCTGGTAAGGAAGTGTCGTCCGGGCCAGACTCAAGGGAGGTGGTTGAAAGGACACACTCCTTCCAGATGTGTATTGTGATTGACAGCTGAGGTGATGACTAGCAATTGACAGATGGTTGGGTTGGGTCTGTTGTACGTCATCACATGAGGTGGTGGTTGGTTGATGCGATTGACAGCTGGTGTGATGATTGACAATTGATGCATGACAGACGGAGGTGACCTAGAAGCAGTGAAGTGTCAGGGATGGGCGAGCGTATTTAGAGGTGTACTTCACCTGTGTGTTGTTCTTTGTAGACATCCTTGGACGCTGGCAGTCGCACGGGGACGTGCGAATGTCAGTATGGCCGTGTCGGCTCGTTGATATTGTAGTGTGAATGGTCCTAGCGTTGCGCCATTACGTCATTCCCACTACCAACATTTTATTGTAAGAGAGAGAGAGCGGTGGCGCGTGTGACACATTCTGATCTGGGCTCTCGACGAGAGCGCTGCTTCGTTCGTGCGGTGTACTGTGTTATATAGGTTGTGTTGTACAAAGTAGGTGGTATCGTGCGATGTGTGTCGTGTAGATTAGATTGGTCGGAAGAGGTTCGGTTGCAGGGGAGGAGGAGACCGAACTAGGTAGGGGTAGGGTTAGTCAGTTAGTGTGTCAGTTAATGAGAAGGCTTTTCAATTAGGCCCGTACCCATGTGACGCCCACAGCAATGTAATTCGATCTACCCTGATAATGAATAATGATACTACTAGAATAGCCTTCTGATGTCGTCCGCTGGTCCATCTCTGGTCATCACTGGCGACATATACTATTGTAAGGCCATAGTATCCATAAAGTTATAGTGTAATCATATTACTGCTAGATTGGTAGTTGTAAACGTCAAAAAACAAATAAAATGTACTCAAAAACTTACTTTAGGACGACGAAATCTTTAGTACGTTGCACCGACGCCATTTATTTTCAATGAAGTGTCAAATGTTTGTGGGTGACATCTAGTCAGTGTAGCTATCTTAAAATTATAATTCATGAATCATTCGTTCGAAAACTACCGCGAAATTCATAGTGGCTCTTTCAAAACTTGGCTCTTTCATACCACATTCCCCCTAATTGTAGTGATTGGCTGAATTTATCATATTCTCGCTGCAACAAACAAAAATTCATTTTTCTTTAAAGTTTCTTTAAATTTAAAGTTTCTTTAAATTAATATAGTAGGTAGGTATTTTACAATATTTTTTAATCACATAAGGGGCAATTTCAACAAAGCCGTTTTTTCTTGAATTTCGGTGGACTTTTTTATTATTAAGTTTTTTCAACTTTGAACTATGGTTTATTGTTCTTCTTGTTATTGTTTATGCTCTTATTGAATGCCATCAAAATATGTCTTATAAACTCGTGAGAATACGTGTTTAAAATTTTAATGCCACCGAAATGATAAAACTAGCCACCGAAATGATATAAGTAGCCACCGAAATGATAGAAACTGTCCACCGAAATTAAAATTCACTGAAAATATATTAAATATACTACTAAGCAGCCTCAACTATACACTTTAACTAAATAGATGCACTCTTAGCAAGTGTGAAAGGTTGTATACTATCATGAGTGACAATGTGTTAACCTAGTTACGTATGTTCTACTTAATTTTAGATATTCCTCTGGATTTCACACAAAAATGCACCTACCTACAATAAAAGGAATATAATAAAACTAAATGCTTGCGTGTGGGTCCTCCCACACGCAAAGTAAATGCTGAGTGGTGACCACTTTGGGACCACAACACGAATTATTATTATCATTATTATTTTGTTCAATATTATTTTTTAAATTTTGTTGTTTTTAGCATGTTTTTTAATTTTCTAATGGTCCTGAATAAACTTGTTTTATTTCTTTCTTTTCTTTCTAAATGAAAAGACATATTTTAATTAACGATTTTAATCTTAGCTTAGCAATAATCAGTCTTTTAATTTCTACTATTCTAATAATTTCGCACTTACTTAAATACAGTGTAAACTCTATATTGCGATACTTAAGGGGCTTCTAATTTTATGGAGTTATTGAGATTTCAGAATTGTCGTTAAATGAAAAGAAAAAAAAATCAATATTATGATGCATACAATGACTAATAAAGTATACAGTTTGAAAGTCTGTGACCAACCAAGAATATGATAACGTATAGATAATGCAGATGCATTATTTGACTGTGTATTTGAAGTTCCATTAGATTCTAAATCATCATTGATAATTGAGTGTCACACTGAGTGTTTGTCGAGTTGTCTGAATTTTGTATTTTTTTTTTTCTTATATTAATATGCTTTCGAACTGGCTGCATTTTTTTTTGCGTAGATTTTGGAGCTTGTGAGAATTTAATGTACTCCTCGAAAAAATTAATCCTGTAGCTTTTCTTCTTGCATATCTCTCTATCTTTTCTAAGAAACCCTTTTCGATCGCTTTTAATTCGTTGTTTTTTTTTCTGTTCGTATAATCTTCTTTTTTCCTTTCTCTCATCTTTGGTCAATGTTCTCAATGGGAAGGAAAAAATCGTAAGGAAACCTGCATGCCTGAGAGTTCTCCATAACGTTCTCAAAGGTGTGTGAAGTCTGCTAATCCGCTTGGCCATCGTGGTAGACTATGGCCAAAACCCTTCTCACTCTGAGAGAAGACCCGTGCTCTGCAGTGAGCCGGTAATAGGTTGATCATGATGATTTTACAAAAAACTGATGAACAAAAAATCAAAACTTACCTATATTTTAATATACATAGGTGCTAAGCTCGTTATCTACTAGAATTTTCCTTTTTGGTTTGGTTTTCGTTTATTTTTCAGTGTTTTTGACCACCTACCTTCTACCTATCAACAGTTTATGTATTCTTTTTGCGACCATAAACTTTCTCTATTGAGTAAAAAAAAAAATAGTGTAGAACCAAATATGGGGAAAATCGGTGTACAGGTTCAATATTTTGATGACATAAGTAAGTAGTGTACACTTACTTATGTCATCAAAATATGTCAATTTGTACATATGAATTATATGAACGTAGGTATAATATAGTTACTAAAAACTCCCTGAAAGTGTGTTAATTACGATAGCGAAAAAATTATCAAAATCGGTTCATTAGTCTTTGAGATGATTGCGGCCATACATACATACATACATTCGTACGGGTCAAATACATAAACTCTTTTTTTTAAGTGGTTTAGTTAAAAAATTACCTGCTGGCCTGAATTTTCATCGAAACAAATAATAATCTACCAAAATAATAAAACAATCCACCGAAATGAGACAATTAAACACCGAAATGATAAAGCAATCCACCGAAATGAGATAATTAAGATTTAAAAAAACCGAAATGAGAATTTCTATCATTTCGGTGAGATTTTTGTCATTTCGGTTGACAATTTAGCCCACCGAATCCACCGAAATGATAACACCGAAATTAGAAATACGGACAAAAATTAGCATTACAAGAAGACTATTTATTACAAGATGATATGAATATTACACAAATAAACATATTGCCATTACGCACTCTTGAATAGTTTTTTATATGTATTAACTAATTGCAAGACAAGTTATACCTGTACACGGAAATCATAAGAAGTTTGTCACATGCCACCGAATTGAACTACTTACTTTTTTTGCGGGAACACGCAGGCAAGCGGCGCATTTTCTCCTACGATAAGCACATAGACCACACTGTTACCTACATTTTAAGCGCACGAGGGGGGAGCTAGAGTTATCCTATGCAAAACTACAATCGATTAAAAAAAAAACACCGAGATGAGAGGACTTTCTGGGACAGAAGCATTTTTTACTTACCAGTTATTAAACTAAGTAGATATTATCATAAAATTATTTTATAACTATACTGTCACTATTCACAATTTAAATAAAAGTAGCCATATACCTAAATAAGCAATACTTTTTGATTTATGAGGGAAATTACATTGAAAAAGGTTGTGAGGACAGCTACCGAAATGATAAATTCGGGGCTTTAAAATTTTTTTATTTCCTAAACTGCAGTCCTAATCAATAAATATTTATTGTCTCGCATAGGTATCTATCTATTCTACCTAGAAAAAAATATTAGATCTTTATACTAACGTTGGACAGTACCGATTTCACCCATGCCGTGCGAATTTTGCTGTTGGGAAATCCACCCATAAATACAATGCGCATACAATTCGAAAGAGTTCGGTATAATTATAACTTGGACTCTCCAAAAGGACATGGAAGGTTTTATTGGATTTCCAAAGTCGGTCACCCATCTATGTAGTTATCGACTTATGTTAAAGTTATTTACCCAGAAGAACTGACTCATAATATGTGCTGTCGAAACAAGGCAACAAGTCATTCAATCTACCTTAAAAAATACAACAATGCGCTTTTATTCCCGAAAATTACATTAATCGTGTAATTTTCTGAAACAAACAGCTGGAACGTTCCCATGAGAATTACGTATTAAATACTCAATTCAACATTCTAAATATGCTATAAACGGCTCTCTCAGTGAAAAATGCAAAGCAACAATGCGTTCCCAATTAGAGGGCTAGCAACAATAGCGTTGAATCGCCTGCTTTCAGCCGTTTTGTGTAATGCCTGCTTTAAATACCATCACATTGTCTTGTCCGTTCCTGAGTTTCAATGTTGCCAGCGCTAATGCAACCTGGAGATGTATGCACAATTATAAAACACTTGTAAAAGGGGAAAGGTAATGCTTTGGCATAGACTTTCCGTTTTGTTTCATTTAACAGGTAACTACTCCACCACCACCTATAGCCCTTTAATATCCCACCGCTGGGCAAAAGCTTCGTCTCACATTGGAAATAGGGATCATATTTTAATTAACGATTTTAATCTTAGCTTAGCAATAATCAGTCTTTTAATTTCTACTATTCTAATAATTTCGCACTTACTTAAATACAGTGTAAACTCTATATTGCGATACTTAAGGGGCTTCTAATTTTATGGAGTTATTGAGATTTCAGAATTGTCGTTAAATGAAAAGAAAAAAAAATCAATATTATGATGCATACAATGACTAATAAAGTATACAGTTTGAAAGTCTGTGACCAACCAAGAATATGATAACGTATAGATAATGCAGATGCATTATTTGACTGTGTATTTGAAGTTCCATTAGATTCTAAATCATCATTGATAATTGAGTGTCACACTGAGTGTTTGTCGAGTTGTCTGAATTTTGTATTTTTTTTTTTCTTATATTAATATGCTTTCGAACTGGCTGCATTTTTTTTTGCGTAGATTTTGGAGCTTGTGAGAATTTAATGTACTCCTCGAAAAAATTAATCCTGTAGCTTTTCTTCTTGCATATCTCTCTATCTTTTCTAAGAAACCCTTTTCGATCGCTTTTAATTCGTTGTTTTTTTTTCTGTTCGTATAATCTTCTTTTTTCCTTTCTCTCATCTTTGGTCAATGTTCTCAATGGGAAGGAAAAAATCGTAAGGAAACCTGCATGCCTGAGAGTTCTCCATAACGTTCTCAAAGGTGTGTGAAGTCTGCTAATCCGCTTGGCCATCGTGGTAGACTATGGCCAAAACCCTTCTCACTCTGAGAGAAGACCCGTGCTCTGCAGTGAGCCGGTAATAGGTTGATCATGATGATTTTACAAAAAACTGATGAACAAAAAATCAAAACTTACCTATATTTTAATATACATAGGTGCTAAGCTCGTTATCTACTAGAATTTTCCTTTTTGGTTTGGTTTTCGTTTATTTTTCAGTGTTTTTGACCACCTACCTTCTACCTATCAACAGTTTATGTATTCTTTTTGCGACCATAAACTTTCTCTATTGAGTAAAAAAAAAAATAGTGTAGAACCAAATATGGGGAAAATCGGTGTACAGGTTCAATATTTTGATGACATAAGTAAGTAGTGTACACTTACTTATGTCATCAAAATATGTCAATTTGTACATATGAATTATATGAACGTAGGTATAATATAGTTACTAAAAACTCCCTGAAAGTGTGTTAATTACGATAGCGAAAAAATTATCAAAATCGGTTCATTAGTCTTTGAGATGATTGCGGCCATACATACATACATACATTCGTACGGGTCAAATACATAAACTCTTTTTTTTAAGTGGTTTAGTTAAAAAATTACCTGCTGGCCTGAATTTTCATCGAAACAAATAATAATCTACCAAAATAATAAAACAATCCACCGAAATGAGACAATTAAACACCGAAATGATAAAGCAATCCACCGAAATGAGATAATTAAGATTTAAAAAAACCGAAATGAGAATTTCTATCATTTCGGTGAGATTTTTGTCATTTCGGTTGACAATTTAGCCCACCGAATCCACCGAAATGATAACACCGAAATTAGAAATACGGACAAAAATTAGCATTACAAGAAGACTATTTATTACAAGATGATATGAATATTACACAAATAAACATATTGCCATTACGCACTCTTGAATAGTTTTTTATATGTATTAACTAATTGCAAGACAAGTTATACCTGTACACGGAAATCATAAGAAGTTTGTCACATGCCACCGAATTGAACTACTTACTTTTTTTGCGGGAACACGCAGGCAAGCGGCGCATTTTCTCCTACGATAAGCACATAGACCACACTGTTACCTACATTTTAAGCGCACGAGGGGGGAGCTAGAGTTATCCTATGCAAAACTACAATCGATTAAAAAAAAAACACCGAGATGAGAGGACTTTCTGGGACAGAAGCATTTTTTACTTACCAGTTATTAAACTAAGTAGATATTATCATAAAATTATTTTATAACTATACTGTCACTATTCACAATTTAAATAAAAGTAGCCATATACCTAAATAAGCAATACTTTTTGATTTATGAGGGAAATTACATTGAAAAAGGTTGTGAGGACAGCTACCGAAATGATAAATTCGGGGCTTTAAAATTTTTTTATTTCCTAAACTGCAGTCCTAATCAATAAATATTTATTGTCTCGCATAGGTATCTATCTATTCTACCTAGAAAAAAATATTAGATCTTTATACTAACGTTGGACAGTACCGATTTCACCCATGCCGTGCGAATTTTGCTGTTGGGAAATCCACCCATAAATACAATGCGCATACAATTCGAAAGAGTTCGGTATAATTATAACTTGGACTCTCCAAAAGGACATGGAAGGTTTTATTGGATTTCCAAAGTCGGTCACCCATCTATGTAGTTATCGACTTATGTTAAAGTTATTTACCCAGAAGAACTGACTCATAATATGTGCTGTCGAAACAAGGCAACAAGTCATTCAATCTACCTTAAAAAATACAACAATGCGCTTTTATTCCCGAAAATTACATTAATCGTGTAATTTTCTGAAACAAACAGCTGGAACGTTCCCATGAGAATTACGTATTAAATACTCAATTCAACATTCTAAATATGCTATAAACGGCTCTCTCAGTGAAAAATGCAAAGCAACAATGCGTTCCCAATTAGAGGGCTAGCAACAATAGCGTTGAATCGCCTGCTTTCAGCCGTTTTGTGTAATGCCTGCTTTAAATACCATCACATTGTCTTGTCCGTTCCTGAGTTTCAATGTTGCCAGCGCTAATGCAACCTGGAGATGTATGCACAATTATAAAACACTTGTAAAAGGGGAAAGGTAATGCTTTGGCATAGACTTTCCGTTTTGTTTCATTTAACAGGTAACTACTCCACCACCACCTATAGCCCTTTAATATCCCACCGCTGGGCAAAAGCTTCGTCTCACATTGGAAATAGGGATTTAGAGTTTAGACCTGCACCACTGTTCCAATGCGGGTTAGCGGGCTTTGATAACTATTGTCACGTGATAGTTATAATATCCGGGACCGACGGCTTGACATGCTCTCCGATACACGGGGGTGAAACACCGCCAACTACCAACTCTGGCCTGACAAACAATTTTTGGGTACCAAACAATTTTTGGGTACCAAACAATTTTTGGGTACCAAACAATTTTTGGGTACCTAATAATTTTTGGTCCGACGCGAAAAGTGAACTCAGTACCAGATCCGCCGTGGAACATTCTAACCGCTACAAAGCAATATAAACTTCTTTGTTAACTACTCAGAAATGCACAATTGCTAACATTCCGGATTTGAAGTAGAGTCAACGGCTGTCTCCCGAGGATGGATGCTCCACTGTCTACTGCTAACATGTTTTCGAAAGATATTAATTTCTCTTTAAGGGAAGGGAAGGGAAGGTCTTTAAGGGAAGGTCTTTGTGCCGGGAATCAAACTCGGTCCCCTCGAAAGGGAGGCCGAAGGCCACTAGGTTACTACCGCTTAATAACAAACTTTTCTGATAAATAAACCTTTTCTAAATAAAGTTAAAGTCACTTAAAACCCAATACATCCGGAGGTACAGTCGCCCAAGTTTAAAATAGCGCAATACAAAGACCGTCGAGACAAGTCCGCCACATTGACAAATGGCGGCTGTGGGATACGCGAAACGTACTCTTCCGAAAACCCTATTCCGTAGTATACCTACAGCTTTTCACAAAAACTCGCATACAAAAATCGCGTGGGGGTGACAAACTACTTTAATATCTTTCTTCTTTCAAACTACTTTAATAACTTTAATATCTTAAGTATCTACTTTCTAACAAAAAAAGAATGAATGAAATCGGACCACGCGTTATTGAATTACAGCTTAATACACGTTTTGACTTTCATCCCCTCTCCCTAGGGAACCGTGCTGAATTTCAGGATAAAAAGTATCCTATATGTTAGTCCGTAGTATGAACTTAAATCGTACTAAGTTTCGTTTCAATCCATTCAGTAGTTTTTGACAACATACAGACAAACAGATAAACAGACAAACAGACAAAAATTTCAAAAATAACTTTTTTACGTTCTATTACTTATCCCTAACATCCCCGAGTTATTATTTTGCAAAAATGTTAAATGTACAGATACGGGAAGTCTACGATTTTATTATATGTTTTTAACATGGTTTTTCGCGCATGTAGCCGGCGTTCATCGATTTTTAAGACGTTATCACGTCAAAAAGCGACAGCAAAAGGTCGCAAATTCAATTAAACATAAACACCACAGTTCTTCTTAAGATTTCTTTGCGCACTAGTCCATACTTCTTACACAGCTTCTCCTTAGATGAACTCACAAAGTCATGAATTATGAAGTTCTGCGACGCAATAATAAAATACGCGAACTTTTGTAGACGTTCAAGATGGGCACACAAGAACATATTATGTATAAATCATACCATAATAGTAGTTTATGAAACGGTTGCATAATAGAGGTTATTAAAACACGAGTGTTAGTTTAAAAAACGAGCCGCAGGCGAGTTTTTTAATAGTATTACACGAGTGTTTTAATAACTAATTATGTAGAGTTTCATACACTACTTTATCTAAGCTCATCAATAGGTATCTTACGTATAAAAGAAAAGACTAAGAAATTAACAAAATTATTTATTATAATAAGTATTCATGTTTTGGATATTGCAATTTATAAATGTACTCAATTCTTCAGGGGAGAACGTTTTTGCATTTTTTCCCTTAAAGCCCTGCGATTTTCTTTTTAAAACAGCAATCAGTCTTGTGTATTTAATAATATCGATTTGGTTGTAGATACTCAATATACTTTTGAGCATTGAGTATTTAGCCCATAAGGACAAAGACTTAAATTTATTTGATAATTCTTGGAAATATGCTAGCATTACATTTTCTGAAAATGAAGTGGTTTTTTTCAAAATTTTCCAACTCATAAAATCTTGGTAACATTTATCGTAAATTTTCTTTGATTTTGCTGGCAAAAGATTATTTGTCATTCCCGATGCTATTTCCAGAATGTCTGGTGGAGTTAAATTCTCTTCAGTATCACTGCTAGACATTTTTCCGCGCAACAAAAATCACTTGCAAAATTTTGAGTTACAAAAACTGAATAGTAAATAAATAATAAATTAAAAATTTAAATAATAGGCGCCAAAATTCAATTGTCAATTTCGAATGTGCGGTGCGTGCAGTGCGTCTATGGTCAATTATGGTAGCACTACACTCTGTCCTCTGGCCGCATCTTGCTACCGCCACACTTTCGCAGTAGTAGTAATAGGGTAACTTTGATAGCGGGATAATCATTGTAAGTAACAAAATTAAACTAACTAACTATTGTAAACTAACTATTGTACCTATTTCTTTTAAAATGTTTCTTTTGTTTAATTTATGTTTTTTTGGTGTACAATAAAGTATTAAATAATAATAATAATAATAAACACCCGGCATGGCTCAAAAATACCAGAACCCAGTGCCTGTACTATAATGTAGAAAAAATTATTTTTTAACATTGTTTTGCAATAATTTCCTAACAAAGTAGTGTTATAATGAACTTTTTTAATTTTTTTTTTAAATATTATAGATGTATGTGAATAAAGTAGTCCAATATATGACACATTTTGATTTCATATTCGGAATTTTATGATATGAGAGTAGATAAAATATGTTATGTTCTTATCATAAGTATTTTCATTAAACGGTGCACAGAATAAGGCTGCAGCTTTTTACTCTCCCCACTTTTCTTTGCGGACGGTACACGTATCGGGCGGTTTTTGCACCTGAATCGGGGAAGATTGATTCTACCGAGTTAAGCTTTTAAGTCAACTTTTTCAACTTTTTCTATACGGTCAATCTTTGCTAGGACTTTTAAAAGCATTGGCTGAAAACTATTGGGGTAAAAGTATCATGGGAAATCGGGAAATTTCAACCTTCTGGATTGAGAATAAAGTTCTAGTGACCTATAATACTTTTTGGTGGTAAAATTCGAAACATTATAAAAACAAACTGTAGGTACTTTCTACAATTTGATGTTTATGTTACTTCCACTTATACCCATAATCGAATTGAAATTAATAATTGGTACCCGATTTAATACAACATTATTTCATATCATCTTATATTATACTAGCTGACCCCCGCGACTTCGTTCGCGTGTTTATAGGTTTTATATAGGATCGGATCGGATCCCATAATTCTTTTATGTACCTAAACTAAATGTAGCCTGTTACTCCTTATAACATTGAAAGTTCCATTAAAATCGATCCAGCCGTTTCAGAGATTAGTTGGAACAAATAGACAGAACGACAAACATAAATTTAAACGCACGCCAGTTTAAAATAAGCCGTACGTATAAAGATCCGGGTCCCAAGTTATTGGAACCCACTAAATGCCTGTCATTTCTGAACTAAAAAACCTATGACCTTGAAATATTTACGGGACAATATATAAAGTACTACCTTTCTAACAAAAAAAGAATGAGTGAAATCGAACAACGCGTTAATAAATTACAGCTAAATACACGTTTTAACTTTCATCCCCTCTCCCAAGGGAACCATGCTGAATTTCGGGATAAAAATTATCCTATAACCTACCTTGGAGTATAAACTCAAATCGTACCAAGTTTCATTCGAATCCATTCAGTAGTTTCAGCGTGATGTGCGGCCAAGATACAGACAGACAGACAGACAGACAAAAATGAAACAAATTGCAGATTTGGCTTCAGTATCGATTATAGAGTGCCCTCCAGTAAAAATTTTCAAAATATCTTCAATGTACAGAATTGGATCTGTTACAGTCTTATTATATTATAGATGCAATAATATATACCTAATTGTCTTACCATGAAAAAATATCTTTAACCATTGAATCGGATAGTTACAGAAATAGACATCGAAAACAAGGCAGGCCTAAAAAACATTCTACTACGGGATTTAAAAGAAAACCTAAATTGTCGCAATAAACTAGTCACACATCATTAATAGGTTTCACATTAGTCATGGTACGGCAGCCCTGGAACAAAATTTTTAGTGATTAATAACAAGCTGAATTTTTGTGAGCAAGTTCGTTTCGACGAGACGAACAACTTTTTTATTTATGAAAATTCTCAATGGAGGTAGCTACTCGAGTGGGGAGGTGTTAAAAATTTCGATTCGCTCGGGTGGGAAATCGTTCCACTAAAGTAGGACTATATGGCCATTTCATTATACAAGTATTTATTAGGCTGCATACAAAAAATCAGCTGCTTATTAATAATATTCTACAGTGTCCTCCACTCTGAATATTTCCAAATAATGAGGTTATAAAAATTATTAAACATTATTAATAACTAGCTGATTTTTTGTATGCAGCTTAGTAAATACTTGTATAATGAAATGGCTACATAGTCCTACAAATTTAGTGGAACGATTTCCCACCCGAGCGAATCGAAATTTTTAACACCTCCCCACTCGATTAGCTACCTCCATAGAGAATTTTCATAAATAAAAAAGTTGTTCGTCTCGTTGAAACAAACCTGCTCCCGAAAATTCAGCTTGTTATTAATCACTAAAACTTTTGTTCCAGGGCTGCCGTACTATCAGGGACGATCATAAACCTTGTATTACGGGGGCGATTGAATTTTTAACCTCTTGTCAAAGTATGTCAACATAAGGTGAGTCTCACATAATTAAATTTTACATTCGCCTATTCCGAGCAAAAACTGCAAGCCACTGAAATCAATATTCAATTTCGAACTAACAGTAAACAACCTCCGATACAAAATCGATATTTCTAATACTGGAAACTCGATGTGACGAGTATCACATTACAAGTTTTGTCTTAACCGAAGGGAACCTACCTTCAAAGCAGCTTAAAGAGAACTCCTATATCATACAAAAAAGTATCCAATGCCTTTTAAATTAAGGTTGTTTCAAGCTCATACTTATATACCATTTTATTTCAACGATTGTTTATACGAATTTGAACTTTATCAATTGCCAAATACGATGGTTGTTTTGAGCAAATTAAAGGTAGTTGAAGCACCAATTCGCCTGGGAAATTATGGTAATAGACGGTTGCTACAGTTGGCAGCTATTTGATAGATAAAAGGATATTTGGGTATTGGTATATTGGTATTAACTGATCGAATTGGAGAAATAGGCACTGTACTGTCTAGCCGATAACTCAAAGCTGTATTCCCGTTACAGTGGAAATAAGGATCAAGGTAATCTTAATATCTATTTCTTTTTTAACCCCCCCGTAGAATAGCACTATCCAAATCCAAGATGGCCACCACTATATTATAATGGCGTATGTAGCGGGTTTTTTAAATTTTCAATTTATATGTCTTGTTCTATTCTAAAGAATAATGCTGTGTAAATTCTGTAACTAGGTAACACTAGTAACCTCTCTAGGCTTATTGTCAGGCGTTAAAATATAATTTACAGCATCATATTTTAAGGACTAACCAATAAACCCACAAGCAAACACACTCCACCACCACCAACACTACAGTCTTTTTACGTCCCACGGCTGGGCACAGGCCTCCTCTCTCATAGGAGAGTGGGATGTAGAGCTTTAGATCCGCCACGCTTGGCGGGCTTTAATGACTATTGTCACATGATAGTGATCCTGGATCGACTGTTTAACGTGCTCTCCGAGGCACGGGGGTGAAACACCGCCATCTACCAACTCCGGGCTGGCACAGAATTTCTTGACAGAAAAACCTAATAAGTACCTTACAATATTAATTTTCCCGACCCGGGAATCGAACCTGGGACCTCTTGTATATACCAATTTTCATGGATATAACTTAATAAATGACGTGAAAAGTGACGGACTCCCATACAAATCTTCATCCCCTATTCGATCTACTTAAGGGTAGAATTTTCAAAAATCCTGAAACACGTATTTCTTTATTTTCAACCGACAGATTAAATACCGATTTTAATGGATTATAACTTGAAAAATTACGGACTTTCCTACGAACTTTCATTCCCTTTTTAACCCCCTTAAGGGTGGAATTTGCTATAATCCTTTCTTAGTGTGCGCCTACGTCATAAAAGGAAGCTACTGTGCAAATTTCAAGTTTCTAACTTCCGTTGCTGTGCGTTGATGATCAGTCAGTCAGTCTGTCAGTTAAGACAAGCCTCTTTATATTATCATAGATAGATAGATAGATTATTGATAACTAGCTTCTGCCCGAGGCTCCGCCCGCGTGAATTTCGGTTTTTCACAAATCCCGAGGGAATCGTGGATTTCCAGTTCCAGTTCCCGCTCCCTTTTCCAATCTTTATACCTACTTTCAAGGACGTTAAATCAAGACATAATCTATCTTCATTCAAAATTCAGTCAAATCGGTTCAGTAGTTGCGGCGTTAAAGAGTAACAAACACACACACACAAACTTTCGCCTTTATAATATTAGGGTGATAGATAGATAGATTATTTATTGATAATATTAAGTTAAGGGTGGGCACTGTAAACGTTTATCTAAGTAGTAACGAGTATGTAGGCAACTAAGCACTATGTAATAATTATTATGTATCCGACATGTTGACTAAATCAACCTCAAATTAATCCTCCAATGATTGCTTTTGGCCGTCATCGCATTAAATTGAAATTGTATTGAATCTGCAATGCAATTTACGCGCTCATTACAATCTGACCTGTTACAATGTTACCTATTATGTCCCTACCTACTACTAGCTTTTGCGATCCGTCGCGTAGCTCTATTGCAGCGTGATTGAAGAACCAACTAACAAATTAACTAAGAAACACTTTTGCATTTGTAATATTAGTAGGAATAGACGAGATACCACAACGCCTGAAGGACCCGGATCTCCTCTCAGTGAGAAGTGTGTGAGAAGAGTGTGAGAGTGAGAAGGGCTTAGGTCGCAGTCCACCACGCTGGTCAAGTGCGGATTGGTAGACTTCTCTCGCCTTTGGAAACATTATGGAGCACTCTCAGGTATGTAGGTTTTCTCACCATGTTTTCCTTCACCATTAAAATAAATGATATTAAAATGGCTGAAAACGCACATAAAGTTGAGGTGCGTGCCGGGGATCGAACCCGGTCCACCAAAAGGTACGTAGTCTTAACGACTACGCTATCACCGCTTGCTAGTTTTATAACGTTAACGTTGAATTCCCATAATTATATTTTTCAGTTTAAACATGTTTTATTGACAAGAGCGAGTTTCCAGTCTGTCACAAACACCGCGCACAGGCAAAGAGCCGACGGCTAGTTAATTATTTAATACTACGCGAAAATATAATGTTGCATATTTTATAAAAACAACAGAGTGTACGTTATTATACATACATAGTATATGTATGGTTCTTAAGGTCACCGCCTACCTGGAGTGCAACGCTATTTAATGCGATACTACAGACCTTATAAAGTTAAAATAAACTCGCTTAAAAATAAACTACGTGCTAACTCAACAGTATGTTCTACTAGTTCATATTTTGTCCGCGTGGATTTAGGTTATTAAAAAATGGAAACTATTTAACTTTCTGCGATAAAAAGTATCCCGCATGCGTCTCCAAGTTAGTTGCGAGCTATCTCTATGCCCAATTTCGTCAAGATCCGTTCAGTGTTGAGTCTTAACAGACATAGTTATTTTCCCATCTATAATATAATAAAACTGTAACAGATCCAATTCTGTACATTGAAGATATTTTAAAAATTTCTTTTGGAGGGCATTATATAATCGATACTGAAGCCAAAACTGTAATTTTTTTCATTTTTGTCTGTCTGTCTGTCTGTCTGTCTGTCTGTCTGTCTGTCTGTCTGTCTGTCTGTATCTTGGCCGCGCATCACGCCGAAACTACAGGATGGATTCGAATGAAACTTGGTATGATTTGAGTTTATACTCCGAGGTAGGACATAGGATACTTTTGATCCCGAAATTCAGTACGGTTCCCTTGGGAGAGGGGAAGAAAGTTAAAACGTGTATTTAGCTCTAATTCAATAACGGGTACTTCGATTTAACTCATTCTTTTTTTGTTAGAAAGGTAGTACTTTAAGTATTGTCCCGTAAATATTTCAAGGTCATAGGTATTTTAGTTCAGAAATGACAGACATTTATTGGGTTCAAATAACTTGGGACCCGGATCTTTGAACGTACGGCTTATTTTAAACTGGTATGCATTTAGAGTTATGTTTGTCGATCTGTCTATTTGTTCCAGCTAATTTCCGAAACGGCTGAATCGATTTTGATGGAACTTTCAATGGCAGTTAGGTGATGTTATATGAGTAACTTAGGCTACATTTAGTTTAGGTACAAAAAAGGATTATGGGATCCAATCCGATCCTATATAAAAACCTATATCCACGCCGACGAAGTCGCGGGGATCAGCTAGTTTATAATATTAGTAGTGATAATTTTAACTATTCTACTATTAAGTACTACTATAATTATATTTCTTACCTTACAAAGTGGAATCAAACTTTCCGTATTATTTAGACATGACTTACTTATATTATTTACCTTTCCCCACAACTAAGCGTAGCATGAAGCCATGATTTAAGTGAAAGTCTAAAGCGCCGGTGGGAAAACGTCGCTTACGCGTTTGTCCGCGAATAACTTGCGATTTTTTTACGTTAGTAAGGAAGCGTAGCTAAGGAAAAACAGATTGTGCAATTGGCTGTAGCAAAACGATCGCGCTATAAAACGTCTCACGCTGGGGCTTCATTAGTAAACGATATTCGTGTGGCGTTGTCGCACCAAAAATATCGTCTGTAGGCCACACGCAAATTTCTTGTCTACATCTACGCAGTCAACTACAAACCCCTAACGAAACCCTTTGATGCGCCTCGTTTACCGACAGTGCCGCGATGTGCAATCGTCTGCGCCCGAATACGCCGCGATGCGACGAACTACCCGGCCACACGTAGCGGGGCTACGGCAAATATTCGCCGTAGCCCCGCTACGTGTGACCGCTAATGAAGCCCGAACATTATAGCTTCACTGTCGCACTGGTGTACAGCCTTTACCCCGCTCGCACTGCCTCGGGGCGCTCATTAAAATTTCAGCGTTTCCGTTTACACCCCGTTTTGTGTCTGACGCGAGATGCTCGCGTTGTTCACGGAATACGAGCGTTTACCGATTTTGTGTGCGCTTAAATATTATTTCATGATCAGGTAATGATTAATTACTTGCGTAAGTACTATAAGGATTGAGGTAAAACAACCTACTGATAAAAGTAAAACCTGAAGAAGATCTATACCTACACATGACGACCTCCCTGGCGCAGTGGTGAGCGCTGTGGTCTTATAAGTGGGAGGTCCCAGGTTCGATTCCCGACAGGGGCAATTTGGGATTTTATAATTTCTAAATTGTCTCTGGTCTGGTGACGTCAACATTGAGAGTCTCTCATGGCAACCGTTCGTGCTTCGACTTCGCAATGTCAACTTCGCGTCAACGCAACGTTAACGTTGCGTTTATTGACAACAAATACAATCACGCGACGTTGACGTTGCGTTCAGCGGATGCGCGACGTTAACGTCGCGGCAACGCTGCGCAGACGTTGGAGAAATGCCAACGCTCGCATAACGCCAGTGGGATAGGGGCTTTCTTCTTCACAATCTTACACAATCGCACGTCTGATTGGCCGAAACTATCTCATTACTGCACTATATGAGCTAAAACACGCGACAAATAGTAAATTCACAGCATAATATTAATAAACAATTTTTAATGTGGTAGTTCATTACACCCTCCTCTCGAATCACTATGGCCACAATTATTTAGCTTCGATATTGCGGACGGAATGAAAACATTTTCATTACCAGCCCCGTTTTAATTGATATTTCCATTTTAATAAGCTTTTCAATATGTAGTATTCAGGATTAAGGCGAACGCACATTCGCCAGCATCGTACGTTCCGCACACAAGGTACTGTCAATTTTTTTTTTAAAGAAATCTTATGCAACCTCACACACCTACCCGCCGTGTCTATTTGTGCCGCATATTGAGCCTTTCTAGTCACCAAGGACCAATCCGCACTCGGCCAGCGTGGCCTAACTACGGCCTAAAACCTTTCTCACTCTGATAGGAGACCCGTATCGTGGTAGTGGACCGGTAATGGGTTGATCATGATGATGATTAAGCCTTGAAGACAAAATTGTAATAGTTTTCAATAAAGAAGGTATTTATATAAAAGTAATATCTATGTTAACAACCGACCGAAACAATTTAAATGATTATTTTTATAATTGATTGGTTTACTTTGATAAGCTTTCAGAGTGGAATTAACTCCTCAACAGTCATTAGTTTAGTAGGTAGCAGAGTTATTCTGAGGGATGCTGACGATGTCATTAAAGGGCAGAAAATAATGCGGCTCGTACGTTGCGAATAAAATATGTGTGATCACTTTTTTAAGCCTTTCAATACGTAGTATGCAGAATAAAAACTTAAAATGTAAACAATTTTGTGTTCTATTCCTAGAGGAATATAGACTACAGTCGACTTGATGGTTTATTATTTACTTTGTAATGATGAAAATATAAATATGAATGGGCAAAATGTAAAAGTAATGTTGAAAAGATCATTTGCATGTAAATGTGGAAGTGCTTACTTCCTTTTTCTGTATGATTTACTTTTATTTACTTATTACAAGATGATGCCCGCGACTTCATCTGCGTGAATTTAGGTTTCTTAAAATCCTGTGGAAACTATTTGCCTTTCCGGGATTAAAAGATGTCAATTTCAGAGACGAAAGCTACTTTGGTATTGTATCCATTTGCAAGATTTGCGATGCGGGTTGGCGATCACAGGGCTAGACTATTGGACTGATGTCACTGCTGTCCGACATCGGTCCGTTGCTATTTCTGTAGTCTAGCCAATATAAAATGGTTATACCGCCATTTCTCAGTCGTCAGAGCCTCGTCTGTTGATTAGCAGGGGGCACCACGAGCAAGTGAGGTTGATAATTGGAGCGCTGAGATGGAGGTGCAGTCCCTTACCCCCCAAGGTGCTTGACTGGCGACCTCGCACCAGTAAACGAAGCGTAGAAAGACCCCCCACTAGATGGACGGACGATATCAAGCGAGTCGCTGGCAGCCGCTGGAATCAAGCGGCACAAGATCGTGTTCTGTGGCGATCCTTGCAAGAGACCTATGTCCAGCAGTGGACGTCTATTAGTGACGACGACGATGACGACGAACCACCTTTTTCAAAGTCGGTTAAAAATAATGCCTCTATGGTAATAAAAACGTTACTTTTATATAACACTTATGCCTGTCCTTCCGCCATGAACGTGACAAAGGCCACCTGGGGTGTGAAAAATGCGTGTCATGTGCAAACAAGTCCCGACCATACACACTACCGCGCAGCACGGCGGGGGGTCGCGTTGCGCAAGGTTAGCTTTTAGGGGTCCATAGGGGTTAAGGGGTCTGTTTTTACCAGACTATAGGAGATTATGGTTTTTAATCCTACTAATGTTATAAATGTGAAAGTGTGGATGTTTGTATGTTTGTTACTCTATAACGTCGCAAGTAGGTACCTACTGAACCGATTTGGCTGAAATTTTGAATGAAGATAGATTATGCCCTGACTTAAAACATAGGCTTTTTACGTTTTATCCTGGAAAAATCCACAGTTGCCGCGGGATTTTGAAAAACCCGAAATCTATATCTACAGCTATAGGTAGATTACTATATAGCAAACTTCCTTGAAAGTAGGTATAAAGGTTGGAAAAGGGAGCGGAAACGGAAACCACGGGGAACCGGGTTGGAAACGGAAACCAGATATCTACGATTCCCTCAGGATTTGTGAAAAATCGAAATTCACGCGGGCGAAGCCGCGGGCAAAGCTAGTGTCTTATAAATCGATAAACGACTACATGCACGGAAAAGGATGACTCATGTGTCACGTTCCGCATGCAAGCGAGAGAGCAGAACTCGATCTCGCTTGCTTGCGAGCGCGGAACTGAGCCTTCGGCTTGTGACGCAGAAAGAACAAAGAGAGATAGATATCTCTCTTTGTTTTCTTATGACGTTATCCCGTAAAATTATCATCCGTAAACCAAATTTACAGACAACCAGTTTAAAAAAAATATTATGATGAACATGACTAAATTCTCCTTTTCTCTCCAATTAAGTGAAAAGTTGTGCTAGGAGTGGGTACGATAATAGTGTAACGGATGAGATTTGAACCATCGTCCCTACGGTGTCCGATCCGCGCCCGACGACCGTTGCACTATTGAGGATTCAATTAGCAACTCTGTGTGTATGTTTATGTTTGTCGTTTACCAAACCCCCACTACGTAGACAGACGTCAAACGACCCGGGGCGCGGGGAAGTCCCTACAAGAGACCTATAATTCAAATTTCAAATTCAAATAAACTTTATTCAAAATTGATACACTGTACACTTTTTTAACGTCAATTATTTAAGAACAGGTAATGGTGATAATTACTTACGAAAACTTAAAACTAAAACTATGAGGGTTCCAAACGCACCCTGATCTGAGAAGAGCCCACAACAAATTCAGCCTACTTATATGTTATACCAAGCACACACAGTAATTACCAAATTATAAGAATAAGTAATCAGATTGTCTAACAGCTGCATATTGATGCAATGATTGCATTGCTACAATCTCAATCGCTGTGATTGGCTTAAATATATGGTGTCCTTGCTCTAACAAAGCACTTTAGCCAATAGCGATAGTGTCGCCAAATCAGAGGTCATTGGTCATTGGCGTTTAAGTTAAAAGTTTTCGCTTCAAAACCATAAGATTACGGAAAAATTTACGTGAAAGATAAGCTGATACGCCATAAAAGTATACGAGCATGGCTCCACGCGTGTTTATACAATACGGTTATCGAGTTAATGGGGTGCTACTTTATGGCGTGTTATGGCGAAAATGGCGGCTTAACGTGTCAAGGATCCCGCGCCATACTTATCTTAACGTGACACAGGAACTATTATTTATTGATATTATATTTTTATGATTGATCAAAACATGCATACGCTTTTTGACGACCTCCCTGGTGCAGTGGTGAGCGCTGTGGTCTTACAAGAGGGAGGTCCCGGGTTCGATTCCCGACAGTGGCTATTTGGGATTTCATAATTTCTAAATATCCCTCAGTGTCTGAAGACGAAAGTCTTCGAACAGTGCGTGTTGCCAGTGATGACTTACGGATCTGAGACATGGTCGCTAACAATGGGCCTCATAAGAAGGCGCAGCGAGCGACGGAGAGAGCTATGCTCCGAGTATCCCTGCGGGATCAAATCAGAAATGAGGAGATCCGCAGGAGAACCAGAGTTACCGACATAGCTCATCGAATCGCGAAACTGAAGTGGCAATGGGCGGGGCACATTGTTCGAAGAACTGATGGACGTTGGGGTCCCAAGGTGCTTGACTGGCGGCCTCGCACCAGCAAACGTAGCGTTGGAAGACCCCCCACTAGATGGACGGACGATCTCAAGCGAGTCGCTGGTAGCCGATGGAAACAGGCGGCACAAGATCGTGTTCTGTGGCGATCCTTGCATCCTAGACTCATCGTCACTTACCATCAGGTGAGATTACAGTCAAGGGCTAACTTGCAGATGAATAAAAAAACATCAAAGGATGTTGGCGCAATTCGCAAACAGCGATTCGTAAACACATTGGCTGGCACTTGCCCAACCATTATAAAGTGGAAACATGAGGCATGCTCTATACAAACAAAGTCACAGGCTTCAACTGTGAATACACCAGTATATAAACACAACAAATAACAAAGTGCCAGCGAACGAGGGAAAAGCCGAAATCATTCAGCACACAATAATTCAATCCGCAAATCAGGGAAAAGCTCAATTTTCCTTTAACGCGCCATCGCTTTCAATCGAGCCTAGTTGTTTACAGTCCGGTGCAGAAATCGTGGCTAAAATATACCAGTAAGTACCTTCGATCATTTTATTTATTTGTTTGACATCGACCATACCTGGGTCAATTTGAACATTGACAGAACTTAAACCTGGGACATCCCATAACAACGATCTTTACTGACTCAGAAAGATCGCCAAAGATGCGAAATGTCATTACTATTTGAGTCTCTTTACACTCTTTTTTACACTCTTTTTTAGAATCTCTTCAATTAGAGTCTTCTCTTAAGCAATCAAGAATCTTCTCCAATTAGAAACTTGGAAGAAAAAAATAGATACATAAAATCTAACTAATAGTTAATGTTGATCGACGGTTGTTTTCACTTACTCTTATATTATGTGTGATTTTACTTGTTTTGTGGTTTTAATTGTCTTTTACTTTGTTTACAAAATGTTCCTAGTATTAGTTATCCATTGTTGCTTATTCGAAGCCCATATTTGACAGTTGCGTAGTTTTAAATACACAATGTCAAAAATCATACACGGCCACAGTTTATGGCCGGACTATACCAACAATAGGAAAAACCACAATAGCTCTTTTATCGCGACCGTCACATTTTCATGCGAACGGCCAACAATGAATAAAAGTTATTCACCACGCTGGATTCGTCAATCTGTTTGCAAGTTAGCCTATTCACGTCGACGAACACTCGAATAACCCAATTCTATACATAAATTTGGGTTTACTTGGTTACAATGTGCTATTTATCTTTCCTTAATTCGAGTACCAATATGGTGGCACAATCCGTCCGGAGACGTCATCGCGTGCTTGTGAGATACAAAAAAATCAATTGAAATTGGAGCTCTTGTTGGCAACGCACAGCACCACTAATAAAAAAAAATATAGTATCGTTACGACGCAGTACATAGAAAATATACCTACTTAATAATAATAATATTCTCATGACTTAATTTTGGCCATAGCACGACGGTCAATTTACTACATTAGCCGACTAGACGCAAGATGTATACAATGCACAAGCATGTGCAAACACAGATGCACTCTGTATCTGTATTCCATTAGCGTCAAAGCTTGATTGTAAAACAATCCGAAAAGACCGGAAAGTACCTAATGTAATCAGGCACAGGACCAACAGATTTACGTACTCATACGGACAATACATGGGGGTATAACGTTACCAACTTCCCGACTGTGGATTACTAGTTACAGAGAATCTCTTGACAGAAAAACCCAATAACTTTTCTGGCTTTTTATTAAAATACTAGCTTTTGCCCGCGGCTTCGCCCGCGTGAATTTCGGTTTTTCACAAATCCTGAGGGATAAGTAGATTTCTGGTCCACCCGCCTCCCGCCGCGCGGCGGCGTACCGCGGTACCGCGTACGGCGGGCGCAGAACGCAGGGGCGCGCGGCGCGGCGCGGGGAGTTCCGTTGGTTCCGTGCAGCGCGAGCGTCGGCCGTCGCGCGCAGCGAAAATACCTATCAGAGCGTTTTTTAACATAGGTACTTACCGATTTCAACACAACTCCTTTTTTGAAAGTCGGTTAAAAAAGTAGCCTATGTTACTCCTTGGTTAATCCTCTACTTGTCTGTGAAAGTCCCGTCAAAATCAGTTCAGCCGTTCCGAAGATTAGCCCGTTCAAACAGACAGACAGACAGACAAAAATTTTAAAAACGTGTGCTTCGGTTATGGTATCGTTCAAATAACCATATGAGCTTAATATGTGGCAGTTATTTCGAAATTACAGACAGACACTTCAATTTTATTTATTAGTATAGAAGTATAGATAACACATCTGACATTAATAATATTATTCGGCGTACATCCATTCTTACATTTTCTTATAACCAAATTGATCACTTGATCAATTTTCCAAGCAGAATGGGCTGTTGCGGCAACGATCGCGTCGGTCCACATTACCATATTAGGTATGTCTTTTATAAATGGCATACTTACATACTTTGCGGGGATTTGCGGGTTGTGAGGTTTTATGAGATACCCCAAAGTACAGAAGTTGAATAGCCGAAGTTTGAGTTATTCGAATTGCTTTTAACCCTTTGACAAATCTAAGTTTGCGAAAGATGTTTTGGCCGTCCTAAAATTCTCCCCATAGAACTGGGAATTTCAGTATATATGCTAGTGATTTGCTCGACACAATATAATTTATCCCATTGCATATTATAACTATGACTAAACTTCCCCAACATATTTGGATATTTCCGGACTATTTCGGATATTTTACCACTTAACAAACAACCTTACCAAATGTAAAGATATTACAAATAGTTGCTTTTTAATATCGATATTTTATTTTAAAATGTTTTCCATCACTATTACCGTGTACGGTACGGCATGTGTACCTACATGCCGTATCGATGCAGTGCGGGATGTTAAAATGATTCTTTTCATAAAATGATGAATAATGATTATTTCCATATAGGTATTTTGAAAACTATTAAGAGGAACTAAATGCTATTTATGTGACTTAAATTACATTATATTTGCCATGTTTAAAAAAAATTATGTAAAAATATCCTAAAATTTCATCGAGTATTTAACCTTTGAAGATGATGTGGGAAAATAATGTTCATGTCGCACCCACAGAAAGTTTGGTATTTTTGGTGCCGCATTGAACGTGTTTGAAAGCGCCCATCAGTCTCAAAACTTAACCAACACCAATATTTGGTTACTGCGCATGTTAACAAAGGTGGCATATTATATTAACCCGAACTTAACTGGGAAATTTATTACAAAAGCACTAAGAAAACTTTTACCACGCAACCCGAAATTCACTCACATCATTACATTCGCGTTCCATTGCTGATTTTGCCCTGACAAGTTTACCTACCACTCAAACAAATCAGCAATGTATGCTGAATAATGTGAGGAATAGGGTGACAATGAGTTCGCGAAACGCTTCCAGTACAGGCTAAGTATGAAGGGAACCAAGTTTGGACAGCTACGTCTGCACCAAGACATGCACCTAAATGCACGGAGCAGTGATGACACGCTGTATGAGACAAAAGATTGAGTTATGCTTCGCCTATGCATTATTAAATATCTAACGTGGTTAACACTTAGATTTATGCAGCTTTCTGTTACCTAAATGCTTGGTGTTGGGTCGATTTGATCCATGGTTCATTTTCATTGTTACTACAGTGATTGAAGATTGACAGATTCTTCTCTTTATCCTGTTAGGAATATTTAATGTTCCTGCGTAAAAAATAAAAACTGGAGTACAGAGAATACCAGCAGAAATCGCTAAACTAATATTGATAAAATTTTGACCAGAGATCCCGCAGACAGGCTGTCTTTTTACGGAGAATATCAATTTCCTTTCTCCTACAGAGTTTTTTTTTAAAGCTGTGATAGCCTAGTGGTTAGGACGACCGACTTCTAATCGGAGGTCGTGGGTTCGATCCCGGGGCACACACCTCTAACTTTTCGGAGTTATGTGCGTTTTAAGTATTTAAATATCACTTGCTTTAACGGTGAAGGAAAACATCGTGAGGAAACCTGCATGCCTGAGAGTTCTCCATAATGTTCTCAAAGGTGTGTGAAGTCTACCAATCCGCTTGGCCAGCGTGATAGACTATGGCCAAAACCCTTCTCACTCTGAGAAGGAGACCCGTGCTCTGTAGTGAGCCGGTAATGGGTTGATCATGATGACAGGGTTTTTAAAAACCTAAATCTACGCGGTACAACGTTGCGGACGTCAACTAATTAGAAATAAATAACAGACAACGATTCTAGGTCTTTTAGACCCCGGAGCGAGTCTTTTAGTGTTAAACTGGCGTCTTGTCTGTAAGGAAGTATTTCTTGTCTAATATTAGTAGTTTCAAGTTATGATTTATGGTTTTAAGGAAACTAATATATAAGTTACGGTGTGAAGTTTTGTTTTAGTTAACCACAGTCTAGATTTTTGTATGTAATACCTACCTAAGTATAAAACAAAGTTTTCAGACATAATAGGGCCTACGGCATATAGTAAAGTTTAATATAGTTGCCTAACATAATCTTTAGGAACACTGTGTTACATTCTAAATATTATATTAATTAAACTAATAAATTGAGGTTATCATTTACTTATGACAAGCCCTAGTTACTTAGCTGTTATAAAGTACAGTAATGAACGTAACGAACTACCATAAGAATGTAAAATATTATGACCCTCGTGTAAATAACGATAATTTTCCGACGGATTACAATACAAAGTACAAAGGTTACGCAATTTACTGTAAACAGCGTTTTATAAACAAGGCTAGTTTATTTATGTCACCAACAACAACCCCGCGCGCAAGGAAAAACGCTCTACTATTTTATTTTGCCGCCTTTCGTTTTAAGACCCGCCATAATTATTACAACTTACATTAAAATTACTGCACTGCAATGCAGGTGAAATGCTTACATTTTCCAACTAATGAGGTTTTTGAGAGTAAACGAGGAAGGTGGAGGCAATAAAATTATTCCCACCGCCGTCGTAATGACAATTTTAAGCGGGCTGGTATCATTTTAATTTTTATTATTATTTTAATTATTTATTCCTGTAGGTAAGTATTTATTATTTTAATTATATTTATTTCTGTACTGTACCGAAACATAAAACGCTCTACTGAAACATCTTATTACAAAGTAATCGACCTTGATGAGATAAATGGAACCTTTACCTTACCTTACTTGCTCCAACAGCTTATAGTTGTGTGTAGGTATAAGTAATACGTACACAGTGACATTGTCCACCTGAGAATAGACCTGTCCAGTTGAGAATAGGTGGTGTTACCTGTGCCTAAAAGAGCACGTAAAGCCATCGGTTAAGCGCCTGATCTCTCTCCGATCGTGCGGGATTGCCTTCCGATCGTAGTTTGAGAGTGAGTGAAAAGAGATTGTACCTGTGTGTGCCAGCCCCGGATCCTCAGTTTTTTCGAGGGGGGGCAAAAACTGTAAAATGCCGCCCCCACCAATATTTTCGATATACCAGTATCGGTTACCAGTACGTATAAACATATAAGACGAGTAGTTGCCCCCCCCCCCCCCGAAATTAATGTAATATAAAAAAGTATACTCTTTCCTCCTGTTCAGGACAAAGCCTGGACTTGCGCGGATCCTATCGACCAGGTAGTCGGTGGAGAGGTGAAAATAAAAGACCACGGTGCCGTAGAGTTCCCGCCGCCCTGTCGCTGTGTAGCCCGTTTCCGCTGGATGTAGTCTGCCGAGGAGAGGTGGTCCTCGCTGTTTCACTGCCGCTACGAGAATGAATGCGTCGCCCTTGGGCCTTGTATTTATACATAAATTTAGTACGGGTGATTCAGCGAGTGGGCGGAGGCGTGTTTATTCGTATTACACAATCGTCTCTTTCGCACTTATTATAGTGACAATTAATTATATTGTTTAAACTATTTTCGTATGTCATACTCATTACTTACAATTTTTAGCCTTATTTCTAATAGGAATCAGGGACTTGACTTTTTATTCTCTTATTAGAATGCTAATAGTTACATGTATATGTACAAAATATCTTAACCTAAGCTTACTTATGTATATACCTAATTATTTTACGAGTTTAAACTAATCGTCGTGTACATTCTCCCGCCGTGAAGCTCCAGCTTCATTGTTTGTTGGTAGCACGACGAGTTTTTTGACTGGCCGCCGAAGGATGCCTCGCGTGGTTCGCACGTCCGCCGCCCTTGTGATGCCGTCTGCGCCGGGATAGATGACCTCCACAATGCCTCGTAGCCAGGTGTTGCGTGGAAGCGAAGCGTCGACGATGAGGACCAGGTCGCCGACTCGGACTGCTGCACCTCTCCCGTGCGGCTCCCGCCGGTGTTGAAGCGTGGGGAGATACTCTCGCAGCCATCGCGCCCAGAAGAGATCGGCGAGGCGCTGGCTGTTCCTCCAGGTCTTCTTTAGTGTGAGGTCGGAGTCGTCGAACGCTCCCGGCTGCGGTACTCGGGATGGCCCGCCGAGCAGGAAGTGATTCGGTGTTAGCGCCCCCTGGCGCTCGTCGTCAGGCAGATGAGTGAGCGGTCGGCTGTTGACGGTGTTTTCGACCTCAGCGAGTAGCGTCGCTAAGGTCTCTTCGTGCGGGTGTTGTTCGTGTAGTACGACTCGAAGGGCTGTCTTCACGCTCCGTACGAGTCGCTCCCAGGCTCCGCCCCAGAATGGCGCGCCCGGGACTATGAAGCGCCACTTGATGAGGAGGTTCGCTGCGGCGTCTGTCAGGCGCTGTTCGTCGAGGGCCTGACGCAGCTCTGCATCGCTTCCCCGGAGATTCGATCCGTTGTCAGACCAGAACTCGATGGGCCGGCCACGGCGAGCCATCATGCGCCGGATGGCCATGATGCAGCTGTCGGTCGTCATGTGCGCCGTCATCTCCAGGTGCACGGCGCGCGTAGTGAGGCAGGTGAAGAGCGCCACGTAGCGTTTCTGACGTTGTCGGCCCACGGTGACGGAGAGCGGCCCGAAGAAGTCCAGGCCGGTGTAGGAGAACGGCCGCTGGTGGTGCGCTAGGCGGCAGCGCGGTAGGTTCCCAGTGGGCGGTGACGACGGCTTGGCGCGGCGCAGACGGCAGGGCTGGCAGTCGCGGATTACGCCCTTGACCGTGGGGCGCAAGCGGATGACCCAGAGCCGTTGCTGGACTTCGTTAGCGACGGTCTCGATGCCGCCGTGATGCAGCTCGCGATGGACCCAGTCGATGTACAGCCGCGTGTAGGGGTGGCTGCCGTCGGCGATCGGCGGCGTGCGCAGCTCCGGCGTGGTGTCTTCGGCTTCGTCGATGCGGGACTTCACTCGCATGATGCCGTCGTCGTCAATGAAGACAGCCAGGTTGCGGATGCGGCTGTCTGGCGGGAGAGCCGTGCCGTTGGTGGCACAGGCGAGTTCGGCGGAGAAAGCTCGCTGCTGTATCGCCCGTAGCCAGATGCGCTCCGCCGCCTGCAGGGCCTCCGCTCCCAGAGGAATGAAGCGGTCAGGCGCGGCGGCAGCCGTGTGTCGCGCAGAGCGCGGCGGCGGCTGGGTCTTCGGTCGCGGGGTCCACTCGGGATCCGCCTCTGCGTTGTGTCGTGTTCGCGCGTGCGCGGCCTTAGCGCGCGTGTACCTGTGGATCAATCTAATGAACTGTATTACCCTACCCGTTGCCCTTAGCAACCTAAGCCAGGACGAGAAGCGTGCTGGATCGGGCAACGACTCGTCGATGATTATTGTTTTCCTTGTTACTAAAGTTTTCTCTTCCCCCGTGACTGTGGCGGGAAGGATTGGCTCGGTTGGCCAGGCCGCTTCGTCGTTGTATAGGAACGACGGTCCCCTGTACCACCGGTGATCGTTGCCAAACGTGACTGGGGTTTTACGTGTCGCGTCGTCTGCGACATTGTCTTTGGTAGGTACCCAACGCCATTCTAGTACTCGTGTCGATTCTTCTATTTCCGCTATTCTGTGGGCAACAAACGGTTTAAATACCCGTGGACCGGCTCGTAGCCAGGCCAGCACCGTTTTACTGTCAGTCCAAAAAACGCGACGAATCGGTTTTTCGTCGTGTTCCTGTTGTATGGTGCTAGCCAAGCGACAGCCTAGCACGGCAGCTTGAAGCTCCAACCGCGGGACAGAAAGAGTTTTTAAAGGGGTTACCCGCGCCTTAGCTGCGACGAGGCTGACCGTCACCTGGCCGTCGGGTCGCTTGACCCTCCAGTAGACGGCGGCCGCGTAGGTTGTCTCACTCGCGTCCGTGAATGTGTGCAGCTCTCGTTCGTCAGCGTCGTCGTAGGCGGGGTAGCAGCGTGGTAGCGCGATGTGGCCCAGGTCTCGCAGGTCTCGCAGCCAGCTCTGCCATCTCTCGACCAGGTCTGGCGGCAGCTGGTCGTCCCAGCCGATGCCCATGCGCCAGGTGTCTTGTAGGATGTGCTTCGCCTGGATCGTGACTGGCGTGGCGAGACCTAGAGGGTCAAAAAGCGACATTGCGGTGCGTAAGAGATCTCTTTTTGTTGGTACCTTTTCTCCGTTGATGACGTTGGGCGCTACTCGCGCCATATTTAAATTGAATCCTAAAGTATCTGCCTGCGGTCGCCAGACGAGCCCGAGTATCTTCTCGCTCCCGCCGGTGTCCATGTCGCGGCTGGACTCGCTCGGCGCGGGAGTGAACTGCTCGATGGCCGCCTTTTCATTCGATGCCCATTTGCACAGCTCGAAATGGCCTTTCTTGTGCACGTAGTCCACCTCGCTGGCGATCCGCTGGGCCTCTTCGATAGAACTGAAAGATTGCAAATAATCATCCATATAGTGATTTCTTATTATAGCGTCGGCCGCATCGGGATAGTTGTCTCGGAATTCTTCCGCGTTTTTATTTTTTACGTATATGGCCGCAGTCGGCGATGACGTAGCGCCAAAAATAACCGACTTCATACGATATTCGCAGGGCTTCTTATCCCGGGCGTCGCCTCGCCATAGGAAACGTAATGCGTCGCGATCTTCCTCGCGTATTCCGATACGTAAAAACATGTCTTTGATGTCAGCCGTTACGGCTATCCTTTTTTGACGGAAGCGCATGAGTACGCCCAGTAGAGACTGCAGCAGATCTGGTCCTGTTAACAATAGGCTGTTCAAACTCACCCCCTTAGTCGTAGCCGCCGCGTCATGTACTATACGAGTCTTGCCTGGTTTCGCTGGGTTTGTTACTGCGAAATGCGGCAGGTACCACGTTCTTCCCGGGGCGGGTTTGTTGACGGCGATCTCTGCGTAGCCGTTCTCCACCATGCGCTTCATCTGTTCTTCGTATCGCGCTTTCAAGCTGGGATCCTTGTCCAGTTTCTTCTCGACTCCCTCGAGGCGGCGCAGGGCGGCTTCGTAGTTGTCGGGTATGACGGCTGCTTCATTTTTCCATAATAAGCCGACTTCGAAGCTCCCGTCCTCCCGCCGGCGAGTAGTAGCGTCGAGGATGTTCAGTGCGCGCAGTTCCGGGTCTGACTGAGGGCGGCGTGGCTCGACTCCGAGCGATTCCAGGGAGAAGTGTTCCTTGAGGAGCTGGTCCAAGTTGTCGTCGTCCACCGAGCGTACCTTCGTGACTCGGTGTACGCCCACCTGCTCCTTGCCTGCAGACGCCGCGTTCTCGTCGTTGTACAGGCCGTGGATCACCCAGCCCAGCCCGGTGAGCGAAGCGACCGGCTCCTCGTGTGTACCCGTGCGGCAGTCGCTCGTTAGCAGCAGTTCCCAGTTGTCCTGGCCGATCAGTACGGATGGTACCGCATAGTCGTACTGCAGCTGATCGGCTATGTCCTTGAGGTGGGCACACTTCCGAATAACAGCGCGCGGGATCGCCTGGCCGGAGATGCCTAAGTCCGGTATGGTGCGCGCGTCGATGAAGTGCTCTTCTGGACAATGTTTCCCTTTAATAGCGAATGTCACTAGTTGTGACGCGTTTTTGAACTTAGAGCCTGCAATACCTTCGATGTTCAACTCGTGCGAAGGCCCTTGCGCTCCGATGTCTCGTGCTATGTCCTCCTTGACCAGCGTGATCGTGGACCCGCTGTCGAGTAGCGCGAAGACTTCGGCTTTCCCTCTGGGACCGGAAATAGTTACCGGTATAATGTTAAGCAGCGCCGGTATTCCCGTCGAGGAGCAGACGGCCCGCATGGCTCTCTCGTCGCCCTCGCATGCTGCTGTTTTCTCGCCGTTCGGCGATTGATGAAGTAGTCGATGGTGGAAGTACGAGCAGTCGTCTAGCCCGCACTTCTTTCCCACGCAGCGGTGACGGTAGGACCTGGAGCCCAGGCAACGGAAGCACAGCTTCTTCTGTCGGCAGGCTTCCCAGCGCTTGTCCAGGGACAGGCCTCTGAAGGTACGACACTCCTGGACGACGTGGCCACCGCGCGCGCAGTACGCGCACCTCTTGTCGGCCCGCTTCGGAGAATATGTATCATCGTACCTTTTGTCATCGTCTTTGGTCGGTGAGCGTGCGTCGCTCGCCGCGTGGGTTCGCTGCACTCGGCGCGGCTGCTCATGCGGCCTCGGAGCCGCTGCAGTCTCGGGCCGGATGTGTCGTACTTGCAGCTTCATCTCGGTGGTCAGGAAGCGGCGTAATTTCAGCAGGCCGGGCTCGGTGTCGGGCTGCCTCGCTTCGAAGTCGAACCACCTCGTTCTGTAAAGAGCTGACATTTTTTCCTCTATAGTATGTAATGTTTGTGGACTGACGAGATAAGCTTCTTGCTTAAGAGCTACGATCGTTGACACTACAGAGTCTACTTTGCATGCGAAAACCGGAAGTTCCTTGCCTGAATCCGTGAGGCGCGGCAGCGCCTTTAACTTCTCTAGCTCCGCGTAGACAATGCAGTCGGGTCGGCCGTATACGCTCTCCAGGGCCGCGACGATCTCGGCCGACGACGCCGTGGTTTTGAGGAGACCGTCGACCAGGTCCCTCGCCGGGCCACGCAGGCTTCGTCGGAGCCGAGCCTTGTTCTCGGCGTCCTCGAAGTGCCGTGAAGTAGCGTTGAACGTGTCTCGCCAAGCGTACCATTCGTCATAAGCACCTGCGTAGGTCGGTAACTCGACCAGCGACCTCGCCGTGTTGCGCTGGCCGGGCGTCGCGACTGCCTGGGAAAGCTGCGTTAGACCTTGCAAAAACAACTGTTGTTGACGTTCGAACATACCTAACAAATCATTATTATTATTATTATTATTATTATTTACATAAGGTGGCGCGGCGGCGGCGCTCGCCGGCGGCCGCGGCGCGAGCCCTGGGTCTGCCTCCGATAGGGTAGGCTGGGCTATAGACGTAGCCTCTTTGACTAGAGGGTCGTCGGACGTTGGCCAAGCCGCGGGATACCCGATGAACCTGGGCCCCGAGACGACTTGCTGTGACATATCATTAAACACTGTGGCGGACTCTGGCATCGAAGCGGGATGTCCGCGCTCTGTGTCTCTAACCCCCGAGGTCCGCTCGAGGCAGGCATAGTCACCGGACGTAGCACTATCAAGACACAGAGCGGGTGGAGCTCGTGGAACGCTCGCACCCTGTTGACACTTATCATTAAAATATGTAAATTTACTCACGGCGGGTTGCCGTGACTTATCGTTAAACACTGTGGCGGACTCCGGCATCGAAGCGGGATGTCCGCGCTCTGTGTCTCTAACCCCCGAGGTCCGCTCGAGGCAGGCATAGTCACCGGACATAGCACTATGAAGACACAGAGCGGGTGGCGCTCGCGGCACGCTCGCACCCTGTTGACACTTATCACCAAAATATGTAAATTTACTCACGTGAGGTGGCGCGTTCATCGCCAATTGCGCGTCGTCACTTTGAACCTCACGTCTTTGAAGCCAGTTGTCGACCCGTTGGTCGAGTTTGGTAAGCTGCACGTCGAGCGCGTTGCTCTCTGCCTCCTCGATGCGCAGCTTCTGTAGCTCGATGTCCCGCCGAGTTAACTCTTGCTGGAGCTCGAGCAGTCGTATCTTGGAGGCGCGCAGTTCGTGTGCGTTGGGCTTCGGACGTGGCTCGGTGTACGACGGCGCGTTGACGGACGTGGTGGAAGGCGCCGACCCTGGCGGTACGTGAATGTGCGTGCTGACTGGCACGGTCGCGTTCGGCGCCCACGACGGTGTATCGACGTGTGCATTTGCAGGCGCGACGCGCGGTGACACTGTGGTGGCAGTAGCGACTTCACTTGCACTCGGATATGGTGGATAGGCGCCAACCGGGAACGGCGCGTGAGCGGCACTGACGTACGCGGGCGCGTTTCCGCACGTGAGGTGCGGCGCGCGGGAGATCGCGGTGTGCGGCGCGCGGGCGGCACTGGGGTGCGCGGGCGCGGGGGCGCACTCGGTGTGCGGCGCGCGGGGTTTCGCGGCGGCGGGCAGAGGCGACGAGTCGCGGCATGTTGATGTCTGCGATGCCTCTTCATGGCTGCCCGACGTTGGACCCGACGAGGGTACTGGAGACGGAGACGGACTCGGAGACTCCGGTGATTCTCGCGGCGTGATGTCGGCGACGCGCGGCGCGGGGCCCGGGGCAGTTGCTAGACTGTCCGACGCGAAGCGACCATCCAGCGGCAGCGACGTGTGATCGTTGGCGGTGCGCGGCATGATGCCAGGGGCTATGTGATCGCCCGACGCAATAGGAGACTCTTCCGGCACCACAGATCGGGATCTAGTTTTCACCATGCCCACACCTCTGATCGACGTTTGATCCGGCTCGAATTAGGACCAATGTTCAGGACAAAGCCTGGACTTGCGCGGATCCTATCGACCAGGTAGTCGGTGGAGAGGTGAAAATAAAAGACCACGGTGCCGTAGAGTTCCCGCCGCCCTGTCGCTGTGTAGCCCGTTTCCGCTGGATGTAGTCTGCCGAGGAGAGGTGGTCCTCGCTGTTTCACTGCCGCTACGAGAATGAATGCGTCGCCCTTGGGCCTTGTATTTATACATAAATTTAGTACGGGTGATTCAGCGAGTGGGCGGAGGCGTGTTTATTCGTATTACACAATCGTCTCTTTCGCACTTATTATAGTGACAATTAATTATATTGTTTAAACTATTTTCGTATGTCATACTCATTACTTACAATTTTTAGCCTTATTTCTAATAGGAATCAGGGACTTGACTTTTTATTCTCTTATTAGAATGCTAATAGTTACATGTATATGTACAAAATATCTTAACCTAAGCTTACTTATGTATATACCTAATTATTTTACGAGTTTAAACTAATCGTCGTGTACACCTCCTCAACCTTTAAACTAATTTTATGGCCTAAAGACGTCGTTTAAATTGAAGTTAATTATATTTACTACAAAATTGTTTCATTTAACTTTACCTGTAAAATGAGTATTTTCCCCAATATCGGAGTTTAAAATTGACCAAATCTTAAAATTTAACTTTTTTGGAAATAATTGTCAAGTTTTGAAGAACTGTACCTATCTCAGTAAATATTGAATTTTCAGAGCTGGTTCTAGACTTAAATTGTAGCAATTTTAGATTACTTTAAAAAAGTATTGTATCATTTTTTTTTAAAACGCATAGTTTAGGTTTATATTGAAAATGAAAAATCCAAAAGTGCAAAAACTTCGCGGTTTTTTGAGTCGTGCAAAGTTAGCACAGGTCTTTCGAAGCTCCAAAATCAGATTTTAGACTACTGGTAGTAGTCCTAACATCATATTAAAAAATCAGAACTTGCCGTTTGATTGCGATTTTAATGTAAGATTTGACTGGCGTAGGTAGTAGATTCGACGTGATTCGTGGCCAAGATTATAGACAGACAGACAAAAATGAACAAATTACAGTTTTAGCCTTTAGGTTCCGTATCGATTATACAGTGCCATCCAAAAGTATTTTCAAAATATTTTCAATGTAATACAAAATATGACCTGTACCTAATAGTTTGAAATACATATGTATGTACCAATACAGTGGCGGATTAGATGTCGACAGCGCTCTAGGCAGCACCTTATCGGCGCCCCTGATTGGCTGAACTAACGGCTAGTTCTGATTTTTAATATTATGTTGTTAGGACTTAGGACCAATAAAAGTCGTGTAGAATATAGGTATTTATACTAATCTAAGTTTGCAGCTTCGAAAGACCTGTGCTAACTTTGCTCCTGCACCTGCTCAATTAATTTTGGCGCCCCTTCTTATCTCGCGCCCCTAGGCACGTGCCTAGTTTGCCTTAAGGATAATCCGCCATAATTGACCTATAGATTATTTTACTACTATACTGCGCGTTCAATCATCGCAAAGTTGCGATAATGCTGTACTCAGCATTTGAATTTGCCGCCCTCTGAATCTGCCGCCCGGGGCACGGGCCCCGGCCTGCCCCCCCCTAGATCCGGGCCTGGTGTGTGCGCATTACCTTCGTCTTCTCAACCAATAGACGTCCACTGCTTGACATAGGTCTCTTGCAATAGTAGGAGATCCCACCTTAGAAATTTCTACCCTCATCTGTTATTTAAACGAATTATATGTCAAATGAAAGATTATTTTATTCTTAATCGAACCGTATTTGGTTGCCTGGTCAAAAGTGGTGCTAAATCATGGTTGCCTGGATTTTAAGATATAAAATGTTCGGTGCGAGTGTTGAAAGTGACAGAAAAGTGTTGCGCGCGCAATTTCATTTGACAGACAAAGATGCAGTGAGGCAGGCGTGCACTCGGCAGGTGCTTAGTCTATACATAGATTAAAACCATAGACTTTCTGTGCCTGTCCATTAAAGATATTTACAAAAAAATAAGTGAGTGACGTAAGGGATAAGTAATAAAACGTAAAAAAGCTGTTTTTGAAAATTTTGTCTGTTTGTCTGTATGTTTGTGCATGTATTACGCAAAAACTACTGAATGGATTGAAATGAAACTTGGCATGATTTAAGTTCATACTACATAATAGCATATACGATACCTTTTATCCCGAAATTCAGCACAGTTCCCTTGGAAGAGGGGATGAAAGTCAAAATGTGTATTTTGACTTTCATCCTCTCTCCCAAGGGAACTCTGCTGAATTTCGGGATAAAAGGTATCGTATATGCTATTATGTAGTATGAACTTAAATCATGCCAAGTTTCATTTCAATCCATTCAGTAGTTTTTGCGTAATACATGCACAAACATACAGACAAACAGACAAAATTTTCAAAAACAGCTTTTTTACGTTTTATTACTTATCCCTTACGTCACTCACTTATTTTTTTGTAAATATCTTTAATGGACAGGCACAGAAAGTCTATGGTTTTAATCTATGTATAGACTAAGCACCTGCCGAGTGCACGCCTGCCTCACTGCATCTTTGTCTGTCAAATGAAATTGCGCGCGCAACACTTTTCTGTCACTTTCAACACTCGCACCGAACATTTTATATCTTAAAATCCAGGCAACCATGATTTAGCACCACTTTTGACCAGGCAACCAAATACGGTTCGATTAAGAATAAAATAATCTTTCATTTGACATATAATTCGTTTAAATAACAGATGAGGGTAGAAATTTCTAAGGTGGGATCCTAGACCACAAGGATCGCCACAGAACACGATCTTGTGCCGCCTGTTTCCATCGGCTACCAGTGACTCGCTTGAGATCGTCCATCCATGGGGGGTCTTCCAACGCTACGTTTGCTGGTGCGAGGTCGCCAGTCAAGCACCTTGGGACCCCAACGTCCATCAGTTCTTCGAGCAATGTGCGCATTACCTTATGAACTGTAATACACAGGGTCATCATCATCATCATCATGTTCAACCCATTACCGGCTCACTACAGAGCACGGGTCTCCTCTCAGAGTGAGAAGGGCTTTGGCCATAGTCTACCACGCTGGCCAAGCGGATTGGCAGACTTCACACACCTTTGAGAACGTTATAGGCATGCAGGTTTCCTCACGATGTTTTCCTTCACCGTTAAAGCAAGTGATATTTAAATACTTAAAACGCACATAACTTCGAAAAGTTAGAGGTGCGTGCCCGGGATCGAACCCACGACCTCCGCTTAGAAGTCGGTCGTCCTAACCACTAGGCTATCACAGCTTTTTTTTTTTTTATATATATATATATATATATATATATATATATATATATATATATTATTTATATTTTTTATATATATATATATTTTTTTATATATATACATATATTACCCTGTAATACACAGGGTATTACAGGGTAATACGTCTAAAAATTCCTACGTAGCATAACGTAGGAGTCTACGTAGATATGCTACGCGCCGTCTACACTTGGACCACCTAAGTACGTGATGTTTAAAAATGCAGAACTCTTAAACCAACTCCGGAGATTTTGCAAAACATAAGAAAATCCCGCTTTGTTTGTACACTCAGACGGCCGACTGTTTACTAATTAATGTTGCCCGCATGTTAACATGTAGTGCCACCATGGTTTCATAGCTTTTACGGATGTTGTGATTTTCATGATTCCCACAATTTTACACCTATTGATGATTAATCTCGGTTATTACGTAAAACTCTAATATAGACTTTTATAAAATTTATAACTAACTTTATAATATCAATATATAACTTAACTTAATATAAATATATAACTTTATAATATCACCTTGCTCTGTTTGGTTCAGTCAAAATTAGTGACTTGTCAATCCACATGCTGAAAAGAGCATGATGATGGAGATAGATAATGGGCAATGGAACTCTATAAACAATCGAATTTGTACTCATTTGTTTTGAGGGCCATCTTTTATCCATATAAAAATAAAATCTGTTTATTTGTTTTTTCTATTCGTCTTTTCAGCATTCATCTATTATGCTGGAACTTGAAACAGAGAAAGCTTAGATCCTGGAGACGAACATAAGATACTTTTAATTCCGGAAAAGATCATTAATATATATATAGCTGCTCGTGCTGATTCATTGACTGACTCACTGATTGATCACCCCTCCTGTAAAATTTTGTATGAAAAATTTTTTTTTCACTAATGGTTTCGTATAGAGGACAAAAATTCATTCGGAACAAAAATATGGAGAGAGCTGATGATTGAGGATTTCAGAGACGAGCGAATGGCATGCTTAAGGTATTGAAGATAGGTGGGGGGTGCTCGAGCAAATGTCACTCAAAACTTCATCCAATTGGCAGTGAGTTGAAAAAAAATTCAAAATGGCGAAAAAAAGATGGCCGCCATACAAATTTCAAGGGTATCCATCTCGGAGGGTATAAAAGATGGAAGAGTGGTTTCTTCACAAAAGATGATCAAGATCGAAAGGTCTACTCGATGAATAGAAAAAAAATTCAAAATGGCGGAATTTATTTTTTCATAGAAAATGTATGGCGAATATTGAAGAGACTATAAGTTGTAAATTATGCAAGGCTTTGATGCGGTTCTTTGGAGAACTCTCAAAGAAAAATATGGGAAGACATGATGATTGAGGGTTTGGAAGATGGATGAGGAGCCCGGGCAGGGTATTGTAGATAGATGGGAGGTGCTCAAACAAAAATTACTCAGAATCTCATCTAATTGGCACTGAGTTGAAAAAAAAATGGCGGATTCAAGATGGCGGCTATATAAATTTCGTCGGTGTCTATCTCACCAAGTATAAAAGATGGAAGAGTAGTTTCTTAGAAAAATATGATCAAGAACTAAAAATCTACTCGATGAACAGAAAAAAAACAAGATGACGGAATTTATGTTTTCACACAAAAAGTTTTTTTTAATGATGGTTTCGTATAAAAGACAAAAATTCATGCGGAGGAAAAATATGGAGAGAGCTGATGATTGAAGATTTCAGAGGCGGTTGAAGGGCACAGCGAGGGTATTGAATATAGGTGGAAGGTGCTCAAACAAAAGTTACTCGAAACCTAATCCAATTGGCAGTGAGCTTAAAAAAAATTCCTAAATGGCGGTTTCAAGATAGTGGCCATACTTTCGTCGGTGTCTATGTCACTGAGTATGAAAGATGGAAGAGTGGTTTTTTGGCAAAAGATGATCAAGACGTGGTTTACTTGATGAACAGAAAAAAACAAGATGGCGAAATTTATTATTCCATACAAAATATATGGCGAATATTGAAGAGAATGTAAGTTGGGAACTATGCAAGACTTTGACGCCGTTCCTTTTCAATTTTTCAATTTTTTTTTATGGAAGAACTCTCATTCTGACAAATTATTCAGAGAAAAAATATGGAGAGTGATAATGACGAAGGGTTAGGAATATGGGGTAGATAGGCTGCTCAAACAAAAAATACCTGAAAACAAAACCTCGCGGCCCACTTGCGGGCCGCGCACCCACGCGCCATACCTATTAATATATATATAGCTGCTCGTGCTGATTCACCACTCACTCACTGATTGATCACCCCTCCTGTAAAATTTTGTATGAAAAGTTTTTTTTTCATGCATGGTTTTGTATAGAAGACAAAAATTCATTCGGAACAAAAATATGGAGAGAGCTGATGATTGAGGATTTCGAAGACTGGTGAAGAGCACGCTAAAGGTATTGTAGATAGGTGGGGGGTGCTCGAGCAAATGTCACATAAAACTTCATCCAATTGGCAGTCAGTTGAAAAAAAATTCAAAATGGCGAAAAAAAGATGGCCGCCATACAAATTTCGTCGGTGTCCATCTCGGAGGGTATAAAAGATGGAAGAGTGGTTTCTTAGCAAAATATGATTAGAATCCAAAGATCTACTCGATGAATAGAAAAAAAATTCAAAATGGCGGAATTTATTTTTCCATAGAAAATGTATGGCGAATATTGAAGAGACTACAAGTTGTAAACTATGCAAGGCTTTAATGCGGTTCTTGGAGAACTTTCAAAGAAAAATATGGGAAGACAATATGATGATTGAGGGTTTGGAAGATGGATGAGGAGCCCGGGCAGGGTATTGTAGATAGATGGGAGGTGCTCAAACAAAAATTACTCAAAACGTCATCCAATTGGCACTGAGCTGAAAAAAAAACAAAATGGCGGATTCAAGATGGCGGCTATACAAATTTCGTCAGTGTCTATCTCACCAAGCATAAAAGATGGAAGAGTAGTTTCTTAGAAAAATATAATCAAGAACTAAAAATCTACTAGATGAACAGGAAAAAAATAAGATGACGGAATTTATGTTTTCACAACGTTTTTTTTTTGTGATGGTTTCGTATAGAAGACAAAAATTCATGCGGAGGAAAAATATGGAGAGAGCTGATGATTGAAGATTTCAGAGGCGGGTGAAGGGCACAGCGAGGGTATTGAATATAGGTGGAAGGTGCTCAAACAAAAGTTACTCGAAACCTAATCCAATTGGCAGTGAGCTTAAAAAAATTCCTAAATGGCGGTTTCAAGATAGTGGCCATACTTTCGTCGGTGTCTATGTCACTGAGTATGAAAGATGGAAGAGTGGTTTTTTGGCAAAAGATGATTAAGACGTGGTTTACTTGATGAACAGAAAAAAACAAGATGGCGAAATTTATTATTCCATACAAAATATATGGCGAATATTGAAGAGAATGTAAGTTGGGAACTATGCAACACTTTGACGCCGTTCCTTTTCAATTTTTAAATTTTTTTTATGGAAGAACTCTCATTCTGACAAATTATTCGGAGAAAAAATATGGAGAGTGATAATGATCGAGGGTTAGGAATATGGGGTAGATAGGTGGAGGCTGCTCAAACAAAAAATACCTGAAAACAAAACCTCGCGGTCCGCTTGCGGGCCGCGCACCCACGCGCCATACTAGTTAATATATATATAGCTGCTCGTGCTGATTCACTCACTCATTGATCACCTCTCCTGAACAATTTTGTATGAAAAATTTTTTTTTCACTCATGGTGTCGTATAGAGGACAAAAATTCATTAAGAGGAAAAATATGGAGAGAACTGATGATTGAGGATTTCAGAGACGAGCGACGGGCACGCTTAAGGTATTGAAGATAGGTGGGGGATGCTCGAGCAAATGTCACTTAAAACGTCATCCAATTGGCAGTCAGCTGAAAAAAAATTCAAAATGGCGAAAAAAAGATGGCCGTTATACAAATTTCGTCGGTCTCCATCTCGGAGGGTATAAAAGATGGAAGAGTGGTTTCTTCGCAAAAGATGATGAGGATCCAAAGGTCTACTTGATGAATTGAAAAAAAATTCAAAATGGCGGAATTTATTCTTCCATAGAAAATGTATGGCGAATATTGAAGAGACTACAAGTTGTGAACTATGCAAGGCTTTAATGCGGTTTTTTTGAGAACTCTCAAAGAACAATATGGGAAGACATGATGATTGAGGGTTTGGAAGTTGGTTGAGGAGCCCGGGCAGGGTATTGAAGATAGGTAGGAGGTGCTCAAACAAAAAATACTCGAAACATCATCCAATTGGCAGTGAGCTGAAAAAAAGTCCAAATGGTGGCCATACAAACATCGGTGTCTATCTCACCAAGTATAAAAGATGGAAGAGTGGTTTTTGCCAAAAGATGATTAAGACCTTAAGTTCTACTTGATGAACAGAATGATTCGAAGAAAAAATATGGAGAGTGATAATTAATGATCGAGGATTAGGAATAGGGGAGAGATAAATGGAGGCTGCTCAAACCAAAATACCCGAAAGCGAAACCTCGCGGTCCGCTTGCGGGCCGCGCACCCACGCGCCCTACTAGTTAATATATATATAGCTGCTCGTGCTGATTCATTGACTGACTCACTGATTGATCACCCCTCCTGTAAAATTTTGTATGAAAAATTTTTTTTTCACTAATGGTATCGTATAGAGGACAAAAATTCATTCGGAACAAAAATATGGAGAGAGCTGATGATTGAGGATTTCAGAGACGAGCGAATGGCACGCTTAAGGTATTGAAGATAGGTGGGGGGTGCTCGAGCAAATGTCACTCTAAACGTCATCCAATTGGCAGTGAGTTGAAAAAAAATTCAAAATGGCGAAAAAAAGATGGCCGCCATACAAATTTCGTCGGTCTCCATCTCGGAGGATATAAAAGATAGAAGAGTGGTTTCTTGACAAAAAATGATCAGGATCGGAAGGTCTACTTGATGAATGGAAAAAATATTCAAAATGGCGGAATTTATTTTTCCATAGAAAATGTATAGCGAATATTGAAGAGACTACAAGTTGTAAACTATGCAAGGCTTTGATGCGGTTCTTTGGAGAACTCTCAAAGAAAAATATGGGAAGACATGATGATTGAGGGTTTGGAAGATGGATGAGGAGCCCGGGCAGGGTATTGTAGATAGATGGGAGGTGCTCAAACAAAAATTACTCAGAATCTCATCCAATTGGCACTGAGTTGAAAAAAAAAAAACAAAATTGCGGATTCAAGATGGCGGCTATACAAATTTTGTCGGTGTCTATCTCACCAAGTATAAAAGATGGAAGAGTGGTTTCTAAGAAAAATATGATCAAGAACTAAAAATCTACTAGATGAACAGAAAAAAAAAACAAGATGGCGAAATTTATGTTTTCACACAAAAATTTTTTTAGTGAAATTTCTTTTTTTAGTAAAAATTCATGCGGAGGAAAAATACTTATGGAGAAAGCTGATGATTGAGGATTTTGGAGACGGGTAAAGAGCACGGCTAGGGTGTTGACGATAGGTAGGAAGTGCTCAAACAAAAGTTACTCGAAACCTCATCCAATTGGCAGTGAGCTGAAAAATAAGTCCTAATCGAGGGTTTGGAAGAGGGATGAAGATAGGTGGAGGCTGCTCAAACAATAAAACACCCGAAAACAAAACCTCGCGGTCCGCTTTAGCGGGCCGCGCACCCACGCGCCATACTAGTTTATTTTATAAATGTTTTTACGTATATATTTACGATTATCTCATATCTGGTGTATAGCTAAACGTTTTAAAGTTAGTAACGTATAGTCGCATTGGCTTCTATGAAAATGAGGGAATAAAAAATACACCTGCACTCGCGGATAATTTTGTGCACTATACTATCTCCTACGTAGAGATTGACCGTCGATGCCGAAATCCGGTCGGAATAGAACATTATTATTTAAGTTCAATTTATTCATCCATCGCAATTATGGCCACCCCACAGTTCCCCCGCACACTCGTCGCCTGCTGTTGCCACTTTTTATTTGTAATTGCTTGATGTGTTTCAGATTGGAATTAAATCTCGTCGCCGTGCTTCGCTCGCAGCACGAGGGGCGTGAAGCGGCTGAGCCGTTCTGCAAAATAAGTGGATGGATATTCTCTAAATTACAAATATGTACTTACAAATACTTACACAGGAAAACCCAGCTACATCGTCGACATCTAAATCGGTATCCATACTTAATATTATAAATGTGAAAGTCTGTCTGTCTGCTTTTTCACGGCCATTTAACGGCCCAACAGTTAACCGATTTTGATGAAATCTGGTACAAATGTAGTTTACACCCTGGGGGCGGACAATGGACATAGGCTACTTTTATCCCGGAAAATTAAAGGGTTCCCACAGAATTTTAAAAAACCTAAATCCTCGCGTACGAAGTCGCGGGCATCATCTAGTTTTGCTATAATCGCTTGTTTGATGGATGGAAGTGAGTTGCCGGGAGTCGCTGGATACAAGCGACACAAGGTCGTGTTCTGTGGCGATCCTTGCAAGAGATCTATGTCCAGCATTGGACGTCTATCTGTTGAGATTAGGACGATGTATGACAAAACCTTACCTTACTTTTTTTTACGTATTTGATCTTTAACTATAAAACAATTCCGTAATGGGCTGACTGACTGGTTGACTGACTGATAGACAACGCAAAGCCTAAAATTGGTGGACCTAGACGTTTAAAATTTGGAAGACATTCTATTAGTAGGTACTCCAGAGGTACTAAGGAGTGATTATTTAATTACTCTCCTAAGAGATGAACTAAATCAAAAATCTAAATCCACGCAACCATTGGCTAGTTACTAAACAAACGTCTAAGAAAACTCATGAGAATCTTTAACAGGCCAATGATAAAATGGAAAAGTTACCAAAAATGCTTGAACAATAAAAAATTACGAAGGTCATACGTAGTTAGCGAGTCCATTAGAACTATGAACATAACACTAGTTTAGTGAGGAAATTGTCTAGATTATTAAGAGCTCTAATGCTGCGGAACCCGAAAAGCTTGCACAGCAAATTGCGGTTTTCAATATTGTGAAACTGTTATTATTATTGCGCATGCCATCGCTGTTAAGGGGGGGCGCTAGTTTCGAAACGGGTTTTTATAACGTGACTAAAATTAGTCAATTTTGTTATTCGGTACATACAACTATGATCCCATTGAGATTTGATTGTATGACTGCAAATATTCTGATTTTAATCCAAACGTTAGCTAATTGAAATTAAATTAAAGTTAAAAAGTCTTTATTTCTACTATCGAATCAGTGCAATTAATATATTAATCCACTAAAGGAAGGGAAGGACTAAATTAATCATTCATCAACCCATTACCAGCCATCTAACTACAGGGTACGAGTCTCCTCTTAGATGAGAAAGGTTTAGACCATAGTCCACCACGATGGCCATGTGCGGATTGGTACACTTCACACGCCTTTGAGAACATTAAGAACATTATGGGGAACTCTCATTCGTACAAGTTTCCTAACGATGTTTTCATTCACCGTTAAAGCAAGTGATATTTAATTGCTTAAAACGCACATAACTACGAAAAGTTGAGGTTCATGCCGGGGATCGAATGCAGGCCATGTTCAGGATCTCGTTCCTCCTGAAAGGGATGCCGAAGTCTTAACCACTAGGTTATCACCACTTAAAAATAAATACTAAATAAATACTTTAGTCGATTTAATAAAAATGTGTTACCCTTAACAACGACAAAGTTTCATGCGACGAGACTTGGCAGTACCCAGTGCTCGGGTTAATTTGACGATTTGTCGAAAATACGGACTTTTAGCCGATCGCTAACGCTACCGTCCACGACTTCTCTGTTACGGGCGTATTATATCACTTTAAATTAAAACTAACGATTAAAACTCGAATTTCTGTAAACTAACCAAAAATAATAACCATACCTACTAATCCAAAATGTAGAGATAAGAGATCAAAAATTAAATCCAGTTTTATGTTTTTTTTTATAGTATGATAGGCTTACGCTTGACGATAATCACGCCTGATGGAAAGTAATGATGAGGTGCAAGTTGGAACGCGCTTGCCTAAAAAATCCCTATCCACTCTTGCCTTGAAGGTACTCAGGTAGAACGTAGTAAAGTGTATTTACCAATTAATATAACACATCGCAGTCTCTATACGACTTTTAAATGTCGCGTGTCGAGGTCAATCAAGGGCTACCTTAATCTTATCTGCAGTAACGGAGTGGATAATATTAACAAAAAATATTTTCACTATAATTAGAAAATTTTCGGGAACCCGTGTCGACCCAGTTTTTCGCATTTATTTACTTAATCATAAATTTGAATCTTGTTTTTCTGAGAGCGAGTTTAAAATTTACGCTTTTGCCCGCGACTATCGGCTCTAATAAATCAACAGTGTCCATTCAGAGCGATTCCGCTCGATTTCCCGCTCAAATTTATCGATATTACACAAAAGTTGTAGATCTTTTTATTACCTACAACTTTGCCATTTAATTTTTTTCCATAGGACTTCTAGTTTAGCCGGAAATCGAGATAAACCATTTTTTACCCTTAAAACTCCCCCCCTTTTTTCCCGAGCTCAGATCGCCCGTAAATTATTTTTCCTTGTATTTTTATAATATTCTCCTCTTTTTCCAATGGGTTTCATCCTACGTACTGTGATTTTTTTTTTGGTTTCAAAAATTATCGACTCTGGGCTATAGGGAGAACCGCGGCCGCCGACGCGCTTATAGGCACGCTCCCGCCGCCGCAATTTTTAAATCTGTAATATCTTCGAAAGTATTCATTTAAATCATATGCTGTAAAGGGCCATATGGATTTATATAAAATCAACAATGCATTTAAGGTATTTAATTAGATAAGGATTAATGCTGTATTGGTTGAAATCGCTTCGAAAATTAGCCATTATTTGTCGTAAAAAGTAAATGACAAAAAAATGTTATTGTGGGATATCCATAAGAGATAGACATATACCATCGCGGACTTTTCTGTAGACCTTTTCAATGTGTATAATACTTAGTACATTATTTTGATAAATCTCGTAGGGTTCAGCCTGCGTTTGCAATGTAAGCGGAAAAAATGTAATTATTTACGACATCACATTAGAAATCTCAAAAATAACAGTATTTCTCCACTATTTAATGGATGTTATTATACATATAAACCTTCCTCTTGAATCACTCTATCTATTAAAAAAAACCGCATCAAAATCCGTTACGTAGTTTTAAAGATTTAAGCATACAAAGGGGCATAGGGACATAGGGACATAGGGATATAGGGACAGAGAAAGCGACTTTGTTTTATACTATGTAGTGATAGTGATATATACTTATACCTATAGATGAAGTATCAGTGTTGTGCCTACACCAATATATTATTATGTAGAAAATAACATCTATCTTCAAATAGGTAGCTTAAATAAACATTGATAAAAAGGTGCACTTTAGTTGTAGGCGTGAGACGCGAGGCATCGCTAACTAAAGAAGCATCCGACATATTGACAGAGGCTGCCACGAGCTGTTTGTTGTTTGTTATTACAGACTGGAACGATATGTTGCGCAAATATTTGTTTATTTCACAAACTCTTATTTCAGTTGCAAACTGTGCCAGTGTTGGTGCTCGCAGACTCGCCTGTGACGTGGTTTTCAAATAAACTTAGTGTTTTTTGATTCGTTCTTTACACCATTAATTGGTTTATTGAAAATACTTATTATTACTGCGGATGCAAATATTTAGTCATTATCTTTTACACGCGATGTCAAGGATTTTCCCGCTACAAAATTTAACTTATGTCACTCTCCAGGTCCGCAATTATACCCATGCAAAAAATCACGTCAATCTGTAGATGTGTAGAATAGATCTGTTGCGGCGTGATTAAAGAACAAGACAACAAATTAACAAACAAACAAAAACACTCGCATTTATAATAATATTTGTAAGGATTAGATATGTAATATTGACAAGATTTCACCAGACGAAAACAGTATAGTTAATCTGAGTTTGCGCACCTCCAAAACTTTGCCAACTACTACCTACGTACGTATCGAAAAACTACTGTAATAATATTTAATGCAAAATGAACGCAAAGACTTTTTTAACCGACTTCAAAAAAAGGAGGTTCTGTATTCGACCCGTATGTATGTATGTATGTATGTATGTATGTATGTATGTATGTATGTAAGTATGTTCGCGATTATCTCCGCAACTAATGAACCGATTTTGATGATTGTTTTACTATCGTAATCTACATGCTTTCAGGAAGGTTTTAGTGTATAACACATCGAGTTATCATTCTTACATACGAAGTTATAACCATAAATGTATACATATGTCACTAATATGTTCTCTGATATTGCCAGACCTATTGCTAAAGTCTAATATAGCTATTCTGTCAAAAGACTTCACTCTGCTACGCCTACGTAACGTTGACCTTTTGCAAAAATTTTTGGGCCGAAGTCAGTACAGCTGTACTATAGAGTGATTCCTTGGAGTTTGTGCACGGTTACGTGTATTTCCATTCTATACAAAGCCAAGGGTGTGAAACTGGTCTCGTATAGATTGTAAATTACTTTTTAATCAAGGTCTTCCAAATTATACAAGAGTAGTACCTACGCACACAAACTAATCTTGCATAGATCGGAAGTTAGGTTAGGTTGGGTTAGAACATTATAAAACCATTCACCTATACTTAGTATGACACATAAAATGTATGTAATATGTCACAGGATATTTAATAATAATTAATAATATATAGGTCATAATCTATTTTACTTAGTTCTCATTAATATTATTATTAATATAAAGAAAACAAATCACTAAAAAGCATAAAATAATTTTTTTCAAAGAAAAATGAACCGACTTCAAACGTATCGAACTAAAAAGTTTAAAATAATTTTTTATTCATTTAGATTGACGATTAAACTACCTAACTCAAATAATATATAATTTTTTGGAGTCGGCGCCAAACCACATTCAATTCGTCTTAGTAAAATCAGAGTAACTATCCACTTTTGAATGCGAGCGTGGTGAACCATAATAGTCGCGGAGGGTGAGGCTGTCCAGGACGCGGGGAGCATATTTTCAACTTGAAAAGTACGAGTCATTTGGCGCCGACTTCAAAAAATTATATATTATTTGAGTTAGGTAGTTTAATCGTCAATCTAAATGAATAAAAAATTATTTTAAACTTTTTAGTTCGATACGTTTGAAGTCGGTTCATTTTTCTTTGAAAAAAATTATTTAAAGTCGTAATTCAATAGGTACTTCGAATATTTATTTTACAACATTTCTGCTTGGGGCGCTGGCTTTACACGAATGCTGAATGTACTGGCGAAGTCAAACCTTAAAATAAGCCAGTTTAGGTCAATTTTACTCTGAAGTCATTGTATTTCGACCAGTAGTATTTAGTAAACTTTTCGGGCTTAAACAGTAATATTAAAAATATTCTCATTCATCGTATACACAACATCCAACCGCCATGCAGAACATATGTACAAAATATGCCGACATATATATATTTATTATGTAGAAAATATAACTATCTATACACAAACAAACATAAACACCGATACAAAAGAGCACTTTATGTTGCTGTGTGATTCGAAGCATCGGGACGTAAAGAAGCGTCCCACATAAATTATTGACACAGGCTGCCATGAGCTGTTTGTTATTACAGATTGGAGCTCCGTGATATGCTGTGCAAATATTTGTTTGTTTGACAAATTCTTATTTCAATGTTGGCATTTCCAAAGAGGCTTGCTTTCCAAGTAATAGTGGAGGTGGTGTGTAAAGAAAATTTGTGCTCTTTGATTCATGACTATCAAAAGCACAGTTTATTTGAGCACCAAAATGGAACGAAAACATTATCCTACTAATAATATTATAAAAGTGAAAGTGTGGATGTTTGGATGTTTAGATGTTTGTATGTTTGGATGTTTGTTACTCAATCACGCCGCAACTACTGAACCGATTTGGCTGAAATTTTGAATGGAGATAGATTATGCTCTGACTTAAAACATAGGCTACTTTTTATCCTGGAAAAATCCACAGTTCCCACGAGATTTTGAAAAAACCGAAATCTATAGCTACAGCTATATAGGTACATTACTATAGCAAACTTTCTTGAAAGTAGGTATGAAGGTTGAAAAAGGGAGCGGGAACGGGAACCGAAAATCCATGATTCCCTCAGGATTTCTGAAAAATTGAAACTCACGCGGGCGAAGCCGCGGGCATTCTCTAGATATATAATAGTTTCTCTATTTGGTTGTTTTGTAAAGTTGCTATATTAAATACTAGATGGTGCCCGCGTCATCATCCGCGTGGATTTAGGTTTATTTTTTTTTAAATACTTACTGTGGCATTTGGCAACTAGACTTCATTTGTGCTTTTCGGGGATTAAAGTTGCCAATGTCAATTTCCGCGACGCAAGCTACCTCTGTACCTTTCATATAAATCGGTTAAACTACTGGACCTTTAAGAATCCAGTGGGAACTCTTTAATTTTTCGGGATAAAAAGTAACCTATGTCCGTCCCCGGAATGTAAACTAACTCTTTACCAAATTTCATCAAAATTGGTTAAACTGTTGGGCCTTGAAAAGCTAGCAGACAATCAGACAGACAAACAAACAGACAGACAGACACTTTCGCATTTATATTATTAGTATAGACAAGCGGACACCCACGACTTCGTTCGCGTGGATATTTAATGGTTTTTAAAAATCCTGAAAATGTGAAAGTCCCATCAAAATCGATCCAGCCTTTTAGAGATTAGTCGGTAATCTTTAAAGTATCTACTTTCTAACAAAAAAAGATTGAATGAAATCGGACCACGCGTTATTGAATTACAGCTAAATACACGTTCTGACTTTCATCCCCTCTCCCTAGGGAACCGTGCTGAATTTTAGGATAAAAGTATCCTATATGTTACTCCGTAGTATGAACTTAAATCGTACCAAGTTTCGTTTCAATCCATTCAGTAGGTTTTGCGTGATGCGCGCACAAACATACAGACAAACAGACAAACATACAAACAGTCAAACAGTCAAACAGACAAAAATTTCAAAAATAGCTTTTTTACGTTCTATTATACAACAACCTAACATCCCCCTGCAGTTATTATTTTGCAAAAATCTTCAATGTACAGATACGGCAAGTCTACGATTTTATTATATGTATAGAAGAAGATTTGGGTATACCTTACATAAAGACGCTATACATAGACACCTTTAAAACTTCGTAATTTTTTAGTACCTGCCTACTACTAGAAGGTAAATTAGGCACCCATTTCAAAAGAAAATAATTAATAAGCATAATTTTTTTGTCTAAATTAAACAGTTTTAAAAGCTTCGTTCACGCAGGGTGTCTTGACTACAAAATTACCGTTACAACTTTTAGTTTTGTTCAACCGTTCAACCGAATGGTTTGAAAGCTATCTTTTATCACTTAGCAACTACTGAATAAGTATTTCATAGCGAGACACGGAAACAATAGTAATTCACACAAATTGAAAATACTGCAAAAGTGAAACGGGCACGCGATACTAGTATTTTTTTTTTTTGGTTTGTTTGGATATTATCTTCAAAATGTACGGATATCGGTATTCTGAAAACTTGGAAAGTCTTATCGCACAAAGAATAAAGACTATTCTGGAATGTATACTTAGCGATGATAGTGGGTAGGGTATCCATATATCCGTAAAAAGTGATTGTCCTAAACTTCGGCCTGCTCGTTGGAGTTTGGTTCAAATAATTGTATTCTTATGACATTTTATATGCATTACATTGTCGCTAAGTGTAGGCCAAATAAGAAAGTTTCAAATCACAGAGCGGTACGAAGTTTATCTACATGATCAAACTAGAAATGAAGAAGATCCGTAGAAGAACCAGGCACCGACTGAAGTGGCAACGGGCGAGGCACATAGTTTGATGAACGGATAGACGTTGGGGTCCCAAGTTGTTGTAATGGAGACCTCGCATAGTAAAAGCGCACGGTTAGCAAACCCCGCCACTAAACAGTCTGGTGAAATCAGTCTACTCTCAGGGATCTACTGGATACAAGCACTGCAAGATGATGCGTATGAAAGTCCCTTCAAGAGATAATGGTACGCGCCGCGTGACCACGGTGGCAGCGAGGGCGCCTCGGCTGCGTTCGGTAATGATCGGTCACGCGCGCGCTGGCGCCGCCATGTCGGGATCTGTTGGATGACGCGCGCGAGTGGTGTGTCTGAAGAGCTATCGTTTTTTTAATGGTACATTATAAGTGTGTGAACAGATAACGAATTTTATTTATCAATAAGTTGTCCAGCTTTGGATGTCCAATACAACGTTTGTTTAAATTAACATATCCTACTTTTTCCTATCGTATGGTCACAGTATTCAAGACATTTTGTAACAATGTTCTGCACTGTGGCAACTCGGGCTTAATTTTATTGTAACACCGAAAATTATTTATGTCGACTTAGCACGCAGGGGCTGCGACAAATTCGCTGCTCGTCGACCGGCACGCCAAGCTGTAAACTACGGAGCGCGGGCTGCGAGCGGGGACGAGCGCTTATATAAATTACATCTACTTTTTGTCAGCAGCTAAAAAACAATTAAAATGAGACAAATAAAACAATTTTTTTACCCGACTACTAGAGTGTTATGGGTTTGGGAGTCAATATACATATACATATAACTAGCGGACCCGGCAGACGTCGTCCTGCCCGGTGACATACCAACATCAGCGCCACCTACGGAGACCCCGGTAGGTTACCTGTACCTACTCGGTAATTGTTTTTAAACCATCCAAGAACCTATTAAAATATACACAAAAAATTTCATCCTAATCGGTCAAGCCGTTTAAGAGAAGTATGGTGATAAATACACGTACACAAGAATTATAATTAGGTATAAAAGTTATAAAATTACAACGAAAAGTGGCATTGATTTATATATATATAGGGTAGTTGATCCCATTTTTTTATGAAAAAGTCTTTATTTAGAAATCTCTATAATTATAAGTGATGATAGCCTAGTGGTTACGGCTTCAGCCTCCCTTTCGGGGGGACCGAGTTCGATGCCCGGCACGTATGACGTACCTCGACTTTTCGGAGCTATGTGCGCTTTAAGCAATTAAATATCACTCGTTTTAACGATGAAGGAAACCTACTTACATGCCTGAGAGTTTTCCTAAATGTTTTCAAAGGTATGTGAATTCCACTCCCCACTTGGACAGCGTGGTGGACTACGGCCTGAGAGGAGACCCGTGCTTAGTAGTAGATCGGTTATGGGTTGATAAAAGGAAAATTATGACTCTATATTATCTAAAGTTGAAGAAAATTTTTAGATTCGCTTTAAAGTAAATAGCGTATTAAATCTAGTGGCAGGTGTACTTGTCAAATGACAGAAAAGGGATGCACGAACAGAAAAGTGACGTCACCGCAGATTTATGTGCGGGCGTGCGAGAGAGAAGGCGAGATGCGCGCCCTACGCCCTCACCCTTCCGCTTGGCTTCATTTAAAATATGAATAGCTGCCTCATTTGACAAGCAATTTTGGTTCCGTTCACAGAAAGATTTCTTTTCTTTTTTGCGTAGTATAAAATAATTATCGAAATGAAACTTGCCTATCTATACCTATTTCATTATGACTACTTTATTCTTTTGACTGACTCATGTTTTGCGCAAAGAAATTAATGTAATGTAATAAAATCAGGTATCGTTTGTTACGCCTTTCCGTAGGCCCGACTGTTTTTTCGTAGGTTTGACTCAGTAGTCACCGAGATTTTGACGTAATTTATTTGTTTATGGCCTGTTTCACCACCTTCTGATAAGTATCGAATAGCTATCTACAACTTTTGTCTTTGTCACTTGACATAAAGTAAGAAAGTGACAAAAGTTACGTTTAGGCTTTCCGACACTTATTCAGAAGGTGGTGAAACAGGCCCTTAGTGTACAAAAATAGCCATGAAAGTGGCATTTTGCGCTATTTCGAAATATAAAAACAGAAAATCAGAAATAAATCACAAAAAGGAGGTATTTCTATACTTAACACGTGTTTATTTTGGCACGCGTGAATTCTTAGCACCTATACAGTGATGATCGCTGATCTACTCTATATATTATATCTGTGACAATCATATTTTTAGTACGATAATAGGCTACTTTTTGTCTCGAGAAACGGAAGTTCCCGCTGGATTTTTTTAAACCCTTACTCTACGAAGTCGCGGGCAAATGCCAGTAATGTTTAAAATTGTTGATATTCAAAAAACAATTTGTGTACCAATTATGAAAATAAATTACTTCGACTTTGACATAATAGCGCATACGGCAAATGAAAATACGTCATAAGTCAATACCTACGGTTCGAAATAAACTTACAACAGTTAATACATCTGTAATTGAAGTGAGGTGCCTGTGTGCGGAGGGGAGAGCGAAATGGCGTCACAGTGAATGGCGGGCCCCACAAAAGGCCCCTCCAAGACGTCGCGCTGACGGCTTCCGTGCCGAGGAGCATCCTTTATATAACTTTACACCGCTATAACTACTCGCGGAACACCTTTTATATAAGTTTCCACCGCTATCACTCAAGTTCCCTACTGAAATTCAGTGCTTAGAAATATCACGGTTTTCATCTACGAATATGTGTGGGGTATATCAAAAGGGAGTTGCTGCTTAGTATTTCTCATTGCTGTAGGTCGTTTACCCTTTTCATTTATCAAATAATAATAGTAGGAGTTTTCTTTGGATTATATCACGCTGAGAGTTACTGCCTCGTTGGTCTAGTAACTGCTTCGTTGGTCTAGTGGTTAGCATATTCAACCGCAGATCACGAGGTCCCGGGATCGATTCCCGAGTCGGGCAAATAATTATTAGGTATTCGGTTTTTCTGTCAAGAAATCTCAGTGCCAGCCCGAAGTTGGAAGCTGGCGGTGTTTCACCCCCGTGCCTCGGAGAGCACGTTAAGCAGTCGGTCCCGGTTATTATCACTATCATGTGACAATAGTCGTTAAAGCCCGCCAACCCGCATTGGAGCAGCGTGGCGGGTCTGAGCTCTAAATCCCTCTCTCCTATGAGAGAGGAGGCCTGTGCCCAGCAGTGGGACGTTAAAAGGCTGTTGTGGTGGTGGTGGAGAGTTACTGGACACAAGCGGCAAAGATCGTAAGACGTTCTGTAACGATCCTTACAGGAGACCTATGTCCAGCAGTGGACTTTTATCCGTTGAAACGACAATGACGAAGCAAGGCTGAATTGCTAGACAGGAAAGCTGGCTCATGTTCTACACGTCATCATTATACCTATTTACCGGCCCAGTACAGGGTACGGGTCTCCTCTCAGAATGAGAAGGGTTAAGCCGTAATCCACCACGCTGGCCGAATGTGGCTTGGTAGACTTCACACGCCTTTAGGAACGTTATGGAGAACTCTCAGGTACGCAGGTTTCCTCACGATGTTTTCCTTCACCGTTAACGCGAGTGATATTTAATTAATTATTATTATATTTAATTAATTAATTATTATTATTTAATTAATTAATATTATTATTTAATTAATTAATTATTTAAAACGCACATTACTCTGAGAAGTTGAGGTGTTTTTTTTTTTTTTTGGAGTTATATGTTTATATGCATTCCCCAATTTAGGCAAGGGTTAAGGTACCTATCAAAAGTAGCGCCATATTCTTTGGTCTACAAGGTTGTCAAAAAATATCACACCAAATAATTACTGATTTAATTCTTGCTTTAAAATTTAGTATCAAAGACTAGGCTAGTGTACCTACTCGACAGCGAGCGAGACAACTGGCGTGCCTCAAGCTACATTTTATAAAAGCCAACTTGAAACGCTGGCGTCATCATACATTTGCCGGGGATCGAACTTGGTTCACCCGAAGGAGAGGCCTAAGTCTTAACCACTAGACTATCACCGCTTCCATGTTCTGCACAAACAATATTTTATTGTAACCTATTAGTGTTTAAACACACTACGCCGAAAATACGCGATCGAATTTCCGTGGCTGATTTTACGTTCCGACGGATTCGGCTAATATGACACACGAGAGCCGAAATTACGCGGCAGAAACTTGGGTCGCATAATATAATGTGTTGCTATACAAAACATTGCCGCCGAATCGCTGCAGAACTTACGCGCGACCGAAGTTCGGCTGTACGCTTTAACGCGACGTAATTTCGGTTTGGTGTGTCATCAGTAATAAAATATGTATTGCAGGCGTAGTCACGCCGAACTTCGGTCGCGTATTTTCGGTATAGTGTGTTTAAACCACAGTTAAACACTTAATGCCTGCACATTGTACCTAGCGTACTCTACGCTATAGGAGCTCTGAAATTTCGGCGGCATGGGAAACCGCGGCGCGATATACAGCTCGTATATATCTCCAGTTAGTTTCAGAGCGCCAATAAATCTGTCGGGCGTCCCGCTCCCAACGCTACATCGTTAACATATTTATATCTTCGTTATAAACGTAAATTAACTCAATTTCGACTATGTACACGTCGCGACATTTATATTATTAAAAAAATGTTGAATGAAAGCGCTAATATATTACATTATTTTTATTGAAATAAATAGTAATTTAATAAATAATATAATACGACGATGACTTTAAACGAAAATTACTTGCAGTCTTCTTCATTTTCCACCATTAATATTTTACAAAATAATATACTTAGTATGGATTCATCGTAGCTACGTCGTAGACCTACGTAGATTACTGTAGACCTTCTGTAGAATGTCTACAGTGTAATCGTAGAAAATGTAACCTTATAACTGTAGTTCTACGATTAGAATTAAATGGTCGTTTATGGTCGAAAAAATATTATAAATTTTTATTATAAACTGTGTGCTTAGTCTAAAGCGGAGCACTCGAAAACGAACTCGAAAACTATTGATCGATTTCAGAGTAAAATAGACCTAAACTGTCTTGCATTAAGGTTTGAGTTCGCCAATACATTCAGCATTGTTCGAATGCTGAATGTATTGGCGAACTCAAACCTTAATACAAGCCATTTTAGGTCTATTTTACTCTGAAATCGATCAATAGTTTTCGAGTTCGTTTTCGAGTGCTCCGCTTTAGACTAAGCACACTGTTACGTAAGATGAATGAGCTCATTTTCTCATACAAATATTAAGTGCCTTTTTAACCCCCGACGCACGACGGGGTGTTATAAGTTTGACGTGTCTGTGTGTGTGTGTGTGTATGTGTGTGTGTGTGTGTGTGTGTCTGTCTGTCTGTTCCCCTGTAGCGCTCAAACGGGTGGACCGATTTGAATGCGGTTTTTTTTTTTGTTTGAAAGGTGAATTAGTCGAGAGTGTTGTTAGCTATGTTTGACGAAAATCGATCCAAGATGGCCGCCGCTACCAAATGGTGGATTACATATTTTTTCACAACTCTCATAATATGGGTATCAAATGAAAGAGCTTGACGGGCTTGACTAGTAGAATAGCACTATGGAAATCCAAGATGGCTGCCGCCACAAAATGGCGAATGTCGGGGGTTTTTAAATTTTTAATTTATACTTGTTAAGTGATTTTTTTAGTATAAATACAGCAGAGGAGCCGGTAGAAGGAGGATATCCTGGCTTAAAAACCTTCGCCAGTGGTTTAAAATGAGGTCCAGATTACTATTTAGGGCAGCAGTCAACAAAAATCAAATCAAATTAGCCTTAATGGTTGCCAACTTCCGCTAGCAGATGGCGCTAAAAGAAGAAGAAAGACATTACATATTATGTACTAATTCATACTCAATTACTATTATACATGTAGGTACGTGTAAAATTAATTATTATTAACTAGTGGATCCGGCGGACTTCGTCTTGCCCGGTGACATATCGACATCAGCGTCACCTACCGAGACCCGGTAGGTTACCTGTACCTACATGGTAAATTGTATTTTCAAACCATCCAGGAACCCATTGAAATATACACACAAAATTTCATCCAAATCGGTCCAGCCGTTTAGGAGGAGTTAGATGACAAACACACGTACCTACGGAAGAATTATATAGGTACAGGTGAGAGAGTTTACCGTATCCACGCAACGGGATGTTTGACAGTTACGAAACCCGTGAACATTTTATATGGGAAAATGTTTTTTCTTTTATTTTATTTTTTTCGTCAATTTTCCAATGTTTTTAATAGTTATTAGCTATTCGGGACGGAGACAAATACAAAAAATTAATAACCATGAAAATCGCTCCAGCCGTTCTCGAGTTATAAGTGTTCGAACTAACACGACTTTGTTTTATATATACAGTGTGTCCGGGATCGAATTAGCGATATTTTAGGGACATATTCTACAACTCATTACCTCTCTGAAAATACCACTTATTAGGGCCTGCCCCTCTCCCCCTCCCAGGGACAGCCATTTCAATTTGGTGTGCGTTTTTGTGGGTATGTGCGCACAAAAAATGTAATAACTCGAAAGTCTGCTGATGCACAGGTCTTCAAATGACCTTATTCGATTGGATACAATATTCTCCATCACTAAATACCAAACAATAGAATAAAATGTTAAAATAACTCAACCAAAAATGCTTCGGAAAAAAATTATTTTTTCAAAAATATTGAAAACTACAAGTTTTTGCTGCATTTTGCAAAAACGAGGTCGTTAAGATTACATTGTTAAGTATTAAATCGACAGTTTTTGAGATAAGCAACAAAACGACATAAAATTTTTTACTGTAAGTTATTTACTTTTGGAGATATTATTGTTTAAACATAACTTAACCGCGAGCGCGTAAGTTCTTATGTTATTCGAATGTGGGTTTCCATCGCATACCTCGGGCGATCAGGTAATAATAATATTGTTTTTGATTAGTCAGCGATTGAGGTTAAAACTAAGAATCGGACCCCTACTTCAACTGATTAAAAATTCGTATAAAAAATTGAAATATCTGAAATTTTATTTTGTTGTTCCTGGCGAGGAGGCGTTATGATCGCTACTTAAGTTATTACTCATTTTTGTTTGTGATTCAGGTTTGTGATGTTTGCTAAGTTTAAAGACATGCTTACTCGGTATTATTATAGCCATAAGAGAGCATTTAGATGTCAACTATTCGCCTTGGATCGGACGTGGCAGCAATTCAATGGAATGGCGACCTCATTCTCCAGACCTTACACCTTTGGACTTCTTTTTATGAGGACCTATGAAGCAGAAGGTCTTTTATATGGTACCAAATACCAGAAAAGAATTATTGGAGACGATCTTGTCCGTTGCAGATAAAATAAGTTGTATTTGGACATGATCCAACGATCCTCCCAACATGAAGCAACTAGCTAACAGAACAGAGATGGTAATTTCGGTTTGTGGCGGAAATAACCTAGTTTTTAGGATATCTTTAGAGTTATTGAGTTATTGAGTTTATAACTAACAAAAATTAAATTATAAAGTTAAGATTTTTTTACCTTATTTGCAGTAAAAAAATGATGAATCTTAAATTTGGGTTCAATACTCGTAATTCATGCTTGGGGACGAAGTACATACAATTACCAATATCTCCAGAAGTAAGTAACTTACAGTCAAATTTTTTATGTCGTTTTGTTGCTTATCTCAAAAGCTGTCGATTTAATACTTAATAATGTGGTCTTAATGACCTCGTTTTTGCAAAATGCAGCAAAAACTTGTAGTTTTCAATATTTTTGAAAAAATATTTTTTTTCCGAAGCATTTTTGATTGAGTTATTTTAACATTTTATTCTATTGTTTGGTATTTAACACAGAGAAAGGAGCTCCAGAGTCCGCATTAACACGAAATAGTATCAAAACGAAATCGTAAAATGTTGGCGGGGGACAGGGGAGAACGCGTTGTTGTGATTGGTTGACTCGAAAGTCATAAAATCAATTTAAATCAACTAGTGATGGGAATTGGACGTCGACCGTTTTTTATCGACGTATCATTATCGACATGATTTCAGTTGATAATAATTATGATAAAAATAAAACAAAAATTTAAATATTTAATATTATCTCTATCTCTATTTTTTGAAACCCGTTTTAGGATAATGAGGCGCTCTCGTCTGTGAATTTTATCAAATATTTATCGATATTTTAATAGGTAGGTATGGTTCAAATTACAATTAGTATGCACAGCAACGAATGCATACTAATATAATTTATAGACTCTCTACAACAACTCAACTCGACTCGACTCGACTGGACTCGACTGCACTCGACTGAACTCGACTGAACTCAACTGAAATCGACTGAACTCGACTGAACACGACTAAACTCGACTGAACACGACTGAACTCGACTGAACACGGCTGAACTCGACTGAACTCGACTGAACTCAACTGAAATCGACTGAACTCGACTGAACTCGACTGAACACGACTGAACTCGACTGAACACGACTGAACACGACTGAACTCGACTGAACACGACTGAACTCGACTGAACACGACTGAACTCGACTGAACTCGACTGAACTCGACTGAACTCGACTTAACTGGACTGAACTCGACTGAACTCGACTGAACTCGACTGAACTCGACTGAACTCGACTGAACTCGACTGAACTCGACTTAACTCGACTTAACTCGACTTAAGTCGACTGAATTCGACTCAACTCGACTTAACTCGACTGAACTCGACTGAACTCGACTTAAGTCGACTGAATACGACTGAACTTGACTGAACTCGACTGAACGAGTCGAGTTCAGTCGAGTTCAGTCGAGTTCAGTCGAGTTCAGTCGAGTTCAGTCAAGTTAAGTCGTATTCAGTCGACTTCAGTCGAGTTCAGTCGAGTTAAGTCAAGTTCAGTCGAGTTCAGTCGAGTTAAGTCGAGTTAAGTCGAGTTCAGTCGAGTTCAGTCGACTTCAGTCGAATTCAGTCGAGTTAAGTCGAGTTCAGTCGACTTAAGTCGAGTTAAGTCGAGTTCAGTCGAGTTCAGTCGAGTTAAGTCGAGTTAAGTCGAGTTCAGTCGAGTTAAGTCGAGTTAAGTCGAGTTCAGTCGAGTTCAGTCGAGTTCAGTCGTGTTCAGTCAAGTTCAGTCGAGTTAAGTCGAGTTAAGTCGAGTTCAGTCGAGTTAAGTCGAGTTAGGTCAAGTTCAGTCGAGTTCAGTCGATTTCAGTCGACTTAAGTCGAGTTCAGTCGATTACAGTCGAGTTCAGTCGAGTTCAGTCGAGTCTAGTCGAGTTCAGTCGAAATCAGTCGAGTTCAGTCGATTTCAGTCGAGTTCAGTCGAAATCCGTCGAGTTCAGTTGAGTTCAGTCGAGTTCAGTTGAAATCAGTCGAGTTCAGTCGAGTTCAGTCGAGTTCAGTCGAGTTCAGTCGAAATCCGTCGAGTTCAGTTGAGTTCAGTCGAGTTCAGTTGAAATCAGTCGAGTTCAGTCGATTTCAGTCGAGTTCAGTCGAGTTCAGTCGAGTTCAGTCGAGTTCAGTTGAGTTCAGTCGAATTCAGTCAATATCATTATTAAAATATTGGGATCACTTTCAATGTTCGCATTTTATCGATAAATTATATTTTTATTAGACCGCCATCTCTAACAAGCATGGAGCGAGAATGACTTATGCAGATAAACGTGAGAAAAAAGAGATGGCGATAAAAGACTTCAACGGGAGTGCTTTCGCATTTTGTGTTTTGCTGTACTATTTTAAATTATAATAATTATCCTTAAATTGAAGAATATGGGCTTACCTGTGAAATGTAATTCCGTCTTTATTAAGACTGGACATTTTCCGCACCATTTGACTGCACAGTAGGGCATCTTTGGCAGAAAAACACCTGTTTAGGGACTTCTTTACACAATGACGTCCGCTCACGGAATGAGGTACCGAATGTGGGCGGCGCATTTAAATTGGTGATTCCAGCGCATATGTGTGGTGAGTGCAGGTGCCCTGCTATTACCAGTCTTTATTTGACTGGTCTGTGGTATTTAATGATGGAGAATATTGTATCCAATCGAATAAGGTCATTTGAAGACCTGTGCATCAGCAGATTTTCGAGTTATTACATTTTTTGTGCGCACATACCCACAAAAACGCACACCAAATTGAAATGGCTGTCCCTGGGAGGGGGAGGGGGGCAGGCCCTAATAAGTGGTATTTTCAGAGAGGTAATGAGTTGTAGAATATGTCCCTAAAATATCGCTAATTCGATCCCGGACACACTGTATAGATACGTACTACCTACCACGTTAGGTACATATTCTTTTAAGGAATTTTGGAATATTTTATCAACAACGTACCTATACAGGCCTGGAAAAATGCAGAAACATTTTTTTCATGCCTCTCTACACGACTTAAAAAGCCTCCTCAGTTCATATAGCGTCAGTAAGGAGTCGCGACAGCTTTACAAAAAGCCAAATGATTTCTGAAAACCGTGAGTGTTATTGAAATTAATTCTGTATTTTTCAACTGAAGTCAAGTTGCCTGTGTTTTAAGATTTTTCTTACAATTGCTTTGTGTTTTTTTAAAGAATTGCTCTTTTGCCAGTCTTAAGTATTATTAAAAGAAGCTATGAGATTTTCTTATGCAACGTTCATGAAACGGTGATTTCTGTGAACTGCTAGTTGGAAAATTCTGTATTTACATAAAAGGAGACTTTAGACATAGTATATTATTTCCAGCCAACTGACTAGGCAGTGAACGATGTATAGTCCGTTTCAATAGAGTTGAGCTAAAATGTAAACCAATACACTTTTTTGCTGAAACTTGGCACGATTTAAGTTTATACTACAATTTCATTTCAATCCATTCTGTAGTTTTTTAGCAAAAAGGTGTGTTGGTTTATATTTTAGCTCAACTCTATTGAAACGGACTATGTATTTTTAGTCCGTCTTTGTATTTTTGTATTTTTAGTCTCCAGAGCCTGTCTTCAAAATTTACTTTGATTGGTTAATCACACTAATATTATAAAGGCGAAAGTTTGTGTGTGTGTGTTTGTTACTCTTTAACGCCGCCACTACAGAACCGATTTGGCTGAAATTTTGAATGGAGATAGATTATGCTAATGCCCTGCCCTTAACACATAGGCGACATTTTATCCTGGAAAAATCCACAGTTCCCACAGGATTTTGAAAATACCGAAATCTATAGCTACATCTATAGGTAGATTACTGTAGCAAACTTCCTTGAAAGTAGATATAAAGATTGGAAAAGGGAGCGGAAACGGGATCCGGAAATCCACGGCTCCCCCGGGATTTGTGAAAAACCGAAATTCATGCGGGCGAAGCCGCGGGCAGAAGCTAGTATTAAAATAAGAGCTAAACCCACTGAATTATTATGTAGGTACTAGAAAAGACAACGCTAACAAAATCTGTGTACCGCGAGCAGCAGCCCTCCTCCCGCGCGCCCCGCTCCTTGAGACATAGATGGGACTACTACAATACAGAGGCGACACATTGAGTATATTCTACCTATTGAGAAATCGCATCTGAGAGTTTGATTTACAATGTTTATTTTATAGCACTATGTGCCCCAAACTCGCACTTAAGCAACGTTTATCCGGGACTTGGGTATTCTATTACCTATTAAACCTCGAAAAAATAATAAAACTGCCTCGTTGGTCTACCATTGATATGCTTGACTGCGAATTTTTAGGTCATGGGTTTAATACCTAAGTCAGGTCAAGCCTGGCATTGGAAGTTAGCGGTGCTTTACCCCCGTACCTCGGAGAGCACGTTTAAAGCTGTCGGTCCCTGTACTTATCACTAATTTGTGATAATAGTTGTTAAAAACATAGCTAATTCATTCCCAACTAATTCACCTTTCAAACAAAAAAACCCGCATTCAAATCGGTTCACCCATTTGAGCGCTAAGGTGGAACAGACAGACACACACACACACACACAAACACGTCATACTTATAACACCCCATCGTTTTTGTATCGGAGGTTAAAAATAAAGTGTCTCATCTGCGTAGTTTCTTAGTCTATGAATTTCAGCGAAACATGGCAGCAAGTGCGGTGACGTACCGTAAAACGGGGTGAATAGGGACAAATTCCAACTTCACATAATTAAATTACATGTTTTACCAATAATTCAGTGAACTTACGAGTGAAAAGTAACTCCTTGGCCTTTACTTGTATTTCTTGAGTGGTTGGCACAGTATTGCAGTACACACCCAGGCATATTTAATTGATTTTAAATAGATCTCAAACACGTCACGCTCCGACAGACGCTCCGCGCAGACTAAGTGAGCTAAAGGTGCGTCCAGACTTGAACATTTCACCGAACCGAACAGCGAACATTTCGGCGAACTTGTTACGCTCAATGTGGACGGCGCGCTTGGAGCGCTTGAGATGGGTTACTGCGTAACAGTTCGGCGAAACTTTCGCCGAACTGTTACGCAGTAACCCATCTCAAGCGCTCCAAGCGCGCCGTCCACATTGAGCGTAACAAGTTCGCCGAAATGTTCGCTGTTCGGTTCGGTGAAATGTTCAAGTCTGGACGCACCTTAAGGTACGTTTACCATAACTCTTGTTACAAAAAACCAAGTCTCGGCGTCGACTCTATATAATAATTCCTCAAAGGCTAAACCTCGTTTTATAGGGGTTTCTCGAGAGAGACTTCTTTTAAGTATGACGTGCTTCAAAGTCTACCTTAAACGCGCAGGCAGATCAACAGCTTTCAGACATCTTATGTGCAGAGCTATTTAATAGTATAGCGATTTAATTTCAAATCCCTTTCATTATAGTTTTATAGCCCATCGCTCCACCACCACACTCCATAAACCTATTAACTTTAAACAATTATCGTCTGTAAATCTAGCGCAATAAAGTACAACATCGTGTACATCTTTAAATTTAACCATGGAAACCTTATTCCGTAGTCGCTACGCGCTTTGCCTGTCTCCAGGCAAGTTCATAAAATATTTTATGACAGCAATAAAACTAAATACTACCTTGCATTATGTAGTATATAATAGTATATTTAAGGACGTGCCGTTCATGTGGAAGGTATGAGTAGTAATGGTATAATGGTACCTACTATTGTTCCACTTCCAAGTAAAGCCCTCTACTCTACTATATTGTGACGGAATTATAAAGCAAATGAATAAATAGGTACGTATTTCAATTCACGAATTAATGTATATATATATTTGAGGGAGTTATGGAGTAGGTATAATCGCCAAAAAAAAATACGCGTCGAATTTAGAACCTCCTCCTTTTTTGAAGTCGGTTAACAAACAGAAACCGTAGTTTAATAATCCACTGCTTATCTGTGAAAATCCTGTCAAAATCTGTTTATCTGTCCTGTTTATCTATCTGTATCTTACGCCATAAAGGTTAAGGCGTATTCTTTATTTCCAGCTTTCACCGATCAATCTCCGCAAAACGTGTCTCTTCCATCCCACGCGACATTGGCGAAGTAAAATTTACCCAGTTGGTACAAACGCAAGCCATAAAATCAAGAATTGAATTTAATGGCGTACTCAAATAATCGTATGAACTTAATAAGATATCAATATTTCGGAACAACAGACACTTTAAATATTATTTTAATAAAAATCTTTAATGTATAATTGTATACAATGTATAAATAATATTATACTTTTCATCGGGTACAATATACATTCAACACACGTCGGGAAGCTTGGAGGCGATCGTTTGGAATTCCGCGCCGCCCGACAACGTCTCGCGTAGCAGCCAAGTGATTTATCGTAACTCGCCGCGGCCACCACTGGGTTTTAACTTAACTTGGCTTTTTGTGAACTGACTCTAATTCGCTACCTCCAACTTCGCACCCAAAAGATTCTCACTCAATACAGGCATAGGTAGTAGCTTCTACTACATACCAGAGTTTAATAAATAACTAACTAATTTAATAAACTTTACAATTGTGCAATGTACAGTCAGTATCACCTGAGCCAATCAATGTCACGGCTGCGCTTTAGAAGTAAGGAATAGAGTAGAAAAAATGTATATTAGGGTAAGTGTAAGTGTGTTTGTGCTCAATATGCTCAGTCTCAGTTTGCAGAACTCGAAAACTTTACTAAATACTACTGACCGGAACACAATAACTTCAGAGTAAAATTGACCTAAACTAGCTTATCTTAAGGTTTGAGTTCTCGATACATTCAGAATTCGTTTACAGCCAGCGCCCCAAGCAGAAATGTTGTAAAATAAGTATTCGAAGTATTGAATTACGACTTTAAAATAAGAGTATTTGGGTTAATTTTGCATTATGTAATATGTATTACACTTTTTTGATACGTAGTATTTGGTAAAGTTTTGGAGATGTTCAAACTGAGACTAAGCATATCTACAGGTGTCGAAGTGAAACATTCGTAGAGCGTGTTTTTGACGGTTTGTGTTATTATCATGCTATTGATAATACTAGTTCCTTGTCTAGGAACAAGTCTTGATGCTTTGTAAACGTTATTTTTAAAATGAAAATTAGCCATCTAAAATTATAAAGGTGAAAGTTTGTGTGTGTGTGAGTGTATGTTTGTTACTCTTTACCGCCGCAACTACTGAACCGATTTGGCTGAAATTTTGAATGCAGATAGATTATGCTATGACTTAACACATAGGCTTAAGCATAAAAATAGTAGGTACAAAAGTTGGAAAAGAGAGCGGGAACCGGAACCGTTATTCCACGATTCCCTCGGGATTTCTGAAACAACGAAATTCACGCGGGCGAAGCTGCGGGCAGAAGCTAGTTCATTATAAATGTTGTATTATTAGTAGTGGATACGACGTTAGTGAACGCGTGGGGTTTGAACCGTCGACCTTCCGAATTTCAGCCCGCTCGTTACCCGTTGAGCCACTTGACGCACTGGGATCTTAATTATTGAGATACCTTTGTGGGATTCAGTTACAGAATACAGTTTCAGATATTAATATACGAGCATTTCGGATATCCGATAGTTTGAGTGCTCCAAAACATCCCTGAATTAAATTCAACCCAAATACAATATAGATGACGACCTCCCTGGCGCAATGGTGAGTGCTGTGGTTTGAAAATTAGAAGGTCCTGAGTTCATTTCAAAGGGGCTATTTGGGAATTTATAATCTCTAATTTGTCTCTGGTCTGGCTTAAGCCGTGATTAGTTAGCACCCTACCGGCAAAGCTGTACCCGCCTAGCGATTTAGCGGTCGAGATACTATGCCGTGTATAGAAACCGATCAGGGATATCACACTAATATTATAAAGGCGAAAGTTTGTGTGTGTCTGTGTGTTTGTTACTCTTTGACGTCGCAACTACTGAACCGATTTGGCTGAAATTTTGAATGAAGATAGATTATGTCCTGAACACATAGGCTACTTTTTATCCTGGAAAATCCATAGTTCTCACGGGATTTTGAAAAAACCGAAATGAATAGCTACAGTTATAGGTAGATTACTATAGCAAACTTCCTTGAAAGTAGGTATAAAGGTTGAAAAATCGAGCGGGAACGGAAACCGGAAATCCACGATTCCCTCGGGCTTTGTGAAAAACCGAAATTCACGCGGGCGAAGCAGCGAGCAGAAGCCAGTAATTTAATAAAAAAAACTAGCAAACCTCTTCCGAGTTCTAGCCACCTCTTTCAAGCCAGCTTCTATTGGACTGCATCGTCACTTACCATCACGTGAGATCGCAGTCAAGGGCTCACTTGTAGAATGAATAACAAGAGATAAAATTCGTAAACTAAAACCCGACTGCGCTTAGTAATTTAATCTACTATATAAAAATAAGTCGGGTTTTCCTTCCTGACGCTATAACTCCAGAACGCACGAACCGATTTCCACGGTTTTGTATTCGTTTGAAAGGTCTTGGGCTCCGTGAGGTTTATAGCAAAGAAAAACACGCGAACGAAGTCGCGGGGGTCAGCTAGTTTACTATAAAATAATAATTTAGTGTCCAGGAAGCGCGGGGCAAGCAGCTAGTAGCGCCATCTATTATGTCTATCCGAAACTAAGTAATATTTTACTTTAGCCGCTCGGACGTCAAAAAAAACGCGTGCCCGGGATCGAACCCACGACCTCCGATTAGAAGTCGGTCGTCCTAACCACTAGGCTATCACAGCGTCAAAAAAGCTGTGATAGCCTAGTGGTTAGGACGACCGACTTCTAATCGGAGGTCGTGGGTTCGATCCCGGGCACGCACCTCTAACTTTTCGGAGTTACGTGCGTTTTAAGTATTTAAATATCACTTGCTTTAACGGTGAAGGAAAACATCGTGAGGAAACCTGCATGCCTGAGAGTTCTCCATAACGTTCTCAAAGGTGTGTGAAGTCTGCCAATCCGCTTGGCCAGCGTGGTAGACTATGGCCAAAATCCTTCTCACTCTGAGAGGAGACCCGTGCTCTGTAGTGAGCCGGTAATGGGTTGATCATGCTCGGACGTCACTATTCGATTTTTTTTTGTATATAAAATGTAGCCTATGTCACCCGGACTATAACAACGAATCAATAGACGCCTCATTTATTAAAATTGGCTTAGTAGTTTAGGCGCTACGATGGAACACAGAATCTCATACAACAATCGATCACAAACATACATAGACTGCTAAAATCATAACCCTTCCTTCTGGCTTTGCCGTATAGTCGGTTAAAAAAGGTGTAAGTATTAAGCATGTATACTAGTACCATAAAGAGAATAATAGTCTTCGCAGACGATCCTATTATTATGGCCGTAAAACATTTATTGTCTTACATAACTAAGTACAAGTAAGTTTGTTGAAATTGCTCAGCACACAATTCAGGTAAATATTATGACATCGGATTGATTAAGTAAGTTTTTATTGCGAACAACGCTGTCTGTATAACTTTCTTATACTTAACTAAGTATATTGTTTTATCTCAGTTTGGAATTAATTGTTAGAACAAATTGAAGATAAACGAATTAATGAAAACACTTTAATTATATCTATACTAATAAATAAAATTGAAGTGTCTGTCTGTAATATCGAAATAACTACGTCATATTAAGCTCATATGGTTATTTGAACGATACTATAACCGAATCACACGTTTTTAAAATTTTTGTCTGTCTGTCTGTCTGTCTGTCTGTCTGTCTGTCTGTCTGTCTGTCTGTCTGTTTGAACGGGCTAATCTTTGGAACGGCTGAACCGATTTTGACGGGACTTTCACATACAAGTAGAGAATTAACCAGGGAGTAACATAGGCTACTTTTTTAACCGACTTTCAAAAAAGGAGGAGTTGTGTTTTTCTACCTATGTACACCGATATCTCCGAGATTTCTGAACCGATTTGCGTAATTTTTTTTTTAATCGATAGAGAAACATTGCGACACTGTCCTACAAAAAATTTGGATTCCAACTCCTCAATCCTGATGCTGTAGGGGATCTGATCCCCAAAACTAATGGGATTTAGGCACTGTCGGTTATTTAAATTGATATTGGGGATACCAATTAAAGACTTTATTGTTGAATGACCTCGAGTAGGTACATGTCCAACTCCTCAACCCTGATGCTGTAAGGATCCCACGGAATTTTTCCGTTTTGTGGACGGGTTACTACTTACTACAGATAGGCTACTTTTTGTTCTGGAAAATCAAAGTTCCCATGAGATTTTTAAAAACCTAAATACACACGGGCGAAGCCGTGGGCATCATCTAGTATTAAATATGATTTGCCATTACATTTCCAACATTGTGTAAAAACCATAAAACTTAAAACACATTTTAAAAGAGCAGCAGAGTCTTGATTTTTCTTTTATAGAGCCACAAGCTAACAATCTAGTTATTATTGTTAGTTACGCAGCTTTGCACTATCCAGCGATGATAGTGACTATTCCTTGGGGGTGAGCGCTGTGATCTTATAAGCGGGAGGGCTGCCAGTGGCAATTTGGGAATTTCATAGGTACTTATGATTTCTAAATTGCCTCTTGTCTGGTCTGATGGGAGGCTTCGGCGCTATGGTTATCTATCGGTAATGGCGAGTTAGTGTTCCGGTGAAATCTTGCATAACAACCGGAGGAATCATACCCCTTCCAGGTTAAACCGCTGTTACCTTACTGCATCGTCATTAACATTATCGTCAAATGAAAAATACCTATACCTACTAAAAAAACTTAAAGACGGTAGGATAGGTACGGAAAAGGTGCAAGAGTTATATGTTTTTTGTATAGGTAGACTAGATGATACCCACGCCTTCGCCCGTGTGGATTTAGGTTTATAAAAATCCCGTGGGAACTTTTGATTTTCCAGAAAAAAAGTAGCCTATCTGTAGTAAGTAGGTATAGTCCCCAAAACAGAAAATCCCGTGGGATCCCCACGATTTCGGAATTCAATTCCTTACAGCATCAGGGTTGAGGAGTTGGATATGTAGCTACTCGAGTTCATTCAACGATAAAGTCTTTAATTGGTACCCCCAATATCAATTTAAATAACCGACAGTTCCTAAATCCCATTAGTTTTGAGGATCAGGTCCCCTACAGCATCAGGATTGAGGAGTTTGAATCCAAATTTTTTGTACGACAGTGTCTCAATGTTTCTCTATCGACTAAAAAAAAATTACGCAAATCGGTTCAGAAATCTTGGAGATATAGGAGAGGTAGAGAGAGAGAGGTAGAAAACACAACTCCTCCTTTTTTGAAAGTCGGTTAAAAAAGCAGCCTATGGTACTCCCTGGTTAATTCTCTACTTGTATGTGAAAGTCCCGTAAAAATCGGTTCAGCCGTTCCGAAGATTAGCCCGTTCAAACAGACAGACAGACAGACAGACAGACAAAAATTTAAAAAAAAAACGTGTGAATCGGTTATGGTACAGTTCAAATAACCATAAGAGCTTAATATGAGGTAGTTATTTCGAAATTACTAAAAAAGCTGTGATAGCCTAGTGGTTAGGACGACCGACTTCTAATCGGAGGTCGTGGGTTCGATCCCGGGGCACGCACCTCTAACTTTTCGGAGTTATGTGCGTTTTAAGTATTTAAAATATCACTTGCTTTAACGGTGAAGGAAAACATCGTGAGGAAACCTGCATGCCTGAGAGTTCACCATAATGTTCTCAAAGGTGTGTGAAGTCTGCCAATCCGCTTGGCCAGCGTGGTAGACTATGGCCAAAACCCTTCTCACTCTGAGAGGAGACCCGTGCTCTGTAGTGAGCCGGTAATGGGTTGATCATGATGATGATGATGATGATGATGATGATTTCGAAATTACAGACAGACACTTCAATTTTATTTATTAGTATAGATATTAGGTACACAAAAACATAGTTACGACTCTTGCACCTTTTCTGTTCTGTTAGGCACTGTTACCATTTTCTTCAAAAATGACTGGAGCGATTTTAATGCGGTTGTTTGCATTAAATTGGTATCACCTATGAGGTGTTTACGGACGATAATAATTTTACGTGATAACGTCATAAGAAAACATTGCTTCTGTCGCTTTTTATGCTTTTTCGTGCGTGTAGCTGGCGTTCATCGATTTATAAGGCGTTATCTATCTTCTAAAACTGTAACAGATGTCAGATCCAATTCTGTACATTGAAGATATTTTGAAATTTTTTATTGGAGGGCAATCTATAATCGATACTGAAGCCAAAACTGCAATTTTTTTCATTTTTGTCTGTCTGCCTGTCTGTCTGTCTGTCTGTATCTTGGCCGCGCATCACGCCGAAACTACTGAATGGATTCGAATGAAACTTGGTACGATTTGAGTTTATACTCCGAGGTAGGACATAGAATACTTTTTATCCCGAAATTCAGCACGGTTCCCTTGGGAGAGGGGAAGAAAGTTAAAACGTGTATTTAGTTGTAATTCATTAACGCGTAGTTCGATTTAACTCATTCTATTTTTGTTAGAAAGGTAGTACTTTAAGTATTGTCCCGTAAATATTTCAAGGTCATAGGTTTTTTAGTTCAGAAATGACAGGCATTTATTGGGTTCAAATAACTTGGGACCCGGATCTTTGAACGTACGGCTTATTTTAAACTACTGGTGTGCATTTAAATTTATGTTTGTCGATCTGTCTATTTGTTCCAGCTAATTTCCGAAACGGCTGGATCGATTTTGATGGAACTTTCTGGTGAGGTTATAAGGAGTAACTTAGGCTACATTTAGTTTAGGTACAAAAAAGGATTATGGGATCCAATCCGATCCTATATAAAAGGCTATATCCACGCGGACGAAGTCGCGGGGATCAGCTAGTCATCAATAAAGTAAATAGGCTTAATTAGTTACCTATACATACTATTGTATTCGTATTTTTTCGGTTAGAATAAAAAAAGAAACTCAAAGTTGTATATTTCCTAGTTCCTACTCTGTGCGCCGCGCTGGTTGTTTATGGTCACAGTTTGCGGTTCGCGGTGAGCCGCCTCATGGGAAATTAGCGAAGACGCGATCTAGACCTCACAAAACACCTATTTCTGAACTTTTTAACTGCTTACAAATGTGAAATGGCGGGCTCTATTTTTTTGTCAGAAAGGAAATACTTTAGAGATTATAACATAAATATTACAAGGTCATTAATTTTGTAGTTCAGAAATTACAGCCTTCACAACTCTCAGTATTCCACATAACTTGGAACCCGGTTTGCTCAGGAACCTTTAAACGTCCAGATTATCATCTGGGGTGCATTACAGTTTCTGTTTAACTGTCTCCGAAATGCTGGACCGATTTTGATGGGACTTTCATTGGGAAAAATTTAGTTATGGGAAAGAGCAATTAAAAATTGATACTCATTACTGTAGTTTCATTTTAGTGCGCGACTTTTAACAGTATGAGCTCAAAGAAGAAGCTTAGGAAACACAAAGAGTTCCCGCGGCATTTTTAAAACCTAACTCCCCGCGGACGAAGTCGCGGGCATCCTCTAGTCTAACAATAATATTCTACTGACTGAATATGCAAAAAAACGTATTGTTATACTTATGTTCTTATGCTCATAATGCTGCGTCCACACACTCGTTATAAAACAACAAACAGACAGATAGACAAACAAATCAGATCGACGGAAAAGCGCTTACAAGCCAGTACCTAACTCATAAAAGTTTCATCATAATCGGATGAATAGTTTAGAAAGGCTTATGAGACATACGGACAAACATTGATTTTTATTTACATCCACCACCACCACCACCACCACTACAGCCTTTTAACGTGCCAATGCTGGACACAGGGCTCTCTTAAGAGAGAGGGATTTAGAGCTTAGACCCGCCACTCTGCTCCAATGCAGGTTGGCGGGCTTTAACGGCTGTTGTCACATTATAGTGATAATAACCGGGACCGACTGCTCTCCGAGGCACGGGGATGAAACACCGCCAACTACCAACTCCGGGCTGGCACTGAGAATTTCTTGACAGAAAAACCCAATACCTAACAATGTTTACCCGACCCGGGAATCGAACCCGGGACCTCGTGAGCTGCAGTAGAATATGCTAACCACTAGACCAACGAGGCATTTATCTATATCTATACTTAATAAATAAAATTGAAGTGTCTGTCTGTAATTTCGAAATAACTACCACATATTAAGCTCATATGGTTATTTGAACGATACCATAACCGAATCACACGTTTTTAAAATTTTTGTCTGTCTGTCTGTCTGTTTGAACGGGCTAATCTTCAAAACGGCTGAACCGATTTTGACGGGACTTTCACAGACAAGTAGAGGATTAACCAAGGAGTAACATAGGCTACTTTTTTAACCGACTTTCAAAAAAGGAGTTGTGTTGAAATCGGTAAAAAACGCCCTGATAGGTATTTTCGCTGCGCGCGACGGCCGACCGCGACGCTCGCGCTGTACGGAACTCCCCGCGCCGCGCCCCTGCTCCCTGCGCCCGTCGTACGCGGTACCGCGGTACGCCGCCGCGCGGCGGGGGGCGGGTGGACCAGAAATCTACTTGTGAAAAACCGAAATTCACGCGGGCGAAGCCGCGGGCAAAAGCTAATTTACAATATAAATAACACAAATACTCCCTAATAATTTTTGTACGCTTTTACCACTCATATACGAGCACTTAGATATATGTATACTTATGTTTAATTCACTTTCAATAGATATCACTTCATTTTGAAATTGCGTTCCACTCGCATGTTTAGTTTCATATTTTTATTGACATTAAACCGGAAATGCAGACATGTTTGCATTGCACCGGAAACAATGTATCTCGTGCGCTTCCATTTTTAATGTTTGATAAAAGATGAAAAATTGAATTTTTTTTTAAATGGTGCCGACCATGGTTGCTGCGTATTTTTTACTGCAAATAAAATATCGTTTTCATTACGTATTTTTAACTCCCGACGCAAAAAACGGGGTGTTATAAGTTTGACGTATCTGTGTGTGTGTCTGTTCCACCGTAGCGCTCAAACGAGTGAACCGATTTGAATGCGGTTTTTTGTTTCAAAGGCGAATTAGTCGGGAGTGTTTTTACTATGTTTGATAAAAATCGGTCCAAGATGACCGCCGCCAGAAAATGGCGGACTACATATTTTTTCACAACTCCCTCAATATGAGTATCAAATGAAAAGGCTTGACTTGTAGAATAGCAGTATGTAAATCCATAATGGCCGCCACCACAAAATGGCGAATGTCGGGGGTTTTTTTAATTTTTAATTTAGGTATACTTGTTACTAATACTTTTGAAAAGTATAAAATGTGTTTTACTATCAAGCATGCAGGCAGGCAGGGGGTAAAATAGGGTGATTTACACCCTATTTTACCCCCTGCCTGCCTGCAACTGTATGAAAACAAATTATTTTTGAAGTGAATTCCATGAAAAATAGTATTGACTTTTTGAGTCATGTCATGTCATGATCAACCCATTACCGGCTCACTACAGAGCACGGGTCTCCTCTCAGAGTGAGAGGGCCTTGGCCTTGGCCATAGTCCACCACGCTGGCCAAGCGGATTGGCAGACTTCACACACCTTTGAGAAAGTTATGGAAAACTCTCAGGCATGCAGGTTTCCTCACGATGTTTTCCTTCACCGTTAAAGCAAGTGATATTTAAATTCTTAAAACGCACATAACTCCGAAAAGTTAGAGGTGCGTGCCCGGGATCGAACCCACGACCTCCGATTAGAAGTCGGTCGTCTTACTAACTCCTAACCACTAGGCTATCACAACTTGACTTTTTGAGTAATAATTCATAATCATTATTACTATTTGTGCATCAGTAAGTGTTAAACCGACTGTACAGTGTATTCTACCGCTAAGTACATAAGTATTATTGGCAAAGTTAAGTTAGCGAGCAAAAGCTAGTCCGACATAAAGCTCCCTTCGACTTTAATAAAAGTTTTTGTCATCTGTAGTTATCTGTAATCTTAATACTTTTCGCAGTAATCAACATAATCGCGATTCTCATGAACCATTAATTTTTATACGCGGTGCATAACATTTTTTTTATATGTTTACTTGTGGAGTTCGCCTTGTGTTTTAGGTTCGCTGCACACTATTTCTCATAATCGACATAGCTCATCTCATATTTGACATAGCTCTCTCAAGGATCACCTCAGGACATGCTCTTGTACCGTTTGTATCCAGCTGTTCCTAGCGATTCACTGGTGATCGTTTGTGCATCTAATACCAATTGGGAGGTCTCCCAATGCTCCGCTTTCCGAAGTCGGGTCATCATTCAAGCACCTTGAGAATCTAATGCCTATGGCAAGGCAGTCGCCAAGGGGTGGAGGGGAGGGGCGACAGCTGCTCCCCCCCCCCCCCTAGAGGTTTGAAAAAATATAGCCAAGTGCAACCATAATAACGTTAAGTCCTGTCAACAGCTGCTACACTTGCTTTATAGCTTCATAACTTCTCGACTGTATCTAAAATTCATACTTTTCCCATCCTCTATCCATCAACTTCCCCTCCCCTTGCCCATCAACTGGTGACACTCGGCTTATTCAAACCACCACTTTACGTACCCTGGGAGGTACAAAGCTAATTACTTACAAACCTAACGACAAAACTTGATAAAGAATCAATAGCTTTTGTACAAGAAAGTTTAACAATTTTTCTCCATAGTGTGCAGGCACACAAGCTCGGTTGTTTCCCCCCTATTTAAGAAGTCCCAATTGTTCGGGGATGAGATGGCACCAGCTAATGTAGCGCGCAAACGATAGTAATGAACCCGCTTATTGTGGTCACGCTCCGGTGGGTTTACGCGTTGTTATGCTGCCCTGGTAGGTAGGCGAGGGATATCAGTTTTTACCCGACTACGGCAAAGCCAAAAGGAAGGGTTATGATTTTGAAGGTGACATTGGCTACATTTTTTACGCGAAAAAAAATCGAGAAGCGACGTCCGAGCGGCTAATGTAAAATGTTATTTACTTTCGGATAGACATCATAGATAGCGCCACTAGCTTCTTGCCCCGCGCTTTCTGCACACTAAATTATTCTTTTACATTAAATTAAATTACTAAGCGTAGTCGGATTTTAGTTTACGAACTTTATCTCTTGTGTTTACAATTTGAATGTGTTTTAACCGACTTCAAAAAAAAGGTTATGCATTTGACTCACATGTGTTCATGATTATTTCGAAAACTAATATTTAATATTTTTTTAACCATCGTAATTGACATATTTTCAGGAAGGTTTTAAAAATTTTTAATCGTTTTTAAATTTTATGTACGAAGTTAGACGTAAAAAAGTACGTATATACCTATTATGCCACTCATATTTTTGATCGGTACACCGATTTCTTTCTCTGAGATTGCTGAACCGGTTTGCATAATTTTTTGGTAAGTATATTGAACTCGGTTTAATTTTTCCTAAAATATAGGTTGTTTGATGTCTTATACCTTCATAACATACAATAGAACAAAATAAAGGCCTTTCTGGAACCCACATTTTGGAAAAGTTACTCACATATTTCACGTATGTATTTCTCTATGATTGTACCTACTTGTCTGTACATATGCACACCTCCGATACTTCATACAAGTGAACCAAAGTACTACTGACAAGGTAAAAAATCTCAATCCACATGCAAGAACTCACGAGCTTCTAATAAAATCTTGTTGCTAATAAAATGAGTATCTTTTTGGCGATGCTTACGTCCGTAAAAACAAACAAGAAAAAGGCTTAAAATGCGTCTAGTATTGAATTTCGATTAAAACCTCATCACCCCCATTCGATTTAAGCGCTTTCCTCGCTGGGAGAATATTTTCACTCAGTTTGCTTTGACGGCTACGGGTTTCAACTGCTTAGCTCTAGAGCCGCTGGAAGAGTCATTTATTTATAGATTTAATTTATTTACACTGTATTTATACAATATACTGTACATCTTTAACATTGTACAACAGCGTGATATGCTTATTCTTCTTATCTTCTTATGGTACCTTTGCTTACGAATGTGGCAATCATTAGGGTTTTTTTGAGACGGCTGTAAGTATTGTACTGCATGAACCAAGTGAGGACCGATCACGGAGAACTTGGACCTTGGTATTTCCACCTTTGGAGCTCCATGATGATCTCGGTTGCTTCTGCCCCTCAGATATAACCCCCGGCACGTAAGTCGACCGGTGACCTTCAATTGCGCGCAGCGTCGTACTAGTGAGAGGGACACAATACGATTGGAGAGCCAATGAGTGGTTACGAGGGATCCGCGAGAGCTAATCAGTGCTCCCCGCGAACCCTCACACCCCGAGATACCTCATTTTTGATTTCTGCGCATTGAAGGTGACCGGTCGACTTATTTACCGTGACTTGTATCCCATTCGCTGCACCATGAGTTGCAAGTCGTTCCAAGTATCTATATTCCAACAGTTTATTCAGGAGCTGTTCCAGTGATGCGACGTTGGTGTCAGTGTAAGACGTAGTAAGCAAGCTCGCAAGTCGGTGCCGCGTTTGGCTCGAGGGCCGCATTGTTAATGCTCTATTGGCTCCCGCTCGTTCCGGCGAGGCGCGTCGGTGTTGTTTCATGTTAGACATACAAACAACGTACGAACTATGTTCCCTCTTGGTGGAATGCTCGTGGTTTTGGACTACGATATTTTCTCCCTGAAACGTTCGTGAAACGGCTTCTGTTGGCAGCATATAATCAAGTTAGTCCACCTGACGACAACGAACTTAGAGCTCCGCTGTTGGTCTCCTCGTTCGTTCTCTCTTGGCGGTATGCTCGTGGTTGTGAGGTACGATATTTAACTTCAGCTCTTGCGATCTCTCTGCCACGACTTCGGTTGACGGCATATGAGTTTGATTCCAGTAGCAGCTTGGAGTTGGGAAATCAGTGGTGTAACACCTCCGTGCCACGTGGGTTATCAATTATACCTCTGAGATAAATGAATTAGTGGCGGAACGGATCATGTTTGTCCACCTGACGACTTCGAAATCAGTGCTCCGTTGTTAGTCTCCTAGTTCGTTCTCTCTTGAAGGAATGCTCATGGTTGTGGGGTACGATCTTCTACTGCTCTTGCAATCACCCTGAATCAAGTTCTGTTGGTTGCATATGAGAACAATATGGAGAGAGATGAATCAGTTATCGTGGATTAAAGTAAAACCTGACGACCTGCCTGGTACATAAACGAGCACTGTGGTCTTATAAGTGAAAAAGGTCCCGGGTTCAATGATTTACACGGCATGCAGGCAAATAAGAAATCTTCCTAAACTAATAAGACCTGAGACAGTCTGAGAATAATGGAATAGAGAGAGCTGTGTATATGTATTAGAGAATGTGAGATCTGTGATATGTATTATACACACTTGCGCAATATAATATCTGCTGACTAACTAATCTTTGCTGTAGGAAATTCAACAACAATAACAACTTATTGTGCAAAGAATCAAAATATTACACAATTCTGAATGGTATGCTGTACCTATTATGATAAAATCCACTTTGTACAGGCACTGCCTACTCTCGAGTCTCGTGCTTCTTACACTGAAAGTTAATTTAGCACGGGCGGGTTTTTTTCCGTGTTTGCGGTAATTTATTAGTATTTTCATTACAATACTTGCAATTAGCAAATTAATCGAGCAGTAACCCACCCCTCCATAATAACGACCAGATGTACGGACCGAAGTCTTTACGACTACCAACCATAATTCGCTCATTTTTCACAACCGACACTTCTAAGCACAGGTAATAAGGTTGAAGATTCTTAGAGGAAAATTTTGGCGACTGCAAAATTAAGTTTGTTTTAACAGTACAGGACAAAGTTATTGATGTATTTGGCATGGTCGAAAATGGGCTCTATTGCGTGGTAATAACGTATATTCGAGGTGTGAACGGATATGTAAGAATGGTTTATGGGCCTGTTACAGGAGCACAGTGGACACAATGTTCAGGGGCAGTTTGAGTGGCCGTTACACGCGTCTGTTGGTTTTATTGTCAAAAGTCAATTATGGTTTTGTCTCGTTATTTTGTGTGTGTGTAGTGTGTAGTGTAGTGACCACAGCCGAATAAGCTAACCACCACACGGTGGTTAGCTTATTCGGCTGTGGATCACGATTTCCCGGATTCGAATCCGCGGTGGATAAAAAAATTAACGGGTTTTTCTGTTTGATTCCAGTAGCAGCTTGGAGTTGGGAAATCAGTGATGTAACACCCCCGTGCCACGTGGGTTATCAATTATCATACAAATATCAATAAATCTTGGTACAATTCGTATAACAGCTTTTACACGTTGGCCGACGCTTGCCTTTACATAAAAGAATAACCATTCCGCTAACTCAGTATTTTTACTATAAAAATAAATGAGTAAATGAACTTGAAGTACAGCAATAAAAATTGTGCGCGTGGATTCATACAAATCTCATCCCCTATTTTACCCACTTGGGGGTGGAATTTCCAAAATTTCTGAAACACGTAATTCTTTATTTTTAACCGACAGTACAAATACTGATTTTCATACATTTTAACTTTAAAAATTACGGACTTTCATACAAACTTTCATCCCATATTTTGGGGGAAACCACGTAGGGGAAGAATTTCCAATAATCCTGAACTATATATTCTTTATTTTTATCAAAGGCCCAAATACCAATTTTCCTGTATATAACTTGAAAAATGACGGACTTTCATACTAATTTTCATCCCCTATTTAACCCCCTTAGGGGTGGAATTCTCAATAATCATTTCTATACCTACCACTGAAGAGGCGCACACTAGCGCCTCTTCAGTGGTAGGTATAGCTATAGGCTGTGCGTTGATGATCAGTCAGGACAAGCCTATTTATATTATAACAAGCTTCTTTATATTATTACTAGTAGGGCGCTTGGCTGCGCGGCCCGCTAAAGCGGACCGCGGGGATTTCAGTATTATTTTTGTTTCAGCAGCCTCCACCTTCTTCTATCATTTTCAGCATCTTTAACCCTGGGCGTGCTCCTCATCCATCTTCCAAACCCTCGATCATCATCACTCTCTAATTTTTTTTCTCCGAATCATTTGCCAGAAGGAGAGTTCTTCCATAAAAACAAATTTTGAAAAGGAACCGTATCAAAGTCTTGTATAGTTTCCAAACTTATAGTCTCTTCAATATTCGCCATATATTTTGTGTGAAAAAAATAAATTTTGCCATCTTGATTTTTTTCTGTTCATCAAATTGTAGATCTTTAGTTCTTGATCATCTTTTGCCAAGAAACCACTCTTCCATCTTTTATACTTGGTGAGATAGACACCGACAAAATTTGTATAGCCACCATCTTGAATCCGCCATTTTGTTTTTTTTTCAGCTCAGTGCCAATTGGATGAGGTTTTGAGTAATTTTTGTTTGAGCACCTCCCATCTATCTGCCATACCCTGCCCAGGCTCCTCAACCATCTTCCAAACCCTCAATCATCATGTCTTCCCATATTCTTCATTGAGAGTTCTCCAAAGAACCGCATCAAAGCCTTGCATAGTTTACAACTTGTAGTCTCTTCAATATTCGCCATACATTTTCTATGGAAAAATAAATTCCGCCATTTTGAATTATTTTTCTATTCATCGGGTAGATCTTTGGATCCTGATATCTTTTGCGAAGAAACCACTCTTCCATCTTTTATACCCTCCGAGATGGACACCGACGAAATTTGTATGGCGGCCATCTTTTTTTCGCCATTTTGAATTTTTTTCAGCTCACTGCCAATTGGATGACGTTTCGAGTGACATTTGCTCGAGCACCCCCCACCTATCTTCAATACCTTAAGCGTGCCATTCGCTCGTCTCTGAAATCCTCAATCATCAGCTCTCTCCATATTTTTGTTCTGAATGAATTTTCATCCTCTATACGAAACCATTTGTGAAAAAAAAATTTTTCATACAAAATTTTACAGGAGGGGTGATCAATCAGTGAGTCAGTCAATGAATCAGCACGAGCAGCTATATATATATTAATAGATAGATAGATAATTTTATTGACCAAGTAGGTAGTTGGTAGCGTTTCAGTTTTTGATTTTTATTGCGTTAATTAAATCTCTTTCAAGGCATTCTCAAACACCATTATGTCCGACGTCCACGCGCCAAAAATAAACAGGTTGAAGTCATAAAAGAACGCTATAAAGGTGGGATAAATAGAGAGCGCTAACGAGTTGCCGGCGAGTGCATCGGATCTTCTACTCAAAGGCTTCCGATAGCAGAGAAATTGCTTCTACCGTCGAGTTTCAAGCGAGTGTTTTGTGACTTGAGTCAGAGAATAAAATAAATTAATTAAAAAATCAGCCAAGTGCGAGTCGGGCCTCGCTCTTTCAGGGTTCCGTACATAATTATGAACAATATAATATTTTGGGTCTAAGAAATATTTAATTTCCGAGCTAGACATCGCAACAAACCGTGAAAGAAAAACCCAAAAAAATGTTCGTTTATTTTGGTCACAGCTTATAAACTATTTAATAAATCGTTGTTTTCAGTATTTGTTGTTTAAATAGAGCATATAGTACATAATATACTGAAATATCATATTCCGAACTAGTTTAGTTTTTGAGATAGCCCCCGTCACAAAAATGGTCTAAAACTGACAACTTTGATGGCCTCCCATTCCCTTATTTTTTGAGATAAAAATAAAAAATCAGCCAAGTGCGAGTCGGGCCTCGCTCTTTCAGGGTTCCGTACATAATTATGAACAATATAATATTTTGGGTCTAAGAAATATTTAATTTCCGAGCTAGACATCGCAACAAACCGTGAAAGAAAAACCCAAAAAAATGTTCGTTTATTTTGGTCACAGCTTATAAACTATTTAATAAATCGTTGTTTTCAGTATTTGTTGTTTAAATAGAGCATATAGTACATAATATACTGAAATATCATATTCCCAACTAGTTTAGTTTTTGAGATAGCCCCCGTCACAAAAATGGTCTAAAACTGACAACTTTGATGGCCTCCCATTCCCTTATTTTTTGAGATAAAAATTAAAAAAATATATATTCGTACTCTACTTAATGAGCTCTAAACAATGATACCCCACAAGCTAGGGTAAAGAAAAAATTTTTTTTTCCGGCTCCTTTTTCATGTATGGGAGCCCCCCCTGAAAAATAATTTAATTCAATTTCTAATTCAATATTTGATTTTGGGTTAACGTTTTACACTAAATACCAAAATTTCAGGTTTGTAACTCATTTCGTCTGCGAGCTAGAGACCTGTGACCGGCGGACAGACGGACAGACAGCCGAGTGACATTAATAGGGCTCCGTTTTTTACCCTTCGGGTACGGAACCCTAAAAAGATATATATTTGTACTCTACTTAATGAGCTCTAAACAATGATACCCCACAAGCTAGGGTAAAGAAATTTTTTTTTTCCGGCTCCTTTTTCATGTATGGGAGCCCCCCTGAAAAATAATTTAATTCAATTTCTAATTCAATATTTGATTTTGGGTTAACGTTTTACACTAAATACCAAAATTTCAGGTTTGTAACTCATTTCGTCTGCGAGCTAGAGACCTGTGACCGGCGGACAGACGGACAGACAGACAGACAGACAGACAGCCGAGTGACATTAATAGGGCTCCGTTTTTACCCTTCGGGTACGGAACCCTAAAAACTACATTCCAGATGCATTTATTCCTAGTTATACCTACTTAGATATTTATAGAAAGTTGTAGTTATCATTGTACAATATTATTGAATTTGCTTGTGTTATTGCTTTGCGTTATTGACAAGTATAAATTAAAATTAAAAAACCCACAACGTTCGCCATTTTGTGGTTTCGGCCATCTTGGATTTGCATAGTGCTATTCTACTAGTCAAACTCTTTCATTTGATACCCATATTGAGGGAGTTGTGAAAAAATATGTAATCCGCCATTTTGTGGCGGTGGCCATCTTGGACCGATTTTCATCAAACATAGCTAAGAACACTCCCGACTAATTGACCTTTCAAACAAAAAAAACCGCTTAGCTCTTAAACTCGAAATATTAGAAATAAATTATTAGGGTCACTTTTCGACAGGGATAAACTATTATTTACCCATCCAATATGCATAACAAGCAATTTGGACTTATAGTTGAGGAGCTATGACCGATATAGTGAAAAATTGCTCAACTAGCCCCGCCCTACCCTACGTGTTTTATCGCATAGGTATAATGCATATTCTAAATTAAAATAAAAAATGCAGACGAAGTCGTCAGCATCAGCTAGTAAATAATATTTTCATAGTAAGTCTCAGCACGCGCTGCTAGGTAGGGGACGCTGGCTTAAAGACTCCTTTCGGATATAGCTCCACGGTCTCAAGTTCGGTCGAAGCTCAGCGATAATCTCTTCCTAACGCAGGGCTGGCGAAACTCGTTTTTTACTTTCGTTTACTTATTAACAAGGCCAGGCTTGGTTAAGTAGGACCATAAGCAATGTAGATTTTGAATATCATGCGATCTTCACTGTATACTTAATGACGTAAACGACAAAGACCACAAGGCAGACGACATGCGGACTTATGCGAACGATATAAATACTTAGTTACTGAAAAAAATTCTACTTTAATCCTTACTTAATATTATTAAAGCGAAAGTTTGTATATATGTTTGTTACTCTTTCACGCATTAACTACTAAACGGATTTGCCTGAAATTTTAAACGGAGATAAATTATACCCTGGATTATGACATAGGGTACTTTTATTTCGGAAAAAGTATTTCTGCGGGACTTAAAACAACGCCATCTATCGGCAAATAAGTAAAACTTTGACTGTTAGGAGTGCTGTTCTTATTTGTGTCTTAATTATATGCTTTTTCAATATATTTTTTCCGCGGTTAATTCTGCGGGGTGCAGCTAGTATTCTATAATAATATTGCAGATTTGAAAAACATACATTTATTTAGATAATTGACGTATCATATTTATTATAGTAGTAGGTAGTATAGTATACAGATATATTCAATAATGTATGATTGAAAAAAAAAAAAAAGAAATTTCTTTCTCACAATTTCATCTAAACAGCAATCTCAGTAAATTCAGCCACTCACCACAATAATTATTATCCTTGGAGAAAATTATCGATACAGCTTTTCCGTAAACGTCCCGATGATGCGCTGGTCTGAGAATTACATAAGTCTGTGGTGACAGCCCTAGAGGGTTTGCACATTAAAAAGGCGTGTTGACTCAACAAGTCTGGTGGGATACGTCGACCGTCGGTGGCACGCTCTGACACCACGATATTCCGTGCTATAATGATCCTTTATTAAATTCCCAGCTTCAAGACTCAACACATATGTGTACCTACATACCTAGAAAGTTTTTGACAATATTGCACAGCCTCTGTTTCGGAGGGACCGAGTTCGAACCCGAGTTCGAGTTTCGACCCGGCACGCACCTCTAACTTTTTGAAGCTATGTGCATTTTAAACCATTAAGGGCCTGTTTCACCACCTTCTGATAAGTGTCGGACAGCCTAAACGTAAGTTTTGTCACTTTCTTACTTTATGTCAAGTGAAAAAGACATAAGTTGTAGATAGCTATCCGATACTTAATATAAGAAGGTGGTGAAACAGACCCTAAATGTGTCGCTTGCATGAACGGTGAAGGAAGACATTGTGAACAAACCTGCACGCTTGAGAGTTCTCCATAATGTTCTCAAGGCGTGTGGAGTCTACCAATCCGCACTTGGCCAGCGTGGTGGACTACGGCCTATAAACCCTTCTCACTCTGAGAGCAGGCTACCCGGTAATAGGTTTATCATAATGATTGATTGATTGATGATGATCGTTGTTAAGTCTGGGAAAAGTTTTACTACTCCTCGAATGATTTTCTTCAACGTTCTTGATGATGCAGTAAGCAACTGCATCATCAAGAACCCTTGGTAACATGTTTACTAACTTAGTTTAGACTTAAGGCCAAGATTGGCCTCTGAATAAGAAGGCTGGCCAATTTTAGCCCCGATAGAGAAAACGGACAGACAACGCGGTCAAATCTATATAACAACTCTTTTTCGCGTCACGGGTTCAGAATAAAACCAGCCAAGAGCGAGTCGTACCTACTCGCGCACGAAGGGTTCCGTCTGTCAAAATCTGTAAAAACGGCAAAAAAGAAAAAATCATGTCTGTTGTGTGGGAGCCCCCTTAAATATTTTTTTTCCGTTTTTAGGGTTCCGTACCCAAAGGGTAAAAACGGAGCCCTATTAATGTCACTCGGCTGTCTGTCTGTCTGTCTGTCTGTCCGTCTGTCCGCCGGTCACAGGTCTCTAGCTCGCAGACGAAATGAGTAACAAACCTGAAATTTTGCTATTTGGTGTAAAACGTTGACCCAAAATCAAATATTGAATTAAAAATTGAATTAAATTATTTTTCAGGGGGGCTCCCATACATGAGAAAGGAGCCGGAAAAAAAATTTTTTTTCTTACCCTAGCTTGTGGGGTATCATTGTTTAGAGCTCATTGATTAAAGTACGAATATATATTTTTTTATTTTTTTTTTCTTAAAAAGTAAGGAAATGGGGGGTCATCAAAATTGTCAGTTTTAGACCATTTTTGTGACGGGGGCTATCTAAAAAACTAAACTAGTTAGGAATATGATATTTCGGTATATTATGTACTATATGCTCTATTTGTACAACAAATACTGAAAACAACGATTCATAAAATAGTTTATAAGCTGTGACCAAAACAAACGAACTTATTTTGCGTTTTTCTTTCACGGTTTCTTGCGATGTCTAACTCGGAAATTAAATATTTCTTAGACCCAAAATATTATATTGTTCATAATTATGTACGGAACCCTGAAAGAGCGAGGCCCGACTCGCACTTGGCTGATTTTTTAGTATTTGTTGTTATAGCGGCAACTAAAATTTCACTAACTATCACGGTTCATGAGATACAGCCAGACGGAGACAGACGGACAGACAGACGGACAGCGGAGTCATAGTAATAGGGTCCCGTTTTACCCTTTCCTTTGGTCGTTTGGCTATTTAATTTTACATATTTAAACATTATTCTAAGTCAACATTCAGAAGCCTAAACAGGGAACATTACTTTGAAATATGGCGAGAGAAGCATTCCGTTCAAACTCCCGCTCTCAAATTTATAACCTCATAAATCAGGCTTATTCATAGGTGTTTTGTACATCTGAAACTCATATTGGGAGCCGCGTCTGGCCATTGTGGAGTAACACGACCAAATCTATACAATACTTACTTTATTTGAATATCAATAAATAATTGGTTAGACTAGCGACGAGTTACGATTTGGTAGCGATAACTGAGTGCTTAGTCTAAGTTTGAAGCGCTCCAAAACTTTTTAGTATACTATAAGTATACTATTGATCGAATCACCATGACTTCAGAGTAAAATGGACCTAAAACAAGAGTCTTTGGGTTCATTTTGCTCTGAAGTGATTCGATCAATAGTATACTTCTAGTATACTGTTAGTTTTGAAGCGCTTCAAACTTAGACTAAGCACTCTGCATAACGATCTCTTTCAGGCAACCAAAGCCACATAGCTACATAATATGTATTATACCTACCTATTGTAACACCTATCTGCAATCTACAAGTACATAGTTACATACATAAAATAATTTTTATATAAGTACCTATATACACGGTGCAATTTTTATCGTCTTCCACAAGCAAACCAGTTAATGTATCCAGTGCCTACTATCTATTAGTATAATAATAATAAAAAATAAATAACATTCGAATGACTAATATTCAAAAAAAATAAACGAAAACGTTTCATTTAAAAACACCCTATGGCGAACATAATAACTACAGACCGCGGCGCGGCGACTCCGATATTTGAGGTCATTCACATCAAGTATACCTACCTATAGACTGTCTATTTTATTATTAGTTTTTAACAGCTCACGCCCATAAAGTTTCGTATTGTTTAAGTTAAAATTTCATACAAATAATATTGTACTTCATGGACGGGTACCGCCCCCTTAGTGATGTGCCACACATAAAGATTACTACGGTTGTGCCACAGATTACAAATAATTGGTAGAAATAAGTAAATGCTAAGATGTAAGTAAGGTGTAATAATATGTTATTTAATCAGGAAGACAGCAAAAAGTCTTCTTGACTAGATAACATACTTACTACAGTTTTATTAAAGTTTTTCTTCTTAGTATAAGGCATACAAATAAAATAACTAAGTAAAATAGCTTAAATTTTTTTATCACACGAGTCGTCAGAATCGTCATTTACCTATACTAGATTCGTCCGATGAGGAGTCTTCAGTAATTAATGATTAGCTCTTGTGTGCATAAATTATCAAATGCAATATCACGGTTCAAATCAAACTTTATGACTCTTTTAGTTCTCTCCACCACACTTGCCCAGTTCTCAGCCGTCACGTCACGTCACAAGCATTTTTGAGTACCTAATTGCAACATTTTATTCGCTGTGAACCGGGGGCTTGTATTGTTTCTTGCAGCATGCCTTTTTACTTGTGCCCATATAAGTTCTATGGCGTTGTATTGTCAGTGATATGGAGGAATCCTAAGCACGATATGACCATATTATGCTGCCATTTCATCGATCACATACCGATATCGATATCAATTATTAGGTCCTTTAGGACATCACTATAACTTATAAGCGGCATAAAGCGGCCGGCTAGACGGGGCGGGGCATATTACATAACAAAGAACACCGCGTGCGCATCGTTGGCTGTCGGTTTCCATCAAAGAAAAGCGCGAGCGTCGACATTGGTTGACGGTCCACGTGGACTTTTACAAAATACGCTTCGCTATTGGTTGGCTATAATTTCACTTGTATGATAAATCTTTCCTTGAACTTGTATCCAAGTTCAATGGCTTGACCTAGTTTCTAAAACATTAAACAGGCTGTTTCATAAATGCTTTAAATTTTAATAATTTTTTATCACTAATATGTGTATTGTCCGGAACTAATTTTGAATATTACCTAAAGATTTCTTACATCGGATACCTAACTGGGGCCGCTCTTGATCGACGATGGAAAAAACACCGTGTATTTTTTTTTCAAATTACATTATTCGAAATTTTCAAATTCATTAAATTATTGTTTATAAGTTGTGCATGTTGGTGATGGGCACAGGCCTCCTCTCTCATAGGAGAGAGGGATTTAGAGCTTAGACCCGCCACGCTGCTCCAATGCGGGTTGGCGGGCTGTAACGACTATTGTCACATGATAGTGATAATACCGGGACCGACTGCTTAACGTGCTCTCCGAGTTAAGGGGGTAAGATTCCGCCAACTACCAACTCCGGGCTGGTACAGAGAATTTCTTGAAAGAAAAACGCAATACCTAACAATTATTTGCCCGACCCGGGAATCGAACCCGGGACCTCGTGATCAGCAATCGAATATGCTAACCACTAGCTCAACGAGGCATTTATAGGCAGTAATAGACAACCATACTGTTATTATTATAGTAACTACCTACCTATTATTAGAATTAGAGTTGAGTAGACTGTCTTTGTATGGAAGTTGTTGGTGTAAATAAATAAAAATAAAATAAAATAGGTACAACAAGTGCATCAAAAATGTAACTTCATTATTAACAGGCCGCTCCGAAAAAATTATGCTATAAATAAAATAAAAAGTATCTCGTCCACGAAACCTATCAGCTGTGTTCTAACAGCAGCAAAAAATGGGACTTTTTTATAACACCCACTAAAACTTTTTTATGGCTGGCAACACCCGTAAATGGTATAAATAAAATATAGCGTGGCAACACCGCCACGCCGCGCCGGCGGAGCGCGCAATAATTTCCACGTTTTTGGCGATTCGAGAGGTTGCCTCTTTTCGATTATAATTTATAGCTTTGGACGAGGCCCCGTCTGGTGCCGCGAGTAGTCATAAACCAGACTGGAGACTTTTTGTAGCACAACATTTTGCCCTGTCTCTTTGTTGCACTCAATATACTACATTACCATACCTGTTGGCTATCGTAGGCACATCGCAATAATTCTCAATGCTGAAAGTGGTCACCCCTTTCCATTAATTACATACATAGTAGTTATCTTGGGATAACATTGTGGTGGGTTCCCAAATTTATTTTATTTTATTTATTTATTTTATTTGGTAGGTGTACGTTGGACGTGTACAAATAGGCTTATCTCTAAACTTTTTAACAAAAATTAATTACTTATATCGTAAGAAGTCAGTTACCGTTTATGTATATTTAAATTAATGAAATGGATCCAGCTTAGCAAAAGATTTATCAGCAATACCCAGCAGTTAAAAAATCTAGGTACCTTTGTATGATAATATATGTATAGAAAAGCTTTTCCTTACTTGATTTCGCTCATTCATAGCATACGAGCTCGCTAAGCCGTCAGTCCTGTAGGGTTATGCCGAGTTTCTTTGATGCTATTGTGTTTCGATACTCGAAATCGTGTTTCCCCTTTGTTGAAAAGTGAAAACTCGGCATAACCCTACTTTATATAATCTCTCGCCGGGAGTGTTGCCGTCCCATCTTTCAATATGAGAGTGAGGAAATATGCAGTGAGCACGTCTGTGTTTGCGCACACATTTGTGCTCTATAATATCTCCGGAGTTGGCTAGTCTCCGTTGAGACTTGCCGTAATTCCGTCAGGGGAACATTGAGAATCTTTGAATCTCATTGAGGATAACTACTCTTTGCGACGCGACGGTCGCAAGTGCGCTCCACCGTTAAGGCTGAGAGTATAAAAAGTCATAAATGCTGTCGTAAAATTGTTTGCCCGAGCCCCAGCCGCCGTAATCAGATCACGTCCTGTACTGATAAAACAGTACACTCGTAACCCGCTACTGATAAAGGATCCATCGGTAAAATAGGATTTATTTAATTGGCGGCAGTAAAAGTGGGATTATTTCGTGCCGCAAACAGTTTCTAGTGCCCCAAAACATGTTGTTTTGCCACACACTCGCCATCATTGTTGTCTGTACACCAAAAATTATTTAGATTACAGATCGGACTCTTCTTTGGCAACGAAAATTCCTGCTAAGCTTTCATGATCAATGGTCATGAATTGTTTGAAAATCATGAATATTGAATTGTTTATGTATTCCGTCGTAGCGGCGCATAAGTTCTCTGTCAGTGTACAATTATTAATTGCGCATGTGTGTGTATGACCTCAAAATTTGGCAGAAAAAACGTCTCACGCAGTCATACAAAAAACTTCGAATGGCAACTCTGTTTATTCTATGCTATTGTTTATCAAACATAGTTTAGGATCCGGCTAGAAATATTCAGACTATTTATTTAAAACTGAATATCCATCAATTCTGTAAGTTTAAGAATAGGTACCTATGCTAATAGCTACGAGGGTCCCCTACGCGCCCCGATCTGAGAAGAGCCCACAGCAAACTCGGCACAGTTTGTTGTGGGTTCTTTAGTCTTCTCAGACCAGGGCGCGTTATCAATTCACTATCTGTATTCTTTATAATACCACCATCTCACATTTCAAAGGAAAAATTACATATTCTCTGATTTTTAATTCGGTGGAATTCTGACAGCTGTCATTGTCATTTACAGATGAGTTATTTGTATGGAAAACAGGGCTAACATCTACGAAGTTCGATTTTACTCCAAACTACTTTAATTCGCTATCAGCATAAAAAAGCCCTAAGCCGCGTAATAATATTAGTCATTTTGCCCAATAATAGAAATAGCTAAGAGTGGAAACTAGAAAGTGCAAACTAACAGCAATAGAAAACAAAAGAAGCACATTGAAAAATTTATTCAAAAATGGAAGTTGAATGACATTATCACCATGAAGTGTCTGTCGGGTATTTGTCATATTTATCTACATTTGGCAGTTGATTTTTATTTACCTAAGTTTTGTATTTGTTATCTTTTTTGTGGGAATTGTTTTATCTCTGGTAACATTACGAAACGTCAGAATTCCACGGAATTAAAAATCAGAGTATAGTCATCGTTCTTATCATTTCAATCTGTCATGGTTGTAAGAAATGCTGATCTAACAATTGAAACATTATTTCGAAAAAAAAACCGTAAATATTTGTTTTAAAGTGTTTCTGACGCGGTTGGTTTCAGAGCATCCCGAGATTCCGCTGATTATACTCAGTACTTAAGCACCCATAATAATATATTCTGGTCAAACCTTTTCTCGAACGCTTCAGTGTTTTTGAAAAATCGACTTTTCTCTGTCGTTTACGAGGGTTGGGAGGGCCTAAACTACTCCGGGCTTTTAGCGTAAAGGGCACCGACGGTCATTATGACTGAATAGAGTCCACTTTAGACGTTTTCTCTGCGAAGTTTGCGGTCTTTGTAACCCTTTTTGTGGTATCGATAACTTGCGCTCGGTAATATGGCCCGGCCCATTGCCCGAATATGATCGTAGCTCACATACGACACCGCTTTACTGCTTGCTATTGTATGTTGTCATGACCTTCGCCTTTATTTGTATGTTCATTCTTGTACCGTGCCGGAGCAGTTTCTTGTGAGTTCTATGACGAGATCGATATTTGAATCTTAGACTATTCAGAGCTCTCCAGAGTTATCCAGAGCTATCCAGAGCTATCCAGAGAGATAGGAGCACTTTCTAAGAAAAGTAGCTCGCTGAATGCGGCAACGAAATATCGAAGTGTGTATTGACTACATACATGCAAAGACGTTTTAGAATAATGATGCCAGACTCATAAATTTTACCCGATTAATGGAAAAAAATATTTTATACAGTCTAGAATGCTGCTTAGATAAATATATCTACATGCATAACTTATAACTATATGCATATACATTCAACTCGTGTACGCCAATATGGCGTACCTTTTGTAGCCGCACTTCGCTGGTACGCGCTGCTCCTTCGTCGTAACGCAGCGGAGACGCATTAATTCTATGATTTAAATATTAGTTCGATAACTGATATCAAAGTTACGTAACCCCGACATATTATAGCAGAATTGGTACCTCGCTAAATATGCGCTTTTTAACTTGATTCCGAAATTATTTTTGAATTTGCCCTTGCACATTAAACAATGTGTAAAAATAATGAAAAAACACAGAATATTAATTTGAGGTTATTACGCAATTAATGAATTTCTTTATGACAAAATTGCATGAAAGCAATCTGCTTTGCATACCCACAAGATAGTGTGAAGGGTCATATTTGTTACTTTGGTATATTGTATTACTAGCATCTGCCCGCGGCTTCGCCCGCATGAATTTCGGTTTTCAACAAATTCCGAGGGAATCGTGGATTTCCGGTTCCCGTTCCCGCTCCCTTTTCCAACCTTTATACCTATACTATCAAGGAAGTTCGCTATAGTAATCTACCTATAGTTGTAGCTATAGATTTCGGGTTTTTTAAAATCCCGTGGGAACTCTTTGATTTTCCGGGATAAAAAGTAGCTTATATGTTAATCCAGAGTATAATCTATCTCCATTCCAAACAGTCAAATCCATCCAGTAATTTTTGCGTTATTGAGTAACAAACATTAAACATCCAAACATCCACATTTATAATATTAGTAGGATAATTTATAATATTAATAGGTAAGTAGGATGCATAGTATTGTAACTTGGTGTTTTAAGAGTACATAACTGTAGAATTTTTAGCCGACGTTTTCAAATATCATTTTTTTTTCGACTATTTCAAACTATGCAACACGTTTAAAGAAGATGTGCTGTCAGCTTTTCAAGAAAAAGAAAAAAAAACAAGACTAAGTAATTAACCCCTAAAGTCCAAAACAAGCTTTTTATTAATTAACGAGCGGATACCCGCGACTTCGTTCGCGTGGATATTGATTTTAATAATCCCGTGGGAATCATTTTGTTTTTCCTAAGCTCCTTTGAGCTTATACTTTGCTAAAAACTGTAAAAAGTTCACTGGCGGATGTTTAGGTACATCAAAATGTAAACATCCGCCAGTAAAAGTCCCATCAAAATCGGTCCAGCCTTTCAGAGATTAGCCAGTAGTCTTTAAAGTATCTACTTTCTAACAAAAAAAGAATGAATGAAATCGGACTACCCGTTAACGAATTACACCTAAGTACGCATTTTGCCTTTCATCCCCTCTCCCATGGGAACCGTGCTGAATTTCGGGATAAAAGGTATCCTATATGTTACTCCATAGTATGAACTTAAATCATGCTGAGTTTCATTTCAATCCATTCAGTAGTTTTTACGTGTGCGCGCACAAACATACAGACAAACAGACAAACAGATAAACAGATAAACAGATAAACAGACAAACAGACAAACAGACAAAAATTTCAAAAATAGCTTTTTTACGTTCTATTACTTATCCCTAACATCCCCCAGTTATTATTTTGCAAAAATCTTCAATGTAATACACGGCAATTCTACGATTTTATTATATGTATAGATATTTATCTACCCACGTGTGTAGATTTTCATTTGCGTTGCAGCGCCATCTAGTATATAACTTGGGTATTGCTCCGGAAAGGGTTCTGCCTCGAGTTACCCCGGGCATTCTTTGCCCCGACCGAACCAAACTTTCTACTGGAATAGGATGGAAAAAATCCCAACCCGCAGTCGGTCCCGGTTATTATCACTATCTTGGGTTTTTCTGTCAAGAAATTTTCAGTGCCAGCCCGGAGTTGGTAATTGGTGGTGTTTCACCCCCGTGCTTCGGAGAGCACGTTAAGCAGTCGGTCCCGGTTATTATCACTATCATGTGACAGTGGTCGTTAAAGCCCGCCAACCCGCATTGGAGCAGCGTGGTGGATCTAAGCTCTAAATCCGTCTCTCCTATGAGGGCGAGCCTGCGGCCTGTGCCTAGCACTGGGACGTTAAAAAAAGACTGTAGTGGTGGTGGTAGGGTCTTAATTTGTCATAAGAGCCACAAGTTGGCCTCCATGAAATTAATTAATATGTATTTGAATTTATAAATAAATGGTCGCTCGGATCAACGCACATGGTCAGTTTGGCCACGAAGAAGTTGCCGGCGACCGGGTCTCCGAGACCGAAGGTTTTCGCGAAGGAATACACGTCGAAGTTCGTCAGGTTGGTTGACATGCTGTAACATAAACAAGATAAATCAATAGGAGTTTGTATGTAGCGCGTCCCATACAAACGAACTTTGATTCTTAATTGTACCTATTCTTAATTAAGAAAATAGATTAAGATTAATAATGTACACATTTAAAAAAAATAAAAGGTAAAAAAAAATGCCTCCCTGTCTCCATCCCTTATTTAAATATTGTCATTTTATTTACCCTGCTTTAGAAATTGGTTACATAGATTATTCGTTAAGGTGGGAAACCCACCCACAGTTACGAAAGAAGACGAATGATAGAAAGAATTGTATGAGGAATAAAAGTACGAGAGGCATAAATGCGAGAAATAGTATGAAAGGACAGTAGCTAGCACAGGCTAAAATCATGTTGGAGGATGTTTGTTTATAAAAAAAAAATATATACCTGCCGACGACCTCCCTGGTGTAGTAGTGAGCGGTGTGGTCTTATAAATGGAAGGTCAGACATAGAAACTCCCGACTAATTCACCTTTCAAACAAAAAATCCGCATTCAAATCGGTTCACTCGTTTGAGCGCTACGGGAGAACAGACAGACACACACACGCCAAACTCCCCGTCGCTTTCGCGTCCGGGGTTAAGAAAAGCAAGTCCTATGTATACCTTATTCTCAAATCCACAGTAACCTTGATCCGACTCGGTTGCTTGTATACCAAGAATACGGAGCGGTGGTAACCGGAACCCGGGCACGGTATTTGGGGGACATACACGGCCACCCGGTCGCCTCGCTGCACGTCCTTACCCGGTATGTTGACTATCATGTCTTGAAGCAACTGCCCCCTCAGAGGCAGATAAAGGAACGGTAAATCCGGATCTGTGAACATTATTGCCTAGTTAGCGTGCGGTATATGAGGTCCAGGGTTCGATTCCATAAATTCAATTCAGAACTTGAGATTGAGTTTTCTCTCAAGAAATTCTCAGTGCCAGGTTGCAGTAAATAGCTGGCGGCGTTTCAGCCCCGTGCGTCGGAGAGCAAGATAAGTCGTCGGTTCCGGTTAAATTAAGTGACAACAGTCGTTAAAGCCTGCCAACTCGCATTGAAGCAGCGTGGCGGGTTTAAACTCTAGCCTGAGCCTCTGGCTGAGCCGTGTAAAAGTAAAACACAGACGGACAGAGGTGACTGGATTTTTCTTACCGAATTGGACGATCGTGTACAGTGAATTAGTACTGGCAGGGTAAGTCACAAATGGCGCCATCACTGTATCAAATGGATGTATTTCCTTCCCAAAATACACTTCCTTGTTGTTGAAAATAATCTAAAAAGGTAAAAAAATGTTACTTAAAAAAAATTACACATTTAATTAGTGTAGTAGATTAGCCACATCTAGCATTCGAACGCGGTAGGTACTAGCTACTAACCACGATTATTCTAAGACTAGCAGATCCCCGCAACTTCGTTCGCGTAGATATAGGTTTTTATATAGGATCGGATCGGATCCCATAATTCTTTTATGTACCTAAATTAAATGTAGCCTGTTACTCCTTATAACATTGAAAGTTCCATTAAAATCGATACAGCCATTTCGGAGATTAGCTGGAATAAATAGACAGACCGACAAATATATATTTAAACGCACACCAGTTTAAAATAAGCCGTACGTTCAAAGATCCGGGTCCCAAGTTATTTGAACCCAATACTGAGGGTTGTAATGTCTGTCATTTCTGAACTAAAAAACCTATGACCTTGAAATATTTACAGGACAATATATAAAGTACTACCTTTCTAACAAAAAAAGAATGAGTGAAATCGAATAACGCGTTAATGAATTACAGCTAAATACAAGTTTTAACTTTCTTCCCCTCTCCCAAGGGAACCGTGCTGAATTTCGGGATAAAAAGTATCCTATATCCTACCTCGGAGTATAAACTCAAATCGTACCAAGTTTCATTCGAATCCATTCAGTAGTTTCGGCGTGATGCGCGGCCAAGATACAGACAGACAGACAGACAGACAAACAGACAGACAAAAATGAAAAAAATTGCAGTTTTGGATTCAGTATCGATTATAGAGTGCCAGTAAAAATTTTCAAAATATTTTCAATGTACAGAATTGGATCTGTTACAGTTTTATTATATTATAGAAGACAAGCGGACACCCGCGACTTCGTTCGCGTGGATATCGGCTTTTTTAAAAATCCCGCGGGAACTTTTTGTTTTTCTGAAGCTCTTTTGAGCTCATACCTTGCTAAAAACTGTTAAAAGTTCACTGGTGGATGTTTAGGTAGATAAAAATGTAAAAATCCACCACTGACAGTCCCATCAAAATCGATCCAGCCTTTCAGAGATTGCGCGGTAATCTTTAAACTATCTACTTTCTAACAAAAAAAAAGAATGAATGAAATCGGACCACGGGTTAATAAATTGCAGCTAAGTACACATTTTGACTTTCATCCCCTCTCCCAAGGGAACCATGCTGAATTTCGGGATAAAAAGTATCCTATATGTTACTCCGTAGTATGAACTTAAATCATGCCAAGTTTCATTTCAATCCATTCAGTAGTTTTTGCGTGATGCGCGCACAAACATACAGACCAACAGATAAACAGACAAACAGACAAACAGATAAACAGATAAACAGACAAACAGACAAAAATTTAAAAAATAGCTTTTTTACGTTCTATTACTTATCCCTAACATCCCCCAGTTATTATTTTGCGAAAATATTTAATGTACAGATACGTCAAGTCTACGATTTTATTATATGTATAGAAGAAGATTTGGGTATACCTTACATAAAGACGCTATACTTAGTCTAAATCGGAGTTTAGTATTAAGTATTAAGGGTTGAGTTCGCCAATACATTCAGCATTGTTCGAATGCTGAATGTATTGGCGAACTCAAACCTTAATACAAGCCATTTTAGGTCTATTTTACTCTGAAATCGATCAATAGTTTTCGAGTTCGTTTTCGAGTGCTCCGATTTAGACTAAGCACACTGATACGGCAAGTCTACGATTTTATTATATGTATAGAAGATTATTATAATATATATTATATTCTAAGAAGACCACGTCGCGAAATAGTTTTGTATTACACTATTTCATATTGTATTCATATGTATACCTATAACACTATTCATGTTTTTGGTAATAAATTAAAATGTAGCAAGGCTCAATGAACGACGGAAATATTTGTATGAAATATGTACATCAACCTACGTCGACGTAGAAGTACGCCCAGAAGTATTTCATATAGCGCTCTCCTTGTCAGTCCATGTAGGTAATTAATTAAAACAATTAGCTTGTGTGAAGTGTCGGGGGTGGGCCGCTGCCGTCGTTTGCGCCGCTTATCTATTCGTTGGCGGTTCAATACTAGCCCATGCATTTTTTTAAAGAATATTAGACATGCTGTACATGACTAATATAAAATATTCCCCTTTCCTCCAAATAAGCGTAAAGCTTATGCAAGAAGTCGGTACGACAATAGTGCAACGGGTGGGATTTGAACTGCCGACCTTTCGGTTTTCAGTAAGAGTCTTGACCGCTGCGCTATGATAGTCAAGCAGCCGAGGAACAAATTTTTCATTAGGTTATTATAATTAACAAGCTGAATTTTCGTTAGTAGGTTTGTTTCGACGAGACGACCAAATTTTTTATGTACTATAATTCTCGATGGAGGTAGCTACTGGAGTGCGCAGGTGTTAAACATTTCGATTCGCTCGGGTGGGAAATTGTTCCATATAGTAGGACTACGTAGCCATTTCGTTATACAAGTATAAGCTGCATACAAAAAATCAGCTAGTTTTTCATCATTCAACGAACCTACTAACGAAAATTCAGCCTGTTAAGTATTACTTACTAAAAAAATTGTTCGTCGGCTGCCGGACCATAAGGTAGTTGTTGTTTTGCTTCATTATGACGCACCGTGACTAAAGAAGTCGGAATACTTACAGTAAGCTTGTCCTTTGGAGGATTCGGAATGCATTGGGGTATGATCATGTACTTCTCGAAAGCCTCCCTGATCTCATCGTCTTCGCCAATTCCCGCTAGAGCGTTCACGACTACGAACAACCACCAACAGCTGACCAACTTGTGTATAAGATGCATTGTACCTGGAGAAAAATACCCAATATGAAAACTAACATGTTCATGTTCGATTCGTAGAAGCTAGAGTTTGAACTACGCGGCCGCAACACACTACACTAATAATTATTAGTTAACCCGTTGTCCTAGGTGGACGACAACACGGCGACATAATGCCACGCGATATATAATAGACAAGTATAAATTAAAAATTAAAAAACTCCCGACATTCGCCATTTTGTGGTGGCGGCCATCTTGGATTTGCATAGTGCTATTCTACTAGTCAAGCCCTTTCATTTGATACACATATTGAGGGCGTTGTAATAAAATAGACAGACACACACACACACGCGCGCACACAAACACACACACACACACACACATATACACACACACACACACATACACACACAGACACATACACATACACACACACACACACACACACAGACCTGTCAAACTTATAACACCCCGTCGTTTTTGCGTCGGGGGTTAATAATGACAAACTTATTTAAGCGACAACCTAGGCCACGTAAAGGCTCAACAGCTACTGTTTGATATTTCCTTAATTACTGTTTAATAGGGGTCAAATCCACCCCACTTCCCTTTTCCCCTCCACATAATAACATATATGACGTACATACCTTCAATCTTAACAGAAAACTTACTGAATTTTATGTTGTAAAATTACCTAACGATAAAAAATAGGTACCTTCTCAAAGTCAACTATAACGTGAATAGAAAGTCTTGTTATCAATGAATGGAAAAATTTTTTTATATACGTACCTACTAGCTGTTTCCATTATGGTACCTAGTGTTGATAAGAATTTGGTAGAAAAAAGTTAAATATTATAGTTGCAGCCCAAATTTTTAATCATAATACCTAAGTTTTACCTAAATGAAATAATTTCGTAAATTGTTTCCCATCTGCGTGTCAAATGGCGTGCGTTTTAGAAATCGCTCGCACCCATAATTATTCTTTCACTGTCGACTAAGAAAATGGTTGCCAATCTCCGGGTCAAATGGCATGCGTTTTAGAAATCACCCGCACCCCGTTTGCGTTCTCAATCGACTAATGAAAATGGTTTCTCATCTGCAAAAAAAATGGCATGCGTTTTAGAAATCACCCGCATCCCGTTTGCGTTTTCTATCGACTAATGAAAATGGTTTATCGTCTGCGGAACAAATGGTCTGCGTTTTATAAATCACCCGCATCCCGTTTGCGTTTTCTATCGACTAATGAAAATGGTTTATCGTCTGCGAAACAAATGGCATGCGTTCTAGAAATCACCCGCATCCCGTTTGCGTTCTCTATCGACTAATGAAAATGGTTTCCCATCTGTGGGTCAAATGGCATGCATTTTAGAAATCACCCGCACTCCGTTTGCGTTCTCTATCAATTACTAATTAAAATGGTTTCCCATATGTGTGTCAAATGGCATGCATTTTAGAAATCACCCGCACTCCGTTTGCGTTCTCTATCAATTACTAATTAAAATGGTTTCCCATCTGTGTGTCAAATGGCATGCATTTTAGAAATCACCCGCACTCCGTTTGCGTTCTCTATCAATTACTAATTAAAATGGTTTCCCATCTGTGTGTCAAATGGCATGCATTTTAGAAATCACCCGCACTCCGTTTGCGTTCTCTATCAATTACTAATTAAAATGGTTTCCCATCTGTGTGTCAAATGGCATGCATTTTAGAAATCACCCGCACTCCGTTTGCGTTCTCTATCAATTACTAATTAAAATGGTTTCCCATCTGTGTGTCAAATGGCATGCATTTTAGAAATCACCCGCACTCCGTTTGCGTTCTCTATCAACTACTAATTAAAATGGTTTCCCATCTGTGTGTCAAATGGCATGCATTTTAGAAATCACCCGCACTCCGTTTGCGTTCTCTATCAATTACTAATTAAAATGGTTTCCCATCTGTGGGTCAAATGGCATGCATTTTAGAAATCACCCGAATCCCGTTTGCGTTCTTTATCAATTACTAATGAAAATGGTTACGTGGTTCTATTTTTAAGAGTAGGTAGTAGTGCGGGTGTTAATTTTTGATATTCATCTAATGTTTAATTAACTGGCAGTTAATTAATTGCTTGTAAACAACATTCCCTATTTAATTTATTAGTATCACTTCTATCGATTAGATCATCATCAACATGAAATTAAAATTATTTAAATTATTTAGGTTCCGTCCAATTGAATATTTATTACCCTTCGAAAACGCCTTCTTAGCATTTTGGTCTTTACCACATAATATAGTCTCCTCGCTTTTTTTTATTTTTTTTATTCAACTACAAGTTAGCCCTTGACTGCAATCTCACCTGATGGTAAGTGACGATGCAGTCTAAGATGGAAGCGGGCTAACTTGGAAGAGGTATGCATACCACCCCTGATCGGTTTCTATACGGCATCGTACCGGAACGCTAAATCGCTTGGCGGTATGACTTTACCGGTAGGGTGGTAACCAGCCACGGCTAAAGCAAAAGAAGTGGTAACCAGACCAGATCAGGGACTATTTAGAAATTATTAAATCCCAAATTACCCATGCCGGGAATCGAACCCGGGACCTCCCACTTATAAGACCACAGCGTTCACCACAGCGCCAGGGAGGTCTCCCCACTTAATATAATATCCAATAAAGATTTCGTGCCCAAAACCTTCGCTCATAATATTGCGTACCTATAAAAGTACCGGCATTCGCCATTTTGTGGCGGCGGCCATCTTGGATTTGCATAGTGCTATTCTACTAGTCAAGCCCTTTCATTTGATACCCATATTAAGGGAGTTGTGAAAAATATGTAATCCGCCATTTTGTAGCGGCGGCCATCTTAGATCGATTTTCATCAAACATAGCTAACAACACTCTCGACTAATTCACCTTTCAAACAAAAAAACTGCATTCAAATCTTCACCCGTTTGAGCGCTACAGGGGAACAGACAGACACACACACATACACACACAGACACGTCAAACTTATAACACCCCGTCGTTTTGCGTCGGGGGTTAAAAATACTTTTAAATGAACTGTAGGTGCATACTCACAAATAAACATACTCGTATAATCATGACTCCCACACTTTCCTTTTGTAAGTAGGTGTAGTAGTTTATGTAAACTTCTTTAAAAACCTTCTGTTTTTACAGTTCTCCAAACCAACCATAAACTTGGCAAAGATTTATATTATTATAGTGAAATTAAGTACCTACACAGCTATAAGTAAGGCATGAAATGACCTAATGAAATTAAGTATACCTGAAATGGAGATAAACTTACTTACTTGGTAGGTATATGCCTTTACCCAACGCAATTAAAAATTGCTCCTGATAATGCGTTCACGGTTCGTAAGTATTTATTATACTTACTAGATGATGCCCACGGCTTCGCCCGTGTGGATTTAGGTTTTTAAAAATCCCGTGGGAACTTTTGATTTTCCAGAACAAAAAGTAGCTTATCTGTAGAAACCCGTCTCCAAAACTACAAATTAATTGGTACCCCCAATATCAATTTAGGTAAATAACCGAAAGTTTCTAAAACCCATTAGTTTTGGGGATTAGGTCCCCTACAGCATCAGGATTGAGGAGTTGGAATCCAAATTTTTTATAGAACAGGGTCGCAATGTTTCTCTATCGATTAAAAAAAAAATTACGCAAATCCGTTCAGAAATCTCGGAGATATCGTTGTACATAGGTAGAAAAACACAACTCCTCCTTTTTTGAAAGTCGGTTAAAAAAGTAGCCTATGTTACTCCCTGGTTAATTCTCTACTTGTATGTGAAGGTCCCGTCAAAATCGGTTCAGCCGTTCCGAAGATTAGCCCGTTCAAACAGACAGACAGACAGACAGACAGACAGACAGACAGACAGACAGACAGACAAAAATTTTAAAAACGTGTGATTCGGTTATGGTAGCGTTCAAATAACCATATGAGCTTAATATGAGGTAGTTATTTCGATATTACAGACAGACACTTCAATTTTATTTATTAGTATAGAAGTATAGATTAATATTCTATTTACGTTCAGTTCTTCTTCGCCCTAGCATGTCTTTTGTTCTTCTGTATCTTTTTTGATTGGTGGGGTGTAATAAAAGTAAATTAACTCATTTATGTTCTTTTTAACCCCCGACGCAAAAACGACGGGGTGTTATAAGTTTGACGTGTCTGTGTGTGTGTGTGTGTGTGTGTGTGTGTGTCTGTCTGTTCCCCTGTGGCGCTCAAACGGGTGGACCGATTTGAATGCGGTTTTTTTTGTTTGAAAGGTGAATTAGTCGAGAGTGTTGTTAGCTATGTTTGATGAAAATCGGTCCAAGATGGCCGCCGCTACAAAATGGCGGATGATATATTTTTTCACAACTTCCTTGATATGGGTATCAAATGAAAGGGCTTGACTAGTAGAATAGCACTATTGCAAATTCAAGATGGCCGCCGCCACTAAATGGCGAATGTCGGGGGTTTTTTAAATTTTCAATTTACACTTGTGATTGGTGGGGTGTAATAAAAGTAAATTAACTCATTTATGTTCTTTTCATGTATCTTATTAAGATAGCGACGAGTTTACTGTACAAGTATTGTAAGAAAACAAGTAAAGTGGATTGCACACACCAATATTCGTACTTATATTAGTATGGACAATAATAAGGACCTCTCGATAAAAAGTTTTTTTTTTTAATAGCGAGATAGGCTCACGCTTGACGACAATCATGCCTGAACAGCAATGATGAGGTCTAAGTTGGAACGCGCTTGCCTAGAAAATGCCTATTCACTCAATAACTCAATAAACCTCACTTGTGCAATCGAAAGTAGCTTTTGTTTTCTTTAACTTTGACCGTAATCTTACTATAACAGTATGTTGTGCAACTAACCCTAAGTCTAATTATTTACAGTAAAACTTACCTCGTTATTTTATTTTTCAGCTTAATCAAACTTCTTCAACAAAATGGCTTCCTGTCTGATGTTTGCGTTATTATTACTAGTATCGAACGTATTAGCAGAAGATTTACAAATAGAAACACAAATAAATAAACCACAAGAAATGAAATCACCAGAGCAAATCGTTAACGCTGACGTGGAAAAAGCTTTCATAAGCTCTCGTATTGTACCGGTCATTATTCCCAAGCCACCTCCACAACTACTTGTGGTAAGTATCATACTAATATTATAAAGGCGAAAGTTTGTGTGTGTGTGTGTGTGTGTGTGTATGTGTGAATGTGTGTGTATATGTTGTTACTCTTTAACGCCGCTACTGAACAGATTTAGCTGAAATTTTGAATGAAGATAGATTATGCCCTGACTTAATACATACATACTTTTTATCCCGGAAAAGTATTCCTGTGCGACTAAAATAGTTATAGATTTCCAAAAACGCGACAGATGGCGCTGACTGTTCTTAGGTAAATCACTGTGCTCACATAGCACATTATTACAATAGTTGAGTGCATCTGTATGCGTTTGCACTTTTCATCCTGGAAAATCCACAGTTCCCACGGGATTTTGAAAAAACCGAAATCTATAGCTACAGCTACAAGTAGATTACTATAGCAAACTTCCTTGAAAGTAGGTAAAAAGGTTGGAAAAGGGAGCGGGAACGGGAACCGGAAATCCACGATTCCCTCGGATTTGTGAAAAACCGAAATCCACGCGGGCGAAGCCGCGGGCAGAAGCTAGTCACAAATACACACATCAACACTGTCTAGGGATATTCTGATTTTCTCAATTTATTCAAAATTGGTTATAACTAACATACAATATGTATATATTTTTGTAAAGCCTATTTATCAGACTATCTTTTAGAATAAAACAGAATTAGTTTTTTTGTGTAAATAATTTTTTATTGAAATAAAGACAAAAAGTGAAATGATGGTAAACTTAAGGATGAATGTCTTTTTAAGAAAAAATATAATTTTAGCAAAATTATCAGGTTTTTTGCAGTTACGTGAAAAATTATTTAAAATTAGTAGTCAGTAAACCACCCATGGACGTTAACCACGGTCCTACAACGGCTTTTCATGCTTTGAATCAAGTTATCAAAGTCTTGCTGTGGGATATTGTCCCAGGTCCTGCTAAGATGCAAAAAAAGTTGCTTTGCAGTCGCAATGTTCGGAGGAAAACTCCTCAAAGCCCTTCTTTGGAGCATGTCCCATGCGTGCTCTATGGGGTTTAGGTCTGGTGATTGAGCGGGCCAGTCTAAGATCGACACATCGTGCTCTTGTAGCCAGCTGGTCACCACTCGCGCAGTGTGCGAACGGGCTTTGTCGTGCATGAGCGTGAAAACTTGGTCCATTTGCAGTCGATGGGGATAGATTATTGGTGCTAGCACCTGATTACGGTATTTTTCAGAAGTCATGGTGTTTCTGATCCAAACGAGATCTGTTCTTCCATCGATACGAATTCCCGCCCAAACCATAATTGTTTTGCCGTGGTATGGCTGGACTTCCTGACGGTGTCGCAGACGGTTGTCACGACCAGGAGCTCGCCATACACGTACTCTTCGTAAATCAGGATGAAATCCGAATCGGGACTCATCGGTAAACAGCACTACAGACCACTAGTTATCTTCCTAGAGCAAATGTTCGCGAGCCCACTGTAATCTTCATCCACGATTTCCTCTGCGTAGTGCTGGAGTACGAAGCGGCCTGCGAGCATGAAGGTTAGCCTCGTGCAGTCTTCTCCTCACAGTTTCGTCACTGACAAGCAAATGGTGGTCTGACTGGAGCCTTTAAACCAACTGCATGGCTGTAGCATTTGGTTATCTTCTCGCGGTCATTTGCGAAAATCGGTCCTGTCTTCGGGCGGTTATGCGCTTCTCGCCTGGGTGCCGTTCAGCCACTTCACCAGTGGTGCAATAACGTGACCACAACCTTGATATCACGTTTTTTCTTGTTTCAATCGCCTCGGCAATACTTCGTTGAGGAGCCCCAGTTTGGAGCGTACCTATACTGCCCTTAACAATTCGTCTCTTGTTAAATGGCGCCTCTGCATGATGCATACAGTTGCATAAATTAGAAATTAACCAATAATTTTCATTGAAACTTTCATTTGATACAAAAATATACCAAAAACTGGGTTAGGTCAATTGAAACTTTCGAACTTCGCTACAATTATGCCGCACAAATCATTTGTTTTCAATTTATTTTTTCAAATTCAAATTTAGAATCATTTAATATGGTCTACAAAATAAGCTTTCATTAAAATAATTTAAAACCGATTAATATTTTTCGAGTTTCAGAACTTTATACAAAATATCCCTAGACATTGTTGATGTGCATAATTACAACTCATTTTCATGGCCCGATTGGAAACGCATTTTACGTGATTTCTAAAATGCATGCCATAAGAACTGTATATTATGTGATTTCTAAAACGCATTCCATTTTGCTTTGCAAGTTTCGTAACTATCTAAGTATATCGACTGAGTTCAATTGAAACCTGACATCTAATTGTTTATTTTTCAGGCCTCGTTTACAACAGCAACCGTATCTTTAGGCAATGAGATTTTCCCAACTAGGACAGTGTTGATTCCTTGTATTGAATTTCAAGCTAAATCTAAAACATTGTACACATTTTTGATGCTTGGTAAGTTTATTTTTCGAGTGTGACTTCTACACGGATTGACTTGTGAGAACGTCTCGGAATATTATATTCAATCGAAAACTCAAACTTCGCAAATATCACACCTTAACAAACCCATAAGTGAACTCACGCAAAAAGATTTCGGGTTCGATCCTCGGCAGCGGAAATTCGGAAACTTATAATTTCTAAGTTGTCTCAGATCTGCAGGGCGATTCAGAACACTTCGATTCGGTTCCGGTTTCGACAACTGCCCTGTCGATACTGTTATTCTGAATTGAAAATACATCTTATCGTACGATAACTTACCGAATCGATCGATAATTACGTTATCGAAGTGTTCTGAATTACTTATCGTACGATAAGATGTATTTTCAATTCAGAATAACCGTATCGACAGGGTAGTTGTCGAAACCGGAACCGAATCGAAGTGTTCTGAATCGCCCTGCTGTTCCGGTTGAAGGCTTCGTCAGGGGCTAGTGTCGCCAAGCGATATAGGATTCCGCCACACCCCCGACACTTCATACAAGCGAACCTACTAGTGACAAGGACAACGCTATAAGAAAGGAGCGAGTGTCGTTTCTTTACACAATAACTGTTAGTTCTTAAACTTTGGTTGAACTACGCGTAGATACCAATTTTCAAAACCTTTGCAAGTGAACCCGCTTCGTGTACCTACCTACTCTTTGTAGACTGCAACGTAACAATCTCTTAACTTAAACTAAATTGACGAGTTTGAAAATAGTGCTATCCTTTTCCACATCTGTACTTTTTAAAAATTTGGGAATAGATTTAGACCTGTCAATTAAATTAGTTTATTTTAGAGAGTTTTGTATAAAAGAATTAGACACAAATATTCCGTTTTCCAGACATCGACGCGCCATCTCAAGCGACGCCTGTGCTCCGCTCGTACATAATCGCGCTGTACGTGAACATTCCTCACAGTGACATGAGGAGGGGCCTCTCTGTGGCGCCCTACATCCCCCCGACCCCGGAGCCCGGCTCGGGCCCGCATCGCTACGTGCTGCTCGTCTACCAGCAGTGCGCGGAGATCGATGTCAAAGACGACGAGCTTTTAAAGTACGCATAGTTTTTGTAGTTCCATACCAATCAATCAACAAAAGCTCTACAGCCCTGGATGGGCCTTGGCTTCTTGGTTAGAAGAAGCTTCCTTCCAGTTCCGAACCCCCAAAACCTTCATATCCCGTCAATCCACCGGTCTTCTAGGTCTTCCTCGGCCTCTACTCTACGGCTATCCGTTTCACTGTCCAGTAACATTTTTGGGGCTCTTGTATCGTCCATGCGTCCCATACCAAAGTGTTGAGAGATGAATCCGTAAAGCCCCCTCTTCACTATCGCCGATGATCGTTACTCGTATGATCGTTTGTCATCGGTAAGGTAATGATCACGATCCTCGTGCAGGCATCCACGCGATCGTCCGTGATCATTTATTATTTAGCGGCAAGCCTTCAAGATGGACGTGGAGTCTATAGCTGCTACCATGCATTTAATATTCAATTCACAGCATTCAAGCATTTTGTCAATTTCGTTGAACGAAAAATTGTGAAAAAAACGAAAGATGAGAAGATACTTGGTGTTTGAGTATTCATCGTAATAGCAATAAAGTAAAGAGCACATCAGATACTATTCTCTCTCAGCAGAATCAGCATTCCAAACCGGTGGTAGATTCTTGACATGTCATAAGAGCCACAAGTTGGCCTACATGAAATAAATGATTTTGAATTTGAATTTTTGAATTTTTATTTCTTTTCAGGTTGGGTGTCTTCCGTTGGAGGTTCCAGGTGTTAGAATTCATAAAAAAGTATTGCTTCACTGAACTGATCGCTGGCAACTTCTACATATCAGAAGTACCAAAAGAATACGCTGATTTCTGTTAAATTAAAATTAAGAGAAAGAAATAAATAAAATGTATTTAAAATGATTAATGTATTTAATCTCTTTTATACTACGGGAGGTCAAGGTTCAATTGAAAAAGTCATTTTATACCGACTGGAAATTTTAACAACAATAGTTTAGACCTAACCCATCACAGCTGCGAACTTCAGCTGCCGCACCAGTGGTGGAGTTAAGAGTGAGAGCATGTGAAAGTGCTTGAAAAATTATGTAAATAAAATTATGAAATTTATGCAGCAGAATTTTCACACTTTTAAAATAATAAAGAAAATCTTCATCTGCACTGAAGGTGGGGGAAAGACCTTCAGTCAGCGTGATAAACATTTTGCGCGCTCAGTGCATTTAGCCTAGTAAATCTAGGAAAAACATCCTATAGTTTTAAAAATTGGCCAAATGTATTCTTTGGGCCTTCCTCTTGAATATATCCGAAAACCCCATATGGGGGGTGCGTAACCAGCCGCCATTTTTAATTTTGTCCCTTTTTTCGGTTTTTTTCTCATATCACGAAAATCTCTACAAATAGCATTATAATTACTTCTGACAAAAGTTTTAATATACAATTTACCACAAATTTGGTCTCTTGCATTTTTACTCTAAGTGCCTGTTTCACCACCTTCTGATATATGTATTAGATAGCTATCTACAACTTTTGTCTTTGTCACTTGACATAAAGTAAGAAAGTGACAAAACTTACGTTTAGGCTATCCAAAACTTATCAGAAGGTGGTGAAACAGGCCGTAAGTTTATTACTTTAGGAGATATTGGGTGTTTAAGGGTATTTTAGGTCCCTTTTTCGTTTTTTTTGCTCATATCTCGAAAATCTTTACGAATAGCATTATAATTACTTCTGACGAAAGCTTTTGTATAAAATTTTCTACAAATTTAGTTCCATGCAGTTTTACTCTAACTGTACTGTGGGTGTTGAAGTTAATATTTGAGGCCCTTTTTTGGTTTTTTGCTCATATCTCGAAAATTTCTATGAATAGCACTATAATTACTTCTAAAAAAAGTTTTAACATAAAATTTTGTACAAATTTGAACATGATCATTTTTACGCTAAGCTTACTACTTTAGGAGTTATAGGGTGTTTAAGTTAATATTTGAGGTCCCTTTTTCAGTTTTTAGGGTTCCGTAGTAAACAAGGAACCCTTATAGTTTCGCCATGTCCGTCCGTCTGTCCGTCTGTCCGTCTGTCCGTCTGTCCGTCTGTCCGTCTGTCCGTCCGTCCTCGGTTAATCTCAGAGACTATTAGTGCTAGAAATCCGTAATTTGGCATGAGTATAAATATTAATCACGCCGACAAAGTGGTGAAATAAAATTTTGATAAATATTTTTTTTTAGGGTAGCTCCCCTACATGTAAAGTGGGGATGAATATTTTTTTTCTCGTCTACCCCATAGTGTGGGGTATCGTTGAATAGGTCTTTTAAAAATACTGTGGGTGTGGGAACATCATTTTTCGATTTCTAGATCCGTTTGTAAAATATGATGTTTTAAAGTGCAAATTTTTATTAGAGTCAAGTGTCCCCCCCCTCTATCAGCCAAATGGCAGTATATAGGAACTTGAAAAAATTCACAGCAGTAGGGTATATAATCAATTTTAAAGGAAAACTATCACGGCTAAGTAGGGTTCACAGGTTAAGGAGTTATATCTGTTTTTCGAGGATTGTGACTACGGAACCCTACACTGCGCGTGGCCCGCCACGCACTTGACCGGTTTTTTGCTCATATCTCGAAAATCTCTACATATAGCATTATAATTACTTCGGACAAAAGTTTGATTAAGATACCCTTAAACACCCAATATCTCCTAAAGTAATAAACTTAGAGTAAAAATGCAAGAGACCAAATTTGTGGCAAATTGTATATTAAAACTTTTGTCAGAAGTAATTATAATGCTATTTGTAGAGATTTTTGTGATATGAGAAAAAAACCGAAAAAAGGGACAAAATTAAAAATGGCGGCTGGTTACGCAACCCCCATATGGGCTTTTCGGATATATTCAAGAGGAAGGCCCAAAAAATACATTTGGACAATTTTTAAAACTATAGGATGTTTTTCCTAGATTTACTAGGCTAAATGCACTGAGCGCGCAAAATGTTTATCACGCTGACTGAAGGTCTTTCCCCCACCTTCAGTGCAGCTGAAGATTTTCTTTATTATTTTACAAGTGTGAAAATTCTGCTGCATAAATTTCATAAGGTATAAAATAACTTTTTTTTTTTCAAAATTTTAATACACTTCAGGCGCGTAGCGGAAGTATAACCCACCCTCGGCGCTGCAGCTGAATATTGTTTCTGTATCAAAAATGATTGAAACAATGATTTAAGACTATTTTGGTCCGGGATAAAATCACTCGGAGCACTTTGATTTTCAAGCACTTTCACATGCTCTCACTCTTAGCTCCACCACTGGTGCGGCAGCTGAAGTTCGGAGCTGTGATGGGTTAGGTCTAAACTATTGTTGTTAAAATTTCCAGTCGGTATAAAATGACTTTTTCAATTGAACCTTGACCTCCCGTAGTATTAGGGCTACAATCCACATTAATTTAATTAGCTGTCTATTCGCTAAACTTGTCAAGAAACGTCTTTATTTAAACGGTAGGCCATTACTGGTATAAGAATGGCTTCGCCCACGTGAATTTCGGTTTTTTACAAATCCCGAGGGAATCGTGGATTTCCGGTTCCCGTTCCCGCTCCCTTTTCCAACCTATATACTTACTATAAAGGAAGTTCGCTATAGTAATCTACCTATAGCTGTAGATATAGATTTCGGGTTTTTCAAAATCCCGTGGGAACTGTGCATTTTTCCAGGATAAAAAGCAGCCAAGGTGTTGCCAATGCATTCAACACAGCAAACTATTGCAATAATGTGTTATGTGAGCGTGATTTACCTAAGAACAGTCAGCGCCCTCAATGGCGTTTTTGGAGGTCTATATCTATTTTAGTCCCACAGGAATACTTTTCCGGGATAAAAAGTACCCTATGTGTTAAGTCAGGGCGTAAGCTATCTCCATTCAAAATTTCAGTCAAATCGGTTCAGTAGTTGCGGCGGAGAAGAGGAACAAACACACACACAAACTTTCGCCTTTATAATATTAGTGTGATATAAGGACAAGGATTATTATTAGCTCAAGCATTTCACACATAGGGGTGATTTAAATTTTTTGTTTATTATTATTAAATATACAGTTTTTATTATGTAAAATTATTTTATTATTATTATTACAGCGAGCATTGTGCGGGTGCGTCTTCTAACTCGTCGTCACACACTATGTTGCCCGCAAGGAAAAAGTTTCCGGCGACGAGTTCCAGCTCATACCGCGCCGCGAACTCTTCCACGCAGAAATTGGTGAGGTTCGTTGAGATGCTGCAATGTGAAAAAATTTACTTCTAAAATCGGAGAGTGTGCTCAGGAGCTCTTTGACCTTGCTCCCCCATCACCTTTCTACCACCGTACCGCAAGACATCGGATGGGTTTCCATCCCTATGTCGTCGATGTCCCAGCTACGCGAACGAAGAGATTTAAGTCTTCGTTCCTTACGCATGGCTAGGGTTTGGAATACCCTTCCGAAAACTGTGTTTCCTGACACCTATAACCTGGGTATCTTTAAAAAGAGAGTGAATAGGCATCTCCTAGGCAAACGCGTACCATCATAGGCCACATCATCACTTTCCATCAGGTGTGATAGTGGCCAAGCGTATGTCTATACTGAATAAAAAAAAAAGTAGGTACATATTAGCTACTTTTATATTTTATATTTTTAGTGCCGTTTGAAGTCGGGTTCATATATTTTTTTTTTTTGTGAAAACCGCAGAAATCCGTTCAGTAATTTTTGCGTTTGTCGCGAACAGACACAGACGCGGCGGGAGACTTTGTTTAATAATATTATTAGCTTCTGTCCGCGGCTTCGCCCGCGTGAATTTCGGTTTTCACAAATCCCGAGGGAATCGTGGATTTCCGGCTCCGCTCCCTTTTCCAACCTTTATACCTACTTTATTAAATTTTTTTACTTTATACCTATTTTTATTAAACTATTAAACTTCCTTGAAGTTTGCTATAGTTTAATCAACTAAGTATAGCTGTAGCCTTAGATTTCGGTTTTTTCAAAATCCCTTGGGAACTGTGGATTTTTCCAGGATAAAAAGTAGCCTATGTTGTTAAGTCAGTCAAATTTCAGCCAAATCCGTTCAGTAGTTACGGCGTTAAAGAGTAACAAACATACACACACACACAAACTTTCGACTTTATAATATTAGTATGATCATTATCGATCGAACGAAGCGAGGTCTTCGTCTGCGATCTCACAAAAAAATCTCACGAAAATTTGAAGAAGTATGGCAGTTTTTTTACTAAGCCCATGCCCCTGGATCGGTTTCTACGCGGCATCGTACCGGAACGCTAAATCGCTTGGCGGCGCGACTTTGCCGGTAGGTTGGTAACAAGCCACGGCTGGAGCATCCCACCAGACCAGACCGAAGACAATTTGGAAATTATAAAATCCCAAATTGCCACTGCCGGGAATCGAACCTGGGATCTCCTATATAAGACCCCCGCGCTCACCACTGCGCTAGGAAGGTCGTCGAAAAAGTAGGCACTAGTAACTTACTTTTGCAATTCTGGACAGTTGATGTCGATTTTTTTGTTTTGCTTGTAGAGATAGATCACGTATCTGTGGTACCCGGAGCCGGGGAACGGCGAGACGGGTGTGTAGGGGGTCAGGTAGTTGGCCTTAGCTATGTCGTTCCCGGGTATGTTGAGCAACAAAGCGAGCAAGTACTGAGAGTAGATGGGCGCTAGCGTGCTCGGGTAGTCGACATCTGAAAACAAGTATAAATTAAAAATTAAAAAAACCCCCGACATTCGACATTTTGTGGTGGCGGCCATCTTGGATTTGCATAGTGCTATTCTACTAGTCAAGCCCTTTCATTTGATACCCATATTGAGGGGGTTGTGAAAAAATATGTTATCGTCATTTTGTGGCGGCGGCCATCGTGAACCAATTTTTATCAAACATTGCTAAGAACACTCCCGACTAATTCACTTTTCAAACAAAAAACCCCATTCAAATTGGTCCACCCGTTTCCAAACGGGTGGACCGATATGAATGCGCGCAGGGGAACAGACAGACACACACACACACACACACACACACACACACACACACACACACACACATACACACACAGACACGTCAAGCTCATAACACCCCGTCGTTTTTGCGTCGGGGGTTAAAAATAAAACAATGCGATAAATGGAAACTATCGGGATTGTGATAGAATCCTACTTATGTGAATACGTACCTACAATAAATTGTACATAATCCAAACATTTATTTTTATTAGCCTAGTGGTTAGGACGACCGACTTCTAATCGGAGGTCGTGGGTTCGATCCCGGGCACGCACCTCTAACTTTTCGGAGTTATGTGCGTTTTAAGTATTTAAATATCACTTGCTTTAACGGTGAAGGAAAACATCGTGAGGAAACCTGCATGCCTGAGAGTTCTCCATAACGTTCTCAAAGGTGTGTGAAGTCTGCCAATCCGCTTGGCCAGCGTGGTAGACTATGGCCAAAACCACGGAAGAGAAAAGGCAGTTTTATCTATGGCCAAAACCCTTCTCACTCTGAGAGGAGACCCGTGCTCTGTAATGAGCCGGTAATGGGTTGATCATGATGATGATGATGATGATGATGATTAGCCAAACGCCAAGATTCTTTGATGTTTATTATGAAAATCCACAAAATTCGGCGAGCCAGCCAGAAGCCGAATGCTCGCTGAGGGCCCGACCGATTGCACTGGCAGAGCGAATGGTGTCAATGTGCACAAGTCTCTTTACTCACCGACCATGAAGACAGCGTAGAGTTCATCAGGTGCCGCCTCATAATATATGTAGGGCGGGGCAGAGGCCGAGCTGGCAGGTATCTTGTTGCCTAAGTTTACTATTTCTAAGGAGAACCTTACCTGGAAAGGACGATATGTTAATTTAATAAATCAGTAAATAATACAAGTATAAATTTTAAATTTTAAAAACCCCCGACATTCGCCGGATTGTAGCGGCGGCCATCTTGGATTTGCATAGTGCTGTTCTGCTAGTCAAGCTTTTTCATTTGATACCCATATTAAGGGAGTTGTGAAAAAATATGTAATCCGCCATTTTGTAGCGACGGCCACCTTAGATCAATTTTCATCAAACATAACTAACAACACTCTCGACTAATTCACCTTTCAAACAAAAAAACCCGCATTCAAATCGGTTCACCCGTTTGAGTGCTACAGGGGAACAGACAGACACACCTACACACACACATACAGACACACACACAGACACGTCAAACTTATAACACCCCGTCGTTTTTGCGTCGGGGGTTAAAAATAAGAAAACCGACTTCAAACGCGACTACAAACTATAAAAATTTTTTTTTTTTTGAAGACGCAGGATGAAGACCAACCCGCATTGGAGCAGTGCAGCGTGGTGGGTCTAAGCTCTAAATCCCTCTCTTGTACGAGAGAGAATGCCTGTGCCCAGCAGTGGGACGTTACAAAGGCTGTAGTGGTGGTGGTGGTGGATATGTTAAGTAACAGAACACGTAGATTCTAATGGTACAATAAAAACAAAAGGGCATTTAACTCGACTTATGTCGCTATTTACTGTAGGCACTGAATTACTACCTACCCGTGCGAAACCGGTGCGAATCGCTAGTTTTCAATAAAAGGTTAAATATGATGATAATAACAACAAATTATGAATAACTACTTACAGAAAGTTTCTTTGGTGGTACACTATTTGTTGCATACGGTACCAAGAAATAGGTATAAAACGCTTCCGCGACTTCGGAGGGATTCTCTTCGTTTGTAGTGTTCTGCACAGTTGCAGTACAGGTTGCAACGAGCAGAAGGACTGTTCCTACCGACCGCATACTGAATGGTGCCGTCATCAGATCTGAAAATTTATTAGTTACTAGCGGTCCGCCCCGGCTTCGCCCGTGGTACATATAAAGCCTAGAGCACTCAAGGATCACTTACATATACAACGGCGAAATAATTTTTGAAATCGGTCCAGTAGTTCCTAAGATTAGCGCGTTCAAACAAACAAACTCTTCCGCTTTATTATATAACTAGCGGTCCGCCCCGGCTTCGCCCGTGGTACATATATAGCCTATAGCACTCAAGGATCACGTACATATCCAACGGTGAAATAATTTTTTAAATCGGTCCCTTTAGTTCCTGAGATTAGCGCGTTCAAACAAACAAGCTCTTCCGCTTTATTATATTAGTATAGATATAAGTATAGATTTATCATTTTCCAGTCAGTGAGCTTGTTCCATATATCTCAATGGAATCTATACATATAATAAAATCGTAGAATTGCCGTATCTGTACATTGAAGATTTTTGCAAAATAATAACTGGGGGATGTTAGGGATAAGTAATAGAACGTAAAAAAGCTATTTTTGAAATTTTTGTCTGTTTGTCTGTTTGTCTGTTTGTCTGTTTATCTGTTTGTCTGTTTATCTGTTTGTCTGTTTGTCTGTATGTTTGTGCGCGCATCACGTAAAAACTACTGAATGGATTGAAATGAAACTTGGCATGATTTAAGTTAATACTATGGAGTAACATATAGGATACTTTTTATCCCGAAATTCTGCACGGTTCCCTTGGGAGAGGGGATTAAAGGCAAAATGTGTACTTAGCTGTAATTCGTTAACGGGTGGTCCGATTTCATTCATTCTTTTTTTGTTAGAAAGTAGATACTTTAAAGACTACTGGCTAATCTCCGAAAGGCTGGACCGATTTTGATGGGACTTTCACTGGCGGATGTTTACATTTTGATGTACCTAAACATCCGCCAGTGAACTTTTAACAGTTTTTAGCAAGGTTTAAGCTCAAAGGAGCATAGGAAAAACAAAATGATTCCCACGGGATTATTAAAATCAATATCCACGCGAACGAAGTCGCGGGTATCCGCTCGTATTAAAATAATTGTAAATGATTGTTAGGTATTGAGTTTTTCTGTCAAGAAATTTTCAGTGCCAGCCCGCAGTTGGTAGTTGGCGGTGTTCCACCCCCGCGCTTCGGAGAGCACATTAAGCAGTCGTTCCCGGTTATTATCACTATCATGTGACAATGGTCGTTAAAGTCCGCCTACCCGCATTGGAGCAGCGTGATGGGTCTAAGCTCTGAATATCTCTCTCCTATGGGGGAGGAGGCCTGTGCCCAGCAGTGAGACGTTAAAAGGCTGTTGTGGTGGTGGTGGCGGCACAAAAATAACTGTGAAATTGCCATTTTGCGCTATTTCAAACTGTAAATAAGTAAGTAGGTACAGTTTAGAAATAAATCGCAAAAACGGAGGTAATTTCTATCACACGTACCTACCTATTGTGTTTATTTTGGCACGCGTGAATTCATAAAAAACAGTGATTATCACCGATCTACTCTATATAATAATATTGTCTGTGGTTGTTGGCTTCCTTTCGCAGAATAGAATAGAAAAGTTTTGTGAAACAACTTGTTTAGAATGCCATTTCCTACCGAGAAGTACCTACCTCTACTTACCAGAATATAAACTCGGCGGTTGCTCTTTAAACAAATACATAAGTAATTAAATGCCAACTCGCGCTTTGTTGTATCGAGTGAAATCCACAATTTTTTATCATTTTTATAATCTTCAATTATATAATATTTGTATTTAACTGTATTTCTCATGAGCATACTGAGCAGAGTGTAGCAAAACCAATCCAACATTTAAATCCGGCAAATACATTTTAAAGCTTTAAATTACTAACTTACTTACCTAATTTTTTTGGACTTATAAAATGTGATGTAAAATTTCTCAACACGCAGGTTCCGTTGATGCAAGAGGACTCAATGAGGAGTAATATCAACCATTATATGTATATATATTTTCAAAACAGCTGATAACATGTTATTTATTTTAGTACCCAACTATGCAATTGAGGTTAACATGGTAACATTATCTATACTAATAAATAAAATTGAAGTGTCTGTCTGTAATATCGAAATAACTACCTCACATTAAGCTCATATGGTTATTTGAACGATACTATAACCGAATCACACGTTTTTAAAATTTTTGTCTGTCTGTCTGTCTGTCTGTCTGTCTGTCTGTCTGTCTGTCTGTCTGTCTGTTTGAACGGGCTAATCTTTGGAACGGCTGAACCGATTTTGACGGGACTTTCACATACAAGTAGAGAATTATCCAGGGAGTGACATAGGCTACTTTTTTAACCGACTTTCAAAAAAGGAGGAGTTGTGTTTTTCTACCTATGTACACCGATATCTCCGAGATTTCTGAACCGATTTGCGTAATTTTTTTTTTAATCGATAGAGTAACATTGCGACACTGTCCTACAAAAAATTTGGATTCCAACTCCTCAATCCTGATGCTGTAGGGGATCTGATCCCCAAAACTTATGGGGTTTAGGCACTGTCGGGAATTTAAATTGATATCGGGGATACCAATTAAAGACTTTATTGTTGAATGACCTCGAGTAGGTACATGTCCAACTTCTCAACCCTGATGCTGTAAGGAATTGCATTCCGAAATCGTAAGGATCCCACGGAATTTTTCCGTTTTGTGGACGGGTTACTACCTACTTACTATAACAGAATACAGATAGGCTACTTTTTGTTCTGGCAAATCAAAGGTCCCACGAGATTTTTACAAACCTAAATACACACGGGCGAAGCCGTGGGCATCATCTAGTGATAAATAAGGAGGTTAATTAGGGAAAAGGCCAATTTATTATTTACCTACCTAAAAGATCTTTCTCGTACCGGGGGTCTCGGAGAATACGTAAAGCCGCCGGTCCTGCGCCTGATCTCTCCCCTCTATCTCTCTCTCTCGCACTATGAGAGTGGAGAAATAGAGAGTACACCTGTGTTTGTGCACACGCTTGTGCACTATAATATCTCCCTAGTGTCTAGTCTCCACCTCCAGATATTGGCTGCCGTGGCCGAAATTCGGTTGTGAAGTAGGTAGGTAGGCAGTGGGCGCCTGTCATGTCGGTTGAGACGACGAGTTTTAGCTGATCTTGCGGCCGTGTGCGGTCTTCTTTACAAAGAAGTTAATTATAGCTATGATCTTGTGCTACATTCTAAATTGCTTAATTGATACTTACTGACAAAAATTAATTAATTTGTTAATTTTATCAACGAAAATGTAGAACATTTCGTTAAACAGTATAAAAGACACTTGTGGGTATTTTATTGTCGATATAGGATTTAAAAACCGTCGATTAGGCACATCGAATTGTGTGGGAACAAGGAAAGGGAGTTTTTGATATTATCTATACAAATAGATATTTTGAAAAATAATTTAGCAGCGTAATTTAGCGGGTAAGTGACTCTTTTCTTTGGCATCCCATGAACTTTTAAATTTGAGCTTTTGAACTTTAGCGATGTCTGGCGGGGGGTTGCCATGACACTAAATGTCTGGCAATGTATGACGTAATTTCTAATACTATTCCGTAGAAAATATAAAAAATTTGACTTTATACATTGACGCACGATTTTTTACACCTTTATTACCTGTTATCTCCCAAAGTGAAATACTGTGAAAATTTGAAGTTTCTAGCTTCAGTGGTTTAGGCTGTGCGTTGATGATCAGTCAGTCAGGACAAGCTTCTTTATATTATTATAGAAGATAGATAGATAGATAGATAAGTATAAGAGAGTAAATGGTTATTGGTATTGGATCGTGTTTAGGTAGTATAATATTTAGCGCTAAGTTTTCGATAGCAGCCGCCTGCTTAATAAAGCCTCGGCTAATTTTTAAATGAAAATTGATTCTTTTCTTGCAGTTAATTGAATTCGCGACAAAATGAGATTACTACTACTCTGCCTCGCTGCCGTTGCGTCGCTGGCGGCGGCGGCGTCCGGAGGCAGGAAGAATCCCAAAGTCGCTAAGGCGTTCAAATCTTTTGGCTACCTGCCTGAACTTATTCCCAACGAATTGTTAAATGTAAGTACGTACGGTGAGCACAATCCGCTTTCCGAACCATTGTTGAAGTGAAAACTTCTCTAGGCGCGTTGAGCACTTATTGGGTGAACAAAAATCATGGAACTCGCGTCATCGTCACCGAACGCTTCCCATGAGCTATATGTATAGTATACTGTTTAAACTTGAATCCTTGATCACTTCTATCGGCAGTCCCCAAGTCCCCAAAGACTGCCTCGCATTTTTTTTACTTATAACATCATCATCATCATAATCAACCGAGACCTATGAGATAAGACCCGTACCCTGCAGTGGGCCGGTAATGGTAGTGGCCCACTGCAGAAGGATTTAGGCTGTAGTCCACAACGCTGGCTAAGTGCGGACTGGTAGACTTCACACGCCTTTCAGAACATTATGGAGAACTCTCAGACTCGCAGGTTTCCCTACGATAAAAATGCCATAAACTATGATAAAATTCCCAGGCTTAAAATGCACATAACTACGAAAAGTTAGAGGTGCATGTCTCAGTCCCCCCGAAAGCAAGGCCGAAGTCTTAACCACTAGGCTATCACCACTTAGAACATAAAATAAAATAAAAACCAACATTATTTATTTCATGTAGGCCAGACTTCAGACTCTATCACTGGTTCGGAAAGCGTATACCAGAAGTTGACCAGCGTAAAAAAAATATTTTTCATTTCATATTACTTATAGAAAAATAATTTATTTTATTTTTGTAGTCACTTATAGATATTACAGTTATTTCAGTCATATTAAATTATCAAAAAAAATACTTAAGTAACAAAGTAACTGTTTCAAAATACCTAATAATAATAATTTACAAAATGTATACCTACACCCAAGTCCATTGATCGTTTATGGGCATTTTGCCCAAGACTGGCACTTTTTTGTCACGTCACGGCAAACACGTCTGTAACTCGTTCCGTCTACGAGCTATGAGCTAGAAACCTGTGACATACGGACCGATGGACATACAAATAGACAGACTTAAAGCCTGTGCTTTAAAAGTGTACGTAACCCTAAAAATCATGGCCTTCTGTCTGTGCTCTATATTTACCGTTTTTCGCTGAATTTCACAGGTCTACTATCCAACTGTAGAGGTGTGCTTAGGAGACGTAATCGCACAGACTCGAACTATGGTATCACCGGTAATCGACTACGATTTTAAACCTGGTGTCAACTATACTCTTATAATTTTTGGTAAGCATAAATCAGTTGATTTCATCATGATCAACCCATTACCGGCTCACTACAGAGCACGGGTCTCCTCTCAGAGTGAGAAGGGTTTTGGCCATAGTCTACCACGCTGGCCAAGCGGATTGGCAGACTTCACACACCATTGAGAACGTTATGGAGAACTGTCAGGCGTGCAGGTTTCCTCACGATGTTTTCCTTCACCGTTAAAGCAAGTGATATTTAAATACTTAAAACGCACATAACTCCGAAAAGTTAGAGGTGCGTGCCCGGGATCGAACCCACGACCTCCGATTAGAAGTCGGTAGTCCTAACCACTAGGCTATCACAGCTTATTGATTGATTTAATACCGTACAATTAGCTTTTTCCATACTGATTTTCAGATATATTTTTTGCATGACAAGTGAAAAACTATGTGGTCAAAGAGGAAATTTTGTATTTTGGACTAGGTGCACAAAAATTCCTTTCAGATTTCGATTCCTGGTTCGAGCCACAGGCCTAAAATTATTGGGTTTTCCTTACAAGAAAATTAGTGCTAGTCCGGCATTAGTTATAGTTGGCGGTGTCAGATACACCCCCGAACCTTGAAGAGCACCTAAAGCCTGCGCCTGATCTCTGTCCGGTTGTGTTGCATTAGCGTCCCTTCAGACTATGAGAGTGAAGAAATAGAGAATGCTACAGTGTGTTCACACTTGGGCACTATAATAAAATCTTCTACGTAGTTGGATAGGATAGTCTCCGCATCGGTTGACTTTGGCCGCCTTGGTCAAAATTCGGTCGGGAGGACAGTAGTAGTAGGTATACTAGCGACCCGCCCTGCCTTCGCACGGGTAGTAATAATTACTATCCCACCATACATTGTTTTGTTAGGTAAATCTCATATTTCAACCAATTTACACAAAACCTTAACAAAGTACACACCTAAACCTTCCTCATGAATCATTTTGTTGGTGAAAACCGCATGAAAATACGTTCAGTATGTTGTAGTGATAGTGATGGTGAAGTATGGGGTTTGGTGTTCACGTGGATTTCTTTGCAGATCCCGACACACCGTCAGCACGAGCTCCCGAGCTCCGCAGCTACCTGGTTCTATTGCAAGTGAACATTTTCGTCAAAGGGAAGTCTGGGTACGAAGTGGGCAACACTATCGCGACCTACATCCCGCCCACGCCGTACCCGGGCTCGGGGTACCATCGGTACACTGCGCTGTTCTACGAGCAGAGCGGAGCGATTGATCTCAAGAAGTTGGCTCGTTCACGGTAAGTTAACACACTGACGTGATCAATAAACTCTACTCGGGTGAATTTTCATTCGGCTATTTATCATCTTCATTATCAACCCATTAACGGCCCACTACAAGGCACGGGTCTCCTCTCACAATAACTGCAGCTACCTAGTCCTGTTGCTAGCGAACATCGTCATCAACGGGAAGTCTGGGTACGAAGTGGGCAACATTATCGCGACATCACGCCCACGCTGTACCCAGGGTAGGTACCATCGGTATATTTTGCTACTTTACAAGCAGAGTGTAATTAGTGTAACGATCGATCTCAAGAAGCTCGTTTACGGTAAGTTAACGCACCGACTAGATCGACAAAATCTCATCAGTGTTATCAATACATTACCGGCCCACTACAGAGCACGGGTCTCTTTTCAGAATGAAAATATAGTTGCAGCGTTCGATGATATTGCTTCTTGTGACTTCTTATATCAAGGCTTATTTATATCCTTAGCCTTTCATCATAATCAACCCATTACCAGTCCACTACAGGGCACGGGCCTTCTCTCAGAATCAGAAGGATTCAGGCCATAGTCCACCACGCAGGCCAAGTGCAGATTGTAGGTAGACTTCACACGCCTTTGAGATCATTATGTAGGCATTTAGGTCAGGCATGTAGGTTTCCTCACGATGTTTCCTTCGCCGTCTGTCAAATCCCTGTAAGTTCTGAATGAACCATTGGGAAAATAATAGTTAATTCGATGGCGCAAAGTTGAAAATTACATATGAAAATGTACGTAAATAACTGTAAATCTTCAAACTTTAGTAATCCCCGACCTGTGGTAAAACCTGATGCCTCCTCTACATGTCTGCAGACGCGTCCGCGAACGCCCGCAGATGCATCCGCAGATGGATCACCACGAGCTGTCCACACGTCTGCAGGTCGATCAGTCTAGATTTATTCTTGACAGACGCAACACGCACGTTTAAAAATGGATATTGAAACCGTAGCTGCCGCAGCTATTTATTTTTTTAGTACTTTTAACTACTACGTGAGTGTGCATACTCGGTGTTCATATTATTAGCCATTTAAATAAGAATTAAACCGCAAGAAGCACGCGTGGACTCTCAATCGCAACTCCGATGAAACTGATGCGTCGCCAGACGTGTGGACAGACGCCGGACGTCCGTGCCGAAACCCTTTGATCTGTGCCACAAAAACCGCCAACAATCGGATTCGAGGCGGACGCGTCTGCGGACGTTAAATACCTACAACAGATGCACAGATTACCCCCTCTACACGTCTGCGGACGCATCCGCAGATGACGTCCGCGGACGCATCTGCAGACGTGTAGAGGAGGCTTGACGTGTATACCAAGTACCTACTCTCCGAGACAGATCTAACTATAAATTAAAAACCCCATCCAAATCGGTTCACCCGTTTAAGAGCTATGTACATTGCGACTAACACACACACGTAGCGGTCAAACTTGTTACATCCCTCTTTTTGCGTCGGGGCTTAAAAAAACCGCATTCAAATCGGTGTAAATAGCCATTATGCGTCTAAGATCCCTAACGCAGCTAACAACAGAGCTGAGTGCTTAGTCTCAGTTTGAGCTCTCCAAAACTTAATATACTCGCTGTGATAGCCTAGTGGTTAGGACGACCGACTTCTAATTGGAGGTCGTGGGTTCGATCCGGGGCACGCACCACTAACTTTTCGGAGTTATGTGCGTTTTAAAGTATTTAAATATCACTTGCTTTAACGGTGAAGGAAAACATCGTGAGGAAACCTGCATGCCTGAGAGTTCTCCATAACGTTCTCAAAGGTATGTGAAGTCTGCCAATCCGCTTGGCCAGCGTGGTAGACTATGGCCAAAACCCTTCTCACTCTGAGAGGAGACCTGTGCTCTGTAGTGAGCCGGTAATGGATTGATCATGATGATGATGATGATGATACTATTGATCGAATCACCATGACTTCAGAGTAAAATGGACCTAAAACAAGAGTCTTTGGGTTCATTTTGCTCTGAAGTCATTTGTGATTCGATCAATAGTATACTTCTAGTATACTTTTAGTTTTGGAGCACTTCAAACTTAGACTAAGCACTCTGATAACGTTGTAGCGGCTGAACCTATTTTGTATTTCTCTTTTTTCGAATCGAGCTCAAAAAAAATTTCAAGTTTGTAACAAAAATTTTTGATCGAGTTTTTTATTTTAAATACCTACTAACAACGTCCATGTGTATGTTTTTAACAAGTATAAATTGAAAATTTAAAAAACCCCCGACATTCGCCATTTTGTGGCGGCGGCCATCTTGAATTTGCAATAGTGCTATTCTACTAGTCAAGCCCTTTCATTTGATACCCATATCAAGGGAGTTGTGAAAAAATATGTCATCCGCCATTTTGTAGCGGCGGTCATCTTGGACCGATTTTCATCAAACATAGCTAACAACACTCTCGACTAATTCACCTTTCAAACAAAAAAAACCGCACTCAAATCGGTCCACCCGTTTGAGCGCCACAGGGGAACAGACAGACACACACACACACACACACACACACACACACAGACACGTCAAACTTATAACACCCCGTCGTTTTTGCGTCGGGGGTTAAAAATATGACCATAAAGGTCGAAATATGTGATTTTTTTTTTATTTAGTAACTAGCGGACCCGGCAGACGTCGTCCTGCCCGCTATTAGCGCCACCTACCGGGTCCAAGTTTTCAACTTATAAACCTTCCTCGTGAATCACTCTATCTATTAAAAAAAACCGCATCAAAATCCATTGCGTAGTTTTAAAGATTTAAGCATACATAGGGATATAGGGACAGAGAAAGCGACTTTGTTTTTAACCCCCGACGCAAAAACGACGGGGTGTTATAAGTTTGACGTGTCTGTGTGTGTGTGTGTGTGTGTGTGTGTGTGTGTGTGTGTGTGTGTGTGTGTGTGTGTGTGTGTGTGTGTGTGTGTGTGTGTGTGTGTGTGTGTGTGTCTGTCTGTTCCCCTGTGGCGCTCAAACGGGTGGACCGATTTGAATGCGGTTTTTTTTGTTTGAAAGGTGAATTAGTCGAGAGTGTTCTTAGCTATGTTTGATGAAAATCGGTCCAAGATGGCCGCCGCTACAAAATGGCGGATGATATATTTTTTCACAACTCCCTTGATATGGGTATCAAATGAAAGGGCTTGACTAGTAGAATAGCACTGTTGCAAATTCAAGATGACCGCCGCCACTAAATGGCGAATGTCGGGGGTTTTTTAAATTTTCAATTTACACTTGTATACTATGTAGTGATTTACTAATAGAGTTGGTTGTCTATGTTTCAGTTACGCGATACGGCGCTTTCGATTCAATGTGATCGCCTTCGCAGCGGAGTACCGCCTGGGCAGCCCTGTCGCTGGCAACTTCTTCCGGTCCAGGGTCCAGGCTATTAGCGACGAATATTACTGTTACAATTGCAACACCTGCCCCGCGCCTCAGACGAACGCTTTATATTAAAATAACAAGTGAATTAAATTGAAATATTCAATTGAGACAGTTTTATTTTTAACCCCCGACGCAAAAAACGACGGGGTGTTATAAGTTTGACGTATATGTGAGTGTGTCTGTCTGTTCCCCTGTAGCGCTCAAACGGGTGAACCGATTTGAATGCGGTTTTTTTGTTTGAAAGGTGAATTAGTCGAGAGTGTTGTTAGCTATGTTTGATAAAAATCGAACCAAGAAGGCCGCCGCTACAAAATGGCGGATTAAATATTTTTTTACAACTCCCTTAATATGGGTATCAAATGAAAAAGCTTGACTAGTAGAATAGCTCTATGCAAATCCAAGATGGCCGCCGCCACAAAATGGCGAATGTCGGGGGTTTTTTAAATTTTTAATTTATACTTGTACAGTGTAGTTATAGCCATAAATCGATAGATAGCTTAAATTTTCATTTTATTAAGCATACGACTCATATATGCGTTAAGTTAAACATAATATACTCGTATGATAAGAGTATTATTATTCATGTTGAACATAACTTCACTATCACTATACAAAGTATATACATATTATGAAACAAAGTTCCCCGTCGCATCTGTCTGTCTGCCTGTTTTTTCGTCATTAAATAAAAACTACTCAACGGATTTTCATGTGGTATAGATAGCCCAGTCAATTTAGACTTTCAAGGCTACAATAATTCCCACCTGGCTGAAAATTGGTAGGATTGTTCAAAACAGAGTGATTCATGAGAAATCTTAAACTTAAAGCTTAAAGGTGTATAATTTGTAAAGGTTTTGTGTAAATTACTTGAAATATGAATAGAATAGAATAGAATAGAATATCGTTTATTCATTGACTAGACACATATCAAACAGATTATACAACAAGTTCAATCTTAGAATCTAACTTAACTAATAAACTTATAGGGGGTATCCGTATAGGAGTGAGAAAATATATCGGTAAAAGAGTTTATTTGTACACTGATACTCACTATGTTACAAGATAGTCCTACAATAAATATAAACTAGAAGGAGAAGAACGAGCGTTAACAATTTGATTGGGACGCCGTACAAGGTGACGCGAGCCTAATGTTCGGGCGTTAGGATCGAGACTAGCGGGCGGTAGGACGTGAAGCTGCCGCGCGAGCGCATAATGGGGTCACCGTCCCCCGCGCGCCCGCACCTCACCTGCGCGTTTCCACTGCGTGATTGCCGCGAGGCGTCCGGCGAGTTTTATATATTTATTTACGTTTTGTGTATAAATGTAATTTGTATGTATTTATGTATTTTATGTGTAACGTGTAGAAAATATATATTTATAGTGTAAGTATATGTATGTATAATATATGTATGTATGTATGTATGTACCCACATCACTCCCCCCCAGAGACCGTGCTACGGGCGAAAGTAGTCTGGGAATCGAACTTGTCTTCCCGATCGCGTGGTTTTAATATTTGTGGGGGTAGTAGGTGGTACTTTTGTTTGAGGTGGTTCAGGTGTGTTACTTGCATCTGACAGTATGTAGGCTGGCTTTAATCTGTCTACCGATACTGTAACAGATTTACCTTTAATCCTAATTTTAAAGATTTTGGCACCTCTCTCGATTACCTCATGGGGACCTGTGTATGCTGGCTGTAGTGCACCTCTTACAGAATCGTCTCGCAAGAAGACGTGGGAGCAAGATGAAAGATCTTTGTATATAAAAATTTTGTGTTTTGCATGGTTAGTAGTTGGTACTGGATGCAAGTTGTTGGCAAATGATCTGATACGGGCTGAAAAGTCTGTTATATCAGTCGTACATTTGTCAATCTTATGACCAAAAAATTCTCCTGGGAGCCGTAACGGTTCCCCGTAAACTAGCTCGGCTGAGGAAGATTGAAGATCTTCCTTAAAAGAACTTCGTATGCCGAGAAGGATGAATGGCAACGACTCTGACCAGCTACTATCAGCGTGGCACATGATTGCCGCTTTCAGCTGTCGATGGAACCTCTCGACTATGCCATTACACTGAGGGTGGTATGCGGTCGTTTTGCGGTGGGTAAATCCGATGGTTTTAGAGAGCTGTGTGAATAGTGCTGATTCGAATTGTCTGCCACGGTCCGTGACCACGACAGTTGGACACCCAAATCGTCCAATCCACCCGGACAAAAACGCTTTGGCTACAGATTCTGCCGTGATATCGGCAATTGGGACAACTTCAACCCATCGCGTGAAGCGATCGATGGCTGTCAGGCAGTACCGATATTCGGCAGATGGAGGTAGTGGTCCGATGAGGTCTAGATGGATATGTTTGAAGCGCGCCGAAGGTAAATCGAAAGTTCCTAAAGGTGACGAAACGTGTCGGTTTACCTTCGCCCGCTGGCATGCCAAACATGCCTTAGACCAATCGCGACAGTCTTTCCTCATCTGTGGCCATACGTAGCGTTGTGCTACCAATTTGGCACTAGTGTTAGCACCAGGGTGGCTTAACGAGTGCAGGCTGTCAAAAACTTGCCTGCGTAGGGGTCGAGGTATGAAAGGTCTGGGGGTCGTTGTGCTGACATCGCAGTACAATTTGATGCGACTCCCGGGTATAGTCAACCTCTCTATACGAAGTGAAGACTGGTCACCGAGATATTCGGCGAGCTCAGAGTCAGAGTTTTGGGCTTTAGCTATCACTGCTAGATCTACGGGGCTCTGCAATTCTTCGACACGGGAAAGTGTGTCGGCAACTACATTATCCTTCCCGGCGATGTGTCTTATGTCTGTCGAGAATTGGGCTACGTAGTCTAGGTACCTGTATTGACGTGGCGAGCAGTTATTTTTTCGCTCGGTGAACGCGAAACACAGGGGTTTGTGGTCTGTATATATAGTGAAGCTTGTAGCCTCTAGCCAATGTCGGAAGTATTTGATGCTCTCGTAGATGGCAAGGAGCTCTCTGTCGTACGGTGAGTATTTCCGTTGCGACGGGCTCAACTTGCGTGAGAAAAAGGCGAGAGGTTCCCAGTTACCATCTCTTAGCTGTTGTAGGACTCCCCCGATGGCGATGTCAGATGCGTCAGTAACTACTCCTAATTTGCACGTTGTATCGGGATGTGACAACAAAGCTGCATTACAGAGACTATTTTTACAGTTTTCAAAGGCTTTTAATGAATCTCCCTCTATGTCCACGGGTTGAGAAGCTTTAACGGATCCAGTCAACAAGGCGTTCAAGGGTGCTTGGATCTGAGCCGCGTGAGGTATGAATCTCCTGTAAAAATTCACCATGCCCAAAAATCTTCTAAGCTGCCTGGCGGTTTTAGGGACAGGAAATTGTTTTATGGCCTGTACTTTGCTTTCCAGAGGTTTAGTTCCGTGCTGAGAGATGCGGTAACCTAGAAACGTCACTTCTGTCGCGCCAAAGACGCACTTGCTAGTATTAATGAGAATGCCATAATCCCTCATCCTAGTGAAAAGCTGGCGAAGGTGTTGTTCGTGCTCCTCCTCATTTTTGGAAAATACCAAGAAGTCGTCCAAGTACGGGTAACAGAAATCTAAGCCACGAGTTAGTTCGTCAACAAATCTCTGGAAAGTTTGCCCTGCGTTGCGCAACCCAAATGTCATGTAGGGAAATTCATAGAGTCCGAAAGGTGTTGAAATGGCTGTTTTAGGGATATCCGGTTCGTAGACTGGTATCTGGTTGTAAGCTTTAACTAAATCAATGGTGGAAAAGATCTTACAACCGGATAGATTATGTGCGAAATCGTGGATATGCCTAATAGGGTATTTGTCAGGTATGGTTCGGGCATTAAGCATCCGGTAATCTCCACAAGGACGCCAGCCGTTGTCCTTTTTGGGGGCTAGGTGAAGTGGTGAAGACCAGGGGCTTTCCGATGGTCGCGCAGTTCCGTTCGCTAGCATGGACTCGAATTCGGACTTAGCAATTTTTAATTTGTCGGGGGCAAGTCGACGTGGGGAACATGATATGGGGGGGCCTGGTGTGGTGCGAATGTGGTGTTTAGTGTTATGTTTCGGTGTGCGTGGAGCGCCTGTGGGTCGTGTGATATCCTGGAATTCCGAAAGTAAATTATTATATTTGGAATCGCTAGTCACGACCTTCACGCTGGAAATCAAACTATTAGGCTCAACGATAGTAGCTACTGAACACAATTTTGTCATGCTATCAATTAGTCGCTTATTACGAATATCTACAATTAGGTTATAATATGACAAAAAATCTACGCCTATAATAGGTTTTGTGACGTCAGCCACTACGAAACGCCACAAAAAATTTCTACGCAAACCTAAATTAAGCGTAAAATCCACAAAACCGTAAGTGTCAATTGTAGTTCCGTTTGCCGCACACAATTGATATTCCGTCTTCGCACGTTGTTGCTTGAGCGCAGTTCGGGGAAAGACGCTTAAATCGCTTCCTGTGTCAACCAAAAATTGGATTCTCGAACTGCGGTCGGTGACGAACAGGCGACCAGGGCTGGTAGGGCAATCATCAGCCGCCATTATAGACTGCCCCTCGCGTTTTCCGCTTTATAGTCGCATGGTGTTATGCACTTCTTCGCCTGACTGCCGAATTTATAATGGTACCAACACACTGGGAATTTTCTATAGTTGGACTGCGAACGTTGTGATGACGTCCGATTTATTTGACGTGACGTCCGACGACAACGGGAACGGGATCGCTCACGACCGGCGGCGGCGAGCGCGCTTACTTGTTTCGTCAGCTCGGATATTTGCCTGGCCATGATATCTACCGTCGACTCCAATCTTGACATAGACGTCGCTGCGACCTGGGGAGACGCCGGTGCTATGTCGTGAACTCTGTCCGCTAGATCTGCTAATTCTTGAAGTGGCAAGTTCGACTGCGATGCTATTATTGTTTGTAGGTTGTGCGGTAGACGACTTGTCCAGACGTCTGATATGAAATCGTCGGGCATATTCGGTCCTGCCAGTTGTTGCAAGTGTCTTAAGAATTGGGACGGTTTTCTATCACCTAATTCCTCCGATTGCAATAATTGTTTAACCTTCTTCTGTCTGGACAGTGAAAGGCGTTTGATTAGCTCGGTTTTTAATTTCTCGAACTTACCGGCACTGGGTGGGTTTTCTATTATATCTTCCACTGTTGCCGAGTATTTACCATCCAAATGTGAAAGCACGTAATAAAACTTTGTGTTGTCATCGCTGATTCGAGCTATATTGAACTGAGCTTCAATTTGCGCAAACCATATCGACGGTTTTTCTGCCCAAAATGGTGGAACACGGATGCCGACACGAAATAATTCCGCCAACGGGTCTCGATCTGTCGGTGCGCGGTCACTTTTCTTCGGTTTGTCCATATCACTGCCGTCACTGTTCATTATTATCAATGTCCTTAGGGGTCACCAGTTATAGGGGGTATCCGTATAGGAGTGAGAAAATATATCGGTAAAAGAGTTTATTTGTACACTGATACTCACTATGTTACAAGATAGTCCTACAATAAATATAAACTAGAAGGAGAAGAACGAGCGTTAACAATTTGATTGGGACGCCGTACAAGGTGACGCGAGCCTAATGTTCGGGCGTTAGGATCGAGACTAGCGGGCGGTAGGACGTGAAGCTGCCGCGCGAGCGCATAATGGGGTCACCGTCCCCCGCGCGCCCGCACCTCACCTGCGCGTTTCCACTGCGTGATTGCCGCGAGGCGTCCGGCGAGTTTTATATATTTATTTACGTTTTGTGTATAAATGTAATTTGTATGTATTTATGTATTTTATGTGTAACGTGTAGAAAATATATATTTATAGTGTAAGTATATGTATGTATAATATATGTATGTATGTATGTATGTACCCACAAACTAATGTCTAAAAATCTCAATGTTGCGGATACAGAAAGTAACCACAACGCTGTTATTCTGTTATATTTATATACTTAGTATAGTTGTGTGTATAGTTGAAATTAAACGTAAAATTGCAAAATAAAAAATTAGAAAATTGTGTTCTTTACCTAAAATACATGTTACAGATTGTAGACGAAATATGTATATAGATTATGTCGATCGAATTGCCACTACTAGCTTACTGACTTTTGAACTTTAAGTAAATGTGCACGATATAATTTTTTAAAAGTACATTTGAAACCAACGTTACGAAAAGGTGGAGGGATGTCATTCCAGCATTTCGTGGCGAGGTATTTAAAACTGCCACGAAATGCTGCAGACCTGTGGCGTGGCCAAGGCGTGGCATTGATAATGGAGGTACTGCCGTTCTAAGTCTGCTAGGCTCGCGCCATACTAACTTTTTGTACAGATACTCAGGTTGTTTAGTTTTGAAAACACCGAATAATAAAGTACCTAAGATCAGATTATATCTATTCTTTATTTTTAGCAAATTATTTTCATTTAAAAATGGAGTGATGTGAGATCTTGATGGGATGGGGAAACAAAAACGAGCGCACGCGTTTTGTATGCGTTCAAGTAATCGCCATGTTTTGCCCAAAAGGCAAGGACAATAAATACTGTTAAGTAGTATGACGATAATTATTGTTGAAAACGACGGAAAAAATCAAGCAGGCTGGAAGCTGTCATATCATCGAAAACCCTGCCTAATCCATTTGAGATTATAACAAAACAATGCATGGTGGGACAGCATCGGGTAATTACTGCCCGTGCGAATTTGGGACTGATCGCTATTTATTAACTAAATAACATAAAGGCTGAACTCATGTGATGTATGCTCAGTAAACCCGACTAAGTAGTTTTGAACCCATCCTCTGCAAATCCAAGACTCCAATTTTAAGAGTGTGTTCATAATATTAGTATTTTTTATAAGTCGCTTTCTACAATTTTTAGTACTTATACTAGCAGACCCGGCAGACGTCGTCCTGCCCGCTATTAGCGCCACCTACCGGGTCCAATTTTTATACTTACAAAACTTCCTTTTGAATCACTATCTATTAAAAAAAACCGCATCAAAATCCGTTGCGTAGTTTTAAAGATTTAAGCATACATAGGGACATAGGGACATTAGACATAGGGACATAGGGATAGAGAAAGCGACTTTGTTTTATACTATGTAGTGACTAAGTGAATGAATAGAATTTAAAATAATTTGTGCCGTAACAGAAACGAACATTTGCTATCTCTTGGACTTAGCTATAGTAGAGCTACCGACGAAAATGGACCAATCCCTATATCTTAAAGTGGCTGTACTTATCGCCGTACTGTATCCCAAACATAGAGTGGACTCGAAAGATATGAATATCCAATATCACTTTGAATTCGTATGCGTGAAACTATGTCTATTGCTGTTGGATATATCCTGGGAACAAAATGACGATAAAGGTACATAATATTATGTTCACTAATAAATGAAATTTATCCACCACCACAATTACAGCCCATTTAACGTCCCACTGTTGGGCACAGGCCTCCTCTTTTATAAGAGAGAGGGATATAGAGCTTAGACCCGCCACGCTGCTCCAATTCGATAATAACCGAGACCGACGACTCGAGGCGTTCTACGGAACACGGGGGTTAATTAACCACCACCACCATCACTACAGCCTTTTTACGTCCCACTGCTGGGCACAGGCCTCCTCTCTCATAGGAGAGAGGGATTTAGAGCTTAGATCCGCCACGCTGTTCCAATGCGGATTGGGGGGCTGGTTAATCCACGCTACCTTCCAACTCAGGGCTGGCAGTGGCACTGAGAATTTCTTGGCAGAACAACTTCTGGATTTTTGACCTGACCCGAGAATCGAACCCAGGACCACGTGATCCACATTCGACCATGCCAACCGCTAGACCAACAAAGCAGCCAATGAATAATTTCACAAAGTGCAAACTGATTTTTTAAATCCATTAAGTACATTTAGACATTATGCAATTGCACGTATATTCAATCTCTGTAATATATTAGAACATCACTTGTGCGTGTATGTATGTATAGCTTCCTATGTAAATAGTTTTTTCAGCAATTTTCTCTGCGAATAAAAACTAATTTATATACAGGGTGCCAGGGGACCGCTCTCGGTAACAAAGACAGGTGATAGTACTGATAAGATATCACTAAAAAAAAATTGCACTTTTTATGCAATACCCGTTTTGGAGGGTTAAACAGAACTGTAATGGCAAAAAACTTATTTGCTGTATTTTGTAAAAGTTTTTTTACGTAATTCTTGCGTGATTAAAATAAAATCAGCTGACGCTGGAAGTCAACAATCTTTGTGTGACCTATTTACGTAACGTTAGGTACCTACGAAGCCGCGCTCGCGCCGACGCCAATACCAGCTACCCCACCCTACCCTATTAGATTGTGTTTAGGTAGTACGAGCGGATACCCGCGACTTCGTTCGCGTGGATATTGATTTTAATAATCCCGTGGGAATCATTTTGTTTTTCCTATGCTCCTTTGAGCTTAAACCTTGCTAAAAACTGTTAAAAGTTCACTGGCGGATGTTTAGGTACATCAAAATGTAAACATCCGCCAGTGAAAGTCCCATCAAAATCGGTCCAGCCTTTCGGAGATTAGCCAGTAGTCTTTAAAGTATCTACTTTGTAACAAAAAAAGAATGAATGAAATCGGACCACCCGTTAACGAATTACAGCTAAGTACACATTTTGCCTTTCATCCCCTCTCCCAAGGGAACCGTGCTGAATTTCGGGATAAAAAGTATCCTATATGTTACTCCATAGTACTAACTTAAATCATGCCGAATTTCATTTCAATCCATTCAGTAGTTTTTACGTGATGCGCGCACAAACATACAGACAAACAGACAAACAGATAAACAGACAAACAAACAGATAAACAGACAAACAGACAAAAATTTCAAAAATAGCTTTTTTACGTTCTATTACTTATCCCTAACACCCCCCAGTTATTATTGTTACGAATGAACCTTATTTCTAGAGCAATAAGGTTCATAATTGCTCGTCACCTAATAAATACCTAATCACCCATCGATGTAAACAAACAACTAGACCTTTCCCGAATAAACATCAATAGGGGTGGAACTTTCTAGAAAACACTTAGTCACGCGGTAACGGGTATATAAAGGGACCGGCGAGCTGACGCGGGCAGTTCAGTTCAGTTCTGAGAGCCGAGCGATATACAAGTGAAGGAAGCGATCGGAAGCGAAGAGGATTGGAAGCGAACAAACGTGAAGAGGAAGTCTACAAGAAGATCAGGAGTACCAAGTGGAATACGGAAGTGCAGAATAAAGTCTGATCAAGGGTCACCAGGTGTTTTATTCCAAATCTTCGAACCCCAGCACGTAACAATTGGTGTCAGAAGTGGGATTTGGAAGCTATGCCATTGACTCCGAGAGACGACTTCGGCAGCGAGGGTGTCAAGACCAGGGCCCAGCGTGCAGCGGAATCCAGCCGAGCACCTGTGGAGGAGCACCTGGAGGAACCAGCACCTGGTGGGTCCCCCCAGCTGGCCCCGCCCACTGGCCACACCCACCAGGCCACGCCCCTTGAGACCACGCCCACCCAATCGGAGGCCCCGCCCACTGGCCACGCCCACCAGACCACGCCCCTTGAGGCCACGCCCACTGGCCACACCCACCTGGCCACGCCCACTGAGCAAGCCACGCCCACCGTTGACTTGTCGGGTTTGATGCGGATAATGCAACAACAGTTTGCAGCGATACAGGAAAATCAAGATTGCAAATTTGCAGCGATACAGGAAAATCAAGAAGGGGTGCAGCGAAATGTTTTGTCGGCCGTTCACGAAGTTGTTGCTACTGCCAACGGATGGACGGACGAACAGTGCTTGACTGCCCTCACTGTCGCATTGAGAGGGCAGGCTCTAACTGTTCTGGAGGCCTTTCCTACTTCAGGCTGTGGATACAAGGAACTGTTGGATGCACTCGAATCCAGGTATGGGGAGCGACATCTGGAGCATGTGTTCCGCGCCCAGCTGCGCGATAGAGTCCAGCGATCTGGAGAGGGTCTCCAGCAATGGGCGTTGGAAATAGATAAGCTTGTGCGGAAAGCTTATCCATCGGTCGACGATAAAATGGTAACTGCAAACACCGTGCAAGCTTTTGTCGACGGAATTAAAGACCTGGAGGTAAGAGCTGCCGTGAGGCTTCGTCACCATGCCTCATTAAAAGAAGCATTGGCGCATGCCTTAGAGGTCGAAGCAGTTCGACACGACATTCGGCAGACTCACAGACTACGTGAAGTTGTCGAGGAGGTGAAAGAGGTTAAGACCTCATTCAGGAAGAACTTTGGCGCTGTGTGCTATAGATGCGGTGAGAAAGGGCATTTGCAGCTGAATTGCCCACAGAAAGAGTCGCAGATGTCCCGACTAACGAAGATAGAGGAACGGTTGGAGGAGCTTGCGAAGAGAGGTGAGGATGCAAGGTCTCCTCAAAATCAGGGAAACTAGTAACAGCCAGGACTAAGGGGCGAGTACTGGCTGGCACGGAGGGAGCCCCAGCAACGGTTATCTCACAAGTATGCGATGGGAACAATTTAGCAATACCAGGCACCATAAACGGGATTGATTGCAGGATGACATTGGACACTGGGGCCTCCAGGACAATAGTCCGGCCGGACCTATTGAAATCTGTGTCGAGGTACAGCAAGCAAATCAACTGTCGACTTCTTTCAGCCTCCGGTCAGCCAATACCCGTCCTGGGGGAAATGACTGTTACAATGTACTTAGGGGAGACATCTTATACGCACAACGTGATTGTGGCTGAAATTATGGATGACTGTATCCTTGGTCTAGATTTTATGAGGACACACGACTGCAGAATTGATGTTGCTGACGGAGTATTTAAGTGTGGTACGGAAGAAATCTTCATTCTCGGAGGTGCTAATGGGAAAGTGACATGCCTTAAGGAAATCGTCATCCCTGGACGTGCAGAGGCTCACGTGATGGTAAAGCTGCCATGTACTAATAACACCAAGGAAGGCAGATGTGTGCTGATTGAGGACATTTCCCAGAAGACAGCCTCTCGAAGATTCATGACAGCAAGAACTCTCGTCAATGGTAGTACTAAAGCTGTAGTAAAAGTTCTAAATTTGGATGATCGCGAGATTTACTTCAATAAGGGGGACATCGTCGGAAAGTGCGAGGAAGTTGTGTGGCTGAAGAAATGCACTTCAATGCCAAGCACGGATAAATCAGGTTCTTGGAGGGATCCTACAGTCTATGAGCTTCTTAAAGACTGCAAAAGCAACCTGACTTATTCACAAAGCATCAAGGCAAAGAAGTTTCTATTACGCTACGCGGACATCTTATCTAGTCAAGAAGGAAACCCAGGGAGAACATCGTTAGTGCAGCATAGAATCGATACCGGAAATGAGGGACCCATCCGTCAGCGGGCGAGACGGCTACCAATCGCGAAGGAAAAAGAAGTCGAGGATATGCTGAAAGAAATGGAAAGGAACAAAATAATAGAACCATCCGCAAGTCCCTGGTGCTCACCGGTTGTGCTTGTGAAGAAGAAAGATGGAAGCACACGGTTCTGCGTGGACTATAGGCGGCTCAATGACATCACAAAGAAGGATAGTTACCCGCTACCTAGAATCGATGACACTCTGGATACTTTGAGTGGCATGAAATGGTTTTCGACTCTAGACCTAAAATCAGGTTACTGGCAGGTAGAAATCCATCCAAAAGACAAGGAGAAGACAGCGTTTTCAACGGGAAAAGGATTATGGCAGTTTAATGTTATGCCTTTTGGATTGTGCAACGCACCTGCCACCTTCGAACGACTCATGGAATGTGTGCTAGCAGGATTAGTAGGAGATGCCTGCTTGGTGTATCTAGATGACGTCGTTATCATGGGTCGAGACTTCGAGGACCATTTGCAAAACATGGAGCGAGTCTTCGCCAAAATACATGGGGCAAACTTAAAACTTAACCCGAAGAAGTGTCAGCTATTTAGGAAAGAAGTGAATTATCTCGGCCATGTTATCACAAGTGAGGGCATCCAGACTGACCCGGCGAAAATTGAAGTGGTTAAAAAATGGCCTACCCCTAAAGAAAAGACAGAGGTAAGGGCATTTTTGGGTTTGTGCTCTTACTACAGGCGTTTCGTCAAGGGGTTTTCTGAGATCGCGAAACCGTTACATAGACTGACGGAAGAGAAAAGACCATTTTGTTGGGATGAAGCCTGTGAGGATTCCTTTTCAAAACTGAAGGAATACCTATGTGAAACACCAATTCTGGGATACCCACAACCGGAAGGCCAGTTTATCGTCGATACCGACGCGAGCAACACCGCGATTGGAGGAGTGCTATCCCAAAAGCAGGGAGATAGAGAAGTCGTTATGGGGTATTTCAGCAAATCACTGTCAAGACCGGAACGGAACTACTGCGTGACACGGAGGGAACTTTTTGCCGTGGTAAAAACATTGCAACACTTCAGCAAGTACCTAATCGGCCGAAAGTTTTTACTACGTACGGATCATGCAGCATTGAAATGGCTACTGCAATTTAAGAATCCCGAAGGTCAAGTTGCTCGGTGGATTGAACAGCTCCAGGAATATGACTTCGAGACTCAACATCGCAGCGGGAAGTCACATGGAAATGCAGATGCACTTTCTCGGAGGCCATGCCCGGAAGAATGCAAACATTGCATCAAACAGGAGTCGACGGAGCTATCATTGAAACTTACCAGGACGAGTTCCTTAGGACCCTGGGAGGATGATGCAATGAAGATGGCTCAAGAGGGTGATGAGGATCTACGGCACATCATCGTGTGGAAGAAAAGAGGAGACGCCAGACCAACATGGAGTGAGGTTGCACCTATGAGCGTTATCACTAAGGCATACTGGGCACAGTGGAGCAGTCTTACTCTACAAAATGGAATACTCTACCGAAAATGGGAAAAGACTAACGGTAGGGAGTTCCATCTTCAGGTAGTCGTTCCGAGAGCCAAGGTACCCGATGTCCTACGTGAAGTGCATGACGGAGTTTCGGGAGGTCATCTTGGCGTCAAGAAGACACTAACGAAAGTACGGGAGAGGTTTTACTGGCTCCATTGTCGGCAGGATGTGCAGGACTGGTGCCGTAAATGTACCATTTGCGCTGCCGTGAAGGGACCGCAGACAAGGAGTAGAGGTAACCTGCAGCTGTACAATGTTGGTGCACCCTGGGAACGTATAGCTATTGATGTAGCCGGACCATTCCCTGTGACTGAATCAGGGAACAAATACTTCATGGTTGTTATGGACTACTTCACTAAGTGGCCGGAAGTATTCGCGATACCTAACCAGGAAGCTACAACTGTTGCAACTAAGCTCGTTGAGGAGGTTATATGTCGCTTTGGTGTACCATTGGAAATCCACTCAGACCAAGGAAGGAACTTTGAATCGCAAGTGTTTCAGGAAGTATGCAAAATTTTAGGTCTGCATAAGACACGCACAACTGCATACCACCCGCAGTCTGACGGAATGGTTGAAAGATTCAATCAGACGCTTGAAAGGCATTTGGCAAAGTTGGTTGACGCCCACCAAAGAGACTGGGACAGGTACATTCCACTGTTTCTCCTCGCCTACAGGACTGCAGAGCATGAGAGCATAAAGGCGACTCCGGCGTTAGTCAATTATGGCAGGGAACTACGGTTACCAGTAGACTTATTGATGGGAGGGACACCGGATGAACCTTGCACCGTACAAGACTACGTCGCCAATCTGAGAGAGAAAATGCGAGAAATACATGCTACAGTCAGGGAAAACGGATTGCAATCAAGTGAGAACATGAAAACCAGATACGACCGGAAATCGAACACGAGCGGATTCGAGGAAGGCGCCTTAGTCTGGCTGCATAATCCGACTCGTCGAAAAGGGAAATCTCCAAAATTGCAAACCAGATGGGAGGGTCCATACAAAGTGGTTACCCGTATTAACGACGTCACGTATAGGATTCAACGTCAACCAAGGGGAAAATTTAAGGTTGTGCACATCGACCGCTTGGCAAAACATTACGGAAGCAACAGTGATGCTCGGGACGAGCATCGCTAAGAGGGGGGCAGTGTTACGAATGAACCTTATTTCTAGAGCAATAAGGTTCATAATTGCTCGTCACCTAATAAATACCTAATCACCCATCGATGTAAACAAACAACAACTAGACCTTTCCCGAATAAACATCAATAGGGGTGGAACTTTCTAGAAAACACTTAGTCACGCGGTAACGGGTATATAAAGGGACCGGCGAGCTGACGCGGGCAGTTCAGTTCAGTTCTGAGAGCCGAGCGATATACAAGTGAAGGAAGCGATCGGAAGCGAAGAGGATTGGAAGCGAACAAACGTGAAGAGGAAGTCTACAAGAAGATCAGGAGTACCAAGTGGAATACGGAAGTGCAGAATAAAGTCTGATCAAGGGTCACCAGGTGTTTTATTCCAAATCTTCGAACCCCAGCACGTAACATTATTTTGCAAAAATCTTCAATGTACAGATACGGCAATTCTACGATTTTATTATATGTATAGATATAGATTATGTGTGACCAAAGTTGCACTCAATAGCGTGAAATCAGTAAATGTCTTCCGCAAGAATAAAGATTTGAATAATAGTTAGATATATTTTAATAAAATTAATATTTTATTTCCAAGACTCCATTATGGAGGGATTGACTGTAATATTTAACAATTTTTTTTGTCATAATCGTTATATCTAAAGCACTACGGTCTTCAAAAGTTCCTAAAAAATCGTGATTCAAGGATACGGCCTCTTAACTATTAATCATGATCATGATCACGTGACGCGACGCAAGTCTCCCGTAGTCCTAGGTGAACGACCAACGCGACAACGCGACATAATACAACGCGAAAATATCAAACAGTAGCTGCAGCCTTCACGTTGCCTACGTTGTCGCGTAGATAAGTTTGTCATATTCCATGGAGTCGTATCGGGTCGCGTCGCGTCGCATCGCGTTTCTGGTTCACCTAGGACAAGGGGTCAAGAACCTCATGATCCACAGTCAAATTCACTGGCACGAGGCGCATTATGATTATAATAATGAATAGCTATCATACCCAATGCAATAACAGTTTGGCTGATAGAAAGAATTTACATAATAAACTAATTTTCATAGACGTCATTTGCATTGAATTAAGTACGACATGCGATTACAGATGGTATAAAATGGGTGAACTAAATTGAATTTGCATTAACAAAGAAGGCTTTTCGGTAAGTGTTTGTCAATTTATTGAAAATTTGAGCATTATTATTTTTTGTTTTATAATATTGTACTTAGTGACTATTAACTTTTGGTCTAGCGACTGGTTGGTTCGGCTTGTGAAATAATTTAAGTGAAAATTCAAATACAAAAACTTCTAAAGCGCTGAGAAAAGAGCGTCGTTTAAGATTTTCTCCGAGAAGTTTTTTTGCAATTGGTTTGCCTTTTGAGATTGTATGTATATTCTGAAAAACAGATTGTATACTCCATACCGAGTAATCTAACTCAGACTAAGTAACATCGATTGTATAATTGCTACAATTTGAAACAACAAGTCCTGTATTTCATTGCTGTTACCAATTGATTTTAGTAGACATTAGATTATTGCTTTCAAAGCTAAAGAATAGACTAGAATAAAATAGAAAACACTTTTGTGCACACCAAAAAAGAAAAATTAAGTATGAAGAATAAAAAAACACACCTTTGAGAACGTTATGGAGAACTCTCAGGCATGCAGGTTTCCTCACGATGTTTTCCTTCAGTGATATTTAAATACTTAAAACGCACATAACTCCGAAAAGTTAGAGGTGCGTGCCCGGGATCGAACCCACGACCTCCGATTAGAAGTTGAAGTCTGCCAATCCGCTTGGCCAGCGTGGTGGACTAATGGCCAAAACCCTTCTCACTCTGAGAGGAGACCCGTGCTCTGTAGTGAGCCGGTAATGGGTTGATCATGATAGGATGCAAAGACGACCTTATGGTTTAATATTACATCGATGAGTGGGGTCGCCTGAAAAACACCGCTGGGATAGTACCGGCTGCACTATTCCAGCATTATGCTGAGGCGATACCCTTTTTTGACGTGTCTGTGTGTGTGTGTGTGTGTGTGTGTGTGTGTGTGTGTGTGTGTGTGTGTGTGTGTGTGTGTGTGTGTGTGTGTGTGTGTGTGTCTGTTCTCCTGTAGCGCTCAAACGGGTGGACCGATTTGAATACGATTTTTTTTTGAAAGGCGAATTATCCGAGAGTGTTGTTAGCTATGTTTGATGAAAATCGACCCAAGATGGTCGCCGCTACAAAATGGCGGATTACATATTTTTTCACAACTACCTTAATATGGATATCAAATGAAAGGGCTTGGATTGTAGAATAGCACTATGCAAATCCAAGATGGCTGCCGCCACAAAATGGCGAATGTCGGGGGTTTTTTAATTTTTAATTTATACTTGTCGAGACTGTACCTACTGCGTCGCAGACTGTGCTCTAATATTAAGTGTATAATTTAATACAATAATTTCTAAGTTTGCTGTATGTTTCAACTAAGAATGGGTTTCATGGTTGAAACGTACAGTAGTAAGATAGTTTACTTACATGTGCGATAGATATTTTAGACATAAATGCCTGTTAAGAGCGCCGAACTAAGCGTTCGGCTTGTGACGCATCTATCTCTCTATCACATACATATATATATATATATATATATATATATATATATATATATATATATATTTACATCGCAGACGTTTTCCTGCGTCATTTTATATTCGTATATTATTGCGTCCCCCACTTCTTGTACGATTTCAATGTGTTTAATAGTGAATATTGTTATTTTATTTGCTTACTAAGGACTTGGTCGTAAGGATATTACGTTTAAACATGGTATGCTGATATTCGATTTTGAACAATTCTTGGTCACTTTGGGCGTCTACTCATACTGGCACTCATGTGGCACACTGTATATTGTAGTATGTATCTCGTGCATAGTACTATTCTTAGTACGGCCGTTCATGATGGTAATCAAGTGGTGCGCGTATACTGTCGTATTTATTTTGTGCGTTGTGGTTTCCTTCTACGTCCGTTTTAACGGTAATCATTGAGAACTCTGTATATTTTCGTTGATATATCACATAATTTCTGCCTTTCTTTAGGCGTCCGTTTATAACAGTAACCTTGTGACACATTGTATATTATTCTTGTGCATTGTACAAACTTTTAACGTCCATTTACTTTTTAACTTATACCTTCTTTGCACAGCACCATCGCTAGCTAAATAGAATAGAATAGAATAGAAAAGTTTTTATTCAAATAAACTTTTACAAGTACTTTTGAATCGTCAATTTGAATCTACCACAGGTTCGGAATGCAGTTCCAGCCGAGAAGAACCTGTAAGAAACTCGGCGGTTGCTCTTTTTAAAAATAACAATATAACAATTATTTATGTACATGATTGAAATGCCGTCTCGCGCATTGCTGGAACGAGTTAAATCCATGCTTTTTTATCGTTTATATAAACTTAAATTGCATAATATTCTTTTTTATGAGCATACTTTTAACAGAGTTCTTAAACTTGTGTAAAGGCAAGTCTATGATTGCTTGTGGAATTTTGTTATAGAACATTACGCTCATTCCCACAAACGACTTTCGGACCTTTACAAGTGCTTACGAATCGACAAATGAATCTACCACTGGTTCGGAATGGTTCGGAATGGTGCTTACAATTCTACACATGTGAAGAAGGGCAGACAAAAGTAGCCTCATTTCCGACGGTGGCACCCGTTCACGAGCATGACGCATGATCCAGCCATTGCTTCTAGTGATGTGCCGATTCGATTATTTTGATAATCGATTAATCGATTATATTAATCGATTATAAAATAATAATCGATTATTAATCGATTATTGATCGATTATGAAATAATTCTTAGAAAGAACTGAAAAAAAAAATCTGAACCCTTGCATTTAGTAGCAACATCTATATTATAACCTTTTAGACTGTTCTGAAAAAAGAAAAACAAACACTATTTTTTAAAATTTTTTGAAATTGAAATTGAAAATTAAATAGATTAATTAAAAAATAATGTAATTGATCAAAATTAAATATACATACCTATTAGGTACCTATTTATCACACTAAGGCGAAAGTTTGTGTGTGTGTGTATATATGTGTGTATGTTTATTACTTTTTAACGCCGCAACTACTGGACCGATTTGGCTGACATTTGGATTGAAGATAGGTTATGTCTTGGAATAACACATAGGCTACTTTTTATCCCGGAAAAGTGTTCCTGAGGGACTTAAATAGATATAGACTTCCAAAAACGAGATAGGTGCTGTTAAACGCTGATTGTTTTTAGGTACATCACGCTCACATAACAAATTATTGCAATAGTTTGCTGTCGTTGCATGCATTTGTATGCTTTTGCATGAATTTGCTGTCGTTCTCGTTGCTAAGTTACTCTTAGATGATTTTGTTCAAATATTTTTTATGTGTACAAACTTATTAATCACGGGTAACATCGCGGGGCACAGCTTGTACATATTATATAGATACTCATAGCGGGGGTAATTTCACTACAGTTGGTAAAGGCGTATCGTCGGTTCGGTGTGTTCGAAAAGTTGAGTATGTATGAAAAAGCTGTAAGCTGCATAACGCTCGCTCACAGTCGGCGGCTGACTATCCGTTTGGTGTGAACAAAGCCTAAAACTAACTTTGAGGGAATCCCCTTTTTGCAATGATAGGGTTTCCAAACCATAATATTATACTTTAGCAAGCAAATTAACAACAGAAAGCTGGTAGTAAAGTAGTAAAGGTAATTAACGTATCTATACTTCTATACTTATACTTATACTTATACTTATACTTATATACTTATACTTATAATATAATAAAGCGGAAGAGTTTGTTTGTTTGTTTGTTTGTTTGTTTGAACGCGCTAATCTCTGGAAGTACCTATCGGATTTGAAAAATTCTTTTTGCATTTGGTAGTCCAACTTTTGGGGCAGGTTATAGGCTATTTAATATCCCTAAAATCTTCCCCTAAGGGGGTGAAATGGGGGTAGAAAGTTTGTATGAAAGTCCTATGTTTTTAAAGTTACAGACCTGAAAATCGGCATTTAGATTACTAGTTTTAAATAATAAAAATCTGTATATTTTATTTTGAAAAATCTTCCCTTAAGGGTGGTAAAATAGGGGATGAAAGTTTTAATGGGAAGTTTTAATTATAATTTTGCTATTATCAACTTGAAATTTGAAAGGTAGGTTAATTCTAGGGCTTAGATATCAGCCTAGAAAATATTTCACGAAAATCCTCCCCTAAGGGGGTAAAATGGGGGTAGGAAGGTTATGTTTTTGAAGTTACAAATATGAAAATAGGCATTTAGATTATAATTTTTAAATGATAAAAACCTGTATAAGTTATTCTGGAAAATCTCTCCTTAAGGGTGGTAAAATAGGGGATGAAAGGTTTTATGAAAGTCCTATGTTTTTAATGTTACAGACCTGAAAATCGGCATTTAGATTATGAGTTTTAAATAATAAAACTCTGTATATTTTATTTTGAAAAATCTTCTTTTAAGGGTGGTAAAATAGGGGTTGAAAGTTTTAATGGGAAGTAAAAACGATCGCAGCGTCCTCTTGCGACCTAACTTGAAACGATCACAGCGCCCTCTGGCGGCCTAAGCCGGAAACTTGAAGCAATAGCAGCACCCTCTAGCAGCCAAAACTGGAAACTAAAAAAAACGATTGCAGCGCCCTCTAGCGGCCAAAACTGGAAACTAAAAACGATTGCAGCGCCCTCTGGCGGGCTAACTTGAAGAGATCACAGCGCCATCTGGTGGCCAAAACTGGAAACTAAAAAACGATCACAGTGCCCTCTGGCGTCCTAAGCTGGAAACTTGAAGCAATAGCAGCGCCCTCTAGCAGCCAAAACTGGAAACTAAAAAAAAACGATTGCAGCACCCTCTAGCGGCCAAAACTGGAAACTAAAACCGATCGCAGCGCCCTCTGGCGGGCTAACTTGAAGCGATCACAGCGCCCTCTGGTGGCCAAAACTAGAAACTAAAAATCGATCACAGATTTGGCTGACATTTTGAATGGAGATAGATAATGCCCTGACTTAAAACATAGGCAACTTTTTATTCTGGAAAATCCACAGTTCCCACGGGATTTTGAAAAAACCCAAATCTACAGCTATAGGTAGATCAATATAGCAAACTACCTTGAAAGTAAGTATAAAGGTTGGAAAAGGGAGTGGGAACGGGAACCAGAAATCCACGATTCCCTCAGGATTTGTGAAAAACCGAAATTCACGCGGGCGAAGCCGCGGGCAACAGCTAGTATCTTTATAATCGATCATGATCGATTATGCAAAATCATAATCGATTGCAATCGATCATTTTAATAATCGATTAATCGATTATTGATAATCGATTCCGCACATCACTAATTGCTTCGCTCAACCATATTCGAGGGAACGTAACAACCCGCACCACACGACACTACCACAGAAATGTTTAAAGAGAGCGTGACATACTCAGGCTTCCCATGATCAAAGCATCGAATTGAACACCAATAATCAAATACTCATTTTAAGACATGAGTTAAATTTTCTTAGATTGTTTCCAAGCAACCCGTCATTGAGAAATTGCTCCATGCTTTTTTATCATTTATATAATCTTCAATTGTATAGTATGCTTTTTTATGAGCATACTTTTAATAGAATTCTTAAACTTGTGTAAAGGCAAGTCTGAGATTTCTTGTGGAATTTTGTTACAGAACATTACGCCCATTCCCACAAACGACTTTCGGATCTTCTTGAGGCGTAATTGAGGAATCACGAGTTTATTTCTATTTCTTAATTGCCTATCGTGTAGTTCACACTTTTTATTGTAACTGTGAATGTTTTGCTTAACAAAAATTAAGTTGTTATAGATATATTGAGAAGCTACCTACTGTAAGAATACCTATTTCTTTAAATTTCTCTCGAAGGGAATCCCGCGGTTTTAAATTATAAATTGCGCGAATTGCCCTTTTTTTGTAAAATGAAAAGTTTTCCAATATCAGCTGCTTTACCCCATAGTAAGATTCCATACGACATAATACTATAGAAATATGCAAAATAAACAACTTTTGCAATTTCTACGTCTGTTAACTGTCGAATCTTCCTAACAGCGTAAGCAGCAGAGCTTAGCTTGCCAGCAAGTGTTGCTATATGGGTGCCCCATTGAAGCCTTGCATCTAGGGTTATTCCCAAGAACACAGTTGTGTCCTCAGTTTTCAATGGCTGACCACTTATCTTTAAATTGTTGCTAGTAATCCTTGTATTGGGCAATAAAAACTTGACACACTTGGTTTTTATAGCATTTAAAAGTAGATTGTTTATAGTAAACCAGTGTGAAACTTGAGATAAAGTATTATTTACATCGTCAAAATTGTCTTTAGTTCTATCGACTTTAAAAATCAAAGACGTATCATCAGCAAATAGTACAATATCGCAAGCATTTTTGACGAAATGTGGTAAGTCATTAATATAAACCAGAAACATGAATGGACCTAGAATAAAGCCTTGGGGGACGGGACACCCATTACTGAGGCTGATCCGGATGACTAACACTGGAATTCATAGTCGAGAAAGGGGCTCCTTTAGAGGACTATTCAGACGCCATGTGTCAAATTCAACCTTTATGCATTTCATAGACAAAAGGATGCCCCGTTGAGACAGCCGTTATGGGCTGAATGCTGAATGACCGAAATCCGTGAACCAAACTGTCTCCTTGTTTTGTAATTGTATTTCTGAGTTATATTTCTTGTGATTTTTATTAAAATGCAAGTTGATAGTGACTTTGTTCTTATATACGACCTCATAACAGATGAAGCTTTGCGCTAAATACGAGTCATTTTGGTGCCCAAACGATATATATAGGTATTCACAATCACCTAAACCCCATAGAATTCTATAGTGACATGAATTTTATTGGTCCAATTCTATAACTTTTTCTCGTTTTAAAAGGGACATTATTCATTTTCGTCGGCAAAAAATGAAATTTTTAATGTGGTCATTGTTTTATTCTTAACAGACTTTCAAAAAGGAAGAGGTTCCCATGTCTGCGTGTGTTGTTTTTACTAAGTACCTAATTATGTATATGTATTAATATACTTAATTGAAATGTTCCAAAATCATTTTCACACACAGTGACAGTAGATAAACACGCAACGCGCGCCAAACAGTCAAAAAATTTGATGACAAAAACACAGAATAGCGGAGCAAAAAATCACAACATCCCTCAGAATAATCGACAACACGTGTTACATTATAAGCGATATTGTGTGAAACTCTGTTCAGCTAGCGGATTCTCTAGCAATTGTTTATGAATGGCAAAGAAGGTTGATTCAATATTCGACCCCTACACGAATGTTGAATGGTGGATTTTAAGGGACTGTTCACCTCTTGACTATGAATTCCACTGTAAAACATCATTGATGCATACCCTTTGTATACGATCGCTGAGATAAGACGCAATGAGACTGAGTGCAGTTTCTTTAATACCATAGTGGCCTAATTTTCGTAAAAGAGTCTCGTGCTCAACGCAATCAAATGCTTTTGACAAATCACAGAAGATACCAATGGCATTCTGTGACTTTTCCCATGCATCGAAAATGTGCCGTAACAACCTTGCGGCCGCATCGGTTGTTGAACGACCCTTAGTAAACCCATACTGTTAGAGTGAAGTAATTTATTTAAATTAAAGTGCAGGAGCAGTTGGTTGAGCATTATTTTTTCAAATATCTTGCTGAGAGTTGGTAGAATCGAGATCGGCCTATAGTTATTTGGATCAGTTTTTCTTCCCGACTTAAACAGAGGTATCAATTTACTACATTTCATGAGGTCGGGAAATGATCCCGAATCTATGGACTTGTTAAAAATTACAGCAAGATATGGCGCAATAACATCAATAATATTGTGAATTATTTTTACTGATATTCCCCATAAATCTCCTGTTTTTCTGGAAAAGGACCGCTAATACGCACATATACTTAGGTAATGTTGCTATAATTTATCGTCATCGAATGTCGATGATTAGGATTGTAACAATCGATAAATCAATTATGTCTGCCGGCTCCCGCTGGTTGGACAGTCGAGAAAATAATTTATTTTCTTTAATTTCTTACCTAGATGTACCACCAGGTGCAGCGGCTCACATGAGAGTAAGTAAGTACCTACAGTGGACAGCACGTGCAGCTGGACATTGTAGTTCAAAAAGCGTCTTTATTGCTTTGAGATAAGAATAATACAAATGTCAAAGTGTCAAACTTGACCTGCTGTCTACTGTACATGTAGGTAGGTAGCTGTTAGTACCTGAAGTTTCTAGAGATTGCTTTTGAATAGGTAGGTACTAGGTGGAGCGGCAAGACATGAGAGTAAGTACATGTAGGTAGCTGAAGTTTCTAGAGATTGCTTTTGAATAGGTACTAGGTGGAGCGGCAAGACATGAGAGTAAGTACATGTAGGTAGCTGAAGTTTCTAGAGATTGCTTTTGAATAGGTACTAGGTTGAGCGGCAAGACATGAGAGTAAGTACATGTAGGTAGCTGAAGTTTCTAGAGATTGCTTTTGAATAGGTAGTAGGTACTAGGTGGAGCGGCAAGACATGAGAGTAAGTACATGTAGTTAACTGAAGTATCTAGAGATTGCTTTTGAATAGGTACTAGGTTGAGCGGCAAGACATGAGAGTAAGTACATGTAGGTAGCTGAAGTTTCTAGAGATTGCTTTTGAATAGGTACTAGGTTGAGCGGCAAGACATGAGAGTAAGTGCATGTAGGTAGCTGAAGTTTCTAGAGATTGCTTTTGAATAGGTACTAGGTTGAGCGGCAAGACATGAGAGTAAGTACATGTAGGTAGCTGAAGTTTCTAGAGATTGCTTTTGAATAGGTACTAGGTGGAGCGGCAAGACATGAGAGTAAGTACATGTAGGTAGCTGAAGTTTCTAGAAATTGCTTTTGAATAGGTACTAGGTGGAGCGGCAAGACATGAGAGTAAGTACATGTGGTAGCTGAAGTTTCTAGAGATTGCTTTTGAATAGGTACCTACTAGGTTCAGCGGCAAGACATGAGAGTAAGTTCATGTAGGTAGCTGAAGTTTCTAGAGATTGCTTTTGAATAGGTACTAGGTGGAGCGGCAAGACATGAGAGTAAGTACATGTAGGAAGCTGAAGTTTCTAGAGATTGCTTTTGAATAGGTACTAGGTTGAGCGGCAAGACATGAGAGTAAGTACATGTAGGTAGCTGAAAATTCTAGAGATTGCTTTTGAATAGGTACTAGGTGGAGCGGCAAGACATGAGAGTAAGTACATGTAGGTAGCTGAAGTTTCTAGAGATTGCTTTTGAATAGGTACTAGGTGGAGCGGCAAGACATGAGAGTAAGTACATGTAGTTAGCTGAAGTATCTAGAGATTGCTTTTGAATAGGTACTAGGTTGAGCGGCAAGACATGAGAGTAAGTACATGTAGGTAGCTGAAGTTTCTAGAGATTGCTTTTGAATAGGTACTAGGTGGAGCGGCAAGACATGAGAGTAAGTACATGTAGGTAGCTGAAGTTTCTAGAGATTTCTTTTGAATAGGTACTAGGTGGAGCGGCAAGACATGAGAGTAAGTACATGTAGTTAACTGAAGTATCTAGAGATTGCTTTTGAATAGGTACTAGGTTGAGCGGCAAGACATGAGAGTAAGTACATGTAGGTAGCTGAAGTTTCTAGAGATTGCTTTTGAATAGGTACTAGGTGGAGCGGCAAGACATGAGAGTAAGTACATGTAGGTAGCTGAAGTTTCTAGAGATTGCTTTTGAATAGGTACTAGGTTGAGCGGCAAGACATGAGAGTAAGTACATGTAGGTAGCTGAAGTTTCTAGAGATTGCTTTTGAATAGGTACTAGGTGGAGCGGCAAGACATGAGAGTAAGTACATGTAGGTAGCTGAAGTATCTAGAGATTGCTTTTGAATATCCACTCAACACAAATATTTAAACACAAGCGGAAACCCACGACTTCGTTCGCGTGGATATTGGTTTTTAAACATCCCGTGAGATTCATTTTGTTTTTCCTAAGCTCCTTTGAGCTCATACCTTGCTAAAAACTATTAAAAGTTTACTGGCGGATGTTTAGGTAGATCAAGATGTAAAACATCCGCCATTGAAAGTCCCATCAAAATCGATCCAGCCTTTTAGAGATTAGCTAAAACTTTCTAACAAAAAAGAATGAATGAAATCGGACCACGCGTTAACGAATTACAGCTAAGTACACATTTTGACTTTCATCCCCTCTCCCAAGGAAACCGTGCTGAATTTCGGGATAAAAAGTATCCTATAATATGTTACTCCGTAGTATGAACTTAAATCATGCCAAGTTTCATTTCAATCCATTCAGTAAATTTTTGCGTGATGCGTGCACAAACATACAGACAAACAGACAAACAGATAAACAGACAAACAGACAAAAATTTCAAAAATAGCTTTTTTACTTTCAATTACTTATCCCTAACATCTCCCAGTCATTATTTTGCAAAAATCTTTAATGTACAGATACGGCAAGTCTACGATTTTATTATATTATGTAGTATTTTATTATATGTATCTAAGATTTTCACTCGGCGTCGTTACGGCGGCCGGCCGGTAAAGCGATAATATGTATATTCAAATAGAAACATTCAACCACGGGCTTCCCACCCCCTCACCCCACGCACGGGTCGACCTCACCTCTGCCGATTCGTGTCTCTAATTTGCGGACGTAATTAAATCCGTCGTTTATATTGATAAAAACTTATATTTTTTGCTATAATATACGGTATCACTTTAAGCGGTGAAATGGATGGTGATAAAAATGGTGTATACGGCGCGACGATATACGCCGCGCTCAGAGCGACCTCGCGGTGTGTGCGGCACGTCGCGGAACTAAATTATGCGCCGGATTTTATTCCCAAGTCAAAATTGCGTCCATGCCAAAATTTAGCCCAGACTCTGTTACGATAATATGGCGTCTACCGGTAAAATATCGAGGCTAGTCAATCTTGCGTCCGTATACAGGACGTGGTAAGTCAGTCGGACGCAGCATGGTTGGTAAAAGCAGTCATGTCTGACGCAGGATAGGCGGTGAGATGCAAATATATATATCTATCTACATATGACGTTATCACGTAAAATTAACGTCCGTAAACCAACTTTACAGACAACCAATTTTTACCCGTATGTATGTATGTATGTATGTATGTATATGTTTGTAGCCAATTTTTGTATGAGATTCTGTGTGTACCACCCTAGCGCCTAAACTACTGGACCGATTTTGATGAATGAGGTGTCTATTGATTCGTTGTAATGGTCCGGGTGACATAGGCTACATTTTATTTACGAAAAAAATCTAGAAGTGACCTTCGCGCGGCTTTCTAGATTACTTAATTAGTTTCGGTAATCACATAATAGATGGCGCCACTAGCTGCTTGCCCCGCACTTTTGCACACTAAATTATTATTCAATTATTAAGCGTAGTCGGGTTTTAGTTTACGAATTTTATACTTGTTTAATGTAATTTATTAAAGGTACAGTAAGTACCTACTCCCCCCATCTGCCTCTGCATACTCTCCAAATATAATCCTCGTTTAGTTTTCAGTTATCCTTGGACCAGTCTCGCCCAACCACGATGAAATTTTTTCTACCTTGTATGGCAGTAGTTCTGCTCACGTCATGTGTCGAGCTGTCTGTGTCGAGCAGACGCACGAGAGTCTCTGTTCCTAGGAGCTTCCAAGCATCTGGTATTTCGCCTGAATACCTTCCCGTACCACCAAACGATCTTTGTGAAGTAAGTCACTCCTATCATTATCTTCTATCTTCATCATTAGAGTTTTGTTATTCGTATGTTAATAATATTTATTTATTAAGTACCTACATTCATTTAATTCAAACATAAGCTGATATGAATCGAAATTTCATACCTACTTACTTTTTAAACTGTCCAGAAAAGTTTAACTTTCAAACCACTACAGTCTATGAAATGTGCACATTTCATAGACTGTAGAGTGTTTCGAAAGTTTAACTTTTCTGGACGGTATTACAACTGTCCAGAAATATAAGTGAATTTAATTTCAGGTTTAAGTTAGAATTTGGAATAACGTTTGTTCCTCACTACAGTCCAAAAAAGTTTTATAGGTACATAATATGATAAGTTTGAATCTGGAATTATTTTTCTTCCTGAATATCTTGTATTAATTTTTTTTTCTTTAGCTTAAATAGTTTGAATTCGGAACTCTACTAAATTGCGCTTTATATATTAAGCGCTCACAACACAGCACAGTAATTATTCGTATCGGATTTTTTACAGCGCGGCGAGCGCTGTAAGCGTCATTTGGAGCAAAGAATTAAAAAGTTAGAATTTTTTTGTCTTCATATTGGCGCGAATTGACTGTTCGTTTTAAATTATTTATTAAACAATTAGTTACCTACTAGATAAAATGAGTTCAAGTGAGGATAATGTGGAATTTGATTGGACCCCTCCTAATTTAAGAGCGGAGGCCGAATTACCAAAAAATAATTTGCTTCCGCCTAAATTCATGGAAAGATATATATGCGCGATTATGAAGAGTTCATCAAACGGAATGACGGATAAACAAGCCGCAAGCTGGTCAGAAAACGTATTTTTTAAATAATTTACTTGTTCCATTTTTTAGAAAAGCACTATTATATGCCTCGACCGGGAGTGCCTTTCTGGCCTCGTGTTGTAGACGTCCTCGCCAAGGCTCACAAAAGCCGTCTAACTTATAAGAGACCTTACGCTTACCTCCCGGTCTCATGCAGTAATGTACCATTACGAGCGCATGTACTGAAAATTCTTTTACAGGCTAACTTTGACGATATCACTGTGACGCTAGGATGCGAAGTTTGCCCAGAATACACAATCAACGCGCCCACTATTGCATATAATGATCCAGAACCCAGCTGCCTTTATACAGTAATGATTTTGGGTGCGTGTTATTTTATTCAATAAATAGATATACATAGTGAGTTAATGATATCTGTTCCTCAGAGGCATAACGGCCGGAGTAGAATATTTTCAAAAATAGCAAAATCATGATCTTGATAATAATCATTAATCCCCGACGCAAAAACGACGGGGTGTTAATAAGTTTGACGTGTGTGTGTGTCTGTCTGTTCCACCGTAGCGCTCAAACGGGTGAACCGATTTGAATGCGGTTTTTTTGTTTGAAAGGTGAATTAGTCGGGAGTCTTAGCTATATTTTATGAAAATCGGTCCAAGATGGCCGCCGCCACAAAATGTCGGATTACATATTTTTTCACAACTCCTTCAATATGGGTATCAAATGAAAGTGCTTGACTAGTAGAATAGCATTATGCAAATCCAAGATGGCCGCCGCCACAAAATGTCGGATTACATATTTTTTCACAACTCCCTCAATATGGGTATCAAATGAAAGTGCTTGACTAGAATAGCATTATGCAAATCCAAGATGGCCGCCACCACAAAATGGCGAATGTCGGGGGTGTTCTAAATTTTTAATTTATACTTCAAGTAATATAATATTTTCGAAACGCGGGCAGAAGCTAGTATTTATCTCATTCTCTCGTAGGCTACTTTTATGAAGTTTAATTTCTGCCAATTACAATTTTTTGCTTGTTCACAGATACCACCTTCCCGTATCCAAATAATACTTATGGGAGTCCCTACCTTCTTGCTTTATACATCAACGTAGTTGACATATGCGACTACTTGAACACGGGTTATGTATTAGCGGAATACTGTCCACAATTTTTGGTACCCGGAACTGGCCCAAAAACCATGTGTATAGTTGTGTACAGACAAGCAAATGAAATCTCTACCGCAGGATGTCTAGAGCAGTAAGTTTCTATAAAAAAAAAAACTTTTAACACGACGCCAAAACGGTGACAATGAGCTGGACAGCTTTGTCTGTCATGGGCGGCGCCAAGGGGGATCGGCAGGGTTATTCTGTAACTTAGTTACCAACTGAAAATACTTAGTTGCCAACGAATTAGTTTGATATAAATTGCTGCTTAACTGCGGGAAATATAAAGTGTCTTCATAATTTCACACAGTGAAGCAGCAATGTATATCGAACTAATTCGTTGGCAACTTTTTTCAGTTGGTAACTGAGTTACAGAATAACAGAGTAAAGCTACTGGCTGCAACCCCCCTCCCACATCCACTAGAGATTTGAAAAAATATAGCCAAATGCAACCAAAGTCCAAAAATTTACTCACATATAATTAACAACTATGTATACAATTTTTCATTCAAGTCAAGTCAAAAGCTTGCTGCAAGTGCAAGCAAGTGTTGATACACAATTCTATTGAGATGGTTTTCAGCTATGTTTGATAAAAATCCATTCAGTTTGGACGACCTCCCTGGCGCAGTGCTGAGCGCTGTGGTTTTATAAGTGGGAGGTCCCGGGTTCGATTCCCGGCAGGGGCAATTTGGGATTTTATAGTTTCTAAATTGTCTCTGGTCTGGACTGGTGGGAGGCTTAAGCCGTGGCTGGTTACCACCCTACCGGCAAAGCCGTGCCGCCAGTGATTTTGGGTTCCGGTACGATGTCGTGTAGAAACCGATCAGGGGTAAATACATACCTCTTCCAAGTTAGCCCGCTTCTATCTTAGACTGAATCATCTCTTACCATCAGGTGAGATTGCGGCCTAGGGCTAACTTGTAGTTGAATAAAAAATTAAATAAATAATAGTTAACTATTCAACGATTATCAGCTTTATAATCCTGACATTATGAGCACAGTATAATACGTGTTATATTTTTAGAAACTGTTTCAACAACAACCGGTACCAGTTCTGTCCTACTGAGTTCGCATCAAACTACACACTCTGCGACCCTTGCGCCGGCACCTACTACACGGTGCCGAACACTTGCTATGAAGATTACTAAATATAAGCAAAAACCAATTAAGCCTGAAACAAACAACGCGTGTCTCCGTAACGGCACGGCGCGGCGACCGCACGGCGGGACGCCATCGAACACAACTGTACGCGAGTACGATTCGCGACGCATGGAACTGCATGAAGCACGCCGCACACGGCCGGGGCCGCGCGCAACGTCAACCGCACGAATGTCGCAGACGTCACGTGCCGCTGCGCTGCCATCACGCATCGTGTGTCTCAGGCCTAAAAGTGATGCAATTTCGACCTCAAATATGTATATGGTTTGCTCAAAAATATTGTATATAAATCGCAATAATATGTTTCGGAATATATATGTTCAAATAAAATATCCCTGTTAAAAATTTTGCATTTATTACTGAATTGTATTTTTTCAAATTCTGTTCACCATCTGCTGGTAAGTGTTGGATAGCTTAGTCGCAACTTTTATCTTGAAAGTAAGAAAGTGACAAAACTTAAGTTCAAGTATCAAGTATCAGACGCCTATCAGAAGGCCCTATAAAGTAAAATGTAACTACCTTTTTAACCCCCGACGCAAAAACGACGGGGTGTTATAAGTTTGACGAGTCTGTGTGTGTGTTGTAGCTATGTTTGATGAAAATCGATCCAAGATGGCCGCCGCTACAAAATGGCGGATTAAATATTTTTTCACAACTCCCTTAATATGGGTATCAAATGAAAGGGCTTGACTAGTAGAATAGCTCTATGCAAATCCAAGATGGCAGCCGCCATTTTTTAAAAATTTTAATTTATACCTACTAATTGTTTTATTATCTTACTAGCGATTCGCCCCAGTTTCGCACGGGTATAGTAATTATACGAACTACTAGCTCACACGGATTTGTAGTATTATATAGCTCACATTAATGGTAGCTCACCATACATTCTTTTGTTACATCTCAAAGGGAAGGTAGCCTTTTCGATGAAACCTCCCAGGCGTAGGCGGCTTGAATTATTTCCGACCTTTTCAATCGTCATATTTCAACCAATTTACATGAAACCTTAACTAGATATTGTGGCTAATTCTGTTGTACACAAATCTCTAAACTAAACTAAAATGACAGGTTTAAATTTATTCCTATCTCTTTTACAGTGCTCACTGCGGAAAAGGATAGCAATAGATTTAGACCTGTCATTTTAGTTTAAGTTTAGAGATTGTGTACAACAGAATTGGCCACATTCTTCTTCTAGTTTAGTAACCAGTGTCAAAAGCCACCAAAATGAATAGAATAGAAAAGTTTTTTATTCAAATAAACTTTTACAAGTAACTACTTTTGAATCGTCAATTGAATCTACCACAGGTTCGGAATGCTGTTCCATTTGTTTTGTTCCATATTTTGTTTGTTGAATTCGTTTATACAAGTATATTGTATCGCCACGATATTATCAAAGCACTGGATGCTAGCCAATCCAGTACAGGATTATAGGAAACAGATTGAGGGCCTACGGGTAGCTGTGGCATTCGATACTTAATTAATACTTGTAACTTCTTACCAGTAGCACCTGGAGCCTTATTAGGAGTAAGTACAGCTACCAACACTCATTTACAGTTGTCTGTCATGCTCAGCGTTTCATCATTATCCTACTGCCTATCCTATTATCCCACTGCCTCGTTGGTCTAGCGGTTAGCACGTTAGACTGTGGATCACGAGGTCCTGGATTCGATTACCGGGTTGGGCAAAAAAAAAGTTATGATGTATTAGGGTTTTCTGTCAAAAAATTCTCAGCGTCAGCGCGGAGTTGGAAGTTGGCAGTGTTAGACACACCCCCGTGCCTCGGAGAGCAAGTAAAGCCGTCGGTCCTGCGGCTGATCTCTCTCCGGTCGTGTCGCATTGGCGACATTGCCGATGGGAATCGGACTATGAGAGTGAGGGAATAGAGAGTGTACCTGCGTGTGCACACACACTTGTGCACTACAATATCTCCTGCGTAGATAGTCTCCGCCTCGGTTGAGATTGGCCGTGGCCGAAATTCGGTCGGGAGGACATTATTTATTAATTATTATTCATCATTATCAACCCATTAGGTACCGACTCGTTAAAGGGCATGAGTCTCCTCTCAGAATGAGACGGGTTTTAATCGTAATCCATCACGCCGCCGGCCAAATGCAAATTGGCAGACTTCACCTTTGAGAACATTACGGAGAATTTTCAGGTGTGCAGGTTTCGTCACAATGTTTACCTTCACCGTTGAAGCAAGTGTATTTAATTGCTTACAAGTGTAAATTAAAAATTAAAAAACCCCCGACATTCGCCATTTTGTGGCGGCGGCCATCTTGAATTTGCAATAGTGCTATTTTACTAGTCAAGCCCTTTCATTTGATACCCATATTAAGGGAGTTGTGAAAAAATATGTAATCCGCCATTTTGTAGCGGCGGTCATCTTGGATCGATTTTCATCAAACATAGCTAACAATACTCTCGACTAATTCACCTTTCAAACAAAAAATCGCATTCAAATCGGTCCACCCGTTTAAGCGCTACAGGGGAACAGACAGACAGACAGACAGACACACACACACAGACGCACGCACGCACGCACGCACGCACGCACGCACGCACGCACGCACGCACGCGCACACACACACACACACACACACACACACACAGACACGTCAAACTTATAACACTCCGTCGTTTTTGCGTCGTGGGTTAAAAATGGCAAAAAACATAAACTTAATATTAAGGACGCTCGTAAGTAGGTATTGGGAGACATTTCAATATTTTTCTACATGAAAAAAAAATTGCTTTATTAATTACTTACAGTTTATTTATTATTAAATAAGTTACTGCATCGTTTTTAAAATGGAAGATTTTATGTACCCAAATGTCAATAAAGGAAAAGATGGTGATCTCTAGATACCATATTATAGATGCCACGTAAATTCCCCACTTTAACTTTTTTTTTTTTTTTGCTTTATGGGGACTTTATGTTTTCATTTGTTCTCATTGATTTGTTCTCAGCATATTAGGTATGGTTTTACATGAATCATATTTATAGCCTTAAAGCATCCTCGGGGATCGGACAGCGTTTTTTTTTTATTGTAACAGAGTCTGAACATATTCTCTGCGGCGTTCTCTTGATGTTGATGAGGCGGTTGATGAGGCGATTATAATGTATCGTTATTACACAGTTCGCAATAGTCTTTGGGAACCCACGTCGTCCAGAAGTTCCCTGCGCTGGGGCCAGTCAGGTTGTAGTAGTTAACAAATCCCGGCAAGTCAAACCCATTTCCGAAGTAGGTCGACCTGGAAATAAACGATATATATACTGTATTGGTAGAAGGTGACCTCCAGTGGCGAGCGCTGTGGGATCGATGTAGTAGTGGGAGGTCCCGGGTTTGATTCCCGGCAGTGGCAATTTGGGATTTTATAATTCTTGAATTATCTCTGGTCTAATCTGGTGGGAGGTTTCAGCCGTGGCTAGTTACCATTCTACCGACAAAACAGTGCTGCCAAGCGATTAAGCGTTCCGGTACGATGTTGCGTAGAAACTGGTCAGGGTATGGGCTTAATAAAAACTCGCATACCTCTGCCTAAGGCGGGCTAACTCAGCTTGCCTTCACCTTAAACTGTATCGTCACTTACCATGAGGTGAGATCGCAATCAAGGGCTAAGGGGTTTTTCTTCTATGCTTTCCTAAACCATACTTCGCGTGGCATTGCAACGCATGCCGGGAACAGCTAGTATGTTACACTTACTCTATCAGAAATCGGTCATAGGGCTCGATGAAACAGTCTTGTTCGTAAACAAGAGCGATGACACTATATGGGCCCGAGCCTGGTCGAACAGCAGGTCCAATCCAGGGAGCGACGATGAAGCCAGTGGACGAGTCAGTGCACGAGCCAGTGGACGAGTTAGTGGACGAGCCAGCGCACAAGCCAGTGCACGAGCCAGTGGACGGGCTAGTGGACGAGCCAAAGGCTGATCCATTGTTGTTGACGCTTAGATAGACGAGGAAATTATCGACGTTCGCCGCACGAGACTGTTTATTGGTATCTAGAGACAAAATGTTATTATATCGGTGTTAATGAAACATTTGAATGTTTTTTTTTTTGATATACTAGATACGCTCGTTTGTCCTAAAGTAGGCAACTGCCTGATAACAACTAACTGTGTGCTTAGTCTAAAGCGGAGCACTCGAAAACGAACTCGAAAACTATTGATCGATTTCAGAGTAAAATAGACCTAAAATGGCTTGTATTAAGGTTTGAGTTCGCCAATACATTCAGCATTCGAACAATGCTGAATGTATTGGCGAACTCAAACCTTAATACAAGACATTTTAGGTCTATTTTACTCTGAAATCGATCAATAGTTTTCGAGTTCGTTTTCGAGTGCTCCGCTTTAGACTAAGCACACTGGTACACATATTTACATATATATAGATATTGAATAAATGTATAAATACAATATAATATAATATGCGTAAATAAATACACCCAGACTCGGGGCGGGAATCGAATCCGCAATCATGGAGCTGAAGGCAGGGTCAATGCCGACCGCGCCAATAGGCCAGTCAAAACGGGCCAGTTTACGTGGGAGTAGCCCTGCAGCATCAGGATTTAGGAGGTGGAACAACTCGTAGTCGCAAATCGGTTAGAAATCTCGAAGAAATTTGTGTAGGTACATTTACAGAAAAAAGAATTGCACGGAATTGAGAACTGCCTCTTTTTTAGTAGTCGGAAGTCATCTAGAAACATCATGCCCACAAGTGATTTTTAATTTGAATGGGTTAAATTTTTTGGACGCTCTCTTACTTTACGATTTTTTTACAAAAACTTACCGGTTTTTTACACAAATTTACCGATTTTTTACAAAAACTTACTCGTTACAATAATCGTGTAATTAGCGTTCGGGTCAGCGTCTTCGTATTCAAAACAGGGACTGAGTATAGTCCTCGCTGTAGATATGTAATTGCCAAGGTTGACTTCAGCTGTATCAAATATCATCTGATGAATAAAGAATTATAAAATTATTAAATCTTTTTAATTGCCTTTCTAGGAAATAATAAAAAAAATATGATTGGCTATATACGAGTAATAATAGAGGATTGGTATATATTGATCAGTGTGTTTAAAAACTATTGGCCTCATAAGAACTGACTCAAGGTCACACAGCGGGCGATGGAGAGAGCCATGCTGGAAGTTCCCTAAACGATTAAATCAGAAATGAGGAGATCCATATAAGAACCAGAGTAATCGACATCAAGTCGCGAAGTTAAAATTGCAATAGGCAGGACACATAATTTGAAGTACCGAATCGTAATTACAAAAAACAAACTTATAGACTTCTTATAGACATGCAATCCCACAGAAAAGGAATTTGTTTTTGAGATGATAAAGTAATTAACTATTTAAATACGGATTTTAATTTTTAACCCACGACGCAAAAACGACGGGGTGTTATAAGTTTGACGTGTCTGTGTGTGTGTGTGTCTGCTGTTCCCCTGTAGTGCTCAAACGGGTGGACCGATTTGAATGCAGTTTTTTTTGTTTAAAAGGTGAATTAGTCGAGAGTGTTGTTAGCTATGTTTGATGAAAATCGACCCAAGATGGCCGCCGCTACAAAATGGCGGATTACTATTTTTTCACAACTCCCTTAATATGGGTATCAAATGAAAGGGCTTTACTAGTAAAATAGCATTATTGCAAATTCAAGATGGCCGCCGCCACAAAATGGTGTATGTGGTGGATTTTAAATTTTCAATTTATACTTGTTATGCGGTGATAATCTAGTGAAATCTAGTGGTTAAGACATCAGCTCCCTTTCGGGCGGGAGTTTGATCCCCGGCATGCACCTCTATCTTTTCGGAGGTATCACTTGCTTTAACGGCGAAGGAAAATATTGCGAGGCCTGCACGCCTGAAAATTCTCCATAATGTTCTCAAAGGCGTGTGAAGTCTGCCAATTCGCACTTGGCCATCGTGATGGACTAACCAAACCCCTCTCATTCTGAGAGAAGACTCATGCCCTTTAACGAGTCGGTAAAGGGATAATGATGAAACACTGAGCATGACAGACAATTATTGTAAATGAGTGTTGGTAGCTACTTACTCCTAATAAGGCTCCAGGTGCTACTGGTAAGAAGTTACAAGATACAATATATTCGAACGCCACAGCTACCCGTAGGCCCTCATTCTGTATCGTCACGCAATCCTGTACTGGATTGGCTAGCATCCAGTGATTTGATAATATCGTGGCGATACAATATACTTGTATAAACAAATTCATTTTGCTGACTTTTGACATATTTCAACCATTATTCAGAGAATAAGTAATTGTTAGTTCACTTTTGTTTTGTTTTTTTGTAAAATGGTGCTTACATGAACCTTGTATACCGGCGCGCAGAATACACTTGTATGATATTGTTCATTCTTTTTACACCTTAAATACGCAATGCCACATGCCTAAATTTTTTTTGTTATAGGTACCTACTCGTTTTAGAAAATGATGGTCATAAAACTATTACAACTTAGTAGTTGTTATACTATTACACATTACATACACATATACATTGATGTACTATTACAAATTAGTAGTCTAATTATAAAATCAAATTGCTTATTGACACGGGTTCGTTTAATCTTAAAACCATTAGAGGGTGTTTGCTTGTTTGATAGGTAAATTAAACGATGTGGTTAAATTAAAATTAATTGGTCTTTTTACATATTCTTTTCAATAAATAATGTAGGTAGATAACTACATGCTTTCACTGTCTATTGACAAAACAGGCAATGAACTTTTAATTGTTAGATACTTTCCAGTTTTGTATAAAAACTTCAATTATTATTTTTACCTTGAGGTATTTTTTTTTTTTGTTTCGTTCTCCAGGATCTTCCAACGAAGTAAAACATCTACCTAATCTACCTACATATTAAATAAAAGGTTATTATCATACTAATACTATATTAAGTTCGTCTGAGATTTGTTTAAAACCCAATTGATCTTATTTATGTACTAGATGATGCCCACGGCTTCGCCCGTGTGGATTTAGGTTTTTAAAAATCCCGTGGGAACTTTTGATTTTCCAGAACAAAAAGTAGCTTATCTGTAGAAACCCGTCCTCAAAACGGAAAAATCCTGTGGGATCCCCACGATTTCAGAATACAATTCCTTACAGCATCAGGGTTGAGGAGTTGGATATGTACCTACTCGAGTTCATTCAACGATAAAGTCTTTAATTGGTACCCCCAATATCAATTTAAATAACGGAAAGTTTCTCAAACCCATTAGTTTTGGGGATTAGGTCCCCTACAGCATCAGGATTGAGGAGTTGGAATCCAAATTTTTTACAGAACAGGGTCGCATTGTTTCTCTATCGATTAAAAAAAAAATTACGCAAATCGGTTCAGAAATCTCGGAGATATCGGTGTACATAGGTAGAAAAACACAACTCCTCCTTTTTTGAAAGTCGGTTAATAATGTAGCCTATGTTACTCCCTGGTTAATTCTCTACTTGAATGGAAGCAGGCGTTACTTTGCGGAATTCCATGATATACAATGAATATAAAATTATTTTGCTATAATCCGCTAACAGTGACAAATTTGTAGGCACAACACCACACAATCTTGTAGGCACAACACCACACAATCTTGTAGGCACAACACCAAACAAATTCACCACAAAACAAACTCGACGATCGTTTCGCTCCGACACCGGAGCATCTTCAGGAGATGTCGACTTCACAACGGACGATTGCAAAGTGAGTTCGTGTCGAATGAGCGGTCTTATATATACTATCCCCGCTTAGTCATCTACCCTCCTTTCTCTTTCTCTCTGGCCACGCCCCCTAAATATGTTGAGCAACGGTGAAGATGACACATTTATTTGCTCATTCAGCAATTCGACACTTGGGCACAGCGGTAGAAGTGTCGAATTGCTGAATGAGCAAATAAATGTGTCATCTTCACCGTTGCTCAACATATTTAGGGGGCGTGGCCAGAGAGAAAGAGAAAGGAGGGTAGATGACTAAGCGGGGATAGTATATATAAGACCGCTCATTCGACACGAACTCACTTTGCAATCGTCCGTTGTGAAGTCGACATCTCCTGAAGATGCTCCGGTGTCGGAGCGAAACGATCGTCGAGTTTGTTTTGTGGTGAATTTGTTTGGTGTTGTGCCTACAAGATTGTGTGGTGTTGTGCCTACAAGATTGTGTGGTGTTGTGCCTACAAATTTGTCACTGTTAGCGGATTATAGCAAAATAATTTTATATTCATTGTATAATTCTCTACTTGTATGTGAAGGTCCCGTCAAAATCGGTTCAGCCGTTCCGAAGATTAGCCCGTTCAAACAGACAGACAGACAGACAGACAAAAATTTTAAAAACGTGTGATTCGGTTATGGTAGCGTTAAAATAACCATATGAGCTTAATATGAGGTAGTTATTTCGATATTACAGACAGACACTTCAATTTTATTTATTAGTATAGATTTATATCATAAAAACTTTTCAAAAAAAAAAAAACATATTTTAAGGAATTGAAACACCGGCTTTAACTTACGTGTATTGTAATTTGAATAGGTAATGCAATCTAAGAGAAGCACTGTTAGATACTACTATGTTGTTAATCCACAGAATTATTACTTGATGATAATCGGTTTATAATATGTAGTTAGTTCACTTTATAAAATAACTAGCGGACCCGGCAGACGTCGTCTTGCCCGCTATTAGCGCCACCTACCGGGTACAATGTTTCTACTTACAAACCTTCCTCTTGAATCACTCTATCTATTAAAAAAAACCGCATCAAAATCCGTTGCGTAGTTTTAAAGATTTAAGCATACATAGGGACATAGGGACAGAGAAAGCGACTTTGTTTTATACTATGTAGTGATAAAATTATAGTTTTCTAGTTTTGGCCCCCAGACCATGTACTTTTGCGATTCAGGGGCCAAAAAGAACACTCCTTGTTTGGTAATAAAGTAAAAGAATGCGGCGGGGCCATTGCAACCGAGGGTAGGAATGCGGGGGCCAATCGAAATGTACCCTTAGGCCCTAATATTACAATTTTCATTTTAACTTTTGCGTTATACGAGGGAAAAAAATGAGGGAAGACTTGTTGAATCTCAGATATAATAGACACTTCCGGTCTAAGATACCACACAAAAAAAATAAAAAAGTTTAGTTTGATGATTAAATTAGACAGTATTTTATTAGAAATCACAAACTTAAACACGCGATTAGCTTATATAACTATATTTTTGTGGTAAGATCGGAATAATTTTATTTATATTGTTTACGTATTTTATTATATTTATATTATGTACTTATCTAAGATGAAGTGTTCATCTGTGACGGCGTTTTTATGAATAGCAGACTGGTTTAATTTTTACACTAAGGCTGAACCAGGAATCGTACCTGTATCATACATTTTGACTTTGAATTAATAAAATAATATGGACAAAATGCCAAAAATCAAAAACTTAATATTAAGGACCCTTACACTCATATCAAAATTTTTATACATGAAAAAAACCCTGTCTGATCCGAAAAAGTGCCTTAATATAATTACCAAAAAAAAATACATTATTAATTACTACAAAATAAGATATCGTTTTTTTAGAATTGGAGATTTTATGTACCCAAATTACCCCAATTTCCTTAGTTATCAAATTGTCATAATCTGATGTCATCATCTGTATTGAGAATTGATTACTCATGATGGAATGGCTATTCGACGTTTAATATACGAATGCGCGAGAAATATTTTCCACCAAATTATGAGGCCTTCAGTCTATACGTGCAATTAATATTATGTACGCTGACGGAAAAACTATGTATCACTACGACAGAATACAGAAAGAACAATTCACGCACACTTCAATCATTTCATGACCATTTTGAGTCTGCTATTTGCTATGAACTGACAAAACAATATTTCTAATGAAGAAGAAAGGATGGGGACTTCTACACACCATAATATAGATGCCACGTAAATTCCCCCCTTTAGCTAAATTTTATTTTACTTAATGCGGACTTTATATTTTTATTTATACGCAGCAGTCTTAAAAAATCTTCACGGATCGGACAGGTTTCAATTTACAGAGTCTGAAAAAGGTTCCTGTGGCGTTCTCTAAACAGTTGATGGGGCGATTACAGTGTATCGTTATTACACAGTTCGCAATAGTCATCGGAAATGCAGAAGGTCCAGAAGTTGCCTGCGATGAGACCGGTCAGGTTGTAGTAGTTGACGAATTCCACCAAGTCAAAGTTCGTTCCGATGTAGGTCGACCTGGAAATAAACGATATGTTGAAAGAAGGCGATCTCCATGGCGCAGTAGCGAGCGCTGTGGTCTTACAAGTGAGAGATCCCGGGTTCCATTCCCGGCAGAGACAATTTGGAATTTTATAATTTCTTAGTCTCTGGTCTGTTCTGGTGGGAGGTCAGTCGAGATTAGTTACCACGCTACCGACAAAAATGTGCCGCCAAGCGATTAAGCGTTCCAGTAGGTACGATGTCGCATAGAAACCAGTCCAGGGGTATGGGTTTAATAAAAACTGCCATAACTCTTCTAAATTAGCCCGCTTCCACCTTAGACTGCATCGTCTCTTGCCACGAGGTGAGATCGCTGTCAAGGGTTAACTTGTAGATGAATATAAAAAAAAAAGGCTTCAGCTGTAGCTCGTTACCTTGGCTTGGAACTCTTTCAATTAACCGGAAAATTTTGATTAATAACCGGTTCAAAATATTGTACTTCGATTTACCGTCTAATCGATTGGATGTACTGAAATCATATCGGTTACCATTATAAGTACTCAAGCGGCCCATTTCGTAACGTTCAGTAAACCTAAATTAAAACCAGTTTATGCGAGACGGCCGCAGCGCGCCAGCACCTTTCGCTTGTGCTTCTTGTTTGATATTGGGTGCTGATTCGCCATTTCTTAAATCAATCGCCGCTTGCGCGGAGAAAGAGCTGTTTTTTAAGTTTGATAAACCGGTTAATTTCGGTAAATTGAACGAAATCAAATCAGAAACGGTTTCACTCTTTAATCGGAAACCAAAACTGTTGCGAAATAAATCCAAAGGTTAAAATCCATTAAATCATTTCGACCGCTAGTTTTTAGGTTGATTAATAATATAAAGTTCTCAAGTTTTTTTAAATGCGCTACCCTATAGTGTACCCTTTTCGTATAGTGGTTTGTTTTATGGGCAAGAATAGACAAGAATGCTTGGAGTTAAAGTGATCACATTTCGTTTTGGATGGAGTTTCGTCTTATCGTGATTGCATCAGCTAACGTTGGCACAACACATCGTTAGCGTTTTCTTTCTCTCAATAAGCGAACTCGGTATTTCCGTCGCGCATTGTATGTTACTACTTACTCTATCAGAAAGCGGTCATAGGGATTGATGAAGCAGTCTTGTTCGTAAAGGAAGGCGACGGCACGATGTATGCCCGAGCCTGGTTGCGCAGCAGGTCCAATCCAGGGAGCGACGATGAAGCCAGTGGACGAGTCAGTGCACGAGTCAGCGCACAAGCCAGTGGACGAGTCAGTGGACGAGTCAGTGCACAAGCCAGTGCACGAGTCAGTGGACGAGTCAGCGCACAAGCCAGTGCACGAGTCAGTGGACGAGTTAGTGGACGAGCCAAACTCTGATCCATTGTTGTTAATGCTTAGATACACGAGGAAATCGCCCCCGATGTCCGCCGCACGAGACGGTCTATCTATATCTAAGTAGATATTGTAAAATTTTAATCACATATGCGGAATCTATGGGTTCAAGATGCATTATTGTTCGAAACAAGCTATTTTTTAGGAAAAATTAAACTGACTTTGGTCCAACAATCTCAGAGAAATCGGTGTACAAATCAAAAATATTAGTGATATATGGATCGATTTATGCGTGATAACTAGGTGGGTTATACGACGACGACGACGACGACGACTCCCCACAGTTTAGATTATGCAGTACCTCTGCAGCATCAGTATTGAGGAGTTGGGTTGGGACCATTAAAGAACTCTATACTTGGTACCTACAATCCATAATAAACACATCCTTAATCCCCACAGTTTAGTTGCGCTACTGGCCAATTAAACTGTGGGGATTGCAACATCAGGATAGAGGAGTTAGGACAACTCGCAATCGCAAACGATTCAGAAATCTCGGAGAAATCTGTGTGCTGTACGACTAAAATTGCGCTGAATTGAAAACCGTCTCTTTTTAGGAAGTCAGAAGTCGTCTAAAAATATCATGCCTACAAGTGATTTTTTTACAAAAACGTATCGATTTTTTACAAAAACTTACTCAATACAATAATTGTGTAATTAGTGCCCGGGTCAGCGTCTTCGTATATGAAACAGGGAGCGAGTACAGTCCTCGCTGGAGGTATGTCATTGCCAAGGTTGGCTTCAGCTGTACCAAATTTCACCTGATGAATAAAGAATTATAAAATTATTAAATCTCTTTAATCACAATAATAATAATAATATTATAAAGGCAAAAATTTGTGTGTGTGTTTGTATATTTGTTCCTCTTCTCCGCCGCCACTACTGAACCGATTTGGCTGAAATTTTGAATGGAGATAGATTATGCCCTGACTTAACACATAGGCTATTTTTATCCCGGAAAAGTATTCCTGTGGGACTAAAATAGATATAAACTTCCAACAACACCATCGAGGGCGCTGACTGTTCTTAGGTAAATCACGCTCACATAACACATTATTGCAATAGTTTGCTGTGTTGGCAACACATAGGCTACTTTTTATCCAGGAAAAATGCACAGGTCCCACGGGATTTTGAAAAACCCGAAATCTATAACTACAGTCATAGGTAGATTACTATAACGAACTTCCTTGATAGTAGATATAAAGGTTAGAAAAGGGAGCTGCAACGGGAACCGGAAATCCACGATACCCTCGGGATTTGTTTAAAACCGAAATCCACGCGGGCGACGCTGCGGCCAGAAGCTAGTTATTAATAGATACTGATGTTGCCTGTCTAGGAAATATTGTTACGTGCTGGGGTTCGAAGATTTGGAATAAAACACCTGGTGACCCTTGATCAGACTTTATTCCGCACTTCCGTATTCCACTTGGTACTCCTGATCTTCTTGTAGACTTCCTCTTCACGCTTGTTCGCTTCCAATCCTCTTCACTTCCGATCGCTTCCTTCGCTTGTATTTCGCTCGGCTCTCAGAACTGAACTGCCCGCGTCAGCTCGCCGGTCCCTTTATATACCCGTTACCGCGTGACTAAGTGTTTTCTAGAAAGTTCCACCCCTATCGATGTTTATTCGGGAAAGGTCTCGTTGTTGTTTGTTTACATCGATGGGTGATTAGGTATTTATTAGGTGACGAGCAATTATGAACCTTATTGCTCTAGAAATAAGGTTCATTCGTAACACTGCCCCCCTCTTAGCGATGCTCGTCCCGAGCATCACTGTTGCTTCCGTAATGTTTTGCCAAGCGGTCGATGTGCACAACCTTAAATTTTCCCCTTGGTTGACGTTGAATCCTATACGTGACGTCGTTAATACGGGTAACCACTTTGTATGGACCCTCCCATCTGGTTTGCAATTTTGGAGATTTCCCTTTTCGACGAGTCGGATTATGCAGCCAGACTAAGGCGCCTTCCTCGAATCCGCTCGTGTTCGATTTCCGGTCGTATCTGGTTTTCATGTTCTCACTTGATTGCAATCCGTTTTCCCTGACTGTAGCATGTATTTCTCGCATTTTCTCTCTCAGATTGGCGACGTAGTCTTGTACGGTGCAAGGTTCATCCGGTGTCCCTCCCATCAATAAGTCTACTGGTAACCGTAGTTCCCTGCCATAATTGACTAACGCCGGAGTCGCCTTTATGCTCTCATGCTCTGCAGTCCTGTAGGCGAGGAGAAACAGTGGAATGTACCTGTCCCAGTCTCTTTGGTGGGCGTCAACCAACTTTGCCAAATGCCTTTCAAGCGTCTGATTGAATCTTTCAACCATTCCGTCAGACTGCGGGTGGTATGCAGTTGTGCGTGTCTTATGCAGACCTAAAATTTTGCATACTTCCTGAAACACTTGCGATTCAAAGTTCCTTCCTTGGTCTGAGTGGATTTCCAATGGTACACCAAAGCGACATATAACCTCCTCAACGAGCTTAGTTGCAACAGTTGTAGCTTCCTGGTTAGGTATCGCGAATACTTCCGGCCACTTAGTGAAGTAGTCCATAACAACCATGAAGTATTTGTTCCCTGATTCAGTCACAGGGAATGGTCCGGCTACATCAATAGCTATACGTTCCCAGGGTGCACCAACATTGTACAGCTGCAGGTTACCTCTACTCCTTGTCTGCGGTCCCTTCACGGCAGCGCAAATGGTACATTTACGGCACCAGTCCTGCACATCCTCCCGACAATGGAGCCAGTAAAACCTCTCCCGTACTTTCGTTAGTGTCTTCTTGACGCCAAGATGACCTCCCGAAACTCCGTCATGCACTTCACGTAGGACATCGGGTACCTTGGCTCTCGGAACGACTACTTGAAGATGGAACTCCCTACCGTTAGTCTTTTCCCATTTTCGGTAGAGTATTCCATTTTGTAGAGTAAGACTGCTCCACTGTGCCCAGTATGCCTTAGTGATAACGCTCATAGGTGCAACCTCACTCCATGTTGGTCTGGCGTCTCCTCTTTTCTTCCACACGATGATGTGCCGTAGATCCTCATCACCCTCTTGAGCCATCTTCATTGCATCATCCTCCCAGGGTCCTAAGGAACTCGTCCTGGTAAGTTTCAATGATAGCTCCGTCGACTCCTGTTTGATGCAATGTTTGCATTCTTCCGGGCATGGCCTCCGAGAAAGTGCATCTGCATTTCCATGTGACTTCCCGCTGCGATGTTGAGTCTCGAAGTCATATTCCTGGAGCTGTTCAATCCACCGAGCAACTTGACCTTCGGGATTCTTAAATTGCAGTAGCCATTTCAGTGCTGCATGATCCGTACGTAGTAAAAACTTTCGGCCGATTAGGTACTTGCTGAAGTGTTGCAATGTTTTTACCACGGCAAAAAGTTCCCTCCGTGTCACGCAGTAGTTCCGTTCCGGTCTTGACAGTGATTTGCTGAAATACCCCATAACGACTTCTCTATCTCCCTGCTTTTGGGATAGCACTCCTCCAATCGCGGTGTTGCTCGCGTCGGTATCGACGATAAACTGGCCTTCCGGTTGTGGGTATCCCAGAATTGGTGTTTCACATAGGTATTCCTTCAGTTTTGAAAAGGAATCCTCACAGGCTTCATCCCAACAAAATGGTCTTTTCTCTTCCGTCAGTCTATGTAACGGTTTTGCGATCTCAGAAAACCCCTTGACGAAACGCCTGTAGTAAGAGCACAAACCCAAAAATGCCCTTACCTCTGTCTTGTCTTTAGGGGTAGGCCATTTTTTAACCACTTCAATTTTCGCCGGGTCAGTCTGGATGCCCTCACTTGTGATAACATGGCCGAGATAATTCACTTCTTTCCTAAATAGCTGACACTTCTTCGGGTTAAGTTTTAAGTTTGCCCCATGTATTTTGGCGAAGACTCGCTCCATGTTTTGCAAATGGTCCTCGAAGTCTCGACCCATGATAACGACGTCATCTAGATACACCAAGCAGGCATCTCCTACTAATCCTGCTAGCACACATTCCATGAGTCGTTCGAAGGTGACAGGTGCGTTGCACAATCCAAAAGGCATAACATTAAACTGCCATAATCCTTTTCCCGTTGAAAACGCTGTCTTCTCCTTGTCTTTTGGATGGATTTCTACCTGCCAGTAACCTGATTTTAGGTCTAGAGTCGAAAACCATTTCATGCCACTCAAAGTATCCAGAGTGTCATCGATTCTAGGTAGCGGGTAACTATCCTTCTTTGTGATGTCATTGAGCCGCCTATAGTCCACGCAGAACCGTGTGCTTCCATCTTTCTTCTTCACAAGCACAACCGGTGAGCACCAGGGACTTGCGGATGGTTCTATTATTTTGTTCCTTTCCATTTCTTTCAGCATATCCTCGACTTCTTTTTCCTTCGCGATTGGTAGCCGTCTCGCCCGCTGACGGATGGGTCCCTCATTTCCGGTATCGATTCTATGCTGCACTAACGATGTTCTCCCTGGGTTTCCTTCTTGACTAGAAAAGATGTCCGCGTAGCGTAATAGAAACTTCTTTGCCTTGATGCTTTGTGAATAAGTCAGGTTGCTTTTGCAGTCTTTAAGAAGCTCATAGACTGTAGGATCCTTCCAAGAACCTGATTTATCCGTGCTTGGCATTGAAGTGCATTTCTTCAGCCACACAACTTCCTCGCACTTTCCGACGATGTCCCCCTTATTGAAGTAAATGAAGGATACAGTCATCCATAATTTCAGCCACAATCACGTTGTGCGTATAAGATGTCTCCCCTAAGTACATTGTAACAGTCATTTCCCCCAGGACGGGTATTGGCTGACCGGAGGCTGAAAGAAGTCGACAGTTGATTTGCTTGCTGTACCTCGACACAGATTTCAATAGGTCCGGCCGGACTATTGTCCTGGAGGCCCCAGTGTCCAATGTCATCCTGCAATCGATCCCGTTTATGGTGCCTGGTATTGCTAAATTGTTCCCATCGCATACTTGTGAGATAACCGTTGCTGGGGCTCCCTCCGTGCCAGCCAGTACTCGCCCCTTAGTCCTGGCTGTTACTAGTTTCCCTGATTTTGAGGAGACCTTGCATCCTCACCTCTCTTCGCAAGCTCCTCCAACCGTTCCTCTATCTTCGTTAGTCGGGACATCTGCGACTCTTTCTGTGGGCAATTCAGCTGCAAATGCCCTTTCTCACCGCATCTATAGCACACAGCGCCAAAGTTCTTCCTGAATGAGGTCTTAACCTCTTTCACCTCCTCGACAACTTCACGTAGTCTGTGAGTCTGCCGAATGTCGTGTCGAACTGCTTCGACCTCTAAGGCATGCGCCAATGCTTCTTTTAATGAGGCATGGTGACGAAGCCTCATGGCAGCTCTTACCTCCAGGTCTTTAATTCCATCGACAAAAGCTTGCACGATGTTTGCGGTTACCATCTTATCGTCGGCCGATGGATAAGCTTTCCGCACAAGCTTATCTATTTCCAACGCCCATTGCTGGAGACCCTCTCCAGATCGCTGGACTCTATCGCGCAGCTGGGCGCGGAACACATGCTCCAGATGTCGCTCCCCATACCTGGATTCGAGTGCATCCAACAGTTCCTTGTATCCACAGCCTGAAGTAGGAAAGGCCTCCAGAACAGTTAGAGCCTGCCCTCTCAATGCGACAGTGAGGGCAGTCAAGCACTGTTCGTCCGTCCATCCGTTGGCAGTAGCAACAGTCTGAAACTGTTGCCGGTACGCGGGCCAGGAGGTGCTACCGTCGTATGGGGGTACCTTAACATTAGGTCCCTGAACTGCGCCCATCGCTCCACTTGACGTTAGTCTTGTCGTTTCAAGACGTATCACCTTTTTCTGTAGCTCGTTGAGGCCAGTCTTCACACCATCTATGTCCGTTCCTAGGCAGGTGACTCGCTCGTCCATGAGGTCCAACTCTTTTCGCAATTTAGCCACCATGCCGCCGACTTCGTGAACGGCCGACAAAACAGTCCGCTGCACCCCTTCAAATTTGCAATCTTGATTTTCCTGTATCGCTGCTTGATTTTCCTGTATCGCTGCAAATTTGCAATCTTGATTTTCCTGTATCGCTGCAAACTGTTGTTGCATTATCCGCATCAAACTCGACAAGTCAACGGTGGGCGTGGCTTGCTCAGTGGGCGTGGCCAGGTGGGTGTGGCCAGTGGGCGGGGCCTCCGGCTGAGTGGGCGTGGTCTCAAGGGGCGTGGTCTGGTGGGCGTGGCCAGTGGGCGGGGCCTCCGATTGGGTGGGCGTGGTCTCAAGGGGCGTGGCCTGGTGGGTGTGGCCAGTGGGCGGGGCCAGCTGGGGGGACCCACCAGGTGCTGGTTCCTCCAGGTGCTCCTCCACAGGTGCTCGGCTGGATTCCGCTGCACGCTGGGCCCTGGTCTTGACACCCTCGCTGCCGAAGTCGTCTCTCGGAGTCAATGGCATAGCTTCCAAATCGCACTTCTGACACCAATTGTTACGTGCTGGGGTTCGAAGATTTGGAATAAAACACCTGGTGACCCTTGATCAGACTTTATTCCGCACTTCCGTATTCCACTTGGTACTCCTGATCTTCTTGTAGACTTCCTCTTCACGCTTGTTCGCTTCCAATCCTCTTCACTTCCGATCGCTTCCTTCGCTTGTATTTCGCTCGGCTCTCAGAACTGAACTGCCCGCGTCAGCTCGCCGGTCCCTTTATATACCCGTTACCGCGTGACTAAGTGTTTTCTAGAAAGTTCCACCCCTATCGATGTTTATTCGGGAAAGGTCTCGTTGTTGTTTGTTTACATCGATGGGTGATTAGGTATTTATTAGGTGACGAGCAATTATGAACCTTATTGCTCTAGAAATAAGGTTCATTCGTAACAATATTTTGGAGAATGTGCTCAAAAGTAATAAGGTTTGTTTTCTAATAAATAGAGGATATATTTTTAACCCCCGCCGACGCAAAAACGACGGGGTGTTATAAGTTTGACGTTTTTTTTTGTTTGAAAGATGAATTAGTCGGGAGTGTTCTTAGCTATGTTTGATGAAAATCGGTCCAAGATGACCGACGCCCCTCAATATGAGTATCAAATGAAAGGGCTTGACTAGTAGATTATTATTATGCAAATCCAAGATGGCAGCCACCACAAAATGGCGAATGTCGCGGGTTTTTTAAATTTTTAATTTATACTGGTAAGCAATTAAATATCACTCGCTTTAACGGTGAAGGAAAACATCGTGAGGAAACCTGCACCCCTGAGAATTCTCCACAATGTTCTCAAAGGCGTGCGAGTTCTCACTTGCCAATCCGCACTTGGCCAGCGCAGCGTGATGGATTACGGCCAAAACCCTTCTCATTCTGAGAGCAGACCCGTGCCTTGTAGTGGGTCGGTAATGGATTGATAAAAGGCTAAGGATGACAGACAATTGTGAATGAGCCTTGGTAGTTACTTACTCCGAAGAATTCTTGAGGTGCCTCGGATATGAAGCCACACGAAACAATATCTTTGAACGCCACATCTAATCGTAGGCTCTCGTCCTCTATCGTCACGCAATCCGGATTGGCTAGTATCCAGTACTTTGATAATATCGTGGCGATACAATATACTTGTATAAACAAATTCATTTTGCTGGCTTTTGACAGTGGTTACTAAACTGGAAGAAGAATATCTAAATAAATAAATAAATAAATAATCATTTAGTTAATTATTTTTAAAAAAATCTGATACTATTAACACGTTCGCGGACACTTGGCCCTATTTTGTAACACTACTTTGACACTTCATTTTTGTATGAAATGCTTTAGCCGCTCTGTCCCTAATAAAAGTTACCAAGTATTCAAATAAGACCGCGTTGGTTATAGCCTTCGCCTGCTATAACCGTTCCGTCACTGGTAATAGTTAATAAGTATACAAATAGGACGCAACGGCTATAGCCTTCGCCATGCCTTCGCTATATATAGGGTTTATTAACATGGCATAATGCAGCACCGTACAAATTGGTCCGTTCTACCAGTTCAATTACTGACGAAGGAAAGAACCGAATAAATATGACTATTGGAGATGTTGATGATCAACGAAAAATTAAGGTCCAACTGACGTGTAATAAATCAAATTCTGGTATAGGAACGGTTGATATTTGCTATTCTTCTCCTATGATATGTGATGACCTAGGACGTTGATGGTCAGGCAATCTCGTATCGGTATCAAACGAATGTAAGTTATTAATACTGGTCTGTGACTGGACTGAATCTTGTGCATTTTGCGGGCTAGCTGGAGACAAAATAGCAGATAGATCACCTAATGAATCAACCAAAGCAGGAACATGAATATGGACATCTAAATCTTGTAAAGTAATTGGAGATTCAACAGAAGGCATCTGTTCACCTATTTTATGTAGTAGTGTATTTGCTCCTTTTTTATTTTCCAAACGCTTTACTCTACTACCCTCCTCTTCAGAGTCAGATACGTGAGTTGTTGATGACCCGCTATTTTCATTGGGTATACTTATAATTAGTATCGGAACCATAATCGCCGTCACAGTCATTATAGGGATCCTGTTTAGACTATTCATTTGCACTTGGATTCAATTCTTGTATCGATTCGTTATCGCTCGATGTATCTGGTTTCTCTAGATAGCTCGCCAGAGGAAACTTCGTCAAACAGTTTAGCTATACGTTCATTTTCTCGTTCGTATTGATCACAAACTTTTTTAAAACTAACGCTCTTATTACATTTCCACTAAGCGGCGCACTTGCCGGGCAATTGAACAAATCGTCATACAATTACCACTGCTATGACAGCTGCGTCAGTGTGAGTGCGCACACTAACGTTCCTATGGGTCACCAAGTAGAAACACGTTAGGTGGTTATGTGACACATAGCAAAGTGAAAAATTCGATTTGAGGGCACTTGATAATGAACTATACGGCAGTGGTATGAAAATTCGGCTGCTAAAGCCGCTGTGCTTCTAGAGTGCAAAAAAATATTGAAGGGTATAGCAGGCGCGTCATTTTGCGCAAATCACTAGAGTATGCTCTAGCCTGCGCGTCCGCGAACGTGTTAAACTTGTGGCGGATGTAAGCTGGGGACCGCTATCGGAAAGACAAAGACAGGTAATAAATAGTAGTGATGATTACTGACAAGATATCACAAAAAAACGCGAAATAAGTAAATTTAATATTTCCTGTATTTTTTAAAGTTCGCAATGTAATACAATCGACTGACGCCTAAATACCTAAATATGTCACCAGCCGACCACCGCTCGAGGGGCATTTAAGGACTATAAGGGAACCGCTATCGAAAACTTAAATTATTATACTACCTAAACATAATCCTATACCAATAACCATTTGTCATCTATCTATAATAATATAAAGTAGCTTGTCCTGACTGACTGACAATCAACGCACAGCCAAAACCACTGAAGCTAGAAACTTGAAATTTTCACAATAGCTTCCTTTTATAACGTAGGCGCACACTAAGAAAGGATTATTGCGAATTCTACCCCTAAGCGGGTTAAATAGGGGATGAAAGTTTGTATGAAAGTCCGTCATTTTTCAAGTTATATCCATAAAAATTGGTATTTAGATTTTCGGTTAAAAATAAAGAGTTAAAAGTTTAAGGAATTTTGGAAAAACTACCCCCAAGTGGGTTAAATGGGAGTTGAAAGTTTGTATGAAAGTCCGTCATTTTTAAAGTTATATCAATGAAAATCGGTATTTGTACTGTCGGTTAAAAATAAATAATTACGTGTTTCAAGAATTTTGGAAATTCGACCTCCAAGTGAGATTTATAAGAATTCACGCGGGCGAAGTCGCGAGCATCAGCTAGTACTTGTATAAAAGGTGTAACAGACATGTTGTCTAACGAGTCCCACAGATTCAGTACATGATTCTAGGTTCCCCAGTGGTGAAATTTTTCGTCGGATTTTCCATGAAATTTACTTTTTTTTACCTCTTTTTTAACTGAATATTGTAGAAAATCATTATTACTATCTGTCCCAATGCAATTATAAATGAAAATGTAATTATTTCATTATTTTTACCTAAAACTAAATAAAAAAAGCTGAGCATAGGCCCGCGCACATAACAGCCACGGTGCGTAGCTGGTTAGTAATAATATTCCACAGCGTCCTACACTCCAAATATTTCCAAATAATAATTATTAATAACTAGCTGATTTTTTGTATGCAGCTTAGTAAATACTTGTATAATGAAATAGCTACGTAGTCCTACAAAAGTGGAACGATTTCCTTCCCGAGCGAATCCAAATGATTAACAACTGCTCACTCGAGTAGATAAAAAAACTTTATCTACTCTCATATCTTAAAATCCCGATTAAGAAATCAAAATGTGTCATATATTGGACTACTTTATTTACATACATCTATAATATTTAAAAAAAAAAATTAAAAAAGTTCATTATATGACTACTTTGTTAGGAGATTATTGCAAAGTAATGTTATTTATAGTTAAAAAAAAAAAAAAGCTGTGATAGCCTAGTGGTTAGGACGACCGACTTCTAATCGGAGGTCGTGGGTTCGATCCTGGGGCACGCACCTCTAACTTTTCGGAGTTATGTGCGTTTTAAGTATTTAAATATCACTTGCTTTAACGGTGAAGGAAAACATCGTGAGGAAACCTGCATGCCTGAGAGTTCTCCATAACGTTCTCAAAGGTGTGTGAAGTCTGCCAATCCGCTTGGCCAGCGTGGTAGACTATGGCCAAAACCCTTCTCACTATGAGAGGAGACCCGTGCTCTGTAGTAAGCCGGTAATGGGTTGATCATGATGATGATGATGAATGTTATAAAATAATTTTTTCTCCATTATAGTACAGGCTCTGAGTTCTAGATTTTTGAGCCATGGCGGGAAATTCGCGCGACCTCCTTGGTCGTTTACGTCGTAAAAACCATTGAGAAAATCAAAAATACACTCACACACGCTTAGATTAGGAATCATACACGCACAAACCGAAGACATAAAATGGCGCATTTTAGGGAGGCCATCTTTTGTCTTAAGTCTGCCGCAAACGGTTTTATTATTATGTCAAAAATGTAATGTTGTCTCTTACACACTTATGAAAATTTTGATAAGCTTGAGCTATTTTCCGATCCACTAATTTCTATAGGACATAAGGGCTCCTCTACTACTATTAATTTCTCTATGGTAACAACTGAATTTATATTATATTATTTAAATTTTTTATTTGTTGTTTTTGTTACTCAAAACTTTACAAGACATGGTTTTTATTGTGCGGAAATTTGTCTAGCAGTGATACTGAAGAGAATTTCACTCCACCTAACCACCGACAACAATATTTTGCCAGCAAAATTAAGGAAAACTCACGACACATATTACCAAGATTTTATGGTTTGGATTTTAAGATATGAGTTTAGATAAAGTAGTGTATGAAACTCTACATAATTAGGTATTATGCAACCGTTTCATAAACTACTATTGTCGTCTCGTCGAAACGAACCTACTCACGAAAATTCAGCTTGTTATTAATGACTAAAAAATTTGTTCCAGGGCTGCCTGACTATGATAGATATATTAGTAGATAAATTAATTGAAATTAAATTACATGCATATTATATGAATGATGATAAATATTCATATTATTAAGTATAATGAATTTATATTGAATTATTTCTAACTAAATTTAAGTTAATTTAGTTAGTTAGAAATTTAGTTATATTTCAATTATTATTTAGAGAATTGTTCAATTTCACTATTGTTTTTTATTTTTTGTATGATGAAACTTACATGAAGTGCGGTACATACCTTGTGTACCGGCGCGCACCGCACACTTGTATGATAATGTTCATTTATTTTACAACTTAAATATGCAATGCCACGTACCTAAATTATTTTGTTGTACTAGTTTTAGAGAATGACGGCCATAAAAACTATCGTAACTGCTACTAATTATAAAATCAAATTGCTTATGATAATTAGGTCCTATCAGTTAATAAATTAAATAATTCAAACGGGTTCATTTAATCTTAAAACCATTCGAGGGTGTTTTGCGGGTTTGATAAATAAAACCATGTAGTTAAATTAAAATTAATTGGTCTTTTTTACATATTTTTTTCAATAAATAATATATGTATGCTTTCACTGTCTATTGATAAAAGAGGCAATTCAACTTTTAATTGTTTTTTTAGAAACTTACCAGTTTTGTATACAGGGTTAATTGTAAAATGCCAACAACCATCTAACGGCAACTTCTATGCATCAAAGTAAATAACTTTTGTTCCACGACTTTTTAAAATTCTTAAAAGAAAAAAAATTTTTTTTTCATACAAAAATAAAAATATTTATTTTTATGATCTAAAATTTTAAAAACTCTACGCGGCACTTGTCAAAGGGAGTCAGGGAACCGTCGCGTCGGGTCGCCCTTGACCCTGCCGTGCGTAGCGGCATGCGGGGCGCGGTGTGCGGGGAACCGAAAACCACACGGCCGCGGCGCGCTTCAGTGCTTCAGTACTTCAGTAGTTTCCGCTCGGTCGCACGCGCCGTTGATATTCGCCATATGTACCTACCTACTGTGTTCGCAACTTAACGTAGGTTATGTTCTGTGCCTACTGCCTAGTGCTTAAACGATGGCTTATCATTATTCTAACATTGAATGCATGGAAATGGTTCGAGTGCTCGTGATATGTGGTGATAACGTTTCAGAAGCTTGCAGTACCTAAGTTGGCAAGGCGATTCCCTAACGTACCTACGTCGCGTAGGTCAAGCCACATGCCAGCTGCCTCAGCGATTAAGAGATCAAGGGCAATTCCAGCCTAGTAGATCAACTAGGGATTGTGGTCGGCCACCTAGGCACACAGTGTGTGAAGAGGAAAACATTACAATTTTTGAAGATAATCCAGCGATGCAGTCCAAAGATGTCGCAGTAGGTACTTTGCTTGGAGCGTCCGCGTCATCCACAATGTATTTCCCATACCTACCCTTTTCATCTTCATCGGGTCAAAGAAATTGTCACTTTTAGGAAGTATGTACCTAGGTAAGTGCTTACCTAGATAAGTACTTAATTAGTTTTACTACACGCGTTTTTTGTTGGCTAGGCATAACTCATAAACCTAGAAAGTAGGTAGGTAAGTAATAATCAGTCCGCTCCAATACAGTGACCAACTCCCAAGTCCCAGCTTAATTGAACTCTAATAGGTAGGTAGTAGGTACCTACCTACCTAACTTTTTTGCATTTTATAAAATAAATTGATAAATTATTTATTTAACACAGATTACTAGTGAATTTAATTTTAATTGACTGTAGGTAACTAACTACCTTACTTAGGTAATTACTAGCCTCTCATTGCGTACCTGTGTATTGCAATAAATTATTATTATTATGCGGCAGAAATCAAAGAAATGGTAAATTCCAAGTATGTAGACGTACCTACCTAGGTAGAAATGTAATCAACCATTTCAATGTTTCAATATCATTTCAATAGTTTTCATTAGCGGCTGCGCGAGGCCGCGCGGCGCGGCGCGCCGTTTGAAGTCTCAAGGATAGTAAGTAAATACCTAATCAGGTGGTCCATCACGCGGTCCATCATTATTCGAATGCGACACAGAGTAGGTACTTAAGGTACTTACAAGTTAGTTATGACGTGGATAATAGGTAGATGTGTAGCCTAGTTTGAACTCCGCATTTTGCATATTAGTTATTTGCGCTGGTCAAGTCACGTTGATTCGGACTGAATCGGAGGGGTAACCGACTTTGGAAGTTTGGAGGTCCGTTTTAAGACCTACCTACTTTTGGTTCTTCCATGCCACCACCACCACTCAGCCTTTTTACGTCCCACTGCTGGGCACAGGCCTCTTCTCTCATAGGAGAGAGGGATTTAGAGCTTAGATCCGCCACGCTGCTCCTATGCGGGTTGGCGGGCTTTAACGACTATTGTTACATGATATTGATAATAACTGGGACCGACTGCTTTACGTGAGGCACGGGGGTGAAGCACCACTAACTACCAATCCGCAACTGGCACTGAGAATATCTTGACAGAAAAACCCAATACAAAATACCTTACAATAATTTGCCCGACCCAGGAATCGAACCCGGGACCTCGTGATCTGCAGTCGAATATGCTAACCACTAGACCACCGAGGCAGTTGTTTTTCTTTCATGCGTTCTTCCATGCCTCGGATAGCAAATTAAACTGTCCTAATTTTTATCACTAACATCTGATCTGTTAATAATAACATCGCTAGTAAATCGACATCATTTAGGTAGGTATGTTCTACCTTATACTCTTCCTTGAGCCGTATGGGAAAGTAGGTAGGTACCTACCAATTTGAAAGTGGAAACTGGAAATTCGCCGCATGATCCTTAGGAAATCGTTTCGATTTCTGGAAATGGTTCACGACCCTCAACAATGAGGAATACGACGCATAGAGAGATGTTTAAAATATTCAAGTCTTGTACCTACAGATAGGTGTTTGTAGGTAGGTTAGGTGGTAAATAGGTGGTAGTTAGGTAATGCGTTAGGTAGGTAGGTTCGATGTTAGGTACCTTCGCAAGTTAGGTGGTGTTTTAAGTGTTAGTTAGATCAAGTTAGATTGATAGGTATCTGAAGCATTATGTAGGTTCGTGTTGAATGTTGAGAGTTTTGTAGGTACCTAGGGTAGGTGTGAAGATGGTAGGTAGGTAAATAAACTAATAAAGGATTGATAGGTAATAATTTTGCCCTTCTGTAAAAAGCGCGGGAAATTGCCAAGTAAACAATCGTGCTTACTTTGTGCGTGTATGTAGGTAGGTACCTACCTACTTAATGCCGGTCCGACACTCACGTCTGTCGCCGCGAGAAGTTTTTTTAATTTTCGCGATAAACGTTAATCTAGGAAGAAATTATTGACCTGCAGACGTTAGCTTAGACCGATGTTAGTAATACACATCACAAAGCATTTGTAAATACGACAGCGGAGCGATAACTTCGGACGGCGGTTATTAGTAGTCGCAGGTGTGGAAGAGGCATTACATAAAATGACCATAGAGTTAAAAAAATTACAGACTCTTCAAGAAAAACTTAGAAATTTTTTTTTGGTGAATTTATTGAGTTACGTGAAAAGTCGTTGAACAAATGTTGTTCAGTATCATGCATAGAAGTTACGTGTAGGAGGTTGTTGGTAAATTACGATTAACCCTGTATAAACGACAATTATTTTCACCTTGAGTTAATTTTTTTGTTTCGCTTTCCAGGACCTTCCAATTGGAGTTAAAATATATACTTAACTTACCTATGAAATAAAAGGTATTATAATAAGTTATCATACTAATATCATATTGAGCTCGTCTGAGTTTTGTTTAAAAACCAATTGATCATAGTTAATTAGTATGTACTTACATAATATTATATATATTGTAAAAACTTTTCAAAAAATAATTAATTGTAGATCTGAACTTATAATGCAAATGAAGCACTATTAGATACTACTATGTTTCTAATTCTCAAAATTATTTGTTGATAATTAATCGATTTATATCTAACTAGAGAATGCCTGCGGCTTCGCCCGCGTGAATTTCGGTTTTAAACAAATCCCGAGGGAATCGTGGATTTACGGTTCCCGTTCTCGCTCCCTTTTCTAACATTTATACCTACTATCAAGGAAGTTCACTATAGTAATCTACCTGTAGCTGTAGCTATAGATTTCGTGTTTTTCAAAATCCCGTGGGAACTGTGCATTTTTCCAGGATAAAATTAAAAAGTAGCCTATGTTTTAAGTCAGGGCATAATCTATTTCCATTCAAAATTTCAGCCAAATCGGTTCCGTAGTTGCGGCGTGATTGAGTAACAAACGTCCAAACATCCAAACATCCAAACATCTAAACATCCAAACATCCAAACATCCACACTTTCACATTTATAATATTAGTAAGATAGTTAATTTAGTATATTAATATAGTTATAGTTTTCTAATTTAATTTGAAAAGTCACAACCGTGACGAGTGTAAAGTTGCTCTTTTGCTAAATAAATAATTATAATTATTATAAATATTTACGTGCCTATATCGGTTGCAGGTGACATGATGTGGGCTTCACTAGGCCTCTGGGCCGTAGCGTTCCTGAAGTGTGCGCACAGCACTGGAAATTATGTATCAATAAACGAACTTTTCAGAATATTGCAGATCACGGCTCCATTAGGATAATTCCAGTGGCTCCACAAAATCTAGTTACAGTAAATTTTTCAAAATTACTTTAAAAAAAATATACTTTAAGATTAGAGCTATTAGTATAGGATCCCGCCATACAACGACCTTCACCGAGATGCTTATTTGATGAAACGTATTTTATATTTAATTGAATACGTCAATAAATATATTGCATATGGGTTGCCTAACAAATTCCAGTCCAGGATATGATTAATTAATAATTGAAAAAAAAAAAAAAACTTTTAACATTTCACTAGTTTGACTATTAGACAAATTCATAATGAAATCATCTTTATTTTCATTTAATTTTAATTCAATAATCAGACCGGTGCAAAATGTTACCTGTTTACACCTGGCTACCTGAGAGTTGTGACCGGAAAAGAATAAGCAACCTAACGTTTGCATATTCTATGGGCATCATACTTTCGATTGGTATAACTAGAATTTGTCTAATAATCAAACCGGTGAAATGTTAAAAAAAAAAAAATTTATTTTTTATTTATTAATTAATCATATCCTGGACTGTTTGTTAGGCAACCCATATGCAATATATTTATTGACATGTTAAATTAAATATAAAATACGTTTCATCAAATAAACATCTCGGTGAAGGTCGTTGTATCTATAGCGGGATCTTAGACCATATGTTATGATTTGACACTACGCTTAAACTGTCAACTGCTCAACTGCGAGCTGAATTTTTTGACAGGAAACCCCGAAGGGAGATGTCAATAACTTTATTTTTGGCTCGACCCGAGACTCGAACCCGGGACCTCATGATCTGCAGCTAAATAAGAGCTGGCATCATTCTTCGGCGCGTTCCAGTTTCGCTGTATGGCATGTCACTAGACCTACGACTCCAATGAGACTAGACTCCACTTATTTGTTTGTTTGGCGTCGACTCCAAATTAGTTACTTATTTAAATATGTAATGTACTTTACGTCATGTCTAAAGAAATTAAATTAATTGAATTAAGAATTCCCGTTGGCCTTACTTACAAGTGTTGCCACAGATATTAGAAACAGGGAGTGTTCCCTTTGGCCCCCAAATCACGGACTTTTCCGAATCAGGGGCCAAAAATAGCACTCCTTGTTTGGGAATAAAATAAAAGAATTCGGCGGGGCCATTGCAACCGGGGATAGGAATGCCCCCCGCATTCCTTTATTCATATTTATATTCGCATTAACTTTTGCGTTATACAAGGGAAAGAAATGAGACTTGAGGGAAGACTTGTTGCATCTCAGATATAATAGACACTTCCGTCTAAGATACCACAAAAAAACTAAAAAAGTTTAGTTTGATGACTAAATTAGACAGTATTTTATTAAAAATCACAAACTTATAACAAACACGCTTTTAAAAGCTCCCCCACACAGGCGCGTTATTATAGGTCGATAATATCGCATGCGTTATTGCGATATCTGTTTCCAGTACATTTTGTATTAGGATGGTCATATTGTAGTTACACACTGCTGCGATAATAACGCCGCAATGGAAGTAGGAACTCCTGCGATACTATTGTCGTCCGATACTATCGACCTATAATAACGCGCCTGTGTGGGGGAGCCTTAACGCTTATTTAATTTTTTTTTGTGGTAAGAGCGGAACAATTTTATTTATATTTTATAGGTATTTTATATATATTATGTACTTATCTAAAATGAAGTGTTTATCCGTGACGGTATTTTTATGAATAGCAGACTGGTTTAATTTTTACACTTATGACTGAGCCAGGAATCGTACCTGCGTATCATACATTTTGGCTTTGAATTAATAAAATAATATAGACAAAATGCCAAAAATCAAAAACTTAATATTAAGGACGCTCGTAAGCATTGGAAGACATTTCAGAATTTTTATACATGAAAAAAACCCTGTCTGATCCGAAAAAGTGCCGCAATATAATTACAAAAAAAATACATTATTAATTACTACAAAATAAGTTCTTGTTTTTTAGAATGGGAGATTTTATGTACCCAAATCCCAATTTCCTTAGTTATCAAATTTTCATATCTGACATCATCATCTGCATTGAGCATTGAGTACTCTTGATGGGGTGGCCATTCTCCGTTTGATATACGAATACGCTTCCGCCCGCGGCCCACACGTGCAATTAATATGAACACTGACGGAAAAACTATGTACCTATCACTACGACGGAATACAAAAGCAATTTTTGCGCACAACAATTAATTCATGACCATTTTGAGTCTCTCTTGTTTGCTAAACTGACAAAACAATATCTTCTTCTTCTTCTATAATATAATAAAACTGTAACAGATCCAATTCTGTACATTGAAGATATTTTGAAAATTTCTTTTGGAGGGCACTCTATAATCGATACCAAAACTGTAATTTTTTTCATTATTGTCTGTCTGTCTGTCTGTCTGTCTGTCTGTCTGTATCTTGAAACAATTTGAGTTTATACTCCGAGGTAGGACATAGGATACTTTTTATCTCAAAATTCAGCACGGTTCCCTTGGGAGAGGGGAAGAAAGTTAAAACGTGTATTTAGCTGTAATTCATTAACGCGTAGTTCGATTTCACTCATTTTTTTTATTAGAAAGGTTTTTTAGTTCAGAAATGACAGACATTTATTGGGTTCAAATAACTTGGAACCCGGATCTTTAAATGTACGGCTTATTTTAAACTGGTGTGCGTTTAAATTTATGTTTGTCAATCTGTCTATTTGTTCCAGCTAATTTCCGAAACGGCTAGATTGATTTTGACGGAACCTTCAATGGCAGATAGGTGATGTTATAAGAAGTTACTTAGGCTACATTTAGTTTAGGTACATAAAAGAATTATGGGATCCGATCCGATCTATACTAATAAATAAAATTGAAGTGTCTGTCTGTAATATCGAAATAACTACCTCATATTAAGCTCATATGGTTATTTGAACGCTACCATAACCGAATCACACGTTTTTAAAATTTTTGTCTGTCTGTCTGTCTGTCTGTCTGTCTGTCTGTCTGTCTGTCTGTCTGTTTGAACGGGCTAATCTTCGGAACGGCTGAACCGATTTTGACGGGACTTTCATATACAAGTAGAGAATTAACCAGGGAGTAACATAGGCTACTTTTTTAACCGACTTTCAAAAAAGGAGGAGTTGAGTTTTTCTACCTATGTACACCGATATCTCCGAGATTTCTGAACCGATTTTAGTAATTCTTTTTTTAATCGATAGAAAAACTTTGCGACCCTGTTCTATAAAAAAAATGGATTCCAACTCTTCAATCCTGATGCTGTAGAGGACCTGATCCCCAAAACTAATGGGATTTAGAAACTTTCGGTTATTTAAATTGATATTGCGGTACCAATTAAAGACTTTATCGTTGAATGAACTCGAGTAGGTACATATCCAACTCCTCAACCCTGATGCTGTAAGGAATTGCATTACGAAATCGTGGGGATACCACGGGATTTTTCCGTTTTGGTGACGGGTTACTTAACAAATAAGCTACTTTTTGTTCTGGAAAATCAAAAGTTCCCACGGGATTTTTAAAAACCTAAATCCACACGGGCGAAGCCGTGGGCATCATCTAGTCCTATATAAAACCTATAAACACGCGAAAGAAGTCGCGGGGTTCAGCTAGTTTCTAATAAAGAAAGGATGGTGACTTCTAGACACCATAATATAGATGCCATGTAAATTCCCCGCTTTAACTAAATTTTATTTTACTTTATGCAGACTTTATATTTTTATTTATTCTCAACATATTACTTTACGGATCGGACAGGTTTTCTTTTACAGAGTCTGAAAATGGTTCCTGCGGCGTTCTCTAAACGATGATGGTAGTTGATGGGGCGATTACAGTGTATCGTTATTACACAGTTCGCAATAGTCTAAGGAAATGCAGTAGGTCCAGAAGTTGCCTGCGATGGGACTGGTCAGGTTGTAGTAGTTGACGAATTCCACCAAGTTGAAGTTAGTTGCGAAGTAGGTCGACCTGGAAATAAACGATATGTTGAAAGAAGACGACCTCCATGGCGCCGTGGCGAGCGCTGTGGTCTTATAAGTGAGAGATCCTGGGTTCCATTCCAGGCAGGAACAATTTGGGATTTCATAATTTGCAAATTGTCTCTGGTCTGATCAGCTGGGTTATTCTGTAACTTAGTTAGCAACTGAAAATAGTTGCCAACCAATTAGTTTGATATACATTGCTGCTTTACTGTGGGAAATATAAAGTGTTTTCATAATTTTACACAGTGAAGCAGTAATGTATATCGAACTAATTCGTTGGCAACTATTTTCAGTTGCTAACTAAGTTATAGAATAACCCCCCTGGTACCGCCAAGCGATGGTCGTACCGCCAAGAGATTTAGAGTTCCGGTTCGATGTCGCGTAGAAACCGGTCAGGGGTATGGGTTTAATAAAAAGTGTCATACCTCTTCTAAGTTAGCCCGCTTCCACCTTAGACTGCATCGTCACTTACCATCAGGTGATATCGCAGTCAAGGGCTAACTTGTAGATGAATAACAAAAAAAAGGCTTCAGCCGTAGCTCGTTACCTACAGGACTTGGAACTCGTTCAATTAACCGGAAAATATTGGCTAATAACTGGTTAAAAATATTGTTATTCAATTTACTGTCTAATTGATTGAATGTACCGAAATTATATCGGTCACCATTATACTCAAGCGAACCATTTCGTAACGTTCACTAAACCTAAATTAACCATTTTTCGCTTTGTGGTAGGATTCTACCCCGAATCCGTCTGGCTAGCGACCAAACTTCAGCCGTAATCTGCCGCAAAGCATCCGTGTGTTCCGGCAGCGAGCTGAAGAGCCAGTCCCTTCCCTCAAAAGCCGGCAACGCATTAGTGGTTCCTCAGGTGCTGCTAATGTTCATGGGCAGCGGTAATCACTTGGCATCAGGTGACCCGCTTGCTCGGTTGCCCGCTATTCCTATAAAAAAAAACATTATGCGAGACGGCTGCAGTGCGCCTGCACCTTTCGCTTGTGCTTCTTGTTTGATATTGGGTGCTGATTTGCCCTTTCTTAAATCAATCGCCGCTTGCGCGGAGAAAGATCTGTTTTTTAAGTTTGATAAACCGGTTAATTTCGATAACTATATTGAACGAAATCAAATCACAAACGGTTTCACTCTTTAACTGGAAACCAAAACTGTAGCGAAATAAATCCAGTGCTTAAAAGCCATTGAAATCATTTCTACCGCTAGTTTTTAGGTGTTGATTAATAATATAAAACATTACAAGAAAGCTGTGATAGTCTAGTGGTTAGGACGACCGACTTCTAATCAGAGGTCGTGGGTTCGATCCCAGGGCATGCACCTCTAACTTTTCGGAGTTATGTGCGTTTTAAGTATTTAAATATCACTTGCTTCAACGGTGAAGGAAAACATCGTGAGGAAACCTGCATGCCTGAGAGTAAAACGTTCTCAAAGGTGTGTGAAGTCTGCCAATCCGCTTGGCCAGCGTGGTAGACTATGGCCAAAACCCTTCTCACTCTGAGAGGAGACCCGTGCTCTGTAGTGAGCCGGTAATGGGTTGATCATGATAAAACATTACATTAAACATCAGAAGCACAGAATACTACGTACCAGAAGGCAGTGGTTTCGCGCTTTTCAAAACCAATATAGGGCTAGAATAGACAAGACTGCTTGGAGTTAAATTATCACATTTCGTTTGGGGCGTGGTTTCGTCTTATCGTGGTTGCATCAGCTAACATTCCGAACGCCATTACCACAACGCGTTTTTATAACGCGAATTTCGCTTATGTTTCAAGGATGACACAACGCGTCATGACGCGTTTTCGTTCTCTCAATAAGCGAACTCGGTCTTTCGCGCATTGTATCTACTTACTCTATCAGAAAGGGGTCATAGGGATTGATGAAGCAATCTTGTTCGTAAAGGAAGGCGACGACACGATGTACGCCCGAACCCTTTCGGGCAGTAGGTCCAATCCAGGGAGCGACGATAAAGCCAGTGGACGAGTTAGTGGACGAGTCAGTGGACGCGTCAGTGCACAAGCCAGTGCACGAGTCAGTGAACGAGTCAGTGGACGAGCCAAAGTCTGATCCATTGTTGTTGATGCTTAGATACACGAGGAAATCGCCCCCGATGTCCGCCGCACGAGACGGTCCATCGATACCTAGAGACAAGTGTTAATGGAAGAATCACTTGCGGAATCTATGGGTTGAAGATGCACATGTTCGAAACAAGCTATTTTTAGGAAGAATTAAAATGACTTTGATCCAGCAATCTCATAGAAATCGGTGTACCGATTAAAAATGTTAATGACATATGGATCTATTTATGCGTGATAACTATACTTCGACTTTTAATTGTATGCACTAATGTGAAGTTTCGTGGGTTGTCACTTTTTAACGAAAATAAAATAGGGATGGGGTACAGTTGATTGATTTGAATCATTCAATTATTTCATTCAAATTAAAGTTCATATTTTAAGTAATTATTATATTTTATGTACAAAGTGTACCTATATATATGTATATATATAAATACATATATCTTTAATATATAAAACAAAGTCTGGTTTGTTAGAACACTTATAACTCGAGAACGGCTGGACCGATTTTCATGGTTTTTGATTTGTTGTATTTGTCTCCGTCCCGAATAGCAGAATAACTGTTAAAAATATTGGAAAATTGACGAAAAAATAAAAGAAAAAACATTTTCCCATACAAAATGTTCATGGGTTTCGTAACTGTCAAACATTGAATGTTCATCCCGTCGATACGGAACTCTCTCACCCGTATGATGGAGTGACCATGATTCCGCATTAAAGACAAAAGTTGAAAAAAAATAATCAAAAATCAGATTAAGTTCATAATCATCATCTATTTTTTTTATTCAACTACAAGTTAGCCCTTGACTGCAATCTCACCTGATGGTAAATGATGATGCAGTCGAATACGGAAGCGGGCAGACTTGAAAGAGGTATGCATACCTCTGATCGGTTTCTACACGGCATCCTACCAGAACACCGGAACGCTAAATCGCTTGGCAGCCGGCCGGCACAGCTTTGCCAGTAGGGTGCTAACCAGTCACGGCTAAATCCTACCACCAGACTGGACCAAAAACAATTTAGAAATTATAAAATCCCAAATTGCCCCTGCATAAGACCTAAGCACTCACCACTGCTCCAGGAAGGTCAAAATCATCTAGAAAATTATAAGTAGATTCCAAAAATATGTAACTACTGTTCAATATATTTTTTTCTGAATAACTAGTAAGTATTCTTTTAAAAATATCATTTTTTTAAATAAAGGGGCAGCAGCATGTTAACTATGACAGATATCGTCCTTATTTACAACATAGTGTTATATTTGTATATATTTTAGTTTTTCTTTTACTGCACTTTAACCCTTGTACATTAGTTTTTATTATATTTATTTTACTCCAAAACAACCTAATAAGGCCAATGTGCCAAAGTGGCCGTTAAAATATGTATTTTTTTTATATTTTTACTCATCATATAGTGAAAGTTACATTAAGTTGTTATCTCACACAATAAATATAAATTATTTATGATCTGGTTTTTAGTTCTATAGTCTTCACTCTTCAAAACTTATAGTTATGGACCAGTATTTAAAACGTATTGTGTTTTTTTAAGAAATACCTAGTTAAAAAAGCAAGTTTTTTTAAAGATCATAGTTTAATCAATAAAATTACCTAAAATTATACAAAAAGTCTTTCACATTGTTTGTTAGTAAAATCACAAATTAACAAAAAAAAATCTTAACTGGTGAAAAAAAGCATCTCAAGAAACCAGTACACTAACGCTGAGTTGTACACTAATGCTGAGTTGTACAAAAGAAACTTCCATCCCCTCTTCCAAGGAAATCGTGCTGAACAAGATACAGACAAACAAGAATCAAAACAAGTAGTTTAGGCTTAAGTGTCGATTATATATATTAATCGGAAGTCATATTTTAGTTATTTATGTAATAACAAAAAGATGACTTAGATGATAATAAACGTAATAACACGATAAAAAAATTATGCAGATTGGCCGGAAGCATAAACAAGTGTAAGTCTAAAATTACCATTTGTACGTTTATTTTTTTGAATTAAAGCTATTATTATTATTTGTACCAATAGGATGCGTTTGCCACAAAAAGTCAAGACGACAAAATTAGTTGGCTTTTATACGTAGGAGCCATCGATTTACTTAGTAGATAAATAAAATTATGATGATAATGAAAGAGTAACTTTGAACGAAACTTTTGTGAATGAAATTGAATGAATTGAACGTATCACATCACTATAGAAATGGGGTTGGCAACATTATTTTACGGAATGACATTAGAAAACGTCAGATTACTGCAGATAATTAAAAGTTGAACTATAGGTGGGTTATATATTAGAACATTCCTGAAAGTGTGCAGATTACGATAGTGAAAAAATCATCAAAATTGGTTCATTGGTTTGTGAAATAATCGCGAACATACACACATACATAAACTCGTACATACATACAAACATACGAATGAAATACGAATACGGGTCGAATATACATAGAACGTCCTATTTAGGTCGGTTAAAAATTACAATCCAATAAATTGAATCGAATCGAATGGTTTACTAATCATCGAATATACTTATAAATCATTACTCCCCGCAGTTTAGGTTATGCAGTACTCCTGCAGCATCAGGATTGAGGAGTTAAGACAACTCGCAATCGCAAATCGATTCAGAAATCTTGGAGAAATCTGTGTGCATTATAGGAAAAAACAATTGCGCTGAATTGAGAACCACCTCTTTTTTGGAAGTCAGAAGTCGTCTACTAAAAACATCATGCCCACAAGTGATTTTTCATTTGAGCGGGTTACATTTTTGCTCTCTTTTTTTTACAAAAACTTACCGATTTTTTACAAAAACTTACTCAATACTATAATCGTGTAATTAGTGCCCGGGTCAGCGTCTTCGTATATGAAACAGGGAGTAAGTACAGTCCTCGCTGGAGATATGTTATTGCCAAGGTTGGCTTCATCTGTACCAAATACCACCTGATGAATAAAAAGTTATAAAATTATTTAATCTAATTTAATGTCTAGGATATATTTTGGAGAGTGTGCTCAAAAGTCTTATGATTGGCTTTCTAATAACAGAGAATATATTTTTAACTCCCGCCGACACAAAAACGACGGGGTGTTATAAGTTTGACGTGTCTGTGTTGTGTGTCTTCCACCGTAGCGCTCAAATAGGTGAACCGATTTGAATGCAGTTTTTTTTTTGTTTGAAAGGTGAATTAGTAGGGAGTGTTCTTAGGTATGTTTGATGAGAATCGGTCCAAAATGGCCGCTGCCACATAATGGCGGATTACATATTTTTTCACAACTCACTCAATATGGGTATCAAAAGAAAAGGCTTGACTGGTAAAATAGCACTATGCAAATCCAAGATGGCAGCCACCACAAAATGGCCAATGTCGCAACTTTTTAAATTTTTAATTTATACTGGTAAGCAATTAAATATCACTCGCTTTAACGGTGAAGGAAAACATCGTGAGGAAACCTGAGAATTCTCCATAATGTTCTCAAAGGCGTGCGAGTTCGCACTTGCCAATCCGCACTTGGCCAGCGCAGGGTGGTGGATTACGGCCAAAACCCTTCTCATTCTGAGAGCAGACCCGTGCCTTGTAGTGGGTCGGTAATGGATTGATAAAAGGCTAAGGATGACAGACAATTGTGAATGAGCCTTGGTAGTTACTTACTCGAAAGATTTCTTGAGGTGCCTCGGATATGAAGCCACACGAAACAATATCTTTGAACGCCACATCTAATCGTAGGCTCTCGTCCTCTATCGTCACGCAATCCGGATTGGCTAGTATCCAGTGGTTTGATAATATCGTGGCGATACAATATACTTGTATAAACAAATTCATTTTGCTGACTTTTAACACTGGTTACTAAACTGGAAGAAGAATATAATATATACTTAGTTAATTATAAAAATATAATTCAGATACTAAACTTTGACCCCGAGTAATTTTTTTTACAGGTGTCAGATCGATGAGGACTTTTTACATTTCATTTATAATAGTGTTTCGAACAATCCTACTCAGCCAAGTGTGAATAAACTGTGCGTCTCCAGGAGTAAATTTTTTTCCAGGTGTCGGATCGATGAGGACTTTTCACATTTCATTTATAATAGTGTTTTGAACAATCCTACCAATTTTCAGCCAGGTGGGAGTTATTGTAGCCTTGAAAGTCTAAATTGACTGGGCTATACTATTAAGCTTGTATGTATAACGGGTGTAAGCCGGAGACCGCAATCGGAAACGAAGACAGGTAATAGTAGTGATGATCTGACAAGATATTATCACACAATAAGGCGAAAAAAAAAATATTTCCTGTATTTGTTAAAGTTCGCAATGTAATGCAATCAACTGACGCCTAAATACCTAAAGTTCGGGGGACATTGACCCCGTGTTGTGCACGATTTACATTGCCGGTTTGAAAAATACTAAATACAAAACCACTGATACTATATACATACAAGTATAAGACAATACTGTGTGCTTAGTCTAAAGCGGAGCACTCGAAAACGAACTCGAAAACTATTGATCGATTTCAGAGTAAAATAGACCTAAAATGGCTTGTATTAAGGTTTGAGTTCGCCAATACATTCAGCATTGTTCGAATGCTGAATGTATTGGCGAACTCAAACCTTAATTCAAGCCATTTTAGGTCTATTTTACTCTGAAATCGATCAATAGTTTTCGAGTTCGTTTTCGAGTGCTCCGCTTTAGACTAAGCACACTGGTTATTGTTATTGGATTGTGTTTAGGTAGCATAATAATGGCGCTAAGTTTTCGATAGCGGTCCCCTTATACCCTTTGTAAAGCTGAGCATAGGCACTTATCAGCTGCGGTGCGCAGACCGCATCGCAATTCGTCGCATCAAAGTATATTAAACTCTATAAATTGGCATTTAGAGTCTAATCGTTTCGCCATCCAGTACGTGGCGCTACCGCCTGCCTCTATTGTGTAGTATTTAAAATGTATGACCATGATGCAGGAGGATTTTTGCGTTGCGATATAGCCCGCCCTAATGCATACAGCTCTATATACACTCCTCTACACTCACGCGGAAACTTCTCGACAAAATTCTGTGTGTTTAGTCTAAGATCGGAGCACTCGAAAACGAACTCGAAAACTATTGATCGAATCACAAGTGAATTCAGAGCAAAATGAACTCAAATACTCGTATTTTAAAGTCGTAATTCCATAGTTCGAATATGTATTTTACAACATTTCTGCTTGGGGCGCTCGTTGTGTTCGAATGCTGAATGTATTGGCGAACTCAAACCTTAATACAAGCCATTTTAGGTCTATTTTACTCTGAAATCGATCAATAGTTTTCGAGTTCGTTTTCGAGTGCTCCGATCTTAGACTAAGCACTCTGATGTGCGTGGTCTAGTATAAAATATGTGAGCGGATTTTTATGATCGCTGCAACCAACGACAAAATAATAACCACCTGAGTGTTCGTTCTCTATAATTGTCGTCTCGTTTCGAACTCGAACTAGACCCGCATCGAGATTCTCGGTTGTTCTCGGCGGGAATCTAGACGTCTTATTGGTCCGGCAGCCGACGAACAAATTGTTTAGTGATTAATAACAGGCTGAATTTTCGTAAGTAGGTTCATTTCGACGAGACGACCAAGATTTTTATCTATGAAAATTCTCGATGGAGGTGACTCGAGTGCGCAGGTGTTCGGTGATTCGCTCGGGTGGGAAATCGTTCCACTAAATTTGTAGGATTATGTGGCCATTTCATTATACAAGTATGTATTTACTAAGCTGCGAATACAAAAAATCAGCTGGTTATTAAGTAATAATTTAATAAATAATAATTTCTACAGCGTCCTCCACTCCTGAATATTTCCAAACAATGAGGTTATAAAAATTATTAAAAATTATTTATCACTAAAAAATTTGTTCCTCGGCTGCCTGACTATATGGAACACATTCGCGCGATTGACGAGACGCGTTATAGTTATCTATGCAACTGCTGTATAATATCATCCAAAGGAGTGTTATTATGACAACATATAATATTGTACTGAATTTCATAATAACACTCCTTTGGATGATTTTATGTTTATTAGGACATTGGGTGTTTTAATGTTGGCAATAACCTAACTGTTTCAGAATCTTTTATAAAGGATTTAAAGCATGGGTGTAGTTAAATTAATTGAAATTAAATTACATGCATATTATATGAATGATGATAAATATTCATATTATCTATTCTATACATATAATAAAACCGTAGACTTGCCGTATCTGTACATTAAATATTTTTGCAAAATAATAACTGGGGGATGTTAGGGATAAGTAATAGAACGTAAAAAAAAATTTTGAAATTTTTGTCTGTTTGTCTGTTTATCTGTTTGTCTGTATGTTTGTGCGCGCATCACGCAAAAACTACTGAACGGATTGAAATGAAACTTGGCATGATTTAAGTTCATACTACGGAGTAACATATAGGATACTTTTTATCCCGATATTCAGCATGGTTCCCTTGGGAGAGGGAATGATAGTCAAAATGTGTACTTAGCTGTAATTCATTAACCCATGGTCCGATTTCATTCATTCTTTTTTTGTTAGAAAGGAGATAGTTTAAAGATAACCGGGTAATCTCTGAAAGGCTGGATTGATTTTGATGGGACTTTCAGTGGTAGATGTTTACATTTTTATCTACCTAAACATCCACCAGTGAACTTTTAACAGTTTTTAGCAAGGTATGAAAAAGAGCTCAAAAGAGCTTTAGAAAAACAAAAAGTTCCCGCGAGATTTTTAAAAACCGATATCCACGCGAACGAAGTCGCGGGTGTTCGCTTGTTAAGTACGAATATGAATTTATATTGAATTATTTCTAACTAAATTTAAGTTAATTAAGTTAGTTAGAAATTTAGTTATATTTCAATTATTATTTAGAGAATTGTTCAATTTCACTATGGTTTTTTATTTTTTGTATGATGAAACTTACATGAAGTGCGGTACATACCTTGTGTACCGGCGCGCACCGCACACTTGTATGATAATGTTCATTTATTTTACAACTTAAATATGCAATGCCACGTACCTAAATTATTTTGTTGTACTGGTTTTAGAGAATGACGGCCATAAAAACTATCGTAACTGCTACTAATTATAAAATCAAATTGCTTATGATAATTAGGTCCTATCAGTTAATAAATTAAATAATTGAAACGGGTTCGTTTAATCTTAAAACCACTCGATATTTACGGGTCTGATAAATTAAACGATGTGGTTAAATTTAAAATTAATTGGTCTTTTTATATTTTATATTCTTATATTATATTATATTTTTTTAATAAATAATGTATGAAACTATATGTATGCTTTCACTGTCTATTGATAAAAGAGGCAATTGAACTTTTAATTATTATTTTATAAACTTTCCAGTTTTGTAATTTTGTATATAAACGTCAATTATTTTTACCTAGAGTTAATTTTTTTTTTGTTTCGCTCTCCAAGAGTTAAATATCCAACTGGAGTTAAATATCTACCTAACCTACCTGTTCGTCTCAGTTCTGTTAAAAACCCATTGATCTTACAGTAGGTAACTATATCTATACATACCTATAATAAAATCGTAGAATAGCCGTATCTGTACATTGAAGATTTTTGCAAAATAATAACTGGGGGGTGTTAGGGATAAGTAATTTTTGAAATTTTTGTCTGTTTGTCTGTTTATCTGTTTGTCTGTATGATTGTGCGCGCATCACGCGAAAACTACTGAATGGATTGAAATGAAACTCAGCATGATTTAAGTTTATACTATGGAGTAACATATAGGATACTTTTTATCCCGAAATTCAGCACGGTTCCCTTGTCATAAATAAAACTTTATCAAACAATAAAGAATTGCAGATCTGAACTTTTAATGCAAATAAAGCACTGTTACTACTTACTCTGTTTTTAATTCAGATACTTTAGATAGATTACTAGATAGTTGTTGATAATAAATAGTATAGGTAGTTATAATAGTTAATTTTATAAAATACTTTTATGGTTTACTAGTTTGAATTTAAAAAGTCACATCCATGACGGATGTATGGTTGCTGCTTTTGCTAAATAAATAATTATAATTATTATAAATATTTACAGATGTGTATCTGTTGCAGGTGACAAGATGTGGGCTTCGCTAGGCCTCTTGGCCGTAGCGTTCCTGAAGTGTGCGCACAGCACCGGAAATTCTGTATCGATAAGCGAACAATTCAGGATATTTCAGATCACGCCGCAAATTATTCCAGTGGCTCCACAAAATCTACTTTCAGTAAATTTTTCGCCTTCACTTAAAAATGTTTATACTTGACTAACTATATTATAATTTGACCAGCCTCTGCAGTACTACTATTTTTATTAATGGAGTAATACGCTTACACTGCAAACTGCTCAAATCCAGCTTATCACTAAGAATTTTTTGACAGAAAAACCCGGTGATAAAAACCCATTATTTTTTTTTTGGCTTGCTCTGAGACTCGATCCTGGGACCTGCGTGATCTGCAGCTGAATAAGAGTAATGTCACATGCCGCGTTCCGGCATCACTGCGTTGAAAAGTCCGTGATATAGTACACGGTACGCTGCGTTACCGCGACGCATTCCGGCGTCGCTGCGTTAAAAAGTCCGTGGTATACCACACGGTACGCTGCGTTACCGCAACGCATTCCGCCGTCGCTACGTTAAAAAGTCCGTGGTATACCACACGGTACGCTGCGTTACCGCAACGCATTCCGGCGTCGCTACGTTAAAAAGTCCGTGATATACTACACGGTACCGCGTTACCGCGACGCATTCCGGCGTCGCTGCGTTAAAAAGTCCGTGGTATACCACACGGTACGCTGCGTTACCGCAACGCATTCCGGCGTCGCTACGTTAAAAAGTCCGTGGTATACCACACGGTACGCTGCGTTACCGCAACGCATTCCGGCGTCGCTACGTTAAAAAGTCCGTGGTATACCACACGGTACGCTGCGTTACCGCAACGCATTCCGGCGTCGCTACGTTAAAAAGTCCGTGGTATACCACACGATACGCTGCATTACCGCAACGCATTCCGGCGTCGCTACGTTAAAAAGTCCGTGGTATACCACACGGTACGCTGCGTTACCGCAACGCATTCCGGCGTCGCTACTTTAAAAAGTCCGTGGTATACCACACGGTACGCTGCGTTACCGCGACGCGTTTCGTCATCGTGGCGTTGAAAAGTCCGTGATATACCATACGGTACGCTGCGTTACTGCGACGCATTCCGGCGTCGCTGCGTTAAAAAGTCCGTGGTATACCACACGGTACGCTGCGTTACCGCAACGCATTCCGGCCGCGTCGCTACGTTAAAAAGTCCGTGGTATACCACACGGTACGCTGCGTTACCGCGACGCGTTTCGTCATCGTGGCGTTGAAAAGTCCGTGGTATACCACACGGTACGCTGCGTTACCGCGACGCGTTTCGTCATCGTGGCGTTGAAAAGTGCGTGGTATACCACACGGTACGCTACGTTGACGCGACACGTTCTGGCGGCGTTGAAAAGCCCGTGGTATAATATACAGTAAGCTGCGGTACGCAATGTTGCAAACAGTTTTGAATGTATTATTTTTTTTTTACTCAAAAGTATCAATCATCACGATATTATTTAAGAGTATCTTTTTCAGGATATTTTCGGAGAGTACAGGGCAAATTTGGGTAACATTATACCCGTGTGCGCTACGGCATATCAACCGCTCACAACCTGGCCCAACCCGAATGCTCACACCCTGTACGCAATCATTGCTTTTGGTAAGAAACCTCATAAATATTATAATTCTTATAAGAGCACTAGCTTCTGCCCGCGGTTTCGCCGCGTGAATCTCGGTTTTCACAAATCGCGAGGGAATCGGTTTTCCGGTTCTCGTTCCCGCTCCCTTTTCCAACCTTTACACCTACTTTCATGAAAGTTTGGTATAGTATATATGAGGCCGTCAGCGCAAAAATGGCCTAAACCTGAGACAGTTAGTATTAGTTAGTGGCGGGTTAGGACATCATTGCTCAAATAAAAGACGAAAATAATTAAATACAAAAATGGATTTTGTTGCACCATTTATTACATAACAGGATAACTATATTTAGGCCATTTTTAGGCAAAGAATTATCATCTTTGTAATCAGTTTAGGTCTATAAGTAAGAACTTAAAAAAATGTGGGTTAGACCGCTTATGCGCTGACGGCCTTATATTATCTACCTGTAGTTGTAGCTATAGATTTCGAGTTTTTTCAAAATCCCGTGGGAACTGTGGATTTTTTCAGGATAAAAATTATTAGCGGAAGAGATTTTTCATACATTTTTTTTGTGGCTTGAACGCGGTCACTCGAGCGCTGTGTGTGACTGTACCATATAAAACGTATGAAAAATCTCTTGTGCGACTTGTGGCCGGCCACTAGTCGTCGCAACTAGTGGCCCAGTTTGCGGGGGCTATTACGCGTCGCGTCATATTATGTCGCGTTGTAGCGTCGCGTGGCATTTGTCGTTCACCTAGGACAGTCAGTTAAAACTATCCACAGATCCGGACTGTGATCAGTGCAACACAAGCTGCACTCAGATGACTTATGGAATAGTCCTCAACATACCCGGTGGGAACGCAGAGGAAGCCGACATCGTGGTTCCGTATCAGCCGCCCAACCCCGCCCCCGGGACCGGATTCCACCGCTACATATGCGTCGTTTACAAACAACCCGGATCTATTGATATAACGGACGAGTTACGAGAAAGGTATGTTACTTTAGTTAGATATAATAATATATTATGTAGTGTCAGATTATTGTTGAAATTCAATTAGAATTTTTAGAAATGGTTTACAGATGATTAATTTCATAATTGAAATATGTTAGAATGAACTGACATTTGATTCATTTATTGGCGCCGAACCGCCATCTTGAATTATTGGTATAAATACGGGCACTTCGAAGCCATCAATTCAGTCTCCTCCAGAGACTCAACTGACTATTAGATGCTTCAGCATCTAGGTCGTGATATTTGATTGAGGGTTGCGATAGCAATCACACCCTAATCGAATAAAGTGCTGCCATTTTGGACTTGGCTGAGTGTAATTAAATTAATTATTATAAAATAGATTTTGAAAAGCGATCTCAGTTAAACTAATCTGTGATTCGATATTAATTAAGTTTGTGCGGGTGATAAATAAAGATATTTTAATAATAGTTTGATTTAAGTAGTTTTAATATTAAACCTTATCCTGCTTCTGTAATGATGATGTTTACAAATTCAGAAGCGGGATTCGAATCACGTTGCCTTAATTTTGCTTTGCCATCTACACAGTTGTGTTTGATTTATTTTGAGAAAGTGATTAATTTGAAGTAAAGTTGTAGAAATACCCACAGAATAGTGAAATACCCGCACATGAGATGAATGATTCGTTTGAAATCAGAAATAATTGTTGATTAGTTATTTTGAAAGGTTAGACGCCGCCGAGTTTCTTACTGGTTCTTTTCGCTAGGTCGCGGCATTCCGAACCAGTGGTAGATTCGCTTTATTTTGTAAATGAGAGTAAAAGTAATTTAAACAGTAAATATTTTTACGACATTGTGTTTGTGTTAATGAGAGTAACTGATAGTTAATGAATAAGATTTTAAAGTGAAAATCGAATCAGATTTTAAAAGTTTTGATTTATGAAGTCACGAGTTAAATTTTTAATCTGAGAGTTCGGTTATGAATTATTTTGAGTTATCAGTTTAAAAGCGACATTGACGGACTTGACTGAGAGCATGACCGCCCGCAATTTACTGAGGGCAGACAGCCCATGACTTAAGTCAGGGTAAAATCACCCGTGATCTTAGAAACGACGGCAAAACGCCTGAGACATTGACAATAGGCAAGACCGCCCACGACATGAATAAAGTAACTTTTACTGTGATTGATAAGAAACACGGGGACGTGTTAAATATAGGACGGCCGAACTGTCAGATTATTGTTGAAATTCAATTAGAATTTTTAGAAATGGTTTACAGATGATTAATTTCATAATTGAAATATGTTAGAATGAACTGACATTTGATTCATTTATTGGCGCCGAACCGCCATCTTGAATTATTGGTATAAATACGGGCACTTCGAAGCCATCAATTCAGTCTCCTCCAGAGACTCAACTGACTATTAGATGCTTCAGCATCTAGGTCGTGATATTTGATTGAGGGTTGCGATAGCAATCACACCCTAATCGAATAAAGTGCTGCCATTTTGGACTTGGCTGAGTGTAATTAAATTAATTATTATAAAATAGATTTTGAAAAGCGATCTCAGTTAAACTAATCTGTGATTCGATATTAATTAAGTTTGTGCGGGTGATAAATAAAGATATTTTAATAATAGTTTGATTTAAGTAGTTTTAATATTAAACCTTATCCTGCTTCTGTAATGATGATGTTTACAGTAGGTAACAAGTTTTCGAAAAGAATTTTATGAAAACACAATTTGGAAAAGATTTTTATTTTAGGCGTTACTATGCCACGTTAAGTATAATTTACGAGTACTATATAGTAACGCATAGAGGATAAACTTTAATATTTTATTAAATGAATTATTAAAAGGAGAATATATCGATTCGACAGTAGGTATGTACAATAAGTAAGTAATATTATTAGAACTTCAAAATATTCATTTATGATGGCTTCTCATCTAAAGGGCTTCCAAACAAAAACTATTAATTGGATTTGGATTGTGATCATTCTTTTTTTATTAGCTGAACAGCGCAAGTTCCATCACAATCGGTTCAGTAGTTCTACACACTTTCCCGTTTCATAATGAAGCCGCATATTGAAGTCGGTTTAATCATTTTTAAATTATTGCGTGTTTGTTATTAATTTTTCAGCTTCACCGCGAACAATTTAACTTTCTGCATCGGCGATTTCGTAGCGCGCTACAAGCTCGGCCACCCGTACGCCGGCAATTTCTTCCGTGTCCAGCAATCGGAGTGCGAGGCTCAGTGCGAGAACACCGACCCGCAGTGCTGCGACTGCTGCGCCGAAAACTGTGCCTCGCAAGAGTCTACTGCGACGAATACGAGGTCGAGATGTAGAGTAAATTGATGCTACAATTTTAAATATTCTCTCATCTTTCAAGACTAGAATATGTATATTCAAATTGGTCGCAAAAACGATGACAAAATGAAATAAAGTTTTCATGATCAGAAAAAATGGTACTTATATTTTTCTTTACCTATCGATCTGATTTATTTATAAAAATTGTTAGATCATAGGTGTACTAAGTTACACCCGTACGCCGGCAATTTCTTCCGTGTCCAGCAATCGGAGTGCGAGGCTCAGTGCGAGAACACCGACCCGCAGTGCTGCGACTGCTGCGCCGAAAACTGTGCCTCGCAAGAGTCTACTGCGACGAATACGAGGTCGAGATGTAGAGTAAATTGATGCGACAATTTTAAATATTCTCTCATCTTTCAAGACTAGAATATGTATATTCAAATTGGTCGCAAAAACGATGACAAAATGAAATAAAGTTTTCATGATCAGAAAAAATGGTACCTATATTTTTCTTTACCTATCGATCTGATTTATTTATAAAAATTGTTAGGTCATAGGTGTACTAAGTTCACCCGGACGCCGGCAATTTCTTCCGTGTCCAGCAATCGGAGTGTGAGGCTCAGTGCGAGAACACCGACCCGCAGTGCTGCAACTGCTGCGCCGAAAACTGTGCTCTACGGTGACGAATACGAGGTCGAAATGTAGAGTGAACCGACAGTTTTAAACGTCCCGTCATCTTTCAAGACTAGAATATGTACCTATATTAAAATTAGTCGCAAAACCGATGACAAAATTAAATAAAGTTTTTATGATCAGAAAAAATTGTATATTTTTCTTTACATATTGATCTGATTTATTTATAAAAATTGTAAGATCATAGGTGTACTAAGTTACACCCGTACGCCGGCAATTTCTTCCGTGTCCAGCAATCGGAGTGCGAGGCTCAGTGCGAGAACACCGACCCGCAGTGCTGCGACTGCTGCGCCAAAAACTGTGCCTCGCAAGAGTCTACTGCGACGAATACGAGGTCGAGATGTAGAGTGAACTGATGCGACAGTTTTAAACGTTCCGTCATCTTTCAAGACCAGAAAAAATGGTATATTATTCTTTGCCTATCGATCTGATTTATTTATAGAAATTGTTTATAGATTAATAACAATAAGAATATTAGGTTCGACTTTTTAATAATAAGTAATAGATAATGAAACTTGTATGTCAGCTATGGTGTTTTTCGCAGCCTGAGATGCATATAATAAAATCGTAGAATTGCCGTGTCTGTATATTAAAGATTTTTGCAAAATAATAACTGGGGGATGTTAGGGATAAGTCGTCGTCGTCGTCGTTGTCAACCGATTGACGTCCACTGCTGGACATAGGTCTCTTGAAGGGACTTCCACATGCCACGGTCTTGTGCCGCTTGTATCCAGCGGCTCCCTGCGACTCGTTTGATGTCGTCGGTCCACCTAGTGGGGGGTCTACCAACACTGCGCTTCCCGGTGCGAGGTCGCCACTCCAGCATCTTGGGACCCCAACGTCCATCGGTTCTCCGAACTATGTGCCCCGCCCATTGCCACTTCAGTTTCGCAACCCGTTGAGCTATGTCGGTGACTTTGGTTCTTCTACGGATCTCCTCATTTCTGATTTGATCGCGTAGAGAAACTCCGAGCATAGCTCTCTCCATCGCTCTCTGAGCGACTCTGAGCTTTCTTATGAGGCCCATAGTTAGCGACCATGTCTCGGATCCGTATGTCATCACTGGCAACACGCACTGTTCGAAGACTTTCGTCTTCAGGCATTGAGGAATTTTGGACGAGAAGACATCGCGAAGCTTCCCGAACGCTGCCCATCCGAGTTGGATTCGGCGGTTGACCTCTTTCTCGAAATTGGACCTACCTAGCTGGACTGTGTGTCCTAGGTATATATACTCGTCTACAATTTCGAGCGCCGAGTTCTCAACGATTATCGGGTGAAGCGGGACATGAGTATTTGACATGATTTTCGTCTTACTCATGTTCATTTTTAGGCCCACCTGTTGAGAAACCCTGCTGAGGTCGTTGAGCATTGTATTAAGATCTTCCAGAGACTGCCATCACGACTATATCATCGGCAAACCGCAGGTGAGTGATGTACTCGCCGTTGATGTTAATGCCAAGTTCGTTCCAGTTCAGAAGCTTAAAGACGTCCTCCAATGCTGCGGTAAAGAGCTTCGGGGAGATGACGTCTCCCTGTCGCACTCCTCGCTGCAATTGGATTGGTCTTGTAGTCTGATCCTGTATACGGACTGACATGGTGGCGTTTTCGTACAAACACTTCAGCGCTTGGATATACCGATAGTTGATCCGGCATCTCTGTAGTGATCTCAATACAGCCCAAGTTTCCACCGAATCAAAGGCTTTCTCATAGTCCACAAACGCTAAGCAAAGTGGCTTGTTATACTCTTCGGTCTTCTGTATAACCTGCCGCAGCGTATGGATGTGGTCTATGGTACTGAAGCCTTTTCGGAACCCGGCCTGTTCGGGAGGCTGGAAGTCGTCGAACCTACGAGCGAGACGATTCGTAATGACTCTCGAGAACAACTTATAGACATGGCTCAGCAGCGAGATGGGTCTATAATTCTTCAGCAAGGTATTATCACCCTTTTTGAAGAAAAGAACAACCACGCTCCTGTGCCATGCCTCTGGCGTTATACCCTCGTCAATGACGGAATTGAACAATCGCTGAAAGATCTTAAGAACTGGTTTGCCACCTGCTTTCAGGAGTTCCGCTGTGATTCCGTCATCGCCTGGCGCCTTGTTGTTCTTCAGTTGTTTGAGAGCCATACTAATCTCGTATAGGCTGACGTCCGGGATATCTTCGGTATAGTGTCGGGTCAATTTGGCTCTGGGATCTTTAGCCAAATCTTCAACAGGCTTCTGAGTTGAGGTGTACAACTGTCCGTAAAAGTTCTCTACCTCTCGCAAGATCTCAGGCTTTGATGAAATGAGACTACCGTTGTCGGTCTTCAGTCGCGTCAGCTGGCTCTGTCCGATAGACAGATCTCTTGCGAAGACTTTTGAGCCCTTGTTTCGCTCGATCGTATCTTTAATACATTCTGTATTAAAGCAACGCAAGTCTCGCGTTTGCGCCTTAGAGATCTGCCTATTAATCTGCCGGTAAGCCAACGCATCTGCTGAAGACTGCAGTCTCATTTCTTGCCTCTTATTCATTAGCTTGAGAGTCTGGTCTGAGAACTTTTTGGTTCTGATTGCACGGTGGGTCTTAAAGTACTTGGACCCAACCGTATGGACAGTTTCCACCAGCCTGTTGTTTAGATCGTCCACAGAGTCGCAATCTGCTAGGCAATCGAATCGGTTCTGCAGTTCGAGCTGAAAGCTTTCGGGGTTTTGGATATGAGCACGAGAAGGTCGGAGTGTAGACTTCACCAGTTTGGCCCTTTCCAGCTTTATGTTGATATTCAATGTGCCTCTTACCATACGGTGATCACTTCCGGTTTTCACCCTGTTGATCACTGAGACATCATTGAATATATGCCGTTTGGTCGACATGATGAAGTCAATCTCGTTTCTCGTGGAACCATCTGGACTTATCCACGTCCACTTTCTGTGTGGCCGCTTCTTGAAGAAGGAGTTCATCATAAAGAGGCCCTCCTTCTCCATGAAGTTGGCCAGCATGTGGCCCCTATGGTTCCTTCGCCCATATCCAAATTGCCCCACTCTCACCTCTGCACCGATTCGTTCACCCAGCCTTGCGTTAAAATCCCCCATCACAACACTGTAGTGAGTGTTGGAGGCATGTATGGCTTTAGAAATATCCTCATACAGTACCTCCACCTCCTCGTCGGGTTGTGTCGATGTCGGTGCGTAAACCTGTATGACCTTCAGCGAATACCGTTTGGTGATTCTGAGTATAAGGTACGCTACCCTGCTCGACACACTCTCGACTTGAACAATGCTGTTGACGAGGGACTTGTGGACGATGAATCCGACACCACCCTGGGACTGTTGGTCGCCCTCCCGGTAGTAGAACAAGTTGCCGGAATTGAGAATTATCGAGTCCTCCCCCTCTCTTCGGACTTCAGACAATCCTATAATATCCCAGTGCAACTTGCTCACTGCTTCTTCCAGCTCGATGATCTTCTCGTCAGTCCTCAATGTGCGTGCGTTGTATGTTGCCAGGTCTAGTCGTCGGGGTTGGCAGCGGAATCTCTTCCGGAGATTCTTAGCACCCCCTGCCCCGCCGTTACCATAACCGCTGCCAGAGCCAGGAATAGCGGGGCCGCCGGGGACTAGGGGCCTTGGCAATGCGAATGTGTCCATTTCAAGGATTTGCCCAAATAATGACCACGCTGGGCAGGCGTGTTGGTCATCGCAGAGCTAGACTGTTCGCACCGGTGTCGCTGCTGCCCGACACCGGCCTCTGCCATTTACTCAGTCTAGCTAGTTTTGGATGGTTATACCGCCATCGGTCGGTCGTCAGGGCCTCGTTGGTAAATCAGCAGGGGGCACCGCGTGCAGGTGAGGTTGACAATTGGAGCTCTAGATGGAGATGAGCTCCCTTACCCCCCTTAGGGATAAGTAACAGAACGTAAAAAAGGTATTTTTGAAATTTACTCTGTGTTGATGTCTGTTATCTGTTTGTCTGTATGTTTTTGTGCGCATCACGCAAAAAGTACTGAATGGATTGAAATGAAACTTGCCATGATTTAAGTTTATACTAAGGACTAACATATAGGATAGGTACCTACTTTTCATCCCGAATTCAGCGCAGTTCCCTTGAGAGAAGGGATGAAAGTTAAAATGTGTACTTAGCTGTAATTCATTAACGGGTGGTCCGATTTCTACTAAGATATTCTAGGATCACATGTATGTAATATTATTAGAACCACAATATATTCACATAATAATATACCTACTAATCCATTAGGGCTTCCAAATAAATATACATTTGTATGTACTTATATATTATGTTTGTCCACGCATTTCTCTGAAACTATCAACTGGATTATGGCCATTTTATTTTAATACAAGCGGATACCCGCGACTTCGTTCGCGTGGATATTGGTTTTAAAAATCCCTTGGGAACTTTTGTTTTTCTTAAGCTCCTGTGAGCTCATACCTTGCTTAAAACTGTTAAAAGTTCACTGTTGGATGTTTAAGTAGATAAAAATGTAAACATCCCATCAAAATCCAAATGGGATGTTATTATACATATAAACCTTTCTCTTCAATCACTGTAATCTATTAAAAAAAACCACATCAAAATCCGTTGCGTAGTTTTAAAGATTTAAGCATACATAGAGACATAGGGACAGAGAAAGCGACTTTGTTTTATACTATGTAGTGATTAGTTGTGTTTTGTTGTCTCGAGCTTTATTTTTAATCAGGGTACCTACTTTAATCATGTCTTTAAAAAGTTGTTTTTTTCACATTTAATTTATTTTAATTATAATTGCGTTCGTTAATGTTCTGATAATAATATAATTAGGTGATTTTTATGCGCTATTTAATATTCTTCTGACTTGTGATAATTAACACTAATAAATAATTAAAGATTAAACTCCAATTGCTTATAAATTACACATTTAAGTTGGTGCCAATCGGGAATTGATAACTGCTATGTTGCCACACGAGTAGATAGGTACAGAGAGTAAGCTTCCTAACAAAGTCCAAAAATACCTATTCTGATAGGGTTGTCACCATTTTGAGGAAAAATAAAAATATTGTATAGTAGGTATATAGCAAGATATTAATTAATTATTGAAAAAATAAGTTGTTTTTTTTATATTATATTACTAGCTTATACCCGCGACTTCGTCCACGTGGAGTATATAAATTTCGAACCCCTATTTTACCCTCTTTGGGGTTGAATTTTCAAAAATCCTTGTTCTTTTTGTTGTTGTTTGTTTTAGTGGTTTTTTATTGTACTAAAAAAAATTGTAATAAGTAAGAATATTAATAAAATCATGTACCTAAATCTTTTTTTTATAATCAATAGAAATCTACGCATGTCGCATCTGCATTTAGCTTTATTACGTTTGGTAGGTAGTAGGTACATCCTACCGCTTACGGCACCGTCCAGGTTAGACTGGCTTAGACTGACGTTTCACGTAGTGTAGTCATGTAGCGTGGTAGATATCCTTAGTTATAGTAGGTACCTAGATACTTAGTTACCTTAGTAAAATGAATAAATTAAGTCCCTAGTTACTTAAGTAGGTACATACCTGCTAAAAGCAAGTATTAAAGAACATGCGGAGATCTCCTTAGTGATAGTACTGTCGAGGTTTTCAACCTCTTTGCGCACGGCTAGCTGAGTTCGCCGAAAGAAAAAGAGATTGTCAAAAGGAACAAATTAAGATTCAAATTGTCCAGCTTCCATTCAGAGCTCGCAGCGACGACACCACTCTACTTCCTTATTCTATGAGAGAATCACATCGAGGCCCGGGCCAGCCATATTAAATTATCAAAGTGCAATGTTCATAGTGCTTGTAATGTTTATTTGTTATAAGAATATAAAACATTATACACAGATGTAGCAGCGTTCTTTCATTTCGCTACAGTACCTAGGCACTTAGTTACTTTTAGTAAAATGAATGAATTAAGTAACTATACCTCGTGCCACGAATTGTGACAATAACGGACATTGACCCTACCAGCAAATTTAGAAAATAAAACGGCCTAACTTGAAAATAATCAATTTTGAAAATGAAACATCAATGGATTCGCAACTTCTACATAAAAATAAAAACACACTGGATTTATTAATTTGTTTTTCTTTGTTATTTTGCATATAGTATTGACTAATTTACTTATAAAAAATGATGTCTATCACGACAAAAATAATTTATTTTTCATTTTATTTCATGAAAAACAACAAATTATTTCTTCACATAATTGTTTAACTTTAAATAAGTAAATATATAAGCAATATTACAAACTAAATGAACACTTGCAAATTCGTCTTTTAAAATAAACAAAACGTGAGTTGTGACGCTTTGTTTTGGTAATCTAAGGGTTGCAGGTAGGCCAGTGGTGCAAAACATTTGAGCCGCTCGGCTCGCTATTTTCAGTCACTCGGTGGTCACTCGTGTTCGGACCGTTCGACTGTGAGTACGTTCTCTTCTGATTCCCGTCAGATTCGTAGCGTTGTTTTGTTGAGTTTGTTTGCTGTTGTGTTATATTTTTAGAATCGTGAATTTCCGGTTCCCGTTCCCGCTCCCTTTTCCAACCTTTATACCTACTATCAAGGAAGTTCACTATAGTAATCTACCTATAGCTGTAGCTATAGATTTCGGGTTTTTAAAAATCCTGTGGGAACTGTGCATTTTTTCAGGATAAAAAGTAGCCTATGTGTTGCCAATGCATGCAACACAGCAAACTATTGCAATAATGTGTTATGTGAGCGTGATTTACCTAAGAACAGTCAGCGCCCTCTATGGCGTTTTTGGAAGTTTATATCTATTTTAGTCCCACAGGAATAGTTTTCCGGGATAAAAAGTAGCATATGTTTTAAGTCAGGGCATAATCTATCTCCATTCAAAATTTCAGCCAAATCGGTTCAGTCCATCGGTTCATCCAAACATTCGCATTTATAATATTAGTAGGATAGCAGCATTTATTTATTTATAGCAGAGCGTTTTAGTATAGTATATTTTAAGATTTTAAATACCACCATTTTACTTTCCACTAAGAAATATTACAATTAATAAAGTGCTAAATAAATTGTAACTTCTAAAATAAATGTTTGCAGCCCCTGGCCGTACGACGGAAAGGTCAATGTCCTTTATTGCCACAATTCGTGGCACAAGGTATACCTAGTTAGGTACTTAGGTAGGTACCAACCTACTAAAATTAATTAATTTATTTATTTAGGTTTACAGACGGTGGGTACTTACTAGTCACTATATTAATAAATAAATTCATTTCATTTCATTAATTTATTGTATAGATACGTAAAAGGTAGGTACCTACCTACTTACTTCACTTGATCTGCCACAAAAAAGAAACATCCTAATTTTTTCTAGAGGAACTTAAAAACATACTGTACAATGATTAAACATTTTTGTCTAAACACAACACTTAAGTAAGTCTACTTTTTATATAATTTATACTATTTTACACAATCTCTAAACTCTCGGCAAATATTTTATTCTCAGTATTAATTTAATGCGCACGACCCACAGCCTTGTCGTTTGCCACCCAACTGACCCCCAGCGGGAACGTCCGTGAACCGTTGATGAGAGCTCGCGCGCTCGCGTGTGCGTAAGCGGCGCTATGTGTGAGTGTACCTATAGCGGGCCGCTTGTATAAAGCTTCCTCTCCGTACCTATCTACTCGTGTGATGTTGCCAAACTAAAATTTGTAATTTGCATATCACATTAATAGTTCTAAAACAAAATATAAAATAGAAATTTTATTTAATGAGCTTCAGTCGATTCTTTTGTAATATTTATTCACGGCAATTTTGCAACCGTTTTTTAATTTAGGTAAGTTTTTTAATTTAAACCAACTTACTAATTTCCAAGGGTGATATTAACAAAGCATCGCATGATATGTTTCCGAAATGATATTATGATATGTTCCGATTGTCACCGAAATTAAAAAAATCAGCCAAGTGCGAGTCGGGCCTCGCTCTTTCAGGGTTCCGTACATAATTATGAACAATATAATATTTTGGGTCTAAGAAATATTTAATTTCCGAGCTAGACATCGCAACAAACCGTGAAAGAAAAACCCAAAAAAAATTTCGTTTATTTTGGTCACAGCTTATAAACTATTTAATAAATCGTTGTTTTCAGTATTTGTTGTTTAAATAGAGCATATAGTACATAATATACTGAAATATCATATTCCCAACTAGTTTAGTTTTTGAGATAGCCCCCGTCACAAAAATGGTCTAAAACTGACAACTTTGATGGCCTCCCATTCACTTATTTTTTGAGATAAAAATTAAAAAAATATATATTTGTACTCTACTTAATGAGCTCTAAACAATGATACCCCACAAGCTAGGGTAAAGAAAAATTTTTTTTTCCGGCTCCTTTTTCATGTATGGGAGCCCCCCTGAAAAATAATTTAATTCAATTTCTAATTCAATATTTGATTTTGGGTTAACGTTTTACACTAAATACCAAAATTTCAGGTTTGTAACTCATTTCGTCTGCGAGCTAGAAACCTGTGACCGGCGGACAGACGGACAGACAGACAGACAGACAGACAGACAGACAGACAGCCGAGTGACATTAATAGGGCTCCGTTTTTACCCTTCGGGTACGGAACCCTAAAAATGTACTAAGTAGGTATATCTATCTAATAACATTTTTTATTACAGTAAATTTCAATTTATTAATTTTTAGAAAAGTATCATTTGAATGCCATAAGTGTAGTAGTTTTATTGGAATCAATAATCTGATGGCAGTAAAAGGCTGGTCTATATAAAGAGTATAAGGGGACCGCTACCGAAAACTTAGCACTATTATTATACTACCTAAACACGATCCAATACCAATAACGATTTGTTTTATACTTAGTTGTAGTATTAGTGGTTTTACTTTAGTAGTTACTTTGCAAACCGGCAATGTTACAGCGTACAAACCGCAGCGACAACTTTAGTTGTTGTAACTCTAGCGTCAGCCGATTGCATTACATTGCGAAGTTTTAAAAAATACATGAAATATTTATTTGTGGTACCTTGTCTGTAATCATCACTATTTACCTGTTAGAGATAAAACCTTTATTTTAGAGAATTAAAGATAATACCTTTTAAACCTAGGTTTTAAATTTTGAACTGCATCTTATTATACATAGATTGGGTGTAATCTGCTGTTGCCACCTAATTCGCCATGCGTGTCCTGCTGTGCTGTTTGGCGTTCGCGCTGGTGTCGCATCGAGTACGCGGCAGCGTAGATTCTCCGGGCGAAGGGGAAGAGCCCGAGGACTACAACGTCCAGCGAGCCTTCAGGAACTTCTCGCTCGGCGGTGTTATACCGTCCATACCGTCTAATCTGCTTATTGTAAGTTTGAAGTCTCTTGTCTAATGCCTAGCTTGTTCGGCTACAAAATCTATAGCATTATTTTAAGACCTGTATGGTTATTCCGAGCTAGCACATTCGAAAACGGTACTAGAATTTGAATATCGAAAACCTATAGTGTGCCTATAATGTCAGACTCATAATTTAAGCGTAATTCAGTAGGTACTTAGAATATTTATATTGTGAAATTTTCGCTTGGGGCGCTGGCTGTAGACGAATGGCTGAGTATATGGATGAACTCAAACCTTAAAACAAAACAATTTTTCACTTTGAAATCATTGTGTTTCGATACTCGAATTTTTCGATCATCGTTTCAGACTGACCGTTGGCGCGGTTAGCAGTGACCCTGCCTTCCGCTCCGGGGTCGCGGGTTCGATTCCCGCCCCGAGTCTGGGTGTATGCAAGTATATAAGTATATCCTATGTATTTATACATTTACTAAATATTTATATAAATATATTGTAGTATATATGTAAATACATATGTCTATCAGTCGGTTGTTACCTATAACACAGGCATTAAGAGCCCTCTACATGGGAGCGACAAATCGTTGGTGGGTGGAGTCCAAAGCAGTGATTTCTGCATTTAGAGAGCGAGACGTCTTCAGTAAAGAAGAGTACTAAAAATATATAAATAAATTAATAATAAATTAATTTTGCTTGAGATATCATGATTTTTAGTGAAAAACGGCAAAGTAAAAAGATGCAAATCTAGGTTTGGAATTACGCCTATTTTAACAAATATTTGGCAATTTTGTACATAAACTAAAGACATTTGAAATTATTATGAAGTAACGTATGATATGACTTTGGTCGTTTTTCAATTTTCTAGTTTCTTATATAGTTTATTTACGCCCGAAGTTGCCTCAAAATTTGCCCAAAAATAGTGATTTTTCAAGCGTCATAACTTTCAAAATAAATATAATTTTACTATTTTTTTATTTTATGGTATTTATTTCACTACATAGTATAAAACAAAGTCGCTTTCTCTGTCCCTATATCCCTATGTCTCTATGTCCCTATGTCCCTATGTATGCCTACGCAACGGATTTTGATGCGGTTTTTTTTAATAGATAGAGTGATTCAAGAGGAAGGTTTATAAGTAGAAAAATTGGACCCGGTAGGTGGCGCTAATAGCGGGCAGGACGACGTCTGCCGGGTCCGCTAGTGGAGATATAAAGTAATATCTAGCTTAACTTTAGAATTAGATCAATTGCGACAAATATTAGAATAATAGGCGTAATACGTTTGTATTGTTAGGAACAGTCGACCGTGTGTGTATGTGTGAATATTTATTTATTATTTATTTATAATATACAAAGTCGGCATAACCATACTGTCAATTTAGTTTTTTTGTGAGTAACAGAATTAGAACCGATGCTTTAACGTCCGTCCTGCTTCCAGATGAGAGTGGGCTCTCGAGAGGCCCTGCTGGGGAATGTGCTGTGTCCGTTCAACACGCTGGGCAGCCTCTTCGTGAGCTACAACGCCAACCCCACGTCTCTGTACACGTTGGCATGTTTCAGTAAGTATACTGGTAGATACTATACTAAGTATACTGATAGAAACGACGGGGTGTTATAAGTTTGACGTGTCTGTGTGTGTGTGTGTGTGTTGTGTGTGTGTGTGTGTGTGTGTGTGTGTGTGCGTGCGTGCGTTTGTGCGTGCGTGCGTGCGTGCGTGCGTGTGTGTCTGTTCCCCTGTGGCGCTCAAACGGGTGTACCGATTTGAATGCGGTTTTTTTTGTTTGAAAGGTGGATCAGTCGAGAGTGTTGTTAGCTATGTTTGACGAAAATCGGTCCAAGATGGCCGCCGCTACAAAATGGCGGATTACATATTTTTTCACAACTCACTTAATATGGGTATCAAATGAAAGGGCTTGACTAGTATTATAGAATAGCACTATTGCAAATCCAAGATGGCCGCCGCCACAAAATGGCGAATGTCGGGGGTTTTTAAATTTTTAATTTATACTTGTTTTAGTTTTGAGTTGTCGTAAGCCTCACATCTATTAAATGTAAAATTGACATTCAGAAAATATACCCTATAATGCAGTGTACGAATTTTAAATAGGTAAGTAAGGTTTAATTTGATTTGATTATTCAGGAATTGGTACTTTCATGCAAATTTTTCACAGATCCCGACCTACGCTACACTGCCAACAGCACATTCGACTATGCCTACCTGATCGCCTTGACGGTGAACATACCCGGTGAGAATGTGGACGACGGTGACATAGTGGCCGACTACAAGGTCTCTCTGCCGCTGCCAGGCTCCGTCGTCTCCCGGAACATCTGTCTAGTGTTCAAGCAACCCAACAGCATCGACGTCACATTGGAATTAAAACGCACGTAAGATCATTGTTTCTTGTTCGGCTGCATCTGAGGAGTTTGTCTATCATCAGTGACGTGCACTTCATAAACACAGACATATAAATACTGCTTACCCTAAGAAACTAACCCAGAAGTATAAACATCACATCGCAATCACTCTTCAAGTAAGATCATTATTCTTGCTGCGTCTAAGGAGTTTGACTGTCATTAGGCCGTGTCCTCATTAAGGCGCCTCTACACGTTGGCCAACATGATGGCGGATATGTTGGAAGGTGTTGGGCGAGGAGTTTGTGTTCGCGTCCACACGTTGGAAGGTCCACAGTATGCTCCGAGCCAACCTGCGGGCCAACTTGCGGGCCATCGTTCCAATACCTTCCAACTCCCGCTCTACACGTTGGGCCAACATATTGGGCCATAAGATGGGCCAGCATGTTGGCGAACGTGTGGATGAGCAGTTAGGCGAACAGTGCGCAGCTGACTGTCCGCTGGCTGACTCTGAGGTATATCGGTTACAACTCACAGCTCTATTTTTTTTCTTCGGGGGAGAAAAAAATCCCTGCGTACTTAAATAACCCATTGAAACGCTCTCGGTGTTCCACAGCACAACAGTCAACTTATACAAGTTCAGCATGGTTGACTTCGCGAAGCAGAACCGCTTGGGCCCCCCCATCGCCGGGAATTTCTACCTCACCGGACTGACCCTGTGCGAGACTGACGGACAAGGGGGTACGCTGGATGACTGCAGAGGCGTTGAATGCTGCCCCCCGCCCGGCTGTGCTTGTGCTTAAGAAGGGGAGAAAATCTCTAGAACGCCCCATACAATGGAGAACACACTCCGCAGAAAACTCTTACTCCGCAGATATAGACACACAAAAAAATTATATAAATCTTAACAAGCTATATTTTTGGAAAAATTAAACCGAACTGGAATATACTAAAAAAAAATTAAGAGTTCTTTCGATTTCTCCAGGATCCTATCATCAGCTGTTGACTTGATCATCATCAATAACTATTAATTGAATTGTGACCATCCTTTCTTTTCTTTATTGGCTTACATTTACTTCAACTTAGAGAACAGTGCAAGTTTCATGATAATCGGTTCAGTAGTTTTCCGCGACACTTTCCCCTTTCAGTTATTCTTAACTTCGTTATATTGAAATCGGTTTATAGCCTGTTATTTATTTTAGAGCTTCATCGCAAACAATTTAACTTTGTAGCGTGCTACAAGCTCGGCCACCCCTACGCCAGCAATTTTTTCTATATTCCGCAAGAGTCTACTGCGACAAATACGAGGTCGAAATGTCTAGTAAACTGATGCGACAGTTTTGAACGTTCCATCGCCTTTCAAGACTAGAATACTTTTATTGAAATTGGTTGTAAAAACAATGAGAAGATGAAATAAAAGTTTTATGATCAGAAAAAATTGCCTATTTTTCTTTACCTATCGATCTGATTTATTTATACAAATTGTTTACAGGTGAGTAAGAATAAGATTATGTATTTAGGTTCGACTTTTTAATAACAAGTAATAGAGAAGAAACGTGTATACAGCCCCGGATCTTCAGTTTTTTCGAGGGGGGGCAAAAACTGTAAAATGCCGCCCCCACCAAATATTTTCGATATACCAGTATCGGTTACCAGTAGGTATAAACATATAAGACGAGTAGTTGCCCCCCCCCCCCCCCCGAAATTAATGTAATATTAAAAGTATACTCTTTCCTCCTCAACCTTTAAACTAATTTTATGGCCTAAAGACGTCGTTTAAATTGAAGTTAATTATATTTACTACAACATTTTTTCATTTAACTTTACCTGTAAAATGAGTATTTTCCCCAATATCTATAATATAATAAAACTGTAACAGATCCAATTCTGTACATTGAAGATATTTTGAAATTTTTTATCGGAGGGCACTCTATAATCGATACTGAAGCCAAAACTGCAATTTTTTTCATTTTTGTCTGTCTGTCTGTCTGTCTGTCTGTCTGTCTGTCTGTCTGTCTGTCTGTATCTTGGCCGCGCATCACGCCGAAACTACTGAATGGATTCGAATGAAACTTGTTACGATTTGAGTTTATACTCCGAGGTAGGTTATAGGATACTTTTTATCCCGAAATTCAGCACGGTTCCCTTGGGAGAAGGGATGAAAGTTAAAACGTGTATTTAGCTGTAATTCATTAACGCGTTATTCGATTTCACTCATTCTTTTTTTGTTAGAAAGGTAGTACTTTAAGTATTGTCCCGTAAATATTTCAAGGTCATAGGTTTTTTAGTTTAGAAATGACAGGCATTTATTGGGTTCCAATAACTTGGGACGCGGATCTTTGTACGTACTGCTTATTTTAAACTGGCGTGCGTTTCAATTTATGTTTGTCGGTCTGTCTATTTGTTCCAGCTAATCTCCGAAATGGCTAGATCGATTTTAATGGAACTTTCAATGTTATAAGGAGTAACAGGCTACATTTAGTTTAGGTACATAAAAGAATTATGGGATCCGATCCGATTCTATATAAAACCTATAAACACGCGAACGAAGTCGCGGGGGTCAGCTAGTCGGAGTTTAAAATTGACCAAATCTTAAAATTTAACTTTTTTGGAAATAATTGTCAAGTTTTGAAGAACTGTACCTATCTCAGTAAATATTGAATTTTCAGAGCTGGTTCAAGACTTAAATTGTAGCAATTTTAGATTACTTTAAAAAAGTATTGTATCATTTTTTTTTAAAACGCATAGTTTAGGTTTATATTGAAAATGAAAAATCCAAAAGTGCAAAAACTTCGCGGTTTTTTGAGTCGTGCAAAGTTAGCACAGGTCTTTCGAAGCTCCAAAATCAGATTTTAGACTACTGGTAGTAGTCCTAACATCATATTAAAAAATCAGAACTTGCCGTTTGATTGCGATTTTAATGTAAGATTTGACTGGCGTAGGTAGTAGATTCGACGTGATTCGTGGCCAAGATTATAGACAGACAGACAAAAATGAACAAATTACAGTTTTAGCCTTTAGGTTCCGTATCGATTATACAGTGCCATCCAAAAGTATTTTCAAAATATTTTCAATGTAATACAAAATATGACCTGTACCTAATAGTTTGAAATATGTACATATGTACCAATACAGTGGCGGATTAGATGTCGACAGCGCTCTAGGCAGCACCTTATCGGCGCCCCTGATTGGCTGAACTAACGGCTAGTTCTGATTTTTAATATTATGTTGTTAGGACTTAGGACCAATAAAAGTCGTGTAGAATATAGGTATTTATACTAATCTAAGTTTGCAGCTTCGAAAGACCTGTGCTAACTTTGCTCCTGCACCTGCTCAATTAATTTTGGCGCCCCTTCTTATCTCGCGCCCCTAGGCACGTGCCTAGTTTTCCTTAAGGATAATCCGCCATAGACCTATAGATTATTTTACTACTATACTGCGCGTTCAATCATCGCAAAGTTGCGATAATGCTGTACTCAGCATTTGAATTTGCCGCCCTCTGAATCTGCCGCCCGGGGCACGGGCCCCGGCCTGCCCCCCCCTAGATCCGGGCCTGCGTGTATATAACAGCCTGAGATAATATAGGAATAAGCTAAGTACGAGTAATATAAAAATAATTTATAAAAATCAAGATACGAATATTTTTAGTAAATGTAAACAATATCTAATAATAATTAGTAAAGTGACAGACTTGTATCGAGTAATAATATTTTATAGTAGCAGTATAAAACTTTATTGCAACAAAACGACTGAAATATGATATTAATATCTCAGAATACAGAACAATTTGTATTCTGAGTATATTGAATTAGGTACATAAAGGTGAAATAACTATGGTGCAAGAGGTATATCCCGAATATCTAGATGTTTGTGTTTTGAAAAAGAGCTACAGCTTAAGTTGCCAGCTCTTATCAGTAGAATACGAATTCTGACCCGGTGGTAGAGTCTTGACTTGTCATAGACGCCATAGGTTGGCCTTTATGAATAAACGAGCTGTTGCCCGCGACTTCGTCCGCGTGGATTCATATATATCTCATACAAATTTTCAACCCCTATTAACCCCGTTAGGGGTTGAATTTTCAAAAATCCTTTCAGAGCGAATGTCTACGTCATAATAGCTTTTGCATGCCTTTCAGTCGTCAGCCAATCCGTCTAGTGGTTTGAGCTGTGCGTTGACAGCCAGTCAGCCAGTCAAGCAGTTCATACAAAATCCTTTTATAGGTTCCACAATAGCACTTCGCAATCGCAGCTCCTCAGGCCTCACCGTTTAGGTCCGCAGTATATTTTTTTTTTTTTTTTTTGACGTGGTGGAAACCTTTTATAGGTACCCCCGTTCTGCGGCCGAATGCGGCAGAACGAAGGTTATGTGGGAGTCCAACCGGGTACCCACTAAAACCACCACGGCATGACCCTCATGCTGTGTGCTGGACGCCTGGGGAACCCAAAGTATGCATCCCAGGTGTCCGGCAGCCGCCCCAGCTGGGGCTCCCGCTCGCCTCTGGGCTGTCCCTCCAGAGGCTCGCGCCCTCCCGTAATTTTTTAACGAGGTTTTCTTCCTCCCGCGATGGGCATCGCTGCCCCCCGCCCCGGGGTGTCTCACCCCCAGTTTCATCCGCAGTGCCCTCTGCTAATCAGAGGGACACGCGGAGAAACCTCCCTCCGCCAGGTCATTGGCCATGGCTAACAATATCCCCGAAATTATTAACCATGTTATGGTCAGCCTGTCTGGTGATGCAAGTTGGAGCTGGCTACTGAAACTCCTTGACGGCATATGCTAACCAGTCGAATTTGTGACGAAGGGTACCTTTCAATACATCTGATGACAAGACACCGACTTGAATTTCCGGCAACGTGCAGTCGAGCGATAGAGAGCGTACCGGAATTCGGGCTTTGTATAATGACAAGTGAGTGCGTTAAAGAACATCAATGCAGTGTGTGCATTATAATATGAATGAAGCCCTCGTGAAAAACCACTTCCCTTCTACTTACGACTCTAGACTTCTGACGCTCTAAGCACGTCCTTTATGACCCTGACGATAAAATAACAACCGACAATGCACTTTATCTGGTAGGGAATTACACACATTTAACCTCTACCCAGCGTCTGCGCCGGCGAAGAAGAGGTCTCTGATTTCTGTCATCACATCTTTTCGTGGGTGGGTCATCTTAAGCTGAAGTCCGACCCTCAAAAAAAGAGGCCACTTGGAATGCAACGCTAATGTATTGTCACCGAGTGAAGTCAAATACAATAGAATACCGGAACGCAAACAAAATTAATTTTTAAGGTTTCTGTTCCGTAATTTGTATTGTGGTATATCAGGGATATCCATTGCTATATCCCACTCTATTTATTATTGGCATGGTGGGATATAGCAAACTGGAATTGAGGAGGGAAATGTCCCGGGCAATATATTATCCTATTATAATATTAGTAGGATAATATATTGCCCGGGATAGGATAATATAAATGTGAAAGTGTGGATGTTTAGATGTTTGGATGTTTGTTACTCTATAACGTCGCAACTACTGAACCGATTTGGCTGAAATTTTGAATGGAGATAGATTATGCCCTGACTTAAAACATAGGCTACCTGGAAAATCCACAGTTCGCGCGGGATTTTGAAAAACCCGAAATCTATGTATATCTACATCTACCTAGAGAGGTACTTCCTTGATAGTAGGTATAGGTAGGTTGGAAAAGGGAGCGGGAGCGGGAACCGGAAATCCACGATTCCCTCGGGATTTGTTTAAAACCGAAATTCACGCGCGGGGGCAGATGCTAGTATTAGATATTATTGATGCTGCTATGCGTGCCGCAACTGCAAGAGAGTGTGTCGCGCAGACGTAGGCACAGGCTTCAAACGCAACCGCACACAGCAGCAGCTGAACAAGTGGACCTATTCAGTTCTACTTCAAGTTCATAAAGGCTATCTACTATAGATTTATATTTGATACTATAGATTTACGACTTCCTTTCGTGTGAATATTAGTTTGTAAAAATCCTGTGGGAACCCTTTGTTTTTCCTAAGCTCCTTTGAGCTCGTACCTTGCTAAAAACTGTTAAAAGTGACGCATCTATATGTGAATATCTGCCAGTATAGGTCCCGTCAAAATCGATCCAGCCTTTCGGAGATTAGCCAGAATAAATAGATAAAGAAAAACACAACGCACGCCAGCTTAAGATGATAATCCATACGTTTAAAGGTTCCTGTAAAATCCGGGTTCCAAGTTATATGGAATACTGAGGGTTGTGATGGCTGTAATTTCTGAACTACAAAACCATCGACTTTGAAATATTTACGGGATAATTTTTAAAGTATCTCCTTCACTGACAAAAAAGACTGAATGAAATCGGACTGCGCGTTACTGAATTATAGCTAAGTACACATTTTGAATTTCATCCGCTCTCCCAAGGGAACCGTTCATTCAGCAGTTTTCAACAGGTAAAAGACAAACAGACAAAAATTTCAAAAATTACTTTTTTACATTCTAGGTATTTCTTATTCCCTATTCCCAGTTATTTTTTGCAAAAACCTTATGTACAGACACGGCATGTCTACGATTTTATTATATGTATAGATAAAATATGAGTTACTTAACGAACCTTGTGTTTAACCAAAAAATAGCATGACTGAGATATGAGAAAAAATTGGACTCTTTTTAACTGACTTAAAAAAATCGACACTCACTAGGTAGGTTTTTACTTTTTTTTTTACTTCAACTTTTTTTATTTATCTACAAGTAGCCCTTGACTGCGATCTCACCCGATGGTACGCGACGATGCAGTCTAAGGCAATAATGCAGTCTATGCGGGATAACTTGGAAGAGGTATGGCAGGTTTTACTTAGTCTAAATCGGAGCACTCTAAAACGAACTCGAAAACTATTGATCGATTTCAGAGTAAAATAGACCTAAAATGGCTTGTATTAAGGTTTGAGTTCGCCAATACATTCAGCATTGTTCGAATGCTGAATGTATTGGCGAACTCAAACCTTAATACAAGCCATTTTAGGTCTATTTTACTCTGAAATCGATCAATAGTTTTCGAGTTCGTTTTCGAGTGCTCCGATTTAGACTAAGCACACAGAAGCGGAACGCTAAATCGCTTGGCTGTACGGTTTTGTCGGTAGGGTGGTATACCGTATAACTAGCCACGACCAGACTAGAGACAATTTAGAAATTAAAAATTCCAAATTGCCACTATCGGGAATCGAAGCCGGGACCTCCCAGTGACACGCCGGGGAGGCCGTCAATACAGAAGTTTAACATATCCCTATGTGTCACCGTGCATGTTTTATCCAAATTGGTTCAGTAGTTTTAAAAATATGGACAAATACGTTAATTTGTATTTTGTAGATACTATCTTATTTCGCTATATTTAATTTTTCTTAAAATTAGCTTGTGTTTTTTTGCCACGAGCTTTATTTATTTTTAATCAATATACATTATGTAATCTTGTCTTTAAGAAAGTTTTTCTTTTTTCCACATTTAATTTATTTTAATTATAATTGTGTTCGTTAATGTTCTGATAATAATATATAATTAGGTGATTTTTATGCGCTATTTAATATTCATCTGACTTGTGATAATTAACACTAACTAACAATTAAAGATTAAACTCCAATTATAAATAATTGCTTATAAATTACACATTTAAGTTGGTGCCAATCGGGAATTGATAACTGCCATGTTGCCAAACTCGAAATTGTAATTTGCATATCACATTAATAGTTCTAAAACAAAATATAAAATAGAAATTTTATAAATGAGCGTCAGTCGATTCTTTTTGTAATATTTTATTCACGGCAATTTTGCAACCGTTTTTTTAATTTTGGTAAGTTTTTTTTAATTTAAACCAACTTAAGTACTTATTCCCAACGGTGATAATTATTGTATAGCATCGCATGATATGTTACCCGAAATTAAAAAAAATTACTAAGTATATAATTTTATTATCTAATACTTAATAACATTTTTATTAAAGTAAGTAATTCTCAATTTATCAGTTTTTAGAAAAGTATCCTTTGAATGCCATAAGTGTTGTAGTTTTATTGGAATTAATAATCTGATGGCAGTCAAGGGCTGGTCTATATAAAGGGTATAAGGAGACCACTTCCGAAAACTTAGCGCTATTATTATACTACCTAAACACAATCCAATACCAACAAGCATTTTTGTTTTATACTTGTATTTTTCAAACCGGCAATTGCAGCGTGCAAACCGCGGCGACAACTTTAGCTATTTACCCAACGTTCATTGAACTCTAGCGTTAGTTGATTGCATTACATTGCGAACTATTAAAAAATACAGGAAATTTTTTTTTTTTTTTTGGTATCTTGTCAGTAGGTAATCATTAGGTTATATAAGTAATCATTAGAATTACCGGTCGTCGTTATATTTAAAAAAAAATGAAACCTTTATAATTTGTGACAGTATTGTCTGATTTTAAATTTGGAACTGTATCTTATTGTAGATTGAGTGTTGCTGTTGCACCTAGTTCGCCATGCGTGTCCTGCTGTGCTGTTTGGCGTTCGTGCTGGTGTCGTGTAATCCGGAAGAAGGGGAAGAGTCCACGGGCTATGACGTGCAGCAAGCCTTCAGGAACTACTCGCTCGGCAGTGTTATACCGTCCATACCGTCCAATCTGCTTACGGTGAGTTCGAACAAATAATTTTCAGCTTTTAAGTATAAGTATATTTATTAAATGAAGAAATTATCCTGACTCTTCAACTCCCCTCATGTAATCACATTCTTGTAATTCGGATTCGGATTTTTTTGCAGAGTATGTTGTGTCTGAATCACTATCATTTTCTGTGTTAATAATAAATGACTCGTCAGTTAAAATTTGTCTTTGCGCCAGTATTAAACAACAATAACAACACAAGTATAAATTAAAAAATTAAAAAACCCCCGACATTCGCCATTTTTTGGCGTCGGCCATCTTGGATTTGCATAGTGCTATTCTACTAGTCAAGCCCTTTCATTTGATACCCATATTAAGGGAGTTGTGAAAAAATATGTAATCCGCCATTTTGTAGCGGCGGCCATCTTGGACCGATTTTCATGAAACATAGCTAACAATACTCTCGACTAATTCACCTTTCAAACAAAAAAAAACTAATTCAAATCGGTCCACCCGTTTGAGCGCCACAGGGGAACAGACAGACAGACACACAGACACGTCAAACTTAAACACCCCGTCGTTTTTGCGTCGGGGGTTAAAAAATATGTAATCCGCCATTTTGTAGCGGCGGCCATCTTGGATCATTTGATCATCAAACATAGCTAACAACACTCTCGACTAATTCACCTTTCAAACAAAAAAAAACGCATTCAAATCGGTCCACGCGTTTGAGCGCCACAGGGGAACAGACAGACACACACACACACACACAGACACGTCAAACTTATACTAACACCCCGTCGTTTTTGCATCGGGGGTTAAAAATGTGTGAATTTACAGTAATTATTCAAAACTCAAAAAAAAAAATGCCAAGGATAGAAAGAAATGGCAACAACTGGAGGAGGCCTATACCCAGTGAGGGATCCTTATCAAATCAATAAAACAAAATGTAAAATTAATACATATGTAAATTTAAATATGTAGGTATATACAGGATTAACATAGATATACTTTATATATTTATTAACTACTAATATACTAAAACACAAGCACCTTACACACTAACATGCAGGTGCACGTACGCCCACCCACCCACAGTCACACACGCACACATACACACACATATTCACACACACACACACACACACCCACACACACACACACACACACACACACACACACACACGCATACATTAGCAGGCACTCATATAAATACACACAATCAGACACACAGACACACAAATATAAATCTAGTTTAGTTTAGTCTAACATATTAACGCATAATATAAATAATATAGAATTAAGAACATTGTAAATATATTACTTATTGTAATTGATAAGGAAAATAAAAGGCTTTATTATTATTATTATTATTATTCAAAACTCGATATGCGTACTCTGCCAACAGTTTTGTCAGCGGTACCAACGTCTGTCTAGTGCTGACGTCACTAAAATGGCGACCAGGCGCACTACCAATTTGCGGGGCTCATAGCATCCGTTCTGCTTTCAGGTGAGATTTGGCCCTAAAGAGGCCCTGCTGGGGAATGTGATCTGCCCGTTCGAGACGGTGTTCTTCCCCTTAGTTAGCTACGATGCCAACCCCAGGTCTTTGTACACGTTGGCATGTATCAGTAAGTACTTACTAGCGACCCGCCTGGCTTCGCACGAGTAGTAATCACGCGGTACTAATCCACCATATCCGTATCTAGCCTTCCACGGCTTTGTTAAATCCCAAATGGATTAAGCGTTTCGTGCGAATCACATACGTCCACATAACTAAGTAAACGGATTCATTTATTTAACAAAAAACGAAAAAAAAACAGAACAGCTAGTAGTCGTGAGCGTTGGCATCCCTATGTGGTTAAAATTCAGTCTGCTCGCACGAACGAACCGCTAGGGTGTGGAACGCCCTTCAGGCGTCCGTGTTCGCCGCCTCGTACGACTTGAGTACCTTCAAGGCAAGAGTGAATAGGCATTTTCTAGGCAAGCGCGGTTCTCCAACTTCGACCTCATCATTGCTTTCGCGGCATGATTGTCGTCAAGCTTAAGCCTATCATAGGTACAATTAAAAAAAAATATATAGAAAAAGTGACTTTCATAATCTCAACCTCGGAAACAATGATATATAAACTTGCGTTGCCCACTACTGCCTAGACTGCGAAAACTTGGAAATTCATTAGAAGGTACATACAATATACATATATATACCTACTTGTAAAATTGACATACAAAAAGTGTGCAGTATACTAATCTATATATAATTATATAAAACAAAGTCGTGTTAGTTCGAACACTTATAACTCGAGAACGGCTGGAGCGATTTTCATGGTTATGGATTTGTTATAGTTGTCACCGTCCCGAATAGCATAATACTTAACTATTAAAAACATTAGAAAATGGTCGAAAAAATAATATAAAAGAAAAAACATTTTCCCATACAAAATGTTCACGGGTTTCGTAGCTGTCAAACATCCCGTCCATACGGTAAACTCTCTCACCCGTACCTATATAATTCTTCCGTACGTGTGTTTATCACCAAACTCCTCCTAAAGGGCTGGAACGATTTGGATGAAATTTTGTGTGTATATTTCAATTCTGGATGGTTTGAAAACACAATTACCGGGTAGGTACAGGTAACCTACCGAGTCTCAGTAGGTGGCGCCGATGTCGTTATGTCACCGGGCAGGACGAAGTCTGCCGGGTCTACTAGTTTTGAATAAATTTTTATTTGATTTGATTATTCAGGAATTGGTACTTTCATGCAAATTTTTCACAGATCCCGACCTACGCTACACTGCCAACAGCACATTCGACTATGCCTACCTGATCGCCTTGACGGTGAACATACCCGGTGAGAATGTGGACGACGGTGACATAGTGGCCGACTACAAGGTCTCTCTGCCGCTGCCAGGCTCCGTCGTCTCCCGGAACATCTGTCTAGTGTTCAAGCAACCCAGGAGGATCAACGTCACATTGGAATTAAAACGCACGTAAGATCATTTTTCTTCTTCGTTGGCTGCCTCTGAGGAGTTTGGCTATCACTAAGGCATTACCTAATCGCCTTGACGGTGAACATTCCCGGTAAGAATGTGAACGACGGTGACATAGTGACTGACTACAAGGTCTCCCTGCTGCTGCCGGGCTCCGTCCTTTCCCGGAACGTCTGTCTAGTGTACAAGCAACCCAGGAGGATCAACATCACATTACCCTTCAAGTAAGATTGTTATTTCTTCTTCTCCGCCTGCGTCTGAGGAGTTTGGCTATAGTCAGTGGCGTGCACTTCATAAACACAGACGTACAAACTACAAGTACTGTTTTACGTTGTTTCTTCTTCGTTGGTTGCCTCTGAGGCGTTTGGCTATCATCAGTGGCGCGTTGGCGCGTTGGCGTGCACTTCATAAACACAGACGTACAAACTACAAGTACTGTTTTACGTTGTTTCTTCTTCGTTGGTTGCCTCTGAGGCGTTTGGCTATCATCAGTGGCGCGTTGGCGCGTTGGCGTGCACTTCATAAACACAGACGTACAAACTACAAGTACTGTTTTACGTTGTTTCTTCTTCGTTGGTTGCCTCTGAGGCGTTTGGCTATCATCAGTGGCGCGTTGGCGCGTTGGCGCGCATTTCATAAACACAGATACATATACACTATTTTTTAACCTAAGAAACTGACCCAGAAGGATCAACATTTCATTGGAATCAGTCTTCAAGTAAGTCTGTCATTAGGCCGTGTCCACATTAGGCGAACAGTGAGTGGCTAACTGTTTGCTTCCAGTTCGCCTCCCTATAGTTTTAACTGTCCATACAGCGCGTTCATTGAGGGTGGTAAACCTATTTGGGATAGCGCAATCAGTTTGTAAGAAAGGGTGATAGCCGAGTGGTTCAGACTTCAGCCTTCCTCTCTGGGGGACCTCTAACTTTTCGGAGTTAGGTATATGTGCGTTTCAAGCATTTAAATATCACTTGCTTAAACGGTGAATATACCCCGCGTAGTTGTCTAGTATCCGCTTCCGTTAAGATTGACCGCCGTGACCGAAATTCGGTCACGATTTCGGTCAACGGCAACTTTCTGAAATTATCTATCGAAACGCTTTCGACCGCTGTGACTGAAATTGGGTCACGATTTCGATCAATGTCAACCTACTGAAATAATCTATTAAAACGCTCTCAATCGCCGTAACCGAAATTTGGTCACGATTCCGGTCAATGGCAACCTTCTAAAATGACCTATTGAAACGCTCTCGGTGTTCCACAGCACATCAGTCTACATATACGAGTTCATCCTCGAAAACTTCGTGAAGCAGAACCGCTTGGGCCCCGCTATCGCCGGGAACTTCTACTTCACCGGACTGACCCTGTGCGAGACTGACGGACAAGGGGGTACGCTGGATGACTGCCGCGGCGTTGACTGCTGCCCCCCACCCGGCTGCGCTTTTTCTTAAGAGGAAGGGGAGAAAATCTCTAGAACGCCACATAAAACGGAGTTTAAATTTAAAAAAAAAATCTGCAGATATTTAAGATACACGAAAAATAATATCATCATCATCATCAAAACCTAAATCATAAAAAACTATATTTTAGGAAAAATTAAACCAACTTGAATATACCAAAAAAAAAATTAATACTTCCCTCGATTTCTCCAGGATTCCATCGTCAGATCCTAACATGATAATTATGGGACCACCTTTCAAACAAAAGATGAATTTTCCAAATCGGTCCTGCAGGCATCTTTGAGTAATCGGGTAAAATACCTACATAATAATATGTACTTACATATAAAAAGATTCCAACGAAATGAGTCCCTTCCTCCATTTTTGAAGTCGTTTAAGAATTAACAGACACTTTAACACTTTAACTTAATTAATTAGTTCTGTGGTTATAATTATTGATTGTACTTAGTAATTATACTTAGTACTTTTAACATAATTTTAAAAGTGAATTTAAATTATTTTGATTTAGCATATTTACTACAAATTTTGTACCAAAGAACACACCGGTGAGATAGACGGTGTGGTGTACCTTTACTCAAATGAAACGCACAGCAAACTAACCAGGCACAAATTTATTATTGCAAACTAAAACACACATCTTGTTGATCACGGGCTCAAAGATTTGTATGTAAATCATTGAGCCCGTGTAACTTTGAAGCAAGTTTTACGAAAATCTGACAAACCACAGACACAGACTATTAACTCGTTTGTATGGGTCGCGCTCGGCAGCGCTCGATGGAGATCTTGAACAAGATGGCGTGCAAACAAACTGTGTCGTGGCTCAAGCCTCGACGTTATAGTTTATTGCAACTTTGTGTTCATGAGAGCGAGTTAATAATGATAATTATGAAATTCGTTGGTTCGTTGTAAATAAAAATTTAATGTACGATTGTTTATTATTTTAATTCATAAGTTTATTAAGTTAAGCGTGTAGTGGATCGACAGTCGATCGGTCACAGCCACCCTTACCACCATTACAGCCTCTTAACGTCCCACAGCTGGGCAAGTGGGCACAGTCCGCCTCTCTTAAAGGAGAAAGAGTAGACTGTTTAGTGCGTCGACAGACGGTCGGTCATAACCACCATTACAACCTTTTAACGTCCCACAGCTGGGCACAGGCCTCTTCTTATAGGAGATAGGGATATAGAGCATAGATCCGCCACGCTTCTCCAATGCGGGTTAGCGGGCTGTAGCAACTATTATCACACTCATGATAGTGATAATAACCGGGTCCGACAGCTTAACGTGCTCTCCGACGCACGGGGGTGAAACACCAACTACCTACTCCGGGCTGGCACTGAGAATTTTTTAACAGAACAAGTATAAATTAAAAATTTAAAAAACCCCTGACATTCGCCATTTTGTGGTGGCGGCCATCTTAATTTTGCATAGTGATATTCTACTAGTCAAGCCCTTTCATTTGATACCCATATTGAGGGCGTTATGATAAAATATTATGTAAGTAATCCGCCATTTTGTAGAGGCGGCCATCTTGGTCCGATTTTCATCAAACATAGCTAACAACACTCTCGACTAATTCACTTTTCGAACAAAAAAAACCGCATTCAAATCGATCCACCTGTTTGAGCGCCACAGGGGAACAGACAGACACACAGACAGAGGAACAGATCTTATCAAATTTCGCCAAATCAAATACCTTTTTAACTGTGTAATTACTATCCAGAAATTTAAACCCAATCGCACAACAGGTACGCAATGCTTCAGATGTCAAGATTTTGGACATTCATCCAAAAATTGCAATATGCCGCCGCGTTGTGTTAAATGTACTGGGATGCACCTAACATCTGAGTGTTCAAAAAAGGATCGGAAAGAACTTGCCCACTGTTGTAACTGCAATGAAGATCACCCTGCTAATTACAGCAAATGTAAAACAAGATTAGACTACCTTGAGCGCTTGCAACGAAATACTCTCGTGCGGAAGCCACCGATACCAACGCACATGTTTAAACCCATATCGAAAACTAGGACTTGGGCAAATGTAGCGGCGTCTGCCACGACTGATGGACGGGCAACTGAAGGTGAAATACCCCGCTTCACTAACCCGATTGGTCCTGAAATGAATCTACCCACTACTGAAGATTCTGCAACAAAGGAAATGTTCGAGATATTGCTAACCTTACGAAAACTAAAAACGCAGTTTACAGCTTGCAAATCTCCATTAGAGAAGGTTATGCTTGTATTCACACACCTCGGTCAATACGTTTAACAAGAAGGAACTGTGTCTACTTTCATGGAACGCTGATGGCGTACGTGGTAAGATACACGAATTACTTGATTTTGCAGTGCATTCTGTATCTGTCGACATAATATTTATTTGCGAAACTCGCCTCACATCGAATATTCCCCTCGCGACTCCTGGCTATACTTGCTACCGACTAGACAAGCACCACACTGGTCGAGGTCAGGGTGTAGCTATTTTAATCTATAATATAATAAGACTGTAACAGATCCAATTCTGTACATTGAAGATATTTTGAAAATTTTTAATGGAGGGCACTCTAGAATCGATACTGAAACCAAAACTGCAATTTTTTTCATTTTTGTCTGTCTGTCTGTCTGTCTGTCTGTCTGTCTGTCTGTCTGTCTGTCTGTCTGTCTGTCTGTCTGTATCTTGGCCGCGCATCACGCCGAAACTACTGAATGGATTCGAATGAAACTTGGTACGATTTGAGTTTATACTCCGAGGTAGGTTATAGGATACTTTTTATCCCGAAATTCAGCATGGTTCCCTTGGGAGAGGGGATGAAAGTTAAAACGTGTATTTAGCTGTAATTCATTAACGCGTTGTTCGATTTCACTCATTCTTTTTTTGTTAGAAAGGTAGTACTTTATATATTGTCCCGTAAATATTTCAAGGTCATAGGTTTTTTAGTTCAGAAATGACAGGCATTTAGTGGGTTCCAATAACTTGGGACCCGGATCTTTGTACGTACGGCTTATTTTAAACTGGCGTGCGTTTAAATTTATGTTTGTCGTTCTGTCTATTTGTTCCAACTAATCTCTGAAATGGCTGGATCGATTTTAATGGAACTTTCAATGGCAGATAGGTGATGTTATAAGGAGTAACTTAGGCTACATTTAGTTTAGGTACAAAAAAGGATTATGGGATCCAATCCGATCCTATATAAAACCTATATCCAGGCGGACGAAGTCGCGGGGGTCGGCTAGTTAAAAATAACATTAAGCACTCCTCAATTACTATTCCTAAAACTAAAAATATTGAGGCAATTGGTATTAGCATTAAAATATCGGGTAATGTACATATTTTAGTATCTGTTTATCAGTCTCCCAACTTACCTCTTTTGCAGAATGATTTAGACCTTTTGTTAAATCTTGGTCCTCACGTACTTATCGCTGGTGATTTAAATGCCAATCACGATTATTGGCAAAGTAGTTATACAAATACACGTGGTAGGGTTCTATTTAGTCATATGTTGCAGCGCGACTATACAATTCTCGCTCCAGATATTCCAACACAAGTAAATTATTCTTCTGAATATAAAGCCACTAAACCTGATTTGGTCCTAGCCCATAATATATTTAATATCAGTGAAGTCCAAGCAATAGTAGCCTTATCATCCAACCATTATCCAGTATACTTTAGCATTGGTGGTTACCTGCATCGCAACGTAAAAACACATTATTACCGTTACCAAAATGCTGATTGGAGCAATTATCGAGCTCAGCTAGATGAAAATATTCATCTTTCTTCTAGTTCGTTCTCTTCAGTGGAAGAAATAGATTCTGCTGTTTACCACCTGCACAGAACCATTTTAAATGCCAGAGATTCAGCTGTTCCCATGGGCACTCTTAAAAATGATAGTGTTACTAAACTGCCTAGACATGTAAAACAAATGATCAGATTCAAAAACTACCTGCGTCGCTGTGACAATGGGCTACCTAAAGGAGCGCAAAAGAGATTTGTTCGCAGTCTAATAAATCGCCTTTGCAGCCTGATTAATGTTGCTGTAAAAACATGTGCAGATGACAAATGGAATAAAAAGCTTTCCAAAATTGACAATCCTACGACTGATATTTGGCGTGTAGCGAGATCTTTGAAACCTAAACACGTCACTATACCTCCACTTAAACTTCCTGATGGGGCCATGACTACCACTGTTGTTGGACAATGCGATGCTCTCGCCTCTGCTTTTCTTGGCAATATGAGACTTACCTATAACTGGCCGAGCACACATCTTGATGAAGCAGTTCAAAATTCTGTAGGCATTATCCAAAATTATAGTATTCCTAATCTGTCACATCCTGTTCGCCCAGCAGAAATTCGTACGCTACTAAAGACTTTAAAAACTCGCAAGGCTCCTGGTGATGACGATATTGTAAATACATTATTGAAGAACTTTTCACAAAAAGCTGTTGTCTTCATGACTAAAATCTTTAATGGTTGCTTGTTTTTGGGCTACTTTCCTACCGCATGGAAGACTGCCAAAGTAATCGCTCTAAAGAAACCAGGTAAAGACGATTCTGTACCATCCAATTACAGACCCATTAGTTTATTGCCCTCCTTAGGGAAACTATTTGAAAAGATTATTTACTCTCGCTTACGTGCGGCTTCCGAACATTTGCTCATCAATGAGCAATTTGGGTTTCGGCAATCACATTCTACAGCTCATCAACTGGCTAGAGTCTGTGAACATGTCACCCATAATCTTAACCTCCACCAATCTACTGGAATGTTCCTGTTAGACTTAGAAAAGGCATTTGACAGTGTCTGGCACGAGGGCTTACTTCACAAATTAGTACTTTTGGGTATTCCTTTATCACTGAACAAACTCATTAAATCGTATCTTGAGAACCGTAAGTTCAAGGTTCATATTGGTAAAGCCAAGTCTTCGTGCCTGATGGTGCCAGCTGGTGTCCCCCAGGGATCTATTTTGGGCCCCTATTTATTTCTGTTGTATCTAAATGACATACCAATACAACCTAGAACAAGTTTAGCCTGCTTTGCAGACGATATCGCTTCTTACACATCATCTGATGACATTGATTTAATAATTTGTCGTTTACAATTATCTATTGAATTACTTCACAAGTTCTTCACTAAATGGAAGCTGAAACTAAATGAGGATAAGACTGAAGCCATCTTATTTACACGACATCGTCAGCCTCCACTCAGAACACTAGAAATTGCTGGCCATAGCGTGAAATGGAGTTCCTCAGTCCGCTATCTTGGTGTAAACATGGACACTAAATTAAATTGGTCTAAGCACATTGCTAATCTGCGCGTCAAGGGCGCTCAAGCTCTCGGTGCTCTTAGCCCAATTTTAAATCGTAGGAGTAAACTAAGCCCTAAAACCAAACTTAAAATTTACAGTGTACTTGTCAGACCATCGATAACTTATGCCTGCCCTATTTGGAGCAGTACTTGTCTTACTAATTACAAACACTTACAGACCATACAAAACAAAGCATTAAAAATTGCGTACAATACTCCGCTTAAGAGAAACTTAAATAAACTACACAAAGAAATAAAATTTCCATTTCTAATAGATTTTATATATAAACTCACTCATAAATTCTACAAGTCGAACGAGAAACATAAAAATCCCCTTATAATAAACATTTGTAAAACTAAGATATCTGAATTACCGTTTATCGACAGATACGGAACGTACAAGTTACCCCATCACTACGTATTGTTTCCGCGGGCCGGTGCAATGTGAGTGCAAGCATACTACGACACGCGTTCTTTGTATTGAACTCCCCCGATCTCGCCTAGTTACTGTACATGCGCGCGGGGCAGGGGAGCGCTTCGCCCGACTTGTATACTGGCCACTGTAGGTAACTGGTTTCAGTATACAAGCCGTGCGTTAAGAGGCCGTATGCCGTCCCGCGCTAGTCAGTTTCGGCCCGAGTTTTAAATGTGTGCGTGTACCTCACAATGTCACCGTAAGCTGCACTCACACAAAGACACGGTATACTTAAAAGCGGTCGGACTAACCTATATTGATACTTTGCGTTCCAAATTCAACGCGCTAATAAAATAAAATTTTAGATCTTAGTATATTTTATATTTCCTTTTTTTTAATGTTCGATTTAGGTAAGTATATACTTAATTATTATCAAGATGGTGTGTAATCGTTTATACTTACACATAACACCTGTAAGAATTAAATACAGCTATATTACTACCCATATTATAATCCGAAAGTGTGTTTGTTTATTAGTTTATTGGTTTGCTGGTTTCTCCTTCAATCACGCCGCAACGAAACAAAAGATTATACGATCAATGCTTATTATATTGGTCAATAGATTAATCTGGTTATTTCAGGTATACAGGTTGTTTTGATAAAGAAGTTCTCTCAGGTGTGCAATTATCTACCATGCAGTTGCTAATCTTAGGTCATAAATAAAATTTGCACGTGCTCAATTCTTGCAGGAACACTTGTTGTATTCGTATTTGCTTCTTGTAACCGAATTTTTATTTATTGTCAAGAATGGCCCGAGTACCTATAATATTTTATTACCAAAGACTTGATGAGTAGGTGCTAAACTAATATTTGTTCGTGTTCAAACCGTGATGTTTTTATTATATTCTTTTTTCTTGTACTAGTTGACTCGCCCAGGATTTCGTTCGGTTAGCCAATTTTAATGCAATTTAGTACACATATGGCTTACATCCCGAAGGTGGAGAAAGGCTATTTTTTATCCTGGAAAATAATTTATTTTTCATAGAACTCTATTTTATGTGTTTATTATTAAAGACATTACTACGATATATATTACTATATAGACATAATTTAGGTATGTAAGGGCCTGTTTCACCACCTTCTGATAAGTGTCGAATAGACTAAACGTAAGTTTTGTCACTTTCTTACTTTATGTCAAGTGACAAAGACAAAACTTGTGAATAAGCTATCTGACACTTATCCGAAGGTGGTGAAACAGTCCCTAACTGTTTTAACTTAATTAAATTTAGTTGTGAGATAACTTATCTCCCTCTATTTAGTCCGATCAAAATAGACATTCAAGATTTAAAAAAATATTCAATATTATATAATATACTAGCTTTTGCCCGCGGCTTCGCCCGCGTGAATTTCGATTTTTCACAAATCCTGAAGGAATCGTGGATTCCCGGTTCCCGTTCCCCGCTCCCTTTTCCAACCTTTATACCTACTTTCAAGAAACTTTGATAAAGTAATCTACCTATAGCTATAGATATAAAGTTTTTGAAAGAGAAATGTGTTCAGTATGGTACTTATGGTGAGATTTTACATCTCTGATAGAATCGGACTGACACAAACTTTATCGTTAAAGTAAAATGAACCTTAATAGCCTTGTTTTAAAGCTCAAGTTCATCAACAGCCAACGCTCTAAACAAAGTGCACATCATTTATAAAAAATTCAAGTAAGTAATAAAAAACCAACGCCATTTTGAAATTCGTTTGTCAATTGACCGATTTCGTTCAATATCGATATTTAGGGCTCCCTGGGATCACAAAGCAGAAAACTGTTACCAAAATTAAAAAAACGTTTGCGCCACTTTAACTTTCTTTGTTATTTGTAGCGATTTCATTCAAAATTAATATCTGAGGATTTCTAGGATTACAAAATAGGAAACTGTTACCAAAACTTAAAAAAGTCGACGCCATTTTGAAATTCTTTGTTAATTGACCGATTTTATTCAAAAGCGATATTTAGAGCTCCCTGGGATCACAAAACAGGAAACTGTTACCAAAACTTAAAAAGTCGACGCCATTTTGAAATTCTTTGTTAATTGACCGATTTCATTCAAAATCGATATTTAGAGCTCCCTGGGATCACAAAAGAGGAAACTGTTACCAAAATTTAAAAAAGTCGGCGCCATTTTGATATTCTTTGTGATTGTACTGATTTCGTTCAAAATCAATATCTGAGGATCCCTCGGATCACAAAATAGGAAACCGTTATCAAAATTTTAAAAAGTCGACGCCATTTTGAAATTCTTTGTTAATTGACCGATTTCATTCAAAATCGATATTTAGAGCTCCCTGGGATCACAAAACAGGAAATTGTTACCAAAACTTAAAAAAGTTGACGCCATTTTGAAATTCTTTGTTAATTGACCGATTTCATTCAAAATCGATATTTAGAGCTCCCTGGGATCACAAAACAGGAAACTGTTACCAAAACTTAAAAAAGTCGACGCCATTTTGAAATTCTTTGTTAATTAACCGATTTCATTCAAAATCGATATTTAGAGCTCCCTGGGATCACAAAAGAGGAAACTTACCAAAATTTAAAAAAGTCGGCGCCATTTTGAAATTCTTTGTGATTGTACCGATTTCGTTCAAAATCAATATCTGAGGATCCCTCGAATCACAAAACAGGAAACTGTTACCAAAACTTAAAAAGTCGACGCCATTTTGAAATTCTTTGTTAATTGACCGATTTCATTCAAAATCGATATTTAGAGCTCCGCAGGGATCACAAAATAGGTAACTGTTACCAAAATTTAAAAAAGTTGGCGCCATTTAAAAAATTCTTTGTTATTGTACCGATTTCGTTCATAATCGATACACACTTTTTATCATATTAGAAAATCGTACTAAGCATTGTTTTTTTGAGACAAAGAATTTCTAAATGGCGCTGACTGTTGAAAATTTTGTTAACAGTTTCCTGTTTTGTGATCCCCAGGCAGCCTCAAACATTGATTTTGAACGAAATCGGTCAACTAATAAAGAATTTCAAAATGGCGCTGAATTTTTTAAATTTTGGTACCAGTTTACTGTTTTGTGATCCCAGGGAGCCTCAGATATTGATTTTGAACGAAATCGGTACAATCACAAATATTTCAAAATGGCGCCAACTTTTTAAATTTTGGTAACAGTTTCCTATTTTGTGATCCCAGGGAGCTCTAAATATCGATTTTGAACGAAATCGGTCAATTAACAAAGAATTTCAAAATGGCGTCGACTTTTTTAAGTTTTGGTAACAGTTTTCTGTTTTGTGATCCTAGGGATCCTCAGATATTGATTTTGAACGAAATCGGTACTATCACAAAGAATTTCAAAATGGCGCCGACTTTTTTAAATTTTGGCAACGGTTTCCTGTTTTGTGATCCCAGGGAGCTCTAAATATCGATTTTGAATGAAATCGGTCAATTAACAAAGAATTTCAAAATGGCGTCGACTTTTTTAAGTTTTGGTAACAGTTTCCTGTTTTGTGATCCCAGGGAGCTCTAAATATAGATTTTGAATGAAATCGGTCAATTAACAAAGAATTTCAAAATGGCGTCGACTTTTTTAAGTTTTGGTAACAGTTTCCTGTTTTGTGATCCCAGGGAGCTCTAAATATCGATTTTGAATGAAATCGGTCAATTAACAAAGAATTTCAAAATGGCGTCGACTTTTTTAAGTTTCGGTAACAGTTTCCTGTTTTGTGATCCCAGGGAGCTCTAAATATCGATTTTCAATGAAATCGGTCAATTAACAAAGAATTTCAAAATGGCGTCGACTTTTTTAAGTTTTGGTAACAGTTTCCTGTTTTGTGATCCTAGGGATCCTCAGATATTGATTTTGAACGAAATCGGTACAATCACAAAGAATTTCAAAATGACGTCGACTTTTTAAAATTTTGGTAACGGTTTCCTATTCTGTGATCCGAGGGATCCTCAGATATTGATTTTGAACGAAATCGGTACAATCACAAAGAATTTCAAAATGACGCCGACTTTTTAAAATTTTGGTAACAGTTTCCTGGTTTGTGATCCCAGGGAGCTCTAAATATCGATTTTGAATGAAATCGGTCAATTAACAAAGAATTTCAAAATGGCGTCGACTTTTTAAGTTTTAGTAACAGTTTCCTGTTTTGTGATCCCAGGGAGCTCTAAATATCGATTTTGAATGAAATCGGTCAATTAACAAAGAATTTCAAAATGGCGTCGACTTTTTTAAGTTATAGTAACAGTTTCCTGTTTTGTGACAACCCTACAAAACTGTTCCTATTCACCCATAAGTCGTTCCTATTCACCTCATTCTCATCCCTATTAACCCCTCTTTCGTCCCAAAAGAACTTCGAGTATGAGATTTTAATATTATGTCATACAAAAAATATTTCAATTCAATATATACATATTATATCAACACATACTTATACCAAAACATAGCATTAACTCAGCATTGATCAGATCGGACCACTAATGAAATAAAACCTATGCACAAATCATCAAACTGAGTCGGCTGCGCTATAACTTTTACGTAACTTTTACGACAAGTCATTACACAGCTTTGCATGTGTGCGTGAGCTGCGTCGGGCAACAACACGTCCTCCCTCGAAGAGCGCTAAGCTCGGTATGGCATTCGTACTGTCTGCTGTGCCATTTTATTTGTAAATTTTAGGATACTTTGACAATTTTTTTTGGTCATATAAATAGTTTCTGGATTATTTTTTTTTACAATTATAACTAAATGAATCCTAAACTTTCGCGCTATATATTTTTTTTATTAGTGAAATTGCGATAAATTAAAGAAATTGGGGTTAATCTAATGCTTAAATTTTCATAAATCGTACGTGCGGTTTTTATTTTTTTATTTACTAATTTTGTATAAAACATAGAAAAACTAATTCCAACATTCCAATTTTGAGAGTGTGTTCATACTATTAGTATTTTTTTTCAGTCGCTTTCTACAATTTTTAGTACTTATATGTGTGACGAAAGTTTCACTCAAAAGCGTAAAATCAGTAAACGTCTTCCGCAAGAATTAAGATTAGAATAATATTTTTTAATAAAATTAATATTTTATTCCCAACATTCCATTAAAAAAGGATTGATCTTTAATATTTGATAATTTTTTTTTAAGTAATCATTATATCTAAAGCACTATGGTGTTCAAAAGTTCGTAAAAAATTACGAATCCGGGTACCGGCCTCTTAAATTACTTTTAGTAATTTTTCTTCTTCTACCCACCTCATTGATGTAAGCGACAATACATTACAAGTATGCGCAATAATATTATAGTATGTAAGTATCATAATTTATGTTAAAAAAAAATACATAACTACATTGTTTTGTAAGCTTTAATAGGCGTATGTAGCCTGTAAGCGTTTTTTAATATTAGGTTAATGTACATTTATTTATAGTTTGTTTATGTACATATTGTTATCTATTAAGTTAATAAAGAATTTTTAAAATGAAAATGAAAACATAGACACGTCAAACTTATAACACCCCGTCGTTTTTGCGTCGGGGGTTAAAAAATCAATACCTAACAAATTTTGGCCCGACCCGGGAATCGAACCCAGGACCTCGTGATCTGCAGTCGAACATACTAACCGTTATAGATAAACGAGGCGTTCACAACAGCAACACCCAAAACTGTAATTCTGAAGCTGGCTTGTTATAATACCTATCTTAATTAGATCCTTTTTATTCGACTATTACCAGATGCCCGCGACTTCATCCGCGTGGATTTATGTTTGTTAAAAATTCCATGGGAACTCTATGATTTTCCGGGATATAAGTGGCCTATGTCCCTCTCCAAGGTCTAGAAATCGTTTTAGCGGTTTAGGCGTGAAAGCGTAGATAACATTACATACAGACTGAGTTACTTACGCATTTATACTTAATACTAGATGATGCCCACGGCTTCGCCCGTGTGGATTTAGGTTTTTTAAAAATCCCGTGGGAACTTTTGATTTTCCAGAACAAAAAGTAGCTTATCTGTAGAAACCCGTCCCCAAAACGGAAAAATCCCGTGGGATCCCCACGATTTCGGAATACAATTCCTAACAGCATCAGGGTTGAGGAGTTGGATATGTACCTACTCGAGTTCATTCAACGATAAAGTCTTTAATTGGTACCCCCAATATCAATTTAAATAACCGAAAGTTTCTAAAACCCATTAGTTTTGGGGATTAGGTCCCCTACAGCATCAGGATTGAGGAGTTGGAATCCAAATTTTTTATAAAACAGGGTCGCAATGTTTCCCTATCGATTAAAAAAAAATTACGCAAATCGGTTCAGAAATCTCGGAGATATCGGTGTACATAGGTAGAAAAACACAACTCCTCCTTTTTTGAAAGTCGGTTAAAAAAGTAGCCTATGTTACTCCCTGGTTAATTCTCTACTTGTATGTGAAGGTCCCGTCAAAATCGGTTCAGCCGTTCCGAAGATTAGCCCGTTCAAACAGACAGACAGACAGACAGACAGACAGACAGACAAAAATTTTAAAAACGTGTGATTCGGTTATGGTAGCGTTCAAATAACCATATGAGCTTAATATGAGGTAGTTATTTCGATATTACAGACAGACACTTCAATTTTATTTATTAGTAAGTATAGATAAAGTCTTTAATTGGTACCCCCAATATCAATTTAAATAACCGAAAGTTTCTAAAACCCATTAGTTTTGGGGATTAGGTCCCCTACAGCATCAGGATTGAGGAGTTGGAATCCAATTTTTTTATAGAACAGGGTCGCAATGTTTCTCTATCGATTAAAAAAAAATTACGCAAATTGGTTCAGAAATCTCGGAGATATCGGTGTACATAGGTAGAAAAACACAACTCCTCCTTTTTTGAAAGTCGGTTAAAAAAGTAGCCTATGTTACTCCCTGGTTAATTCTCTACTTGTATGTGAAAGTCCCGTCAAAATCGGTTCAGCCGTTCCGAAGATTAGCCCGTTCAAACAGACAGACAGACAGACAGACAGACAAAAATTTTAAAAACGTGTGATTCGGTTATGGTAGCGTTCAAATAACCATATGAGCTTAATATGAGGTAGTTATTTCGATAGTACAGACAGACACTTCAATTTTATTTATTAGTATTGATTAGTATAGACTAGATGATGCCCACGGCTTCGTCCGTGTGGATTTAGGTTTTTAAAAATCCCGTGGGAACTTTTGATTTTCCAGAACAAATAGTAGCCTATCTGTAGTAACCCGTCACCAAAACGGAAAAATTCCGTGGGATCCCTACGATTTTGGAATGCGATTCCTTACAGCATCAGGGTTGAGGAGTTGAATATGTACCTACTCGAGTTCATTCAACGATAAAGTCTTTAATTTGTACCCCCAATATCAATTTAAATAACCGACAGTTCCTAAATCCCATTAGTTTTGGGGATCAGTTCCCCTACAGCATCAGGATTGAAGAGTTGGAATCCAAGTTTTTTGTAGGACAGTGTCGCAATGTTTCTCTATCGATTAAAAAAAAAAATACGCAAATCGGTTCAGAAATCTCGGAGATATCGGTGTACATAGGTACAAAAACACAACTCCTCCTTTTTTGAAAGTCGGTTAAAAAAGTAGCCTATGTTTATTTATTTTTTATTTATAAAGCCTATCTAATATTTCTAAATTTCAGAATGTGTTCTATTTTACAATTATTTTATATTTCATCCCACTGCTGGGCAAAGGCCTCCCCCTTCTTCTTCCATTCTTTTTTGTTTAGGGCTGAACGGGACCATAGCTTTCCTTCATATGATTCAATTTCATCTCTCCACCGGGTTGAAGGTCTTCCTTGTTTTCTTTTTAAATGTCTTGGTAGCCAAGTTGTAGTGTTTTTGCTCCATCGTTCATTCCCTGCCCTTGCTACATGTCCCGCCCAATTCCATTTTCCGATTTTAGCTGTCCTTATAACATCTTTAAGCTTGCTCCTTTGTCTTATTTCTTTTTTGGAAATCTTATCAATTAATCTTATTTTTAGTAAATTTCTTTCCATATTCCTCTGGGTTACTTTTAGTTTCTTTACCTGGTTTTTGTTGAGCGCCCAAGTTTGGCAATCATATGTTAGTGTTGGGATTATGCAACTGTTAAATGTTCTAGCTTTTAATGTGTTGGGTATGTCTTTGTTTTTAAATATATCTTTGTGAGCCCAGTATTTATTCCAACTTTGTTGAATTCTTTTTTCTATCTCCTCTTCTTGCCAATTTTTATAGCCTATGTTACTCCCTGGTTAATTCTCTACTTGTATGTGAAAGTCCCGTCAAAATCGGTTCAGCCGTTCCGAAGATTAGCCCGTTCAAACAGACGACAGACAGACAGACAGACAGACAGACAGACAGACAGACAGACAGACAAAAATTTTAAAAACGTGTGATTCGGTTATGGTACCGTTCAAATAACCATATGAGCTTAATATGAGGTAGTTATTTCGAAATTACAGACAGACACTTCAATTTTATTTATTAAGTATAGATTAGTATAGTATGGATTATAATAATAACTAGATGATGCCCACGGCTTCGCCCGTGTGGATTTAGGTTTTTAAAAATCCCGTGGGAACTTTTGATTTTCCAGAACAAAAAGTAGCTTATCTGTAGAAACCCGTCCCCAAAACGGAAAAATCCCGTGGGATCCCCACGATTTCGGAATACAATTCCTTACAGCATCAGGGTTGAGGAGTTGGATATGTACCTACTCGAGTTTATTCAACGACTAGATGATGCCCACGGCTTCGCCCGTGTGGATTTAGGTTTTTAAAAATCCCGTGGGAACTTTTGATTTTACAGAACAAAAAGTAGCTTATTTGTTAAGTAACCCGTCTCCAAAACGGAAAAATCCCGTGGGATCCCACGATTTCGGAATGCAATTCCTTACAGCATCAGGGTTGAGGAGTTGGATATGTACCTACTCGAGTTTATTCAACGATAAAGTCTTTAATTGGTACCCCAATATCAATTTAAATAACCGACAGTTTCTGAATCCCATTAGTTTTGAGGATCAGGTCCCCTACAGCATCAGGATTGAGGAGTTGGAATCCAAATTTTTTATAGAACAGGGTCGCAAAGTTTTCCTATCGATTAAAAAAAGAATTACTTAAATCAGTTCAGAAATCTCGGAGATATCGGTGTACATAGGTAGATAAACACAACTCCTCCTTTTTTGAAAGTCGGTTAAAAAAGTAGCCTATGTTACTCCCTGGTTAATTCTCTACTTATATGTGAAAGTCCCGTCTAAATCGGTTCAGCCGTTCCGAAGATTAGCCCGTTCAAACAGACAGACAGACAGACAGACAGACAGACAGACAGACAGACAGACAGACAAAAATTTTAAAAACGTGTGATTCGGTTATGGTACAGTTCAAATAACCGTATGAGCTTAATATGAGGTAGTTATTTCGAAATTACAGACAGACACTTCAATTTTATTTATTAGTATAGATAAAGTCTTTAATTGGTACCCCCAATATCAATTTAAATAACGAAAGTTTCTAAAACCCATTAGTTTTGGGGATTAGGTCCCCTACAGCATCAGGATTGAGGAGTTGGAATCCAATTTTTTTATAGAACAGGGTCGCAATGTTTCTCTATCGATTAAAAAAAAAATTACGCAAATTGGTTCAGAAATCTCGGAGATATCGGTGTACATAGGTAGAAAAACACAACTCCTCCTTTTTTGAAAGTCGGTTAAAAAAGTAGCCTATGTTACTCCCTGGTTAATTCTCTACTTGTATGTGAAAGTCCCGTCAAAATCGGTTCAGCCGTTCCGAAGATTAGCCCGTTCAAACAGACAGACAGACAGACAGACAGACAGACAGACAGACAGACAGACAAAAATTTTAAAAACGTGTGATTCGGTTATGGTAGCGTTCAAATAACCATATGAGCTTAATATGAGGTAGTTATTTCGATATTACAGACAGACACTTCAATTTTATTTATTAGTATAGATTATTATTATTATAGAAGTATGAAAACCCTTGAACGAATTACATACTGAAAACCCCATACAAACTCACTGAGTTGAAGAATGATAATATTATAAAAGGGTTGTATGGTAACTGGTAAGACAGTATACCTACCAAATAACAGTTTTTGAACTTTATTTGGTTCCTATACAAATAGATATTTGGAATCAAAATAGATTTCACGTAGATACTTACCTAATGTTATCAAATGTGAATAAATCTGATTTTCTGACTTGTTACATTGTTACTGAGAAATACTGTTTAGATACCTCCCTGCATTTACTGTCTGTTTGTGTTTGGTACAAGTTACAAGATATTTAGCCCGACGGCTAAGTCTAGCAATATGGATCACGGTGAATATTTTTGTAAATCACACTAATATTATAAAGGCGAAAGTTTGTGTGTGTGTGTATGTGTGTGTGTTTGTTCCTCTTCTCCGTCGCAACTACAGAACCGATTTGGCTGAAATTTTGAATGGAGATAGATTATGCCCTGACTTAACACATAGGCTTTTTTATCCCGGAAAAGTATTCCTGTGGAACTAAAATAGATATAAACTTCCAAAAACGCCATAGAGGGCGCTGACTGTTCTTAGGTAAATCACGCTCACATTACACAATATTATTGCAATAGTTTGCTGTATTGCATGCATTGGCAACACATAGGCTACTTACTTTTCATCCTGGAAAAATGCACAGTTCCCACGGGATTTTGAAAAACCCGAAATACATAGCTACAGCTATAGTTAGATTACTATAGCGAACTTCCTTGATAGTAGATTATAGGTTGGAAAAGGGAGCGGGAACGGGAACCGGAAATCCACGATTCCCTTGGGATTTGTTCAAAACTTCAAGCTGGTGAAGCCGGGCAGATGCTAGTAATTAATAATTTCAGTAGTAAATTATTAACTTTATTAAAAACTAGCTGATCCCCGCGACTTCGTCTGCGTGGATATAGGTTTTTATATAGGATCGGATTGGATCCCATAATCCTTTTTTGTACCTAAAGTAAATGTAGCCTAAGTTACTCCTTATAACATCACCTATCTGCCATTGAAAGTTTCGTCAAAATCGATCCAGCCGTTTCGAAAATTAGCTGGAATAAATATACAGATCGACAAACAGAAATTTAAACGCACACCAGTTTAAAATAAGCCGTACGTTCAAAGATCCGGGTCCCAAGTTATTTGAAACCAATAAATGTCTGTCATTTCTGAACTAAAAACCTATGACCTTGAAATATTTACGGGACAATACTTAAAGTACTACCTTTCTAACAAAAAAAGAATGAGTTAAATCGAACTACGCGTTAATGAATTACAGCTAAATACACGTTTTAACTTTCTTCCCCTCTCCCAAGGAAACCGTGCTGAATTTCGGGATAAAAAGTATCCTATGTCCTACCTCGGAGTATAAACTCAAATCATATTAAGTTTGATTTGAATCCATTCAGTAGTTTCGGCGTGATGCGCGGCCAAGATACAGACAGACAGACAGACAGACAGACAGACAAAAATGTAAAAATTACAGTTTTGGCTTCAGTATCGATTATAGAGTGCCCTCCAATAAAAAATTTGAAAATATCTCTTCAATGTACAGAATTGGATCTGTTACAGTTTTATTATATTATAGATAGATTTATAGATTTGTTCCATATTTATGTGTTCAAATAAGCCTTTCTGAGAACACGCCACTATAAACGGCTTCACCGGCGACACCATTTTCTAAAGGTCACCGTCTGTTAATAATTTATCACGTATAATATAACTAACGTTATGTAACTTTGTTATCATTGTGGTATTTTTAAATTTAATAATAGTGGCAACACAGTCACTTTGCGCGTCGCTACCATATCATATATTACTTTCGCTTCAGAATTTCCACGGTCTACATTGGCAGCACTGCAGTGGCTTGATGTCTCATCTTATCGCCTTTATAGTATCTAGAAAAAAATTCAATACTCAGCGTTTGCGGTTTGCCTGAGTAGCAAGCAATTCTAGGAAGACCCGCCTATATCTTCTCAACAAATGGTTAAAGATAAAATTGTTACATTATTTATATTTACTCAAATTAATGTCTTTTTGAGTAAAATATACTTAAGTGCAAATTCCTGATAAATGAATACAATGTACATATATCTATATTAATATAAAGAGGCTTGTCCTGACTGATCATCAACGCTCAGACTAAATTACTGAAGTTAGAAAATTGGGGGTGGAATTTTGTATGAAAATTCGTCATTTTTCAAGTTATATCCATAAAAATCGGTATTTATGTTGTCGGTTAAAAATAAAGACATACATATGTACGTGTTTCAGGAATATCGGACTTTCTACTCCCAAATGGCGTTAAATAGGGGATGAGATTTTTAAGAATCCAAACGGACGAAATCGCTAGTATCAGCTAGTTTTATTTTAAGCTTTTGCTGTATTATAAATGTCTTTATAAAAAACGCTTTCACTCATAACTCGCAACAAGTGTTTGCGACGTGGAAAGACCGGATATGAGCCAGGGGCGGATATTGCAAGTAGCAGGTAGGCATTCACGGAATAGTGCAAACACAAACTACCCGCGCTTTGTTATGAAATGCAGTAGACAATGATAATACAGTATAGACGTATTGTCACAGTATAATAATCTTCATATTATGAACGCTACGCGCCACAAACTGTCGAGTGTAGCCCCTTTTCACCTCTTTAGTAGTCTTTAGGTATAGAATTTCAAAGAATCTATAATTTAAGAAAAATTAAAACGACTTAAAAATTGAAACACTGCACCTAACTAAGTATATTTAGATAAAAATCATTAACTGAAAACATGTAAATTCATTTTAAAAATATACTTAATTCATTTTTTTTTAATTATGTTCACCTACCTAGTGAACGCGTTCACATTTTTAAGTTTTAAACTGATATTTAAAAGTAATTTTGACGCCAAAAGTAAAAGTTTTTACAGTGAAAATATTGGTATACCTATCGACTGAAATTTTTTTGCTTGCCCGAGTTACCTAAATAATAAAGTTAACTAAGACGTTTCCGGACAAAAACGTTAGGAACATTTTTATTTAACTACTAGAGGATGCCCGCGACTTCGTCCGCGGGGAGTTAGGTTTTAAAAATGCCGCGGGAACTCTTTGTGTTTCCTAAGCTTCTTCTTTGAGCTCATACTGTTAAAAGTCGCGCACTAAAATGAAACTACAGTAATGAGTATCAATTTTTAATTGCTCTTTCCCATAACTAAATTTTTCCCAATGAAAGTCCCATCAAAATCGGTCCAGCATTTCGGAGACAGTTAAACACAAATTGTAATGCACCCCAGATGATAATCCGGACGTTTAAAGGTTCCTGAGCAAACCGGGTTCCAAGTTATGTGGAATACTGAGAGTTGTGAAGGCTGTAATTTCTGAACTACAAAATTAATGACCTTGTAGGGTGACGATACCAATAAATGACTGGGTACCAATAGATGAACAAATCACAGTTTTTATTTAATTATAAGAATTAGGCACTAACTACGGCTTTTGTTGTATTTTTTCTCGAAGCGGCAACACCATACGCTTCTTTCTAAATTAACAAGCAGTGTCTAAACTAATCAGTCACCCCCCTGGACTTCAACAAGTGCGCATGTTACCCGTTCTTTGAGTTTTTGTATGGAGAACGTGCTAAGGCGAGTCTTCCACTTTCCTAAGCTTGTAAGTGTATTGCCGATGCATTTATATTAATAAGCCCCAAGTAAATATTTTCCAATAAACTACATTATTATCTTAATTAGAAAATCAACCAAAATATGTTCTTTTCCATCAGGTTTTTTAGAAATAGAGTGTTCATCTAATGGTTTCTAAACGACGTTCAAATCTTAATTATGAACGGCCGTTCAGAATAAGCATGACCCACTAAAATTGGTTTTAATATTGTAATTCTTGTATATGGTTTTTACTGATGTTGTGGGTTTTTTTTAACTGCATTATATACTGAATACTATTTACCAATACTTGAATATAGGTTCATTAGACAAAAATCACTTTTTTATCATATTCTTATTTCAGGTGTTCATAAATTATTCTGAATGTTGTATTAATGAACCAAGTACTTTGTCCGTTCATAATTGAAACGAAAGACTTATTATGACCACTTGTTTTGATACCTGTTTTATTGTTGTGGTAGGTAATTAATAACAGATATTTAGGGTTCTTCAATAATAAATGTAAACCAATATTACTGACCCGTTCTTCAAGATGAATGCCTTAGATTTTAGATTGTAGGGCATGTATAATGATCGTCGTCGTCGTCGTCGTCCTCAACCGATAGACGTCCACTGTTGGACATATGTCTCTTGTAGAGACTTCCACACGGCGCGATCTTGTGCCGCCTGTATCCAGCGACTCCCTGCGACTCTTTTGATGTCGTCGGTCCTGCACCTAGTGGGGGGTCTGCCAACACTGCGTTTTCCGGTGCGAGGTCGCCATTCTACCACCTTGGGACCCCAACGTCTTTCGGTTTTTCGGACTATGTGTAATGACCGTTTATTTAATACTTACCTGTTTTATTGTTGTGGTGAATAAGAACAGATATTTAGGGTCCTTCTATCTATAATATAATAAAACTGTAACAGATCCAATTCTGTACATTGAAGATATTTTGAAAATTTTTATTGGAGGGCACTCTATAATCGATACTGAAACCAAAACTGCAATTTGTTTCATTTTTGTCTGTCTGTCTGTCTTTCTGTCTGTCTGTCTGTCTGTCTGTCTGTCTGTCTGTATCTTGGCCGCGCATCACGCCGAAACTACTGAATGGATTCAAATGAAACTTGGTACGATTTGAGTTTATACTCCGAGGTAGGACATAGGATACTTTTTATCCCGGAATTCAGCACGGTTCCCTTGGGAGAGGGGAAGAAAGTTAAAACGTGTATTTAGCTCTAATTCAATAACGGGTACTTCGATTTAACTCATTCTTTTTTTGTTAAAAAGGTAGTACTTTAAATATTGTCCCGTAAATATTTCAAGGCCATAGGTTTTTTATTTCAGAAATGACAGACATTTATTGGGTTCAAATAACTTGAGACCCGGATCTTTGAACGTACGGTTTATTTTAAACTGGTGTGCATTTAGAGTTATGTTTGTCGATCTGTACATTTGTTCCAGCTAATTTCCGAAACAACTAGATCGATTTTGATGGAACTTTCAATGGCAGACAGGTGATGTTATATGGAGTAATTTAGGCTACATTTAGTTTAGGTACAAAAAAGGATTATGGGATCCAATCCGATCCTATATAAAAACCTATATAACCACGCGGACGAAGTCGCGGGGGTCAGCTAGTCAATAATAAAAGTAAACCAATATTGTATATGTATAGTATTGAGCCGTTCTTCAAGATGAATGCCTTACGATTTTAGATTGTCCTATCTATACTAATCTATACTATACTAATAAATAAAATTGAAGTGTCTGTCTGTAATATCGAAATAACTACCTCATATTAAGCTCATATGGTTATTTGAACGATACCATAACCGAATCACACGTTTTTAAAATTTTTGTCTGTCTGTCTGTCTGTCTGTCTGTCTGTCTGTTTGAACGGGCTAATCTTTGGAACGGCTGAACCGATTTTGACGGGACTTTCACATACAAGTAGAGAATTAACCAGGGAGTAACATAGGCTACTTTTTTAACCGACTTTCAAAAAAGGAGGAGTTGTGTTTTTCTACCTATGTACACCGATATCTCCGAGATTTCTGAACCGATTTGCGTAATTTTTTAAGTAATCAATAGAGAAACATTGCGACACTGTCCTACAAAAAATTTGGATTCCAACTCCTCAATCCTGATGCTGTAGGGGGTCTGATCCCCAAAACTAATGGGATTTAGGCATTGTCGGTTATTTAAATTGATATTGGGGATACCAATTAAAGACTTTATTGTTGAATGACCTCGAGTAGGTACATGTCCAACTCCTCAACCCTGATGCTGTAAGGAATTGCATTCCGAAATCGTAAGGATCCCACGGAATTTTTCCGTTTTGTGGACGGGTTACTATTTACTACAGATAGGCTACTTTTTGTTCTGGAAAATCAAAGTTCCCACGAGATTTTTACAAACCTAAATACACACGGGCGAAGCCGTGGGCATCATCTTCTAGTCTTCTTCTTCTCTAGTAAATAAAATTGAAGTGTCTGTCTGTAATTTCGAAATAACTACCACATATTAAGCTCATATGGTTATTTGGACGATACCATAACCGAATCACACGTTTTTAAAATTTTTGTCTGTCTGTCTGTCTGTCTGTCTGTCTGTCTGTCTGTTTGAACGGGCTAATCTTTGGAACGGCTGAACCGATTTTGACGGGACTTTCACATACAAGTAGAGAATTAACCAGGGAGTAACATAGGCTACTTTTTTAACCGACTTTCAAAAAAGGAGGAGTTGTGTTTTTCTACCTATGTACACCGATATCTCCGAGATTTCTGAACCGATTTGCGTAATTTTTTTTTAATCGATAGAGAAACATTGCGACACTGTGCCACAAAAAATTTGGATTCCAACTCCTCAATCCTGATGCTGTAGGGGATCTGATCCCCAACACTAATGGGATTTAGGCACTGTCGGTTATTTAAATTGATGTTGGGGATACCAATTAAAGACTTTATTGTTGAATGACCTCGAGTAGGTACATGTCCAACTCCTCAACCCTGATGCTGTAAGGAATTGCATTCCGAAATCGTAGGGATCCCACGGAATTTTTCCGTTTTGTGGACGGGTTACTACTTACTACAGATAGGCTACTTTTTGTTCTGGAAAATCAAAGTTCCCACGAGATTTTTACAAACCACACGGGCGAAGCCGTGGGCATCATCTAGTTCAAAATAAAAATATTGATTTTGATATTTCGCCTTTTATTTTCGTAGTTCATAAATAGGTCGGATTTTGGTCACAATAAGGAATAGATCAGTCACAATTAGGGCCGAAGGCACTTTTTCAGTATTTTTGCTATTTTAGCCTAGTTTGCGTTAATTTAGAGAAAAATAAAAATTACTACTTAATAAATTAACTATCCTCATTATCATTTAAAGTAAAACATTAAGAATTCAGTTCATATGAGCGTTGGGAAAAATTATAACAAGTTGAATTCCGCTTAATCGTTCATCTATTGGTATCGTCACCCTAGGTAATATTTATGTTATAATCTCTAAAGTAGGTATTTCCTTTCTAACAAAAAAATAGAGCCCGCCATTTCACATTTGTAAGCAGTTAAAAAGTTCAGAAATAGGTGTTTTGTGAGGTCTAGATCGCGTCTTCGCTAATTTCCCATGAGGCGGCTCACCGCGAACCGCAAACTGTGACCATAAACAACCAGCGCGGCGCACAGAGTAGGAACTAGGAAATATACAACTTTGAGTTTCTTTTTTTATTCTAACCGAAAAAATACGAATACAATAGTATGTATAGGTAACTAATTAAGCCTATTTACTTTATTGATGATAACGCCTTATAAATCGATGAACGCCAGCTACACGCACGAAAAAGCATAAAAAGCGACAGAAGCAATGTTTTCTTATGACGTTATCACGTAAAATTATTATCGTCCTTACGGACGTCCACCTCATAGGTGATACCAATTTAATGCAAACAACCGCATTAAAATCGCTCCAGTCGTTTTTGAAAAAAATGGTAACAGTGCCTAACAGAACAGAAAAGGTGCAAGAGTCGTAACTATGTTTTTGTGTACCTAATATCTATATACTAATAAATAAAATTGAAGTGTCTGTCTGTAATTTCGAAATAACTACCTCATATTAAGCTCTTATGGTTATTTGAACTGTACCATAACCGATTCACACGTTTTTAAAATTTTTGTCTGTCTGTCTGTCTGTTTGAACGGGCTAATCTTCGAAACGGCTGAATCGATTTTTACGGGACTTTCACATACAAGTAGAGAATTAACCAGGGAGTAACATAGGCTACTTTTTTAACCGACTTTCAAAAAAGGAGGAGTTGTGTTTTTCTACCTCTCTCTCTCTACCTCTCTTATATCTCCAAGATTTCTGAACCGATTTGCGTAATTTTTTTTTAGTCGATAGAGAAACATTGAGACACTGTCGTACAAAAAATTTGGATTCCAACTCCTCAGTCCTGATGCTGTAGGGGACCTGATCCTCAAAACTAATGGGATTTAGGAACTGTCGGTTATTTAAATTGATATTGGGGGTACCAAGACTTTATCGTTGAATGAACTCGAGTAGCTACATATCCAACTCCTCAACCCTGATGCTGTAAGGAATTGAATTCCGAAATCGTGGGGATCCCACGGGATTTTCTGTTTTGGGGACTATACCTACTTACTACAGATAGGCTACTTTTTTTCTGGAAAATCAAAAGTTCCCACGGGATTTTTATAAACCTAAATCCACACGGGCGAAGCCGTGGGTATCATCTAGTCTACCTATACAAAAAACATATAACTCTTGCACCTTTTCCGCACCTATCCTACCGTCTTTAAGTTTTTTTAGTAGGTAGGTATTTTTCATTTGACGATAATGTTAATGACGATGCAGTAAGGTAACAGCGGGCTAACCTGGAAGGGGTATGATTCCTCCGGTTGTTATGCAAGATTTCACCGGAACACTAACTCGCCATTACCGATAGACAACCATAGCGCCGAAGCCTCCCATCAGACCAGACAAGAGGCAATTTAGAAATCATAAGTACCTATGAAATTCCCAAATTGCCACTGGCAGCCCTCCCGCTTATAAGATCACAGCGCTCACCCCCAAGGAATAGTCACTATCATCGCTGGATAGTGCAAAGCTGCGTAACTAACAATAATAACTAGATTGTTAGCTTGTGGCTCTATAAAAGAAAAATCAAGACTCTGCTGCTCTTTTAAAATGTGTTTTAAGTTTTATGGTTTTTACACAATGTTGGAAATGTAATGGCAAATCATATTTAATATGCTCTCAGAGACATAAAGACCTAATTTGGACTTCCAATGTTGATCACCCATCCAATCACAGATTCGGGTCAACGTTGCTTAACCATCGCAATCGACTGATATGCAGTCGCTAGACCACACGTCCCTTTAACTAGCTAATAGTAAAATAGCAGCAGATGCATTCCACCAGCCAATTTATAAAGGATCATTCCCAAAAGCCTACAGAACTGAATTTCTATACTTTTCTATCTGTACAGAGGCACTGCATTCGAACTGCAGAATTGCAATTTGTATTCAGTTCTATTGTAATTGACTGCATTGCAACTATCAACTGATTGAGCCAGTCTGTGTGTTTGCAGTTTGCAGTGTTAGTGTGTGATGCACCGTTTTAATACAACAGACTGTTATCACACGAGTAGATATTATACAGAGAGAAAGCTACCTACAAGCGGCCCGCTGTAAGTACACTCACACATAGCGCCGCTCACGCACACACGAGCTCTCACCAACGGTTCACGTACGCTCCGCTGGTAGGACAGTTGGTAAACAAGCGACAGGGCTGTGGGTCGTGCGCACTTTTCCAATCTCTTTTTTTGTGTACCCTAGAGATCAAGTGAAGTAAGTATACCTACCTTTACATATCTATACAATAAAATTAATGAAATGAAATTAATTGAAATGACATGAATTTATTTATTGTAGGATAGTATGTGCCACTTATGATACTATGTCAAGACTCTACTACTGGTTAAGCAGCATTCTAATGCAGATTCTACTGAATAGAATAATTGAGTAATAACATTGCCAGGTACAACCCGTTTACTAAAAGATTGGACCTGGCGTCGATGACGTCACTGCGACGCATGGGTACGGTGTGCAAAAAAGCATCATTAAGAATATTTAGGTATTGTATGAAACTTAAATGTTTGTGAAAAACTCTGGGTATGCTGTGTTAGTATTGTCTTGCGAGCGAGCGAGTCAAAGCAACTTGGCAGCGAGGTCCTATCTTTTAGTAAACGGGTTGTAAGTTAAAATGTGTTATAGATCCTCTATGCAACGGGCCATCGCGATGGGCCTATCTAAGGTACCTATCTAAATAAATAATTAAATAAATACTCACACATACACACACGGCCGTCTATTCCTAAAGTAGGCAACTTCATGCCTGTGTTATAGGTAATAGCCAACTGATAGACATATTTACATATAAATACATATATATATTTTATATATAATATAATAAAACTGTAACAGATCCAATTCTGTACATTGAAGATATTTTGAAAATTTTTATTGGAGGGCACTCTATAATCGATACTGAAGCCAAAACTGCATTTTTTTTCATTTTTGTCTGTCTGTCTGTCTGTCTGTCTGTCTGTATCTTGGCCGCGCATCACGCCGAAACTACTGAATGGATTCGAATGAAACTTGGTACGATATGAGTTTATACTCCAAGGTAGGACATAGGATACTTTTTATCCCAAAATTCAGTACGGTTCCCTTGGGAGAGGGGAAGAAAGTTAAAACGTATATTTAGCTGTAATTCATTAACGCGTAGTTCGATTTAACTTATTCTTTTTTTATTAGAAAGGTAGTACTTTAAGTATTGTCCCGTAAATATTTCAAGGTCATAGGTTTTTTAGTTCAGAAATGACAGACATTTATTGGGTTCAAATAACTTGGGACCCGGATCTTTGAACGTACTGCTTATTTTAAACTGGTGTGCGATTAAATTTATGTTTGTCGATCTGTCTATTTGTTCCAGCTAATTTCCGAAACGGCTGGATCGATTTTGACGGAACTTTCAATGGCAGATAAGTAATGTTATATGGAGTAACTTAGGCTACATTTAGTTTTGGTACAAAAAAGGATTATGGGATCCAATCCGATCCTATATAAAAACGTATATCCATGCGGACGAAGTCGCGGGGGTCAGCTAGTATTTTATATAAAGGTATATATATGTACATACATATTATAAATACACCCAGACTCGGGGCGGGAATCGAACCCGCGACCACGGAACGGAAGGCAGGGTCACTGCCAACCGCGCTAACGGGTCATTCTAAGTAACTAGGTACTTAATTCATTCAATTCACTAAAGTAAGTAAGTATCTAGATTCTAGGTACTGTCACTAGGGATATCTACGCACGTGCTATCACACTTATTTTTAGTAAGTATCTGTTCATAAAAATGTCTACGGTTTTATAATCTACTACCTACCTAAGTAACTAGGTATTTAATTCATTTATTTTACTAAAGTAAGTATCTAAGTACTATCACTAGGGACATCTACGCATGTGCTATTACACTGACTTTTAGTAGGTACCTACTACCTACCTAAGTAACTAGGTACTTAATTCATTCATTTTACTAAAGTATCTAGTTCTGTCACTAGGGATATCTATGCATGTGCTATCACACTTAGTTTTAGTAAGTACCTACTACATACCTAAGTAACTAGGTACTTAATTTACAAAAGTAAGTAAGTATGTAGATACTATCGCTAGGGATATCTACGCATGTGCTATTACATAATATACTTTTAGTAGGTACCTAATAAAAGTACTAAAAGTACCTACCTAAGTAACTATATAACTTATATATACTATAGTAATATAATATAAAAACATATTTTTCCAATGATTATTACATATCTTGCTATATTATGTATACTAGTATATAATATTTTTATTTTTACCCATAATTAATTTTTCACATGCAACAGGTGACAACCCTATCAGAATAGGTATAAATTTTGGACGTTCTTAGGTAGCTTTTCCTCTGTATAATATCTACTCGTGTGCTGTTATAATGGACAACATAATAATCAAACAGGATTTAAACTGCTATTTAGCAGTCCGTCTGTCTAAACACTTAGAAATTCTTAAATCATGTAACAGAACACAAATTAAAAGAAGCTGAATTAGGTATAACTTAATTTATTATTTTAACATCTTAATTATTACATATTTATTACACATTAATTTATTTCCAAATTAAGTTGACTCCTATGCAACATCTGGAACAAAAAATTTAAATTTAATAAATAAAAATCAGAATATTTTATTCTGCTTGGTAAAAAATAAAAAATCTGTTTAAATTCAAACATATCCCATAAAAATGAGTTCAAAAATATCACATTATATCAATTATTTTAGCATAGGCCATCAGGGAATTCCAGTGCCTAAGTCAAATCTCCATCATCTGACACATCTTCAACAAAGAAAACCTTAAGACGAGTATCTTGCAAGCATGCCGCTAGTCTTGTGTCAATGATTAACGATTCGGTCATTTGATCCGGGTCTCTTAAAAGTATTGGTGATTGCAATCATTTTGTATGATGCAGCTCAATCGATCGGCAAGTTATCAGATGAAACTAAAAAATATATTGATTACAGATACATTCACTATGCCCTTATTCTTCCTTGCCGTCATATTGGCACCTGTACTTTACTTGCTCTATTTCATAGTGTTTAGGGTTTATTAGTGTGTGAACTCAATGGTGCCAACATGACAGCAGGAGACAAATTATAGTGAACGTCTGTATGTGAATGGGTCACAAATGAAATGAACCTGGAGCCATTGATTGAGCCATGGTCACAAATGAAACAAACCAAATGACTCAGGTGTAGCACTAACTAATACTCATAAAGAGAATGAACGATTGATACAGGCCTACATGCAGCAAGCAAAACGTTTGATTCTTATTGGAATAGTAACTATCTATAGTCAGTAAAATTTTGTAGACACACTCTAGAAACTTAGCTAGAAACTAATATCTAAGTGTCTGTCGAATTTCAGTTTCAAAGTTACACAATCAGAAAAAGGAGATCCAACTTTATGTACTTGGCAAGGTAAATCAGTTTTAATACTATTCGAAAAACGCAGAAACGCAGAAAATATTCAGCATATGAACTATTGTTTTCAAGGTGACAGGACAGGATTGTATCCGATAGCAAATCTGGTAGATGATGATCCTTACCATGTTTATTTGGAACTGTTTGCGCTGATGTAGTGATAAAGGATGACCAGTAAGAAGATCGATACGCCCAGAATGTTCGAGAACACAGCCAGCTGGATATCCGTGATCATTATTATGTCTATATTTACGCTTTATTTCTTCAAAAATCTGAAACAATCGTAAAAACATCTTGGTGAACCGGCGTCTAGATTTACGTGTTCAATCTGCAAATAACTCATGTTATCCAGTTATTATTAATTGTCCATAGTTAGTATATTTCTTAATTTCTTAATAATTAATAAGCTCGAATGGTATTGTTTAAAATTAATAAATCTACTTACAAAATAAATCAATGATCGCAAGCACAGATACAAATTGCAAATTGGCAATTTGCAATGCAAATTGCAAGCAAAGCATTGAGAATACACGTCACCTTATTTTTTGTTTATAGTCTGTGCATTGTGCAACTCACAAGTCACAGACCACGAAAAATATTAGCAAAACCCATAGAGATAATAATAATAAGGATAATAATAATAAGTAGAGTAGGCATACCTACCTTAAAAACGTGCCAAAAATACACTCACACACGCACAATCCTGTAACATAAAATGGCGCGTGTTCATTGTGATGTCTCAAGTTGTGCGTGTGTGAGTGTTCATGTATACATTTTAGGGAGGCCATCTTAAGGGAAGTTGCAATAAATTTTCTGCCACGATCTGTTTTATTATTATGTTTAAAAATGTAGTGTTGTCTCTTACACACTTATGAAAATTTTGATAAGCTTAAGCTATTTTCCGATCCACTATTTTCTATAGGACATTATGCCAAGTCCTCTTCTATAGGTTCATGGCAAAACCCATATATAAACCCTACAGACTCACGCCGAGAACCCCCGAGAACACCCGAGAAGCGTGAATGTGAGGAGCTAAGATATTGTAATATATACTCTAAATAGATGTCAAGTTTACATCTGTCTGTGGTCACAAGTTTTTTAATGACACTTGACGATGACACGTGACGTGCTAGTGATGTAACTATCGATATTTTGACTGTGAGGATCTATAGGGACACAAATACAATATGCGTGTTTAAATATGTGGACCATACTCTAATATTACATTATGCGAAAGTATGTCTTTCTGTCTTTTACCTTTTCAGGGCCCATCCGATTTGGACGAAATTTTGTACACAGACAGCTTGCATCCCGGGAACCGATATCTAAGGCTACTTTTGTCTTGCAGTATCAAAGCGTTCCTACAAGATTAATAAAATAAAAACCTAAGCTCACGTGAATGAAGTCTCGGGCATCATCTTGTTAGGAAATACAAGAATAATATGTTTCATATTATAGTATATTTTTAACCGACTTAAAAAAAGGAGGTTGTATGTATGTATATAAGTATGTTCGCGATTATCTCCGCAACTAATGAACCGATTTTGATGATTTTTTCACTATCATACTCTACATACTTTCAGAAAGGTTTTAGTGTACACATCGAAAAATATACATATATATATAAAAAACACAAAATATATGTACATATCCTTCTAGAACCTTTGTTGTGCCTTCTAGAACTGAAATAAAATCGAGTCTTTTTGGAGTCGATGAAACTTTATAAACGGTGTTTCGAAAATACGATCATACAAGCTATTTTTAAGAAAAATTAAACCGACTTCGGTCCAGCAATCTCAGAGGAACCGCGGTGCACCAGTCAAAAATATTAGTGACATGTGGGTACATTTATGCGTGTAACTTCGCACATACGAATGGTAACTAGGTGTGTTATACATATACTAAAACCTTCCTGAAAGTTCTATGTAGATTACAATAGTGAATTGTTTTGTCTCGAAATACAAAATATTAAACCTATTTATATTAATAGGTAGTAATATTATACTTCGTGCAATTTGCACATTGCACACGTTGCACATTGCACGAAGAACCGATGGACGTTGGGGTCCCAAGGTGCTTGAATGGCGACCTCGCACCAGCAAAGGAAGCGTAGGTAGACCCCCCCACTCGATGGACAGACGATCTCAAGCGAGTCGCTGGTAGCCGCTGGAATCAGGCGGCACAAGATCGTGTGCTGTGGCACAGAATAATAACTAGTACCTAAAGGTACAGAAGCCTTACTTCGCAATGGTTTTTAAAGAAATATGTACTCAATTTGATAAACAATATGATTTAATTTAGCTCGCGTTCCAGTCAAGCACGTGTTCATTTACGTACCTACCAAATTTTTTTCGAGGGAATATGGGCCTTAATTCACTGGACTACGGTTCATAATAGGTTATACGTGGTTATACGTTTGAAAGATCCGCGGACTCTAGGGTTGCTTACTTCGAGGTGACTTCGAGAAACTACTTACGCCATCTAGCGCTTTCTACTTTTAGGGTATTGGAATAGTACTTTGTTCAACAAGGGGAGAAAGGGTTTGTAGTTTAAATTAATTTCATTTCAAATAGGAATATAATGTAATCCAATCAAAGTAGATTTTACCTGGCAGCGTCTTTAGGCAACCAAAAAAAAGTTAAATTTCGATCACGATCGAAGCACAGTATCTTTTTGCTTTTTTCGTTTTGTGTCCATCTTGCAACTATCGAGAAAGTTGTACGTGTCGAACAAATAGCGCGCGCGTGCGTCTTTCTTCGCTTGTGGCAGCCTACTAGATTTGCCGTTGCGCAACGGCCACCGCCTGTAGGTATGTTTTTAATACCTACACGCGGAGTGACACAGGCCTGGCTGTGGCGATCCTTGCAAGAGACCTATGTCCAGCAGTGGACGTCCATTGTTTGAAACGAACGAACGAACGAACGAATATTATACACTTACTAAATTTCTTTGAACATTAATGTTTATACGTCGTTTATTACGTTTATTACGTTTAATGTTAACGGAGTTAATGTGCGAATAGAAACTTCATTGGCGGAATTTTCTTCTGCATTACAGACATCCATTGGTAACGGTTCTCTTGCCTTAAATTAAAAAAATCAGACGTGGTAGAACATTTTTCACGTTTCGCTTCAGCGTTTTTCATACACCAATAATAGCTTTTAGGGTAAACCTTTTAAAACGTGCCGCCTTGATATGGGTTATGGGATGGGGGGAGGGAGAGGGTAAATCATCCAGTGTTGAGGTTAGAATTGATTTTCGTTGTTTTCTTGAAAACGATGAATTACCTTATTATAAGAGTGTTAGCATTATACTCGTGGACCAAACATCTATCACTAATGACTATTTTATCTCTGAATTCGTGCCAAAGACTATTAAGTCCAACCGTAGTATTTGCATGTATTTTGCACCTTCACACAACACTAGCATGAAATTATGGTATTATTACAAATATTTGATATTATTATAATTACCAATGTGTCTATATGCGGCAAAAATAATAGCGTTTGCTTTTAAGCGCCTCCATTTTAAATTGTTTTTGGGCACAAATCAATTAAGTGTGAAGTGTTTTGAACAAATATGACTGTGTTTCTGCGATGTCCAATATTGCGGTCTTATTCTTTGTGCCCATTCATTTCTTATTTTTGGGTTCTTTGGAAATCTGTAACAAATAAAAATTTAGCGATCATGATACAACAATCTAGCACGCGGAAATACACGTAAGTATTCATTGTGTGTAGTGGCTACGGAATCTAATGTTCAAAAATTAAAAAAAAACCCCGACATTCACCATTTTTTGATCGCGGCCATCTTGGATTTGCATGGTGTTATTCTACTAGTCAAGCCCTTTCATTTGATACCCATATTAACGGAGTTGTGAAAAATAAATAATCTACCATTTTGTAGCGGCGGCCATCTTGCAGCGATTTTCATCAAAATAGCTGACAACACTTTCGACTAATTCACCTTTCAAACAAAAAAACCGCGTTCAAATCGGTTCACCCGTTTTAACGCTACAGAGGAACAGACAGACAGACAGACACACACACATACACACACACACAACACACACACACACAGACACATCAAACTTAACACCCCGTCGTTTTTGCGTCGGAGGTTAAAAATTTTATCGCACGTAATCGATATGCAATTTTAGTACATCACTATGCTAAAAAACATAACCTTTATTAGTCAACAGAAAATATTTAAAAAATAGGCAAAAATCGGTGTAGAATTGAACACGATGACGATTTCCAAAAACTACAAATAACGTTACATAATTTTAGATTATATTTACATACAAAACTATCAAAACTCACCGATGAAATGATAATGTTTCTTTAAAATTTTCTTTTCGGCCCCTATAGGAATTACATTCTTTCACAGCACAGGACATTATAATAAAACTACGGAAAATTTATCAAAAATAACTTAAGATCAAACATTTATAAATTCTTGGAAGAAGAACACCAAAATAATAAAAAATTATCAGCCTCGTAATGTATGTTTTTGGAAAATTATGATGCGACTAAATTCAATGGTCAATTGACATAAAACATGCAAAAACAATATCTAAACAATCCATAAAGTAATGATGGTTTATGAGACGTACCTATTTAATTTGGTAGGATTAAATTTATTAAAATTTAACAAATAAGTCCATTTGACAATCAATTTAGTGACATGCTTAGAAATAATAAAAAGCAAGTGCGATTCGGTGTTTCATTTACACCTATACAGGAGTCATTTAGGTTAGGTGAGTACAATAACTGTACCTCAAGTTAATTTTTAGCTTCAGATCTCTCAGTTAATAGATCAATGGTGAGGAGTTTCTCGCCGTCTCGTTCTCGCGCTCGCCTGTTCTCCTTATCTCTATGCTTTCATTTTTGAGTCAATCACGTCAAATCTAAAATCTAAATAATTTAGTCCTGTCAAGTGTCACCTGTGATTTAGTCTGTGATGTTCCTGGTCTGTGCATGAATTATCTCTATGGGATCCTATATGTTATTGGTCTGTGGTCTGTGTCTGTGGTGTCTGTGATTTAGCGTGGTTGACGGCTGACGCCTACATAACGGTTGAATAATTTTATTTGAATAGTATCAGTTTTCAATTTAATTTATAAAAAATAAAAATTTAACGATTTATTACCAAATACCAGTTAAATTATAAATTTTTTAGAATGTACTTAGCGTCCGTTAGTTCACGTTTGCTACTTCACGACACAAGCAGCTGGGATTTAAAGATAGGTAACGGGTGTTGCGATGGTATTTTAAGGGATATATCTTGGAGCGACGATAGTAAATACATTTTACAGGTAATTAATACCCTTAAAATGTTTAATTCCTCTTTAACTACAATGTATTACATAACAGCTAGCTGATGCCTGTAACTTCGGTTGCATTGATTTTTTTAAATCTCGTAAGAACTCTGAATTTCTATGATAAGTATTCTCCATGTCTATCTCTATAATCTATATCTTTGCTTTGATTATATTTGTTTTTCAAAATAGCGGTCACCAAAAGTCAGCCTTTGATTATCGATAGTTTTCCTATTTTGCAAGCCTGCACTGCACTGCTGGGCACAGGCCTCCTCTCATAGAGGAGAGAGGGATTTAGAGCTTAGACCCACCACGCTGCTCCAATGCGGATTGGCGGGCTTTAACGACTATTGTCACATGATAGTGATAGTAACCGAGACCGACTGCTTAACGTGCTCTCCGAGGCACGGGGGTGAAACACCACCAACTACCAGGCTAGCACTGAGGATTTCTCGACAGAAAAACCCAATACCTAACAATTATTTGCCCGACCCGGGAATCAAACCTGGGACCTCATGATCTGCAGTTGAATACGCTAGCCACTAGACCAACGAGGCAGTTACATAGGCAACAGTGTAGGAACTAGAATTAACCAATTATAACTCTAAAATTTGTCTAATAATCTTTAATTTAATTTTCTTCAATTTACAGGTTAATTCAGCAGGAATAGTTGAAATTTTAAGTCCAATAGATCATGAAGTCCGAAGTTTACAACACATTCCATTAAAAGACACCTGGTCAGCGAGCTTCCACAGCGACGGCCACAGAAATGTTGCAGTTGGCACAAAAAGCGGCAATGTAAAAATATGGGACACAAAAATGAAAACAATCACCAAAACATTTCCAACCCCCTCTCATCCATCATGTGTGCAAATCCTCAGTTTTAATGCTAATAATGCAAATATAGCGGCAACAATGGCGAATGGAGACACAATAATCTATGGTACTGTTTCATACATCCCAGTTCAAACTGTTAAACTGGCCTGCTCTAAAAGCATTTCTGCTATGAAGTTTCACCATGACTCGCGATCATTAATAGGATTTGCCACTGAAGAAGGTCACGTCATACTCAAAGACATAACAAGTAATAAGGATAAAGCATCTTTTAAAAATATTCACGCCTCGCCTGTCAGCGATATTGCATTCTCACTTATAAACAAAGATGTGATGCTGTCCAGTGGCTATGACAAAATTATACAAGTGTATGACATAAGACTACAAAAGATTGTATCTATGGTAAAAACTGCACACGCTTTAACATCTATAGCGATCAACGCAGATAATCAAGTTGCACTTGGAAGTAAAAATGGTGATGTTCTCGTGTATGACCTAAGAGATTTAAATGGGCCTTTAAAAATACTAAAAGAACACAATCAACAAGTCAATAAAGTAGCATTTCAACCGGCAAGAAAGAAGTTGTTAACTGATATAAGCCTTAAAGAGGAAGTTGAGATAGTTTCTCTTCAAAAGATTAAAACGCCCACCGCTGGAAGATCATCGGACATATTTTTCTTGAATGACACACCACCAAGCCATAATGTTCGATTCTCTAATATAGACGCTGATAACAGCGCTGACAAGAGCTCATTTCTCTTAACTGTTGGTTTAGATAGATCTAATAATTTTGATAACAACCTTGATTTAGATTTTGTGCAAAACAGTGAGAAGAATGAAGTAAGAATCAATACAGAAAGAAACATGACTAAAGTTTCCACACCAATTAATAACAGTGCGGGTGAAAATTTTGTCGTTCCATCACCACTGTTCATTCCAAATATTACTCCAAATGGTGGACAACCAGTGGACCAACATGTTATCAAAGTTCTGAATAGTAATGTGATGGATGTCAAACTACCGGGTAATGTCCAAGCAGCTAACAATCTAGACTCAAAAGTTGATGAATTGAAAGATTACATTGATTTAGATTTTGGGCAAAACAGTGAGAAGAATGAAGTAAGAATCAATACAGAAAGAAACATGACTAAAGTTTCCACACCGGTAAATAACAGTGCGGATGAAAATTTTGTCGTTCCTTCACCACTGTTCATTCCAAATAGTACTCCAAATAGTGGACCAGTGGACCCACATGATAACCAAGATCTGAATGGTCATGTGAAGGACATCAAACTATCGGGTAATGTCCAAGCAGCTAACAATATAGACTCAGAAGTTGTCGATGATTTGAAATATTACATTTCAGATGTTGCGGATGAAAACAAGGACTATTTCCTTCATATCATGATGGCTTTGACTAAACAAAAGTTATATTTCGAAAAACAGTTTAACATGTTAAATCGGCATGTACACAACTTAGAACAAACCCAAAATGCATTAGTCGAAGCCAACAGAACACTTGTTCTCCAGGTGGAACAATTGAAAATGCAACAAAATAATATTTACAATAATTACAATCCATAATATTATTATAAAAGCGAAAGTGTGTCTGTCTGTCTGTCTATCTACTATCTTTCCATGACACAACAATTTAACCGATTTTGATGAAATTTGGTACTTAATGAAGCTAGTTTACATCCCGGGGACGGACATGGGCTACTTTTTATCCCAGAAAATTAAAAGAGTTCCCACAGGATTCTTACAGGCCCATCTGTTTAACTGATTTGTATGAAATTGTATCAAATGAGCTTGAGTGAGCGGGAAATTGACATAGGCAACTTTTTATCACAGAAAATCAAAGAGTTCCCACAGGATTTTTTAAAACCTAAATCCATGCGGATGAAGTCGCGGACATCTTCTAGTACTGAATGAAACCTATTGAAAAAAAAAAAAGAATTTTATTCCAAATAGTATTTAAATTATTAAGCTTTAAAATATTAAAAAAAGAATCCTTATTAGTAGTGGTCTATATTTAGAGTTAATACTTACTTAATCATTTTATATTTTCTGTTGTATTTTTATTTTTGTGCCTATTTATTAAACCATTAATATTCTTAATCAATAATGTATGTATTTTGTGCCATGTAATTAGATAAATATAATAGTTTTCAGTAAATTGTACCTAAATTATAATACTCATCATCATCATCATGATCAACCCATTACCGGCTCACTACAGAGCACGGGTCTCCTCTCAGAGTGAGAAGGGTTTTGGCCATAGTCTACCACTCTGGCCAAGCGGATTGGCAGACTTCACACACCTTTGAGAACGTTATGGAGAACTCTCAGGCATGCAGGTTTCCTCACGATGTTTTCCTTCACCGTTAAAGCAAGTGATATTCAAATACTTAAAACGCACATAACTCCGAAAAGTTAGAGGTGCGTGCCCGGGATCGAACCCACGACCTCCAATTAGAAGTCGGTCGTCCTAACCACTATGCTGTCACAGCTTTTATTTATCTATATCTATTACTAATAAATAAAATTGAAGTGTCTGTCTGTAATTTCGAAATAACTACCACATATTAAGCTCATATGGTTATTTGGACGATACCATAACCGAATCACACGTTTTTAAAATTTTTGTCTGTCTGTCTGTCTGTTTGAACGGGCTAATCTTCGAAACGCCTGAACCGATTTTGACGGGACTTTCACAGACAAGTAGAGGATTAACCAAGGAGTAACATAGGTTACTTTTTTAACCGACTTTCAAAAAAGGAGTTGTGTTGAAATCGGTAAAAAACGCCCTGATAGGTATTTTCGCTGCGCACGACGGCCGACGCACGCTCGCGCTGCATGGAACTCCCCGCGCCGCGCGCCGCGCGCCCCTGTGCCCTGCTCCCGTCGTACGCGGTACCGCGGTACGCCGACGCGCGGCGGGGGGCGGGTGGACCAGAAATCTACTTATCCCTCAGGATTTGTGAAAAACCGAAATTCACGCGGGCGAAGCCGCGAGCAAAAGCTAGTTTAATTATAATACTGGTTTCATGTAATTTAATAATAATCTATACTAATAAATAAAATTGAAGTGTCTGTCTGTAATATCGAAATAACTACCTCATATTAAGCTCATATGGTTATTTGAACGCTACCATAACCGAATCACACGTTTTTAAAATTTTTGTCTGTCTGTCTGTCTGTCTGTCTGTTTGAACGGGCTAATCTTCGGAACGGCTGAACCGATTTTGACGGGACCTTCACATACAAGTAGAGAATTAACCAGGGAGTAACATAGGCTACTTTTTTAACCGACTTTCAAAAAAGGAGGAGTTGTGTTTTTCTACCTATGTACACCGATATCTCCGAGATTTCTGAACCGATTTGCGTAATTTTTTTTTTAATCGATAGAGAAACATTGCGACCCTGTTCTATAAAAAAATTGGATTCCAACTCCTCAATCCTGATGCTGTAGGGGATCTAATCCCCAAAACTAATGGGTTTTAGAAACTTTCGGTTATTTAAATTGATTAAAGACTTTATCGTTGAATGAACTCGAGTAGGTACATATCCAACTCCTCAACCCTGATGCTGTAAGGAATTGTATTCCGAAATCGTGGGGATCCCACGGGATTTTTCCGTTTTGGGGACGGGTTTCTACAGAGCTACTTTTTGTTCTGGAAAATCAAAAGTTCCCACGGGATTTTTAAAAACCTTTTTAAAATCCACACGGGCGAAGCCGTGGGCATCATCTAGTAACTAATAAGAAAAATTATACCTATGTACCTAACTGTGTTAATAAATGTGTTAACTAAAGTTCACAAGATTTTTAATGCACCTAACAAAGAGTTCCATAGAGGGAGTAACGCGAGCAAGCAATACGCGACAACACGGCCGCGGCCCGCGACTACTGCCAGTGTGTGCGTGACTCGGTAAGCGCGGCGTGTACAATACAACCTCGAATCGCAAAAATGTGTGCGCCTATAGGGATACCAGGTATTTTCAGGCACAGGCCAGCAGGCACAATTGCACAATTTTTATAGATAAATCAAGTATGGTAAAATTTTGTTTTTATTAATTATTTATCTTTAATCTACGTGTGTGTAAAACTGTTTGTTTAATGTAAATCAATAGTTTGCCATGGAAACAGCATTAGTAATTACTTGGTAACAGAATATTCATTAGGTATGTATCTCATTATCTAAATATCGGCTTGACCGATTCTGATGGAATTTTTGGGGTGTGTTTGTGTGGGTAAGAAGATAGTTTGTATCTACAATTGGACCCGGTAGGTGGTGCTGCAGTCAGGTTCTAGGATTTTTATTTATTACGAACAAATTTTGTTGTTTGTAAGTTTCATGTCCCTGGGGTTTAGATTCATAATACCTAATTGAATCCGGTAGGTGGCGCTGCAAATTTCTAGATACTAAATAAAAATTATTTCTTGATTTAGTCAAATACTTTTATAATACGTTTCCAACAGTCGTCATGTCGTGTCCTTCTGATGACAGCTGTCCAGCGATGTCTTATTATTGGATCCGTTGGAAATCTACATTAAGTAAAGATCGACCAGAATCTCATGAAAAATAGGGAAATTAAATTTTGTAGTAAGCAACACTAGGTTCACTCGGCTGCCCTAGTGATAAACAAAGTAATTACCTACATTCAGAACACCTTACCTGGGATCGTTTCACGAAACGACAAATCAAGCAACTGCATTTTAAATACAAAAACAAAGTAATCAACATCCAATTACTTTGTGTTGGGCTTGTTGTTTACTTGGTTTTTGCATTTATATTCCGGGTTAGTGAGGGCAGTTACTTTGTTTGGGCAATTTAAATTTCAGTAAACGGTTCAAGTTATTTGAAATATTAAACTGTAAAAAACTACTCGACATAAAACTTTTGTTAATGCAAAAAGTCAATTTCACAAAAAAATGACAGTTACTTTGTTTATCGCTAGGGCAGCCGTAGTGTTGCTAACCTTGGAATTTCATTTCCCTATTTTTCATGAGATTCTGGTCGATCTATATTAATAACTAGATGATGCCCACGGCTTCGCCCGTGTGGATTTAGGTTTTTAAAAATCCCGTGGGAACTTTTGATTTTCCAGAACAAAAAGTAGCTTATCTGTAGAAACCCGTCCCCAAAACGGAAAAATCCCGTGGGATCCCCACGATTTCGGAATACAATTCCTTACAGCATCAGGGTTGAGGAGTTGGATATGTACCTACTCGAGTTCATTCAACGATAAAGTCTTTAATTGGTACCCCCAATATCAATTTAAATAACCGAAAGTTTCTAAAACCCATTAGTTTTTTGGATTAGGTCCCCTACAGCATCAGGATTGAGGAGTTGGAATCCAAATTTTTTATAGAACAGGGTCGCAATGTTTCTCTATCGATTAAAAAAAAAATTACGCAAATCGGTACAGAAATCTCGGAGATATCGGTGTACATAGGTAGAAAAACACAACTCCTCCTTTTTTGAAAGTCGGTTAAAAAAGTAGCCTATGTTACTCCCTGGTTAATTCTCTACTTGTATGTGAAGGTCCCGTCAAAATCGGTTCAGCCGTTCCGAAGATTAGCCCGTTCAAACAGACAGACAGACAGACGATACCTAATCTAAGCATGTGTGAGTGTATTTTTGACACGTTTTTAAAGTAGGTATGGCTGCTCCATTCATAGAGATAATAATAATAAGTAGAGTAGGCATACCTACCTTAAAAACGTGCCAAAAATACACTCACACACGCACAATCCTACAACTAAAATGGCGCGTGTTCATTGTGATGTCTCAAGTTGTGCGTGTGTGAGTGTTCATGTATACATTTTAGGGAGGCCATCTTAAGGGAAGTGCAATAAAATTTCTGCCACGATCTGTTTTATTGTTATGTTTAAAAATGTAGTGTTGTCTCTTACACACTTATGAAAATTTTGATAAGCTTAAGCTATTTTCCGATCCACTATTTTATATAGGACATTATGCCAAGTCCACTTCTATAGGTTCATGGCTCCATTAGTCTATCTCTATGAGTCAAACACATTGACTCAATGGTCAAACACATGTCAAACAACATTTATTTATTTTTCGTTGGCTATGTCAAACACTTGTCAAAGATCCGTTGAACTTTTATAGGTTATTTTGATTAATATGCTATTTTTTTAAATAGAAAAGGCTTAAAAATGAGTGAATTATCAACGACCAATTTATTTGAATCGCAAACAATTATAGCCGATCACAAAGACCTTATTCACGATGTGGCATACGACTTCTACGGTGAAAGAATGGCTACTTGTTCGAGTGATCAGTACGTAAAGGTAGGATAAGTTATTGCGGTTTTTTCAAACAATGTTTTAGATAATATTTAAAAACAAACTTTGATATATTTGAACGACTATTCTGTTACCATTTCAGGTCATAGTTATCTATATTTTAGTAACGTTATAAAAAGTTTTCTTTCTTCTTTAAATCAATTTATTGGTATTAAAATGAATAAAGTGAAATTGCCTAAAGGTACAATGTGGGCGATTCTGTTGTACACAATCTCTAAATCTAAACTAAAATGACTGGTCTAAATATATTCCTGTCTCTTTCACAATCCTCCCTGCTGAAGGGGATAGCACTATTTTTAAACCTGTCAACTTAGTTTAGGTTTAGAGATTGTGTACAACAGAATTAGCCACATTATCTATTATACTATACAGTCATCCACTGTTGATATAGATTGTACAATCATTAGTCATTACTCATTACCAATAACTGCTGATTATTACCCTATTCAAATGCTGACAGGTAGGTACAGCTTGAAACCACCCCCTAACTTCACTCACAAGTGGTGTATGAGGTTAGCAGGCTGTGCAAAAGTATGCCTGTTAACATTTGAATAGGGTAATATTCAAAAACACTTAGTTTATTAGACTAGTCTATTGGTCTGGTATCCAGGTGTGGGATGCCTATGGTCAAGATGGTTGGAGGCTCACCGCCAGCTGGAAGGCGCACCACGGATCAGTTTGGAAGGTGACATGGGCGCACCCTGAGTTTGGGCAGGTCCTGGCTACTTGCTCCTTTGACAGAACTGTTGCTATATGGGAGGAAGTTGGTAAGTTTTTGTCAAAATAAATTCATACTAATACAATCATCATCATTATCATGATCAAAACTATACCAGCCAAATAGTTCGGAGAACTGATACAAGCCGTTGGATACAAGCGGCAGAGGACTGTTACATGTGGAAAACTCTACAAGAGACCTATGTCCAGCAATGGACGTCTATCGATTGATTACAACAACAGGGCAAAAGTGTCCTCAGATTGAGAAAGATTTAGTGCCTTATTAATAAAATAAATTGGAATTTCACTTAGCACTTGTAACTATGTATAATCAAATGACAATACATATCATTGGTATAATCCATAAACAAAGCAGATGAATGAACATTATGAAATAAAAACTCCTTAACCTCACTTAAAACCTCAATAACAGGTTTCCTTTTAAATTATATCTTTATCTTATAAATTATAATGTTCATTAGGAGACACAACATCGTCTGGATCAGAGAAGGGTCTCCGCACGTGGGTCAAGAGGTCCAACCTTGTGGACTCCAGGACCTCAGTCACAGATGTCAAGTTTGGCCCCAAACACTTAGGACTACTGCTGGTTACATGCTCTGCTGATGGCATTATAAGGTATGTACATACATACCTACTATTTCAATTTTTCTTGCATGTTGCCCCTATATAATGAAATATCTCATAATAAATATACCATCTGTTTTTCCTTAGCTCTCCTAAAAGCTTGACAAGTCACTAAAACTTCTAGGAGAAATGCGTAAGCGCCACTCTATTGCTGGTGCTTTAGACATCCTTGTATTTGAATTTTGACTTGGCAAAATCATGGCTTCATAGTTAATTCGCGGTAAGAACGTCTTATGCGCTATACAAAACGCGTCACTTACGCGTTTCTGTGACAAGGTACAAGATTGAGATATAGTTTTTGAGAAATAGTCTTGTGGAGAAACCTGGAGGATGCATAAGCCTGTTGGCAAATTGAATAGAAAAAATACAACACAATGTTACCACTGTCAAATTGATTTATTTTAGTTTGTTTAGGGCCTGTTTCACTACCTTCCTCTTCTCCGACGCAACTACTAAACTGATTTGGCTGAAACTTTGAATGGAGATAGATTATGCCCTGACTTAACACATAGGCTACTTTGTGCATGCATTGGCAACACATACTACTTTTTATCCTGGAAAAATGCACAGTTCCCACGGGATTTTGAAAACCCCAAAATCTATAGCTACAGCTATAGGTAGATTACTATAGCGAACTTCCTTGATAGTAGGTATAAAGGTTGGAAAAGGGAGCGTGAACGGGAACGGAAATGCACGATTCCCTCGGGATTTGTTTAAAACCGAAATTCAGATGCTAGTTATAAAATATGTAATAATATATTCTATTAAAAAATATAATATTTGTTATTGTTATAGGATATATGAAGCACCAGACGTGATGAATCTAGCGCAGTGGACTCTCCAACATGAGATACCCACTAAAGTCTCAATCAGCTGTTTGTCATGGAACCCTTCCTTGTCAAGGTATAGTACTGTTTACTTTCACCCTCGACTGTGATCTCACCTTGTGGTAAATGAATTTTATTTATTTACTAGCGGCCCCGCCAGAAGTCGTCCTGTCCGGTGACATACCGACATCAGCGCCACCTACCGAGACCCGGTAGGTACCTGTACCTAGTACCTACCCATTAATTGTGTTTTCAAACCATCCAGGAACTCTTTGAAATATACACACAAAATTCCATCAAAATCGGTCCAGCCGGTTAGGAGGAGTTAAGTAACAAACATATGTAGGTACAGAAGAATTACAATATATAGGTGTGTAAGAGTTATATAGGGTGAGATAATTTACTGTATTGACTGGATGAACATTAAATGTTTGAAATTTATGTTACCCATGAACATTTTGAACATTAAAAAGCTGTGATAGCCTAGTGGTTAGGACGACCGACATCTAATCGGAGGTCGTAGGTTCGATCCCGGGCACGCACCTCTAACTTTTCGGAGTTATGTGCGTTTTAAGTATTTAAATATCACTTGCTTTAACGGTGAAGGAAAACATCGTGAGGAAACCTGCACGCCTGAGAGTTCTCCACAACGTTCTCAAAGGTGTGTGAAGTCTGCCAATCCGCTTGGCCAGAGTGGTAGACTATGGCCAAAACCCTTCTCACTCTGAGAGGAGACCCGTGCTCTGTAGTGAGCCGGTAATGGGTTGATCATGATGATGATGATGAACATTTTGTATGGGAAAATGTTTTTCTTTTATTTTATTTTTTTGTCAATTTTCCAATGTTTTTAATAGTTATTCTGCCATTCGGGACGGAGACAAATACAACAAATCAAAAACTTTGAAAATCGGTCCAGTCCCAGCCGTTATCGAGTTATAAGCGTTCGAACAAACCCAACTTTGTTTTATATATTAAGATTTAGATATACATATCTTGGAAGTAATCCACTTCCATCTATCTTAGACTAGCATATCCTCATCCAAAATATATTATATAGCAAAGGGTATATCAACCACTTGTATGGTAGCTTTTTTTTACCTGTATGGGATCATCTGGATGGTTCTTAACTATGGTTGGACTCGGTAGGTGGCGCTGTTGTTGACATCCAGATTATTTTCCCGTCATTTTATATATTTTTTTTAATCCCGTGACAACTCTTTGGTTTTCAGTATCCTATGTCCATCTTCAGGATGCAAACTATCTCTGCACGAAATGTTAAAATCGGTTCAGCGGTTTAGGCGTGAAAGCGTAAGAGACAAACAAACTCACTTTCGCATTTATAATATTAGTTATAGTCTGACTTAATTTGGTGGAATTCTGACAGTTGTCATTTTAATGGAATGAGTTATTTGTATGAAAAACAGGGTTACCCCACCTGAAGTTCGATTTTACCTAGGAACAAGTAGCTATGGAAACGAGATATTTTAGACGAAATCAAACATCTCTTTGACTCACTCACTCGTACCTATTTTAAGCATAAGAAAGAAAGAGAAGTCTGCTACTATCAGTTGTCCTACTTTAAACAAAAAATAACCAGTTTGATGTTGTTCAACAGTTATACTTCTATATACTTAGGCCGAGGCCGCATGGTAAGGCGCGACATCGCGACTCGCGCCTCAATGATGGCGGCGATGAACAATGGGATCGGGAACATTTACTTAACATTTACATGTGTTGCAAATAGTAGAAAATGTACCCAACGTGGGCTACGTGTACTTAGGATTTGTTCAACCCCTATAACATATTATTTCTCTTTGAGATTTCGTTTCTTATATTATTTAAAAGAAAGTAGGTTTATGAAATAAATCAAGATGTTAGATATAAAGTTGGATATCGAAACAGGCTATCTAGAACAAGGTAAGTACATAAATATCTTCTCATTTTCAATACACTAAAGTAAAGGTTAATTTACACATAGTAAGTTGTCAAGTAGTTAACTAAATTTTAACTTAATTTTAAGCGACTTAATTTTAAGTAAGCGTTTTCACGAAACCAGACAAGTACCTAATTTAGTAAAGCTCTCAAGTTCATACCGAGATGAACAGCGAAGTACATGAAATAATAAACTCTGTAATTTTATAAGTGCTCTCTGAAGTCACACAAGAAATTAACAATGAAATTTTCAATGAAAAAACACTCTTCCGCGCGAAATAGCATCTCTAGTCACCGGTAAGGGTTGCGCGGGGTGCGGAGGGCGCGGCTACTTAACCGAAAAATAGACAAAATTCTATTCTACTTGTTTACTTGCATACTAAATTTTAACTTGCAACTTATTACTAAATTCACTGTTTACATGCATTATTTCACTTAAAATTAAGTTAAAATTTAGTTAACTACTTGAAAACTTAATGTGTGTAAACCAAGCTTAAGTGATGTGGCCACCTCCCATAAGTTCATAGAAGTTTGTTTTTACGGAATCACTGTCGCATCAACGCACGTTGTCTTACTAGTGCGGTCTAGACCTAACGAAGTATAAACTAGGGATGGCAATTTAAGTAGGTATCGATAATTGTGGAAACAGAAATAGAAATCGCTTTTATTGTAATTTTGTAGGTACAGGAGAGTAAGTGTTATGAATATGGTAACAGTCGGGTAAGTAGTACAAATTACAATCTGCATTATGGCGTACAATAAGCATATGAACAATATTGACTATGGTTTTACTTTTTAATAACTCTTTAAATAATAAATATTTACATACTTACATAACTTTGATTTAATTTAGATACAAATTGTTGAAGCATTGGTTTAGTCAAGATTCATCAAAAAAGTATTAGGCAGGTGAAAAGATTAGCTTGACTTCTCCTAGCTCGTTTTATTATCTAATCAACCTAAGTATAGGTAGATCACCTATGAGGTACAAAAGGCATAAGGCCCACCTAACTTGAAAGTTCAATACGGTTTAGTTCATACTAATATTATAAATGCGAAAGTGTGTCTGTCTGTCTGGTAGCTTTTTACGGACCAAAAGTTTAACCTATTTTGATGAAATTTGGTAAAAAATTAGTTTACATCCCGGAGACGGACATAGGCTACTTTTTATTCCGGAAAATGACATAAGCAACTTTTATCCCGGAAAAGCAAATAGTTCCCACAGAATTTCAAAAACCTAAATCCACTCGGACGAAGTCGTGGGCATCATCTAGTTAATAATAAAAACACATGGATGGATTACGAGTAATTTATTTATTTCTCTTCCAGTCTGTTCTCTTCAAGTTTCTGATCCATTTTTCTCTCAGGTCTGGATCTTTAGGAAATCTGTAATAATAGGTAGAAATAAATAGTATTTATTTAGAAGTTATCACATTAATTATTAAACACTAGATGATGCTCGCGACTTAGTCCGCGTGGATTAAGGTTTTTAAAATCCTATGGGAACTATTTGCTTTTCCGGGATAAAAGTTGCTTATGTCAATTTCCGGGACGCAAGCTACCTCTGTACCATATTTCGTATAAGCGGATGGACCTTTAAGAATCTCGTCTTATGTCCTTTCCCGGGATGTAAGCTACCTCTGCACCAAACTTTATCAATATCGGTTACACTGTTGGGCCGTGAAAGGCTAGCAGACAGACAGATAGGCAGACACACTTTCGCATTTATACACTGTGATTTTTAATTCCGTGGAATTCTGACAGCTGTCATTGTCATTTGCAGATGAGTTATTTGTATCGAGAACAGGGTAGACGTCTACGAAGTACGATTTTACCTCAAACTACTTTAATTTCCTGTCATCTTTAAAAGCTATATGCCGCGTAATATTAGTCGTTTCGCCCTAAAATAGAAAACACCAAGAGTGGAAACTAGAAAGTGCACACTAACAGCAATAGAAAAAAAAGAAGCACATTGAAAAAATTTATTCAAAAATGAAAGTTGAATGACATTATCACCATGAAGTGTTTGTCAGGCATTTATCATATCTACATGCGGCAGTTGATTTTTATTTACATAAGTTTTGAATTTTTTATCTTTTTTGTGGGAATTGTTTTATCTCTGGTAACATTACGTCAGAATTCCACGGAAATAAAAATCTAAGTACGGAAGGAACTCACGGAAGTATAGTATGGGTAGTTAATATTTTACTAAAGTGGTTTGAGACCATGCAATTATTGCCATATGTCGGATACTACACGAACTATCGATATCGATATGATATGACAATGCGCTTCACTAGTGGCATGAAATCTCATATGAAAAATTAAATTTTATCAAAATAAAGAAATATAATTCTAATACGGTCATTATAAATTTATCAAAATGGTTTAATATTGCATTCGTTATGACTACAGCAAAATAATAATAAACTAAACGTGATAACTTATCAGAATTCAATATAATACTTACCGATGCAAAGATATACGCATATTTTTCTCACGTAATACACTGAGTGGACTTTTGCAGCCAATGGCTACACAAATCATGATTACTAAAATATTAAATAGTCAAAATATTTCACACAACAAAGCACTTAGAAGTTAAAAGATCACAAATTATCGCAAGCTGAACTGTTACTACGGTGGTGAACAAAACAAACAAAATTATTCACAATCTGTCTTTCAAGATGACACTGAAATTATATTGCGATCTTTTTTTTGACAGTGCATATTGACTTAAGCAAAAACGAAAGATATAATAACTATTTCTTCGTCTTAAATACACGCCATCTAGGAAGAAGAGGAGGTACTTATACTTTATCTTAGGATTTTACCCCAAACTAAAGTACCTGACGTATCTGTCAGACATTTGTCATATCTACATGCGGTAATAGATTTTTATCTATGTAAGTTTTGAATTTATTAAGTAGGTATAGATCGACCAGAATCTCATGAAAAATAGGGAAATGAAATTCCAAGGTTAGCAACACTACGGCTGCCCTAGGGATAAACAAAGTAACTGACATTTTTTGTGAAATTGACTTTTTGCATTAACAAAAGTTTTATATCGAGTAGTTTTTTACCACAGTTTAATATTTCAAATAACTTGAACCGTTTACTGAAATTTAAATTGCCCAAACAAAGTAACTGCACTCACTAACCCGGAATATAAATGCAAAACTAAGTAAACAACAAGCACAACACAAAAACAAAGTAATTGGATGTTGATTACTTTGTTTTTGTATTTAAAATGCAGTTGCTTGATTTTTCGTTTCGTGAAACGATCCCAGGTAAGGTGTTTTGAATGTAATTACTATATATAATACTAATACTATAATAACCTAGTGTTGCTTACTACAAAATTTAATTTCCCTATTTTTCATGAGATTCTGGTCAATCTATAAGTATCTTTGTTGTGGGAATTGTTTTATCTCTGGTAACATTAAGAAACGTCAAAATTCCACGGAATTCAAAATCGGACTTTAAGATAATAAAATGCATGGATAAGCAGCCTGTACATTATTCCAGAAGTAATTCCAACCCGCCCATGCTGGCCGTGGGAAGCGACGAGCCCAACATCGCGAGCGCGACGGGGACGCAGGGCGACAAGGTGGCTAACAATGAAAAGGTGTTTATTTATGAGTAAGTTTGTTAATTCATTGCTTTGGTTCGGAGAAACGCTGGGCGTGCCAAGGAAGGAAAAAGGAAATAATATACATTAATAGGTTTATGTGTGTTTGTATGTATGGTATATATGTTTGTCGACGCATTTCTGCAAAACTTGATACCATTGTTTTTTATTAGCTTACATTTACTTCAACTTAGCGAACAGTGCAAGTTTCATGAAAATTGGTTCGGTAGTTCTCGAGATATGGACTGTAACTGTGTGAAGTCGGTTTTACTTTCACTCTTTTTAGAGGATCACTTGTATTTTTCTTTGTTCTATTTGTGAATGTAGTTGTTTGTGTACAATAAAGTGTATTTTATTCATTCATTCATTTCGGTTTTGCTTCAACTTAGCGAACAGTGCAAACATGAAAACCGGTTAGGCAGTTTCCAAGCTATGGACTGTTAAGTGTGTGCTGATGTCGATTTACTTGCAATCTTTTGAGATAATCCTTGTTTTATTTATGTATGTAGTTGTTTGTGTACAGTAAAGTGGCTACGGTCTCGTACGTTTGTGTACAGTAAAGTACAGAGACCACGAGGATTTTCAATTAAAAAAAATTAATCGCTAAAACATGTCCTGTTGGTCCCACCATTAAATGGGACCAACAGTACATGTTTTAGCGATTAATTTTTTTGGGTTGTGGTCCCACGTGTATTTCATTCATTCATTTATTAATTTGTCGCAGGTACAGCGAGGCGTCGCGGCGGTGGACGCGCACGGAGTGCGTGTCGTCCGTGGTGGAGCCGGTCAACGACCTGGCGTTCGCGCCCAACCTCGGCCGCGCGTTCCACCTGCTCGCCGTCGCCACCAAGGACGTGAGGATCATCAAAATCGAGCCGCTGCCGTGAGTTGATTCTCGATACGTTCACTCGTAAAACGAATCTTCAGCATTATCGACCCAGTACCGGCCCACTACAGGGGTCTCCTCTCAGAGTGAGGGTTTAGGCCGTAGTCCACCACGCTGACCAGGTGCGGATTGATACACTTCACACACCTTTTGAGAACATTATGGAGAACTCAACAGGCATGCAGGCCAGTTTCATAATTATTTATTTGAATTTTATCATATTTTGTTTTTGCTGTTCCATGTAATCAAATATGTACCCACCATTACACCATTACAGTGAATCGTCCAGCACGAACGGCGCCAGCGTGCGCTTCAGCTCGGAGGTGATGGCCGCCTTCGAGGACCACTGCTCGTGCGTGTGGCGCGTGTGCTGGAACGTCACCGGCACGCTGCTCGCCTCCTCCGGCGACGACTGCTGCGTGCGACTCTGGAAGAGTTAGTATTATCTCCCTCTCTCTCTATCTCTCTATCCCTCTCTGTCTCTCGCCCTCTATTTCTATCCCTCTCTCTCCCTCTATTTCTATCCCTCTCTCAGTCTCTCGCCCTCTATTTCTATCTCTCTCCTCTCCTTCTCTCAGTCTCTCTCCCTCTATTTCTATCTCTCTCTCACTATTATCTGTATCGGCTGTCTGTATTGCTTTATTTCTCGCCCTCATTCTCACACTATTATCTGTATCGGCTCTGCCTGTATTGCTTCATTTCTCTCCCTCACTCTCGCTCTATTCTCTATATCAGCTCTGTCAGTATCGCTTCATTTCTCTCCTTCACTCTCACACTATTACCTGTATCGGCTCTACCTGTATTGCTTCATTTCTCTCCCTCACTCTCACACTATTACCTGTATTGCTTCATTTCTCTCTCTCACTCGCACTCTATTATCTTTATCGGCTCTACCAGTATCGCTTCATTTCCCTCCCTCACTGTACTCTATTCTTTGTATCTGCTCTCCCTCGCTCCATTTCCGTTTTCTGTGTCGGCTCTCGCTGTCTCGCTCCATTCTCACTATTATCTGTCGGTCAACGTCCTCGTCAGCTCTACTATATAAATTCCACGCCAATCCACCTTGGATTGCGCTTTCCTTGTCCCCTCACCATTTTTTATTTCTGTTTTGCTCACCTGTCTTAAACTCAGCAAGACAGAAATAGACAGTTGAGGCTGCTCGTTCCTATATTCATTATGAGTGTATTATATGTATTTCAGTGCAATACATGAACCAGTGGAAGTGCGTGGCGGTTTTCAAGAGCGACTCCGCGGGCGGCGAGGCGACCGCGCCTCAGCGGGCTCACACCACGTACACGCGGCTGGCGGCCATGGCCAACCCGGCGCACATGCCCTACCACTGACACCGGTGAGAGCGAACACACACCCGACCTCACACACCTCACCTGACACTCAAAAGACACCTCATTAACGCTGCACGCACGCACGCACGCGCACACGCACGCACACAGACACACACACACGTCAAACTTATAACATCCCGTCGTTTTTGCGTCGGGGACTAAAAAACGCATCAGACAAACCTATACCTTAGATTTCAATCTTCAGTTAGAATAAAATACATTCGTAGATGTTGAATGTCGCTCTTATTAATTTTTATAAATTGAATTTGTAATATTAATAATAATAAAAATTTATAAAGGAGAGCCGTGCGCTGAACGACAAGATACTGTAGCGGTGGAATAAATTTATTCGCTTAAAATTAACAATCGGGCTCAAAGAATTTCAACGTGTAAAACGCTTAGAAAAATATAAGCTCTTCGAAAATGGTCGTTTATATTGCGCTGTCGCGGGCGGGTTCATTTCAATGGCATAGCACGTCGCGCGCGTTGCGCGTGCGCCTCGCGCGCGCCCGCCCTGCTGGTGTACCAGCCCACCTGGAAACATACAAATATTGTTACCAACACCGCCTCCCGAAGCTTTTTAACCGACTTCAAAAAAGGAGGTTCTGTATTCAACCCGTATAATGTTCGGGATTATTTCAAAAACCAATGAACCGATTTTGGGGATTTTTTTTCATTATCGTAATAGTTTCAAGAACAGAAACAACTTTTGTCTCCGCAAAAGCTTGCCCGTCCTGCCCGTCCACAACTGACAACAACTAATCCCTGCTAATATTATAAATACGAAAGTAAATCTGTCTGTCTGTTACCAATTTTGATGTTTGGTACAGAGATGGATTAGAATATTAGACCATGAAGAAGGACATAGGCTACCATTTGTAGCGAAAAAATGGGTTGAAGCTCCCCCGGTCGCTCACTGGCATAATCCGATGGCATGGCAATCCAACGACAATAGTAGACCTTGCGTCTAAAAAATGGTAATTAGGATTGGCTAAATAACTAATTTCATGCTGTTAAAATCTTGTATCGGAGTACTAACTGGCATCGTTCTTTCACTCTGGCAGTGGCTGTTTGATGAGGAATGTGGACTGACGATGTTTCTGCAACAAAAAATATCATCATCATCATCATGATCAACCCATTACCGGCTCACTACAGAGCACGGGTCTCCTCTCAGAGTGAGAAGGGTTTTGGCCATAGTCTACCACTCTGGCCAAGCGGATTGGCAGACTTCACACACCTTTGAGAACGATATGGAGAACTCTCAGGCATGCAGGTTTTCTCACGATGTTTCCCTTCACCGTTAAAGCAAGTGATATTTAAATACTTAAAACGCACATAACTCCGAAAAGTTAGAGGTGCGTGCCCGGGATCGAACCCACGACCTCCGATTAGAAGTCGGTCGTCCTAACCACTAGGCTATCACAGCTTTTATCACAAAAAATATACGAAATAGGTATTATTATGCAATATTCTCCATATAAGCATCAGGTAAAAGGAAGTCTTACACTGAGGTGACCAAGGTGCTTTAAATTCATCGGTAAACATTTCGATGTGTAGGAAAGTACATTCGTAGACATATTCGGGATCTCCTTCATTATAGCCCGGAACTCTTTTCACCTGACGCGTTGTATATTTACCCCAAAGAAGCCCGTTTGATCGTGGCAGCGTTGCTCTGCAGCAGAATACGCGCCGATGTAGTGGTAGATACTCCGTTTCTCCAACTGAAAATCGATAATATTCTAAGAGATCATTACAAGTTTGGTAACGATCTCCGAATGGCTGATTCTGGGTTCAATTCTCTGATGCCAAATATGTCAGTCTGCCTGCGTTTAGTGATCGATTATATCGCCTTATGCATCGCCCGCACTTTACTCTATTGTCGCGAACTATACTTAGTGTGATGTCTGTATAATTCGTGGCCAACTTCCATCTCTTTCTCAGTAGACGTCAGTGAATAAATCTAATCATCACATTTTTCTTAAACATCACGATAGTTGTAGCCTCTAAAGTCTAAAGAGTGACAAAATGTACAAAAACATGACTAAAGTTACAGGGTTTTACTGTTATAATAGCTCCTCTACATGTTGGCCCATCGCTGGCTCATGAAATGGTCGGTGAGAAGACTATGCGATGGTTGCAATGCATCTACACGATGACGACGTTTAGTTTTAATTTGTCAACGTTCCATCACGTTCTAACAAACACTAATGGGCCACGTGTAGATGCGTCCCGCCATCACTGGGTCAAAACTCCTTTGATGTGCGGTCGGAAAACCGACACCGATGCCATCCCAGGACCTTCTCAGACGCCACTACACTTCTACACAACGGTCCATCATAGTGGGCTATCGAATAGTGGTGGATGGATGGACGGTCTCAAGCGAGTCGCTGACAGCCGCTGGAAACAAGCGGCGCGGGCGCACGATCGTGTTCTGTGGCGATCCTTGCAAGAGACCTATGTTCAGCAGTGGACGTCTATTGGTTGAGACGATGATCGCGATGGCCCATCGTATAGAGGCCACATAATTATAACCTCGGTAGTCCATCCGCAGCTTTTCTGTAGAACTCTCCCGTCTGGGCGGTACTGCTCAGCCTGGCGGGCTCGCCCAGGGCCACTCTCCTCACCAGCTTGCCGCGCCGCGCCTTCGCCTCGGCCCCCTCGGTGTTGGAATGTTCGTCGATACTCGGCAGTCGGAGGTCTAACTCTAGCCCATCCCCGTTGTCGTTTACCTGTACAAAGTCGTTACGATCACTTCTTAAGGTGGGTCCAAATATGTATCACTTGCCCAATCCGATCACCGTATCCGTATCAGCGTATCACGTCTCAAGTCCCATACAAGTTGTGGACGCCTCGATTTGCTCCGTATCCGTATCTTTACAATAGTACAGTTTACAGTAGTATCACCTTTGATGACCGGACAAAAACCGACACGAAATGGGTCGGGCCGTGTCATAACGGCGTATCGAGATCGCGTATCATGATACGCGTATCATCACCCGTCCATATATGCGATCATGATACGCGTCGGCGTATCATATCATGATCGGATCGGGCAAGTGATACATATCTGGACCCACCTTTATTTTTTCCGTTTTGAAAATTTTGCGCTCGTGATAAAGTTTTTAAATATTTTTGTTGTACTATATACAACCATATATCCGCATGAAGGTTCTGGTAACCAGCACAAGGCACCTCATATTCAAATGTTTTATTGTATGCACGTCTGCACTGTTTCAAGTTCGTGGAAAAAGAAAGAGTGGCTAGAAACTGTTGCCTATACGAGGTTATGAATTGCACTATCCCAACTCGCAAAAAGCTGTTTCTAAACTATCCCAGAACCATGAATTCGTTATGGAATCACGAATCACTGTTTTATTTCCTACTTGCCTGTTCCTACTATATTTTGACTGAACCCTTACATAAATACGTAGATTACCTTAAAGATTGGCTTGCTCAAACCGTACAGGCTCAAGGGTCTGCTCGACACCCTTGGACTCTTCGAGGGCTTTTCGTTCAGCGCAGTCTTGCCTTCGGTCCTCTGCGGTGTGATGTACCTGTGTTGACACGTCCACGAGTCTGTCTTGTGTGTTACTATCTGATGGACAGAAAATTGCTTCGTCGTTTTAACCGATACCTCTTCAAGGATCTCTTACAAGGATCGCCCCAGAACACGACTAAGCGGAGCTATGAAAATCAATCGATCACATTGGTTGATATTGTTACGTGCTAGCGTCAGAGGATTTGGATAAATGCACAACTGCCTAGTCAACGGATCTACGTTACAATATCATACACATATCTCTCGCTGCGCAGCTTAGCAGCCTTATTCCTTGCATATTATTGATGTTGGAATGTCTAACCATTTTGGGTATCGTCGGTTTAGCGAGCTCCGTACTCGCTTCGCTCTGCGTCACTCGCGCTGTGTAGCTGGGGCTCGCTCGCGGCAAGCTGGCCCGGCTGCCGCAGGGGTCGCCCTTGGCGAGGTAGGGCGGCGGGGACGGAGGCCGGGGCTCCTGCGCGCTCGCGGACCACAGCAGCTCCGCTCCGCTCGACGCTTGCATCTGGTGCAGGTGGCACTTGATGTTGTACATGCCCGCAATCGGCCCGAAGGGGTCGGCCTTTATGTGAGCCACCACGTCCATCACCGGCTGACCGCTCAGCTCTGACAGTTCTCTGTATATCTGAAAAGCGTTTTGGAGATAGTACCTTTACACGGTAGTAGATACTTTGAAAAAAAAAAATGCGAGACAGTCTTTGGGGACTGCCGATAGAACTGAAATGAAAACCGAATTAATTCAGTTTAAAGTTAAAAGCCGATAGAAATGATCAAAAATTAAAGTTTAAACAGCATAAAGCTCATAGAAAGCATTCGGTGACGATGACGCGAATTCCATGATTTTTGTTCACTGTAAAAGTGCTCAACGCGCCTCATGAAGTTTTCACTTCAAAAATTAACTTGAGAGCGCGTTCCGAGCTCTCGCTCGTACGCGGAACGTGACGGATGAGTCGTCCTCTTCCGTTCATCGATTTATAAGACGTCATCACGTCGAGACAATAGGGTATTTGACTAATTTTTGGAAATTGTTTTAAATTATTCTTTATTACTTATTAAAACACACTACATTGATATTTTTCGCAATATCTACAGTATTAAGAATTAAATCAATGATAAAGTTTAAGTTTTGAAAACCACGCCAAAAACGACATTTCTGATCACATGACGTACGTGACGTCACAAATCGCTATGCAAGTCACTTCTCCTCGCTCGCTCCTTTTCGGAACTCTGTGCGTGCGACAGAGACGCTACGCAAGGCGACTGCTGTATCGTAATGTTGTTAATTGTTATAGCTACTCATTTTAATATCAATCTTATTCTTTCAAGTATAAAGTTTAGTTTCGGTTGACTTGATAAACTTCAATTATAACAACCAAGTTACGTGCAATCGAATGACGTCACAAACAATCCCAGAGCGTTCACGTTCCTGATAAAATTTCAAAAATTATTATGTTTTATTTCGTGCAAAATATCGCGTAAAATTACATAGTTTAGTTTGATTGAGTGAAATATGTCTTTTTTAGGCTATTATCTGATAAGATGACCACAATCAATAGTATACTTTCAATGTTGTCAAATACCCTATGGTAAAAAAGGAGCGAGATACCTCTCTGTTGGTCCTGGGCTCCAGTGCGAGCAGCGGGTGCGTCTTCATCGTCCTGCCGGGCCGCCCGACCCAGCGGTGCCGCGCCGCCTCCTCGATCTTCATTCGAAGCTCGACTTTCGGCTCAAGCAGCTGCTGGATGAATGTCTTGCATTCTAAAATCATTAAGGGCCTGTTTCATCGCCATCTGATATGTGTCGGATAGCATAAACGTAAGTGTCGCAAATGTTGTCACTTTTTTTCATGTAAAGTGTTAAAGACCAAAGTTGTGAGCAGGAAGCTATCCAACACTTATCAGAATGTGGTGAAACAGGGCCTAACATTTATATTTTTGTCTTCACATCTCCTTAGGCCATTGGTAAGTCACGTGACTAGCCTTCACAGACTGCCATCAGCCATGAATAACTGCGCAGAATTACAACGTTGTGCACAATTATCACGTTAGGCTTCGTTCACACGGCATTGTCCTGCACGTTTTTTTGTAATCGTTTTTTTAACGTATAGTCAACCGGGTGTTCACATGGTAAATTTTCATTCGTGTAAAAACGAATAGCCGCAGTTTCCACACAGTTGTCACAGTGAGTAGACGTCACTGATGGATATTGCTTGGTTGTACTTTTATATTGGTATCGCAGGCGCCAACGGTTTCGCCGCCGACAAAACAGACGGTTTTGGGTACATCCTATTAATCAAGAATCTGTGTGTACGATCACATTTGAAAAATTATTCGAAAATCTTAGAAAATATGATGAAAAAATGTCTTCGGTTGCTATTCGATAAAAAACGTATGACATCGTGTCGTGTGAAGGAGACAAAGCTATACCATATGCCACTGCGAACCGAATACGTCAAAGTTCATTCGATTTGCTTGACAAGTCCGTTGAGTATGCGTTTAAACGTATAAGCGGTACACGTTTTTTTGCAGTACAATCGACGTGTGAATGGATCTATGTACGTTGTATGGTCACTATTTATACGTTAAGACGTATACTGCAAAAAAACGTGCAGGACAATGCCGTGTGAACGAAGCCTTAGGAAAGCTAAAGAAGATATGCGACAATTTTAATGGCGAACATTATAAACAAGAACCTTAATTATTATTATACAAGTAGGTACATTATGGTCCTGCTTCTAGCCGCTACGGTACGGTAGTGTCCTAGCAGTGTTTTCTTTAATAAATTCTTCTAATATCAAAGGAAGGAAGCGTTTAATTACTCTCTTTCGCATTCAAGGGAGCAAAATTGTTACAAAATAGGTACTGTGGCTAATTCTGTTGTACACAATCTCTAAACCTAAACTAAATTGACAGGTTTAAAAATAGTGCTATCCCCTTCAGCAGGGAGGATTGTGACAGAGACAGGAATATATTTAGACCTGTCATTTTAATTTAGATTTAGAGATTGTGTACAACAGAATCGGCCACACTATTAGTTTATCTAAGAGTTCAATATATTGTTTCAGGTTTCACGGGGCGGTAGGACCAGCTCGGAAGGGAAGTGTTAAAATGTTTGTCAGCATAGACTGAGTACAGAACAGTGATTCCCGAAAAAATCTTTAGCAGGTGTTTTTTTTTTGTAACTTTATAATTAATCAGTTTGAATCGTGTTAAGAGATTATGTTAATTAGGTATCTAAAGAAACAGGACATTTGGATCCTGATTCTCAGTGACATTCAAATCGATACAGACTGGCTCTTCATACGTCGATTTTGTCAAAGAGTACCCCGATAATAGTTAGTCTTTATGTTAGAACTTAGACGTTACGGTTTTAGGCCATTCTTCAGTTAAACGACAGGGCTAAAATTTTATCAACAAACGGAAGGGAAATATGGTTAAGATTGTCATAGGTATAGGTAGGCCTTTTGTTAACACGCCGTGGAAACCCTCGTTTTATATGGATAACGCGCCGGAGTTATCCATACAAAACGTTTCCACGGCTTGAGAGGGCGTACTATGTATTTTCCTGATCCTTTGTCATGAAATCGTGTCTTCATAAGATTAAATTGAATTACTTAACTATTTCACTGTAAAATATTTCATAATTTTGTTAAAATAAATAGCATTTTCATATATATTTTTTTTTAATTTTGGCTCCGTACGTCCACCTTATTGAAGAAGTTTATCCTGAGGGTTTGTCCCCCTAAGAAAAAAAATGGTTCTTTTTAAAGTCGGTTTATGGACGATAATTTTATGTGATAACGTAACAAGAAAACAAAGAGATAGATGCGTCACAAGCCGAACGCTTAGGCCGATCGTGCCTTCACTATCGCCTGTTCCGCGCTCTCACTTGCACGCGGTACATAACAATAAGTCATGCTTTTTCGTGCGTGTAGCCGGCGTTCATCGATTTATAAGACGTTATCACGTCAGAAAAGTAAGTATTTACCCGCGGAGACGTAGGCGAGCGCGGCGCGCTGCTTGCGCGTGAAGCCGCGCGCGATGGCGGCGCGCAGCTGCGGCCGCGACGCGCCCGCTCCCGCGCCCGCTCCCGCGCCCGCGCCCGCTCCCGCGCCCGCTCCCGCGCCCGCGCCCGCGCCCGCGCCCGCTCCCTCCACCGCTCCGCCCGCGAACGGCAGCCCACCCGTCACCATGCCGTACACGATCACGCCTCTGCGCACACACACACACACACATATATATGTATACCTCTACCACAAATTACAAAAAAAAAAATAAGATTAAATGTCTTGGCATAGCACCAGATTTTCTCATAAGTGTTTTAAACTCGTTTTGTTAGGCACCTTTATGAGAATGCCAGACTTTTTCGCGATACAATTTCCTGTCTCAGTTTTGTCTGTGGCTGCTAAGTGCTATTGTGTATGTGTGTACTGTGTACACATCACTAACATGCTCCAAAGGTCAACCTCGGGCCCGTAGCGGCGGCCGTCCACGAACAGCTCGGGCGCGGCGTACTCCAGCGAGCCGCACGGCGTGCGCAGCGCCCCGCCCGCGCTCCACACGTTCGACAGACCGAAATCTGTACACAAACCAAAATACTGTATAATTAGTAATAATATACTGTATAAATGTACATAATACAATATACAGTACAAAATACTGTAATAAATGTATTAGTAGGCAGCTAGGCAAATTCAGGCATTCGGGCAGCTGGAGTTCGGCCAGGGCTATGCGACCCTGGGAAGATGGCAGCTTTTTCGTGGCTGCCACACCTGACTTTTAGGAACAAGGGGATTTGGCTTTGCGTTAGGGAGGCAACGGCACATGTTCGCTAGAGCTCCCGGAGCCTCTCAGTACACGTGGAGGCTGGCCACCGGGGGGAGGGGGGGGGGGGGGGTTAGTGGGTTCAAAATTCAAATCTCACAACTCGACCGCTTCCCAGGAGCTTGAGTATCTTAAGAAGATTTCCCCTCCGTCAACAGAAAAAGGCAATTTAGGCATTCAATTCATGGTAGGTAGAGCAAGCAATTCAACCATGAACCATGATCATGGTGATCACAATGTCATAATCACCAAGTCCGGTGTTGGGCGCTGCAGAGATAATGATTATTATTGATTCTGATGTCTATGACTGATTCATTACAAACGTGCAAACTGAATCATACTTAAATGATTTTTATCCGACCTCTCGCTCGCACTTATAGGAACTGGTGCCTGATGTTCTGGTATTGTCTTTAATGGTACGAAAGGATAGTCCATGGCGTTATGACGATGGTTATAAAGTGAATGACGTCTTGTGCAGCATTCTCACAACCCTGTGATCTTAATGATTGATGAGTCAGTTTGCACGTTTGAATGACTCAACTATTATAGATTACATCAGATTCAATAAGTCATTAGCTCCGCAGTCCCCTCAACACCAGATTAGTGATTAAGAGGTATATTTCATTGTAATCACCTTGTACATCGTTCAGAGCTGAATTCCCCTACTAACCTCCTGGTATTAACTCTCACACGTTAGAGGTTGCTATTTGCTAGTAGACAAAGCCTTGAGTACCTATTCTTTGAGTAGTTTTTGAGCTTATCGCGAATAGATAGAGACGTGACGGGGAATTTGTTTTATAATATGTAGTGAAAATGCATTTGAAATAACTAGGCATCCATTTTGCATATTATATTCACATCAATATAAGTGCGTGTAGCGACTGAATCCCGCGACTTTATATGAAGAAAATCAGCCAAGTGCGAGTCGGGCCTCGCTCTTTCAGGGTTCCGTACATAATTATGAACAATATAATATTTTGGGTCTAAGAAATATTTAATTTCCGAGTTAGACATCGCAAGAAACCGTGAAAGAAAAACGCAAAATAAGTTCGTTTGTTTTGGTCACACCTTATAAACTATTTTATGAATCGTTGTTTTCAGTATTTGTTGTACAAATAGAGCATATAGTACATAATATACCGAAATATCATATTCCTAACTAGTTTAGTTTTTTAGATAGCCCCCGTCACAAAAATGGTCTAAAACTGACAATTTTGATGACCCCCCATTTCCTTACTTTTTAAGCAAAAAATTAAAAAAATATATATTCGTACTCTACTCAATGAGCTCTAAACAATGTTACCCCACAAGCTAGGGTAAGAAAAAAAATTTTTTTTCCGGCTCCTTTCTCATGTACGGGAGCCCCCCTGAAAAATAATTTAATTCAATTTTTAATTCAATATTTGATTTTGGGTCAACGTTTTACACCAAATACCAAAATTTCAGGTTTGTAACTCATTTCGTCTGCGAGCTAGAGACCTGTGACCGGCGGACAGACGGACAGACAGACAGACAGACAGACAGCCGAGTGACATTAATAGGGCTCCGTTTTTACCCTTTGGGTACGGAACCCTAAAAAACTAATTCTATTACATGAAACTCGTTATTGGATTTGCCAGTATAATTTTTCAATATTACTAGAAAGAGGAAAATCACTCTCGGTCCTCGGGCCATGAGTATTGTGTATTGAGTGTGAGTATTGAGTGTTGGCTTACCAACAATTTTGATGAATTGTTTTGTACTGTCCAACATAATATTTTCCATTTTCAGGTCCCTGAGAAAATAAAGTATGGCATGTAAATATAAAACATATCTGTGCCCAAACTGTCCTAGACGTAAATACCACTAAATAGATACCTACCTATAAAACACTGGTGTTTATTAGGTTGTAAATTAAATTGATTGGTCTAAATATTATAGTCCTTGTCATGGGCGTCGCCAGGTAGGGGCAGGGGGGGGGCAGCTGCCCCCCCCCTAGAGACTTGAAAAAATTTAGATATGCTATATTTTGCATTAAGTATCTAAATTAATCCTGGCGCAAATGGAAACGAGGTCAATGAAAAATTCTAATTCGAAAATAAATTAAGAGCTCGTAACCAGCTTCAAAAGCTCTGGACTGTACCAACAATACTTTGTACTTTTCCCATATTATAATATCATCAACTTGCCCCCTCCTTGGCCATCGGCTAGCGACGCCCTTGGTTCTTGTCTGTTATTTACTTTTAGTTTATTTTGTGGTAAGTACGAGTACAAATTTAAACTTTCGTGATCGTTTGCGTAACGCATGGAAAGAGCGTAAGTACCTATATGAGGTAATCCAACTCATCATACAAAGAAAATAACTACATCTGCATAGAAGGCAAATAGAGTCTGGTAGAAGGAGAATAAGGGACCTTTCAGATAGACCGGCGCGGAGAGCGTCGGAGAGCATTTTTTTTCACACAGACCGGCTGTTCAAAGCTCTGCTCTCCGCGCCGGTCTGTGTGAACGGACACGCGGATGCGTTCGGAGCTGAGCGTACGTTCTTGGGCCGGATTGTACTCAGAAGATGGCCTACGGTCGGCTGCGCGAGCATGAAAGAGCACGCGAACGGAGCCGGTCGGATGCTCGAGCGCGAAAGAGCACGAGCAAGGAGCAGCCGACCGGCTCGACGAGCAGCCGGGCGGCTGCTCTTAATATTTCACACCGAACGTATTGGGAGCATCCTCGAGCATTCTCTTATCATAAAAGAGATAAAATGTAAAAATAAAGCTTATTTCAATGTCATAAGATTCTGTTTTAAATGCGATTAAAATTTGCTCTGCTCTCCGCGCCGGTCTATCTGAACGGACCCTTAAACTAATGAAAGAAACTAAAAAAGGCGGTACCGATGCACAACACCGCGGCAGTGCATGTGTCGCACGGCGGACACGAGCTGCGCGGCGAGCGCGCGCGCGCGCGGCTCGGGCAGGCCGCGAGCCGCGCCGCGAGCCTGCAGCACGAGCGCGCACAGGTCGCCGCCGCCCGCCGCCTCCATCGCCACGTACAGCCGCGGCCCGTGCTGTTAAAGCAACAACTGCATTAAATCCGGACGACGTAGCACAAGGGCATAAGGAAAAAGCGTTAAGCTAAAAAATTGTTATACCATCATAGTCTCGTAGAGCGCCGCGATGCAGGGGTGCCGCAGCCTGGCCATGACGCGCGGCTCGCGGTGCAGGTTGCGGCGCGCGTACTCCTCCTTGATGCACGTCAGATCTATTATTTTGATCGCCACCTGGTTGCCACAAGAAAATATCATCATCATCATCATCATGATCAACCCTTTACCGGCTCACTACAGAGCACGGGTCTCCTCTCAGAGTGAGAAGGGTTTTGGCCATAGTCTACCACGCTGACCAAGCGGATTGGCAGACTTCACACACCTTTGAGAACGTTATGGAGAACTCTCAGGCGTGCAGGTTTCCTCACGATGTTTTCCTTCACCGTTATAGCAAGTGATATTTAAATACTTAAAACGCACATAACTCCGAAAAGTTAGAGGTGCGTGCCCGGGATCGAACCCACGACCTCCGATTAGAAGTCGGTCGTCCTAACCATTAGGCTATCACAGCTTTAATAGCAAGCAAATATAACAAATATATAGCAAGAAAATATATAGGTAGGTACATATTATATTTAGGGCCTGTTTCACCACCTTCTGATATATAAGTGTTCGATAGTTTATTCACAACTTTTGCTTTTGTCTTAGTCACTTGACATAAAGTAAGAACGTGACAAAACTTATACGTTTAGGCTATCTGACACTAATCTTATCAGAAGGTGGTAAAACAGGCCCTTGATGAAAAAAATGGTGATGCAGACGCAGTATAGGTAATTGAGTAACGGAACAGTTTCAAAATTGTCGCGCCTAATTCGAAATACGGTTTGTTTTGTAACGTTCTTTATTTCTGCCCGTGAGTGACAAATGCCCCCCGCGTCCCTCTTTCTTTCACACTACATATTCAATCACACTCGCACAGTCGCGACTCACTGTCTGACTCGCACTTGGCCGGTTTTATTTATTTACTTTCCACGCCTTCACTCCAAGACCCCCCGCCCCTCACATCAAAATAATCCTGGCTACGGCATCCATCATCATCATTATCATATTATGTCTCATTACCGGCCCGCTACAAGACACGGGTCTCCTCTCATTCTGAGAGGTTCAGGCCGTACGCTGGCCAAGTGCGGATTGGTAGACTTCACACGCCTTTGAAAATATTATAGAGAACTCTCAAATATGCAGATTTCCTCGCGATGTTTTCCTTCACCGTTAAAGTGAATAATGTGGCTAATTCTGTTGTACAGAATCTCTAAACTAAACTAAATTGACAGGTTTAAAAATAGTGTTATCCTTTCCCGCTGGGAGCATTGTGAAAGAGATAGCTATAGATTTAGACCTGTCATTTTAGTTTAGAGATTGTGTACAACAGAATAAGCCACTTAATTGCTTAGAACGCAAATATAACTCCGAGAAGTCAAGGTGCGTGCCAGGTTATCGGTCCTCCTGAAAGGGAGGTCGAAGGCTTGACTAGGCTATTACCGCTTACGCCATAGTATGTTTCCCGCCTCGTACGACATAAGTACTTTCAAGGCAAGAGTGAATAGGCATTTTCTAGGCAAGCGCGTTCCAACTTAGACCTCAACAATGCGTTCCATCAGGCGTGATTGTCGTCAAGCGTAAGGCTTCGTTCACACGGCATTGTCCTGCACGTTTTTTTGTAATCGTTTTTTTAACGTATAGTCAATCGGGTGTTCATATGGTAAATTTTCATTCGTGTAAAAACGAATAGCCGCAGTTTCCACATAGTTGTCACAGTGAGTAGACGTCACTGATGGATTCACGCTTGGTTGTACTTTTATATTGGTATCGCAAGCGCCAACGGCAAAACAGACGGTTTTGGGTACATCCTATTGATCAAGAATCTGTGCGTACGATCACATTTGAAAAATTATTCGAAAATCTTAGAAATGATGAAAAAATGTCTTCGGTTGCTATTCGATAAGAACCGTATGACATCGTGTCGTGTGAAGGAGACAAAGCTATACCATATGCCACTGCGAACCGAATACGTCAAAGTTCATTCGATTTGCTTGACAAGTCCGTTGAGTATGCGTTTAAACGTATAAGCGGTACACGTTTTTTTGCAGTACAATCGACGTGTGAATGGATCTATGTACGTTGTATGGTCACTATTTATACGTTAAGACGTATACTGCAAAAAAACGTGCAGGACAATGCCGTGTGAACGAAGCCTAAGCCTATCATACGTATACAAACGTAGGCTAGGCTACATTAATTTAGAATGGATAGGTAACGAAGAAGTAAATACGGACCTTTTTTCCTATAACCCTGTGCGTCGCCTCCTCCACCCTCGCGAAGTGTCCCTTCCCCAGCACCTTGCCGGTCATCGAGTAGTTCCCAACACTGTACACTTGGCCCTTGCCGCGGGTAATGCTTCCCATTTTCATACTATTCCTCCGAAAGCTGCAGGGAATTTTGAGGTAACTTAAAGCAGTTATTCCTTGTAACTTAATGTGTAACTTTCTTAAAAAAGAACTTAACTTTAAAAAAGAAATTACGCAAATCGGTTCAGAAATCTCGGAGATATCGGTGTACATAGGTAGAAAAACACAACTCCTCCTTTTTTGAAAGTCGGTTAAAAAAGTAGCCTATGTTACTCCCTGGTTAATTCTCTACTTGTATGTGAAAGTCCCGTCAAAATCGGTTCAGCCGTTCCGAAGATTACCCCCTTTGTTGATTACCCCGTTCAAACAGACAGACAGACAAAAATTTTAAAAACGTGTGATTCGGTTATGGTACCGTTCAAATAACCATATGAGCTTAATATGAGGTAGTTATTTCGAAATTACAGACAGACACTTCAATTTTATTTATTAGTATAGACTAGTATAGACTAGTATAGATAGATTCCATCAGTATAGGATTGCCATATGAAAATACCGGACAGATTGTAGGTCCATCTTAAATTCATAAATCTAGGTATCACTGACCGGCTGACAGTTCTAGATTAGGTTGGGAAAATAATGGGGAAATATCATATGTAAAACAAAGGCTCAAATTTTCTGCTTTTGACTAGATGAGTAGATACCTCAAAATTGCTCACGTGCGCTAGTTATTTCACCGCTAATTTCGAAGCATGTTGCACTTATAATAGATCAGGTGGCGCGAAAGTACGAGTAAAATATAATTCACAATAATTACAAAATAATTGATGTTTTGCGAACGACATGAATGCTTTGTACTATGCTGATTTGCTGTTCGTAATTGGAACGTTTTGTGGCAATGTGACATTTAGGTGACACTATTTTTAATCGCCGGCTTGTAATCGGCGCCATTTAATTTGAAGGAGATCGACCGCGATACACGACCACAAGACCCGACGAAAAAGCAAGAGGCATTTTTTACTGGTTTCAAAAAAAAGCCTCATGAGTTTCAGAGTTTGTGGACAAACATGAAACATACATAGGTACATACATATACATATACAAACATACAAACACCTAAAAAAATATAATATATTTTTGTTTGGAAGCCCTAGGTAGGTAAGTAGGTATATAAATGTCGAAATGATAAATTCCTTTCTTTGAAGTCTGTTAGAAATAGTGCTATTCTTTTCATAATACCTATTCCTTGCGGAAAAAGAGGCAATAAGTAGGACCTGTCTCAATTTAGTTTAGTTTATTTAGAGTGAATGTTCAAAGGAATTAGCACAAAATACCTACCTCGTTAAAATATGGTAAATTTATAAATAGATACCTAGGTAATTTATTACAGTAAAAACCGGCCAAGTGCGTGGCGGGCCACGCGCAGTGTAGGGTTCCGTAGTCACAATCCTCGAAAAACAGATATAACTCCTTAACCTGTGAACCCTACTTAGCCGTGATAGTTTTCCTTTAAAATTGATTATATACCCTACTGCTGTGAATTTTTTCAAGTTCCTATGTACTGCCATTTGGCTGATAGAGGGGGGGAACACTTGACTCTAATAAAAATTTGCACTTTAAAACATCATATTTTACAAACGAATCTAGAAATCGAAAAATGATGTTCCCACACCCACAGTATTTTTAAAAGACCTATTCAACGATACCCCACACTATTGGGTAGACGAGAAAAAAAATATTCATCCCCACTTTACATGTAGGGGAGCTACCCTAAAAAAAAATATTTATCAAAATTTTATTTCACCACTTTGTCGGCGTGATTAATATTTATACTCATGCCAAATTACGGATTTCTAGCACTAATAGTCTCTGAGATTAACCGAGGACGGACGGACAGACGGACGGACATGGCGAAACTATAACCTTTCCTTGTTTACTACGGAACCCTAAAAAGGGATAATCTTGGAAGGAGAAGAGGTAAGTGCCTAATTCCTAGTCGTCGATACACATAAAAAAAGAAATATAAAATTATGAAATCATCTTTATTCGATGGACGGACAATGTTTAAATAATGCAACAGTTAAATTATTATAATTCTTAGAACTAATACAAATGCACACTTTACGCTAACAGCAATCATACAATAATACTTAATTATTAAGATCTACTCAGTTAGTATAAATATGTTTTGGTGTTCTTGATCGATTCGATGACCAACTTGTGTACCGCTTCGGGGGCTTTCTTGGAGAATTGGAAGTCCAAATGGCTGAAATGCTTTTCCGGGACCTTGTGGGCTCCTCTCACGTCAGGCAGCTCCTTTTGTAACCTCTCCACGTCCTTCGGGTGCGCCAGCCAGTCCTCTTCGCTGTAGTAGAGAGTCACTGGTACTTTCACCTCGCTCACGTTGTATTGAGGTGGTTGAGGGTGGCCGTATATCTTCATGTTGAAGTGAACGCCGTGGTCGTACTTTCTGAACTCGTGCGACGCGACCGCCTGTCCGAAGTGCTTGATCTGCCTCACGGACGCTCCGCCGGGCAGGTGGCTGACGATCGCGGGAATCACCTCCGGGTCCATGCCGGCGGTGTCGACGCCGCTGGCCACGAAGTTCTCGTTCGAGCACACGTACTCGCATCCGATCTCCTTCTCGCACATGTTTCCGCCGAACGTGTGGACGTGCTCCTTGCTGGGCTTGAACTCGCCGTGTCCGAGTTCCTCCGTGATGCGCTCGTAGAAGTGGCTGGTCGGCGCGATCATCCGCATCAGAGGGCTGCGCGCGTTGGCCATGTACACCATCGGTGCCAGAGCGTGCATCGACTCGATCCTGTCGCTGCTCTCGGGTTTAGTCGCAGCCCACGCGAAGAATACCGTAGCGCCCTGGGAGTAACCGACGTAGTGGAGCTTCTTCTGTCCGGACGTTTTGAGCGCGTAGTCGATCATGGCGGGCAAGTCGTGCAGGGCGATCTCGTCGATGCTGAACTGCCAGAAGTCGGGGTGAGACGCGTGCTTGCTGACGTGACGGCGGGAGTACGTCGTGCCGCGAGCGTTGCCGAGCCACACCTCGTAACCGGCGTCCGAGAGCGAGTAGGCGAGCGATTTTTCAGGGTCCGTCAGGAGCCATTCGTCCGCGCTGCCCAAGAATCCGTGCATTAGGAACGCGACGGGGCGCGGTTTCTCTTCGGAGGACCGCCGTTTCGGCAGAATGCGGAACAGCGTGAGCAAGTAGCCGTCGTCGGTCTTCACGGTGTGCTCCTCGACGCCGTACCCGTGTCTCTTGAGCAGCTGCGTCGCGTTCGAGCGGATGTTCTCGTCGGCGGCCACGGCGCTCGCCTCGAAGGCTTCGTGGATCTTCTTCTTGTCCTCCTCGCTGGCGTGCTGCATCACTTCGTAGGCGTCCTTGAAGATTCGTTCGATGTCTGTCTCGTCGTCGACGGGCGAGTTCGGCCCCGTCGCTATTTCGACGCCGTGCCAGGAGACCGCATCGCCGTAGGGGCTCGCTTCGCCCGGTGCGATCGCCGAAGAGTACTGCAGCGGGCCCCTCCATTTCCTGTCGATCGAGTCCGACTCCGGTGCGACCACCGAGGGGTACTGCGGCACGTTCCAGTTCCTGTCGATCGGGACGGGCGACGCGTAGTCGGTGAACTCGTCGTAGATGGCGCGCTCGTACGTCTCTTCGGAAGAGGCGCCGGGCCTCGGGAAGCGCAAAGTGAGCTCCTTGAGGTTTCCACGGTGCTGGTGGTGGTGCCGCTGTCGCTGGTGGTGCTGGTCGACGTAGTCGAGCGGCTGCACGGTCAGGCCGTCCGGCAGGGGGCGCTGGTGGCGGAAGATGCTGGCGGCGGCTCGGTGCGCCAGGGCGAGGCAGAGCACGAGGCAGAGGGCCCTCATGGTCGTGGTGGTGGATGGGTGAGTGTGCCGTGCCTCGCTCCCGCGGACCTTTTATACGATAATTTTGCAAATTCAGCACCCTGTTGTCCGACCGTAGGAAAATGTTTGTTGAATTAAAATAAATTCGAAATCTAGGTCGGCGTGCTGGTTTTTGTACACGAGTACGTTTATTTTTTTACTAGTTTATACTTACCTAATCCATACTTCCATAATATAATATACAGTTTACTATGTTATATTAAGTACCTATCTAAACTAATATTATTTATGCGAAAGTGTGTCTGCCTGTCCTCTTTTTCACAGTTGAACTATTGAACCCATCTTGACGGAATCGCTTACCAAATAGAAAATCTAAGGAATATTCAGTCCCAAAAAAAACGGAATCTCTGGGATTAATATCCCAGAGGTTCCGTTTTTTTATAGTAGTAGTATAATTAATTACGTATATTAAATATGTACGTAGTATTATAATTAATACTAGCTGATCCCCGCGACTTCGTCCGCGTGGATATAGGCTTTTATATAGGATCGAAATGGATCCCCTAATCCTTTTTTGTACCTAAACTAAATGTAGCCTAAGTTACTCCTTATAACATCACCTATCTGCCATTGAAAGTTCCGTCAAAATCGATCCAGCCGTTTCGGAAATTAGCTGGAATAAATAGACAAACATAAAAAACGCACACCAGTTTAAAATAAGCCGTACGTTCAAAGATCCGGGTCCCAAGTTATTTGAACCTAACAAATGTCTGTCATTTCTGAACTAAAAAACCTATGACCTTGAAATATTTACGGGACAATACTTAAAGTAGGTACTACCTTTCTAACAAAAAAACAATGAGTTCAATCGAACTACGCGTTAATGAATTACAGCTAAATACACGTCTTAATTTTCTTCCCCTCTCCCAAGGGAACCGTGCTGAATTTCGGGATAAAAAGTATCTTATGTCCTACCTCGGAGTATAAACTCAAATCGTACCAAGTTTCATTCGAATCCATTCAGTAGTGTCGGCGTGATGCGCGGCCAAGGTTCAGACAGACAGACAGACAGACAAAAATAAAAAAAAAATCAGTTTTGGTTTCAGTATCGATTATAGAGTGCCCTCCAATAAAAATTTTCAAAATATTTTCAATGTACAGAATTGGATCTGTAGATTAAAGACCCTATACACTGTAGGTTTAGGTTATACTTAAAGGCTTCTTTGACTGCTTTGATTTTTATTAAGTAGGCCTTTTATATTGTTTTTATATTGGGGACAGGGTGATAGCCACCAGTCCACCACCAACCACTAGGGTAAGACTTCGGCCTCCCTTTCGTGGGGACCGAGGTCCGAGTTCGATTCCCGGCACGCACCTCAAGCTTTTTGAAGTTAGGTAATTATGTGTGTTTCAAGCAAATAACGTTAACAAGTGTAAATTAAAAATTTAAAAAACCCCCGACAACCGCCATTTTGTGGTGGCGGCCATCTTGGATTTGCATAGTGCTATTTTACTAGTCAAGCCCTTTCATTTGATACCCATATTGAGGGCGTTGTGATAAAATATGTAATCCGCCATTTTGTAGCGGCGGCCATCTTGGACCGATTTTCATCAAACGTAGCTAACAACACTCTCGACTAATTCACCCGTTTGAGCGCCACAGGGGAACAGACAGACACACACACACACACACACACACACACAGACACGTCAAACTTATAACACCCCGTCGTTATTGCGTCGGAGGTTAAAAAACGTTGAAAAAAAATAATTAATCCGCACTTGGCCATTGTGGTGGACTATAACCTAAACCCTTCTCATTCTGAGAGGAGACCCGTATAGTAATGGGTAATGGATTAATAATGATGATGATAATATATTTACAAGATATACCTAACTACATATTTACAACTGCCTCGTTGGTCTAGTGGTTAGCGTATTCAAATGCAGATCACGAGGTCCCGGGTTCGATTCCCGGGTCGGGCAAATAATTGTTAGGTATTGGACTTTTCTGTCAAGAAATTTTCAGTGCCAGCCCGGAGTTGGTAGTTGGTGGTGTTTCACCCCCGCGCCTCAGCGAGCACGTTAAGCAGTCGATCCCGGTTATTATCACTATCATGTGACTATAGTCGCTAAAGCCCGCCAACCGGCATTGGAGCAGCGTGGCGGGTCTAAACTCTAAATCCCTCCCTCCTATGAGAGAGGAGACCTGTGCCCAGCGGTGGGAAGTTAAAGGGCTGTAGTGGTGGTAGATACCTGCTTAAAATAATGTATCTATCTTTTTATTATAATACTAGCTGATCCCCGCAACTTCGTTCGCGTAGATATAGGTTTTATATAGGATCAGATCGGATCCCATAATTCTTTTATGTACCTAAACTAAATGTAGCCTGTTACTCGTTATAACATTGAAAGTTCCATTAAAATCGATCCAGCCGTTTCGGAGATTAGCTGGAAGAAATAGACAGACCGACAAACATAAATTTAAACGTACACCAGTTTAAAATAAGCCGTACGTTCAAAGATCCGGGTCTCAAGTTATTTGAACCCGATACTGAGGGTTGTAATGTCTGTCTTTTCTGAACTAAAAAACCTATGACCTTGAAATATTTACGGGACAATATATTAAGTACTACCTTTCTAACAAAAAAAGAATGAGTGAAATCGAACAACGCGTTAATGAATTACAGCTAAATACACGTTTTAACTTTCATCCCCTCTCTCAAGGGAACCGTACTGAATTTCGGGATAAAAAGTATCCTATGTCCTACCTCGGAGTATAAACTCAAATCGTACCAAGTTTCATTCGAATCCATTCAGTAGTTTCGGCGTGATGCGCGGCCAAGATACAGACAGACAGACAGACAGACAGACAAAAATGAAAAAAAAATTGCAGTTTTGGTTTCAGAATCGATTATAGAGTGCCCTCCAATAAAAATTTTCAAAATATCTTCAATGTACAGAATTGGATCTGTTACAGTTTTATTATATTATAGATAATTAATTATAATTTACTAGCTTTTTCCCGCGGCTTCATCAGAGTAGCTGTAGAGTAAGGTTTTTTAATATCCCACGGGAACTCTTTGCTTCCCTGGGATCAGAGTATTCAGTGTCACTCTCTAGCTCTATATGAAAAAAATCACATCAATCTTTAGCTTTTAAATGAGGCATAATTAAACGACAAACAAACAAACACACTTTCGCATTTATAATATTAGTAGAGATTATATCCAAGAATGTTCAACATAATATTTGTACCTATTTCTATAGGGTCGTTACACATTAACTGATAATTTCTGACAAAAGGAAATATCACAAGCCTACTTAAAGAGAATAGAATAGAATAGAATAGAATAGAATAGAAAAGTTTTTTATTCAAATAAACTTTTACAAGTACTTTTGAATCGTCAATTGAATCTACCCTACCTACCACAGGTTCGGAATGCAGTTCCAGCCGAGAAGAACCTGCAAGAAACTCGGCGGTTGCTCTTTTTTAAAAATAATATTATAACAATTATTATTATTAATGTACATGATTGAAATGCCGTCTCGCGCATTGCTGGAACGAGTTAAATCCAAGCTTTTTTATCGTTTATAATATAATCTTCAATTGTATAATAATCTTTTTTTTATGAGCATACTTTTAATAGAGTTCTTAAACTTGTGTAAAGGCAAGTCTAAGACATATTTTTTATTCAGATAAACTTTTACAAGTGCTTTTGAATCGACAAATGAATCTACCACTGGTTCGGAATGGTGCTTACAATTCTACACATGTTAAGAAGGGCAGACAAAAGTGTGTCATGAAATAAATAAAATTGAAGTGTCTGTCTGTAATTTCGAAATAACTACCTCATATTAAGCTCATACGGTTATTTGAACGGTACCATTACCGAATCACACGTTTTTAAAATTTTTGTCTGTCTGTTTGTCTGTGTCTGTCTGTCTGTCTGTTTGAACGGGCTAATCTTCGGAACGGCTGAACCGATTTTGACTTTTTACTTTTTAACCGACTTTCAAAAAAGGAGGAGTTGTGTTTTTCTACCTATATATGTACACCAATATCTCCGAGATTTCTGAACCGATCTGCGTAATTTTTTTTTAATCGTTAAAGAAACATTGCGACACTGTCCTACAAAAAATTTGGATTCCAACTCCTCAATCCTGATGCTGTAGGGGATCTGATCCCCAAAACTAATGGGATTTAGGAGCTGTCGGTTATTTAAATTGATATTGGGTACCAATTAAAGATTTTATCGTTGAATAACTCGAGTAGGTACATATCCAACTCCTCAACCCTGATGCTGTAAGGAATTGCATTCCGAAATCATAGGGATCCCGCGGGATTTTTCCGTTTTGGGGACGGATTACTACAGACAGGCTACTTTTTGTTCTGGAAAATCAAAAGTTCCCGCGGGATTTTTAAAAACCTACATCCACACGGGCGAAGCCGTGGGCATCATCTAGTTTATACTTTTATACTATTTACTACCTATACTTATCTATACTAATATTATAAAGCTGAAGAGTTTGTTTGTTTGAACGCGCTAATCTCAGGAACCACTGGACCGATTTCAAAAATTCTTTCACCGTTGGATATGTATGTGATCCTTGAGTGCTATAGCCTATATAATATGTACCACGGGCGAAGCCGGCGCGGACCGCTAGTATAGATAGATTTATAGATAGAAATCGATCAACGTTTTTCCAACCCTCGGCATAACCCTACAGGCGCAAGAGCGACGACTGTTTTACGTGCTCTCCGAGGCACGGAGATGTAACGACCAACTCCCCAACTCCAGGCTGCTACTGAGAATTTGTTGACTCAAATACCCAGTATATTTATTGACCCAAACCGAGATTCGAACCCGGAACCCCTAACTGCTAAACCAACGAGTCATTTAAGAGCTGCTGCTGTTCTATTTTTAAAGCTACGAACTTAGGTCTATGTGCAAATACCTTAATGTTTTTAAAATAACACAATCAGGTAATTTTGTTTTGTACTGTGTCAGGGAAAATTTAAAAAAATATTAAACATGATAATTTTAACGATGCCAACTGATTACCTAATCATTTATTAAATCTACATAGTAACATAGGTGTGACCTAGCTAAATAGGCAAACTAGCTGATGCCGGGATTGCTTCGCGTGCAGTTTTATTAGGGTTCCGTACGAAGAACTCGAAAACATTCAATGCCATAAACATAACTGATGAATAAAATTGACATTAGACCAACGAGGCAGTTAGTGCGGCCATCCGCTAGTTATCTATACCTACTAATATAATGAAGCGGAAGAGTTGGTTTGTTTGTTTTTTTGAGCGCACTGATCTCTGGAAATATTAGTCGGATTTAAAAAAATCTTTGCATTTGATAGCCCAATTCTTGAGGAAGGTTATAGGCTATTCAGCATCATGGTGCCACGGGATTTTAAAGAACCTAAATCCACGCGAGCGAAGTCGCGCGCATCTGCTATTATAAATAAACCAACTTTATAACAATAATTATTTAATTAATAATGATAGGTAGATTTTACCTGTTAAAATGAGTCAGATTTATGCATCTATACTAATAAAAATCAGCCAAGTGCGAGTCGGGCCTCGCTCTTTCAGGGTTCCGTACATAATTATGAACAATATAATATTTTGGGTCTAAGAAATATTTAATTTCCGAGCTAGACATCGCAACAAACCGTGAAAGAAAAAGCCAAAAAAATGTTCGTTTATTTTGGTCACAGCTTGTAAACTATTTAATAAATCGTTGTTTTCAGTATTTGTTGTTTAAATAGAGCATATAGTACATAATATACTGAAATATCATATTCCCAGCTAGTTTAGTTTTTGAGATAGCCCCCGTCACAAAAATGGTCTAAAACTGACAACTTTGATGGCCTCCCATTCCCTTATTTTTTGAGATAAAAATTAAAAAAATATATATTTGTACTCTACTTAATGAGCTCTAAACAATGATACCCCACAAGCTAGGGTAAAGAAAAAATTTTTTTTTCCGGCTCCTTTTTCATGTATGGGAGCCCCCCTGAAAAATAATTTAATTCAATTTCTAATTCAATATTTGATTTTGGGTTAACGTTTTACACTAAATACCAAAATTTCAGGTTTGTAACTCATTTCGTCTGCGAGCTAGAGACCTGTGACCGGCGGACAGACGGACAGACAGACAGCCGAGTGACATTAATAGGGCTCCGTTTTTTACCCTTCGGGTACGGAACCCTAATAATAAAGCGAAAGAGTTTGTTTGTTTGAACGCGCTAATCTCAGGAACAACTGGACCGATTTCAAAATTCCTTCAACGTTGGATATGTACGTGATCCTTGAGTGCTATAGGCTATATAATATGTACCACGGGCGAAGCCGGGCCGGACCGCTAGTTGAATTATATATGACAAGCTTCTTAGCGCAGTGGTGAGCGTTGTTGCCTTATAAGTTGGAGTCCCAGCGTTCGATTCCCAGCCGGCACTATTTGGGAATATTTATACTTTCTAAATTGTCTCTGGACTGATCTGGCGGGAGCTCTGTTCTCCAGCCGTAGTAGTCACTAGTCGCCACCTGCACCCTACCGGCAACTACTACTTATTATAGTACTCATAGTGTATGGCCTGAATTATGCAGCTTGCATGTCGCATTGTCGCACTCATCGGTATATAGCGCTATATGTTTGTACTAAATATGACGATAGAAATGAAAATAACCCCTCACAATGTTTAATTTCATAACACCTTAACGTAAACACATAATTATATACACAATAGTTTAATGGAAAATAATTTCAGTTGTTAAAATAATGACAGCAATTTCCTCAATCTTTCGTAAATCAACGTCTTAAAGTCCTTCGCCAACAAAAAATCCAAATGATTGAAGTGTTCGTGTGGAACCCTGTGGATGTCCACCGCGTTCGGCAACTCGTTGTACAGCCTGTCCACGTCGGTGGGGTGCGCGAGCCAGTCCGCGTCGCTGTAGAACAAGGACACAGGCGCCCGAACACGGTCCAGAGCGTACCGCGGCGGTACCTGTGACCCGTACCTCTCCAGGTTCCCGGAAATACCCAGGTCGAACTTCCGGAACTCTCCCGAAACGACACCCTGCCCGTAATGCGCGAACTGTTTCGCCGAAGCGCCGGCCGGTATGTGACCCATTATCACCGGCAGATTGGCTATGTTGAGTTGCTCCAAATCGAAGCCGACGATTAAAAACACGAAATTATTGCACAGGATATCCACCAAGGGCCCCACGCCGCACATCAGCAGTTTTATCGCATTCAACAAGCCCCTGTCCGGCAGAAACTCGTACACGCCGAGACTCTTCAACGCCCCGTGAATAATGGGAGTTGCCGGCGCCAGAAGCCGCACCAGCGGCGACTTCACGTGAGTCATGTACGCCACCGGAGACAGCGCGACCATTAGAGCGATCTTGTCGTTGTACTCCGCTCTCTCCGCCGCCATCACGAAGAAGACCGTGGTCCCCTGGGAATGCCCGATGTATTTCAGCGTATCGGAACCGCCGATCTGGAGTGCGTGATCAATCATAGCCGGCAGGTCGTAGTATCCGATCTCGTGCCATGAGAAGTCCCAAAATTCTGAATCGGAAGGAGTGAGGTATCGGTGGTGGCGTGAATGTTTGTTACCGCGGGCGTTGCCCATCCAAACGTCGTAACCTTCGTCGGCTAACAGATAAGCGAGTCCATTCCGCGGGCCGCTGATGACGAAGTCGTCAGCGCTGCCTTCCAAGCCGTGCATGAGGAACACCACTGACCCGTTGCTCGGTATCCTGAACACCCGAAGCTCGTAGCCGTCCTCGGTGCGAACGGCGTGCTCCTCCACGGGATATCCATACTTTGTTATGAGACTAGTGATGCTCAGCGTGACATCTTCGTTGTTTGCGTGGAAGTTATATTCTAAGACTAATCTATCCGCGTAGTCCACCAAGTTTTTGCGGTTCTCGAGGAACGGGAAGGTGTAGTATGAGCCGGCAGCCCGGGCGACTGCGATGGGAACTCCGGCGATAGCACCCGCGGCGTTCGCTAGCACTTCTCTTGATGTTCGCGATGCGAACTGCGCTATCGGGTTCTGCGTGAGAGTATAAGTTATTGCACTTGCGAAGGGAATCGTCCCTTGCGCGTGGCATGATAACAATAATCCAACAAAGGTAAATCCGACGGCAATCATTATTATATGAACGACCGTCACACGATCACACGACAAACTGAGCTTATCTCACCAGTTCAACCTTGGTGTAATGATGTATGGCAGGTACTTATTGAGTTTTTTACACTGCAACTCATTAACTTACCTTATATCCTGTGTTATCATGAAATAAACAGAAATTTAAACTTTATGTATGAGAATGGGTTTGTATATTTTAAGCGGTGATAGCTTAACGGCTAAGAATTCGGTCTACCTTTATGTGCGACATTTGCTTTATTTGCTTTAATGGTGAAGGAAAACATCGTGAAGAAAGCTGCATGTTCTTCATAATGTTCTCAAAGGCGTATTAAGTCTACCGACCTATTACCGGCCTACTACAGGGCACGGGTCTGCTCTGAATGAGAAGGGTTCAAGGCCGTAGTCCACCACGCTGGCCGAGTGCGGATTGGTAGACTTCACACACCTTTGAGAACATTTTGGAGAACTCTCAGGCAACCGAGTGATATCTAATTGCTTAAAACGCACATAACGATACAAGTGGGTGCCGGGGATCCGACTCGGCCCCCCCGAAGCGTTAACCACTAGGCTATCACTGCTTTTTTCTTTGGCAATCTATACAAATTACAATTTTAATGAATAAAACCGGCCAAGTGCGTGGCGGGCCACGCGCAGTGTAGGGTTCCGTAGTCACAATCCTCGAAAAACAGATATATAAATAACTCCTTAACCTGTGAACCCTACTTAGCCATGATGGTTTTCCTTTAAAATTGATTATATATACTACTGCTGTGAATTTTTTAAAGTTCCTATACTTAGGTAGATATACTGCCATTTGGCTGATAGAGAGGGGGGACACTTGACTCTAATAAAAATTAGCACTTTAAAACATCATATTTTACAAACGGATCTAGAAATCGAAAAATGATGTTCCTACATCCACAGTATTTTTAAAAGACCTATTCAACGATACCCCACACTATGGGGTAGACGAGAAAAAAAATATTCATCCCCACTTTACATGTAGGGGAGCTACCCTACTCTCCTGCTGCCTCGTTAGTCTAGTGGTTAGCGTATTCGACTGCAGATCACGAGGTCCCGGGTTCGATTCCCGGGTCGGACAAATAATTGTTAGGTATTGGGGTTTTCTGTCAAGAAATCTTCAGTGCCAGCCCGGAGTTGGTAGTTGGCGGTGTTTCACCCCCGTGCCTCGGAGAGCACGTTAAGCAGTCGGTTCCGGTTATTATCACTATCATGTGACAATAGTCGTTAAAGCCCATCGACCCGCACTGGAGCAGCGGGGTGGGTCTAAGCTCTAAATCCCTCTCTCCTATGAGAGAGGAGGCCTGTGTCCAGCAGTGGGACGTTAAAAGGCTGTACTGGTGGTGGTGGCGAGCTACCCTAAAAAAAATATTTATCAAAATTTTATTTCACCTCGTTGTCGGCGTGATTAATGCCAAATTACAGATTTCTAGCACTAATAGTCTCTGAGATTAACCGAGGACGGACGGACGGACATGGCGAAACTATAAGGGTTCCTTGTTTACTACGGAACCCTAGTAACCTATCGGATAAGGCAAAAATAAGGTAAGTAGCAAGATAAATAGGTACTCTTGAACCGTGCCTAAACCAGCAAATCACGCAGTTTATTTAAAAACTTATTTTTCGTTCAATAATAGAAAATCAGCAGTTATTTATCATCATTAGTAGGTACATTGTAAAAAAGCATTATTTTAACTCGTCAATCAGCGCATTATGAAGTAGGTAAGTACTTAGGCAATATGTATGATAATAATTTGCAACCAATTAGGTAAGTATATTCAGCAAACACGTGCAGAAGATACCAACCTACTTAATTATAAATATAGTAAAGCAGGCGAGAATGCCAAACGCGTGGTTCCGTAGTTACTATGGTTGGGACATTACAAACGTGCGAATTGAGACATAAAACATTACGATCATAGGGTCGTGAGGACCTTGCTCTTTATAACCTGTTATCGACTATCGACGAATCTTTTTTAGGGTTCCGTACCTCAAAAAGTAAAAAAAGGAACCCTTATAAGATCACTTTCTTGTCCGTCTGTCCGTCTGTCCGTCACCACCAATTTTCACAGGCACGGGCAGACCTAGGAAGTTGAAATTTATACCAGATACTAAAGTCTATGGTCCCTATTAGGTGTATAAAAATTAAGGTCATGAGTCCACACAATAAAAAGATATGGGCAAATTTAAATTTTCACGAAAACTAGTAAGTACCAAAATTTACCTTAATTTTCAACTTTTTTTATTTTTCGGAATTTTTCCTTTACTTGATCTGTAAGACCTTGCTTTTGACCAAAATTGACAAATCTAGGTCAACCGGAAGTACCCTATAGGTTTTGGGTCGAAAACCTAAATGGTAGTTCCAGTTAACCTAGAATTACGAAATTTGGCAAAAAGCCAGTTCTTACAGCACAAATAAAGGAAAAATTCCAAAAACTGAAAAAAGTTGAAAATTAAAGGGTGTCCCCATACATACATAGTTGAGCCAATTAAGATAGACCTCTGAGTTGTATGAGTTCTCATACAATTTAGAGGCCTAGCTTAATTAGCACCTTACCTTTTAAGACAAACTAATGAAAAACAGATTGTACTTATACTTCTGGAGTACGGAACCCTCGGTGCGCGAGTCTGACTCGCACTTGACTGGTTTTTTACTGTAACATAAGAGAAACAGGTTCCAGTTCCATAAGGCCTGTAACTGTGAGCGAGAAGTCCGATAGAAATGATTTATAACTCAGTTCGCACGTTTGTAATGTCCCAACTATAGATACTCGTATTATAGATGTATGTATCTACGTACTTGTAGGTATAGTTTTCAGAGGCAGCGCAACGCAGCTATTGGGTGACCAATCAACATTGTGCTATGCTGCGTAGTGTGCTGTACTATGTTATATCGCTCCTCTAAGATTATAAATAAAGAAACAAACAAGCCCTGCTGCGCTGCGCTTTGTATGGAAATGCTTTGTTGAAAACATACGCAGCGCAGCAGGGTTTGTTTGTTTCTTTATTTATTAATCGATTTCAAACAAGTATAAAGTTCGTAAACTAAAACCCGACTACGATTAATAATTTAGTGTGCAAAAGCGCGGGGCAAGCAGCTAGTGGCGCCATCTGTTATGTGATTACCGAAGCTAATTCTAAATCTAGAAAGTCGCGTGAAGGTCACTTCTCGATTTTTTTCGTAAATAAAATGTAGCCTATGTCACCCGGACCATAACAACGAATCAATAGACACCACATTCATCAAAATCGGTCCAGTAGCTTAGGCGCTGGTGGTACACACAGAATCTCATACAAAAATCGGCCACATACATAACATACATACATACATAGACTGCTAAAATCATAACCCTTCCTTTTGGCTTTGCCGTAGTCGGGTAAAAAGGAGGGCCTGACCCAAAGGTCAGGAACCTACACGGGTACAAACAAAACAACTCACTAAACTTTCATCATAAACGTAAGTATGAATAGTTTATCAGTGCATACACGACAAGCATACTTACTTACATTGGTTTTTTAAAACATTTATCTACTTCGTTTGTGCACGGAACCTTAAAAACTTGTTAACCGAAGCATAACTGACAATGGAAATAATAATTTAATTTATGTTTTTTTATCTATACTAATAAATAAAATTGAAGTGTCTGTCTGTAATTTCGAAATAACTACCACATATTAAGCTCATAGGGTTATTTGAACGATACCATAACCGAATCACACGTATTTAAAATTTTTGTCTGTCTGTCTGTCTGTTTGAACGGGCTAATCTTCGGAACGGCTGAACCAATTTTGACGGGACTTTCACAGACAGGTAGAGGATTAACCAAGGAGTAACATAGGCTACTTTTTTAACCGACTTTCAAACAAGGAGTTGTGTTGAAATCGGTAAGTACCTATGTTAAAAAACGCCCTGATAGGTATTTTCGCTGCGCGCGACGGCCGACGCTCGCGCTGCACGGAACTCCCCGCGCGGCGGGCGGGTGCGGTCACGGTGAAGAGGGTGCATGCTCCAATCTCCATTTCGAAATCTGTGATTTCGAACGAGGGAGCTAATGCGTGCGGATGTGTCCTGCGTTTTCGTAATTTTTATTTTGAATCGGAGATTTTGGGATTTGTGAAAAACCGAAATTCACGCGGGCGAAGCCGCGGGAAAAAGCTAGTAATAAATAATGCTTATACCACTTCATTACTCGGGTGCAAACTCCAATGACCTCGCTAGCCCGGCGGCGAAATAAAGCAAGCAAATGGTCCCGGGTTCGATAAAAAACTACTTTAATTTTAACCATAGAAATACTTATTATGTCTGTGGATTTGACCCACAGTTAGGTTTCTTTATGTCTGTATGTCTGCGCGCTCGTACGTCATCACTTTGCTCAAACGGCTGGACCGATTTGGATGCGATTTTCTTATTTGAAGGCGGGTGTAATTAGGATGGTTCTTAGCTATGTTTGATGAAAACCTGTTCAGACGTTTAAGGATTATGAGCTCTTATTCCTAAGTGTATAAATCTCATGAAATAAATTATATTAGAATTATTATACATAGAATTATTACAATTACAACTGCCTCGATGGTCGAGCGGTTGGCGTGGTCGACTGCGGATCACAAAGTCCTGGGATCGACTCCCGGTTTTAGGTAAAAATTTTGAGATATAAGTAGGTATTTCGACATTTTCAGCGTCAGCCCGAAGTTGAAAGTTGGCGATGCACACATACATACATACACCCCGTACCTCGGAGAGAACGGATGGCCGTCGATTCTGCGCCGATCTCTCTCCGGTCGTGTCGCATTGGCGTTACATCGAACTATAAGCACATGAGTAGATATCCGTACAGAGAGGAAGCTTCATACAAACGGCCCGCAAACACTCACACATGAGCTCTCACCTGAGCTGTGTGAGTGTACCTACAGCCGGCCGCTTGTATGAAGCTTCCTCTCTGTACGGATATCTACTCATACTAAGTATAATATAATAAAGCGGAAGAGTTTGTTTGTTTGAACGCGCTAATCTCAGGAACTACTGGACCGATTTCAAAAATTCTTTCACCGTTGGATATGTAGGTGATCCCTGAGTGCTTTATGCTATATATTATGTACCACGGGGCGGACCGCTAGTGTGCTATAAGTGTGGAAAAATAGAGAGTGCACCCGTGTATGCGAACACACTTGCGCACTACAGTATCTCCTGCATAGTTGACTAGTCTCCGCCTCGGTTGAGATTGGCTGCCCTGGCCGAAACTCGATCGGATGGAGGACATTTATATTACTTCCATTTATCTAATCGACTTGAAAGCTACACTAAGTACGTAGGTATACGCGATGGCACAGCATTAATATGGAGCTAATACTGCAACCAGGACAGTATCCGGACTCCCTGGCGCAGTGGTGAGTGGTGGTCTTTTAAGTGAGAGGTGCCGGATTCAATTCCCGGCAGGGGCAAGTTGGGATTTTATAATAATAAATTGTGTCCGGTCTGGTCTGGTGGGAGGCTTCAGTCGTGACTATAGTTACCACTCTACAAGCAAAGCCGTGCCGCCAAGCGATTTAGCGTTCTGCGTAGAAACCGACCAGCTGGGTTATTCTGTAACTTAGTTAGCAACTGAAAATAGTTGCCAACGAATCCCAACTAGCACAAACTAGTTGCTTAAGAGCTTTGGAGCTAATCCGATTATTCCCAAAAGTGCCAAGCTCAAGCGCCAGAGCGTGCACTGCAGACCTTATGCGGCCGCTTTGCAGCCAAAGGGGCACAACTTTTTGCAACCTCCAGTTCCATTAGAGCTTCATAATAGTGGCATAAAAGCGCTACAGGAGCTGCAACTAATAATTAACACCACACTAAAGCTCTTGTGGCGCTTATTGAATGAATGACAGGTTTAACTGAACGAATAAGGATTACTTATCCATTCACCTTGTCTCTCATTTTTAATTAAATACATCTGTTGTTCCTGATGTCAGACTATTACAGAATACATTATAAATAATAAATGAAGTCAAGGTATTAAGTGTTTTTGAGTTATATTTTGTATTTTAAGCAAGTGGCTAAAAACGCAGATCAGTTTATCGTGCAAATAGTTGATATTGTTGGAGTATTTTTAAAGCGCCTCAATAATTACCTCAGAATATCGTAAAATATGTAAAATATTATTATTTAAATAATATTATATCACATACCTACACGATATTGAAATTACATACTTGACTACATTTTTATTTAGTAAGTTGCTGGTTCTATATTTAGTTATATTTTACTACAAATTGTGATAAAAACTTATACATTTCTCAAGTAATGATAAATAATTGTCTTGTAAACAATGGCGTCTATGAGAAGCAGCTTTTACGCTCCTGCTTCTATTGTGAAGCCTTAATATCGCTATTAGTAAAACAGTCGATCAAATTGCTACTTAAGTCTGCGCAAAAATACAAATCACTTCTGCAATGAAACTTTCAGTGGCAGAACAGTAATAAATATGTCTTTTATACAGTTCCGTTACAAAGTCTGCAATAGGGTACTTTCGTTAGTGAAAAATAAATTATGAAATTTGATAAAAATAAAAATTTATGTAGAAATATACATAAATATTCTGATTTTGAGTCATAAAAGCACGTGATTATTTTATTAAATTAAAATTAAAAGTCGTAATTTTTAATCCGTATATCACGTGACCTAAAACACGAGCGGCCTTGTTGTGACGTCATAATGATAGAAAATACTAATATTAATCTGTGATTTATTAATATTTTATATTAATATTTATCTGTGAATATGTGATTATCTGTGCAAAAACCAAGAAACATAGAACCTATGGAATCTGAACTCCAAACAACAAAGGACTGTTGATATTTTTTAATATATTATATAGATAAATATTTTCGATATATCTATATTTTTAAATATATCGATATCGGAGTTCGATATACCGAAAAAATATCGATATTTCGATATATCGGCTTTATTTAAAAAATCGTAAGTCACTTCAAAAATTATTACACAGTTATATTATAGTCCAGTATCTTTATTAAACAAATTAAATTATAAATGTATTCAGATGGTGGTGAAACAGGGCCTTATACCAATATTTTTAAATGACGTTGTCACGTAAAATAATCATCCGTAAGCCGACTTGACAGACAACTAATGATGTTTACAAAGATGTTTTAACATTCCGGAATCCGGCAGAACAGAAGTCTGGGTTACATGTGTCAGATTATTGTTGAAATTCAATTAGAATTTTTAGAAATGGTTTACAGATTATTAATTTCATAATTGAAATATGTTAGAATAAACTGACATTTGATTCATTCAATGGCGCCAAACCGCCATCTTGAATTATTGGTATAAATACGGGCACTTCGAAGCCATGAATTCAGTCTCCACCAGAGACTCAACCGACTATTAGATGCTTCAGCGTCTAGGTCGTGATATTTGATTGAGGGTTGCGATAGCAATCACACCCTAATCGAATAAATGCTGCCATTTTGGACTTGGCTTAGTGTAATTAATTAATTAGTATAAAATAGATTTGAAAAGAGATCTCAGTTAAACTAATCTGTGATTCGATATTAATTAAGTTTGTGCGGGTGATAAATAAAGATATTTTAATAATAGTTTGATTTAGTTTTAATATTAAACCTTATCCTGCTTCTGTAATGATGATGTTTACACATGCAAAGAACTTTGCAACCATAATTGAATCAATTTTTGGCAGATTAGGCCGCTATCCCACTGGCGATTTGCGAGCGTTCGCGTTCCTCCAACGTCTGCGCAGCGTTGACGCGACGTTAACGTTGCGTTGACATTGCGAAGTCGAAGCGTGAAGGGTCGCCGTTATAGTAGGGGAGCCGAGGATGCTAAATGCGGATTTACTCGAGCGTCGTCGGGACCTAGTAGATTTTATAGATTAGTTGATAGGAAGAATAAAAGGTTATATAAGGTTTTCCATTTCAGTGGTGGGGAAAGCTTCTAGCTGCACGCTCTCATCTTCAATAGACGATTTTTTAACTTCGGCTTGTGGAAATCAGCTGATCCTACTAATATTATAAATGTGAAAGTGTGGATGTTTGGATGTTTGTTACTCAATCACGCTGCAACTACTGAACCGATTTGGTTGAAATTTTAAACTGAGGTAGATTATGCCCTGACTTAAAACATAGGCTACTTTTTATCCCGAAAAATTAAAGAGTTCCCACGGGATTTTGCTAACCTATAACTGAAATCTATAGCTACAGCTATAGGTAGATTACTATAGCAAACTTCCTTGAAAGTAGGTATAAAGGTTAGAAAAGGGAGCGGGAACGGGAACCGGAAATCCACGATTCCCTCGGAATTTGTGCAAAATCGGAATTCACGCGAGCGAAGCCGCGGGCATTCTCTAGTTATATATATTTTATTGCATCATTTCCTTCAAAATAGAAAAAAATTCAACTACCCTCGAGATTCGAGAAGGTCAAGATAACGTTTTTTTTTGCAACTTTGTAACGCTCCCATTCTCGTACGTTACGTTCAAATAGTCTGATTTTCTGAATATACTTTTCTTAGTTCGTAATTAACCCATCATATCTTAATCTGGCGTTTCTGAGTATTTCTGTTCATCATTTTTTTTATTTTTCGTGCGGCTCTATTTAAAGGGCTTATATATGGTAGTGGGTACTCAGCAGGATGCAAGATGCCTCGCCTCTCTTATCTTAATCTGACGCGCTCGAGTAAATCCAAAAATCCCCTCTTGGACTCCGCTACTATTAGACACGCTCAACGTTAACGTCGCGTCAACGCGACGTTGTCGCTGCACAGACGTTGGAGAAACGCGAACGCTCGCAAAACGCCAGTGGGATAGCGGCCTTAGACACGCTCAACGTTAACGTCGCGTCAACGCGACGTTGTCGCTGCACAGACGTTGGAGAAACGCGAACGCTCGCAAAACGCCAGTGGGATAGCGGCCTTAGACACGCTCAACGTTAACGTCGCGTCAACGCGACGTTGTCGCTGCACAGACGTTGGAGAAACGCGAACGCTCGCAAAACGCCAGTGGGATAGCGGCCTTAGTACTATCTGCTTTTACACAACCGGTTTGCATATTAATAAATAAATAGGTAAAAATAAAATGCACTGACGAAAAAACACAATTACTTAATACTCCTTGAAGATAAAGTTGATCAGCCCCCTGATTGTGTAACTTTTGACGATGGAATGGTATTCATTTGATGGCCTAAGGCCATTAAAGTAAAATATACCTTGAATGTATTGATTTAAAGTCACAAATTCAGTACAACTGATTTCAACATCGAGCGTTATGGATCGTATCGTACATACCTAAACGTATAAGAATGGATACACGAAATTGAGCTCTATTTCAATGACATTATGGTTTATTTTACTTTGATGCCTTAGGCCATCAAATGAATACCATTTCATCGTCAAAAGTTACACAATCAGGGGGCTGTTTACACTGAACTGAAAGTTGTTGCTTCATATTCATATTGAACTTTATGGTTTTTGTCTATATGATCATAGATAGATGTTTTGACGTCATAATGATAGTTAATACTAATCATTAATTAGTATTAACTATCATTATGACGTCAAAACAAGGCGGCTCGTGTTTAAGGTTACGTGATATACAGATTAACGATTACGACTTTTAATTTTAATTTAATAAAAAAATAATGTGCTTTTATGACTCAAAATCAGAATATTTAAGTATATTTCAACATAAATTTTTATTTTTATCAAATTTCTTAATTTATTTTTCACTAGCGAATGTACCTATTTTTTACCACAGAGGTATCATCATCATCATCATGATCAACCCATTACCGGCTCACTACAGAGCACGGATCTCCTCTCAGAGTGAGAGGGCCTTGGCCATTGTCCACCACGCTGGCCAAGCGGATTGGTAGACTTCACACACCTTTGAGAACGTTATGGAGAACTCTCAGGCATGCAGGTTTTCTCACAATGTTTTCCTTCACCGTTAAAGCAAGTGATATTTAAATTCTTAAACGCACATAACTCCGAAAAGTTAGAGGTGCGTGCCCGGGATCGAACCCACGACCTCCGATTAGAAGTCGGTCGTCCTAACCATTAGGCTATCACAGCTTTATTACAGCTTTTTGTATCTACATTTCGATATCAAACTATCGATATATCGTCCAAAAAATATTAGTAATAATGAAAAAGTAGCCCAGGTGAATGACTTTATCTTCACTACAATATTTAAGGCGCAAACTCCAGTGTTATATAGAATACATTTATAACCTTCTTGTATATCATTGTTACGTCATGAAATGGCTGAATTATTGGCTGACAGCGTTTTCGCGGGAATCAAAAATGTTTAAAATTTAATTTAATTTTATGGCATGAACGCGTGTTTATTTTGCCGAAATATATTTTTTGTGGCTTTTTATTAACAAAAACAACATTTTGAAGTGCTTTTTCAAACACAGTAGAATACCCTATTAAAGTATTTATGCAATTCTGAAGCGTACAGCAGCGGCAATAGAAGCTTTATAGCAGTTTTAAGTTTTAACATATATGTTTTAACTCTCTTTTAAAGCTATAGACGGCAATGGGTTGTAAAATTAACTCTTATAAAGCCTAAAGTGGCATTTGGTTCAGTGTCTGCAACCCCTAGTGATATTTACAGCTATGAGCAGTTACGAAAGCAATAGTAGAACTTAAAACCACTTTCTGAACCCCTAAAGCGCTACAGTACAGCTAAAAGTTGCAAAATAGGCTGCTATTTCCACTAGTGTGCTAGTTGGGATTAGTTTGATATACATTGCTGCTTTACTGTGGGAAATATGAAGTGTTTTCATAATTTTACACAGTAAAGCAGCAATGTATATCGAACTAATTCGTTGGCAACTATTTTCAGTTGCTAACTAAGTTACAGAATAACCCCCAGGAGGTTTTGAAGTAGGTACTTACTAACCCCCGACGCAAAAACGACGGGGTGTTATAAGTTTGACATGTCTGTGTGTGTGTGTGTGTGTATGCAAGGGCGTTGCCAGCCGATGGCCAAGGGGGGGCAAGTTGATGATTATTATAATATGGGAAAAGTACAAAGTATTGTTGGTACAGTCCAGAGCTTTTGAAGCTGGTTACGAGCTCTTAATTTATTTTCGAATTAAAATTTTTCATTGACCTCGTTTCCATTTGCGCCAGGTTTAATTTAGATACCTACTTATTGCAAAATATAGCATATCTAAATTTTTTCAAGTCTCTATGGGGGGGCAGCTGCCCCCCCATAGAGACCCCTACCCTACCTACCTACCCCTACCTGGTTTTTTTGTTTGAAAGGTGAATTAGTCGAGAGTGTTGTTATAGCTATATTTGATGAAAATCGATCCAAGACGGCCGCCGCTACAAAATGGCGGATCACATATTTTTTCACAACTCCCTTAGCACTATTGCAAATCCAAGATGGCCGCCGACACAAAATGGCGAATGTCGGGGGTTTATTAAATTTTTAATTTATAGGTACTTGTTTATTAATAGGTACCTACTTCAAAACCTTCCACCTTAGACTGCATCGTCACTTGCAATCAAGTGAGATTGCAGTCAAGGGTTAACTTATGTAGATGAATAAAAAAAATTGGTTGTCTGTAATGTTGATTTACGGACAATAATTTTACGTGATAACGTCTTTCGCAAGCAAGCGAGTGTGTGCTATGTGCACGGTACGTGACAGATGAGTCATGCATTTCCGTGCGTGTAGCTGCCGTTCATCGATTTATAAGACGTTATCACGTCAAAAATTAAAAAAAAACTAAACTCCTCGACATAATGCAGGCTGCAGCTACAGATGTATCGTGTTTGAGCTCATTCCTGACTTATTGATAGTGATAAGGTTCCGAGGATGGAGCAGCGAGGTGGTCGCAGAAACTCTGCTCTGTAAAACGTCTGTGCTCATCATCAGCATGCTGCGAGTTTGCTCTCGACTACTCTAGCGGCACGCTATGATGGCCGGTTTGACGTTTGTCCGCTCATGAAGTTCCGTATTAATTGATAACGACTTTGAAGGAAATAATTGTATTACTTTATTGACGATAGTGATGTGCAGAGATTCATAAATTTTATCGAATGTAGTTTTAGGTTTAGGACTCAAAATTTATTTATTAAATTGATTTCTTAAATGTATACAAGTGTAGAAAAATCAGTTTGCACTATTTAAGGGGTGAATGTACTTGTGAATATGAACAATTTTCACTATGTGGACAAACCTCTGAAATCGCAAAAAAATATCAATAAATTTTTAAAAATGGAATCTAATACGATCGTCACATAGGATCGCTGGCTAGCACAACTACTACCTCCGGCAAACTCGCGTCAATGCTCAATGCAAAACAAAGCAGTTTCGAATTGACGTTGCTTCGAAAAGTATAAACTGTCAGTGCAATGCGATTGTGATATAGTTTTGACCTGGCTTTGGATTTCAAATATTGATACTGCATTACTGTTGACCCTTGCTCGTTAATTTGGACTCTGTTCAAGCCCTTTGTTGTGGATTTCGTCGATATGACCGAACGTACGCAGAGAACTGTTCTAAATAGTCAGACACGTGAGTTCGTAATACGCCTTCGTAACTATTTCGATCGTGAAGCTCAAAATGGAGGGCCAATTTTACCTATAACGTCAGTGGTTGAACGCGTAGCTGATGCGCTTAATATTGGACAACGAACTGTTAGACGGATAACTAAAAAAAAATATGGCGAGACTGGCACAGAAGAAAATAAACTTCACACACCAAAAAAGAGAAAACGAGCAAAACCAGTCGTAGGCATCGATAGCTTTGATGCCGATGCTATCCGAAGACATGTTTACGGCTACTATTTACAGAAGGAGTATCCAACAAGAAAAAAGTTGGTGCATTCACTGAAGGAAGCTGGATTATTCTTCGGTGGGGAAAGTTCTTTAACGAAGATTTTGAAGACCATTGGATTTCGATACAAAAAATGTAACAAACGCAAAATATTGATGGAAAGATTTGATATAGCGATGGCAAGGTATACTTTTTTACGGCAAGTGAAAGAAATCAAAAATTGGCAAAATGTTGTGTTCTTGGATGAAACATGGCTTAATGCTAACCATACTGTAGGCCGTTCTTGGAACGATGACACAGCAGCATCTACTTCCAAAGTTCCTGTAGGAAAAGGATCGCGACTTATAATTTGTCACGCCGGAACCATCAACGGGTTTGTCGAAGGTTCTCTCATGGCTTTTGCGTCAAAAACCACTGGAGACTATCATGAAGACATGAATGGAGAAAAGTTTACTGAATGGTTTACCTCAATGTTGTGTAGCCTCCCTGAACCATCTATTATAATTATGGACAACGCCCCATACCACTCGATGCAAATTGACAAGCCACCTGCCCAATCCCAAAAGAAAGCTGATATCGTCGCATGGCTTCGTAAAAATGGCGTAGATGCAAACATGAATATGTTAAAAGCGGAATTAGTACGTCTTTTAAAAGAAAACAAACCAACCAAGATCCGATACGTCATTGACGAAATAGCATTAGAACATGGGCACAGAGTTATACGGTTACCGCCTTACCATTGTGAGTATAATGCGATTGAGTTGGTGTGGGCTCAAATTAAGGGATATGCTGCAAGACACAATACAGAACCCCCATTTACCACAAAAAAAATGCTAAAATTATTAGAAGAAGCTTGTGAACATGTGACTAAAGGAGACTGGGAAAAGGTTGTGAATAGAACTGTTAAATTAATAAGGGAAGATTATGAAAGAGATGTGAAAATAGATAATATTATAGAAAACGAACATATAATTATTAATGTATGTGATGATAGCAGTGACGACAGTGAAAATAGTAGTATGGACGAATCTGATTAATTATGGCCTTTTGTGGCACCTTTTTTGGTATCTTTTGTATTCATATGTTTCTTGTGTGCATATAAAGTATGTATATTCATTTTCGTTCAAATATTCAGTTCGTTCAAATAAATTAAATAAACATATACATTTTTGTTTTATTAAACCTATTTAATCAGGTACAAAAACAAAACTTAATTGTTTTTTGTTCGAGAATAAATTGACATTCCACATCACTATTGTAATGTGTCAAACCGGCCATCATAGCGTGCCGCTAGTGTAGTTGGTTTGACTATATTATCTACTAGCTGTTGCCCGCGACATCGTCCGCGCGATTAGATTTCAAAAGTCCCACGGGAACCCTTTGTTTTCCAGGAATAAAATAGTAGCTAGGTAGTCACTCTCCAGGTCCTCAACTAAAAAAATGCAACTGCAAAAAATCACATCGATCTGTAGTTATGTCCGATAATAATTAGTACAGGATCCCTGTTTTATTATATTTAAGTTCATAAACTGATGTCGTAATATAAGTCAACCATTTTACCCCCTTTGGGGTGGATTTTCGTCAATTTTTTTTAGCTGATGCCTAACCCCGAGAAAGAACCTAACTTCCTAATTTTAAGTTAATAATAACAATAATTCAAACTTCCCTGTACCTACAAACTTCACCACGACAAAAAAAATATATTACATACCATTCCCTGCCATACGAGAAATGGCAGGGAATATATAAGAAAAGCCAAAGAAAGAAATATATATGGAAAACCTTGGAGGAGGGCGTATATGCCCATGGGCAAACTGAATAGAAAAGGAAAAAAAAAGAAACAACAATACCAGTATCAAAATTATTTATTTACTTAGTTATTTATGTCAATGCAAAAATAATTGTAGGTATAATTCAGTAAATAAAGGGTTAGTTATATTATTATTATTATACTAGCTGATGCCAGCGACTTCGTCCGATTGGATTTTTATGAATCTCACGGACTTTTATACAAACTTTCATCCCCTACCCACGTGAATTCGAAATTTCGAAATTTCGTGAATTTCGAGAAAACTACCCCCATGGGGTAGTTTTTCGAAATTCCTTAAACACGTATTCTTTATTTTTAACCTACAGTACAAATACCGATTTTCATGGATATACTTAGTTTGAAAAATGACGGGCTTTCATACAAACTTTCTTCCCCTATTTAAGCCCCATATACGTATGGAATTTGCTATAATCCTTTTTGTGCGTCTACGTCATAAACGAAAGCTTCAGTGGTTTAGGCTGTGCAGTGTGCGTTGGTGATCAGTCAGTCAGGCCAAGCCTTTTTAGGGTTCCGTAGTAAACAAGGAACCCTTAGAGAGAGCGCTCACGGAGCGGTTCGCACCCGCGCCCGCCGCGGTTGCGGGCCCGCAATACTCGAAATTCATACAAATGTCGAGTGCAAAACTCACGACGCGATTTACTCCCGCAGAGTTGGCGGTTGCTCGCGGCTCCCGCAGAACCGGCGGGCAGCGGGCGCCCGCGAGCTTTGCGGGCGTCGCCCGCAAGCTCTGCGGTTTTTTGGCGGGCGCGATCGCATTTTTCTTATAGGAGGAGCTGGCGAACAAAACGGTATAGTTGCATCAAACTAAAGAGTAAGAGTCTTTATTTGCAAAAATGTGGTACAAATATTATAGATCTTAAAGCTTATTGTCTTCCAACACATTTAACTAATAAATTAGTGTGCAAATTGAATTATTGATTTTAAGACTAAACAAAATGACGTAAGTAGCATACATGTCACCGTTCTAAAGATATAAATATAAAATTAATTGCAATAAATAGAATTTATGTCATATATTCTTTTAAATTGTAAAAACATTTCTCCATGAACCAGTTCTTTAGTTTTACTTTAAAAGTTTGGAGAGGCATGGCCTGTATTGATTCAGGTAACCTATTAAATATTAATTATTAAATATTAATATTAAACTGAATGACATACTTACAGTGAGCTTTTGGCGTGGATTTTTATTTACCCATATGTAGTTTGTGACTTTATTGAACATAATGATATGTTAAATTCAGTTTGCTATCTCATATAAGTTAACGGAAGCAATCATTAATTAATATTCCAAGCAATAACTTGTTTGTGTAAACACATAACTCCAGAAGCAGACTATCAATTAATATTAAAACTAAATCAAACTATTATTAAAATATCTGCGTTTATCACCCGCACATAACTCAATTTATATCAACTCAGAGATTAGTTTAACTGAGATCTATTTTCAAATATATTTTATACTAATTAATTAATTACACTCAGCCAAGTCCAAAATGGCAGCATTTATTCGATGAGGGTGTGATTGCTATCGCAGCCCTCAATCAAATATCACGACCTAGACGCTGAAGCATCTAATAGTCGGTTGAGTCTTTGGAGGAGACTCAATAGGGTACTTTCGTTAGTGAAAAATAAATTATGAAATTTGATAAAAATAAAAATTTATGTAGAAATATACTTAAATATTCTGATTTTGAGTCATAAAAGCACATGATTATTTTATTAAATTAAAATTAAAAGTCGTAATTTCCCATCTGTATATCACGTGACCTAAAACACGAGCCGCCTTGTTGTGACGTCATAATGATAGAAAATACTAATATTAATCTGTGGTCATATAAGCAAAAACTAATATTAATCTGTGGTCATACAAGAAAGATAGAACCTATGGAATCTAAACTCCAAACAAAAAAGGAATGTTGATATTTTTTAATATAGTATTATATAAATAAATATTTTCGATATATCTATATTTTTAAATATATCGATATCGGAGTTCGATATACCGAAAAAAATATCGATATTTCGATATATCAGCTTTATTTAAAAAATCGTAAGTCACTTCAAAAATGATTACACAGTTATATTATAGTCCAGTATCTTTATCAAACAAATTAAATTATAAATATATATATATATGTGTTAGGTTATAGTTCTTAGTAATTATTTTATTAAAATAAGGTACAATATGGCCTGTTCCCGACACTTATCAGAAGGTAGTGCTTCTGATAAGTGTCGGGATAGCCTAAACGTAAGTTTTGTCACTTCCTTACTTATGTCAAGTGACAAGGACTATAGTTGTGAATAAGCTATCCGACACTTATCAGATGGTGGTGAAACAGGGCCTTATACCAATATTTTTAAATGACGTTATCACGTAAAATATTCATCCGTAAGCCGACTTGACAGACAACTAATGATGTTTACAAAGATGTTTTAACATTCTGGAATTCGGCAGAACAGAAGTCTGGGTTACATGCAAAAGTTGTTGCTTCAGAGTACAATGAACTTTATGGTTTTTGTCTATATGACCATAGATTAATGATTAGTATTAACTATCATTATGACGTCAAAACAAGGCGGCTCGTGTTCAAGGTTACGTGATATACAGATTAACGATTACGACTTTTAATTTTAATTTAATAAAAAAATAATGTGCTTTTATGACTCAAAATCAGAATATTTAAGTATATTTCAATATAAATTTTTATTTTTATCAAATTTCTTAATTTATTTTTCACTAGCGAATGTACCTATTTATTACCACAGAGGTATCATCATCATCATCATGATCAACCCATTACCGGCTCACTACAGAGCACGGATCTCCTCTCAGAGTGAGAGGGCCTTGGCCATAGTCCACCACGCTGGCCAAGCGGATTGGTAGACTTCACACACCTTTGAGAACGTTATGGAGAACTCTCAGGCATGCAGGTTTCCTCACAATGTTTTCCTTCACCGTTAAAGCAAGTGATATTTAAATTCTTAAAACGCACATAACTCCGAAAAGTTAGAAGTGCGTGCCCGGGATCGAACCCACGACCTCCGATTAGAAGTCGGTCGTCCTAGCCATTAGGCTATCACAGCTTTATCACAGCTTTTTGTATCTACATTTCGATATCAAACTATCGATATATCGTCCAAAAAATATTAGTAATAAAGAAAAAGTAGCCCAGGTGAATGACTTTATCTTCACTACAATATTTAAGGCGCAAACTCCAGTGTTATATAGAATACATTTATAACCTTCTTGTATATCATTGTTACGTCATGAAATGGCTGACTTATTGGCTGACAGCGTTTTCGCGGCATTAAAAAATGTTTAAAATTTAATTTAATTTTATGGCATGAACGCGTGTTTATTTTGCCGAAATATATTTTTTGTGGCTTTTTATTAACAAAAACAACATTTTGAAGTGCTTTTTCAAACACAGTAGAATACCCTATTCATGGCTTCGAAGTACCCGTATGTATACCAATAATTCAAGATGGCGGTTCGGCGCCACTGAATGAATCAAATGTCAGTTAATTCTAACCTATTTCAATTATGAAATTAATAATTCGTAAACCATTTCTAAAAATTCTAATTAATTTTCAACAATAATTTATCATTTGTAAGTCAGTCTGACATTTGTAAGTTAGTTTAGGCCAATTTCAACATAAATTGTTTAAAAACTTTATTAGTGAATAAAGTTTTTAAATGATAAACTTTTTAATTAAAAAAAAATTCTTAGTAAAAAAAAACAAATTTTTCTTCTGAAAAAGAAATAATCATTTTGATTGACATCTTACAAAGTATGGAAATTAATCCATTTTGAACGAAAACGTGCTCGATTATTCAAATCTTTCGAAACTTTATTGTAATTATGCCGTTATGATCGAAACCACGACCTATGGATGCAATTTTGATACAGTTGCGGGCCGTTTTAAGTAAAATTAAGTTTATATTCTTATTCAGCAAGCCAAAGACCATCGGATTAAAAAATATAACATTTTGTTCGCCAGCTCTTCATATATAACTATAACCGCCGGTCTTGCGGGCGTCGCCCGCCAACTCGGCGGGCGACGCCCGCAGCCGCGGCGGCTGCGGTCCCGCAAAAACAAGCGGGCTCGTGAGCGCGCTCTCTCTAACCTCTCTCCCGCAGCCGCGGCGGGCGCGATTCCAAACCGCTCCGTGAGCGCTCTCCGTTATAGTTTCGCCATGTCCGTCCGTCTGTCCGTCTGTCCGTCCTCGGTTAATCTCAGATACTATTAGTGCTAGAAATCCGTAATTTGACATGAGTATAAATATTAATCACGCCGACAAAGTGGTGAAATAAAATTTTGATAAATATTTTTTTTTAGGGTAGCTCCCCTACATGTAAAGTGGGGATGAATATTTTTTTTCTCGTCTACCCCATAGTGTGGGGTATCGTTGAATAGGTCTTTTAAAAATACTGTGGGTGTGGGAACATCATTTTTCGATTTCTAGATCCGTTTGTAAAATATGATGTTTTAAAGTGCAAATTTTTATTAGAGTCAAGTGTCCCCCCCCTCTATCAGCCAAATGGCAGTATATAGGAACTTGAAAAAATTTACAGCAGTAGGGTATATAATCAATTTTAAAGGAAAACTATCACGGCTAAGTAGGGTTCACAGGTTAAGGAGTTATATCTGTTTTTCGAGGATTGTGACTACGGAACCCTACACTGCGCGTGGCCCGCCACGCACTTGGCCGGTTTTTACCCGACTGGGTAGGTAATATGTGTTTCACCTGTGTGTATGTATGTCCATTCCTATGTCCGCTTGTAACTAATCAACGGCTCAATGGATTTTGATAAATGATACGTCATTAGATTTGTCTCGATGACGCGAGTGTCAATGGGTACCTAAATTAAAAAAAAATCAAAATGGCGGACTTAATGCGCTTTATTGTGCGAGCTGAAAAAAAAAGTTTTCTTCAAGACCCTCGAGTGGGGTATCAAAATAAAGGGATTGAAAAGGCAAATACGAAAATGTATACAATTTATATATTTGGAAACAATTTGGAGTGATAAATCGTATAAAATGACCGTTTCCTTTGTCAGTTCGTAAGTTCTACTTAACGGCTCAACCAATTTTGATAAATTATACGTCATTAGATTTGTCTTGGTGGCGCAAATGTTACTGGGTACATAAAAATCATAAAAAATTAAAATAGCGGATTTTATGCACTTTAATGTGCGGGCTGAAAATTTTTTTTTCTTCAAGACCCTCGAGTGGGGTATCAAAATAAAGGGCTTTAAAAGGCCACTTACGAAAATGTATACAATCTATACAACGTTAGTTTTACTTTGCGCAAAAACCGAAACACGTGTCAAATATTTTTACATTAAAAATATTTTTACAAAATTTCAAAAAAATATAATGAAAAGTAACGAAGTTACATATAAGCTTGTTATGTTGCGTCATTGTCCTCGAAAAAAAATGGTCACCGCAAGCCGTCGCCGCAGCGCGGCCTAGCGATCGACGCGAGTTGAATGACCACCGCTGTGTGCCGACTGTCAGCTGATGCGCGGTAAATCATTGTGTCTAAGTTTGTAGGATTTCAAAATGTTTTTGGACAAAAATATAACACTATATAAAAATGGTTGGATTCGATTTTGTTACTGATTCTGAACAAACTACTTTCAGGTTTTGCGTAAAGTAAAACTAACGTTGTATATACATATTTTAAATCAGTTTGGAGTGACAAATCATGAAAAACAAAATAAATAACAACTACACTGTAAGTGGTACGGTGGTAGTTAATTAATTTTTTAGTTCGTTTTATAGCATGGCAGTGGGGTTTTTTTAATTTTTAAATTATAGCTTGTTATATTATTATGATTATAGATAGATTATGTAGATAGATTATATTTTTAGTAACATTTAATTTGTGGGTAAATATTCTCGTAAAATAGATAAATAATAGATTCTGAACAATGAACAAAAAGTATATACTTATAACTAATAAGGCTCACTCAACGCACGCGTCAAGTTTTCCTTTCCAACCCTTTTTATGCTAATTTGCAAATGTCGTTCCGATACTCGTCCAGATCACTCTTATCTCGTACATCGATGGATTTACATGAAGGAAAAGATCCGTCGTCTCGATCGGAGCGTCCGCTTGTCGTAGTAATTCGTATAAAAGATTAAGATCGGGACTACTCTTTTTGCAATTCAGAACGAACGCGGCGCCGCCCTCCACGAGGTAGTTCAGGAACCTCGGGACGGATCGCTCGATGTCGGACGACTCGATCACCGCGCACGGGATGGGCTTCCTTATCACGACGCAGACTGCGCCGGCCGCGGCCCCGTCCACGGCGCCGTCGGCGGCCAGCCCCACGGCGCCGCCGTCGACCGGCTTCACCTGCTTCACACACAACGAGCCCTTTTCGTACTTCCGGATCACCTCGCGGACTATCTCGAGACGCGCCAGCGGCGCCAGCTCGAGCCACGCGTCCCGCGCTCGCTTCAGATTCTCCGTGATAAAACGTTCTAGGAAGTGGCGGGTGTATCTGCAGTACAGCGCCGCCGAGAGCGCGGGCGGGCCGCGGAAGTGGCCGTGGCCGTTGAGCCACACGAGCGGCGCGCGCGCGCCGTACGCGAGCTCGTGCGCCTCGGCCAGGTCGGCGGCCCACGCGGCCACGGCGAGCGGCGCGCGGCGCGCCAGCAGCGCGAGCGCCTCGCGCACGGTGCGGAACGCCTCCACGGGCACGGCGCGTGCCCCGGCGCGCACGGGCTCCGGCTGGAGCGGCTTGTCGGCGGGCGCGACGTCGCGCGTCTGCCACTCCAGCGCGCGCGTGAAGCGCTCCAGCGCGGACTCCTGCACCAGCACGCGGCTCAGCCTCCACGGGTACTGCCGACGAAAACTATAGGTATACATAATATCACAGCCGTGCTCAACGTGACTGTGAGAATTGCTCAAAGAAAACAGTATTTTACCCAATTAAATTACATATTTATTTTCACTACTTATAGCGCATAGCGCGCTTTCAAACACTTCCGTTCGTTCCTCTCCCCTCTCTTTCACTCTCATACATTTATCCCTTTCGCTCACTCTTATAGCCCAAGAGCCCACCACAGCCAGACCTTCGTTATTTTATAAAAGCTGAATATGTTTATCTGTGTGTAATTGTCCCCGATACAGGGAGGAACGATCAGCGACTATGAAGTTGATATCATGGTTACTTTGGCAGATAACAGGTAGGTAATAAAGATGTAAAAAATCTTACGTCAAAGTATAAAGTTTAAATGTTTTTTAATACGAGCGGATACCCGCGACTTCGTTCGCGTGGATATTGATTTTAATAATCACGTGGGAATCATTTTGTTTTTCCTATGCTCCTTTGAGCTTAAACCTTGCTAAAAACTGTTAAAAGTTCATTGGCGAATGTTTAGGTACATCAAAATGTAAACATCCGCCAGTGAAAGTCCCATCAAAATCGGTCCAGCCTTTCGGAGATTAGCCTGTAGTCTTTAAAGTATCTACTTTCTAACAAAAAAAGAATGAATGAAATCGGACCACCCGTTAACGAATTACAGCTAAGTACACATTTTGCCTTTCATCCCCTCTCCCAAGGGAACCGTGCTGAATTTCGGGATAAAAAGTATCCTATATGTTACTCCATAGTATTAACTTAAATCATGCCGAGTTTCATTTCAATCCATTCAGTAGTTTTTACATGATGCGCGCACAAACATACAGACAAACAGACAAACAGATAAACAGACAAACAGATAAACAGACAAACAGACAAAAATTTCAAAAATAACTTTTTTACGTTCTATTACTTATCCCTAACATCCCCCAGTTATTATTTTGCAAAAATCTTCAATGTACAGATACGGCAATTCTACGATTTTATTATATGTATAGATTTTCTTCGGAATAGTATTAGAATTCACGTCATGCAATCCTGAATTTTTCTGTGATATTTTAAGAAATGAAAGCCGATCTCAATCCATCGTTAATAAAGTTGATAAAATCTATTTTACTAATTTGATTAAGTATAAATCTGAATCAGGTATTTTTGAAACCACACAAGTCCACTTTTTGGTGAAATTGAGCTAATAGTATTTTTATGCTGGCAATCCTGGCATACACCTTTGACTAAATTGAAACGACACAAGTCCTTTTCCTTCCACGTGTTTTAGTAAGTTGAAGCTTTAGAAATATTTGTGTAACAACACAAGTCCTGGACTTATGTTGTTTCTATAATTTCTTAACTGGTAACATTACTCCTATCTGTCATTTAGGCTGGCAAAAGATGCTTCTGTGCCTGTTATACCTATGGAAAAAGCATATCCATTGGGAAAAATACCAATAAATATAAAAAAAATGGATGATTTAAAGAAAATTGAAAATACTTACCCCCTGAAGAAGATATAAAAGAATTTTATCGGGAAATATACATGTGGCTAACATCACAAAATAATGATGAGGAGGAAGTAGTTGAGTACATTATTAAGTAGCCTAAGTACATTATTTTTCCAATAAAAGACAAGATATCCTATACTGTATGTTTTATTTTCAGAGAAATTCGAGTAACAACATAAGTCCATCACATATAACTATTGTTTTTTCAAAAACCTGTAATTTTTTTAGTATCCAAATTTTTTGAGAATATGTATACTTGTGCATATTTTATATTGTCTGAACAAAACTATTATGTTTCCTTTGTTTTTTTGTCAGGATTCAGTTTTTTGTCTCTCCTGAAAAATTTGATGTCATGGACTTGTGTGGTTACAAAAATACCTGATTCAACTAATGACATATTTATTTACAAATAGGTACATGATATTCGGTGACATATTATATATTTTCAAATACTTAGTCTGTAGTCGTGCGAGCATGCAAGCTTGCGGTCGTGTGAGCATGCGGGCATGCAGGCGTGCGGTCGTGTGAGCATGCGGGCATGCAGGCGTGCGGTCGTGCGGGCATGCGGGCATGCAGGCGTGCGGTCGTGAGGGCATGCGGGCATGCAGGCGTGCGGTCGTGTGGGCATGCAGGCGTGCGGTCGTGCGGGCATGCGGGCATGCAGGCGTACGGTCTTGCGGGCGTGCACTCACCCGCGAGCTGGCGGCGAGCAAGCCGTCCACGGCGGAGTCCACGTCGCAGCGCGCAGTGACCACGCCCACGCAGCCGCCTGACAAATCTTCATCATACTGATACCCTTCTGGAAGGATAGAAGAAGAAGCCTGAATTTTCAGTGCCCAAGAGAACTAAACATAACAATGAACATACCCAAATTACATTTAATTCAAAGCTGTAGTTTGACAAGTATAAATTTAAAAAACCCCCGACATTCGCCATTTTGTGGCGGCGGCCATCTTGGATTTGCAATAATGCTATTCTACTAGTCAAGCCCTTTTATTTGATACCCATATTAAGGGAGTTGTGAAAAAATATGTAATCCGCCATTTTGTAGCGGCAGCCATCTTGGACCGATTTTCATCAAACATAGCTAACAACACTCTCGACTCTTCGTTTGGAAGGTGAATTACCTTTCAAACAAAAAAACCGCATTCAAATCAGTCCACCCGTTTGAGCGCCACAGGGGAACAGACAGACAGACAGACAGACAGACAGACACGCACGCACGCACGCACTCACACACACACACACGCACACACACACACACACTAAAACTTAATCCAACACTAGATACTTAATCCAAAATATTAAATATCTAAATTAAATCCAGGTTTAATTTAGTTTTTATTTACGATTATTACTTAATTTAGTTTTAAATTTACGATTATATCCAGGTTTAATTTAGATACTTAATCCAAAAAAGCTGTGATAGCCTAATGGTTAAGACAACCGACTTCTAATCGGAGGTCGTGGGTTCGATCCCGGGGCACGCACCTCTAACTTTTCGGAGTTATGTGCGTTTTAAGTATTTAAATATCACTTGCTTTAACGGTGAAGGAAAACATCATGAAGAAACCTGCATGCCTCAGAGTTCTCCATAACGTTCTCAAAGGTGTGTGAAGTCTGCCAATCCGCTTGGCCAGCGTGGTAGACTATGGCCAAAACCCTTCTCACTCTGAGAGGAGACCCATGCTCTGTAGTGAGCCGGTAATGGGTTGATCATGATGATGATGATGCTGATGATGATGATGAATCCAAAATATAGCATATCTAATTTTTTCAAATCTCTAGGGGGGGGCAGCTGCCCCTACCTGGCGACGCCCTTGTGCGGGTGTATGTATTTTTGTTTACCTACCTCTTAAATCTTGTTCGTATACAACTGCTAACGCCACATCTTTTTCCAGGCTGAAAGTTAAATAGATTACGTATAAATAATTACTACCGGGTTAACGCCCAGGATTAGACTATTTTCAAAGAAAGCACGATCCAGAGTACCTATTATGCATCCATCAATAACTTCCCTATAATTTTTGTTTATGGAAGGGGATCTAAACGATAAAACGAACCGGATTTTTCGCAAAATTATAAGAGGGATAGATCTATTAATTATGCATTCCCTATCGTGTACCGAGACAGAGATAAAACATCAAGACTTCCGCCTCCATTCCGAGGGGACTGAGTTCCATCCCCGGCACGCACCTCAACTCTTCGGATGTGGGTGATGTTATGTGCGTTTTAAGCAATTAAATATCACTTGCTTTAACGGTGAAGAAACACATCGTGAGGAAACTTACACCCTTGAGAATTCTCCATAATGTTCCCAAAGGCGTGTGAAGTCTACCAATCCGCACTTGGCCAGCGTGGTGACTACGTCCTAAGCCTTCTCATTCTAAGTGGAGACATGTGCCCTGTAGTGGGCCGGAAATGGGTCGATAATAGTGATGATAGTGATGATGATGATGATTGTGATGGTGATGATGATTATGATGGTGATGATGATTACGAAAAAGATGACGATGTTGATAATTATAAAGATGATAGTAAGGATGATGATGATGATAAATATGACGATGTTGATGATGATAAAGATGATAGTAATTATGATGATGATGATGATAAAGATGATAGTAATTATGATGATGATGATGATAAAGATGACGATATTGATGATGATAAAGATGATGATGATAATGATAAAGATGACGTTGTTGATGATGATAAAGATGATAATAAAGATGATGATGATGATGGTTGATGAACCTGGTACTTACCCCACATCTCGGCAGAGCTCCACAAACAGAGTGCACACAGCGACAGTGTCCTTTGAGCACACTATCGTCAAGCAAAACTCGTGGTATTTGTAAGCAAAGAGTCCCAGATGAAATAGAGGCGTGTTCTTGTCAAACCGGATTGCCTTGTAATGAGCTGAAAAAGCAATGTTCCTGAACTAGAAAGAGTCCGAAAGATTTTTTCTAAGAAGAGAAGAATCTAGAGGAAGGCTTATCTATCTATCTATCTATCTATCTATAGATATTAATATAAAGATGAGGATTCAAATTCCATCCGTTAAACTTATCCACCGCGACACGTTAGTACGGTTATCAGAGGCTCGTTTGTGATTAGTCAATGATAAGCGATAACGCAATGTACAGGTCGACCAGAATCTCATGAAAAATACGGAAATGAAATTCCCAAGTTAACATTTCCAATTCAAATTTCAGTAAACGGTTCAATTTATTTGAAATATTAAACTGTGGTAAAAAACTACTCGACATAAAACTTTTGTTAATGCAAAATAGTCAATTTCACAAAAAATGACAGTTACTTTGTTTATCACTGGGGCAGCCGAGTTAACCTAGTGTTGCTTACTACAAAATTTAATTTTCCTATTTTCCATGAGATTCTGGTCTACCTATACAGAGTATCGTGTACATATTTTAGTCTTTTTGTGCTACAGGTGCTGTGAAGACGCGTTCATTTATCCCTTGGTGGACGGTAGAGCCAAAAATGCATGTAATGGATTATGGATAGGAATGTAGAAAGAATAGCTGATAAATTATTAAATGCAGGAATCGAAAGCGGACGTACGTATACGTAAATTATAATAAAATGAAATGATGTAAATATTTTATTAATCTTGTTTTTTTTATTACATCCATTATATAAAACTTTATTTTGACTTTTGAACCACTGACTTTTTTGTCTCTCTCATTTGTATGGAAATTACGGAACAGGGATAGCGCTATACTAGCTTGTCTTGGTGGATAGTCTTACGGGTGGAATTTAAATTCTCTCCTTTCGTGATAGGTATAGACAGTGGTAGGTAGAGTAGGTAGACTAGACACTAGACAAGCTGCTCAGCTATTTACTTACTTCTTACTGTCTCTGTATTTAAAAATGAACTTTTATAAACAAGGCTTTGTATAATCAATTCCAAATCAACATTTTTTGTATCACTTATTGGTATTTTCCTCAATAAAAATTCAAGTTGACAAAAAAGTTGGACGTTTTGCTCGATTTTCTGCTTCAACGCCATGTATTTCTTTGAAACGTCAGATATTTCAATTTCGTCCTCATTACGAATGACGTTGGGCGGGGTATATCTATAATCAACAAAATTTATTTTATTGCCATAGTCGTCCATTTCGCACTGGTCCCTCGTCTTATGTACCGGGTCCAGGCCAATTGAGCAAAATTCCTTTTTACTGTTAAGGTATTTCTGAAACGACAAGGCATAAAATTAAAAACAAGTATAAATTAAAAATTAAAAAAACCCCCGACATTGACCATTTTGTGATGGCGGCCATCTTGAATTTGTATAGTGCTATTCTACTAGTCAAGCCCTTTCATTTGATACCCATATTGAGGGGGTTGTAAAAAAATATGTTATCCGCCATTTTGTGGTTGCGGCCATCTTGGACCGATTTTCATCAAAAATAGCTAAGAACACTCCCGACAAATTCACCTATCAAACAAAAAAACCGCATAATAATCGGTCTACCCCTTTGAGCGCTACGGGGGAATAGACAGACAGACAGACAAAAATACAAACAGTCACACACACACACACACACAGAAATGTCAAATTTATAACACGTCGTTTTTGCGTCGAGGGTTAAAAAAAGCGCCATCACGAAGTGCAGCTGACGGCTGACGTAGGTACCTACACGGCTGACCTACCCTACAGCTGGGTGTGCACCTTTTAATATCCCACTGTTGGGCACAGGCGTACACTCTCATAGGAGAGAGGGATTTAGAGCTTAAAACCGCCACGCTGCTCTGTGCTCTCTCCGAGGCACGGGGGTGAAACACCGCCAACTAATAACTCCGGGCTGGCATTGAGAATATCTTGGGACGTTGAAGGGCTGTAGTGATGGTGGTGGTACCCTATGTGGTGGTGGGTGGTGGGTGTGGTGGTGGTGGTCTATCGTTTCTTCAACTATGTGTCCCGTCCATTGCCACATCGCCCTTGCATTGCAACCCGTTATTGCAACCCGAGTTATGTCAGTTAATGTGAGTTTACTACGAATCTTAATTTAGATTAAAAATAATAATGTACCTTCATAAACTATTATAATAGTTACTTAGTTACTTACTTCTGCGAGTTTCGTGCAAACATTTGGTTCATCAAATTTTAAATCTGTGTCCGCCATTGTACTTATTTATAGATTGTGTATATTGTTTCCCTTTCTTAATCTAGATGATATGTTAAACCTCCAAAATCTACCTGAAAATGAACAATTATTCATTTTTTCATAATTATTTAATACTAGCTGATGCCCGCGACTTCGTCCGCGTGGGTTTAAAAAATGTGATAAATGAAGAGCCGCTCGACCGATTTTGTGCAAACTTCACATAAACCATCTACTAAATAGTCCGACCAAAGCCTAAACATTTGGTTTGGATAGGTGAGCCCGTTCTTGAGTTATAAAATTACAACGAAAAGTGGCATCGATTTTTATATACATAGATTAAGTAGTAGGTAAGTATGTACAAACTAAGTTTGACTAAGCGGAGACCAATCCTTAATCTAAGGCACAAATCGGACCACGCGTTAATGAACAGCTAAGGACACATTTTACTTTCATCCGCTCTCCCAAGGGAACCGGCTAGGGCTTGAACTTCGGGATAAAAAGTATTCTATCGTTTTATTACTCGTTAGTATGATCTTAAACCTTGCGAAGTTTCATTTCAATCCATTTAGTAGTTTTTGCGTGATGCGCGCACAAGCATACCGACAAACAGACAAAAATTTCAAAAATGGCTTTTTTACGTTCTATTTTTGTCCCTAACACCCTCCAGTACCTATTTATTTTGCAAAAATATTTAATGTACAGATACGGCAAGTCTACGTTTTATTATATGTATTGATGAATGAAGAAATTATCCTAATTCTTCAACTCCGCTCATGTAATCACATTCTTGTAATTCGGGATCGGATTTTTTTTTCATTATGTTTCAGTGGTGGGGAAAGCTTCTAGCTGCACGCTCTCATCTTCAATAGACGATTTTTATAACTTCGGCTTGTGCGGAAGATTATATTTTTTTGTTATTTTTGTATCATTTCCTTCAAAATAGAAAAAAATCAACCACCCTCGAGATTCGAAAAGGTCAAGACAACATTTTTTTTGCAGCTTTGTAACGCTCTCACTCGTACGTTACGTTCAAATAGTCTGATTTTCTAAATATACTTTTCTTAGCTCGTAATTAACCCACCATGTCTTAATCTGACGTATCTGAGTATTTCTGTTCATCATTTTTTTTTATTTTGCGCGCGGCTCTATATTATAAAGGGCTTATATATGGTAGAGGGTACTCAGCAGGATGTAAGATGCCTCCCATATCTTAATCTAACGCGCTCGAGTAAATCCAAAAATCCCCTCTTGGGCTCCCTTACTATTATATACAACACTCGTTGAATGCGGCAACGAAATACAGAAGTGTGTATTGACTACATACAACGTGATAAAATAGTGATGCCAGCCTCATAACTTTTACCCCATTAATGGAAAAAATATTGTATACAGCACGTATACAGTCTAGAATGTTGCTTAGATGACTATAAATACATGCATAACTTATAACTATATAAATATATATATTAGTGGCTTTTCAAACAATATTAATTATTATTAGAAAGTTACGTACTTTTCCATGTGTAAACTAAATAAGTACGCTAACTTATTAATGTATAAGTACATATATGTATATATATATATACTAATACATAATGTAACATCACATCAATAAACAGGTTGTATTAGGCCCGGCGCATACCGAGCGCAGAGCATTTTCTGAGATTACTGAATAATTAACTTTACGACTATTAACTTACGGTCAATATTGCATTACAAGCATAAATACCTTTCCGTGCCGCGCGACCGTATGTCTATAGTCGTAAAGTTAATAACTAGTCAATGTTTTCAGAAAATGCTCTGCTCTGCGCTGCGCTCGGTGTGCGCCGGGCCTTATTCCCCACAAATTGGTATTGCCCCTGGCCGCCATTTTAGTGACGTCAGCACTAGACACTAGACAGAAGTCGGTACCGTTGACAAAACTGTCGGCAGAGTAGGTACTCTTAACAAGTTTTGATTAATTTTATTGTAAATTCACACATTTTGTTGTCATTGTTGATTAATACCGGCGCTTAATGCTACAAAAAATGTCTTTACCTTCAAATTCTATTCCGGGCTTTTGGCATCGTTAATGCTAGCAAATAATTACGGATGGATTCTATAATAATTTCTGAAAATATTTTTCTTATTATAATTAATTAGGTAGGTATTTTATATTTAAGGAACTGACAACACTAATCTGTAGTCAAATTGTATGAAGTTCTAAGATGGCGGCCGTAGTTCCATTTTTCGCCATTTCAAAATTCACAGAAATGTTGGTCGCACTATAAACAGATTGAAGGAAATTGAATATACTATGGCTGCAAAATTAAAATTACACAAATACAGCAAAACTAACCTTTTACCCAACACTTTTGAAACGAATTAAAAACCTAAGTAGGTAAGTAGGTTGTAATTATTAAGATCTATATTAATTGTACATAAATATATTTGAAACATTGACAAAATTTAACACGTTCTTAGAGTAAAACTAAATAACATTTGACATAATAATGTTTAAGTGATAGCTCCTATCAGAATTAGTGATAACTGATAACTGATAAGTGATTTATAAACACGCGTGGTGGGTGTACACTGTACCCACTACCCAGTATTCAGTAAAGTAACAGAAAAACACAGGCTAGGCTACGCATACGCATTATGAATACCAAGAAGGTTATAAGTATAATATTCTATGTAGACACTGGAACCTGTGCCTAAAACATTGTAGTGAAGACAAGGTCACTCACGGGCTATTTTTTTCTCTTCTTTTTCTATATCTGACTTACTATTTAAGTAGGTGAGAACGAGACAAAGTAACTCGGAACTCCAGACCTGTTTAAAGCCATTGCTTTCAACCTTTATATCAAGTATTTGAACGTTTTGTTTGGAGCTCAGAATCTATGTTATAATATGATTCTAGATGAATCATTTCTAGTTGGCGCTCATAATTTTGCGCTAAAATAGATAACGTTGAATTCCCACAGAAAAACTTTTCCGCGGGTTAAAAAGCACAGTTTTAAAAGAAGTATCTTCTTCTTATGGTGCCGTCTCCTTCCGAAGGTTGGCAATCATTAGGGCTATCTGCAATCTGGACACCGCCGCACGGAAGAGCGATCTAGTACTTTTGCCGTACCATTCCCGCAGATTTCGTACCCAAGAAATTCTCCTTCTACCAGGCCTTCTCCTGCCCTGGATCTTCCCTTGTATGATTAGTTGGAGAAGGTCATACTTGTTATTTCTCATTAGGTGTCCGAGATATTAGAATAGAATAGAATAGAAAAGTTTTTTATTCAAATAAACTTTTACAAGTACTTTTGAATCGTCAATTGAATCTACCACAGGTTCGGAATGCAGTTCCAGCTGAGAAGAACCTGCAAGAAACTCGGCGGTTGCTTTTTTTAAAAATAACATTATAACAATTACTTTATTATTAATGTACATGATTGAAATGCCGTCTTGCGCATTGCTGGAACGAGTTAAATCCAAGCTTTTTTATCGTTTATATAATCTTCAATTGTATAATAAGCTTTTTTTATGAGCATACTTTTAATAGAGTTCTTAAACTTGTGTAAAGGCAAGTCTAAGACATATTTTTTATTCAGATAAACTTTCACAAGTGCTTTTGAATCGACAAATGCATCTACCACTGGTTCGGAATGGTGCTTACAATTCTACACATGTAAGAAGGGCAGACAAAAGTAGCCCCATTTCCGCCGGCGGCACCCGTTCACGAGCATGACGCATGATCCAGCCATTGCTTCGCTCAACCATATTTGAGGGAACGTAACAACCCCACACGACACCACCACAGAAATGTTTAAAGAGAGCGTGACATACTTATACCCGTATTACTAATTCCCCGGAATTCTGACAGCTGTCATTGTCATTTACAGATGAGTTATTTGTATAGAGAACAGGGTTAACATCTACGAAGTACGATTTTACCCCAAACTACTTTAATTCCCTGTCATCATAAAAAGCCATATGCCGCGTAATAATATTACTCGTTTCGCCTTAAAATAGAAAACACCAAGAGTGGAAACTAGAAAGTGCACACTGACAGCAACAGAAAACAAAAGAAGCACATTGAAAAAATTTATCCAAAAATGGATGTCGAATGACATCATCACCATTTAGTGTCTGTCAAGCATTTGTCATATCTACATGCGGCAGTTGATTTGTATTTGCATAAAATTTGAATTTTTTATCTTTTTTGTGGGAATTGTTTTATATCTGGTAACATTACGAAACGTCAGAATTCCAGGGAATTAGTAATACGGGTATAGGCTACCCATGATTAAAGCATCGAATTGAACACCAATAATCAAATATTCATTTTAAGACATGACTTAAATTTTCTTAGATTGTTTTCAAGCTTGTCATTGAGAAATTCACTAACCGTATAATAAACTCTACTTATTAAATGTGTTTTTACACACCGTTTAAATTTGGGTATGGCAATTCTGTCAATTCCTTCGGAATCAAGTTATAATAGCGTATAAAGCGAATAAATTAAATCCATGCTTTTTTATCATTTATAATATAATCTTCAATTGTATAATATGCTTTTTTCATGAGCACACTTTTAATAGAATTCTTAAACTTGTGTAAAGGCAAATCTAAGATTTATTGTGGAATTTTGTTATAGAACATTATAGTATAGGCTCCTGCCATACAACGACCTTCACCGAGATGCTTATTTGATAAAATGTATTTTATATTTAATTTAATACGTCAATAAATATATTGCATATGGGTTGCCTAACAAATTCCAGTCCAGGATATGATTAATTAATAATTGAAAAAAATTTTTTTTTAACATTTCACTGGTTTGATTATTAGACAAATTCATAATGAAATCATCTTTATTTTCATTTAATTTTAATTCATTAATCAGACCGGCGCAAAATGCTAGTATCGATTTACCTGTTTACACCTGGCTACCCGAGAGTTGTGATCTTCTACACTTACATTGGCCACTTGTTGCCAATACAAATTTTTAATGAGCATTAAATCCCGAGAGTCAATGCTAATGTTCTGCAGGACGCCTATGAGTTTCTGATGTCTTACTATATCAAACGCTTTCTCGTAATCGACGAAACATATTATATGTAATTCACGATTGACGTCCCAACATCTCTGTACTAGCACTTGATACCCGAATAGAGCGTCACGTGTTCCGAGTCCGGATCTAAACCCGAATTGTGAATTTGAGAGGGTAGCTTCGCATTTTGCGTATATTCTCCCGTGTATTATCTTAAGGAAGATCTTTAGCACGTGGCTCATGAGTGATATCGTTCGATATTCGCTGCAGCTTTTCGGATTCTTCGTTTTGGGGATAGTAACGAAAGTTGACTTCAGCCAGTCCATCGGTATAGTGCCTGCGGTATAAATTAGGTTAAAGAGATGAGTCAGGTAAACTAAACTGCCCTCGTCCAATTCTTTCAGTAGTTCTACTGGAATTTCGTCATGCCCGACAGCCTTCTCGTTCTTAGCTTGCTTAATAGCATTGGCTACTTCCCCCTTGGTAATCGGTGAGCCGGAATTATCGTTCTGGATATTGACGCAATCTGTACGTTCATCATGAAAAAGCTCTTGTATGTAGTTTTCCCAAACTTTCAACTTCTCAGCGATGGACGTAGCAAATGTGCCACTCTCGTCTAGCAGAGTCAAATGTTTTTGGGTGGTGTTCTTTTTACCGAGTAATTCCTTGATCTTTTTATGCATATTGAAGGAGTCATGCTTTGCATCAAACTGTTCAATTTCCTGTCATCTGTCTGACAACCAACTTTCCCTAGCTTCAATTATTTTCTTCCTAAGAAAATAATTGAAAAGAAGTATGCTGTAAGTTAATGGACTTGTGAAAGAAGAACTTCTAAAATGTATTAATCTTTATTTGATTCGCAAAATCTACATGAAATATTATTCAGTATTGACAGCAAGCCTCTCTTCTTTTTATATTTTCTATTGCATCGTCAGTGTCATCTCCTGTTTTTTTCTTCCGAATGAAACCAGCGACAACATCCGGCCGTCCTGGTCACGCATCACTCCTGGGATAGCGTTAGTCTGGTTATTTTTATGCATTTCAAACAAAAAAAAACCGCATTGCGGTTTTTTTGTTAAAAAAGTGAATTAATCGGAAGTGTTCTTAGCTATGTTTGATGAAAATCGGTCCAAAATAGCCGCCGCCACAAAATGGCGAATGTCTGGGGTTTAATCTATACTATTTTATCTCCCTGTTAAATTTAACACTCTGTAGCTCCTAAAGTAAAAAGCTTAGCGTAAAATAAACAAAATTAAATTTGTAGAAAATTTTATACTTAAACTTTTGTCAGAAGTAATTACCTATAATGCTATTTGTAGAAATTTTCGAGATGAGCAAAAAACTGAAAAAGGGACCTCAAATATTAACTTAGACACCCTATAACTCCTAAAGTAGTAAGCTTAGCGTAAAAATGACCATGACCAAATTTGTACAAAATTTTACGTTTAAACTTTTTTTAGAAGTAATTATACTGCTATTCATAGAGATTTTCGAGATATGAGCAAAAAACCAAAAAAGGGCCTCAAATATTAACTTCAACACCCAATATCTCTTAAAGTTAGAGTAAAACTGCATGGAACCAAATTTGTAGAAAATTTTATACAAAAACTTTCGTCAGAAGTAACTATAATGCTATTCGTAGAGATTTTCGAGATATGAGCAAAAAAAACGAAAAAGGGACCTAAAATACCCTTAAACACCCAATATCTCCTAAAGTAATAAACATAGAGTAAAAATGCAAGAGACCACATTTGTGGCAAATTGTATATAAAAACTTTTGTTAGAAGTAATTATAGTGCTATTTGTAGAGATTTTCGTGATATGAGAAAAAACCGAAAAAAGGGACAAAATTAAAAAATCAGCCAAGTGCGAGTCGGGCCTCGCTCTTTCAGGGTTCCGTACATAATTATGAACAATATAATATTTTGGGTCTAAGAAATATTTAATTTCCGAGCTAGACATCGCAACAAACCGTGAAAGAAAAACCCAAAAAAATGTTCGTTTATTTTGGTCACAGCTTATAAACTATTTAATAAATCGTTGTTTTCAGTATTTGTTGTTTAAATAGAGCATATAGTACATAATATACTGAAATATCATATTCCCAACTAGTTTAGTTTTTGAGATAGCCCCCGTCACAAAAATGGTCTAAAACTGACAACTTTGATGGCCTCCCATTCCCTTATTTTTTGAGATAAAAATTAAAAAAATATATATTTGTACTCTACTTAATGAGCTCTAAACAATGATACCCCACAAGCTAGGGTAAAGAAAAAATTTTTTTTTCCGGCTCCTTTTTCATGTATGGGAGCCCCCCTGAAAAATAATTTAATTCAATTTCTAATTCAATATTTGATTTTGGGTTAACGTTTTACACTAAATACCAAAATTTCAGGTTTGTAACTCATTTCATCTGCGAGCTAGAGACCTGTGACCGGCGGACAGACGGACAGACAGACAGACAGACAGACAGCCGAGTGACATTAATAGGGCTCCGTTTTTTACCCTTCGGGTACGGAACCCTAAAAATGGCGGCTGCTTACGCACCCCCCGTATGGGGTTTTCGGATATATTCAAGAGGAAGGCCCAAAGAATACATTTGGCCAATTTTTAAAACTATAGGATGTCTTTCCTAGATTTACTAGGCTCAATGCACTGAGCGCGCAAAATGTTTATCACGCTGACTGAAGGTCTTTCCCCCACCAGAAGTGCAGCTGAAGATTTTTTTTATTATTTTAAAAGTGTGAAAATTCTGCTGCATAAATTTCATATGGTATAAAATAACTTTTTTTTTTTCAAAATTTTAATTCACTTCATGCGCGTAGCGGACCTATAACCCACCCTCGGCGGTGCAGCTGAATATTGTTTCTGTATCAAAAATGATTGAAACAATGATTTAAGACCATTTTTTTTTTCGGGATAAAATCACTCGGAGCGCTTTGATTTTCAAGCACTTTCACATGCTCTCACTCTTAACTCCACCACTGGTGCGGCAGCTGAAGTTCGGAGCTGTGATGGGTTAGGTCTAAACTATTGTTGTTAAAATTTCCAGTCGGTATAAAATGACTTTTTAAATTGAACCCTGACCTCCCGTAGTAATATTATATTCACAAACTTTGGCCTAAAAAAATACGCACCAATTTGAGTACCTCCTCCTTTTTGGAAGTCGTATAAAAATATTTATTATAATAATAATAATAATAAATATTTATTTGCAAAATTGTGGGTAAATAACATGATATTTAATATTAAGTGCAATCCCGAACACAATCGACTGTCACAGACAGTGTGCAAATATTTACCTTAAAATTAAATTAATTACATTAAAAATTACATTGAAAATTAAATTGAAAATTACATTGAAAATTAAAATTAAAATCTTAAATTATAGTTATATATAATGTCAAACAATAGATTCAAATCACAAAATGAAATTATCCAATGTTATAAATAAATGGTTATTTAAGTATGTTCATGTCATCAAGATATTCTTTCACACTATAATAATTTTTTCGATTCAAAAGTTCAAAAATTTCTTTCTTAAATTTTAGAAAAGGCAGAATTTTTTTACAGTCTGGAAGTTTGTTATATAAGGTAATAGCCATACATGAGGAGTTATGTGACAAGACAGCCAACCTTTGCGGTGGTACCCAGAGTTTGAATTCTGGATACGGCCTGCCCCTCCTGTTAGGATACTTTTCATTGAATGTAGGAAATAGATTGGGGTTTTTTTTTACAAATAGCAATGCTTCGTATATATAGAGACATGGTAACGGTAGAATTTTATTTTCCTTAAACAATGGTTTGCAGCTGTCTTAAGTTTATTATTTAATAGATAAAGAACTTTATGTATAGATGGCATTATTTATCTGTAGGTAGTGTGTTCTTCATATCAGTGTTGCCAGAAGGTTACTTTTGTAACCTTTTAGGTGATTTTTAGCTCAGTCAGGTTACTTCTAGGTTACACTATTCAAAAGGTAACTTTTAGGTGATTTTTCGAATCTTCATAAATACTTTGTCATCTGTGGTTCTTATTGTAACTCTTCTCATCAGTTTCTCTTTCACACTCGTTTCATCTCAATTCTCGACCGATCTCGACCAATTTCTGAATGCAGTCTGACTGTCTGAATGAATATTTGTGCAAGTTATTTACAAGCAACATCAATTCTATCAACTTGTTATACAATTTTCTACTAGAAAAAAAAAGGTCTGTGAAGTCGGTTTACGGACGACATTTTTACGTATTAACGTCGAAAACATTGCCTCTCTATCGCTTGTTCCGCGCTCTCGCTTGCACGCGGTAGGTACGTGACAATGAGTCATGCTTTTACGGGTGTGCGACTGGCGTTCATTTATTTATAAGACGTTAATATCACGTCAAAAAAATGAAGGTTTTTTTTTATACTAAAAGGTTACTTTTTTATTTATTTTAGGTCACTTTTGACATGACCGTGCTGGCAACACTGCTTCATATACATTACATATCTTAGGTGTTCTTATAATTATTATCTCTCATAGAGAAAATAATAATAAATAGAGCTGGCATAATGTCCTATAGAAATTAGTGGATCGGAAAATAGCTCAAGCTTATCAAAATTTTCATAAGTGTGAAAGAGACAACATTACATTTTTTACATAATAATAAAACAGTTTGCGGCACACTCGTGACTTAAGATGGCCTCCCTAAAATGTATACATGAACACTCACACACGCACAACTTGAGACATCACAATGAACACGCGCCATTTTATGTTACAGGATTGTGCGTGTGTGAGTGTATTTTTGGCACGTTTTTAAGGTAGTTATGCCAACTCTATTTATTATTATTTTCTCTATGTTATCTCTATGGTTCTTAAATGCTTAATTTAAAAACATGTCAAGGATTGTTTGACACACAAGTTTGACATTTTGTCAACCAATTAGATGCATGAACCTATAGAACCTTATTATTATTATCTCTATGATTAGATGCCAAGCCAACAAGCCCACGCTTTGTTTTGACAGAGCGTCCTTTCTGTTATTGGAGCATTCTGAGGAAGATAGAGATGAAAATATATATTTCAAATATGATAGAAAGAGACATCTGTGCGACGGCGCTTTGCGATCTTCCCGCCTTCCCCCCAAACAGCCGTCAGTCGCATTTAAGTTTGGTTTGTCGTGCGTAGTTCGCTTGTTATACATTATTTTTATAGATGTGCCGATTCGATTATTTTGATAATCGATTAATCGATTATATTAATCGATTATAAAATAATAATCGATTATTAATCGATTATTGATCGATTATGAAATAATTCTTAGAAAGAACTGAAAAAACAATTCTACTTTCTGGAAAAAATTCTGAACCCTTGCATTCAGTAGCAACATCTACAGTCCATACCATATCCCAATGCAGTATTTGTAAACAGAAATGGCGTCAGATCACGTGATCATATTTGTCATTGTACTCATAGTGATGGGAAGCAGAAGCAGGTAGATTGTTAATGGACGATTGAATGAATACATTCTTAAATCGATTATCGAAATAGAGTGATTTTAAAAACAACCTTCTATCGTTGAAAACGATATTATTTAAACCTTTGAAATCAGATACTACATTTAATATTACTAGCTTTGTAGCAAGTTTTGTTACATGATGTTTTATCTGGTTATATCTGATTTAAAATAACATAAAGCTTTTTATAAAAATATATATGAATTGATGACAATAGCCAAAAATTACCTAAAGAGTAAGAAATAGTTTTATTTGAGGGAGGGGGAGTGCTCATCCAAAAAAAATCCAAAAAGCCAATAAACAAGCCAAGTCGTCGAAAATAAAAATAAAGAGCACCAGAGAACACCCGACACGTACAACATCAAAAGAAGCAGCGAAACGAGTGACCCCGCAACACCCGCATCAAACGATCAGACCAGTGCAGTGCGAGCGAGACAGTTGACCACGCAACGGAAAGCGGCGGCGAAATGACAGCGCGGCGCATCGGCACACGGCACTGGCACCACAAACCGAAGACGACTGAAAGTATCGTTCGCTCGCTCGCTCCCTCTTGGTATCGGTGAAATTTGATATGATGATAGTTAAACGTTGGAAAGGACGCCAATGTCCTTCCCAACGCTTATTTATACTTAGTTTAGGTATCACGCAAGCGAAGCCACGGACGTCTACTAGTTAAAAATTTATATGAGTAGAAGTCGATTCGTTAAATAGGCAGCAAATATTATCATTATGGCATCGTTACTGAGTATCTCTATACGCAGACTTCCAGCTGGTACCTAATTTTGGCAAATTCCACAGTCGAATCGATGCTAAAAAAACGATGCCGGCATCGGATGCGCCTTACTTAATAACGATAACAAAATTAAACGAGAGAAATTAAAGAGACACAGACAATACACTGACCTTTACAAAAATTACTTCCGATTTTACCCGAATTTTAGAATCGATTAAACTCGTTCTTACTCGTTCATAACATTCACTCTATGGTTCACTTTTCGTTTCAGCACTAGGCATTTAGTCTATATCTTATGTCAAACTCCATAGTAGGTCAATACTCTGTGGTTTTATTTTACGATTGTGGACTAGATTTTTGTTAAAATATTTACGTAAACTGCTAAAATTGAATTGGTTTTGTGTGTAATATAAACTTAACAAGTTTTACTTTGGGAAAAAAGATCATTGTGAGTGATTTGTTATAAGCAACAATGAAAATATTGTACGCAAAAGTGAAATGTCGTGACGAGTTTGGTATGTTTACTTTAACTGCATTGGCTTATGTGATTGACTGTAGGTATATTGTAACCTTTTTTTAGACTGTTCTGAAAAAAGAAAAACAAACACTATTTTTTAAATTTTTTTAAATTGAAATTAGAAAATTAAATAGATTAATTAAAAAATAATGTAATTGATCAAAATTAAATATACATACCTATTAGGTACCTATTTATTACACTAAGGTGAAAGTTTGTGTGTGTGTGTATGTATGTGTGTATGTTTATTACTTACTTTTTAACGCCGCAACTACTGGACCGATTTGGCTGACATTTGGATTCGAGATAGGTTATGTCCTGGAATAACACATAGGCTACTTTTTATCCCGGAAAAGTGTTCCTGAGGGACTTAAATAGATATAGACTTCCAAAAACGAGATAGGTGCTGTTAAACGCTGATTGTTCTTAGGTACATCACGCTCACATAACAAATTATTGCAATATAGTTTGCTGTCGTTGCATGCATTTGTATGCTTTTGCATGAATTTGCTGTCGTTCTCGTTGCTAAGTTACTCTTAGATGATTTTGTTCAATAGTAGATTGTATCATAAGGGAGCAAAATAATATTTTTACGGCGAGGGCGCTTTTTTTAATCCAGAGCGAAGTGAGGGATTGTTTAATATAATCCTGAACGTAGCGAGGGATTCAAAGTACGTCGCCCGAGCCAAAAATATATTGCGCCCGAGTGATACACTCTACTTTTCATCACCCTCTATGAGGAAATAAAAGGCGCCTCATATTTTTAACCCTCGACGCAAAAACGACGGGGTGTTATAAGTTTGACGTGTCTGTGTGTGTGTATGTGTATGTCTGTCTGTTCCCCCATAGCTCTCGAACGGATAGACCGATTTGAATGCGGTTTTTTTGTTTGAAAGGTGAATTAGTTCGGGAGTGTTTTAGCTATGTTTGATGAAAATTCGTCCAAGATGGCCGCCGCCACAAAATGGCGGATTAATAATAAAAGTATAAATTAAAAATTTAAGAAACCCCCGAATTTCGCCATTTTGTGATGGCGGCCATCTTGGATTTGCATAGTGTTATTCTACTAGTCAAGACCTTTCATTTGACACCCATATTGATTATTGAGGGAGTTGTGAAAAAATATGTAATCCGCCATTTTGTGGCGGCGGTCATCTTGGACAAATTTTCATCGAACACAACTAAGAACACTCCCGACTAATTCACCTTTCAAACAAAAAACCGCATTCAAATCGGTTCAACCGTTTGAGCGCTACGGGGGAACAGACAGACACACACACATACACACACAGACGTCAAAATGAAAGGTCGTGACAACAAGACCTTTCATTTAATACCGATATTGAGGGAGTTGTGAAAAAATATGTAATCCGCCATTTTGTGGCGGCGGCCATCTTGAACCAATTTTCATCAAACATAGCTAAAAATACTCCCGACTAATTCACCTTTCAAACAAAAAAAACCGCATTCAAATCGGTTCAACCATTTGAGCGCTACGGGGGAACAGACAGATACAGACACACATACATACACAGACGTCAAACTTGTAACAACAATAACAACAATCGATATCATTCGCGCCTAGCCCGGTGGGACCACGGGCCCTTCATTTTCAAAAAGTGCGCGGCAAAGATAATTGCGGCGCACTTATTTATAAGTGCGCCGCAATTATCTTTTACGCGCACTTATAAATAAGTACGCCGCAAACACCACCTTTGGGTGCACTTAAAGGCGAACCAAGTCGTCCTTTTCGAATAGATGGGATGAAACTATTTTTTATGTGTACAAACTTATTAATCACGGGTAACATCGCGGGGCACAGCTTGTACATATTATAATGAGTATACTCATAGCGGGGGTAATTTCACTACAGTTGGTAAAGGCGTATCGTCGGTTCGGTGTGTTCGAAAAGTTGAATATGTATGAAAAAGCTGTAAGGTGCTTAACGCTCGCTCACAGTCGGCGGCTGACTATCCGTTTGGTGTGAACAAAGCCTAAAACTAACTTTGAGGGAATACCCTTTTTGCAATGATAAGGTTTCCAAACCATATTATATTTTAGCAAGCAAATTAATAACAGAAAGCTGGTATAGATCGACCAGAATCTCATGAAAAATAGGGAAATTAAATTTTGTAGTAAGCAACACTAGGTTAACTCGGCTGCCCTGGTGATAAACAAACTAATTACATTCAGAACACCTTACCTGGGATCGTTTCACGAAACGAAAAATCAAGCAACTGCATTTTAAATACAAAAACAAAGTAATCAACATCCAATTACTTTGTTTTTGTGTTGTGCTTGTTGTTTACTTGGTGTTTGCATTTATATTCCGGGTTAGTGAGTGCAGTTACTTTGTTTGGGCAATTTAAATTTCAGTAAACGGTTCAAGTTATTTGAAATATTAAACTGTGGTAAAAACTACTCGACATAAAACTTTTGTTAATGCAAAAAGTCAATTTCACAAAAAATGTAAGTTACTTTGTTTATCGCTAGGGCAGCCGTAGTGTTGCTAACCTTGGAATTTCATTTCCCTATTTTTCATGAGATTCTGGTCGATCTATACGAATAAAGCTCTCCTTTTTGTATTCTTATCTTTTACAGTATAGATCGACCAGAATCTCATGAAAAATAGGGAAATTAAATTTTGTAGTAAGCAACACTACGGCTGCCTAGCGATAATCTTCGCGATCTTTATAATCGATCATGATCGATTATGCAAAATCATAATCGATTGCAATCGATCATTTTAATAATCGATTAATCGATTATTGATAATCGATTCCGCACATCACTAATTATTTTGTGTGTTTACGTTACTAACAGTAATTTCGGAAATCGTGTTTATGTGTAAATATCATCAGTGACTCGGTGAATTAATATTTTTCACATGGATTGAGTGACGATGCTACCACCTACGGCCGGTATAGCACAGGAACAGCGTGACCGGCTTGAAATGGAGTACCAGCAACGACGCGACGTGAGGGAAATCACCCGAGACATCATTAGAGAAGCTCGCGTATCAATTAATAGAGAATCCGTGTCGCCTGGAGGTAAGCAAGCCGGCCCGTAACGACGCCACGTTTCCGCCATGCATGTCAGATTGACTTGACATACGTCAAGGTGACATTGATACCAAAACAATTAATTCAATCCAAAATAATTGGAAAATCTAGGCTTAATAATGTCCAAAATAGTTTAAGGATACTTTAGGGATAGAATCTAGGTCTGTTACGTCACCTAGGAACTTGATCGCACAAAAGTAAAATGGCGCCAATGCGCCACTTTGGGCGCTTTCATCTTGGCTTGGTCTCTTGTATTTTACTTTTTTGGTCAGAAATCGCTGTATAACTTGCTTAAAACAATGCCCCGTTACGTCTTGTTACAAGGTATGATATTTGTTTTATTAGAAAATCATTCTTTTGCACGTGCGTAGGTTATTTTTAGATATCTCGTACGCATACGCAATACCCCTAATGCATTATCATCGCCATTTCGATTTTCGACGTTGATATCGTAAATTTCACTTTAGCGTCCTGTCCCTATTATTTTGTACCTACCTAGTTGCTTGCTTGTTTACATTATTTGGAATAAGCTTTGAGCTATCAATGTTTATTTTTGTTGGAATTTGACTTTTTGCGTCTTAATGACAGTAAAATGACAGCCATAAAGTAGCACAAGATGGCGGCGGTGGCAGGTGATGCTTTGTCTAGAACATGCGTCATAATAAGTAGGTATTTAGCGGCTCTCCGATTGATAACTGATAAACATTGATTAATTTCTGAACCCAACATTATCATGCCATTCAGCAAAGTAATTTTCATAATTACACTTGTTGAATTTGTCAGTTCATGATGTAGGCAGTAGGCCCATGCATGGTATGGCATGGTAGAAATTTCCATTTAGATAGGTATTAAGAGCTAGCTATGAAACACATCTACATCACTTTAAAATCCAATCCCTCGAAAAACGAAGGCTTGTGGCTGATCTAATAATTCTTTATAAAATAGTCCACAATAAGTTAGATTCCCCCGACTTGTTGAACCAAATAAACATAAATGTCCCTAGGCGACTTCCCAGACACCCTCTTAAAACCATCTTTTGGCGTAGCTCTTCCAATAGTAATTTAGGCAAATTCTCCCCCATGAACTGTATCGTTAGTAGCTACAACAATATAACTAGCCCTGACATTGATATATTTCACGATTCGCTTACAAACTTTAAAAATAAAATTTACTTGCATGAATAATATTTTTTTCACTCTGTTATTATTGCATCTACTTAATTCTTAATTGTTAATAATGTTTGTAATGACTTAATTTTAATGTATGTTGTATTATATTGTATTGTAATGTAATTTTTGACATCACCTTGTTAGAATGTATATAATTTGTCACACAAATGTAAATCTCTATTAGTTAAAATTTAAGTGATATGTTTTTTCAATTCTAATATTTATTATTTAGGAGCCTATGTAATTAACCTGTGTTGTTGGTGTATCAAATAAATAAATAAATAAAGTATTAAGTTAGCAAATAAATAATAAATATTATATGTCAGGGTCTTAAGTTTTTCCACAAGCCTTTGTTTAAAAATAAGAAACAATTTTATTCATTTTTATAGACAACTTGCGCTTGACCAAAAACTGACTGTACCTACCTAAATAAGTTTAGCTGGCAGTGACCCTGCCTTCCGCTCAGAGGTTGCAGGTTTGATTCCTGCCCTGAGTCTGGGTGTATTATGGTATCTAAGTATACTAATATAATAAAGCGGAAGAGTTTGTTTGTTTGAACGTGCTAATCTCGAAAACTACTGGACCGATTTCAAAAATTCTTTCACCGTTGGATATATGTACGTGATCCTTGAGTGCTATAGGCTATATATTATGTACCACGGGCGAAGCCGGGGCGGACTGCTAGTATATTATATAAGTATGTATTATGTATTTATATTTTATACATTTATAAAAAATATATGGCTTGTTATCTAGTACACAGGCATTATGGTGGAACAGCCTTGTGTGTGTGTGAGAATTTATTTCTCAAAAAATTGTTTTCACAAAAAAACTAATGGTTCCTATATATCTCCTATAGTTTTGGATTTTCCCCACTGAAACATACTGCATATTACTAGAGTTAGCTTAGAGTAACCATAAAAATGAGGTGAGTGATAGTGGTACTAATTCTGTTATTTTCCTTTTTCCTTGGAGGCAGAATTCCAAAAATCCTGAAATATACTTATTCTTTATTTTTAATCAAAAGTCCAAATAGCAATTTCAATACAACTTAAATCATCATCATACCGATTTTCATTGATATAACTTTAAAAATGACAGATTTTCATACAAACTTTCATCCCCTATTTTACCCACTTAGAATTTTCAAAAATCGTGAAACTAATTTATTTATTTTTAACCGAAAGTACAAATACTGATTTTCATGGATATAACTTGAAAGATGATGGACTTTCCTGCAAACTTTCATTTCCTATTTAATCCCCTTAGGGGAGGAATTTGCAATAATCCTTTCTTAGTATGCCTATGTCATAAAATGAAGCTACTGTTTAATTTCAAGTTTCTAGCTTCAGTGCTTTGGGCTGTGCCTTGATGATCAGTCAGTCAGTCAGGACAAGCCTCTTTATTTATTTATTTATTAAGGACCGCCAACAGAGCAACATATCAAAAATCATGCCAAAACAAAAATTCCAGGTACCAAGCAGATATGGCACCCCAACTAATGGCAGCCACAGTATAAAAATCGAGACAAGTCATAATACAACACAACTACTAATATATCTAAACACATATATACAAATACAAAATTGAATACATAAGAGAGAACTAATATTAATAAGGAAATAACCGAATGTGCAGGTACTTTACCTGCACGCAATCATTTGACATCTCCCGGTGAGGTGTCTAGGGATTTAAATAACTTAACTTTGAATTATACATAGATAAGTACATTAAAGCACAGTCTAAATTGCACTTTAGGACTAAATAGGCTTGTCTAGCTTTAGTTATGTTTCAGATTAAGTATCTGAATGTCAAAATTCAATGCTATAGCACTGCCGCCGAAAAAAAACTGCATTGCAAAAAAATTTATATATTTCCAATTCAACCCCATTCCAATCTGGAATGGGTTTTCTGTCAAGAAATTCTCAGTGATAGCCCGGTGCTTGTAGTTTTTTTGTAGTCATCCCATGCCTCATAGAGCATGTTAAGCCGCAGGTACCACTTATGTAACTGGTTAGTCAGACAAGATATTCATTGTGAGTGTGGTCAGTGTAAGGTTTTAATCCCCCTTTCCTATAAGACCCAGCAGGTTAAAGCCTCATTGGAGCAGTGTGGCCGGTGTAAGCTTTTAATCCCTCTCCCTCAAAAGAGCTATCAGTGGGGGCGCTAAAGGGCTGTAGTGGAGCTCGCGTAAACGCGGCATTATACACAACAACAGCAGAACTATGAAAACAATCTGCGGGGGGCGGGGGTGCGGGTCGCGGGGCGCCATCGATCGGGTTGAATGACCGCGCGTTACGCAATGCCGCGTCACCTCGCCAAGGACATCCTTGAAGCCCTATACAATTTTATCATCTTTTGGCAGCTTTGGATTAAGGCTGAAATCACATTTATCATCATCGTAATCGCATTTAGCCTTGTGGTTTTAAAGTTTATAAACACGCTTGTACGCATCGTAAGCATGCGATTACGTTCGCGTGCCTATACATGCTTTCTAGGGTTCCATACCCAAAGGGCAAAACGTAACCCCATTAATGTCACTGCTGTCTGTCTGACCGTGCGTATTATAGCTCGTAAACTTAATTTGTGATGTTAATGAAACTCTTCATTAGACCTCATTCTGTACATGGATAAAAAGATTTCATGGCCTTGGCAACACTAATGTGAGGTCGCATTGGAAGTATGTACCTAGGTACTGCTTCACTTTCTTGTTTTTTTTGTGAAAAAATATATTAAAATTATATCAGACTAGCGGTCCGCCCCGGCTTCGCCCGTGGTACATAATATATAGCCTATAGCACTCAAGGATCACGTACATATCCAACGGTGAAAGAATTTTTGAAATCGGTCCAGTAGTTTCCGAGATTAGCGTGTTCAAACAAACAAACTCTTCCGCTTTATTATATTAGTATAGATATAGATTCGTACCTACCTACTTACGAAATGCGATGTTCGTGCACTTTTCTTGAAATGTAATTCAAAATTAAAGTGCTCTATTGTCGTCAGTTATATGGACATGGTTACTCTAAGCCCGATTCGCACGTACATATCAGTGAAGCATCAGTTCCGGCACAGTGAAAAATATTCTTTCATACATTCTCATGAATGTGTTCACACCTGTCAGTATCAGTGACGACGCGGTGTTTCAGTGTCAGTTCATAGAGAAGTACATATTTTTCACTGATACGAATGCGAAAGTGCGAATGGGCCTTTACGCAGTAAAAACGTACCCGGAGGGACCGAACTTCGCCTTCACCAGCATTGGCGTATTTCAATCTTCATTTGGAAATAATTAACAGTAATCTAGACTCTACATATTAATGCCCATGTAAAATCTTGAGAGATGTAGGTATTAATATATATATAGCTGCTCGTGCTGATTCACTGACTGATTGATCACCTCTCCTGTAAAATTTTGTATGAAAAATTTTTTTTTCAACAATGGTTTCGTATAGAAAACAAAAATTCATTAGGAACAAAAATATGGAGAGAGCTGATGATTGAGGATTTCGGAGATAGGTGAGGGGCACGCTTAAGGTAATGAAGATAGGTGGGGGGTGCTCGAGCAAATGTCACTCAAAACGTCATCCAATTGGCAGTGAGCTGAAAAAAAATTCAAAATGGCGAAAAAAAGATGGCCGCCATACAAATTTCGTCGGTCTCCATCTCGGAGGGTATAAAAGATGGAAGAATAGTTTCTTAGCAAAAGATGATCAAGATCCAAAGGTCTACTCGATGAATAGAAAAAAAATTCAAAATGGCGGAATTTATTTTTCCATAGAAAATGTATGGCGAATATTGAAGAGACTACAAGTTGTGAACTATGCAAGGCTTTAATGCGGTTTTTTTGAGAACTCTCAAAGAACAATATGGGAAGACATGATGATTGAGAGTTTGGAAGTTGGTTGAGGAGCCCGGGCAGGGTATTGAAGATAGGTAGGAGGTGCTCAAACAAAAAATACTCGAAACATCATCCAATTGGCAGTGAGCTGAAAAAAAGTCCAAATGGTGGCCATACAAACATCGGTGTCTATCTCACCAAGTATAAAAGATGGAAGAGTGGTTTTTGCCAAAAGATGATTAAGACCTTAAGTTCTACTTGATGAGCAGAATGATTCGAAGAAAAAATATGGAGAGTGATAATGATCGAGGATTAGGAATATGGGAGAGATAGGTGGAGGCTGCTCAAACCAAAATACCCGAAAGCGAAACCTCGCGGTCCGCTTGCGGGCCGCGCACCCACGCGCCCTACTAGTTTGATATATATAACAAGGAATAAGAAAAGCTATATTTTAGAAAAAAATGAACTGACTTTGGTCTAGCAATCTCAGAGAAATCAAAAATATTAGTGGCGTATGCGTATGCGTGTAACTTCGTACATAAGAATGATAACTAGGTCATAGGTGTGTTATATACTAAATCCTTTCTGAAAGTATGAGGATTACGATAGTGAAATAATCATCAAAATCGGTTCATTGGTTTTTAGGGTTCCGTACCCAAAGGGTAAAAACGGAGCCCTATTAATGTCACTCGGCTGTCTGTCTGTCTGTCTGTCTGTCTGTCTGTCTGTCTGTCCGTCTGTCCGCCGGTCACAGGTCTCTAGCTCGCAGACGAAATGAGTTACAAACCTGAAATTTTGGTATTTGGTGTAAAACGTTGACCCAAAATCAAATATTGAATTAAAAATTGAATTAAATTATTTTTCAGGGGGGCTCCCATACATGAGAAAGCAGCCGGAAAAAAAAAAATTTTTCTTACCCTAGCTTGTGGGGTATCATTGTTTAGAGCTCATTGAGTAGAGTACGAATATATATTTTTTTAATTTTTTGCTTAAAAAGTAAGGAAATGGGGGGGTCATCAAAGTTGTCAATTTTAGACCATTTTTGTGACGGGGGCTATCTAAAAAACTAAACTAGTTAGGAATATGATATTTCGGTATATTATGTACTATATGCTCTATTTGTACAACAAATACTGAAAACAACGATTCATAAAATAGTTTATAAGCTGTGACCAAAACAAACGAACTTATTTTGCGTTTTTCTTTCACGGTTTCTTGCGATGTCTAACTCGGAAATTAAATATTTCTTAGACCCAAAATATTATATTGTTCATAATTATGTACGGAACCCTGAAAGAGCGAGGCCCGACTCGCACTTGGCTGATTTTTTAAATAATCGCGAATATACATACATACAAACGGGTCGAATACATAACCCCCTTTTCATTCGGTTAAAAATGCGTACGCTGTATTAACGCATTCATACGATTCATGCATCTTCATCAAAAATAGATGAAAAGCAAATTGCAACGCTGATGAATATGATTTCAGCCTAAAACTGCATAGTTTTTAAGAGATGTGCCAGGGTCGCGAGTCGCGTCGTGCGTGCCTATGTCTGGTTCGAGCATTCGTCTGGTCATGTAATGTAGGTCAGTGGGGCAAGTAGATGCAAACTATTGCGTCACAAGATTAGCAGGCGAGCACGACTTCAAATATTTGCCTTGGCAAATCGACTTCAATTATTTGCCTTGGCAAATCGACTTCAAGTATTTGCCAAATCTAACTGACTCATCGCGGTATAGTGGCTGGCTTGTTCGGCTGCGGCACAAAAGAAAAGTTTTTCTTTTTTTTTTTAGGATAACCATGATGAATATTGTAACGGGTGAGATTTGAACCGTCGTCCTTTCGGTTTTCGATTCCCGCCTGACGAACGTTGCGCTAGTGAGGCTTTTTCTGTCAAGAGATTCTCAGTAAGAGGATTTGGGAAGTTGGCGGTATTGGCTACACTTCCGTGCCTCGGAGAGCACGTAAAGCCGTAGGTCCTGCGCCTGATCTCACCGCTCGTGTCGCATTGGCGTCTCATCGGATTATGGAAGTGAAGGAATAGAGTGTACCTATGTTTGCGCACACGCCACTATAATATATCTGCCTCCGTTGAGATTGGTTGCAGTGACCGCTGAATCTCGGGAAGACATTGTTTCTAATGTGCCGATATAGTAGCGATTTTGTTCAAGGCATTAAAATTAAAACCACACGTAACGGAATTATGAAATGCGCGCTTGGCGGTACGGTTCAGTCGATAGGGTGGTACCTACCTTGTTTCAAAGGAATGTAGAAAACTTAATTTGCGGTCCAAAAACAGCCATGGCCACATCTGAACCTGCCGATAATCGAACCCGGAACCTTCCTTTGACCTTTAATTGACGCATAGCTCGAAGAACTGATAGCTGTTGGAATGGTGACCCTGCAGCGAGAAACGCAGCGTTGAGGGACCTCTCGCACTCAGGTGGACGCACCGCTAGGTGGCCTCGACACAAGCCGCAGAAGATCGTGTCCAACAGTGGACGTCTATCCGTTGAGATGGTGATGAATGATATATTATGTATTTCTGTCGATTCTACCTTTCTGATTTCAGTTTAGCAACAAAACTGACGATGTGAACCATAGTGATTCCAAGTGTAATTTTGTTTTTTTTTTAACATTGTGCAACTATTTATTTTAAAAATCAGATAAAATAATATCCTACTTGCAAAAAAATCTAAAGTTTCAAATTTACAAATAGTTGGAGCGAGAAAGCATGTTCCTGTCATATTGGTGGAATTCTGTGTTTCTTACTGAGATTGAGGCCGCGAGAAATAATAAATAGTTGGCGATATTCCATCGTCACCATCACCACCACTACAGCCTTTTTACATCTCACTACTGGGCACAGGCCTCCTCTCTCATATGAAAGAGAAAAGAGCTTAGACCCGCCACGCTGCTCTGACTTGGCTGACTTTAACGACGACTGTCACATGAGTGATATTATAGTGATAATAACCGGGACCGACTGCTTAACGTGCTCTCCGAGGCACAGGGGTCTAACACCGTCAACTATCAACTCTGGACCGGCACTGAGAATTGACCGAAAAACCCAATAGGTACCTAACAATTACTTGCCCGACCCGGGACCTCGGATCTGCAGTCGAATATGCTAACCACTAGTGTCTAGACCTAATTAATAAATTTTCAGTTCCATCGTCAACTATGAATGCATGTGAGTTGGGCTGGTTGTGATGTGCACGCGTGTTGTGTTGCAGCTCGGGACCGGTTCCCGTCGACGTCGTCAACGGACGACAATGAGTCCGGGACGGACGGCGAGCTCGACAGGTCCCGGAGGTCCGGCCTGTCGCACGTCCATGTTGGACCCCCACCGGTAATTTTTTTTTTAAATTTTGAAGTGATAACTTTAGGCGCGCTGAGCATTTTGTTGGGTGTACAAAATAATGGAACTTGCGTCATCGTCACCGAACGCTTCCCATGAGCTATATGTATACTGTGTGTATATGCGTGCGGTGTTGATGTCTGGTTGCTTCTCTGCTCTAGTCTCCTGGGTGCTTGGTTGGACAAAGTGAGACGCGACAAGCGCAGCGTCCCTGATTGGTTCACCGTCATACTACGTCATAATCTGTCTCCCGAATTGGTTAACCCGGTCTTCATACAGTCTGCCGCACACAGGAGTCTGTTGTAGAGCATTTGGGCGAATGTATGCGTGCCCAGAAAGGCTAGGATGATTTAGTCACTGTCCGTGTGTTAAATGTAATCACAATAACATTATGTTGTCAACAGGGGGGTATGATAATACGCAAGCGGCGCGGCAACCTGCCCAAGCACTCGGTGAAGATCCTCAAGCGATGGCTGTACGAGCACCGCTACAACGCCTACCCCAGCGACGCGGAGAAACTCACGCTCAGCCAGGAAGCCAACTTGACAGTGCTGCAGGTAACTGTGTGACAATGTTCTGTTGGAGACGAGGTGTATGATAGTGCGCAAGCGGCGCGGCAACCTGCCTGAGCACTCGGTGAAGATCCTCAAGCGATGGCTGTACGAGCACCGCTACAACGCCTACCCCAGCGACGCGGAGAAACTCACGCTCAGCCAGGAAGCCAACTTGACAGTGCTGCAGGTAACTGTGTGACAATGTTCTGTTGGAGACGAGGTGTATGATAGTGCGCAAGCGGCGCGGCAACCTGCCCGAGCACTCGGTGAAGATCCTCAAGCGATGGCTGTACGAGCACCGCTACAACGCCTACCCCAGCGACGCGGAGAAACTCACGCTCAGCCAGGAAGCCAACTTGACAGTGCTGCAGGTAACTGTGTGACAATGTTCTGTTGGAGACGAGGTGTATGATAGTGCGCAAGCGGCGCGGCAACCTGCCCGAGCACTCGGTGAAGATCCTCAAGCGATGGCTGTACGAGCACCGCTACAACGCCTACCCCAGCGACGCGGAGAAACTCACGCTCAGCCAGGAAGCCAACTTGACAGTGCTGCAGGTAACTGTGTGACAATGTTCTGTTGGAGACGAGGTGTATGATAGTGCGCAAGCGGCGCGGCAACCTGCCCGAGCACTCGGTGAAGATCCTCAAGCGATGGCTGTACGAGCACCGCTACAACGCCTACCCCAGCGACGCGGAGAAACTCACGCTCAGCCAGGAAGCCAACTTGACAGTGTTGCAGGTAACTGTGTGACAATGTTCTGATGGAGACGAGGTGTATGATTAATTTTATCTAAGCAGAGGGGTTCTACACAAAAGTGGTTTTAATTCCGCAGGTGTGCAACTGGTTCATAAACGCGCGTCGCCGCATCCTGCCCGAGATGATCCGGCGCGAGGGCCACGACCCGCTGCACTACACCATCTCGCGCCGCGGCCGCAAGCAGCTGGGCTCGGGCGGCGCCGCCTCCAGCGCGGGCGTCGTCGTCACCGAGTGGGACGGCGAGGGCGAGGGCGAGGTGAGGCCGAGGGCGAGGGCCATATAGCATTAATACTTAGCCAATGTCTGTGTAATGAATTCTTTATGACAACATTATTATATTGTTTTATTCTGGTCGATTGAAAATGTCTTTGATGACATTTATCGCATCTTTAAATTTTGCATCTTTGAACTAATTTTTCAAAAGTAACGGTTTTATGAATTAATCCGCTGGCGAACTATCCTCAGTTGGCTTTATTAAATAAACTTTACGCCTACAGTAAAGCGTGGAGCCTTCACCGAAAATTGATTAGCATTGTTGCCCCAAAGTTTATGAGGATGAGGCTTCTTGTTCATATGTCGTGAAAAATTACGGTTAATTTGCCGTGAAAAAACACGGGTCATCAATGTTGTATAGAGCACAATGGAAGCTGGATAACAAGCTCCCATTGTGCTCCATACAACACTGACGATCGCGGCGAATAAACCGTAATTTTTCACGGCGTGTGAACAAGAGGCCTATTGGGAATTTCTTGTACGACACCAATATTCCCATTATCTCCATGGACTATGTAGTTGCGCTATGGGGATGGTGGGAGTGAAGTGGGGTGTGTGTGTGCAGGTGGAGGGCGAGGCGGGCGGCGAGCACGAGTACGGCGACGGGCTGCTGGTGTACCGCAGCGACGGCGACGACGTGGGCGACGCGGAGGAGGGCTACTCGTCCAGCGCCGTCAGCGAGGAGGAGGTCAAGTACGACCCCTCCGTGTGGCAGTCCGTCATCCGCTACGGGCCCGAGGACCGCGACCTGCACCCGGCGGCGCGCGGGTGAGTAGCGCGCCACGTGACACATTGAGCACCAGTACGGCGACGGGCTGCTGGTGTACCGCAGCGACGGCGACGACGTGGGCGACGCGGAGGAGGGCTACTCGTCCAGCGCCGTCAGCGAGGAGGAGGTCAAGTACGACCCCTCCGTGTGGCAGTCCGTCATCCGCTACGGGCCCGAGGACCGCGACCTGCACCCGGCGGCGCGCGGGTGAGTAGCGCGCCACGTGACACATTGAGCACCAGTACGGCGACGGGCTGCTGGTGTACCGCAGCGACGGCGACGACGTGGGCGACGCGGAGGAGGGCTACTCGTCCAGCGCCGTCAGCGAGGAGGAGGTCAAGTACGACCCCTCCGTGTGGCAGTCCGTCATCCGCTACGGGCCCGAGGACCGCGACCTGCACCCGGCGGCGCGCGGGTGAGTAGCGCGCCACGTGACACATTGAGCACCAGTACGGCGACGGGCTGCTGGTGTACCGCAGCGACGGCGACGACGTGGGCGACGCGGAGGAGGGCTACTCGTCCAGCGCCGTCAGCGAGGAGGAGGTCAAGTACGACCCCTCCGTGTGGCAGTCCGTCATCCGCTACGGGCCCGAGGACCGCGACCTGCACCCGGCGGCGCGCGGGTGAGTAGCGCGCCACGTGACACATTGAGCACCAGTACGGCGACGGGCTGCTGGTGTACCGCAGCGACGGCGACGACGTGGGCGACGCGGAGGAGGGCTACTCGTCCAGCGCCGTCAGCGAGGAGGAGGTCAAGTACGACCCCTCCGTGTGGCAGTCCGTCATCCGCTACGGGCCCGAGGACCGCGACCTGCACCCGGCGGCGCGCGGGTGAGTAGCGCGCCACGTGACACATTGAGCACCAGTACGGCGACGGGCTGCTGGTGTACCGCAGCGACGGCGACGACGTGGGCGACGCGGAGGAGGGCTACTCGTCCAGCGCCGTCAGCGAGGAGGAGGTCAAGTACGACCCCTCCGTGTGGCAGTCCGTCATCCGCTACGGGCCCGAGGACCGCGACCTGCACCCGGCGGCGCGCGGGTGAGTCACTATGTTCAACAACACGTTCACATTGAATTCTTAGGGTTGAACGAAAGCAAACGGAAAAGAAAGAAAAGTCGTGTTGACTGTGCGAGTGCGATGTGAAGTGTGCTTGTGACGGAGGTTAAAGTGTTCGGTCAGTCATCAGAGTACGTTACATCGTGGTGGTGTTGCAGGTCGGCGGCGGTGGTGACGGTGCGCACGGCGGACGGCGAGGTGGAGGGCGAGGGCGAGGGCGAGGACGGCGACGGCGCGGGCGGCTGGCACCCGCAGCTCGCGCACCTGCCGCAGCTGCCGCACCCGATGCGCCGCAAGCTGCAGGTACAGTACAAGCCGACTCGCGATATCAGTGAAGCATCAGTGCCGCGGCCGGCACACTGAAAAATATGTATGTCGTTCACTATGAACTGACACTGAAACACTGCGTCGTCACTGTTACGGACAGGTGTGAACGCGTTCATAGAGAATGTATGATGTCCGCTTACAAACCCGTGACGAAAGAGAAAAATGAAGTGAAAACTTCTTTAGGCGCGTTGAGCACTTTTTGTCAATACTGTTTAAACTTTAATACTTAATCACTTCTATCGGCTTTAAACTAGTTTTCACTTCTATCGGCGGTCTCCAAAGACTGCCTCGCATTTTTTTTTTCGTTAGTCGAAAACCATCTCAAAAAGCTCGAGTCTGCTGTCATATATTTTGTACTACCACCGTTTTGTATCCGGCACCAAGCTGTGCTGGCAACTATTTTTTTGGTCGAGCTTAGCTCATTTTTAACTCCCGACGCAAAAACGACGGGGTTTGTTATAAGTTTGACGTGTCTGTGTGTGTGTGTGTCTGTCTGTTCCCTTATAGCGCTCAAGCGGGTGAACCGATTTGAATGCGGTTTTTTTTTTGTTTGAAAGGTGAATTAGTATAGAGTATTGTTAGCTACGTTTGATGAAAATTGATCCAAGATGGCCGCTGCTACAAAATGACGAATTACATATTTTTTCACAAGTCCCTTAATATGGGTATCAAATGAAAGGACTTAACTAGTAGATTAACAGTATGCAAATCCAAGATGGCCGCCGCCACAAAATGACGAATGTCGGGGGTTTTTTTTAAATTTTTAATTTATTCACCTAGCTTAGTTCAGCTTGTCCACCGTGTGTAAGAGTCGTGTGTGTCAGGTGGTGGGCGCGCACGGCGAGGGCGAGCGGGACAAGTTCAAGTGCCTGTACCTGCTGGTGGAGACGGCGGTCGCCGTGCGCCAGCGCGAGAAGGAGCAGGAGGAAGTGCCCGTCTAGTGCGACACACGTGAGTGCGACAGAGACCACTGTACGTGCGCTACTTGCGCCCCTGCGCTGATTCTCGTCACGGATGCGATCTACCTGAATCCACGCGAACGCAACATCGCGGGCATCAGCTAGTCAAATATATATCGGAGAGAAAAATAATTGTAGATAAAACGTATAACTGGTAACATGATTCAACCACCACCACGCTTACCCGAAATTGACTGAGGTTCTAACCGTTCGCTACAGCCGAAAATACTGCAATTCATTGCAGTAACTTAATTTCTTCACAAAAAAATATTATTATGTACTAATGTGGCAAACTGAAAAATAAAATTGGTTGTCTGTAAAGTCAGTGTACGGACGATAATTTTACGTGATAACGTCATAAGAAAACAAAGAGAGATGAGTCACAAGCTGAACGCCGATCGTGCCTTCTCTATCGCTTGTTCCGCGTTCTCGCTTGCACGCGGTACGCGACAATTAGTCATGCTGTTTCGTGCGTGTAGCCGGCGTTTATCGATTTATAAGACGTTATCACGTCAATAATGCAGTTAACGTCTAAATAGTGTATAGTTATAGTAATATAGTTGTAAATTTTGTTTTTCTAAATAGTGAAAAACAAAATTTACAACTTTGTCCACCATCAATTTCACAAAAATATTGCATACACTGAAAGGGGTAAAAATTTGTAGCGTGCGTACGTAGCTTTTTTCGCATATTATCTTGCATCTCTTTTACGCATAACTGTCATTTTTATGCACAATTTAAAGAAAGAATTCTTGGTTCGTGAATTTCTTTGTTTATGTAACAACAATTTCATAATATTTATTATTTTGTCCACAGAGTAACAACACAAAAGTGGATTCACTTCGCGGCAAGGAATTGCACGGTATGCTCATATTACTTCCTTTAAGGCTCGCGCACAATCACATGCAACTGACTCGACTCTCAAAAAAATCATTCAAGAGGGTGTTTATAAATGGCTGTTACTTTATAAGTCCGAGTTTTAATTCGGTAGAATTCTGACAGTTGTCATTTAAAAAATAGAATGTATGAAAATCAGGGTTACTACCTGAAGTTTAATTTTACCCCAAACTAAAGTACCTGAAGTATCTATCAGGCTTTTGTTATATGATATATCTACATGAGGCAATTGATTTTTTTTTTAATTATGTAAGTTTTGAATTTATTATCTTTCTTGTGGGAACTGTTTTATCTCTGGTAACATTAAGAAACGTCAGAATTTCACGGAATTAAAAATTAAAAAGAGTATAGATAAATGATTTCCTTTATGAAAGGTTTTTGACTTGCCTAACTGTAAAGTAAATAATGTAATGATGCGTTGCGACTCAGTATTTGTATGCGCGTGCCTTTATGGCGTACTCTTTAGTATACTGTGCACACTATTGTAGTCATTGAACTATGATTCGTATATTTTTCGGTGTGTCTGTGGATGCGGCGATATATAAGAAAAAAAATTAAGTTTGTGTTCTAGTTCAACTTTCACAGTAGCTACTCTGTATCAAAATTGAATTAATATTAATTTACAAAGAATATACCTACAAGTATACGGTTTTGATTTTAATATGTTATACGATTGTTGGTAACTCAGTTGTACATATACCTCTTAAACTGAACTATAATTTAATAACACGTTGAAAAGTAATATACAGGTTTTATAAGTTACAACAGTAAGGTGTGCCTGCAGTCTTTTGTGATGTACATATATATATATATGTATATATATATACATATATGTATATGTATGTAATGTATACAACGTTAGTTTTACTTTGCGCAAAAACCGAAACACGTGTCAAATATTTTTACATTAAAAATATTTATACAAAATTTCAAAAAAATTTAATGTAAAGTAACGAAGTTATAGGCTTGTTATGTTGCGTCATTGTCCTCGAAAAAAATGGTCACCGCAAGCCGTCGCCGCAGCGACTTGCGATCGACGCGAGTTGAATGACCGCCGCTGTGTGCCGACCGTCAGCTGATGCGCGGTAAACCATTGTGTCTCAGCTTGTAGGATTTCAAAATATTTTTGGACAAAAATATAACACTATATAAAAATGGTTTGATTCGATTTTGTTACTGATTGTGAACAAACTACTTTCAGGTTTTGCGTAAAGTAAAACTAACGTTGTATATATTTGTTTAAAATTCTATGAATTTGGTCCAGTTTAGAGGTTCTGAACAACCGAAATAATACCAATAGCGGGAAACAATTGATTTCGTTAAAAAGTTTGGGATGTTTTAACAGAATAGAAAATGTATAGAGTAGCCATTATGTAGATTCATTAAAACACACTATGTATAAATGAATATTTGGAGGGATTTGTTTTATGTTATAATAAAATAATTATTTTTTTTTAGTTTATAGCAATAAAATATTATAGTAATTTTAGTTTACAATCGATAAAATTATTTTTATAGGATTAAGGTTTTTTTTTTGTATTGATTAAACTATCGAGCTCAGTCACTGAGTAAATTATTAACATCAGTACGCACTTAGCATCTACTTATTATAGAATAAAATACATAATTAATGTAAGTACTGTAATAACACTGACTACTGATTAATTGTAAAGATGCAAAGATTAAATAAGTACTTCAAAAAAGTTTTTTCATTTATTATTTCTTAATAATATGTAATTATTGATACGATCAAATACTCTGGCAACAATTACAAATATGACGATATTCTGATTTTCATACACTAATTTCTGTAAGCTAATTTACGTTTTTTGTAATAAAATGAATACTGCCCTTTATACTATACAACAAACTACTGTAGTTTCTTAGCTATTTTGTATAATATTATATACTCACGAAATGTATGTATAAAGCGTACGTTTAGCCGCTAAACTACATGCCGATGTAGATTGTATTTTAGGAAAAAATAAATGGCTTCCACCATTAATTAATTATTTATTATTAATTCAACTTCCGTAATTTTGTATCTAAAGTACTGAGTAACACAGTCTTTATTAGTCCGTATATCGTCAGATTTAAAAATGTAGGTAGTGGTTGTTTGTTTTCAGCCTCTACAGCATCTGCCGCGGTTACGCTAATTATTATTATTAATCATTGATCACAGTAAGTCGCATTTTTGTTGATATCGAGTTAAATACACAATATGTATTTGGAATGTATAGATTGAGATCTATATTACATTGGGTTACAAAACTTTTGACATAAATGTTACTCTCTTTTTTTAAACATTGGTTATAATAATATATTGATATGAACGGGCCATGATCCAACATAGTTTGTATAGGGCATAGTATTGTATTATAGCATATATATTACTATACATTTATGTATTTGTGGTAAATGACTGCTACCCTCTCTAGGTGAATATAGTAAATAATATGTAGTTACTTTTGACAAAAATTATGTAAATGCAGTCATTTATCAAATATCTAATTTATATTAATTATTTATGTAATCATGTTTTGAAATAAAACTTCACAACTATGCAAGTTCATTTGAAATGGTTTCAATTATTTATTTATTTAAGGTACATATTATATTATTTATTATTCTTTGCCGATAAAAATATTAATTATTTAAAAAGAAAGACTCGTTCTATCGCTTTCTTAGTTCTTAATTATTTTTAGATATTTCTAAAGAGGCTTTTAACGTCATAAAAAAAGACAAAACCCTTTTCAGGCCCAAAAATCGTGCTCTCCTTATTCGTTGGAAACATTGCAAAAGGGTACATTAAGTCATATCTAAATATTTAGCAGCAATGTATCTTGAATGATATTTATATACAACCAAATTATAACAAATAGCTTTAAATGTCGCAATAAATTTTCGTACATATTGTATTAAGTAATTAAGACATACGTATTTCAATATCTATTTACACATAAAATACTCCACATATGTCCTAATGTTATGCTTTTAGTGTAATAAGGATAGAAAGAGGACACAACTACGTATTCGGACATACTTGAAATTTAATTAAATCAATTCGATTTAAATATATGTATTATCAATTATAATATTAAATTCGATAAAAACATTGTTTGATTAAAACTTATGCACTATCAAAAAGTGAAATACAAATCGCACCAAAGTACTAAAATCTAAAGTAGTGCAAACAGAATGTCAAACGGATTGAAACGTGCACTCACAAATGCAGAGCTTATTCCTCGCGGACTGTGCCGTTTGCAAAATCCATAGTACTGAGCTCTAAAATCTGTAAATTAATTTTTATATCAATAATGGAAGATCATTCAATATTTTGTTCCTGTAATATGGTTCCAATAATTATTATATTATACATATTAAAATTTGTACACTTATACTATTCATATTATAAATCTAATAATTACCTTTCGATCTGGCCCTGGTAAATCAATCGATTATATTTGGTTTTGAGGTCAAGCTTTTGCGGTCTATTTGTTTTTATATTAAAGCCCGAAAGTCCCAACTCGTAAACTAAAGCCGGGTCTCCTGCGACTATATAATTTTTTTTTTTTGTTAAAAATTGCCCTCTACATTGCTTTCTAACAAATGGTAACAAAACATAGTCTTGTATTTCACTAGGTCACCAGTGGTTGCACAACCAGTCGCGCTACCAACAAAATGTATGTAGCTCTACGAAGGATACCTCGCGTGGTGTCCGCTTGGTTGCACAACCATGGTGTCCTATAGTTGGGACATTACAAACGTGCGAACTGAGCCGTAAAACATTACGATCATAGGGTTGTGAGCGCTCTCACTCGCTCTTTATAATCTGTTATCGACTATCGACAAATCCTTTTTATTACTGTTACACAACACCAGAGAAAAAGGTTCAAGTTCCATAAGACCTGTAAGTGCGAGCGAGAAGTCCGATAAAAATGATATATGACTCAGTTCGTCGTTCGCTCATTGGTCTAACTGTTTGGACGAATAAACAAATCAAACATCGCCTGCAGCGGGTATCTTTATTCCACTGTTGCTCTTGTTGCGTTTTTTGTAGATATGTAATATTTAATGAAGTGGAAGGTGATTGCAATGTTTTGCTACCATGTTTTGTTTTATTTTCGGCGCAGGACACCCGGTTTACCTTGGAACAAAACTTATAATCTAGAAGATGTATAAGTATATAAACTTACATAATATTCTTATAATAACTTCTCGAAGATTCAGGAAGTAAAGCAGCGTTGGTATAATATGATAGGTAATATAACAACTTCCTTGTATGTCAACTTAAGGTGTTTTTTTTTTCATTTATGTCAAACAACTGACGTTAAGTTAGTTTTTAAGTGTGTTCCTGTATATATTCGCGTAAGTTCATAACTTGTTAGTGATTAAAATTAAATATTATGATTTCCCAAAAGCTGTTTCATTTTGTAACATTTACACCATACCCTCCGTTTAAAAGATAGGTATGTTGTTTCTAATTCTGTTGTTCTTGTTACACAATCTTAACAAAATTCATGTAATTGAGGAATCAGAATCAGAAAATGTCATAAGGGTCGGGGCATACTAGCACGAGAGTCAAAGCACATCAAAGCGCGTGCATCCGCTCATCTTTTTTTTTTCAAAGAAAATGCCTTATTTTGTTGATTCGCTTCGACTCTGCGCAAGTATGCCACGACCCTTACAATTTTCTTTTTTATGCAGAGATCTAAAAAAAAACTTGTAGTAGTGGATCACACATTTTGATGACTAGTTTTGCTAGAACTAAACTTTTGTGGAACCGTAACTTATTCAGAATTTTTTAAATTGCAACATTATGACATCCAATGAGAAAAAAACACGTCAAGCGAAAAGTATAAAATTTATGATCCGTCTGAATTCATCTCACGATGTCTAGTTTGCTTACAACGCTCCGTCGCTTCGCGGCGGCGTCGTCGGCCGCGGGCGATTTCCTCTTCCCGGCGCAGCCAGGCTGCTCGGTGTTGCCAGCCCCCTCGTTCACAATGTCCTGACTCGGTATTGCCATCAACAACGTGTCGATGCTACTGTTTTTATTCACCTCTTGCGTCTCATCTGAAGTGGAAATTACAAAGTACTATTATATTTTACCATAAGTCTAAAGCCGCATTTTCATTAGGGGACATGTCGCAGATACATGTCGCTCGACATTCACGTAGTTGTCTCTGCAAAAGTTGTGGGACAATATCCCGCGACATATGACTCGTTCACATTAGCCGACGCTCGAAGACCATCGACTAGCGACAAGTTGCGGGACACGTAAATGTCCCAAGCGACATCGCGCGGGACACGTGAATTTCGTGTCGAGCGACAGAGTCGCGCAACAAATGTCCCATAATGAAAATGATGCGGCTTAAGAGTGTCCCAACCGATTAGTTTAACCGTTGAATTAACTACTTATTGGTATTTAAGTTAACGCCGCGCCGTTGCAGAAACAGGCAAAACCTCGAGCTCGACTCGCACTTGGCCAGTTTTTATTTTTTTACTAAGTAACTTATCAGAAATTTGTTGTTTAAAAATCCTGTGAGAACTATTTAATTTTCCACGGTAAAAAATTGCCTAGATAACATCGTCGCATATTCTTCTACCTGTCTGTGAAAGTCCAGTCAAAATCGGTTCAGCCGTTCTGAAGATTAGCCCAGACATACAAAAATTTAAAAACGTGTCTGTGTTATGCTGTCGTTCAAATACTTAGGTAATCATATTCGTTTAAAGAGACACTTCATTTTATTTATTTGTATGTTTTTAAGCCAATGGTGTAGGTATTTATAGATTAAAAAAACTACAGCAATTGAAATCTTATATTAATTAAGTATTATAAACACAGCCAAATTGATAAAAGTGAAAGTAATAAACTAATAATTCTTTGACAATAGATACCTACAATGTGATAAAAAGAAGTCGACTTTTACATTATTGGATTCGCTTAATTTTCATAGCTTGGCTTTTATCTTTACACTACACTAACTGATAAAATCATTAGGAAAAAGAAAACTTAAAATAATAAATATTTAAGGAGCATACATTTTATAGTAAGACCACGATTAACTTGGCTCTCCCATGATCTGCGGGACGAGGGAGGGGGGGAAATTCTCATTGATAAATTAATAATCAATGGATGTGCTCGTACTATAATGTATGACAAGCATTTTTGACGCCCCTGTGAGTGTGTGTGTGTGTATTGCTACTGTAAGGACATGACACTAAATTAGGGAAAAAGAAATTTTATAATAATTATAATAATTTTAACTATCATAGTTATTCTATTATTTGCGTAATCGCAATTTAGTCTTTCATCTGTGTCTCTTTAAGTTTGCTCAATACTTTTCTATAGTAGTAGTAGTTAGTACTATACATTTAAAGTTAAGTAGGTACGTTTCAGGATATAGAAAAAAGATTTTCCATAACCAAGAAAGAAGAAGATACGTTATTAAATATAATTTATACCCCATTTTTTAAATTTTATACTATTATTTAATTATTTATATTTTTTAATTATTTATAATTATTTATATATATTTTATTTAATTATAGACTACGCTTAATAATTTAATAATAATTTAGTGGGCAAATGCGCGGGGCAAGGAGCTAGTGGTGCCATCTGTTATTCTTATCCGAAACTAATTTTACAAGTATAAATTAAAAATTTAAAAACCCCCGACATTCGCCATTTTGTGGCGGCAGCGATCTTGGATTTGTATAATGCTATTCTACTAGTCAAGCCCTTTCATTTGATACCCATATTAAGGGAGTTGTGAAAAATTATGTAATCCACCATTTTGTAGCGGCGGCCATCTTGGATCGATTTTCATCAAACATAGCTAACAACACTCTCGATTAATTCACCTTTCAAACAAAAAAAATCGCATTCAAATCAGTTCACCCGTTTGAGCTGAGCGCTACAGGGGAACAGACGGACAGACAGACAGACAGACACACACACACACACACACACAGACACGTCAAACTTATAACACCCCGTCGTTTTTGCGTCGGGGGTTAAAAATCTAGAAAGCCGCGCAAAGCTGACTTCTCGATTTTTTTCGTAGATAAAATGTAGCCTATGTCACCCTGATAATAACAACGAATCAATAGACACCTCATTCATCAAAATCGGTCCAGCAGTTTAGGCGCTACATTAGTACACACAGAATCTCATACAAAAATCGGTTACAAACATCCATACATAAATATATACATACGTAATCTTGGAAATAAAAGAGGATTCTCCGTGGATCAATATATTTAATTTTAATTAGCACTGTTACACCAATGGCCGACGGGACGCCGAGGCAGAGAGCAAGCAGAGAGCCAGAGAAGATAAAGTACAATTCGAGTTTCGACACCACAGATAAAACTTATGCAACAGATCTGTAGCATCAATAGTCACAGATAATAAATCAGTGTTGACAATTCTTTATAAAAACAAATCGCAACTTAATTATTTACAACACGTAAATACATAGACTGCTAAAATCATAACCCTTCCTTTTGGCTTTGCCGTAGTCGGGTAAAAAAAACCAGACGTTTAGATTAGTACGGCATGGAGATGTTAGGAGATGGAATAAAACAAAGATAAAAAAACTATTAGGATTCGTCGAGACGTGTTCTTCTATATCTTAAAATTTCAATGCATTGCTGTCAGATGATGTGTCACTGTCGCTATCAATAACTATATTATAATTCACTAATTCATCGTCGTCATTCTGCAATCTCTCAACGTGAACTTAAGTACAATGTGACTTCACGTAGCCTCCGTTACAGCTTGAAAAGCATCTTGCACCAGATTTAATATTTTTGTTTCGAAACGCCAGCGAAATAACTAAAAATGTTGTGTTGAAATTATTGGTCCACATTATAGTATTTTTATAATAATTGAGAGGCCGTTTGCGTGATGGCTTCAATGGGTATGGAAATTTTTCACATGAAGCTGACAACACTTAATTGACATTGCTCGTCAGCCTCATATTTATTATTATGATATATAATTTAGAGATATTTGTTCTTTTCTCTCACATTCTTGAGCACAAAACGAACGCACTACCATAACAATTTTTCTAGCACAACTTTTTATCACATAAGAACTGGTTACTGCTATGTATTTCACAAAATTTTCGTAACGATGTAAACAATGAACTTTGAAGTTTCAAAGTGACTTTTCAATATGACAGATTTCGACTGCCCTAGTGATATAAACAAAGTAACTGACATTTTTTGTGAAATTGACTTTTTTGCATTAACAAAAGTTTAATGTCGAGTAGTTTTTTAACACAGTGTCCACAGTATAATATTTCAAATAACTTGAACAGTTTACTGAAATTTGAATTGCCCAAACAAATAACTGCACACTGAGACTGGAATTTAGGGTATTACTTTATGTACTTATAAATAATCGTTTTAATTGTTATCGGTTACTTACTATTTTAAAATGTTTCTACTGAAGGTAGGTGCAGAATTTTAGATACCTACGTACATAATTAACTAATAGGGACATTACTTTACAGGAATATAACTAAAAATAGACACAATACTGTAAATTATAACTTTACAAGATAAACATAGTTGATTATGATGCCCACGACTCCGTCCGCGTGTATTTAGGTTTTTGAAATTCTAGTCTAAGCTCTTAATTTACCAGGATAAAAAAGTAGCTTATGTCCTTTCCAAAAATGAAACTTATCTTTATACCTCGTTAAGATCGGTTGAACAGTTGGTGCGTGAAGACTTAGTAGACAGACATACTTTCGCATTTATAATATTAGTAGTGTGAGTATTTTAAGTATAGATATGGTATAGATTCTTGAGTTGTAATAAGCTCTAACTTAAGTCTCTGAGTGAACTAGGTTGGATATGCTTTGTCCGTCTGACTGTCACAGCCTTATAACTTCTGATTTAATGAACAGAATTACTTCAAATTCACCGATAATATGTAGAATAACATTCAGAATTACGACCTAAAGCCGGTGATTACATAAAAAATAATAAAAATAGTTATTTGAGTTATTTGGGGAGGGCCCGGGTGCTCATTAAAGCAAATGGGGGGGGGACAATTGTATTAGTCGCAATATCACAATCACAATATCACACACACACAAACGCACACGCACACGCACATTTGAACATTAATTTTTGGGGTAACTATTTGTATCTGAATAACATAGTAAACTCTTTGTAATAAATTGAAAAATTATTTTTGGAAGAAATTATCAAGCAATATACAAACGAAGTAAATGACTTAACATCTTTTTAAAGTTGAAACATTAATTTTTTTGTGTTTTATTTGCAATTAGAAAAACCATATTTTTAATTTTAAACAAAATTAAAAGCGAAGGAGTTAGAAATAAATACTGTTATTTATAAGTTAAAATATATTATTTTGCAATTTATTACAGAGATAAATAAGTAGGTATTTTGTAGAAAGGTTGCCTTCAAATAAGAGTTTCAATGTTTATGCTTGTCCTGTAAAATTGTTCTGAATGTAGTTACTTTGTTTATCACTAGGGCAGCCGATTTATCAATGAATTTATCAATGAACTTATGAATGAACAAATCGCTGCGCGGGGCGCAGGGAGGGCTCCGTTTCAATCCAGGAGGGCCATCTTTATCACGGTCTGAGTATAGTAGGACTATGATAAATCTATGAACACAATGACAAAATATGAGAACCAAAAATAATTATTATTGACTGGAACGAAGCTGAGGGCGGTCGCTAATTCTATAATCATAAAAGTAAGTATCAAAAATTCTTCGTTTGTCTGCGGGTAAGTACATACCTATTTTTTAATTCGCTGCCATTTTTCACTCTACTTTCATTGGACAGACTATTTAAGATATTGAGGGTATTTAACGAAGTTTTTCGATGAAAGCAATAAAAAACACAGTAGACATAGATCCACCATTATAGCGTTATGCGGTGCACGCACTTCGCGGTGACGAATAAGGCCCGGCGCACACCGAGCGCAGCGCTCAGAGCAGAGCATTTTCTGAGAATACTGAATAATTAACTTTACGACTATTTACATAGGGGCAATAATGTACTCCAATAATTATTGTCAAGTTCGTATGTCAATAGTCGTAAAGTTAATTATTCAGTGTTCTCAGAAGCTGCTCTGCGCTCGGTGTGCGCCGGGCCTAACGAGTTCGCGGACAAATCTACCGCGCGCCCACACACGCATGGATTGGTCGGGCTCGGCGCGGGTGCGGCTCGCCGCTCGCGTGGGCCGCGGATTTGTCTGCTGACTTGCCGCCAGCGACAAATCCGGCGGATTGGTGCGCTCGTGAACGGTAGGCGTTGCACGGAGCATTGAGCAAGGCTGCGACGTCGCATGTCGGCGATGCTAACCCGTGGCCTGCTGCTTCATGAGCTGCTTGAGCCGGAACTCCTCCTGCGCCTGCCGCTGGCGCCGCCTGCGCTCCGCGCGCGCCTCCTGCTCGCTCATGTCCTCTAGCCTCACCTCCTGCGGGGAACACCAACCATTCATTCATCATCATTACATCTTCATGGGCGGCGGTAATCACCAACAGGTGACCCGCTTGCTCGTTTGCCCGCAATATTTATATAAAAAAAATCTCTTTTACTGATGCACAATTGTCGGAAAACTTCTTAAGCATGAAGTGACATAGTGGGGGTAAGTTAGCGCATTGTACCTACACATCCGGGCAAAAAAGGCGATAGCAGGAAGCAAAGGTCTACTGGTGTACCATTCACGCGCTCGATACGATACCTACTCCCCGCCAATCACACCCACACGCCCCACCAAAGAGACCTCTTCGAGAGAAATTCGCTTGTGCGCAATCAAGGTCATTTGCTCAAGAAGTTTGCCGGTAACTGTAACCATTGTGTAACCAATAGGTAGGTACGTACCACCAGTACGCAACACCAGACAAATCCACCAAAACGTACACGAACCGCTAGGGTATGGCGTTCGACTTGAGCACCTTCAGGGCTAGAATGAATAGGCATTTTCTAGGCAAGCACGTTCCAACTTAGACCTCATTATTGCTCTCCATCACGCATGATCGTCGTCAACCGTAAGTCATACAATAAAAAAAAAACACGCGAAGCAAATTTCACTCTGATACCGGAGCATCTTCAGGAGATGTAGACTCATGCAATGACTTTGCAACCGTGCATTGTAGGTGTCAGTCGTAAACGTACATCATCATCATCATCATCATGATCAACCCATTACCGGCTCACTACAGAGCACGGGTCTCCTCTCAGAGTGAGAAGGGTTTTGGCCATAGTCTACCACGCTGGCCAAGCGGATTGGCAGACTTCACACACCTTTGAGAACGTTATGGAGAACTCTCAGGCATGCAGGTTTCCTCACGATGTTTTCCTTCACCGTTAAAGCAAGTGATATTTAAATACTTAGAACGCACATAACTCCGAAAAGTTAGAGGTGCGTGCCCCGGGATCGAACCCACGACCTCCGATTAGAAGTCGGTCGTCCTAACCACTAGGCTATCACAGCTTTTAAAACGTAAACGTACGTCGACTGTATTTTAATGGATTTGTGTGGTGATACGTGATCATTATTAAATACTCGATTACGGGCGTACCGTTTAACAGACTGTTCCTAACCCGTTGTCCTAGGTGAACGACAAACGCGACGCGACGCGATACGACTCCTTATAAAATGACAAACTTATCCACGCGACGGTCGCGTGGATACTACTGTTTTTTTTTTTTATATTTTCGCGTCGCGTCGTAGTATGTCGCGTTGTCGCTTTGGTCGTCCACCTAGGGCAACGGTCGAGGGAACGGCGCGGTGCGGGAGGACCAATGGTTTGGTGCGAGAGGGTTGAGGGTCGGGGGTGACGGGAAGGGTAACAGTTAAGTCCGTCACCCCTCCCGCACCGCGCAGCTACCTCAGGAACAGTCTCTGTTAAACGGCAGGCCCATAGTTTACTAACAAACTAAATGTCTTACTGCCGCACTCGAGACATTCATTAAATCGTCTAATGAGTCATTAACGAATTATTATTTAGGTATCATTTAGTACCTATGGAAATGTCAAATTATGACGTATTCCCAAAAAAATAATTTCCGTGCTAAATGACAGATTTATGCACAGTAATTAAGGCCCATTCGCACATATCAGTGAAGCATCAGTGCCGGCACAGTTGCGGCAGAGTGAAAAATATTCTTTCATACATTCTCTATGAACGCGTTCACACCTGTCCGCATCAGTGACGACGCAGTGTTTCAGTGTCAGTTCAAAGAGAATGACATAATTTTCACTGCACCGACCGCGGCACTGATGCGATGCATTCATGCATATGTGCGAATCGGTCTTTAACGTTGTTGGTTTGAAAAGTTACATTAGAAGTTCATAAAACTGGTTATCTGGGAGAGCGGAGCGGTCGCACAGCGGCCATTTATAGGCTAGAGTTTTTATACACCAATGTTACAGCGTCGAAAAGGGTCAGGTCTTCAGCCTCTTCAGACAAAGGAAAAAGGCTAAAAGAATAAAAATTCGGACATAAGGCTGAAACATTTACCAGCATAGATTCGCATTTAGCTGGGTAGTTTTTGACACTTATACGCATCGTAGGCAAGCATGCTTTTTGTTACGTAGACGTGCGTAAGCTTATCCCTGTATCCTATTAATAGGTAGGTATAAACATCGGCATGAACATCGAACGCTGAAGGAAAGTGGAGGGGGTAAGCTATTGTATTACGTGCGCGACAGTTCCCATGCGCAGCTATCCCCTCCACGTTTCGTTCAGCGTTCGATGTACCTGCCGCGGGTTATATTATATCATGTTAAATCGAGAGCCACACTTGTATGCATTTCAAATATAAAAATGCGAAAGCTGAATTGATGGATGTGGATCTTCACACAAAATAACAATACATAAAATGCGAAACGATGTTGAGAATATGGATTTCAGTCTATTTCGACCAATTTGAGGACATATAAAAACAAGAACAAAATCAAACTTAACAATCAAACATTGGAAATTTTCAAACAGTTTTTTATTGTAATAAAAACATGTACTGCACTAGTGCACACACCACACAGTCTTCTAAGGGCCGGACAGACACAGAGCGCAACACGCGTCACACTGAATGCGCGCGTACGCGGGTGCGTTTTGCAATACAAGGCGCTATAATATGACGCACGTCGCAGTGTGACACCAACAACGCAACACTTACACGCCTTCAAATACTTCCTTGAATTATAAAAGTTCTAGTAACCTAGTTAGGCAAGTTTCCGCCACGCGTTGCGTGTGTCTAAGCCCTTAATTCAAATCTAAAAAGTAGATATATTAGAAATACAAAATTCCATCGTACTGTGACAAAAACATCACATAAAAAATAATAAAGGCCCTTCCCCAAACAGGTGCGAAACGCCGACCGAAATATCTCACCTAAGTGTAAAAAAAAAATAGGTCAAATCTTCAGTTTTTTTTGCATACTCTTTGAATAGTAAACGTCAGAATTTCGCATGAGGTATGTACCTATATAGGGAGGAACCATAAATCCATAAATCTACTACAAAAAAGTGAGAAAGACTTAACTCGTAAGAAAATGCAATAAACATTTTATTACCACTAACCTCTACACCACATTAGATCCTACACTTAGTTAAAATGACAGGTTAATCTGATAAAAACTGTTGTACACGATCTTTAAACTTAAGAACTGACTCAAAATGGTTAGAACCCAGAGCTTTAGCCAGTTTAAAAAAAACTTAAGAGCTGTCAAACTTAGCACTATCCTTTTCCACAGGAAATTTTCAGAGAAGGATAGCATTATTTTTTTTTAAATGTAACGATTATTTAAAGTTAAAAAATTGCAAATATTTTACTTTTTCATTTTGAGCGAAAATATCAAATTGATTTTTTTGTTTATTTTAGTTTTATGTTTTGTAGAACAGAATTTCTACCAATTTAAAGTTATTTCATAGTAATATGTTATGTGCATGAGTGAATATTTACAATTATTATAAAGAGTTCAAAATCTTGGCTTGTACAGTACAATCTCGAATATACACAATAATTATATTGCTTATGAATAACTTGACACTTGAAACTTGGTTTTGATCTACCACAATCATATGCTAATTCACAAATGTAACACCTAACAGATCTCAAAGTAAATAACATGGAGAATGAGAAAAGGGAAGCACATACTTTCAGACCTGTCAATTTATAGTTGGGACATGACAAACGTGCGAACTGAGCCATAAAACATTACGATCACAGGGTTGTGAGGGCTCTCCCTTTCTCCTTATAACCTTTAATCGACCATCAACAAATCCTTTATTACTGTTACACACAACACCAAAGAAACAGGTTCCAGTTCCTTAAGGCTTGTAAGTGCGAACGAGAAGTCCGATAATAGTGATTTATGACTTGGATCGCACGTTTGTAAAGTCCCAACTATATTAATTAAAGTAGCTTAACGAAGGAGATATAGGCAGTTCGTTCAACAATCTGTTTTTCCTTACTTGTCTTAAAAGGTAATCAAATCCCTTCTCGCTGAAACGCGTAAGCGACGCGCTATGCAAGGCGGCAGGCGCATAGGACGTTCTTACCGTGAACTGACATGTAGTCATGATTTTAGTGAAAATTCAAATACAAGAACGTCTAAAGCGCCGGGCAAAACAGCGTCGCTTACGCGTTCCTCCGTTAAGTTTTTAGCGATTTGTTTACGTTTTAAAACAACTAAGGAAAAATCAGCCAAGTGCGAGTCGGGCCTCGCTCTTTCAGGGTTCCGTACATAATTATGAACAATATAATATTTTGGGTCTAAGAAATATTTAATTTCCGAGTTAGACATCGCAAGAAACCGTGAAAGAAAAACGCAAAATAAGTTCGTTTGTTTTGGTCACAGCTTATAAACTATTTTATGAATCGTTGTTTTCAGTATTTGTTGTACAAATAGAGCATATAGTATATAATATACCGAAATATCATATTCCTAACTAGTTTAGTTTTTTAGATAGCCCCCGTCACAAAAATGGTCTAAAATTGTCAATTTTGATGACCCCCCATTTCCTTACTTTTTAAGCAAAAAATTAAAAAAATATATATTCGTACTCTACTCAATGAGCTCTAAACAATGATACCCCACAAGCTAGGGTAAGAAAAAAAAATTTTTTCTGGCTCCTTTCTCATGTATGGGAGCCCCCCTGAAAAATAATTTAATTCAATTTTTAATTCAATATTTGATTTTGGGTCAACGTTTTACACCAAATACCAAAATTTCAGGTTTGTAACTCATTTCGTCTGCGAGCTAGAGACCTGTGACCGGCGGACAGACGGACAGACAGACAGCCGAGTGACATTAATACGGCTCCGTTTTTACCCTTTGGGTACGGAACCCTAAAAACAGATTGTAATGCAGCTATTTAACTACGCATCGATCTCTTTCGTTCCGCGAAAATGTGCTCCCGCATATACACTTAATACATTTTATTCTGTTACACCGCATATACACTTACTCTAGCGGCACGCTATGATGGCCGGTTTGACGTTTGTCCGCTCATGAAGTTCCGTATTAATTGATAACGACTTTGAAGGAAATAATTGTATTACTTTATTGACGATAGTGATGTGCAGAGATTCATAAATTTTATCGAATGTAGTTTTAGGTTTAGGACTCAAAATTTATTTATTAAATTGATTTCTTAAATGTATACAAGTGTAGAAAAATCAGTTTGCACCATTTAAGGGGTGAATGTACTTGTGAATATGAACAATTTTCACTATGTGGACAAACCTCTGAAATCGCAAAAAAATATCAATAAATTTTTAAAAATGGAATCTAATACGATCGTCACATAGGATCGCTGGCTAGCACAACTACTACCTCCGGCAAACTCGCGTCAATGCTCAATGCAAAACAAAGCAGTTTCGAATTGACGTTGCTTCGAAAAGTATAAACTGTCAGTGCAATGCGATTGTGATATAGTTTTGACCTGGCTTTGGATTTCAAATATTGATACTGCATTACTGTTGACCCTTGCTCGTTAATTTGGACTCTGTTCAAGCCCTTTGTTGTGGATTTCGTCGATATGACCGAACGTACGCAGAGAACTGTTCTAAATAGTCAGACACGTGAGTTCGTAATACGCCTTCGTAACTATTTCGATCGTGAAGCTCAAAATGGAGGGCCAATTTTACCTATAACGTCAGTGGTTGAACGCGTAGCTGATGCGCTTAATATTGGACAACGAACTGTTAGACGGATAACTAAAAAAAAATATGGCGAGACTGGCACAGAAGAAAATAAACTTCACACACCAAAAAAGAGAAAACGAGCAAAACCAGTCGTAGGCATCGATAGCTTTGATGCCGATGCTATCCGAAGACATGTTTACGGCTACTATTTACAGAAGGAGTATCCAACAAGAAAAAAGTTGGTGCATTCACTGAAGGAAGCTGGATTATTCTTCGGTGGGGAAAGTTCTTTAACGAAGATTTTGAAGACCATTGGATTTCGATACAAAAAATGTAACAAACGCAAAATATTGATGGAAAGATTTGATATAGCGATGGCAAGGTATACTTTTTTACGGCAAGTGAAAGAAATCAAAAATTGGCAAAATGTTGTGTTCTTGGATGAAACATGGCTTAATGCTAACCATACTGTAGGCCGTTCTTGGAACGATGACACAGCAGCATCTACTTCCAAAGTTCCTGTAGGAAAAGGATCGCGACTTATAATTTGTCACGCCGGAACCATCAACGGGTTTGTCGAAGGTTCTCTCATGGCTTTTGCGTCAAAAACCACTGGAGACTATCATGAAGACATGAATGGAGAAAAGTTTACTGAATGGTTTACCTCAATGTTGTGTAGCCTCCCTGAACCATCTATTATAATTATGGACAACGCCCCATACCACTCGATGCAAATTGACAAGCCACCTGCCCAATCCCAAAAGAAAGCTGATATCGTCGCATGGCTTCGTAAAAATGGCGTAGATGCAAACATGAATATGTTAAAAGCGGAATTAGTACGTCTTTTAAAAGAAAACAAACCAACCAAGATCCGATACGTCATTGACGAAATAGCATTAGAACATGGGCACAGAGTTATACGGTTACCGCCTTACCATTGTGAGTATAATGCGATTGAGTTGGTGTGGGCTCAAATTAAGGGATATGCTGCAAGACACAATACAGAACCCCCATTTACCACAAAAAAAATGCTAAAATTATTAGAAGAAGCTTGTGAACATGTGACTAAAGGAGACTGGGAAAAGGTTGTGAATAGAACTGTTAAATTAATAAGGGAAGATTATGAAAGAGATGTGAAAATAGATAATATTATAGAAAACGAACATATAATTATTAATGTATGTGATGATAGCAGTGACGACAGTGAAAATAGTAGTATGGACGAATCTGATTAATTATGGCCTTTTGTGGCACCTTTTTTGGTATCTTTTGTATTCATATGTTTCTTGTGTGCATATAAAGTATGTATATTCATTTTCGTTCAAATATTCAGTTCGTTCAAATAAATTAAATAAACATATACATTTTTGTTTTATTAAACCTATTTAATCAGGTACAAAAACAAAACTTAATTGTTTTTTGTTCGAGAATAAATTGACATTCCACATCACTATTGTAATGTGTCAAACCGGCCATCATAGCGTGCCGCTAGTGTAATACATTTTATTCTGTTACAGAAATTCCATGGTTACTTATTGACTTTCAATACAAAAATCACTTTAAACCTAAACTAAGAAATATTAGGTCTCATACGCTTCATTATCACGATTAACTTGGGCTCAGGGCACATTGCGGCAAAGTTGAAAAAACAACGTGAGGCGTCTTTCCGAAAATTACAAAGTGAACTAAATTTTAACTCTACCGCGTAATATTATGTATAAGTTATTATTTATGTCAAACAAAATGAAAAATTGGCGCGATTGAGACGTGTGTTCTGACACACGTATGTATGTATGTGTGTAGACTGTAAAGTCGTAACTCAAGTTTCCAAATACAGTCAATGTATTACTCTAAAATTGACTTGTTTCGTAAGTTCTTAATTCTTTAATAGTACTACTATCAAAATAGTAAATTTTTATGTAAGAAAACTTGATAAAAGATTTGGTTTTTAGCATAAAATTTATGTCGCTTGAAGAATTTTAATATTTAGAGACTGAAATAAAAAATTCATAATTTTATTTGACACGCGCAATCGCAGCGAATATTGACCCAGTGGTGGAGCTGAAAGTTCTGTGTAGGTACTTTGAAAAACCACTTAAATCTTCTGCCGCAATATGCTTTTAACTTTATTCTTATAGAATCTACTTTGGTATATCTAAAAATAATTATGCACTATGGTTAACTATGAAAAAGAAAATAGTAAGTCACCCCCACTACCAAATAGGGAAGTAACGGAAAACCGGAGTCTGTGCGTCACCGCTCCTGTTGTCGCACATTACGATCAGAATGGACGTTCGATACCTCCATATTTCGTGCCCCCACTATTCCCCTGATCGCTAAGAGTACTTTAAGAGTTAGGTGCGGGGTCGGGCGGGGGCTGCCTGTCGGCGGGGTCGTCGGGGAACTGCTTCTCCACCTGCTCGGCGACCCACTTCTTCACCTTCTGCTCCGTCCAGAAACCGTCGTAGAAGATGGTCGGCTTGATCCAGCAGCCCCGGCCGCCGTAGGGCTCCTCGCGCGGCCGGCACTCCACCGAGCCGGCGCGGCCGTTCACCACCAGGTTCCTGGGCGGCGCTCCGAAGTTCAGGTTCACGTTGCCATGGTGACGGTCGTACGGCTCGTACGCGAAGTGCCACGGCCCGTACTCGTACAGGTTGGGGAACATCGGGGGCGGCGGCGCCGAGCGGGGCGGGCTCGCGTACACGGGCGGCGCGACCCCTCCCATCACGGGCTGCAGGACGAAACTTACGTTCGAGGCGGGCCGGAGGATCGGAGCGGGTGGCGGCGCGGGCGCGGGCGGGAGGTGGCGCGGCGCGTTGGCCGTCGGCTGCGGACTCCGTTGGCGGCGCACGTTGGCCGCGTTGGGCGGCACGTTGGCCGGCAGGGTGGCCGGCATGGGGTGCGTCTTGGCCACGGGCGCTTGTGCCGCGTTCTTCAGCGGACCCATGGGCAGCTTGCCCGGGACCGGACCCTCGTCCTTCTTCACTTTCGGCGCGTTCTTCTCCGCGGGCTTGTTTGTGTTCGTGTTTGCAACGTTCTGGTTGTTCTCGTGGATTGTCTCCGGTGTTGCGTGATTCTGAATAGGGTTCTGGTTCGGGTTCTGGTTTGGGTTCTGGTTCTGGTTCTTGCTCTGGTTGCGAACTTCGTTGCGGTGCGCTTCGAGCAGTTCCATGAGGTCCGTGGCGACGTTGCCGCCGAAGCTTAGCAACGTTTCGCGGAGGGCGTTCGTTACTGCACACTGAAATGAATGCATATTGTTGAGTCAGGTGATTTATTACTTTCAGAGAGAATGTGTTTCTATGTCTGTCTGTTGTGGATACAAAAAGTAAATAAATACACTACTAGCTTTTGCCCGCGGCTTCGCCCGCGTGAATTCGGTTTTTCACTAATCCCGAGAGTATCCTGGATTTCCAGTTACCGTTCCCACTCCCTTTTCCAACCTTTATACCTACTTTCAAGGAAATTTGATATAGTAATCTACTTATAGCTGCAGCTGTAGATTGTTATAGCAAATTGCGATTTTTTCAAAATCCTTGGGAACTGTAGATTTTTTCAGGATAATAAGTCTATGTATTAAGTCAGGGCATAACCTATCTCCATTCTAAATTACAGCCAAATCGGTTCATTGCGGCGTTAGAGTTTTGCCTTTATAATATAACTGTGAAAGTGTGGTTACATATGAAGAGTAGTAGTAGTAGACTTGTACACTCCTAAATTATGGTCAGTCAAAATCAGTTCTATCTTGCACAAAATAAACATCAAAAAACGCCTTTTCAAACAGAATTCTTATCCTGTAAAAAAAAGTGTTAATGGGACAATTCCGCTTTTGTTTGACAGCTCTTCATATAGGAACGTTATACGAGGAATGGAGAACAAAGTGGAATACGATTGTACAGAATATGCTAACCTTTCTAGAGTTGTGTATAGCAGCACCCTTGTAGGGCGCCAGCGAGGTCGCGTAGCCGATGTTCTCGCGGCGTATGTCGAGGCTCTTCACGCTGACCGACACGAACGCGACCACACCCGCAGTGTACTTGCCGTTTGTTATGTCCACAAAATCTGGAAACAATAGATTACTTCACTTCACTACATGGAAACACAATACCAAAGGATCCACCATGTTCTTTCATTAGGATATTATGTAACTTAAATATTATAATGTAATAATAATGTAATATAAATAATATTATACATAATATTATGTAAACTTATCATCTCTATATACTTGTGAAGTTGTGTCATTATATTAACTATACAACATTGTGTATGAAATCGTCGTCGTTGTCTCAATCAATAAACGTCCACTGCTAGACACAGGTCTCTGGCAAGGATCGCCACAGAACACGATCTTGCGCCGTTTGTTCCCAGCAGCTGCCAGTGACTCGCTTGAGATCGTCCATCCATTTAATGGGGGGGTCTCCCCACACTTCGTTTGCTGTTGCGAGGTCACCACTGAAACACCTTGGGACCACAACATCCATCGGTTCTTCGAGCTATATGTATGAAATAAATAAGTTTAAAATATCAGAAAAATATAATGTAGGAGTTGTATAAAATATAGAGCAAACAGAAAGAATCTGATCTGAGTACTAAGTAACGTCTATGACACTCATGTTGAAGGAAAAAGGGAGGAATACTAAAAAAGCAGTCAATATTAATTGGTTAGGTATCTGTAAAGTCAGTTTACGGATGATAATTTTACATGATAACATCATAAGAAAATAAAGAGAGATAGATGCATCATAAGCCGAACTCTTAAGCCGATTGTGCCTTCTCTATCCCTTTTACCGCACTCTCGGTTGCACATGGTACGTGACAATGAGTCATGCTTGTTTGTGCATGTAGCCAGTGTTTATCGATATATAAGATGTTATCACATCAATAAAAAACTTCCAGACCCAAGTCCTGCTTGGTGACAGCCCAGCTCCAGTTGTTGAAGCCCCACTGTGAGTGACCGAAGTTAATGAGCTGCTGCCGACGCTGCTGGCACTCCTCATCATCCGCAGCCTCCGATGCAGGCATGCTGTCTGGCTACACACACAATTTGAAATATCTATATTTTAAATTCTGAACAGTGTACAGTGCATGCACAAATTGAATGCATTTGGGGTCTGAGGTGAAATGTAGGAGCAACTCCCCTGCTAAGGAAGTGTCTGCACATGACTCTTGCATTAGTATTATTTTGCGAGATTGTCAATTGCATTAGTACTTCATAATAATCCTGATCAAAAAGGCATAATAAAATAAACGGACAGACTAATTTAAAACTTAATTAATATTTTAATGCACTTTGTTGTTTACATTTCCTAAGAGAAAAGAGCTACTTGTCCACTAGAACAGTGTGGGTATTTAATGTTAGAAACCATGACTTAACCTTATATGAAAGGAGGCCTATTATAATTTTAATTATTTATTGATTCTTGATGAAACAAGTTGTGAATGAAATAATTTCATTTTTTATTTAATTTAACTTATAAAATATCTGTTACTTACTATTCTTATGTTGCAATTAGCAACCGGAAAACCCGGCTTCCTTTGCATTTTTATGCAATTTACTACCGATTAATTTCTACCCGAAACTTGCAGGAGGTACCCAAGAAATAAAACATTAAATTAGTATTTTAAACGTATCAATTTATCAAACGGATATATGTCATTCCACAACGTTTCAACATTTTAGGGTTATTTAAATTTTATTTTAAACACTGGAAACTGCAGTAAATTCGAAAGAAATTGAAAAACATTGAAAAATAAGTGAGACGTTTTGAAAATAAACAACTTTGACCAGACCACCAGACTTTGACAAATTAATTCACAGAATATAATTAAGTAGTGATGTGCGGAATCGATTATCAATAATCGATTAATCGATTATTAAAATGATCGATTGCAATCGATTATGATTTTGCATAATCGATCATGATCGATTATAAAGATATAGGTTAATTACCAAACTTTACTACCAGCTTTCTGTTATTAATTAGCTTGCTAAAATATAATATGGTTTGGAAACCCTATCATTGCAAAAAGGGTATTCCCTCAAAGTTAGTTTTAGGCTTTGTTCGTACACCAAACGGATAGTCAGCCGCCGACTGTGAGCGAGCGTTATGCAGCTTACAGCTTTTTCATACATACTCAACTTTTCGAACACACCGAACCGACGATACGCCTTTACCAACTGTAGTGAAATTACCCCCGCTATGAGGATCTATATATGTACAAGCTGTGCCCCGCGATGTTACCCGTGATTAATAAGTTTGTACACAAAAAATATTTTCATCCCATCTATTCGAAAAGGACGTCTTGGTTCGCCTTTAAGTGCACCCAAAGGTGGTGTTTGCGGCGTACTTATTTATAAGTGCGCGTAAAAGATAATTGCGGCGCACTTATAAATAAGTGCGCCGCAATTATCTTTGCCGCGCACTTTTTGAAGATGAAGGGCCCGTGGTCCCACCGGGCTAGGCGCGAATGATATCGATTGTTGTTATTGTTGTTACAAGTTTGACGTCTGTGTATGTATGTGTGTCTGTATCTGTCTGTTCCCCCGTAGCGCTCAAATGGTTGAACCGATTTGAATGCGGTTTTTTTTGTTTGAAAGGTGAATAAGTCGGGAGTATTTTTAGCTATGTTTGATGAAAATTGGTTCAAGATGGCCGCCGCCACAAAATGGCGGATTATATATTTTTTCACAACTCCCTCAATATCGGTATTAAATGAAAGGTCTTGTTGTCACGACCTTTCATTTTGACGTCTGTGTGTGTATGTGTGTGTGTCTGTCTGTTCCCCCGTAGCGCTCAAAGGGTTGAACCGATTTGAATGCAGTTTTTTTGTTTGAAAGGTGAATTAGTCGGGAGTGTTCTTAGTTGTGTTCGATGAAAATCGGTCCAAGATGGCCGCTGCCACAAAATGGCGGATTACATATTTTTTCACAACTCCTTCAATATGGGTATCAAATGAACGGTCTTGACTAGTAGAATAACACTATGCAAATCCAAGATGGCCGCCATCACAAAATGGCGAAATTCGTGGGTTTCTTAAATTTTTAATTTATACTTTTATTATTAATCCGCCATTTTGTGGCGGCGGCCATCTTGGACCGATTTTCATCAAACATAGCTAAAACACTTCCGAACTAATTCACCCTTCAAACAAAAAAACCGCATTCAAATCGGTCTATCCGTTCGAGAGCTATGGGGGAACAGACAGACATACACATACACACACACAGACATGTCAAACTTATAACACCCCGTCGTTTTTGCGTCGAGGGTTAAAAATATGAGGCGCCTTTTATTTCCTCATAGAGGGTGATGAAAAGTAGAGTGTATCACTCGGGCGCAATATATTTTTGGCTCGGGCGACGTACTTTGAATCCCTCGCTACGTTCAGGATTGTATTAAAGAATTCTACTATACAATCCCTCACTTCGCTCTGGATTCAAAAAAGCGCCCTCGCCGTAAAAATATTATTTTGCTCCCTTATGATACAATCTACTATTGAACAAAATCATCTAAGAGTAACTTAGCAACGAGAACGACAGCAAATTCATGCAAAAGCATACAAATGCATGCAACGACAGCAAACTATATTGCAATAATTTGTTATGTGAGCGTGATGTACCTAAGAACAATCAGCGTTTAACAGCACCTATCTCGTTTTTGGAAGTCTATATCTATTTAAGTCCCTCAGGAACACTTTTCCGGGATAAAAAGTAGCCTATGTGTTATTCCAGGACATAACCTATCTCCAATCCAAATGTCAGCCAAATCGGTCCAGTAGTTGCGGCGTTAAAAAGTAATAAACATACACACATACATACACACACACACACACAAACTTTCGCCTTAGTGTAATAAATAGGTACCTAATAGGTATGTATATTTAATTTTGATCAATTACATTATTTTTTAATTAATCTATTTAATTTTCTAATTTCAATTTCAAAAAATTTAAAAAATAGTGTTTGTTTTAAAGTAGAATTGTTTTTTCAGTTCTTTCTAAGAATTATTTCATAATCGATCAATAATCGATTAATAATCGATTATTATTTTATAATCGATTAATATAATCGATTAATCGATTATCAAAATAATCGAATCGGCACATCTATATAATTAAGTCTATAAGTGGCAGTGTTGCCAGCACGATATTTCAAAAGTTACCTAAAATAAACAAAAAAATAACCTTTTAGCGTAAAAAGTAACCTTTTAATTTTTTTCTAGTAGATATGTGTCAAAAGTTGATAGAATAGAAGTTGTAATAACATATAGAGTGCAGTGTTGGTAGTTCCCGCTAATTATTTAAATGAGTAGGTAGCAGATGGCAGGCAGCAAGTGACCACGTCAAACGAAATAAGTACAGAGTTTAGCGGATAAACTGTAGTACCTACCTACCTACCTATATACTAATTTCTACACTCACCAAGTTTTCGGTTCTTTTTTTTATACAAAACACTAGCTACTTATAGTGTTTTTAAGAATCACATGTAACAGAAATCTGTACTAATATACATAAGCTTGTCATGACTGACTGTCTGATCATCAACACACAGCCAAAACTACCTACTGAAGCTAGAAACTTGAAATACTTACAGTAGCTTTCTTTTATGACATAGGCGCACACTAAGGCCTCTTTTTAACACGCCGTGGAAACTCACGTTTTGTATGGATAACGCCGGACACGGCGCGCCGTCCGGCGCGTTATTCATATAAAACGTGGGTTTCCGCGGCGTGTTAACAAGAGGCCTAAGAAAGGATTGCTGAAAATTCCACCTCTAAGAGTCTTAAGAGGGTTAAATAGGGGATGAAAGTTTGTATGAAAGTCTGTCATTTTTCAAGTTATATAAATGAAAATTGGAATTTGACCTTGCGATAAAAAATAAAGAATATATTATATTTCAGGATTTTTGGAATTTCTTCTCCCAAGTGGATAAACTTTGGAATGAAAGTTTGTATGAAAGTCCGTCATTTTTAAAGTTATATCAAGATGTGGGTATACCAAGTGGGTAAAATAGAGGATGAGATTTGTATGATGCATGCAGACAAAGTCGCAAGCATCAGCTAGTACTAAATACAAACAAATTAAGGATTAATAATTCTACAAGACCCGAAAAATCACCTAAAAGTAACCTTTTGAGTAGAGTAACCTAGAAGTAACCTGACAGGGTTAAAAATCACCTAAAAGGTTACAAAAGTAACCTTCTGGCAACACTGATAAGTGGTCTATAACGAGAGAAATATTTCATATTTCACAGTTTAAAAATCGTTATGCCAACACCATAGATCACACACTGTCCATGCCATAGACGTACCTACCATGTGGTCCACACCAAGAAGGTTATAATATTTCTAGATGACACTGGAAACTGCGCCTAAAACATTGTAATAGTGAAGACAAGGTCATTCACCTGGGCTATTTTTCTCTCTAGTTTTTCTTGGTTTATCTATACCTCACACACTCTATTTAAGTAGGTGAGAACGAGACAAAGCAACTCACCTGTTCAATGCCCAACTGTTGTGTGCTTACTGTACTTCAACCATATGATTGAGAAATCAATAATATGGAAGCGCAATACCCACTTTAAAAACGTGTCAAAAATACACTCACACACGCTTAGATTAGGTATCATACACGCACAATCTCAAGTTGTGCGTGTGTGAGTGTTTATGTACATACATTTTAGGGAAGCCATCTTTTGCCTCGAGTCTGCCGCAAACTGTTTTATTATTTATTGTATTATTATATTATTTGTCAAAAATGTAATGTTGTCTCTTACACACAAATTTTGATAAGCTTGAGCTATTTTCCGATCCACTATTTTCTATATGACATTAGGGCGCCTCTATACTATTAATTTCTCAATGGCTTCAACAGTCATATTCGTCATATTGTCATATTGGTCTGTGTCATATCATAGAGGCCTGTCGTAGATACTAATCATTAATCTTAAAGTTTGTGTGTGTGTGTATGTATGTGTGTATGTTTATTACTTTTTAACGCCACAACTACTGAACCGATTTGGCTGACATTTGGATTGGAGATAGGTTATATCCTGGAATAACACATAGGCTACTTTTTATCCCGGAAAAGTGTTCCTGAGGGACTTAAATAGATATAGACTTCCAAAAACGAGATAGGTGCTGTTAAACGCTGATTGTTCTTAGGTACATCACGCTCACATAACAAATTATTGCAATATAGTTTGCTGTCGTTGCATGCATTTGTATTGTTACGTGCTGGGGTTCGAAGATTTGGAATAAAACACCTGGTGACCCTTGATCAGACTTTATTCTGCACTTCCGTATTCCACTTGGTACTCCTGATCCTCTTGTAGACTTCCTCTTCACGTTTGTTCGCTTCCAATCCTCTTCACTTCCGATCGCTTCCTTCGCTTGTATTTCGCTCGGCTCTCAGAACTGAACTGCCTGCGTCAGCTCGCCGGTCCCTTTATATACCCGTTACCGCGTGACTAAGCGTTCTCTAGAAAGTTCCACCCCTATCGATGTTTATTCCAGAACAGCCGCGTTGTTTTTGTTTACATCATGGGTTTGTTTACATCGATGGGTGATTAGGTATTTATTAGGTGACGAGCAATTATGAACCTTAATGCTCTAGAAATAAGGTTCATTCGTAACACTGCCCCCCTCTTAGCGATGCTCGTCCCGAGCATCACTGTTGCTTCCGTAATGTTTTGCCAAGCGGTCGATGTGCACAACCTTAAATTTTCCCCTTGGTTGACGTTGAATCCTATACGTGACGTCGTTAATACGGGTAACCACTTTGTATGGACCCTCCCATTTGGTTTGCAATTTTGGAGATTTCCCTTTTCGACGAGTCGGATTATGCAGCCAGACTAAGGCGCCTTCCTCGAATCCGCTCGTGTTCGATTTCCGGTCGTATCTGGTTTTCATGTTCTCACTTGATTGCAATCCGTTTTCCCGAACTGTAGCATGTATTTCCCGCATTTTCTCTCTCAGATTGGCGACGTAGTCTTGGACGGTGCAAGGTTCATCCGGTGACCCTCCCATCAATAAGTCTACTGGTAACCGTAGTTCCCTGCCATAATTGACTAACGCCGGAGTTGCCTTTGTGCTCTCATGCTCTGCAGTCCTGTAGGCGAGGAGAAACAGTGGAATGTACCTGTCCCAGTCTCTTTGGTGGGCGTCAACCAACTTTGCCAAATGCCTTTCAAGCGTCTGATTGAATCTTTCAACCATTCCGTCAGACTGCGGGTGGTACGCAGTTGTGCGTGTCTTATGCAGACCCAAAATTCTGCATACTTCCTGAAACACTTGCGATTCAAAGTTCCTTCCTTGGTCTGAGTGGATTTCCAATGGTACACCAAAGCGACATATAACCTCCTCAACGAGCTTAGTTGCAACAGTTGTAGCTTCCTGGTTAGGTATCGCGAATACTTCCGGCCACTTAGTGAAGTAGTCCATAACAACCATAAAGTATTTGTTCCCTGATTCAGTCACAGGGAATGGTCCGGCTACATCAACAGCTATACGTTCCCAGGGTGCACCAACATTGTACAGCTGCAGGTTACCTCTACTCCTTGTCTGTGGTCCCTTCACGGCAGCGCAAATGGTACATTTACGGCACCAATCCTGCACATTCTCCCGACAATGGAGCCAGTAGAACCTCTCTCGTACTTTCGTTAGTGTCTTCTTGACGCCAAGATGACCTCCCGAAACTCCGTCATGCACTTCACGTAGGACGTCGGGCACCTTGGCTCTCGGAACGACTACCTGAAGATGGAACTCCCTGCCGTTAGTCTTTTCCCATTTTCGGTAGAGTATTCCATTTTGTAGAGTAAGACTGCTCCACTGTGCCCAGTATGCCTTAGTGATAACGCTCATAGGTGCAACCTCACTCCATGTTGGTCTGGCGTCTCCTCTTTTCTTCCACACGATGATGTGCCGCAGATCCTCATCACCCTCTTGAGCCATCTTCATTGCATCATCCTCCCAGGGACCTAAGGAACTCGTCCTGGTTAGTTTCAATGATAGCTCCGTCGACTCCTGTTTGATGCAATGTTTGCATTCTTCCGGGCATGGCCTCCGAGAAAGTGCATCTGCATTTCCATGTGACTTCCCGCTGCGATGTTGAGTCTCGAAGTCATATTCCTGGAGCTGTTCAATCCACCGAGCAACTTGACCTTCGGGATTCTTAAATTGCAGTAGCCATTTCAATGCTGCATGATCCGTACGTAGTAAAAACTTTCGGCCGATTAGGTACTTGCTGAAGTGTTGCAACGTTTTTACCACGGCAAAAAGTTCCCTCCGTGTCACGCAGTAGTTCCGTTCCGGTCTTGACAGTGATTTGCTGAAATACCCCATAACGACTTCTCTATTTCCCTGCTTTTGGGATAGCACTCCTCCAATCGCTGTGTTGCTCGCGTCGGTATCGACGATAAACTGGCCTTCCGGTTGTGGGTATCCCAGAATTGGTGTTTCACATAGGTATTTCTTCAGTTTTGAAAAGGAATCTTCACAGGCTTCATCCCAACAAAATGGTCTTTTCTCTTCCGTCAGTCTATGTAACGGTTTTGCGATCTCAGAAAACCCCTTGACGAAACGCCTGTAGTAAGAGCACAAACCCAAAAATGCCCTTACCTCTGTCTTGTCTTTAGGGGTAGGCCATTTTTTAACCACTTCAACTTTCGCCGGGTCAGTCTGGATGCCCTCACTTGTGATGACATGGCCGAGATAATTCACTTCTTTCCTGAATAGCTGACACTTCTTCGGGTTAAGTTTTAAGTTTGCCCCATGTATTTTGGCGAAGACTCGCTCCATGTTTTGCAAATGGTCCTCGAAGTCTCGACCCATGATAACGACGTCATCTAGATACACCAAGCAGGCATCTCCTACTAAACCTGCTAGCACACATTCCATGAGTCGTTCGAAGGTGGCAGGTGCGTTGCACAATCCAAAAGGCATAACATTAAACTGCCATAATCCTTTTCCCGTTGAAAACGCTGTCTTCTCCTTGTCTTTTAGATGGATTTCTACCTGCCAGTAACCTGATTTTAGGTCTAGAGTCGAAAACCATTTCATGCCACTCAAGGTATCCAGAGTGTCATCGATTCTAGGTAGCGGGTAACTATCCTTCTTTGTGATGTCATTGAGCCGTCTATAGTCCACGCAGAACCGTGTGCTTCCATCTTTCTTCTTCACAAGCACAACCGGTGAGCACCAGGGACTTGCGGATGGTTCTATTATTTTGTTCCTTTCCATTTCTTTCAGCATATCCTCGACTTCTTTTTCCTTCGCGATTGGTAGCCGTCTCGCCCGCTGACGGATGGGTCCCTCATTTCCGGTATCGATTCTATGCTGCACTAACGATGTTCTCCCTAGGTTTCCTTCTTGACTAGAAAAAATGTCCGCATGGCGTAATAGAAACTTCTTTGCCTTGATGCTTTGTGAATAAGTCAGGTTGCTTTTGCAGTCTTCAAGAAGCTCATAGACTGTAGGATCCTTCCCAGAACCTGATTTTTCCATGCTTGGCATTGAAGTGCATTTCTTCAGCCACACAACTTCTTCACACTTTCCGACGATGTCCCCCTGTGAGATAACCGTTGCTGGGGCTCCCTCCGTGCCAGCCAGTACTCGCCCCTTAGTCCTGGCTGTTACTAGTTTCCCTGATTTTGAGGAAACCTTGCATCCTCACCTCTCTTCGCAAGCTCCTCCAACCGTTCCTCTATTTTCTTTAGTCGGGACATCTGCGACTCTTTCTGTGGGCAATTCAGCTGCAGATGCCCTTTCACACCGCATCTATAGCACACAGCGCCAAAGTTCTTCCTGAATGAGGTCTTAACCTCTTTCACCTCCTCGACCACTTCACGTAGTCTGTGAGTCTGCCGAATGTCGTGTCGAACTGCTTCGACCTCTAAGGCATGCGCCAATGCTTCTTTTAATGAGACATGGTGACGAAGCCTCACGGCAGCTCTTACCTCCGGGTCTTTAATTCCGTCGACAAAAGCTTGCACGGTGTTTGCGGTTACCATCTTATCGTCGGCCGATGGATAAGCTTTCCGCACAAGCTTATCTATTTCCAACGCCCATTGCTGGAGACCCTCTCCAGATCGCTGGACTCTATCGCGCAGCTGGGCGCGGAACACATGCTCCAGATGTCGCTCCCCATACCTGGATTCGAGTGCATCCAACAGTTCCTTGTATCCACATCCTGAAGTGGGAAGGGCCTCCAGAACAGTTAGAGCCTGCCCTCTCAACGCGACAGTGAGGGCAGTCAAGCACTGTTCGTCCGTCCATCCGTTAGCAGTAGCAATAGTCTGAAACTGTTGCCGGTACGCGGGCCAGGAGGTGCTACCGTCATATGGGGGTACCTTAACATTAGGTCCCTGAACTGCGCCCATCGCTCCACCTGACGTTAGTCTTGTCGTTTCAAGACGTATCACCTTTTTCTGTAGCTCGTTGAGGCCAGTCTTCACACCATCTATGTCCGTTCCTAGGCAGGTGACTCGCTCGTCCATGAGGTCCAACTCTTTTCGCAATTTAGCCACCATGCCGCCGACTTCGTGAACGGCCGACAAAATATTCCGCTGCACCCCTTCTTGATTTTCCTGTATTGCTGCAAACTGTTGTTGCATTATCCGCATCAAACTCGACAAGTCAACGGTGGGCGTGGCTTGCTCAGTGGGCGTGGCCAGGTGGGTGTGGCCAGTGGGCGGGGCCTCCGGCTGAGTGGGCGTGGCCTCAAAGGGCGTGGTCTGGTGGGCGTGGCCAGTGGGCGGGGCCTCCGATTGGGTGGGCGTGGTCTCAAGGGGCGTGGCCTGGTGGGTGTGGCCAGTGGGCGGGGCCAGCTGGGGGGACCCACCAGGTGCTGGTTCCTCCAGGTGCTCCTCCACAGGTGCTCGGCTGGATTCCGCTGCACGCTGGGCCCTGGTCTTGACACCCTCGCTGCCGAAGTCGTCTCTCGGAGTCAATGGCATAGCTTCCAAATCGCACTTCTGTCACCAATTGTTACGTGCTGGGGTTCGAAGATTTGGAATAAAACACCTGGTGACCCTTGATCAGACTTTATTCTGCACTTCCGTATTCCACTTGGTACTCCTGATCCTCTTGTAGACTTCCTCTTCACGTTTGTTCGCTTCCAATCCTCTTCACTTCCGATCGCTTCCTTCGCTTGTATTTCGCTCGGCTCTCAGAACTGAACTGCCTGCGTCAGCTCGCCGGTCCCTTTATATACCCGTTACCGCGTGACTAAGCGTTCTCTAGAAAGTTCCACCCCTATCGATGTTTATTCCAGAACAGCCGCGTTGTTTTTGTTTACATCATGGGTTTGTTTACATCGATGGGTGATTAGGTATTTATTAGGTGACGAGCAATTATGAACCTTAATGCTCTAGAAATAAGGTTCATTCGTAACAGTATGCTTTTGCATGAATTTGCTGTCGTTCTCGTTGCTAAGTTACTCTTAGATGATTTTGTTCAATAGTAGATTGTATCATAAGGGAGCAAAATAATATTTTTACGGCGAGGGCGCTTTTTTGAATCCAGAGCGAAGTGAGGAATTGTATAGTACAATCCTGAACGTAGCGAGGGATTCAAAGTACGTCGCCCGAGCCAAAAATATATTGCGCCCGAGTGATACACTCTACTTTTCATCACCCTCTATGAGGAAATAAAGGGCGCCTCATATTTTTAACCCTCGACGCAAAAACGACGGGGTGTTATAAGTTTGACGTGTCTGTGTGTGTGTATGTGTATGTCTGTCTGTTCCCCCATAGCTCTCGAACGGATAGACCGATTTGAATGCGGTTTTTTTGTTTGAAAGGTGAATTAGTTCGGGAGTGTTTTAGCTATGTTTGATGAAAATCGGTCCAAGATGGCCGCCGCCACAAAATGGTGGATTAATAATAAAAGTATAAATTAAAAATTTAAGAAACCCCCGAATTTCGCCATTTTGTGATGGCGGCCATCTTGGATTTGCATAGTGTTATTCTACTAGTCAAGACCTTTCATTTGATACCCATATTAAGGGAGTTGTGAAAAAATATGTAATCCGCCATTTTATGGCGGCGGCCATCTTGGACCGATTTTCATCGAACACAACTAAGAACACTCCCGACTAATTCACCTTTCAAACAAAAAAACCGCATTCAAATCGGTTCAACCGTTTGAGCGCTACGGGGGAACAGACAGACACACACACATACACACACAGACGTCAAAATGAAAGGTCGTGACAACAAGACCTTTCATTTAATACCGATATTGAGGGAGTTGTGAAAAAATATGTAATCCGCCATTCTGTGGCGGCGGCCATCTTGAACCAATTTTCATCAAACATAGCTAAAAATACTCCCGACTAATTCACCTTTCAAACAAAAAAAACCGCATTCAAATCGGTTCAACCATTTGAGCGCTACGGGGGAACAGACAGATACAGACACACATACATACACAGACGTCAAACTTGTAACAACAATAACAACAATCGATATCATTCGCGCCTAGCCCGGTGGGACCACGGGCCCTTCATCTTCAAAAAGTGCGCGGCAAAGATAATTGCGGCGCACTTATTTATAAGTGCGCCGCAATTATCTTTTACGCGCACTTATAAATAAGTACGCCGCAAACACCACCTTTGGGTGCACTTAAAGGCGAACCAAGTCGTCCTTTTCGAATAGATGGGATGAAAATATTTTTTATGTGTACAAACTTATTAATCACGGGTAACATCGCGGGGCACAGCTTGTACATATATAGATACTCATAGCGGGAGTAATTTCACTACAGTTGGTAAAGGCGTATCGTCGGTTCGGTGTGTTCGAAAAGTTATTGTATGAAAAAGCTGTAAGCTGCATAACGCTCGCTCACAGTCGGCGGCTGACTATCCGTTTGGTGTGAACAAAGCCTAAAACTAACTTTGAGGGAATACCCTTTTTGCAATGATATGGTTTCCAAACCATATTATATTTTAGCAAGCAAATTAATAACAGAAAGCTGGTAGTAAAGTTTGGTAATTAACGTATATCTTTATAATCGATCATGATCGATTATGCAAAATCATAATCGATTGCAATCGATCATTTTAATAATCGATTATTGATAATCGATTCCGCACATCACTAGTCTGTGTTTCAACTTATATAATATATTATTATATTGCCGGCTCGCGGGTTTTCAAAAATAAAATTTAATAAAGCAATAATTACTATAAATACTGTATTTTTAATAATTTAAGGAAGATGTCCCAAATATTAGAAATAGATGGGAGCGTGTTAGAAGGGGTGAGTTATGTTATGACTAATGACTAAAATGTACCGAAATTAAAGCGAGCAGACTGAATATTATTTATGGATTTGGCTTAACCCGGCTGAGTTTGTTGTGGGTTCTTCTACCAGTGTATAACTAATAAGCAATTGCCATCATTATCTCACTTCTAGATATTTGTAAAATAGACATTCAAAAAGTGCAGTGTTTCAAACTGTGTTTAAATAAATTTTGATTTGAAGAGTAACTTATATAGGATACTTTTTATCCCGAGAAAACAGAGGGTTACTGCGGTATTTTTAAAATGTGAACTCCACCCAAAAGCTAAATAGCTGAAATAAAACCAACAAACAATATTTAAATTGCAGGGGGGTCAAATTCTTCGGATTTCCATCTCACTCAGTGCTATCCTCGGTGTTCCAGTGCGGATCATAAACATACGCGCTGGACGCAGCAAGCCGGGCCTAGCGGCACAGCATTTGAAAGGTAAACAAGACGTCAATAGAAAATTTTAAATCACAACAGTACAATAAATAATATCAATTGTGTGACTAAGATTCCTACAACAGGTCTGCTGAGAAAAGAGCAAACAGGAAAACTGCTAACAATCCTCAAATGGATGAACAGATTTTCATCAAACTTAGCTAAATATCATTGCAATTAAACATGCATTTGAATAAAAAAACACAAACAGAATAAGCATTGAAACTTATAACACTGCTCTGTTTATGTTATTAATCTAATGAGCATTTTACATAACTAATATTGCATAATATTGACAATGCGATTTTTCAGGAATCGAACTTGTAGGGGACATGTGCCAGGCAAAGTTGAGAGGTGCTAGTATAGGTTCCACTGAAGTTGAGTTTGTACCGGGCAAAATCAGAGGAGGACACTATGTCGCCGATACTAAAACTGCTGGGTTTGTATTCACATTGCCAATGAAATCTTTTATTGCACTTATATAACTAGCATCAAAGGTGCATACTGCATAGCCAATGTGGCTAATTCTGTTGTACACAATCTCTAAACTAAAATAAATTGACAGGTTTAAAAATAGTGCTATTCTTTTCCGCAGGTATCACTGTGAAAGAGACAGGAATATATTTAGACCTGTCATTTAAATTTAAATTTAGAGATTGTGTACAACAGAATCGGCCACACTGTGGCTAATTCTGTTGTACACAATCTCTAAACCTAAACTAAAATGACAGGCCTAAATCTATTGCTATCCTTTTCTGCAGTGAGCACTATGAAAGTGATAGGAATAAATTTAGACCTAAATAAAATTTAGGGATAAATAAGGAAAGGCGCTATTTTTAAACTTGTCAATTTAGTTTAGGTTTAGAGATTGTGTACAACAGAATTAGCCACAGTGTATACTTAACATTAATGAGAATTTTTGTGATTTTTGGTGAGGAATAACTTGATAACTACATGGGTATAATTTATATTTAAACAATATAAGCTTTTTGGATTTTTAGTCTTTTCTTTAAAGTAGATTTTTTCTCATAGATTGATAGATCTATCTGATGGCGGATACACCATCAGATTTACCAGCCATAATCAGATTTGAGGTACATGTTTGGCTATTAGGAGGTATTCTGATAAATATCACCTTTGATTTTATGCTCTCTCATCCAGCTTCAATTTTGTGTCAACTTTCTAAGTGACAAAGCAAACACAAAAGTGTTTGCTTCTTCATCGAGAAATCTCTGTGCCAGTGTGTTGGGGTGTTCCTCTAATCTTAGCTTGTTTTTCTTGCAGTGTTCTCTAACTTTTTTATCATTGGCATTTCCAGATATCTACAGAGATCATCATGTAGTGTAAACCACAATGCGATAAGAGATCTCTTATTGCATCTTGGTTTATACCAAATGATGAATCGATTAAGTGAAACCCTTGAGAAAAATGAATTCTCAACAACAAAAAGTTATTCAAAACACTGCTCCAAGATGATGATAATTATGATAATGATGATGATGATGATGATGGATAATTTTTCAGGTCGATAAGCCTGCTGCTGCAAGTGGCGCTCCCGTGCGCGCTGTTCGCGGACGCGCCCGTCACCCTCGACCTGAAGGGCGGCACCAACGCGGACATGGCGCCGCAGATCGACTACATGGACCGCGTGTTCCGGAGCGCGCTCAGGTGGTTCGGCGCCGACTTCCGCATGGACATACTGAGGAGGGGGTGAGTCACTACTCAGTTTCTGATCTTATTAAGGTAACAAGCCATCTCTCTCTTTTTACCTGACTATGGCAAAGCCAAAAGGAAGGGTTATGATTTTTGCAGTTTATGTTTATGTATGTATGTGTGTATGTTTGATTTTTGCATCCGATTCTGTGTGTTCCACCGAAGCGCCTAAACTACTGGTTCGATTTTGATGATTCGTTGTTATGGTCTGTTGGATGGTGGTTGACATAGGCTACATTTTATATACAAAAAAAATCGAGAAATGACCTTCGCGCGGCTAACCTTGCAATATTAAGTTGGTTTCAGATACACATAACAGATGCCGCCACTAGCTGCTTGCCCCGCGCTTTTTCCGTTCGAATTCTACATTAGTACGCAGTTGAATACTCGTTTCTCTGCTCACTAAATTATTTATTAGTCGGGTTTTAGGTTATGAACTTGTTATATTAAAAGCGAGCAAACAAGCAGGTGAATCACCTTTTAATTTAATTCACCTTTCTAAGTCACCCTGCACCCATAGACATCAATATACTCAATCTGCAGCACCAGAGGTACCACCACTGCACTGGTTGTACTGGAACTTTGTTTAACCATCCTTTGAGTAGTCCTATATTGCACTTTTGAGGGAACACAGAAAGTATGTGATGGACTCCAAAAATCTTTATTAATTTATATCTAGGAATCGGTCCATTGACTCATCTTAGTTTCGTCCTTAGGTGAGACATGTTGTTTTTGTATTCTAGCAAACTTTTATAACCCCCGGCACGTAAGTCGAGCGGTGACCTTCAATGCGCAGAAGTCGAAAATGAGGTGTCTCGGGGTGTGAGGGGGTCGCGGGGAGGGCGTGGGGATCGTTCGTAAGGAAGCATTTGGCTCTCCAATCGTATTGTGTCCCGCTCACTCGTACGACGCTGCGCGCACTTGAATATCACCGCTCGACTTACGTGCCGGGGGTTATAGTACACTACACAAAAGCTGGTCCTTTTAAGTTTTCACACTAGATCTAGTGTCTGGGAACTGGATTACCTTGATATTAACATGTTGAAAAGCCTATGTTCTTGACACTAAAAAAACTTTTCCAAAATTGCAGTTACTTTCCAAAAGGCGGGGGTCATGTCCGCGTAGAAGTGAGCCCGGTGAGGAGCTTGAGGGGTATCAGCCTCACCGAGCGAGGCTCTGTTCAGGAGATCTCCGGCTCAAGCTTTGTTGCTGGGAACTTACATATACAGGTATATCTGTAAATGTCAAAGTCAAATAAATTTTATTCAAAATTGATACACAAATGATGATAATTACTTACGATAACTTAAAACTATAACTGCGAGGGTTCCAAACTCGTCCTGGGTCTGAGAAGAGCCCACAACAAATTCAGCCGGGTTCTTTTTTATTATCACCATCTGCGGATCGGTAGACGTCACACACCTTTGAGAACATGGAGAACTTACAGACTCTCAGACAGAGAGATGTCAGGCGATAACGTTTTTTACCCCCCTAAACATTTACGAACGATTTTGGTCTCATTGGATTACACCTTCATCTAGGCGACAATGCGACTGATCCTATGACTGTTAGAAGGAGGCTTATAGATGGCAACAACGCGCAATCCTCACAGAAGATCTCTATTCGTGTTAAGCATAGAATAGGCACATGGAATCTTAGAGGACTACTGGAACCTGGCAAGTTACAAATTGTTGAAAAAGAGATGAAACAACACCATCTGTCACTCATGGGTTTATGCGAAACACACATGCGCGGTCATGGTCATTTCAAGACTGACTGTGGGAACACCATGTACTTTTCTGGCCCTGAAAGCGCAAGCAGAAATGGTGTCGCTTTCCTCGTACCACCAAACATTAATAAATATGTCCTCGGATACAATCCCGTGACAGACAGGATTTTAACGCTCAAACTGAATACTAAACCGTGCATTCTGAACTTAATACAGGTTTATGCTCCGACCGAGGAAACGAAGGAAGAAATTAGCGACGAATTCTATGGCGCTTTATTAAACATACTAAAGACCATTCCTAATAGAGAAATCACCATGATTGTAGGCGACTGGAACGCGAAAGTGGGAGACACATCGTCAGATGATCACCTGAGAAATGTTGTTGGCAGGTTTGGCTTAGGTGTACGTAATGACCGCGGAGAGAAACTTCTCGACATGTGCATTGACAAAAAACTCAGCATCATGAACACTTTTTTCAAGCATCATCCTCGCCGAACATATACATGGAAATCCCCAGGTGATCGATACAGAAACCAAATTGACTACATCTTAATTGATTCTCGCTGGCGTTCATCTGTATCTAATGTCAAGACCTTCCCAGGGGCGGATTGCAACACTGATCACAGTTTACTGGTGGCATGGTTTGCTCTACGCTTTAAAAACATGCATAAAGCCTCGCGCCCTAAACCGAGACAGATTGATCCACTGATGCGTCCAATCTTCGAAGAGACCGTAGAAGCTAAATTGTTAGAGAATACCCAAATTCATGCTGATCCAAATGCACAATGGGAAATACTTAAGAACACCATACTTGACTCCTTAGAAAAATGTCAACCTTCCAGGAAGGAATCCAAGTCTAACATATGGTTGTCTGAAAAAACCTGGAACTTAGTGCAGGAACGGAAAGAACTCAAGTGCAAAGGACCCATGGATGAAGTGACTATGGCAAAATACTCCAAGCTCTGCAAACACATAAAAAAGAGCAGCCGCCAAGATAGAAACAACTTCATTCTCAATTTATGCCGAGAAGTGGAAGTGCACGCGAATAAGATGCAACCCTCTGATCTCTTCAAGAAAGTCCGACTTCTATCTAAACAGTTTAGACCTAAATCATGGATAATCGAAGATAGGGAAGGACATCTCATATACGAACTGGAGAAAGTGGCTGACCGTTGGCGTGAGTACTGCGAGGACCTATACAGGAACCCGACCCCGTCCACAGAGTCACCGCCATCAGTTGATGATTGGGAATATGAACCGCCTTTACTTCGGTCTGAAGTTGTTTCGGCTGTGGCTTCTCTCAAGAACAATAAGGCTCCGGGCCCGGATGAAATAACGGCAGAAATACTGAAGTCGTTGGGGGACACTGGACTCGATAGACTGCACGACATATGCAATACTGTGTGGAAGACAGGAAGGTGGCCGCAGGACTGGACAAGATCTGTCATTCTCCCATTGCACAAGAAAGGATCTACTAAAAAGTGCGACAACTACCGCACGCTTGCCCTCATATCTCACGCCAGCAAAATTCTGCTCCACATCGTTAACAATCGGCTTAGATACTACATAGACTGGCAGATCCCGCAGGAGCAGGCGGGCTTCGTCAAGGGCAAGGGTACGCGTGAGCAGATACTGAATGTTAGGCAACTTGTTGAAAAAGCTTACGAATTTAATGTACCATTCATTATGTGCTTTGTCGACTACAGTAAGGCCTTTGACTGTGTGAACTGGAAGCTTCTATGGACAGTTCTACAGGAAATGGGAGTTCCAAAACATCTGGTCAGAGTGCTTCAAGGGTTATACTCAGATAGTCAGGGGGTAGTGAGAATCGACAAGATGACATCGAAACCTTTCTCGTTTTGCAAAGGAGTTCGTCAAGGATGCATCCTATCCCCTATCTTATTTAACATCTACGGAGAGAGCATCATACGCCGGACCTGTGAAGATTGGGATGGTGGAATCACCATCAACGGCTCTAAAATTCAAAACCTTCGCTACGCCGATGACACCATCCTCTTCGCAGCTAATGAAGCTGAAATGTTCCAACTCCTGAACAAGATGGAGCAACACAGCCTAGAAATGGGACTGGCCATAAATCGATCGAAAACCAAGATCATGGTGGTGGATCGCGCTTCTAAGCTAGAACTCAATGGGACACTCAACTTAGAAATCGTTGATCACTTCATTTACTTGGGTTCTAGCATCAGCAACAACGGGTCTTGTGAAGCTGAAGTTCGCAGGAGAATTGGGATGGCCAAGGCTGCAATGTCTCAACTTGGTAGGATATGGAAAGACCGGAACATCACCAACAAGACAAAAATTACTCTCGTCAACACCCTAGTCTTCTCCATTTTTCTATACGGGGCAGAGACATGGACTTTAAAAGCCGGAGACCGCCAGCGCATAGACGCTTTTGAGATGTGGTGCTGGAGAAAAATGCTCCGAATCCCTTGGACTGCGTTCAGAACCAACCAATCGATCCGCGAAGAACTCAAAATAGACAAAAAGCCGAGACTCTCCAACGTATGCCTAAGGAGGATTTTTGAGTTCTTTGGCCATATCGCCCGCAAACCCGGTGATAACCTCCAAAAACTTATAGTCACCGGGAAAATGGACGGCAAGAGATCGAGAGGTAGGAGTCCAATGCGCTGGACTGATCAGATCCGCACCACTCTCAATATGAATGTTGCCGAAGCAGTTCATGTTGCAGAAAGCCGGAACAGATGGCGCAACATCGTTCGGGAGAAGTTAATCCCATGATGGGTCACGACCCCCAGTATTGGGGAATCGACGCGAGGAGGAGGACCCAAAGGGTAAAAACGGAGCCCTATTAATGTCACTCGGCTGTCTGTCTGTCTGTCTGTCTGTCTGTCCGTCTGTCCGCCGGTCACAGGTCTCTAGCTCGCAGACGAAATGAGTTACAAACCTGAAATTTTGGTATTTGGTGTAAAATGTTGACCCAAAATCAAATATTGAATTAAAAATTGAATTAAATTATTTTTCAGGGGGGCTCCCATACATGAGAAAGGAGCCGAAAAAAAATTTTTTTTTTCTTACCCTAGCTTGTGGGGTATCATTGTTTAGAGCTCATTGAGTAGAGTACGAATATATATTTTTTTAATTTTTTGCTTAAACAGTAAGGAAATGGGGGGTCATCAAAATTGTCAGTTTTAGACCATTTTTGTGACGGGGGCTATCTAAAAAACTAAACTAGTTAGGAATATGATATTTCGGTATATTATGTACTATATGCTCTATTTGTACAACAAATACTGAAAACAACGATTCATAAAATAGTTTATAAGCTGTGACCAAAACAAACGAGCTTATTTTGCGTTTTTCTTTCACGGTTTCTTGCGATGTCTAACTCGGAAATTAAATATTTCTTAGACCCAAAATATTATATTGTTCATAATTATGTACGGAACCCTGAAAGAGCGAGGCCCGACTCGCACTTGGCTGATTTGTTATTTTTTAGTAATTCAGTTTAGTTTAATTAAAATAAATAATAACACTGGAGGAAGTTTTTACGTCAAAAATAGAGATATTTAGATGCTAATGACTTACATCGTAAGCAATAATTCTTTAAAATAAAAATCAGCCAAGTGCGAGTCGGGCCTCGCTCTTTCAGGGTTCCGTACATAATTATGAACAATATAATATTTTGGGTATTGTTTTTAGGGTTCCGTACCTCAAAAGGTAAAAAAAGGAACTCTTATAAGATCACTTTCTTGTCCATCTGTCCGTGTGTCACCACCGATTTTCTCAGGAATTAGGTCCACCCATTCCTGAGAAAATGAATCGCAAGTTGAAATTTATACCAGATACTAAGGTCTATAGTCCTTATTAGGTGTACAAAAATTAAGTCTAAGAAATATTTAATTTCCGAGCTAGACATCGCAACAAACCGTGAAAGAAAAACCCAAAAAAATGTTCGTTTATTTTGGTCACAGCTTATAAACTATTTAATAAATCGTTGTTTTCAGTATTTGTTGTTTAAATAGAGCATATAGTACATAATATACTGAAATATCATATTCCCAACTAGTTTAGTTTTTGAGATAGCCCCCGTCACAAAAATGGTCTAAAACTGACAACTTTGATGGCCTCCCATTCCCTTATTTTTTGAGATAAAAATTAAAAAAATATATATTTGTACTCTACTTAATGAGCTCTAAACAATGATACCCCACAAGCTAGGGTAAAGAAAAAAATTTTTTTTCCGGCTCCTTTTTCATGTATGGGAGCCCCCCTGAAAAATAATTTAATTCAATTTCTAATTCAATATTTGATTTTGGGTTAACGTTTTACACTAAATACCAAAATTTCAGGTTTGTAACTCATTTCGTCTGCGAGCTAGAGACCTGTGACCGGCGGACAGACGGACAGACAGCCGAGTGATATTAATAGGGCTCCGTTTTTTACCCTTCGGGTACGGAACCCTAAAAACGTACGGACCTAGTTTTTCACTATATCTACAACATTTCCAAAAATCATAAAAATTGGACAATATTTACGGGGAGAAAAACGTTATCGCTTTTTGTATGAGTAGGTTCACGATCCGAAGTCGGTTTTACTTTCAATCTTTTAGATTATCACTTGTATTCATAGAATATTTAATTAACCTATTGTACTAGATGGCTCACAATATGGCGGAGGGCGCGCGGCGCGAGCTCGACTCCGACCTGCGTATCCACTGTTACAAAGAGGAGCGGCCCATGGCGCCCGACAACTGCAACGGGATCATGTCAGTATTATTATTTTTATTTACCTATCTGCAAGTTAGCCCTTCACTGCGACCTCACCTGATGGTAAGTGACGATGCAGGCTAAAGTTCAAGCGGGGTAACTTGGAAGACGAATGGCAGTTGTTATTGCCTTCAGAATTGTATTCTGGACATCATTTCTAATAACTTTTGGCATCTTTAATAGTAAGAATTATGGATGAGGAGATGAATTCTTTAACAATTTCCGAAAAGATTTTTCTTACTATATATTTAATTATGTACCTAGGTATTTTTTTAAGGAGCTGACAACAAATAAAATTTTAGTCAAATTGAATAACGTTCTAAGAGGGCGGCCGTAGTTCCACTTTGCACTATTCAAAGATGTTGTCTCTTTTAATTACTTGCCTAGGCGCCATTTCACAGTTAAGTTGGTCGCACTATATATAGATCACTCTTTGTACAATCCTCTACTTGTCTATGAAAAAAATAATTAAAGTGTGTGTTTGGCTTATGATTTCGTTCAAATAGTCAAGAGCTTAAAATAACAAGCAGTAATGTCGAAGTAACCTCAAAGAAATTAGATTGTGCACCCAAAACTAAGCATGTTATGGATTATTCTCAGATGACATTTTGTGTAAATAACATGTTGCCATAGACTAGTGTTTTTAGGGTTCCGTACCTCAAAAGGTAAAAAAAGGAACTCTTATAAGATCACTTTCTTGTCCATCTGTCCGTGTGTCACCACCGATTTTCTCAGGAATTAGGTCCACCCATTCCTGAGAAAATGAATCGCAAGTTGAAATTTATACCAGATACTAAGGTCTATAGTCCTTATTAGGTGTACAAAAATTAAGGTCCTGAGTCCACACAATAAAAAGATATGGGCAAATTTAGATTTTCACGAAATCTTGTAAGTACCAAAATTTACCTTAATTTTCAACTTTTTTTATTTTTCAGAATTTTTCCTTTACTTGATCTGTAAGACCTTGCTTTTAACCAAAATTGACAAATACCCTATAGGTTTTGGGTCGAAAACCTAAATGGTAGTTCCAGTTGACCTAGAATTACAAAATTTGGCAAAAAGCCAGGTCTTACAGCATAAATAAAGGGAAAATTCCAAAAACTAAAAAAGTTGGAAATTAAAGGGTGTCCCTTTAATTTCCAACTTTTTTAGTTTCTTCCAACTTTTTTAGTCCCTCTTGAGTTGTATGAGCGCTTATACAATTTAGAGGCCTAGCTTAATTAGCACCTTTCCTTTTAAGACAAACTAATGAAAAACAGATTGTACTTATACTTCTGGAGTACGGAACCCTCGGTGCGCGAGAGTGACTCGCACTTGACCGGTTTTTTTTTCTTTCAGATTGTCAGCCACATTGTCGTCCGGTTGCGTGTTGGGCAGCGACGCGCTGGGCAAGCGCGGCGTCGACCCGACCGACGTCGGGCGCAAGGCGGGCGAGGAGCTGAGGCGGGCGTTGGACAGCGGCGCGTGCGTTGACCCTCACACACAGGTACCGCTTTATAACTGCCTTCAAATATTTATAACGCAAAAAGAGGGGTGTTATAAGTTCGACCGCTATGGGTGTGTCTGTATGGTGCACAGTAGACGGGTGAACCGATTTGAATGCGGGTTATTTTTATAGTTAAACTAGATTCTGACCGCGGCTTCGCCCGCGTGAATTTCGGTTTTTCACAAATCCCAAGGGAATCGTGGATTTCCGGCTCCCGTTCCCGCTCCCTTTTCCAAACTTTATACCTACTTTCAAGGAAGTTTGCTATAGTAATCTACCTATAGCTGTAGATATATATTTCGTTTTTATCAAAATCCCGTGGGAACTGTAGATTTTTCCAGGATAAAAAGTGCATACGCATATAGATGCATGCAACTATTGTAATAATGTGCTATGTGAGCGTGATTTACCTAAGAACGCCATCTATCGCGTTTTTGGAAGTCTATATCTATTTTAGTCCCACAGGAATACTTTTCCGGGATAAAAAGTACCCTATGTTATAAGTCAGGGCATAAGCTATCTCCATTCAAAATTTCAGCCAAATCGGTTCAGTAGTTGCGGCGTGATTGAGTAACAAACATACAAACATCTAAACATCCAAACATCCAAACATCCACACTTTCACATTTATAATATTAGTAGGATAGTAGGATTAGTAGGATTGGTATTGTGATTATGTGTGATAGCTTCTGCCTGCAGCTTCGCTCGCGTGAATTTCGGTTTTGAACAAATCCCGAGGGAATCGTTGATTCCCAGTTCCCGTTCCCGCTCCCTTTTCCAACCTTTATAGTTTCTATCAAGGAAGTTCGCTATAATAATCTACCTATAGCTGTAGATATAGACTTCGGGGTTTTCAAAATCCCATGGGAACTGTGCATTTTTTCCAGGATAAAAAGTAGCCTATGTGTTGCCAATGCATGCAACACAGCAAACTACTGCAATAATGTGTTATGTGAACGTGATTTACCTAAGAACAGTCAGCGCCCTCTATGGCGTTTTTGGAAGATTATATCTATTTTAGTCCCACAGGAATACTTTTCCGGGATAAAAAGTAGCCTATGTTTTAAGTCAGGGCATAAGCTATCTCCATTCAAAATTTCAGCCAAATCGGTTCAGTAGTTGCGGCGTGATTGAGTAACAAACATCCAAACATACAAACATCTAAACATCCAAACATCCAAACATCCACACTTTCACATTTATAATATTAGTAGGATTTGTCTCGATGAGTATAAGGGCGTTTGTGCACTTATTCGTTTTCGATTCGTTTTCGTGTTTCGTGAAAACACGATTCGACATAGCCTTCCTTATAACTGTATGGGCGTTTGTGCACTTACTCGTTTTCGATTCGTTTTCGTGTTTATATATTCGTGAATTCTTCACATCGAATCGTTTTAAAATAAGGACGCGAGTGGAATGGTGTGTGGAAAGAGGGCAGAGATGAGTCCTGATGTTGTGAGGTATTTGGAAAACATAGGTATTTGCATTTCTTGAATTCCAACAAAACATGATTCAACGCAGTTGATTATTATTAAAAATTAATACCTACTTAGTTTGGCATTAAAATAAATCGTTTGTTTCATTCAAATTAGTTTTACTTCGAGTAAAATACCTAAATATTGTAGTATAATCAAAATTTCCATACCTGTGGTTGGTAGTCAAAAACTATCAGCAAAATATGAACATTTCATAAAAAATATCATTTCTGATACTTAGTTGTTACTGTTTTCTTACAAGAGCGTAATGTCCACTTGGGATGTTCACAAAATATATGACGTATGCTTAGATAATTTTGATACTAACCGTACCGTGTGAAATATTCATAATCACTTACCTTAGTGTTACTGCCAGCATTTTTTCTGGAGTTATGCATTCTCTAAAACGTGTGTCTTGCCGAGGAATCTTTTTTTTATATGACACAATATGAAATCGAAAGTAGCAACATTCTTTCGATAGTAATTAAAAAAAGTTTTTTCATGATGTCATGTCATGTCATTAAGTGATGATCGCCTACGAATGTATAAGAGAAGTGCGAAAAGCTGACGACGATTAAATGCAGCACACATTATGAACACGGTTTTATCTACGAAATGCTTAAAACGTATAGTGAAATCACGATTAAGTGCACAAATGTCATTCGTGAATTTCGTATACGTTTTTATGATGTTCATTAAAAAAACGAACACGAATCGAAAACGAGTAAGTGCACAAACGCCCTAACTCGGCAGATACGTCGTAGTGATCGAGGTTCTGCAGGGCTATTCTGTAAAGCAATTTTCGAATTATAGCGAGTGAATTCGAGATGAGTTTGCTTATTTGTATACTGTAAAACTCGATAGTACAGGTGGCGCCGCAATGACGAATGCGGCGGTGAGATAAACTACTTGGTTCGGATAATTAAGGCCTATTTTGACATAATTGATATTCTGTAACGCCTTTTCTTGCTTCGATCGAGATTCATTCGTCGAATGACGTCATCTCGAAGTTCGTTTCCACTTGTCAAATAAAAAGTAATGCATAAGCTATCGAATTCTGAGTGAATTGTTGATTTTAGTAATTTTTATTATATTTATATGGTTTAATTGAAGTGAAAAGTGTTTGTTTTAAGTTAAAATAATTAGTTTATTAGTTAAATTTGGTTATTTAGTTAGAATTATTATCATGGCTCGATTAAGTATTTGTGTTTTTCATATTAGAAGAAGCACACTCTTTAGATTGTATTACAAGTCGACGTCAAGCGAATAAGATTCGTAATTTACAATTATTCAATATGCATAGACTTTGCTTTTAAATATCGATTATCAGAAGAATTAATCGACGATTTATTGGAAGATATAAAACATCTAATGAAATCGCCTCGGCGTCCAAGACGCGGATTATCAATCAAAATAAAAGTAGGTACAACTATTCTTACTTATCTATTTAATGCTTTTCTTATTTTGTATAACCTAAATGTGTTTGTTTTTAATCTATTTAATCGATTGTATTTTCAGTTTTCGGTGCCCTCTCGTTCTTTGCGAGCGGCAGCTATGGACGATTATGTGGAAGGAGGTGGAAGGAATATAAATTCATTTATGTCGCAGCCCTCGGCTTCCCGTTCTCTACACGAGGTCGTCGAAGTCCTTAGCCATCCCAGTGTTGTCACAAAATTTTCAAGAAAGAAATTAGCTAAAAGAAAGGTAATCAAAAAGTTTCTAATTAGTTATCTATTTAATTTTAAATATAAACACAATCATGAAAAATGTAATAATAATAAGTATTATAAAATTCCAGGTTCTTCAAAATGTATAAAATCCCCGGAGTCATAGATTGCATAGATGGAACTTATGTCACTATGGTCAGACCATCAGAAAATGAAGAAAGATATTCCTGTCGCAAAGGAAACCATGCAAGAAATGTGTTATTGGTAAAAATTACTTAATTTTCTATAAGTATCTAAATGAATATTAAAGCACAATAATAATGGGGTGATATATTATTATGTACTTAATGCATGAGTCGTCCAGTAATCAGCGGTTACATTTTTAAATTCAATATTATTTTGTCTAGATCACAGATGCAGACTTAAATATCCTGCACGTGGATGCCACATATGGAGCGGGCTACACATGACAGTTTCATATTTACCTACAGTAGGATTCGAGATCATCTTGAAGAACTGGTGAAACAGTACATTTACTAGGTAAGTCACCTTAATCAATATATTATGAACGAGATGATACCCACAGCTTCGCCCGTGTGGATTTAGGTTTTTAAAAATCCCGTGGGAACTTTTGATTTTCCAGAACAAAAAGTAGTTATCTAGTAGTAACCCGTCCCCAAAACGGAAAATCCCGCGGGATCCCCACGATTTCGGGATGCAATTCCTTACAGCATCAGGGTTGAGGAGTTGGATATGTATCTACTCGAGCTCTTTCAACGATAAAGTCTTTAATTGGTACCTCCAATATCAATTTAAATAACCGAAAGTTTCTAAATCCCATTAGTTTTGGGGATCAGGTCCCCTACAGCATCAGGATTGAGGAATTGGAATCCGAATTTTTTATAGAACAGGGTTGCAATGTTTCTCTATCGATTAAAAAAAAATTACGCAAATCGGTTCAGAAATCTCGGAGATATCAGTGTACATAGGTAGAAAAACACAACTCCTCCTTTTTTGAAAGTCGGTTAAAAAAGTAGCCTATGTTACTCCCTGGTTAATTCTCTACTTGTATGTGAAAGTCCCATCAAAATCGGTTCAGCCGTTCCGAAGATTAGCCCGTTCAAACAGACAGACAGACAGACAGACAAAAATTTTAAAAACATTTGATATGAGGTAGTTATTTCGAAATTACAGACAGACACTTCAATTATATTTATTAGTATAGATAAGCACTAATCCTAAATCTACTAATATTCTAAATGTAAAAGTGTCAGTCTATCTTATGGCTTCCAGGGCCTATTCCTTTAACCGATTTTGACAAAAGGTACAATGTTAACTATGTAATTATAATTTCAGGGGATTCTGGATATGCACAGAGGCCATATTTAATGGTACCAGTGCCTAATGCAGAGCAAGGATCACCTGCTGAATATTACAATAAATGACATGCTACAGCACGGAATACAGTAGAGCGAGCAATAGGCAGGTTGAAAGGGAAATTTAGGTGTTTATTATTGCATAGAGTGCTGCATTACCACCCTGACATGGTTGCAATAATTATAACATCATGTTCATTCCGAACTAGTGGTAGATTCAATTGACGATTCAAAAGTACTTTAAAAGTATATTTAAATAAAAAACTTTTCTATTCTATTTATTTCTTTTATTTATTGGGGACAACCAAAAATTGTTTCATCAAATTAAGTATCTACTTAAAAACTACACAAATACATATTTTAATGAACTTATTATATCACAACATTCACAAAAAATAAATTAGAAATGAAAATTAAAAAGTTTGCATACACTTAACATTTTAAGGAAAAAATTAAATTACAAAATAATTATTTATATGTACAAAAACTTTAAATCTATTAAATAACGCTGTGGCCCGCAGTGTTACCCGTGGTTAATAAGTTTGTACCACCATTACAGCCTTTTAACGTCCCACTTTTGGTCATAGGCCTCCTCTCTCAGAAGAGAGGGATTTAGAGCTTAGACCCGCCACGCTGCACCAATGCGAGTTGACGGCTTTAACAACTATTGTCACATGATAGTGATAATAACCGGAACCGACTGCTTAACGTGCTCTCTGAGGCACTGGGGTGAGACACCGCCAGCCTCCAACTTCAGGCTGGCACTGAAAATTTCTTGACAGACAAACCCAATACCTAACAATTATTTGCTCGACCCGGGAATCGAACCAGGAACCTCGTGATCTGCGTTCGAATGTGCTAACCACTAGACCAACGAGGTAGGTAATAAGTTTGTACACATAAACATATTTGAATAGAATCATACAGTGATGAGAAAGTCCTATCAAAATCGGTTCAACATTTCAGAGACGCACAACACACAAATTTTAATGCACGCCAGCTTAAGATGATAATCCGGACGCTCAAAGGTTCCTGTACAATCTGGGTTCTAAGTTAATTGGCATACTGAGGGATGTGATGTCTGTAATTTCTGAACTACAAAACCGATGACCTTGAAATATTTACAGAACAATAAAGTATTTTCTTTCTAAAAAAAAAGAATGAATGAAATCGGATTAGCCGTTAATGAATTACGACTAAGTACATATTTTAACTTTCCTCTCTTCCAAGGGAACGTGCTGAATTTCGGGATAAAAAGTATCCTATAATATGTTACTCTATAGTATAAACTTAAATTCTGCCAAGTTTCATTTCAATCCATTCAGTAGTTTTTGCGTGATGCAAACGAGTTACAGACATACAGACGAGTTACAGACTCTACTCCCAGTTATTTTTTTCAAAAATTTTTAATGTACAGACACGACAAGTCTAAAACAAATTTAAAACAATCTAAAAACAAATAACAAAATTAAAAATAATCTAAAACAAGTTTCAAACAAATTATAATTTAGGAAAAATTAAACTATACCAAATAACTTCAATATACCAAAATAAAGATTATCCATATCTTGAAAACCACTAAATCAATTTTGATGTAACTTGCACTTTTTCTTAAATTATAGCTTGTTTAAAACTTTTATTTTTTTAAGGCTTCCGCCAGCATCTTTAACCCCTCTCCGATGGTCCTGCAGTGCCTGAGACATGGCAGTGTCCCATTCACACACCTCCACACCACATCAACCTCAATCCGCTGTTGCTCAATTGCTAGAAATCTCTCAGTCACTCTAGAGTATTAAGACAGCCGTTGAGATGGAGGTGCTGCTATGTGGCGTCTTCGGCGACGACGGTTGGATGGCGCTATAACAAAAAAAATGTAATAGAACATTACAGTAGGATTTATAAAGCTAGTCAAATTTTCTTTATTAAAATCTGTAGGTACTTTTTATAGATACTAACAAACATTTTATTAGTAGGTACTGTTGATATTTAACTACATCTATTGCAAGAGCTCGTTGACTTGTAAATTATAATTACTTGTCATCGGGGAAGGTGGCTGGTTTTGTGTTGGAGATACCAACAGCTGGCGTTGGGAATTCAACGTGTGCGGTGATGGATGAGCACCTGAGCCCGAAGGTGTTGTAGCAACAGGTGGACTAATTCTAGCTAGGGGAGTGTGCAGTGGGGAAGCAGTTGCAGGCACAGCATTTTGAAAAATCTGAAACAAAAATTTTTTTGTCACTGCCTGGTGTTAATTTAATAAATATATAATTGTGGCTATTCTGTTGTATATAATTTCTAAACTAAATTGACAAGTCTTAATCTAATGCTATCCTTTACCACAGGGACTATTCATTATAAAAGCAATATTTGTACTTGTAAAGACTTGTAAGTTTAGTTAAAAGATTGTGTACAACAGAATTAGTTACTATATGTTTTTTATTCAGTTGAGGCAAAGCATTAGGTCAGATGTTAGTGATAATAATAAATGGAACCAAAGGCTTAATTAATGTGCTCTGAGCACATTACAACCAGAGGGTTGCACTTATCATAATATGAAATATTAATAGTACAAACTCATATTAATGTGCATGAATAGTCCTTACTCATGCTTTTTTTTACTACCAACTTGTGGTTTGTTTTTTAAACAAAGTTATATACTTTTTTATATGTTAACCATTCACTTACTTAGTGGTATCTCCGACAATAATGGAGGTTCCAACAATGGGACACTATGTTCTGAAGATTGTGCCACTCGGTGGCTTGTGCTTGCAGATGTCTGTTAAAGTAATACAAAAATTATAATATACATACAGTTTAAAGCTTACAAAATAAAAATTTTGTAATAAAATGGAACATTCTTCAAATGGGTTAACCTCTAAGTGTCTGTCGCCAGAAACAAACCTTTCACCACCCATTAACCCTAAAATTCTTTCTTCCACATCGGTTAACACCACCACGTCTGTCCCACCACCAGTTTTGTTCCGGGCACGATATCTAAGAGCGCTCTTTTTTTTAACAGCGCTCTTTTTATCTGCCCAATACTAAAACAATTTTAAGAATATTAGGTATGCACTTAATTATGCACTAATTTATGTAAAAATTATTAATTGCCACTTTAATATACAAAATATGACGAAAAAACCTTGGTCCATGCTTGGTCCACTGTTTCAATGTTTTGACAGCCTCCCAAGCTGTTAAGTTGGAAAGCCCAAGATTTTCGCGCTGCGTCCCTTGCGCTAGGAACTTTGAAGAAACCCTTTGCAATGCTAGGGTTTCTCTATAAAAACTCCAGCAGACATTCAATTTGAACGCGTGAAGGATGCGACACTCTCTCCATGGTGCTGTTTTACGAAAGGTATTCTTGTTAGATACTTGTTTATTGAACATTATACATCAAATATTATTTAAAGAGCAAAATTACAATACTTAATTCATTTTTTACACTTTTAATCCGAAGCACTAAAGTCCAAAAACAAAGTATAATAGGTACCTATTTCCACAGGGCACCTATTTCGCTTACAAATGTCACTCGGCTTGTAAACAAACTTTAAACTTTTTAATTTATGAGGCAAAGACTTAACGTCATACAGCTAATGTAAATGGAATTTCAGTATTTTGTACATATTAAAAAATGAAATTTATTTATAAAGTATACATTTCTTGGCAATTAAACAATAAATTATAGAATTTATCAGAAATAGGTTCGTATTTTCATAAAAGAAAGAGTTAAATAATTTACCGATTCGTTTAACCTACTTAACCATAGAGAACACATCCCTAGTCGTTCGAGTTTCAAGTTCCAAACTCACTTCACTTCGCAAGTGCGTAGCAGATGTTTACAGAATATCAAACCAAGGTGAAGTGAGTTTGCTTTCGAAGTGAGCTATCTCACTTGAGTGAGCTTCGATATCGAGATGGTATTTTACAGAATAGCCCTGCTGATTTTTGGAGCAGGAGTGGTGGGACGTTCATCGGAGCCAAGTTTGTGTCTTGTGTATAATAAAAAAATTTTATCTATGAATTTCAAAACTTTAAATTGTTCTTTTTTTACGCTCTGGTTGTATTTGAGGAGCGTTGTTTCAAAACTCATTTTGTCCAAAAATGTGTATTTTTCAAAAATAGCCGTTTTTAATTTATGCCTTTTTCTTAAAGTTATATGTAGAAATAAATTTACCATGCTAAATATAAAGCATAATATAGCATGTCTGAATAAAAAAACAAATAGTGTTCTATAGTTTTTTATTAAGTTAATTAAGCATAAATATTGGACAAAATATGTTTTGAACCATTTGTATGGACATAATACATTTTGAAACACTGGTTTATGGACACAATACATTTTGAAACACTGGTTTATTTTCAAAGCATATTATGTACAAAGAAATGATTCATATTTTGTCCAATAATACCTACTAAAAAATAAAAAAACGCTTATGGCCTATATTTTATGCACAGAGTATGCATAAAATAATGTTTTCACTGTATTAAATCAAATTTATATATAGCACAACATATATTAAATCTTGAGTTATTATGAATGCATGGAATTATGAATGACAAAATTGTTCAGTTCAGGTTCCTTTATTTCATAACTGAAACAAAATAAATTCATATTGTAGCCAGAATCTTATAACTGCCGATAAAATACAGTTAGAGTCGTATAATAGTACAAAGAAACAATAAAACGATAATTTAAATATTCATCGCCTCTTTGTTTTGGTGTTTTGTGTCTTTTTTTCTTGAGCCAACTGAATGATTTCCTACTAGGACTCCTTGCTCCATGCTTGTGCAACAATATTAAAACAATTTTGTTTAAATTACTAAGGGCTTGTTTCACCACCTTCTGATAAGTGTCGGATTTTCGGATTATGTCAAATGACAAAGACAAAAGTTTTAGATACTTATGTACCTTACTTATCAGAAGGTGGTGAAACAGGCCATTATTTAAATAATCGTACAGTTTGCCGCCACAGACAGACCATAATAAATTGTTATTTTGCTAACAGGTGGACAGACTATGTTTTGAAACACCACTTCACACGGACAAAACATATTTTGAAACAGCGCCTCATTTTGACATTCGATTATTTACTTGACAAATTCGGTTTTTATGCACTAACTTTTGCTAAGTTAGTTACTCTTGCATTTTAAGGCCATATACAACGAAATCTCATATTTTGATTACTATGGACAAAATACGATTTGAAACAACGCTCCTCATTTTAAAATTAAAGAAAACTTTTCTTATCTTTCAGGACCAGCTGATAGTATACATGACGCTAGCGGAGGGCGGGTCCCGGGTGCGCGCGGGCGAAGTCACGCTGCACACCAGGACCGCCGTACACATCGCGCAGATTATTGCCAAGGTATAAACAGCAGCCCCCCCCCCCCCCCCTCTCCTCCTTGCCCTCTAAATGTAAGCCCTCTCAACGCAGACGACGGCTAGCCGACTACGCGGGAGATATTATAGTACACGATTGTGCTCGAACTCTCTATTCCCTCACTCTCGTAGTCCGATGGGATGTCACAATCGGTAAAAGGATTGGTGACCTGTGGTAACGCACTTTGAAGGTCCGGATTGGACCCCAAATACTCGGGAGATATCAAAGTGCGCGCGAACACAGGTGCACTCTACTCCCTCACTCTCATGGTCCGACGGGACGACAATATGGTAAAAGGATCGGTGTGTCACCGATCCCTTAAAGGTCCCAATTACGTGGGAGATATTAAGGTGCTCACTTTCATGATTCAACACTATGAAGGAAGGAAGATTGGGTGTTTTCGTTGTCTCCGTGCCCCGGAGAGCACGTTTAGCCATCGCTGCCAGATATTATCATTAACATGTGACATGTTAATGTATTGATAAATAATCGTTAAACCTAAGAGTCGATATCCCATGCTCTTACTTATCCATTATTATTGCCTCCCAGAAACCCCCCTACCATGAAGTGTATACGGAACGGCGGAAACTTAAAGCACTTATTTCTTTTCTTTACAGGTTAAATTTAATATTCAAGTGGAAGAAGAGGGCACTTTCATAGAATGCACAGGCTTAGGGCTCATTAATAGAAATATACCTGAGGAATAAATAGTGTTTCCTACAACATTGTAACATTAATTATGATTTCCGACATTTTGATGTAAAAAAACACCTTCTATGTATTCGCTGCTTCGCACGGGTGGCCTTACTTATTCTACAGAAAATGTGGATGAGCTAATAATACACGTAAACTTTCTTCGTGGAACGTTCTAAATTATGGTAAACCGTATTAAAATCCTCTATAAAGTGACAAATTGACTCACTCAAACTAACTCGGATTGTGATTTTGTTTTGTATTGTTTAGAGATAAATAAAATCTCTACATAAAGACTGTTTGATAATTAATTAATTAATTATTTATTTATGAAAACTAAATAAAACCAGTTTAAGCTATAGTTTTTGACTAGATGATGCCCACGGCTTCGCCCGTGTGGATTTAGATTTTTAAAAATCCCGTGGGAACTTTTGATTTTCCAGAACAAAAAGTAGCTTATTTGTTAAGTAACCCGTCCCCAAAACGGAAAAATCCCGTGGGATCCCCACAATTTCGGAATGCAATTCCTTACAGCATCAGGGTTGAGGAGTTGGACATGTACCTACTCGAGGTCATTCAACAATAAAGTCTTTAATTGGTATCCCCAATATTAATTTAAATAACCGACAGTGCCTAAATCCCATTAGTTTTGGGGATCAGATCCCCTACAGCATCAGGATTGAGGAGTTGGAATCCAAATTTTTTGTAGGACAGTGTCGCAATGTTTCTCTATCGATTAAAAAAAAAATTACGCAAATCGGTTCAGAAATCTCGGAGATATCGGTGTACATAGGTAGAAAAACACAACTCCTCCTTTTTTGAAAGTCGGTCAAAAAAGTAGCCTATGTTACTCCCTGGTTAATTCTCTACTTGTATGTGAAAGTCCCGTCAAAATCGGTTCAGCCGTTCCAAAGATTAGCCCGTTCAAACAGACAGACAGACAGACAGACAGACAAAAATTTTAAAAACGTGTGATTTGGTTATAGTATCGTTCAAATAACCATATGAGCTTAATATGAGGTAGTTATTTCGATATTACAGACATACACTTCAATTTTATTTATTAGTATAGATTTTATTTATTAGTATAGATTTGACAGACCTCATTAGGCGATAAAAATGCGCCCTCGCTAAAATTACATACTTACAAAGACTTAGAGCGGGGCCGCACTGCGAAAATTATTCGCGCTGTTTATATTCCGCATTTTAATATATTTTTCGCGAATTTTTAATCGCATGTGGGTGCAGCTTCATACATTCCCATATGTCACAGAATTTTGCGAAAAAATTCGCGCGAATAAATTTCGCAGTGCGGCCCCGCTCTTACGCACGCACCGCGGTTAAACACGAGCGGTTAACCGCAAGTCTGAAACCGTAAAAAAATGTAACACATTGATTTCTATACAAGCGCACGCATTAGCGACTTTCTTCAGTGATTGATTTTAAAAACGTAATTTGTTACATTTGGATCGCGGTGATTTTTGTGTTCCATAGTAATAGTATGTGGGCGCACGCACTGCGATTAATCGCTTTCGGTTTTTATTCAGTCTCGAGTAGGCGAGCGCAGAGCCACAACACATGCTGTTCGCTTCAAATCCATGGTGGTACTGAAATATAATTAAGCAAAACGCCAACCGCAGTGCGTGCTCAACCAAAGAACTCCTTAATTTACTCGTCAGTTAACGTTTCGTTTGTACAGCCAAACCAAATCTCGTTTAGATAAAGTACATTGTGATACAAGGGTGGAATGTTGGTTATTGCAAACGAGCTGTCATTAACAAGCCCGAACCGAAGGTGAGGGTTTTTAATGTCACGAGTTTGCAATAACCGATACACCCGTGTATCACACGACGTTTTTCAATACAGTTGTGGGAAATAGTAAAAAAACAAATCTTTGTCGGAATCTTGGGGGCAAAATGAAATCTTGCGTAATTTTTGCCCCAGATAAAATATCAGGTGGAGTTAATTCCATAATATCACTTGTACTGGAACTCATATTTACAAAAATAATCAATTTATCACACAAAAAATGAAAACTTTCAGAAAATGGCGCGTTTTAGCAACTGGACATTTTAAAACGAAACTAGGCAACGGTCTACGCGTATACAGCCTATTCGATTTTTGAGATATGTTAATGTGAAAATAATTAAATTAAAAATGGTAATTAAATATATAATTAATTATAATAAACAAACATTTAAAAGAATTTTGAGAATACCAATGCTAAGACGTACGCATTTATTAATTTTTTCTCGTATAAAATCTATCCGATTTTATTCTATGTATGAAAACTCCTTGCTACTAAACTTTTTAAATTGACTTATAAATTTAAAAATAAACTGCAAAACAAAATGATCGAGCTCGTAAAACAAAAGTCACGACCGCGTAAAACAAAACATGCCTGTGCAAAAGATTTAATTTTCGAATCATAACTATAGCCTCTGAAAGTACGCCATGTTAAACAACTGTATTGAAAAATAGTAATTCGTAGCTCGGAAATGATAAATGCCTCGTTGGTCTAGTGGTTAGCATATTCGACTGCAGATCATGAGGTTCCAGGTTCGATCCCCGGGTCCGGCAAATAATTGTTAGGTATTGGGTTTTCCTGTCAAGAAATCAAATTTCTCAGTGCCAGCCCGGAGTTGGTAGTTGGCGGTGTTTCACCCCCGTGCCTCGGAGCACGTTCAGCAGCCTGTCCCGGTTATTATCACTATCATGTGAAAGCCCGCCAACTCACATTGGAGCAGCGTGGCGTGTCTAAGATCTACAGACAATCCCTCTCTCCTATTGGTGCTGCTACGCTGGTGTTAAGAAATGTTTTAAAACATTATTTAACACTAGATGATGCCCACGGCTTCGCCCGTGTTGTTTGTAAAAATCTCGTGGGAACTTTGATTTTCCAGAACAAAAAGTAGCCTATCTGTAGTAAGTAGTAACCCGTCCACAAAACGGAAAAATTCCGTGGGATCCTTACGATTTCGGAATGCAATTCCTTACAGCATCAGGGTTGAGGAGTTGGACATGTACCTACTTGAGGTCATTCAACAATAAAGTCTTTAATTGGTATCCCCAATATCAATTTAAATAACCGACAGTGCCTAAATCCCATTAGTGTTGGGGATCAGATCCCCTACAGCATCAGGATTGAGGAGTTGGAATCCAAATTTTTTGTAGGACAGTGTCGCAATGTTTCTCTATCGATTAAAAAAAAAATTACGCAAATCGGTTCAGAAATCTCGGAGATATCGGTGTACAATGTACATAGGTAGAAAAACACAACTCCTCCTTTTTTGAAAGTCGGTAAAAAAGTAGCCTATGTTACTCCCTGGTTAATTCTCTACTTGTATGTGAAAGTCCCGTCAAAATCGGTTCAGCCGTTCCAAAGATTAGCCCGTTCAAACAGACAGACAGACAGACAGACAAAAATTTTAAAAACGTGTGATTCGGTTATAGTATCGTTCAAATAACCATATGAGCTTAATATGAGGTAGTTATTTCGATATTACAGACAGACACTTCAATTTTATTTATTAGTATAGATTAGCTAACTAACATATTATAATATTTTTCCGTCAGGCAACACTGACGCCCTGTGGTGGTTTTTCATACAAAATAAATAATAGAATTTCAATTTTAGTAATATACAAAAATAAAAAATAATCAATCGAATCGCTAAAAGGAATTAATATTTTATAATTTACAAGGAAATATACCAATAGCACGATATACCTAGTACATTCTTAGATTCAAACAAGCTTTTTCAATGTATAATATCGATGTATCTGTTGATAGTAAAAATGTTTATCTTAACTTAGTCTAAGAGTAGTTGTACAAATAGGACGAGACCATTTACTACTATGAATTCTACGACTTTCAGACTATGCTTGAAAATAAAATTTTTAACCTTTTAAGATTTCCATAATTTATACAAAGAGATTTCTTACAAATGTATTTTGAAAATATAGTTTAATTGGTAACATAGCATAAAAAATAAATTAAAATTAAAAAAAAAATACAGGCTATTAGCAAATATTTAATTTAATTAGCAACAATATTTTTTCTTAACACAAAATAAATATTTTGTATTGCTCACATTGTCAAAAAAAAAAAAATGTTATACATATATTATATAGTTTTAATTATTCAGGAAATTGTAATATTTTACTGCAAGAATTAAAAAAAACTCAGGATTAGTCTGTCACGCAGTATAAGAAGGGTTCCCCGGGAATTTTAAGTTTCACCACCAATCCGGAATTCGAACTTTGAGACACTAAACGTCACATTAATATTCCAAGTTTCCTTTAATACGGAACCCCGTATATTGTTATAGTGGATGCGGAACACAATTTATTATGGTCCGAAAACTTTACACTATACTTACACAAATCAAAATAATTGTGAATCTGAATAAACCAAATATACATATAAAACAACAATAATTTATTATGCACATTTTTTATTACTTAAAAATAAACCAATTATTAATTATTTATTTAGACAAGTCCGAACGTATAAAACAATGGAAGATTCTAATCGGAAGTGTCATTATACTAATCATAATTATCACCAACATTTGCCCAAGAGCTGTGAACATTTTGTTCAAAGTACCGCTTTTTAATATTATAATAATAATTAATAACAACTGACAATAGGGCAAGACAACCAAACTTTTACAGTTTAGATCTAATTTTTGGACCTGTTCAAACACTTTAAACAAAATGTTTACTAGCTTCCGGCCTACATAGAGACATCTAGCGGTGTAAATATTTTCCCATAGCGGTAATGGTCCCTCACCATTGACGGTACATAGAAAAATATTTGTAAAAGGCTCGCGCACACTTGGTTACCGAAAAAGCAGCTTTCTTTTGAAATATAATTTTGTAGGAAACTAATAATTCTAAGGATCGTTTCAGACGTGCCACATCGTCAAAAATGTAGCCGGGTGTAAAATTATATAAAACTCTTGCCTATATCCATACACACATTACGTAATTTTCAGTTACGTCGACAACGTCACAGCAACCACTCGCATACAAGCTACAGAAATACATTGCGCAACACTGCCTGGCAACTTTTAGACAACTGTGGTGCGATGAATCTGAAAAACCCCTAAAAAACCCAAAAAAAGTTTCGTGGATGGAACTTAATGAAATATAATTTATAAGTTTTATATTCTGTCGAGATAATATAACCTGATTATTAAACTAAACTGCCTTCGCTAAGTAAACTTCGCCAGGCTCGAAATAATTACGCGATAGAGGGATTTGTAGGTTAATACAAAGTTTAGGCATTGTGCGAGCTAAACTGAACTTTATTGCATCGAAGTAAAGAGTTTAGAGAGAATATTAGTAGTATTCTGTGGTTGCGGAAAATTAAAGAACTAATTTCTCCTACTGGCGGCTCAACTTTAAATGTTATCTGTGAACATCAAACGTCAAATAATGTCACTCGGGCGTCATTATACTCAGTGTTCCAAAGAAAAAAAGCGAAAGAGCAGATTTTTCTGGTCAGGCTATACCACTAAATTAATAATTACTGGTGGTTGATAGTAGCCTGCCAACCCGCATTGGAGCAGCGTGGCGGGTCTAAGCTCTAAATCTCTCTCTCCTATGAGAGAGGAGGCCTGTGCCCAGCAGTGGGACACGTAAAGGATGGAGTGGTGGTGGTAGATAGTGGTAGTCGGCGGTGTGCGCTGAGCTGTTGGTGCATGGTTCACAGCGAGCGGTCGGTTTGTGCGTGGAGCGCGCGGCGCGCCGGTCTACTCGGCCTTCTTCGCCTTGCCCGCGTCGGCGGGAGACTCCAGCACCGCCGGCTGGTCTTCGTAGCTGGGGACGAGACATCGATTTTAGAGAACAGTTGGTGAACGTAGTTTTAGAAAAGATTATATTGAAAGCGAATAGACAACACAGCAATCATCGCCGCAGAACACTACTACTATTTTGTACCGCTTGTTTCCAGTGGTTACCAGCGATTTTCTTGAGATTCTAGAGATCCCATCTAATGGGAGGTTTTCCAACGTTGCGTTTGGTGCGGGTCATCATTCGAATACCTTGGAATCCTAACATATGACGGTTCTTCAAGTTATGTGCCCCGACCAATGCCACTTCGTTTCGCGACTCGATGAGCAATAGGCGATACAGTATAGTCGAAAGTAGGCCAATATGGCTACGGGCGATGGAAGCAAGGAACCTTATGTTGGCCTACTTCATAGAGCGAGAAGGCCTCGCAGCTCGTGGAAGCGGTAAGCGGCACTCACTTGAACAGCGCGTTGATGTCGCCCTTGAGCAGCGCCAGCGTGAGCGGCGTGGCCAGGCACGCGGGCACCAGGTACAGCAGCGCGGGCTGCGCGTGCTTGAACACGTGCATCACCAGGATGGTGGCCAGCAGGCCCAGGATGTACGCGGAGAACGTGGCGCGGAAGTACAGCTCCGAGCCGCGCTTCAGGCTCTTGTCGAAGCGCAGCAGCAGCGCGATGAACAGGCCCGGCACCACGATGTCGCCCAGCCCCAGCATCGCGAAGTTGCTGGCGCTCAGCCCGTTCACGAGCAGGTCCTGCGGGAACACCACTGCCGACCAACGGTTCGATATCAGTTGGCGTAAAAACAACAGCCTCATGGAGTCTATTGGACCGGTTGGCGTCACTAACACAGGAGGAGCAGGAGAAATTATTTCTCTGTCGTAATCTTCAAGCCTGCACTTCCAAAAGCAGACATAAAGCAGCTCTAAAATTTGTCTTCAAACAGATATTTATGAGTCACAATTTTTGGTTAGTTATAAGTTTTTTTTTGGTTCCACTTTTTGAATGTGGACAATTGCTTCAATCATCAATTATTATTGTTAACTTACATTTGATGGGTACCTCGAAAGACTTGGCAACGGTGACCATGACGTTGGTGCCGAACACCCAGAAGATGTCGTACAGGAACAGTCCGCAGAGCAGTATACAGCCGGTCACCACGTTGTTGAGGTGCAGGAGCTCCACGCCGTTGATCGCGAACGCTATGCCGAACAGATTGTTCGCTATCCAGTGCTATACGAGAAAACAATATTGATTACTCATAGCTTCCCCACAAATAAGTCATCCTCATGAATTTAGGTTTTTAAAAATACTATTAAGTATATTCTGTACAAATCCCAGGAACTAAAGAATTTCTAAGAGATTTCTAAAAAAAATCATGCAGACAAAGACTGTTGAAAGCAAAGAAGTTGCAAGATACACAGTACACAGATACAACCAGTAGTGAAACTACCTACAAATGTTCGAAACGGCTCACTCACACAAACATGCGCATCGACGAGACCCCTACCGGGTTTTCGCGTGGATGTCAGTAGCGAGTGCCGCTAAATGGTGTCGACGCGTATGTTTGTGTGAGTGAGCCGTTTCGAACGTTTGTAGGTAGTTTCACTACTGGTTGTATCTGTGTACTGTGCAAGATACCAAAAAAAATCATAGTAAATTGTTTTCCCTGAGAAAAAACAAATGTGGTACGGCAGGTTCGGCACCGGGTACGATCAGAGCTATTAGAGAGGCTGTCACTGTTCCAGTAGACTCACCTTCTTGACGAGGTACCAGGCGCCGAATATGAGCGATATGACGAGGCAGATGACGTCGTACGAGGTGAACTTGTAGTTGACGATGTCGGAGCGCGCGTCCCGCTCGCCGCGCGTGAACAGAATGTGGTACGGCACGTTCGGCACCGACGCGGGCACGATCAGAGCTATGATTGGACTGAAACAACAAATAGTTCCCCTGAAAATCATTATCTGACAATGGAAAGGTAATTTATAATTATGTTAATTTTAATTATTGTATGCAATACTTACTAAACTACCTATATTTAATAATAAAACAGTGCACATTAAAACTGACATTGTTGCACTGTGACTTAATTGTTATATATATGTATACTATGTATAATTAAATTATTAATTTATACTATGTATAAATAAATTAATTAATAAATCAGATTTCTTGAACTACTCATTGGATTAAGAAAAACGCTAAATTATTTAGAAGTAAATGCAATTTCAAAACATGTTAACTACAGTTGTATGCCAATCGGGAACGACGGAAGCATTTGAATTATCATTACCAAATTGGTTTTTAATCAATTTTTTATGTATATTTTCATGAGTTACACATTTATCTCTAATTACTTAATTAACAAGCTTCTAAAGAGGCTGTTACATGTCCTTCACACAGTCATTTGATGAGAAAAATGAAATAATTTTAAACAGTTTTTCTACGTTCATGTTGAAATAACTGTGCAAAAAAAACTTTATACATAGACAGGTACTATGTATGTAATTATAATTTGTAATGCCTTGATAGCAAACGACTGAAAGGTGCAACAAACAAACTGCTACAATAGCAATTTCACTAACATTACTCCTAAATGCATTTTATGCATTTACACCATAATTTTAAGAGCCTTTGTATCACCAATGTGAAAATACCGTCTTGTGTAAAGGTAGTTAATAACTCTTTGCAGTATGTTCTTTCAGTAGAGTGGTAACTTCCATATGGGGCTGTGGAAAAATCTGAGCCAAACATCGGAGCAGAAATCTGGTTAACCATCTGGTATATATTTATAATGTTAGTTAAGAAAGATACTATCTGTGCAGACAAAACATCATTGCTAAGTTGATGCAGCACTATGGCATTTCTGCACTGCCAAAATCCATGAGTGAAAATGTTGCTACTTTCTCCATACTTTAGATGGCATTGTCACCTTCACGTGAGACTTCCAGTCAACTTTTCATAAAGTAAATAAAATATATATTTACCTAAGTAGATGGCTCAAAGCCAATACACCCAGGAAGAAGAAGTATCCAGTGAGCAGAAGGTTTATGTACTCTTTGGAAAAGAACTGGAAGAATATGTAGAAGGCGAAGAGTGCGCACGACGCAAACAGTGGGAACATCAGTGCATCTTTGTTTGTCATTGTCTCATGTTTTTCACCCGATTCCTGAAACAATCAATCAAACAAACTGTTAAATAGGTACATATCATACTATCTAGATATGTATTTAACAGAGTACCTATGTTATTTAAACAGGCAACATAATATTATAACTTATTATAATTTTGATAGTTTTATGATATCTTGTTTTAAAACAATTTACAAAGACATTAACATTTCCCTTTGTATATGATTTTTTCTGTATAGAAAATATAACTTGAATTCATTAATAAATGAAATTACTTCATGCTCGTTAGAGATGTGGTTTATTGATAAACTTGATAGGTAATAACTAATAAGACAGTCATAATTAGTTTTATTTAGATTTAATAACCTTTTTTGTATAAAACCTATTTAAAATAAATGATTAATTTATCTTTTATTTATTATAGGATTTATAAAAGTTTTTTAAAATTCCTATGGAAACTTAGGGATAAACAAGCTATAATTTAAAAATTAAAAAAACCGACTGCCATGCTATAAAACGAACTAAAAAATTAATAAACTACCACCGTACCACTTACAGAGTAGTTGTTATTTATTTTGTTTTTCATGATTTGTCACTCCAAACTGATTTAAAACATATAGATTGTATACATTTTCATACTGGCCTTTTAAAGCCCTTTATTTTGATACCCCACTCGAGGGTCTTGAAGAAAAAAAATTTTTTCAGACCGCACATTAAAGTGCATAAAATCCGCCATTTTCATTTTTTATGATTTTTATGTACCCAGTAACATTTGCGCCATCAAGACAAATCTAATGACGTATAATTCATCAAAATTGGTTGAGCCGTTAAGTAGTTACGAACTGACATAGGAAACGGTCATTTTATACGATTTATCACTCCAAATTGTTTCTAAATATTATAAATTGTATACATTTTCGTATTCGCCTTTTGAATCCCTTTATTTTGATACCCCACTCGAGGGTCTTTTTTTTCAGCTTGCACAATAAAGCGCATAAAGTCCGCCATTTTAATTTTTTTTTAAATTTAGGTATCACATTGACACTCGCGTCATCGAGACAAATCTAATGACGTATCATTTATCAAAATCCGTTGAGCCGTTGATTAGTTACAAGCGGACATAGGAATGGACATACATACACACAGGTGAAACACATAATTACCCAGTCGGGTAAACAGGATCCTTTCCCTCCTGGGAACCTATATACATGCACCCAGATTTTTTTTCGCAAATTTCGTCAAAATTGGTTCAGCAACTGAATCCATTAAAGAGACAAATTGACAGACAGGCACATTTGCAATTTCATCGATAGTGTAGCTAGATAAATGTTTTTCACCAAATTTTGCAGCATATAAGCCTTATTTGAAAACTATGGGATTACTAAAGTAATAAATAAATGCCTAGGACATAAATTATTAGTATTTGAACATTACAGCACAGGACACGGCTGGAAAAACGCTCCAAATTATAAAACCGTGCCACGATTGCAATACGTGCGCCGTTCCTATTGGACGTTCAGGTCACGGTAAATATGATAAAGTGTGATAAATATGGGTAAAGCTAAGTGTAGAACTCACCTTTTGCTCTTTTAAATATTTTACAGAACGGAAAGACCCAAAAAATATGGGTAAAATAGCCATAATCACTAAACTTAAGTACGCGATTGCTACTCCCTCGATGCTCGTCGGGGGCTTGCCGGTTACATTTTGTAGAGTTTCTTTTACACTTTCCTCGATGCTTATAGGAAGTTCTGTTACAGATTCAGCCATTTTTTCCAATTTTTAATTTAAAACTTCTATTCAATATCGGACTTTCGGACTATATTCTCCCCCCGACGAATTACTTTTGACAAGAATATGACAAGTGTACACTTTGGTCTGAAAGTTGGCATTAGGCAAACACATACAGATTAAAATTGTATAGACGAAACGTACCTATATATTATCTATTACTAACTAACGGTAAAACGTAGCAAAAATACCGTTAAGTCGATTAAGTTATTTTTACATTAAAATTTCTCCTGTTGAATTTTTTTAATGGTACATAGTCCTGCCTCCTTGTCCTACTCGTAAGTCTTAACAGAGAGAGAGAGAAGGAAAGAAAAAAATGATTTTAAATAAATAAATAAAAAAGTCATGCCAAAAGAAAGTTAACAGATTACGAAAACTATATAGGTATGTGGAATTCTGACAGCTGTCATTGTCATTACAGATGAGTTAGGTCATAGAGATAATAATAATAAATAGAGCTGGCATAATGTCCTATAGAAATTAGTGGATCGGAAAATAGCTCAAGCTTATCAAAATTTTCATAAGTGTGAAAGAGACAACATTACATTTTTGACATAATAATAAAACAGTTTGCGGCACACTCGTGACTTAAGATGGCCTCCCTAAAATGTATACATGAACACTCACACACGCACAACTTGAGACATCACAATGAACACGCGCCATTTTATGTTACAGGATTGTGCGTGTGTGAGTGTATTTTTGGCACGTTTTTAAGGTAGTTATGCCAACTCTAATGTTCTCTATGAGTTAGGTACATGAACCTATAGAAGAGGACTTGGCATAATGTCCTATAGAAAATAGTGGATCGGAAAATAGCTTAAGCTTATCAAAATTTTCATAAGTGTGTAAGAGACAACACTACATTTTTAAACATAACAATAAAACAGATCGTGGCAGAAATTTTATTGCACTTCCCTTAAGATGGCCTCCCTAAAATGTATACATGAACACTCACACACGCACAACTTGAGACATCACAATGAACACGCGCCATTTTAGTTGTAGGATTGTGCGTGTGTGAGTGTATTTTTGGCACGTTTTTAAGGTAGGTATGCCTACTCTACTTATTATTATTATCTCTATGGTTAGGTATTTGCTAATAACATAGAGATAATAATAATAAGTAGAGTAGGCATACCTACCTTAAAAACGTGCCAAAAATACACTCACACACGCACAATCCTGTAACATAAAATGGCGCGTGTTCATTGTGATGTCTCAAGTTGTGCGTGTGTGAGTGTTCATGTATACATTTTAGGGAGGCCATCTTAAGGGAAGTTGCAATAAAATTTCTGCCACGATCTGTTTTATTGTTATGTTTAAAAATATAGTGTTGTCTCTTACACACTTATGAAAATTTTGATAAGCTTAAGCTATTTTCCGATCCACTATTTTCTATAGGACATTATGCCAAGTCCTCTTCTATAGGTTCATGGCTAAGATATTGTAATACCTATATATATCTATGTAGAACAGGGTTAACATCTACGAAGTACGATTTTACCCCAAACTACTTTTCACAAAAAGCCATATGCCGAATAATAATATTATAGATCGACCAGAATCTCATGAAAAATAGGGAAATTAAATTTTGTAGTAAGCAACACTAGGTTAACTCGGCTGCCCTAGTGATAAACAAAGTAATTACATTCAGAACACCTTACCTGGGATCGTTTCACGAAACGAAAAATCAAGCAACTGCATTTTAAATACAAAAACAAAGTAATCAACATCCAATTACTTTGTTTTTGTGTTGTGCTTGTTGTTTACTTGGTTTTTGCATTTATATTCTGGGTTAGTGAGTGCAGTTACTTTGTTTGGGCAATTTAAATTTCAGTAAACGGTTCAAGTTATTTGAAATAATAAACTGTGGTAAAAAACTACTCGACATAAAACTTTTGTTAATGCATAAAGTCAATTTCACAAAAAATGTCAGTTACTTTGTTTATGGCTAGGGCAGCCTGCGGCTGCCGTTGCTAACCTTGTTGCTAACGTGTTGCTAACCTTGGAATTTCATTTCCCTATTTTTCATGAGATTCTGGTCGATCTATAGTCGTTTCACCCTAAAATAGAAAACACAAAGAATGGAAACTAGAAAGTGCACACTAACAGCAATAGAAAACAAATGAAGCACATTGAAAAAATTCATTCAAAAATGGAAGTCAAATGACATTCTCACCATGAAGTGTCTGTTAGGCATTTATCATATCTACATGCGGCAGTTGATTTATTTACATAAGTTTTTAACCCCCGACGCAAAAACGACGGGGTGTTATAAGTTTGACGTGTGTGTGTGCGTGTGTGTGTGTGTGTGTGTGTGTGTGTGTGTGCGTGTGTGTGCGTGTGTGTGTGTGTGTGTGTGTGTGTGTGTGTGTGTGTGTGTGTGTTTGTGTGTGTGTGTGTGTGTGTGTGTGTGTGTGTGTCTGTGTGTGTGTGTGTGTGTGTGTGTGTGTGTGTGTGTGTGTGTGTGTGTGTGTGTGTGTGTGTGTGTGTGTGTGTGTCTGTCTGTTCCCCTGTGGCGCTCAAACGTGTGGAACAATTTGAGTGCGGTTTTTTTCGTTTGAAAGGTGAATTAGTCGAGAGTGTTGTTAGCTATGTTTGATGAAAATTGGTCCAAGATGGCCGCCGTTACAAAATGGCCGATGACATATTTTTTCACAACTCCCTTGATATGGGTATCAAATTAAAGGGCTTGACTAGTAGAATAGCATTATTGCAAATTCAAGACGCCACAAAATGGCGAACGTCGGGGGTTTTTTAAATTTTCAATTTATACTTGTGAATTTTTTATCTTTTTTGTGGGAATTGTTTTATTTCTGGTAACATTACGAAACGTCAGAACTCCACGGAATTAGTAATTTGGGTATAAGTCTTAGAGATAATAATAATAAAGTATAAGGCCGGAACCACACTTACGTGTCGTGGCGTGTCGTGACGCGCCAGAAGCCTATCGGTTTCATACATTTAGTATGGTTAGAGACACACTTGTAGGCAGGGACTGAAAGCGGTAGAGCATACCAGTACATACCACCGTTATCATACCGGTACAAAATAGGTACCAAAATCTCAACCTTTATAAAAGATACCTTTATTTAACCGCTTTGCGATTTCGGTACTGAAAAAATACGAAAAAGTGCGCGCGCGGGGGTGAAGAATTTGGCCACGTGCCGCGCGCCGCGCGTCCCCCGCTTCCCGTCGGTTCCTGTGTTTGTTAAAACGTAAGGATTTTAAGAAATTCCAAATTCTAAATCTAAAAATAAGAATATTAAAGAATAAAGAATGCCAAAGTGGTGGGATTCATTCAACGGCACATCAAAGTAAAGCCTTATTAGATAAAAATATCGATATAAATAGCGGTACCGAAATAAAAGTACCGTTTTTTATTTCGGTACCGCTAAACTGAAATATAAAGGTACAGAAATAAAGAGGTACTGAAATGAAGCGGTACCGAAATTATAGGTATTTAAACATTTCGCTACTTTTATTAAAAGGGTAGGCCCATTACCGCTAAATAAAACTACCATTAAATTCCGGTTATTCAGTCCCTGCTTGTAGGGCGTGTCGTTTTTACTAAATGTATGAAACCGGCGCATCACGACACGCCACGACACATAAGTGTGCCGGCAGCCTGAGGGCGTTTGTGCACTTATTCGTTTTCGATTCGTTTTCGTGTTTCGTGAAAACACGATTCGACATAGCCTTCCTTATAACTGTATGGGCGTTTGTGCACTTACTCGTTTTCGATTCGTTTTCGTGTTTATATATTCGTGAATTCTTCACATCGAATCGTTTTAAAATAAGGACGCGAGTGGAATGGTGTGTGGAAAGAGGGCAGAGATGAGTCCTGATGTTGTGAGGTATTTGGAAAACATAGGTATTTGCATTTCTTGAATTCCAACAAAACATGATTCAAAGCAGTTGATTATTATTAAAAGTTATTACCTATGTACTTAGTTTGGCATTAAAATAAATCGTTTGTTTCATTCAAATTAGTTTTACTTCGAGTAAAATACCTAAATATTGTAGAATTGGGGAAGGCGGCCATTTTTATCACGCTACCACACCCCGCCACGCGTCAAGTCTATAAAAGCCAACAAGTACCCGCTCCAGCATTCATTCTGTGTCTCGTCTTCGCGGTGTTCATACCTAGTGTTCTTACCTAGTGCTTTTTGTTCATTTGTTTGAATTATTTAATTTTTGAGTAAAGTTTGATTACTTGTTCAATTAAATTAATTGTTGATCGGAATAATTCTTTCTTTGTGTTTTTATTTTATAAAAATAATGCAAATCCGCTTAAATCAGAAGTGGGATAGGCTCCATAGCCTATCCTTGCTCTGGTCATAGCTGAAGTAAATTATTTTAAGGTTAGGAGTGGTTTGCGAATTAATAACCATAGCCATCTGTTCCACCTCTCGAAATAGAGGTAGGAGCAAGCGTGGACTTAATACAGGTGCGAAAGGCGTCCAGACGCCTTAGCGTTATTCTAGCGTGCCATAACACGTTAGAAAATACCAGCCATCCAGCCGCCTGCGCCGAGGTGCCCTCATCTGCGATGTGCGTCGTCTCGGCGCCCGGAGTCGGCATGCCCTCAATTCTGACGGTTGATGTGAGACCGTCCACATCAACGTTGCCGGCGCCACCCGAGTCCGTGGCAAGTACATTCACGTTCACCGAGGTGACGGAGCGTTTAACCGGAGCTTTAAACGCATTAACCAAGGTACGATCCACCCATTATTACGTTTCGAATCTTGATGGTTAAAAGTATCCGCGATATCGATTCTTGGTGTAAGGAGGTTGAGAAAGCTCGTGATATAAATAAATGGGACAACGAGTGTCTGTCCAGAATCGCGAACTGTCGTAAGAGCGATGCGTGTAGTTGGTTAAACGATTGGATAACTTTTCGCACAAAGAGTCGATGTTGCATTCGTTTGAAGTTGTGAGTAATAATTCGGATAGCTATTCCATTCTGCGACTTGACATCGTAAAAGTGTTAAGCATTGAGCTAACTTCTGCTGTTGCCATACGTGCAATAACTGACTCACAAACTTGCGTTTCATTAGTTAATGATCGGAGCGCATATCCTTTGTCTTGATTTGCAAGACGCTCTAAAAGATAACGTCACAACTAACAGCCGCCATCATACAAGGTGTACCTACCTACCGATGTATTAATAGACAGCGCATTACGCGTATCATTAATCAGCGAATCGATCCGAAATCATTTTCAATATTCGCGACTACCCACTTTTCAAATGTTGTGTAGTATTGGTGATCAATTTCGCCTTTTGATGTGTAGCTACAAGTATTGTGTGCATGCAGGGCGTTCTGCTGCCCTAGCACTAGAGTTTACCCTAGCACGTCACGACAGTAAGTTGTGTGTAACGTATAAGTATTTGTTAATCACTATTTGTAGTTCACATTAAAGAAGTTGAAATACCGAGTAGTGAATTATCTACCAAAGATGTATAGTTTAGTGCTATTTGACAGCACTAGACCTAGAAAGAGGAGTCCTTTACGGACTGCCTCACTTACTAATAGTTTCGACAAAAATTATAAGATTGCAGGTACTTGAAGAACGGTTACTTGCGGGTACCGACTCGAGCCGCGAGTGAGGCAATAATGGGTGTCGCCCTAAGAGCCGCTTCCGTGAGGAACCTGGTGTGCGGAGCGCATCACCGCGAGCGCGTTGCTGCATGTGTGCGCGACATCTGTCACGTTGCTGCATGTGTGTGCGACATCTGCTGCGTCGCTGCCTGAGGCAGCGCCCGTTTCGGCGCTTTTGGGCGCGCCGCCTGTTACGTGTCTACAGGCCGCAGCGCCTGTTAGTGTCTGCTATGGGCACGTTGCTGTGCGCTGCCTGTGGTTGCTGGCCGCAGTGTCTGCCACGGTATATCGCCGTGCGCCGCTTGCGGGCTCCGAGCCGCAGCGCCCGCCTGGCGCCACAACGTGGGCCGCCTACCGTGGGCTGCCGGCCGCAGCGTCTGCTACGGCATAATCTCCGTGCGTCGCTTGTGGGCTCCGAGCCGCAGCGCCCGCCTGGCGCCACAACGTGGGCCGCCTACCGTGGGCTGCCGGCCGCAGCGTCTGCTACGGCATAATCTCCGTGCGTCGCTTGTGGGCTCCGAGCCGCAGCACCCGCCTGGCACCTCAACGTGAGCCGCCTACCGTGGGCTGCCGGCCGCAGCGTCTGCCACGGCATCTCACCGTACCGCACCGCGATGCCCGCCTCGGCGCCTCGCTGCGCCTTCTGAGTGTCTGCTGGCTGCTGCAGCCGCCGCGACGCCTCTGTGCCCCGCCGCTGGTGTGCGCACTGCCTGGTGCGTCTGTGTGCTGCCACGGTGCCTGCCGTGTTGCAGTCTGTGCAATCGCCGCGACGCTGCTTGCGCAGTGTGCCCTCGAGTCGCAAGGTTATCGCCACTGCGACATCGGCGAGTAGCGAGAGCGTGTATATGCACCCTGGACCCATTGGTGAGATCCACTCAAATTATATTTTACTGTCTGAAGGTTTACCAAGTCTGGTAGACACATTTTTGTGCAAAGATTAGAAAGCGTAAAAGTTAAAAAAAATGTGGGTAGTTTGAGTACAGCTACCTGAGTCATGCAAGATTGGTTTACTAGAAATCACGTTACGAAATTGGGTTCTACTTGATTATAATTCCCTGTCAAACGAAGGTAGAAATTAAAATCATGCCATTATCAGTCTTTAAGCATTGATAGTTTCGTTTGCTAAAGTTTTCAAAGTTAAAATTGTCAGTTTTGATAAGCGTTACGTGTTGACAAATAATTAGTTACGAAATGGTGCACGGGTACATTTTCATGTTAGTATGGAACTAATGATGCAGTGCAGATCGTTAGTAAGTGGACAAAGTTACGTGGGTAGTTTAAGCGACACGGACGCTTTGGGCGAGTTAGTAACGATTCATAAGATCACGTATATCATGCCTGAAATGCATTGATTGTTAGCAGATTAGCTCGACCCCATTCAGCAAAAATGTTAAAACGAATTGAATGTTGATATGACGTACTGAAATGAGGCGAACTGATATGATGATATGACGTACTATTACAGACCAACGCGATTAGAAACAATTCGATACCCTCCTTGCATATTTTTATTTAAAAAAAATGTACTTTTGATGTAAATAATTGATCGTGATCTTACTTTTCTTGACCTTTGAAATCAGGGTTAAGGTCAGGATAAAGACCGAGCGTTTTGTACGTACCTGGCTACGTAGTTAAGATAACTTGCATTTTTGCTTTAGAAAACTGTTGTTTTCCAAAAGGAATGACAGTTTGTTTTTATTTGACCAGTGATTGGTAATCAAATTCTACAATGAGCCGCCCAATGAATAGTTTTCATACCGAACATATTACATAACTGTTGTAACAACAGTACTGTAACAACAGTAGGTACTAGCAGAGCCGATAGTGCCTCGCAGAGCCAATTTTGAGCGTGGCCAGTGTCATATTTTCGTCACACTTTAATTTTTGTGTAAACGTCATGTTGAGTTACCACCTACGACTGTGATTGTATTGTTCGGTACTTATGCTAAGCAGCTGAACCCTATTCATTACAAAACATTCGCAGTACATATTTGAAATGCCTTTCTTGACTAAACAGCTATTGTCGAAGTGGTTGTTAAGTTGATTTTGAACCCTTTTCGTAAACTGTGATCTGTTTGTTCCGTAGTCGTAGTTGTGTTGAGCGTATGCTCCACTGGGTTAAGCGAACTCTGTGCCTCTGTCCCGTAGTCGTAGATGTGTTGAGCGCATGCTCCACTGGGTTAAGCGAACTCTGTGCCTCTGTCCCGTAGTTGTCGTCGTGTTGAGCGCATGCTCCACTGGGTTAAGCGAACTCTGTGCCTCTGTCCCGTAGTTGTCGTCGTGTTGAGCGCATGCTCCACTGGGTTAAGCGAACTCTGTGCCTCTGTCCCGTAGTTGTCGTCGTGTTGAGCGTATGCTCCACTGGATTAAGCGAACTCTGTGCCTCTGTCCCGTAGTAGTAATAGTAGTAGTGTTGAGCGTGTGCTCCACTGGTTCATACGAACTCTATGCCTCTGTCCTGTAGTATAGTACCTAGTGTTGAGCATAAGCTCCACTTGGTTATGCAAACTTTTATGTCCAGTAATTGTGTTGAGCTGATGCTCCACAATTGATATTCGAACTCGGTATCTATGTCCCGTGTTTGTTGTGTTGAGCTGACGCTCCACAGTGGATATGCGAACTTGATGCCTATTCCCAACGTATGTTGTGAATGCAAAGTCCCGTATTTGTTGTGTTGAGCTGACGCTCCACAATGGATATGCGAACTTTATGCCTATTCCCAACGTATGTCACGAATGCAGAGCTAAAAGCTACGCTATTTTAACTGCTAAAAAGAAGTGTTTTCTTAACATTTTGTTTCTCTTCACATGTTTTAGTCGAAGAGGAAGCTCATGAAGATTCGTCTGCTGGCAGCCCCTCTTCAGGATGCTGAGGGAGGTCATGGTCCATAACCTCTCTGAAATTGCAGCAGCAGTAATATCATGTGGTCGGGACGACCACGTGTCAGGAGAGGCCGAATTGGGGAAGGCGGCCATTTTTATCACGCTACCACACCCCGCCACGCGTCAAGTCTATAAAAGCCAACAAGTACCCGCTCCAGCATTCATTCTGTGTCTCGTCTTCGCGGTGTTCATACCTAGTGTTCTTACCTAGTGCTTTTTGTTCATTTGTTTGAATTATTTAATTTTTGAGTAAAGTTTGATTACTTGTTCAATTAAATTAATTGTTGATCGGAATAATTCTTTCTTTGTGTTTTTATTTTATAAAAATAATGCAAATCCGCTTAAAGTAGTATAATCAAAATTTCCATACCTGTGGTTGGTAGTCAAAAACTATCAGCAAAATATGAACATTTCATAAAAAATATCATTTCTGATACTTAGTTGTTACTGTTTTCTTACAAGAGCGTAATGTCCACTTGGGATGTTCACAAAATATATGACGTATGCTTAGATAATTTTGATACTAACCGTACCGTGTGAAATATTCATAATCACTTACCTTAGTGTTACTGCCAGCATTTTTTCTGGAGTTATGCATTCTCTAAAACGTGTGTCTTCTTTTTTTTTATAATGACACAATATGAAATCGAAAGTAGCAACATTCTTTCGATAGTAATTAAAAAAAGTTTTTTCATGATGTCATGTCATGTCATTAAGTGATGATCGCCTACGAATGTATAAGAGAAGTGCGAAAAGCTGACGACGATTAAATGCAGCACACATTATGAACACGGTTTTATCTACGAAATGCTTAAAACGTATAGTGAAATCACGATTAAGTGCACAAATGTCATTCGTGAATTTCGTATCCGTTTTTATGATGTTCATTAAAAAAAACGAACATGAATCGAAAACGAATCGAAAACGAGTAAGTGCACAAACGCCCTAAGTCCTCTCGTTACTAGTATTTATGTTCTGTGTATAAGTCAATGTCAAATGCGCTCTCAAGAGAACTTTCAACAAGTCGTGCACTAAATGCACTCAAAAGTAAAACTGTGTTTTTGGTGTTCGTCGCTTGTCGGATCTTTATTTTAACAAAATTACAAAATTATGTCATGATATTTAAGGTCAGAATATATTTTCCTCGATCGCACTTCACATAGACGACACGGAATACGCCAACATGGAAGTAACAAGTGGTGCCGAGGAGGGTTTCGTCCGAGAATGGACCCCGTGCTCTCATATAATGAATTTGATTCCTCCACGAATTCAGACGGGCCTGTTCTCTAACGAACTGTGCTTGACCTGTGTGGACGCTGTGAGCGAGTATATCGCGCTGGGGACGAACGTGGGACTTGTGTACTGGTACGATAGGAAGAAGGGGAACATACAGCGGTTGCGATGTGAAGTAAGATCTCGCCCATATGTTAATAGCTTATCATGGCTTTCGTTCACCTTGTAACACAAAAACTTTCGCTTTCCAACGATTGCACAATGTAACATTCCTAAAATTCGGATCTGTATGACTTATGTGCACAGATAGGTAAAAAATACTACAGTTAGTTACTCTACCTACATTTACTTATAAAAATACTAAATAAATTAATCAGAGCATAATTTGATAAGTAGCAAAACTTCCTTTAGTGTTTAACTTGTAATACAACACAGTTAGAAACTTAATAAAACAATTTTATCATAAAATATTCATGTTTGGGTAATAGGAACAGAATGACTAACTTTATAAGTTACATTAATTAACCTTTGCGTGCCGACCCCCTCCGCACCGTCAATAGCGGCAGGACCGTCGCACTTGAAATTTGACACGCGCCACTTGACACTCGACTCGATCATAACGTATTTTTTACGACTTACACAAACAAAGCTCTAGCATGTTTATATTTTCAGAACGCTAATGAAATAAACTAGCTGACTAACACAAAATAAATACGTTTTGTTTATATTTCAAGCGGAAATATGAGCTTGTTCTTAGAAGAATTGAAAAATTAACTACTTTTGTAGAAAAGATGGAATATATTAGCTACCGAATGTCATTTTCACTAAAAAACATTTTTTTATTAGATTATGCATATAATTCCCTAAACAAACTGGTAATTTTTATAAATATTGTAAATATAAAACTACAACTATTTGAAAACGCAAAAAATTCGCGACGGAAGCAATTCGCGCGGGCTGACTAACGGTTTTTTCGAAACGGTCCTGTGTCATAATTATAAGATATATCTTAGCAAATTTTCGTTTGAAATATCAGTAATTTACATATATTGAATATCACGACAAAACTGTATCGTATTATCGCAAAAAAAAATCACAAAAAAAAATCATGGAAAATGGAAAGTCGGAAAAATTATAGGTTTTACTTTTTTTTTGTATTCGAATTATTCAAAAACTAAAGCATAGATTCGTGTACGCTTTCTTTTAAATATAAGAAAGATGTATAAAGAATTGAGAACATACCCATTTTTTAACTTCTTCGAAGGATTTCACAAACAAAAGACACTCGAAAGTCAACATGTGGTCGAGACCGCCGACAGCGCACGAGACCCGAAACTCGAATGGTGTTCACGGAATGAGTATTGTTTTATTATGTTGGCAATTTTGTTGAGTGGAAAGGTTTATTCGTTCTCATTCTTTTAGTATACGATACAAACCATTCTGATATTAATAATTTAAACTATAAGGTCGAAACTAGGACAACATAGTCTTGTCGCACCGGTCCGACAGCCGGCCCTGAGGGAGACATTTGTCCGTCGGATATGTACGACAATCCGGCACTCAAGAGTTAAATGTTAGGAAGACGTAAATTAACACTGACTAAAAACATTTATTGTAAATAATTCTAAATGAAATACAAACCTTGTGCATTGTTGCTGAGGCCTGCATGATGCATACACAAAAACTATAGCAGATGTTTCATGTAAATATTTTGTAAACATGTAAATATTTTAGCCAATGTCTCAACATTACTTAAAATATTTTCACACCTTTCAAAAATTGAAATCTGTGGAGGTATGTAGTTGTAACTTATTAAAATGGTAGTACTGCAGATTTAATTTTTACTTGTTAATAATAATTTTTCTGTCACATGTAGTCTTCAAAATTTTTTAATACATCCAATGATAGGAGTATCAATAAACTCTATGATTATATGATTTTGGTATTGAAAATACAGTGTGATTTCAGACTACAGCGTCACCAATAACCTATGTGAAAATAGTGAGCACAGTGGACTACATGGTGGGAGCGGGCAATGCAGCGGGACAGGTCACCGTATTCCAGATCCCCAAGGAGCATCCGGAGAATGTGCCCGACACCTTCAAACCCAAGGTTGAGCCTAAGGTGGAAAGGTGAGTTTAAATCCTATTCTGTTTTGTTTAAGCTCACGCAAATTAAATGGGCTGACACATGCGTTAGTTTCATACATTTTATCTATCTGTAGTGTGATGGTTCATCACACATCATAGAGGAGGGCTGCAGTGCACACTTGTAGTTAGATTAGGTACTAGTGTATTTATTAATAGATAGAGATAGAGGCAAAGTCTTTGCCTGTTGTTGTCTGCCATCTCTATATATTAATAAATACTTTGCCACAAAGTGACGCACTGCGGCCTGCAGGGACTATAATTTGCACAATCTTAAGAGTTCTTGTGCACTGATCCAATCTGAACACGAGAGCAGGCTGGTCAAAATGGATTTTGCACCAAACTACCATATTTTCTTTGTTTTGGATCAGTCACTATCACTAATGTTGTCTAATATCTTTCTTCTCTTTCTTTCTTTCTCTTTTGTCTATTTTTTCATAAAAATAATTGGATTTACACTTAGACTATTGTACAAACACTCAAATATACGGTATACACCTTTGGATATAAGGACTTCCTGAAAGGAGAGGCGAGGATAAGTTTAGATCTTGTACATTTTAGTTACCAACATTTTTTTTAATTGGTTGGGGGAAATACAAAAACAATTAGTAAACCTTATTTTTATTTAGGGGTACCTATGACATTTAAATATTATCTGTGCCCTAAAAGGAAACCAAATGGAGTACGAAATTCTTGACTCAAGGGAATTCCCTGTACATTAATAATAAATAACAAGGACAGTAACCCTAGGTCAAGATACATACTTAGCATGAAACAATTATCAGTTCACATTTCTGTCCAAGTTTATTAACATTATTAACATTATCTATAATATAAGAAAACTGTAACAGATCCAATTCTGTACATTGAAGATATTTTAAAAATTTATTTTGGAGGGCACTCTATAATCGATACTGAAGCCAAAACTGTAATTTTTTTCATTTTTGTCTGTCTGTCTGTCTGTCTGTCTGTATCTTGGCCGCGCATCACGCCGAAACTACTGAATGGATTCAAATGGAACTTGGTACGATTTGAGTTTATACTCCGAGGTAGGACATAGGATACTTTTATCCTGAAATTCTGCATGGTTTACTTGGGAAAGGGGAAGAAAGTTAAAAAGTGTATTTAGCTGTAATTCATTAACGCGTAGTTCGATTTAACTTATTCTTTTTTTGTTAGAAAGGTAGTACTTTAATTATTGTCCCATAAATATTTCAAGGTCGTAGGTTTTTTAGTTCAGAAATGACAGATATTTATTGGGTTCAAATAACTTGGGACCCGGATTTTGGTACGTATGGCTTATTTTAAACTGGCGTGCGTTTAAATCTGTTTGTCGGCCTGTCAATTTGCTCCAGCTAATTTCCGAAACGGCTGGATCGATTTTGAAGAAACTTTCAATGGCAGATAGGTGATGTTACAAGGAGAAACTTAGGCTACATTTAGTTTAGGTACAAAAAGGATTATGGGATCCAATCCGATCCTATATAAAAACCTATATAACCACGCGTACGAAGTCGCGGGGGTCAGCTAGTATTTTATATTTTAATGAAGACCTTTCAAATTCAAATCATTTATGTGATAGATTGAGTGCTATGAGATAAACACAATTGTTTTGCACTTCAATCTGCCAAGTATTGGCATGCAAATGCCTTATCAATGATGTTAAAGATTACATAAGAACTATAGTTGTGTGTTTGTCGATATGCACTAACATTACAGAGGAAGTTGTTATATACTAGTTATACAGTGATTAGATCCAATGTTTTCCAATGGATCCAATTTGCTTGAGATTTTACATTGGTAGGTCAATGACTATTTTTTACTGATTTTCTTTTGATATAATATCATAAAAAGTATCAGGGAGAATATCTATGGTTGTAATCAGAGTATATAATTTTTTTTGACTCTTTAAATGGAAGAATACTTAATGGTCACATTAGTCAAAGGCTAGTGGTCTTACCAGTTTTTCAATTAAACAATGAAATGGATGAATGTTTTTGTTTGGTGTTGCATGGTGGTAGAGAGCATGCTTGGTAGCTTGTTTTTCCTCCATGTTAAACAGCGGGAGGGCGGATGTTACATAGTGTATACTGCATGGAAGAAATTTGTCTGTTTCAGTGGATTACAGCAAAATTATTTTATTTTTCATTGTATATGTATTAATTGTTTCAGGTATACTATCGGTGATTTGCACAAGAGCAAGATAACCGCGATAGAGTGGTCCAAGAACGGGATGCGGCTGTTCTCCGGTGACAAGAATGGCGTGATCATTATGACGGAAATCGACTTCTACATGGTATCTATAATATCTTACTCTCATTATATCTTATCTTACAAGACGATTAGTTTTTTTTATTCAACTACAAGTTAGTCTGTGACTGCAATCTCACCTGATGGTAAGCAACAATACAGTATAAAGTGGTAGCGGGCTAACTTGGAAGAGGTGTGCAATGTGCATACCTCTGATCGGTTTCTACACAGCATCATACCGGTACACAAACTGTAATTTATTAACGCGTTATTCGATTTCACACATTCTTTTTTGTTAGAAAGGTGGTACTTTATATACTTATTGCTCCGTAAATATTTCAAGGTCATAGGTTTTTAGTTCAGAAATGACAGACATTACAACCCTCAACATTGGGTTCATATAACTTGAGATCCGGATCTTTGAACGTACGGCTTATTTTAAACTGGTGTGCGTTTAAATTTATGTTTGTCGGTCTGTCTATTTGTTCCAGCTAATCTCCGAAACGGCTGGATCAATTTTAATGGAACTTTTAATGTTATAAGGAGTACCATTTAGTTTATTAGATCCTTTATAAAAACCTATATCTACGCGAACGAAGTTGCGGGGATCAGTCTTATATATACTTATACATAATAATCATGATCGGAATAGACGGTGCAATTCCGCATGATATCATAATGTGGATATGCCAATTCATAATTTTTTTTAATATTATCCCTGGTTTCCTTACTCAGTTTTTATTAGTACAACATGAAAAAGAGCCACGATACTGAACATTGTATGAGGTATCAAAATCGCGCAAGACAGAAATCCCGCAGTCATATCCATACTGATAATGTTCCAGGTCATTCACCCCAAATTGCACTACCTATTCCGATCTTTGATGATAACAATTTTTGGCCCAACCCGGGAATCGAACGATCCGCAGTCGAACATGCTTAACGCTAGACCAACGAGGCAGTCAATGCAGTAGGTAATTAACAGTCAAGTAATGATAAACTGTCTGTCCGTTATCAGTAGAGTTTATTCCCCGCCAAGCCTTATCACATTTTTTCCGCCTGTCTTTTACAACTCCATGTAAATTGTAAACAATAAAATAATTATGATTATGAGTTTTAAAAATAATTATGCTCGTGATAATTTTGTTTTAATTGTTTCCTAATTGTATTGTATAATTTGAATATTGAATGTTTCAAGTATAAAACATATTTTCATCTTTCTCTTGCTAAATTCTTTTACTTACTAGCTGATGCCCGTGACTTCGTCCGCGTGGATTCAAAATATTCCGATCAACTTTCTTAATTTTTTATTTCATAAGAACCTTCTGACAATAACAATTAAAACAAAAAAAGAATTAGCGAAATTGGTCCAGCCGTTCACGCGTGATGCCGTGACCAAGGAAAATACGGATTCATTTTTTATATATACAGATTAAATTACATACTTTTACATTATGTGTAGGAACTGTACTGTACGAAAATATATTGTCAAGTCAGCTTCTAAAATGTTGTAGTAAATTTTTTATTACCTTATTTAAGCAAATAACAAACTGTAGGCAATTACATTCTTTGCAAAATATTGTTTATATTATTTTTGTTTGTTACGGCAAAAATGTATCTATACTTGCAGAATGCTAAGAATTTTCTATCGTTACCTTTTTACGGCTCAAATGCTGAACCGATTTTGATGAAACGTACATCTTGCCAAATGGAAATAGGATACTTTTTACCGTAAGAACATAGAGTTCATACGAGATTTTCCAAATTCAAATCCAAAAGTAAAAACTAATAAAATTAAAAAGCATTTTATAAGCAAATCTCAGACAGATTTAAATGTACCCAACGGATAATAACATTATTATTTCCTCCTTGCAGATTTCGGAGAACTAATATATTGTATAAATAACGTAAATAATGTAATATTGTATTGATAAGGTTAGGATCAATAAGTTGGATCGCGTTTATACAATGGCCTTGCGCTGTCAAGGTTGCCTTTTGTTTACTTACCCCACATATTTTGCGGCACATCTGCACGTTCTGTAGACACACTATACCTATAGTTGGACTTTTAATTCGATGCAGTAAACTGACGTTTAATGGGTTGCTACTTTTTGACGAAAAAAAATAGGGATCGGGGTAAAAGTGAATGATGTGAATGATTTACATCATCACAACATTAATTATTTTGTTTTATCGTTATTCACTACAGTACAAGATTTATTTTTAAGAGGATATACTTAGTAGATATTGTTAGATAGATACCTTTAATAACTTCCTAATTATGTAACTTACTTTATGAAACTAACTTTATGAAATTGTAGTCTGTAAAACGTTAAATATTGTATGCCTGTTAGAGGTAGATTGTTACTATTAAATACAATTATTTTAAGATCTATATATGTAGCAGTCAAACGATTTTATGATTATAAATTATAAATGAAATTAAATGAATCTATCACTATCGAGATTAGGTTGACAACATTATTTTACGAAATGACATTTTGAAATGTCAGTTTACTGCATCGAATTAAAAGTCGGAGTATAGTACAAGTATTTATATTAGTAATCGATCTGCTTCAATTAATATTATACCGTAATCGATTTCCTTATCGGTAGTTAGAAAAGATCGCAAAATAGCGAAACAACGGTAAGGTGTTATAAATCCCATCCATAATGGATTTTTCATCCATTTAATTTTTTATGTATTAATATGAGCCTCATAAGAAGGCTCAGGCTCACTCAGCGGGCGATGGAGAGAGCTATGCTCGGAGTATCCCTGCAGTAGCCAGTATCGAATCAGAAATGAGGAGACCGCAGAAAAACCAGAGTCACCGACATAGCTCGTCGAGTCGCGAAACTGAAGTGGCAATGAGCAGGACACATTGCTCTAAGAACCGATGGACGTTGGGGTCCCAAGGTCTTGAGTGGCGATCTCGCACCGGTTAACCAAGCGTAGGTAGACCCCTCATTAGACTGCCGGACGATCTCAAACGAGTCGCTTTCAGCCGCTGGAAGCAAGCGGCATAAGATCGTGTTTGATCGTGACCTATGTTTAGATGCCCAGTCCAGCCCTGAGCATATGTTGGTTGAGGTCTAAAGTTGACAAATTCAAATCAACAAATTAAGCACTGTAATTTTTCTGAATTTACCTTCTAGCGTGAGCGTAGCGAGCGCAAATTACAAAATTGTCAGGTGTTTGTGTTTCTTTTGCAGCACCTGTGCAAGTCGATGGAGATAGTGAACGAAGAGCACGAGATAGTCCAGATGAGCTACTACCAGAACACGCTGCTGGTGTCGAGCGTGTACCGCAGCATCGTGTGCGAGCGCCGCGACAGTCGCTGGCACGTCACGCAGCTCGGCAAGAAGGAACGGAAGAGGTACGTCGTACTTGCTTGCAGCAACTGTGCAAGTCGATGGAGATAGTGAACGAAGAGTATGAGCCACGACCAAGACCAACGGAGACTAGTGCAAACACAAGTACACTCTGTATAGTTGAGCCATTACAAACGTGCGAACTGAGTCATAAATGATTAGGATCATAGGATTGTTAGGGCTCTCTCGACAGTTCAACTTATGTATCCGAAACGGAAACATCAAGGTCACTCAGCGGGCGATGAAGAATGACAAGCTTGGACCCCCACTTAGGGGGGTATTTAACCCCCTTGGGTGATGCTTACGTCGCAATAGCTCTCTGTATGCCTTTCAGCCCGATCCGGCCAGTGGTTTGAGCTGTACGTTGATAGATCAGTCAGTCACCTTTTATTTAGAAGATAATAATGTCTAATTAGTTAATGTCTTAATTTCGAATATGATAATGTCTATCGGTTGAGATGGATGACGAATTTCTTATCGGAAGATGGTGAATAAGTGATTTGCGATAGTCGCATTGTTGTTGTCGGCAGCCTGTGCGCGCTGGGCGCAGTGTTCCAGCACTCGTACGCGCGCGGCGGCGCGGCGGCCGCGTACTGCGCGCGACCCGGCCTGCGGCTGTGGCGCGCCGACGCCGCCGGCCACGTGCACCAGACTCTCCTGTTCAAGGTAACTTACTGCTCTTTACCATCGCCGGTAATCGTCAAGATCATCGTGCAAGCATCCGCACGCAGTTCGCACGACTGTCCTTTATTGAGCTGATCATTTATTGAGTGGCTAGCGGAGCGAATTCCCTTTAATGCGTGCCCGAAAACCGACAAGTCGCCGATCGCCACGATTACTAACGATTGTGACGACGATGATCGGCGACTACGCTCTATAGATCTCATGACATAAATCTGTCTCGTTTCAACTCTGTCTTGAGTCTGAATAAAGTCAGAGTACGCTCTATAGATCTCATGACATAAATCTGTCTCGTTTCAACTCTGTTTTGAGTCTGAATAAAGTCATAGTACGCTCTATAGATCTCATGACATAAATCTGTCTCGTTTCAACTCTGTCTTGAGTCTGAATAAAGTCAAAGTACGCTCTATAGATCTCATGACATAAATCTGTCTCGTTTCAACTCTGTCTTGAGTCTGAATAAAGTCAGAGTACGCTCTATAGATCTCATGACATAAATCTGTCTCGTTTCAACTCTGTCTTGAGTCTGAATAAAGTCAGAGTACGCTCTATAGATCTCATGACATAAATCTGTCTCGTTTCAACTCTGTCTTGAGTCTGAATAAAGTCCGAGTATGCACTATAGATCTCATGACATAAATCTCTTTCGTTTCAACTCTGTCTTACTCGTTATAACTCTCGTAAAACTGAAAGCTAACGACTTAGGTACTTATTGACCTTTGCCCTTTTCACAGGAAGCGATATCCAACCCGCTGACAGTGGCGGAACTGCTGAACCCCTCGCAGAAGAAGCACTCGCACGCGGACCGCGAGTACAACTTCGGGCCGCTGTACGTGTTCCGCGAGCATTTCCTGGTGTCGCACAACGAGCACGTGCTGTACATACTGGACCCGAGGTCGCTCACCGCCGTCGCTGTCGTCGACGATCTGAGGAGGTCAGTTCACAGGAAGCGACATCCAACCCGCTGACAGTGGCGGAACTGCTGAACCCCTGTCGAGAAGGTTCCGTCTCATTATAAACGTACGCGGACTATAAATATTGCATGCTGAAGTGTCAGTAAAATATGCGGGTACTATAAAAATATTAACAACTTTGTTACATACCCACATTTAGCAAATAGATATATTTTACTTCAGTTAATTTCAAATGTCAATGTCAACATCAGTCAGTCAGCAGCACAGCAGTCGAAAAGAGCCGGTCGGCTGCACTTAAATGGTACCCACTGTGCACTTTGGGATGGGCATCTCTCGAGCATCCTCTGGTCACAAAACATTTGAAAACATAAACCTTCGTTCAATGCTGTGAAACTCTTTTTTAAATACGATCAATCGATTCGGTCCGGTCTCGGAGCCGGTGTGTGTGGACGGAAGCTGACGGCGGCGTGTTGTCGGCAGGATCCTGTCGGTGTCGGTGAACAAGGAGGAGATGTTCGTGCTGGAGGGCGCGCGCTCGCTCGTGCGGCTCGCGCACACGCCCGAGCCCGCCGCGCTCGCCGCAGGTCTGTTCGCGACCACCCCCTCACTGTCTCACCGCACACTACACACCCCTACACTAAGGACTTAGCGCTTTGTTCATCCGTATATCTACAGCCGACGGCATTACCTGTCGCCCTAATTGACCTACGATCGTACGATCGAGCGATCTGATTTCGTCGTACGACGGGTACTGCGACTTTCAAGCTTCGATTATACCACTTAGAGGATTCGTATGTTTGATTCGATCGTACGATAAAATCGCATCGTTTGATCGCACAGTCGTTAACCGATTAGGACGACGTCTTACACATTACAATTCCTCAAATCCTCAATTTTACAATGATCCAAAAAACAACAGTGACATACTGCACGCTTCAGTATTTATACACATCACACACTTTCAAATCGCCCCCCATCGTCAAGACACATCAACGCCCATTCTCATATTAGACTAACGAATCTCTTCAAAAAGTCACAAAACATCATTTTGGTGCTACTCTAGCGGCACGCTATGATGGCCGGTTTGACGTTTGTCCGCTCATGAAGTTCCGTATTAATTGATAACGACTTTGAAGGAAATAATTGTATTACTTTATTGACGATAGTGATGTGCAGAGATTCATAAATTTTATCGAATGTAGTTTTAGGTTTAGGACTCAAAATTTATTTATTAAATTGATTTCTTAAATGTATACAAGTGTAGAAAAATCAGTTTGCACCATTTAAGGGGTGAATGTACTTGTGAATATGAACAATTTTCACTATGTGGACAAACCTCTGAAATCGCAAAAAAATATCAATAAATTTTTAAAAATGGAATCTAATACGATCGTCACATAGGATCGCTGGCTAGCACAACTACTATCTCCGGCAAACTCGCGTCAATGCTCAATGCAAAACAAAGCAGTTTCGAATTGACGTTGCTTCGAAAAGTATAAACTGTCAGTGCAATGCGATTGTGATATAGTTTTGACCTGGCTTTGGATTTCAAATATTGATACTGCATTACTGTTGACCCTTGCTCGTTAATTTGGACTCTGTTCAAGCCCTTTGTTGTGGATTTCGTCGATATGACCGAACGTACGCAGAGAACTGTTCTAAATAGTCAGACACGTGAGTTCGTAATACGCCTTCGTAACTATTTCGATCGTGAAGCTCAAAATGGAGGGCCAATTTTACCTATAACGTCAGTGGTTGAACGCGTAGCTGATGCGCTTAATATTGGACAACGAACTGTTAGACGGATAACTAAAAAAAAATATGGCGAGACTGGCACAGAAGAAAATAAACTTCACACACCAAAAAAGAGAAAACGAGCAAAACCAGTCGTAGGCATCGATAGCTTTGATGCCGATGCTATCCGAAGACATGTTTACGGCTACTATTTACAGAAGGAGTATCCAACAAGAAAAAAGTTGGTGCATTCACTGAAGGAAGCTGGATTATTCTTCGGTGGGGAAAGTTCTTTAACGAAGATTTTGAAGACCATTGGATTTCGATACAAAAAATGTAACAAACGCAAAATATTGATGGAAAGATTTGATATAGCGATGGCAAGGTATACTTTTTTACGGCAAGTGAAAGAAATCAAAAATTGGCAAAATGTTGTGTTCTTGGATGAAACATGGCTTAATGCTAACCATACTGTAGGCCGTTCTTGGAACGATGACACAGCAGCATCTACTTCCAAAGTTCCTGTAGGAAAAGGATCGCGACTTATAATTTGTCACGCCGGAACCATCAACGGGTTTGTCGAAGGTTCTCTCATGGCTTTTGCGTCAAAAACCACTGGAGACTATCATGAAGACATGAATGGAGAAAAGTTTACTGAATGGTTTACCTCAATGTTGTGTAGCCTCCCTGAACCATCTATTATAATTATGGACAACGCCCCATACCACTCGATGCAAATTGACAAGCCACCTGCCCAATCCCAAAAGAAAGCTGATATCGTCGCATGGCTTCGTAAAAATGGCGTAGATGCAAACATGAATATGTTAAAAGCGGAATTAGTACGTCTTTTAAAAGAAAACAAACCAACCAAGATCCGATACGTCATTGACGAAATAGCATTAGAACATGGGCACAGAGTTATACGGTTACCGCCTTACCATTGTGAGTATAATGCGATTGAGTTGGTGTGGGCTCAAATTAAGGGATATGCTGCAAGACACAATACAGAACCCCCATTTACCACAAAAAAAATGCTAAAATTATTAGAAGAAGCTTGTGAACATGTGACTAAAGGAGACTGGGAAAAGGTTGTGAATAGAACTGTTAAATTAATAAGGGAAGATTATGAAAGAGATGTGAAAATAGATAATATTATAGAAAACGAACATATAATTATTAATGTATGTGATGATAGCAGTGACGACAGTGAAAATAGTAGTATGGACGAATCTGATTAATTATGGCCTTTTGTGGCACCTTTTTGGTATCTTTTGTATTCATATGTTTCTTGTGTGCATATAAAGTATGTATATTCATTTTCGTTCAAATATTCAGTTCGTTCAAATAAATTAAATAAACATACATTTTTGTTTTATTAAACCTATTTAATCAGGTACAAAAACAAAACTTAATTGTTTTTTGTTCGAGAATAAATTGACATTCCACATCACTATTGTAATGTGTCAAACCGGCCATCATAGCGTGCCGCTAGTGTAGTTCGGTTATGCACTCTCTAAACTATAGTTGGGACATTACAAACGTGCGAACTGAGCCATAAAACATTACGATCATAGGGTTATGCGGGCTCTCCCTCGCTCTTTATATCCTGTTATCGACTATCGACAAATCCTTTTTACTATTACGTACACACACCAGAGAAACAGGTACCATTTCCATAAGACCTGTAAGTGCGAGCGAGAAATCCGATAAAAATGATTTATGACTTTGTTCGCACATTTGTAATGTCCTAACTATAAATACAATTGACAGATCTAAATATAGGGCTATCCTTTTTATATGCTCCCGGGAAAAAGGGAACTATTACATTTAGATCTGTCGATTAACGTTTAAGTGCTCATCCCGTGTATGAGCTCTTTTACCCATACCCAGACTTCTTCCACAGTAGACTCCATGCTTTATTAGAACTTAAGTAACATTTAGTAGTATTTTTAGTATTTATTCGTTTTTGCACAATCTCTAAATTAATTTGACAGATCTTAAATTATTGCTGACCTTTTCCGTAGGGAAAATTGTAAATAACTTTTTAAGCTAAGTATTAATTTACTTTAGATAGTGTGTAAATCCGAATTTTCAATTATTTGTAATATTCTTATTATAAGTTAGTGTTTGTACATTCTGTGGTGCATTTTCGTATAAATCGCCAAAAACCAGTCCAGACTTGTCAACGAAGTATTTCATCTGTTGTGATTTTTGACTTTAGACAATAATAATATTCTATATGTAGCATGTATTTAAGTATGTACTTAACTAGTATTTTGTAGTATTTACTTACTATTTTATTTTGCATGTTTAATGTATTATGTTGTTGTGACAGTATATTATTCAGTTCTTGTATTATGTACTAGTAGATATATAGATAACGTTTACCATGGTTAGTAATCTAGAATAAGTAGTAATTATAATTATTAAGCTGATCGCATATTAATATACTAACCGCAAAACGCCAAGAACAACACAGTTGTCAGTAATATTATAAGAGGTAATGATCTCCAAAATGGCCGATTCTGTTTACCATGTGCACCCTTTTCGCTTCTTTGAAAATATTCTTTGAACAGTAACTTTGAGCAACCAAATTTTTAGTTACTTTTTACAAAGTATACATAAGTACAACTGCTGGTGCTTACTTTCTATACCAGCATCTACCATTTCCCTTGATTGATACATTTTTGACACGATAAAGAGCTCTATAAAAAGAAACGCAATCACTTAACCCAGGCGGAATGACCTAATATTTGGCATCAGAATTGATCTTTACCAGTGAACCCAGAATCAGCAATTTCAGAGATCATTACCCGCCCGATGCTGCTAACGTCACTCTTTTGACGCGTTTTAATGCGACTTGGGCATGCGGCTTTTAAGTCTCGCGACGGTGTGCGATTACTTTTAAGAAAAAATAAAAACATATGTAGATATAAGTTAGACAAGGCGATCATGATTCCACTGTGTAATTGGCCAATTTAAAATATTTCAATTATAGATTTACCGTAGTTGTGAATAAAAATGTAAATTCAAAGTCACAATTGGCTGAATGCAAATCGCGTTCTAGCCTATACTTAGATAGATGACTGTAGATTTGTGTAGTGTGAGTACTTACTAGTCGGCTCAGCCCTATTGGGCGTTTTTCAGGTTCCATTCATGAAATCGATTTCGAAATTATTTTACTAAACAGCTGTTTATTAATTGTTTGGTTGTGAATAAAATTTAAATATTGTTAGTACACTTTAATTCCAATATTAAGTTTAACATTTAGGTTTCCTAAATAATTCCATAATAATATAGAATTTGGAGGAATATTAGCTTCGACGGTTGCATACATTCTAGATTAAAAGATGTGCATAAAATTATGTTATTATTCATCGTATAAAAATTAGATATTTCTCAATAAATATAATTTAAAAACTTCTTTAATATGTGCCTTAAGTCTTAACCAATACCAAATTAGGACCAATGTAATGTTTAATTATGTATATTTTAGATATAAATAGTAAAAAAGTGTATTTTTCTATAATAGTTTTTTTTTTTATTAATAGTTAGTTAGTTATATATAACTTTCAAGGGAAGGTGTGTAGTACTTAGTTCCAAAACATTGTATTTTTCTGACATTCCATAATGATACGAAAAATATAAGAGTATGTGCAGTTTATTGCAATACTTTTAATATAATAATACTGATAAATATTTTACTTGCAATGTAAATATGTACATTGTGAGTAAAATATTTTTACCTATATATTATAATAGTATGTTGTCTTTCGCTTTATGCTTGCATTATTTAGTACGCTTTACTCCTATTAGTATGCTAGCAGTACCCATTAACAAGATTTTCAATTTATCAAGCGTATAATTAAAAGCGTATAATTATTGGAATAAGTTGTAATAATACATTAATTTGTAACATGGTGGGTCAGGTGAGAGACCTCGCCACGTACAAGGAGTCGAACCTTGTCCCTACAGGAGGGTAGGGAGCACTTTTGATTATTAGTTTTTATCATAGAAACCGATAGACACTCACAAAGGATTATTTATTAACGGTTTCACAATGATTACACTTTTTAGGGTTCCGTAGTAAACAAGGAACCCTTATAGTTTCGCCATGTCCGTCCGTCTGTCCGTCTGTCCGTCTGTCCGTCTGTCCGTCTGTCCGTCCGTCCTCGGTTAATCTCAAAGACTATTAGTGCTAGAAATCCGTAATTTGGCATGAGTATAAATATTAATCACGCCGACAAAGTGGTGAAATAAAATTTTGATAAATATTTTTTTTAGGGTAGCTCCCCTACATGTAAAGTGGGGATGAATATTTTTTTTCTCGTCTACCCCATAGTGTGGGGTATCGTTGAATAGGTCTTTTAAAAATACTGTGGGTGTGGGAACATCATTTTTCGATTTCTAGATCCGTTTGTAAAATATAATGTTTTAAAGTGCAAATTTTTATTAGAGTCAAGTGTCCCCCCCCTCTATCAGCCAAATGGCAGTATATAGGAACTTGAAAAAATTCACAGCAGTAGGGTATATAATCAATTTTAAAGGAAAACTATCACGGCTAAGTAGGGTTCACAGGTTAAGGAGTTATACCTGTTTTCCGAGGATTGTGACTACGGAACCCTACACTGCGCGTGGCCCGCCACGCACTTGGCCGGTTATTCTATATTTACATACTACATTCGAGGATATCGGACGGTCCAGACGGAATTTTTAAATATCTTGGATTTACCTAATATGTATTGTTAAGCTGGGGTGCTAAGATACCGGCAAAGTTCATTTAGGGCTTAGCAAGAATCATCCATATGTTCTTATTTGCTCGAATGAACTTAAATACCTCAAGCCTGAACTTGGACATATTTCATTAGAGACTAAATACTTAGCCATTTTAACTTTAAATGAGTGGAACCATTAGTTTTTCTAACCCTAAACAAGAATCGTTCAATTCTTCTCGTAAATTATCGCAATTATTACTATAGTCTGATTTTTAATTCCGTGGAATTCTGACGTTTCTTAATGTTACCAGAAATAAAACAGTTCCCACAAAAAATATAATATATTCATTAATTCAATGAAGTCGGTTAAAAATAAAAATCAATTGCCTCATGCAGATTATGACAATTAATGCCTAACAGATACTTCAGGTACTTCAGTAGGGCTATTCTCTAAAATACCATCTCGATATCGAAGCTCACTCAAGTGAGATAACTCGCTTCGAAAGCAAACTCACTTCACCTTGGTTTGATATTCTGTAAACATCTGCTACGCACTTGCGAAGTGAAGTGAGTTTGAGTGAGAAGACCTGTACTATCGAGTTTTACAGAGTACAAATTAGCAAACTCATCTCGAATTCACTCTCTATAATTCGAAAATGGCTTTACAGAATAGCCCTGCAGTTTGGGGTAAAATCGAACTTCAGGTGGCAACCCTGTTTTTCATACAAATGACTCATTCTTTTTTTAAATGACAACTGTCAGAATTCCACCGAATTAAAAATGAGACTTTATGTATACTTTTAAATATTTTCCTCAAAATATTGAAACTTCATTAGGGCCAGCTCGGTGCACTTAAGGTAGTGTAGAATTGATTTTAATATACATAATTACTATGTTATTTAGCTGTGTGTATATAATCAAGTTTTCTACCTTTTTGGAGCGCGAGCCGCCATCTTTAAATAATAATAAAGGTACAAAATCAATTCTATTCGTGCACACAGATGCATTTGAATCCCGGCTTACTGGATTACATCAAATATAATATTTTTGTAACTATGTACTTATTTTGTTGTGATTTATTGTTTATTGTATTTTAGCGTATCATATTTTTAATCTTACACAAGATGCTGAAAATATAGCTTACGTACTGACGTTATTTTATTCAAAGATACTAAATACGGTGTACTTATAGTATTATCACTTTTATAAGTTACAACAATGTACCTGCGTAGGAGTAATTTTTTTGATAGACGCGAAATTATTTTAGACAAACATAACGCATCAGATTTTTACGCTAAATATCTTCCGCTTTTTGGTATTTCCCACGAAACACAAGGCCTGTATTTCCTTGGTGTTTACATCTCGTACATATCGTTTACATATCGTTTTTTGGCGTTACATTACTCTTTTCTCAGCTAACGAATTCGTCGATGTGCCTTATAAAAGTGTATCTATTATTGTAGTTGAGATTTTGACGTTTAACTCTAGTCTAAAAAGTGTGACTAAAAATGTAAGGCTGCCTTACCACCAGGGATGTGTATACATAGGATCTCTTCATTTTCATAGCTTATCTGTGATGGAAACTGATTCAGTAAGCTATTTAAACACACAGGTTTTACACGGATCCCTGATGCAAAGGCAGCCTTAATAACTTTAAAACTGACTGCTTGTTTTTTTTTCATACTTGCATCAATGTATTAATCGATGTTAACATGGCCATTGTACTTTATTTTTTAAATATAATATATATTTTTTTACAAATTTTTTTGTATTTTTATTTTTTCGCTTCGCTGTCAGAATCCTACCTCAGAAATATTTAGATGAAAATAATTTAAAAAAACGCTGGTAATATTTTGACAGTTTACTACTTTTGTTTGCGAGCAATGGCTCTGTTAAATATCGTTATTATTTTTGTAACTGTCAACGATTATTGTTTAGTTTTTTTTTGTTCTTTAATATTAGGCAGCATGTATGAATTTACTACAAATGCAATATGGACTTCTGCATATTAATTTTGAAAAAAAAAATTAAAAGCTGGTTGGTCCAATTTTTCGGCTGACAAAAGAAATTGCAAAAGAAGGTATACACTTTAAAACAATATGAGAAAATATCAATTCGATATAATCTATACTAATAAATAAAATTGAAGTGTCTGTCTGTAATTTCGAAATAACTACCACATATTAAACTCATATGGTTATTTGAACGATACCATAACCGAATCACACGTTTTTAAAATTTTTGTCTGTCTGTCTGTTTGAACGGGCTAATCTTCGGAACGGCTGAACCGATTTGGACGGGACTTTCACAGACAAGTAGAGAATTAACCAAGGAGTAACATAGGCTACTTTTTTAACCGACTTTCAAAAAAGGAGTTTTGTTGAAATCGGTAAGTACCTATGTTAAAAAACGCCCTGATAGGTATTTTACGGCCGACGCGACGCTCGCGCTGCACGGAACTCCCCGCGCCGCGCCCCTGCGCCCTGCGCCCGCCACACGCAATACCGCGGTACGCCGCCGCGCGGCGGGGGGCGGGTGGATCAGAAATCTACTTATCCCTCAGGATTTGTGAAAAACCGAAATTCACGCGGGCGAAGCCGCAGGCAAAAGCTAGTTAATAATAATATTAGAGTTCGATTCCCAATATGTTCATTTTAATGGAAAGCTAATAATCGCTGTGTAAATAGAACATAATACCTATTATATGAAACTTGGTGTGATAAAAAGTTGTGCGTGAATTGCCCTTATTCTAATGATTATATTTTAATTATATTTTAATATAGTGATTAGCTACCTCTTAACTTACAAAAATGATATTACGTTAAAAAAAATGAATTTGACTTTTAGGCAAACTCCTGGTTAAATAATAAATACCTATACTTGAAATAACTATACATATGTATGTATAATGTCGTGACCAGATCTTCGAATCGATCACTTCATGATATGGCCGGTCATCACAGTATATTTACAAGCAAATCGAGTAAAAAAAAACAATTGTCTATTCCATCAACAGATCAACCGACAAACCTGATGACGAAATCCCTAACGTCGTCCCTCCAGCACGCGGTCAACACGATGCGCGACCTCACGCACCTCGACCAGACCATGCCCTACATCACGAGCGTGCTCGAGCAACCCATCTCCATGTTCACACGCAACGAGACCCTGGACCCGGGCACGGTGCCCAACGGGGAGGAATGCTTCGAACTGCCCCCCATAAAGCATCTACCGCTCGACATATCCGACGACGTTCTGGAGTCGATCATAAACGAGTTCCGGGACGTTTCGAGCGACGTCGAGGAGATCCGGCGCGTCAAGTCCGAGGAGTTGCAGAGGAAACTGAAGCTGTACAACAGCATAATGGAGAGGAAGTGCGACGAGGAGTTGATCCACAGCCGGAGGAGTAGGAGGAAGGAGAACGCGTCGGGGGGCAGCACGCCGCGCGTGCCCACGCCGGTGCGCAAGCCCGACAGCGTCAGCTACACCAGTCCGTGTGTCATGAACATTAGCGTGTGCGGGTGAGTAGCTTGATAATACTCGAGGACTTCTTTTCACATAATTTCCCCATCAGTTATAAATAATATCCCTTATAAATATAAATTATTTCTCAACATGAGCTCAGCAAGGCACTGGCACTCAGCAGGCAACAAGGTTTTTCTATTCAAATAAAAGTCTGTCTGTTTCGAAATAACTGTTGATTTATTTGAAATTTTTAACATGTTCATTTAATTTTTCTCTGCCTATCTGTCTGTCCAGGCTAATTTTCGAAACGGCTACACCAACTTTGACAGGACTTTCGCAGGCAGGTTAAAAGATTGTACAAACAGTAATTTAGGTCAATTTGTATCCCGGAAAAGAATGTCATTTCTTTTCACACGGAATTTTTCAAAAACCTTTCCCGAGGCAGGATTCTCACGGAGAGTTATTACAAGCGGACGAAATCTAATAAGCAACTTTTATTTGCAAGAGCAACTAAAAAGTTGTAGCTTACTATGCTTGTGCGTTACAGACACCGATTTTTAATTTTGCCATTAATCTATACTTAGATACTTATATCAGTTCGGAGTAGGGTTTACTCCGAAAAAATGGTGGATAGAATACTTAGTCCATACGATGGATATTCTATCAAAACCATAATTTATATGTTCTTTTATGCCTTTTGTTTTACAGAAACATTCCACAAAACGACGACCTCCTAGAGAAACGAATCGAAGAAAAAGAAAAGATACTAGCGAAAATGCTTAACCTCGAATCTCTGAGCATAAAAAGTCCCATAGAAAAAGAGTTCGTAAAAAAAATACCTGAAAAACATTTTAAAACGGACGCCGAAGTAACTGTGCCGAAGGAAGTAATCGTGCAAAATGAAAAACCAAGAACAACACAGACTGAACAACCGATCAAAGAAATACTAATTAAGGATAAACCGGCCAAAGAAATAACGAAACCGATTGAAAATAAAGATATCAATGACAAACCGGTGCAAAAGAAAACCGACACCGGCGATTTAGTTCCTAAAGTTGTTAAATTACCCAATAATTGGAATTTAGAAAACATAGAGATAAAATTAGACATGAAAAACGGTATTAAGGATGTTTCTAATCTGATATCACCTGACGACCTAACGGAAAGCGAATGGGAAATCATATAGTGTGTTCACAAAAAAAAAAATCAACTATGGTAATTAATATGGCAGTGTAATCGAATTTTTGTAAAGACTTAAAAAGAAGAAAAATCTTAAATACTTAGCCGCATTTCACTTTCAATTGTTGAATCTTGAATAGGTTTAGCACAAATTAGACGGTTCATTTTTCGGGATTTTTGCTTTCTATTCTAATTTGGGCTTAAGACGGTGCCGCGTTCATCGTTCATTTTTGCGATGAACGATACACGATACGATATTTGCTATGGCACAGTGCCTGTGAACGATGAACGGTCGGTGTTTGGATGGTTCATTTTCGATGACTTATCGATGAAGCCTCGAAAATAAAAGCAAAAATCCCGAAAGATTAACCGTCTAATTTGGGCTTTTCAGTTTTAATTTCTGGTGACATCCAAGTATTGACATTTATGACATTCAACTATTCTTATGTAAGATATGAAGAATTACGTGTTTGCTGATGCTTAGGCTGATGCCTTTCCATATAACTTAATTAAAGTCAGGATCAAAAGGAAAAATTTTAATGTCAAACTCGAATTACTTACAAATTTTTATATTTATGAATCTAAAAAGTGACGTACTACCTACTATTTTTTATTGAAGGATAAAATTGGTTTTATTGTAGTCAATGTTTAATATATGGGTGAATCTCTAGAAACTCGAAATAAAGAGGCGTATAGAGATAGTTGAAAATATCTAGATATTTATGACTTATGATTATGAATTTTGTATCACATTTCGCTTTAAATACACTTTAGAAACAGGCAAGACTCGAGAGGCAACTTATATCATAGTTTATTATTTATGTATCAATATAATTATTAGAATATAGTATTATGTAATATAATTGACGATTCAAAAGTATTTGTAAAAGTTTATTTGAATAAAAAACTTTTCTATTCTATTAATAAAAACAACATAAAAATAAAAATTTCGCTATCATTTCAGGCTTTTCTTAAAAATGAAAACTTCTTTCTTTTGAAGAAAAGTACAAAAATAAACATTACTTATACGTAAGTTTAACGAAAATATAATAATAATAATTATAATCAGAATGCGATAAATGTGATATATTTATTATGAAACCATAAAAGTATTCTTACGAATGAAATCAGCTTTCCGATAAGGCAACAGAAAGTGGGTTGAAACGAGTGGTCAAAACTGTATGGAAAAAATGAACACTTTTTTTTTTTGAAGAGATGCTTGCTCTTGGAAAGTGTTGTTTCGTTTTTAGGGTTCCGTACCTCAAAAGGTAAAAAAAGGAACCCTTATAAGATCACTTTCTTGTCCGTCTGTCCGTGTGTCACCACCGATTTTCTCAGGAACGAGTGGACCTAGCAAGTTGAAATTTATACCAGATACCAAGGTCTATGGTCCCTATTAGGTGTATAAAAATTAAGGTCCTGAGTCCACACAGTAAAACGATATGGGCAAATTTAGATTTTCACGAAAACTTGTAAGTACCAAAATTTACCTTAATTTTCAACTTTTTTTATTTTTCGGAATTTTTCCTTTACTTCATCTGTAAGACCTTGCTTTTGACCAAAATTGACAAATCTAGGTCAACCGGAAGTACCCTATAAGTTTTGGGTCGAAAACCTAAATGGTAGTTCCAGTTGACCTAGAATTACGAAATTTGGCAAAAAGCCAGGTCTTACAGCACAAATAAAGGAAAAATTCCAAAAACTAAAAAAAGTTGGAAATTAAAGGGTGTCCCCATACATACATAGTTGAGCCAATTAAGATAGACCTCTGAGTAGTATGAGCGCTCATACAATTCAGAGGCCTAGCATAATTAGCACCCTACCTTTTAAGACAAAGTAATGAAAAACAGATTGTACTTATACTTCTGGAGTACGGAACCCTCGGTTCGCGAGTCTGACTCGCACTTGACCGGATTTATTTGACGTCTATGTTTATCTTTTGTCTCTGTTTTCAAACTTCATCCGTAGTTATAGTCCTACAAACTTAACAGACCCGGTGGTGGAAAATGGAATTAATGAAGCTACTTTGAAATTGGCGACTTTTAATGTGCGGCGAGCGACGCTGTCACCGGGTCAGATATTATATTTGTAGGACTATGAAGCTACATACTTCTAAAAACGTGTCACTACACACACGCACAACCCTAGACATGGAAATGGCGCATCTTCACTATGGTGCCTCGAATTGTGCGTGTATGTCTCAAGACTCTCCTGTCTTGCGTACTATACCTATCTTAAAATGTTGACACTAAAGACTAATCCAAATAATCGGACCTTTTGACTTAAGAATGCATTTATTATATTAAGTAGTGAGGCTAATAATTTTTTCCATGCAAATTGCTTTATAAAATCAAGTTAAACCAAACAAAATTATTTTAAATCATGTTAGAAACGTATTAGAATAAGGTGGTTTGCTTAGAATAATATAAAACGAATTCAGCAGCTCTCTTATTATAAAGATGGTTTTATTTTTATTAGCAAGGTATGTTTTATTATATGTATGTACGTAGATATTTATTGTATTTTATAGGTGCATAATATGTATCTTAAAATCAAATAATATCAAAGCGTTATTTTCTTATGACTCTAAATACATATGCTACATTTTGTGAACGGTTAATAAATCTGATTCACGGACTAAAAGAAAAAAGTTTAAAACGAAATCTATAATAATAATAAAATATGGTCCATCAGAAATAGTATATGAAATCTATAAAATAGTATATGAAACAGTATATGAATCCGATCGCTTGACATTCACTTTTTGAGAAATATTTTTTTGCATAAATCAGCTCCGACAAATCCGCTGTATTATGAAATAGAGGCCGACTATGAATATTTTTTTGTACAAACAGCTTTTAATTAATGTATTAAGTTTGATATTTAGTGATTTAATAATTTTGACTAGGTAAGTACTTCTTAATGTAACACTGCACTATTATTTACAGCAATATAAATCTAATATTTATCCAGGTTTTTATTTATTCCTAGATAGGTTTGCTTTTGTGAATCAATATCGATATGTATTAGAGCATTCCGTAACTTATGATTGTGACCACGTATCTAACCGAACAAAATCATATTATGATTTATGCAAAAATCGTTTATGTAATGCATTTATAAAATTGTAATTATCACGACTTTAAAGCTTAGCACTAAAGGTGCGATTCCATTAGGCAAGTTAGTCGTATACAAGTTGCAAGTTGTATGCAACTTGAAGAAAGTTGTATACAAGCTACAACTTGCATGATACCTTCATGTTTGAACTTTTACATTCATTTTTATTTATACAGAACGCGCAAACGTTAGTTGCACGTCTTCCACCCATGATGTCTTCAATTAGTGAACATCTCCACTTGTATGCAAGTGAAACCTACATGTGCATTGCTTTTGTGCAGTGCATTTGCTTGAAAATATATTTTCAATGCAAGCAACTTGTATGTAGATATGACGTCATACTTGTATGCAAGACTTGCCTAATGGTATAGCGCCTAAGGGTGAGGTCTATAGAGCGTACTGACTCTACTCAGAGTCAAGACAGAGTTAAAACGAGACAGATTTATCAGGGGATATATTTATGTCCCATTTTAACTCTGTCTTGAGTCTGAGTAGAGTCAGAGTACGCGCATTAGATCTCATCTTAGATTTTGTAAATAAAATAATTATTGTTGTAATATTTTGCGTTTTATTATCTACCTGCCTATGTACTATGTATAAAAGTTGCAAGGATTTGTCCATATTATAAATGTGAAAGTTTGTTACGATGTTTGGATGTTTGTTACTCTATCACGTTTCAAAGGCTGCATTTCATGAAATTTTACAGAGGGCGAGCAATTCCTGGATTAACACAATTATAGGATTCTTTTTATCCCGGAAAAACTTTTTCATCTTGGAGAAGGGCATAATACCTTTTATCCTATACTTATTTAAAAATTCACGCGGACGAAGTCACGTGTAATAGCTAGTACTTATTAAAATAAAACACAAAAATACACATACAAACTTTATTTAAATAATACTTATCGTTCGTCTAAATCAATAAATAGACTAACTGTCAACTTTACATACAACACAATATTTGGTTCTTGTGCAAAATGCAATTTTATACAACTCAAATATCCCAATACCCATAATGAAAAATATATAAACAAATATAAAATAAACAAATAGTAAAAAAACTCTACTTTTTTGAAATGAGACACTGAAAGAAAATTAAATATTCCCTATTATTTTAAACAGGTAAAGGTTAAATAAATCTTACGAGTCGTTTAAAGAAGTACGCATTAACAAACATAATATTGAGGGGAAAAAATCAAAAACCCGACTCCGTAAAAAGCGAACTAAAAAAAAAACTAATCCTAGCCTATTAGGCTATAACCATCATAGGGTTTAGACGAATCGATTAACACCTCATTGATTGAAATCCGTACAGCCGTTGGGATGTTTCGAGGGTAAGAAGAATCATACCAACATACCCAGATACGCGTGAAAAATATACCCTGTCTTTGCCGCGCAGTCAAAAGAAAACATGAAACAGCGCGCGCCTCGCATTCCGTCCTTATCGCACCTTAAGCGCAGGTCCCATGGGAGCGAAGCGATACGATCCTCATTTCTCCCCAATGGAACCTGCGCTTTAGATTACAATTAAACGCTTCGCATGTTATAACCCCCGGCACGTAATTCGAGCGGTGACCTTCAAGTGCGCGCAGCGTCGTACGAGTGACCGGGACACAATACGATTGGAGAGCCAATCGGCGCTTACGAGGGATCCGCGAGAGCTAATCAGTGCTTACGAACGATCCCCACGCCCTCCCCGCGACCCCCTCACACCCCGAGATACCTCATTTTCAACTTCTGCGCATTGAAGGTTACCGCTCGATTTATTTGCCGCATGTTACATTTTTATAAAACTACAACCTTAATGATGTCTAAATGATGTCCTTATTTGAAAAAGATAAATTATGCAAGGTATTCTATATAATATAACCTAAGGATGTGCTTTTTTTTTTTTTTAGTAAAATTTGAATGTAAGAAGTAAGGTGCGTTTATATTATAAATCAAAATTTAAGCGCACCACGAAATTTTAGAGCCGAATTCACCACACCTTGAAGAATACCTTTATAAACTACCTTTCCAAATTAAGGACAATTAACTGAAATATGTAAAATAAAAATAACAAATGGATAAGCTTCAAAACTCTATGAATAATCAGACTTTGTTTAGTAACAAAAGACACATACCTATTATGTATTACGTAATCGATAAATAAAAATGAAATTTTGAGATATTTTACTTATCTTTCAATCATGTTATTGAAAAAATACAGAAAATTAAAATTCCCAATTAAAAGATATCAAGATTAAACTTAATAGAAAAAAAAACGATAAACACGGGTAATACAATTATTTTTCGTAAACTGAACTATCAACTCCGTAGTTAATTAAACACTTTTATTGCAAAAAAATACCATCGGTAGAAATACACGTGATAAGGCTACAATAGAAAACTTTACAAAACAGTTTATTTCAGTCTAAAATATTTCTGTCTCGCTCGTGAGCAAGACGGAAATAGAAAATGGCGGTTTAACATTCCCATTGTAATCATAGAGCAAGTTTTGACAGCGGAACGCTGAACTCAGGACTTTAGATCGTTTCCTGTGAGATCGACGCCTTAAGGCTTTGTTCTCTTGAACAGAACGCACAACGCTGCAGATAAGCGTTACGTCATCATCATCATCAGTAATTTGAAAGCTAAATAAATAAAATAAACTAACACTAGACGTAGAGGTTAGATGTAAAAACCACGACATTGACTCTTCCATACTCAATGAGATTTATCGCAAGGCTACCCAATTTCGCCATATCTTGATAAGTTACATTGGAACCCCACAGAATTTAGTTTACACAATACTCATATTAATAAGCTAGGTTGATAAAGACAGTGCAATGCAGACTTGTGATATTAAACATTTCAATAGATTGTATAGGTTATTAATTACTTACAAGTAATACAAGTCTCAAGAGATCGTTTTAATTTTAGTGAAAAACTTATTTAAAAATAGAATTAACTATATCAAAGGATCAGTACAATTAAGTACTTACAGTCTTATTCATACTATCTATAAAATATGTCGATGATATTTAGAATGTATAATATGACCTCTAGTTAAATACAAAAGCCTCAATAGCGCAACGGTCGTCGGGCGCGGATCGAAAACCGTAAGGTCGACGGTTCAAACCCCACTCGTTGCACTATTGTCGTACCCACTCCTAACACAAGCTTTCGTTTATTTTGAGGGAAAAGGGAATATTAGTCATATTCATCATGGCTATTATTCTTTTTTTTTTTTTAATTGGTTGTCTGTAAAGGCGGTTTACGGACGATAATTTTACGTGATAGGTAACGTCATAAGAAAACAAAGAGATAGATGCGTCACAAGCCGAACGCTTAGGCCGATCGTGCCTTCTGTCGCTTGTTTCGCGCTCTCGCTTGCACGCGGTACGTGACAATGAGTTCTGCTTTTTCTTGCGTGTAGCCGGCGTTCATCGATTTATAAGAACGCTATCTCAAAAAAAAAAAAACAAATAGGCCATCCAAAATGAGCCGATTCTTGTACCTATTCACAGCGCCGCGCCGAAGGTACTGGGAACTAAATTTGACGTTTCCCAATAATATCACAATTCACATTAGTTCCGGGTACCTTCACTCTCACTTTTCTTATCAATCAACGCCAAAATGGCGATAGTCTAATTGCTCCAATCTATAACCAGTCCGGCGTACTTGTATTAAAAGAGGTCCGCACTAAATTATACTATAAAAATGGCTATAGAAATAAAGCTAAAATATCGTTGCATCCAAAACCTGCCAAAATAACAATACATCATCATCATCACTCCAACATTTTCACATTTAACATGCATTTAACACACTGGAGACCGCGTTTTGGCACAAGAGACAAAGATGAGCGTTTTTTTTTTAAATAACTGAAAGTCAGCATTATGCAAATAGCCGGTATAATGAAAAAAATCCGGAGGATACGCGAAGTATCTAGTTTCTGTCGGTGCAAGCAATCAAATGACGATGACAATAATATGCCAGTAATGATGATGATTTAATAAAAAATGATAAAATTGAGGACATAATAACAATGTCCGATTTTCGAGACGAAGGTTTGCCAAATAAGCAGGAGATATTATAGTGCACAACTGTGTGCGCAAACACGGGTGCACTCCATATTCCTCGAGTCTCATTGTCCGACGGGATGTAAATGCAAAACGACCCGAGAGAGATCAGGCGTAGGACCGATGGCTTTACGAGGCACGGGGGTGTATCCCGCACCTCCGAATTCCCAACTACGGGCTGCTACTGACAATGTATTGAAAGAAGAATGCAATAATTTTCATTTTCTGGCTCGATCGTATAGACAGAACTTGTCTTAGTCGCGTGTCGCGGTCGCCTGGCCGCATGTCCCGGTCGCTTGTCTCGGTCGCGTGTCTCCGTCGCTTGGCGTCGAACGCCGTCTCCATCAACATCAACAAAAAGCTTTTTTAGCTCAATACAACTTCACTAAGTTAAATATCACAACACGTCAGCGCAAATCAAGCCGTATACATTGAAGAGTAAAGCTGCCTTTAATTTATATTTAAGTTTAATGAAGCTCGTTTCGATTATAGTGAACACAATATATTAATAATACTGCCTCAAATTACAACGTGTCTGTCACGAAAGTTGATATGAAGAGGGATCTGTGAGGGTATCTAGTTGAATAAAAGAGTAATATTTATTTATTAATTTCAACTTTCGTAACGAGCATTGTAGTTTATTGGCGTTGAATCCTGAAGTGCTAACATGCGACGCACGAGAAAATTATCTCTACACTTTTTCTCGTCGAATACAATAGAATTTCACGAGAAAAAGTGTAGAGATAATTTTCTCGTGTGTCGCATGTTAGCCCTGCTGATCGTCAATTAATTTATCGACAGATAATTGGTCATTTTTAGGATTTACTGTCAGCTTTTTGGTCAGAGACAAAGCTGACTGAACTGAGTCACTGTTTCCTAAACACAAATGGCGGTTCACTTGTGTTATCTACACGTATATACATACGAATAATCAAGTCTTTCCTTCAGTCTTTAACACGATCTTGTATCCATCGCAACATCACGTCATTCCTAAAATTTCCCTAAACTTTGGTTGTCTTTTACGATACCTGATTCGGATAAAGCGCAGACCACATTGGAGCGAAGCGAAACACCTCGTTTTTTTATAGGAATAGCGGGCAACCGAGCAAGCGGGTCACGTGATGTTAAGTGATTACCGCCGCCCATGAACATTAGCAGCACCTGAGGAACCACTAATGCGTTGCGGTTGAAGAAGAGGACTGGCTCTTCAGCTCGCTGCCGGAACACATCGGATGCTTAGCGGCAGATTACGGCTGAAGTGTGGTCGCTAGCCACACTGTGGCGGATTCGGGGTAGAATCCTACCACAAAGCGGTAATACCATCCAGATTAAGGTTGCTCGCTTTTCGCTACCGCGTCTTTTCATACTACAGTTCACACCGCGAACGACAGAGCTGAGCGAAGCCAGGGATGCGAACTTGCGTGCTCTCATACTCTAGCGACATGAGCGAAGCTAAACGAGGTTCGTTTCGCTTCGCTTCGCTCCCACTGTAGCCTGCGCCTAAAAACTTCTGCGCCGGTACAGTTGTACACAAACCATATTGGTTGCGGCGTCCCTCTCATTATGTTTACTGTAGAAAAGGACAACATTCTAATGTAATTTACATTACAATTTTGTACAGAGCATTTTTTCAGCCAAAGATTCTTCGAAAAAGAAACCATCGATCCATAGTACGAGTGCATCTCGGAAACTTCGATAGTTATCTTGAATTTCGATATTATGACGTCAGTTTTAAAATGAACATAAGAAGCACCTTGTTTAAAAGTAGTACATTCTGAACCACCGATTTAATATCAAGATGCTAGACGACATCTTAGACGGCGCTCTGTAGACGTATCGATGAACAGCTGGGTTATTCTGTAACTTAGTTAGCAACTGAAAATAGTTGCCAACGCATTAGTTTGATTTTGCATTGCTGCTTTACTGTGGGTATATAATATAAAGTGTTTTCATAATTTTACACAGTAAAGCAGCAATGTATATCGAACAAATTCGTTGGCAACTATTTTCAGTTGCTAACTAAGTTACAGAATAACCCCCCTGGACATCGAATTTCGTTTTCGAAAACTGCAAACACTCGTACTACGGGTACATACATTTCTGACGACAGCCAAGTCAAATTCAACTAACGCTACAGAACTACTCACACTAACCTTACCATCAAAATATCACATACCTGGCGCAACATAAAGCTGATCGCACATTACAGCTTGAGCCACACGCAACGCACGCGCCGAAATTTCCAGTAAAAATGCGAATAGTGTCAATAGCACGCGTCTAATTTATCGTTCAGTACTTCTCGGTGGGAAGGTCATTCCTAACTTGTGGTTAATTCACTTGACATTTGAAAGCACTTTTGTAAAATTTTTAATTAATAACTTTTCTATTCTAATTAAACGCAGAGCGTGCTAATGATGACATCCGCACTTTTTGCCGTGTTCCACGCGGATTGTTTGAAATTTAAAAAAATTGTCGTTTGTATTAGAAACTCATATCTTGCACAATTTTTTTTCTGTTCAATTTCAAACCTCGATATGTCCCAACCTCGTTATACATATTTACAAAGTTATAAAGAGATATCAATCCGACATGTTGTTTTTAAATTCAAACAAAACTTACATTTCTATGATAACTGGACCTTACGGGATAATCTTAAAGAGCGTTCCAAAAACTAAGCGAATGTTTTTTAACTTTTTTTGTGTGGGCAAAAATGTCAAACAACAAAGAACAAAACAAAAAATATCAAATAGTACTGAAAAATCTTTTGGTTGCGGCGCATGCGGCTCTTGCGAACCGCGCTGCAACATGCGACCAGCTCTAAGCCGCCGAGACTAGAAGTTCGCGAGTTCAGGCTAAATTGGTCCGCGGGGACATCACCATGTAGTGGTGTTCTATGGGCATGGGCGGGGGCACGATGGGGGACATGGGCATGTAGTCGCTCTCGCGGTCGCAGCGCTCGTGCAGGCAGGGCGGGTCTTTTAACCGCACTTTGCTGAGATCAGGACACAGTATCAGCTGGAGCAAGTCTTGGGGGACGAAGTCTACGCTCGGTTCTTCTGTTACCTCTAGGGATATGTTGCCGTCGAATTCGTCGTACCTGTGGAGAGAAGTTAACCTTTAATCTACTAGGTGATGTCTGCGATTTATTCGAAACTTTTTATCCTGGAAAAATCCACAGTTCCCAAGGGATTTTGAAAAAACCGAAATTTATAGCTACATCTATAGGTAGATTCCTATACCAAACTTCCTTGAAAGTGGGTATAAAGGTTGAAAAAGGGAGCAGGAACGGGAACCGGAAATACACGATTCCCTTGGGATTTGTGAAAAACTAAAATCCACGTGGGCGAAGCTGCGGGCAGTAGCTAGTAATTTATAAATAGAACATCACCCGTCGTTCCCCTCCAAGCACTCGACGGACTGGGAGCAGCGGTCGGGCGCCACGCGCTGCGTCTCGTCGAGGAACTCGCAGCTCTTGGTCTCGCCCTTCGTCAGGCCGGAGCCGGCCTTGTGGCCCTTCGCCTTGCGGCTGACCTTGAAGCTCTTGAACATGTCCCGGGTGGGCGCGAAGTCGAACTTCTTCTTCTTCGTCTCCACGTCCTTGTGCTCCTTGGAGGTGTCCGATTTAGACGACGTCGCTATGCGAGACTCGCTTTTCAGTCTTTTTCTACGAGCGGAGAGAAACGCTGAATTATTAATTAATCTACGAAGATTTAATTTATTCCCGTTCGCCGTTCATTTTTGCGATGAACGATGCACGACACGATATTTTCTATAGCACAGTGCTTGTGAACGATGAACGGTCGGTGTTTAGACGGGTCATTTTCGATGACTCATCGATGAAGCCTCGAAAATGAAAGCAAAAATCCCGAAAAATGAACCGTCTAATTTGGGCTTTACGTTATTTTACATAACCTACAACCATATTGATTTAAAGTAACGAACCAGACGCCATATTCTTTTCATTTCATTCATGTTGCGACCGTGATAGGAAGCGAACATGTGTTCTTTCTTGTAAAAATAATAATTTAATTTGGCTAATATATTTTTATCTAACTTAATACTCAATGATTAATTAAATCAACAAGTTGTTTCATTCTTCCACACCTTTCCTATAGTTATCGATTGAACTTTAGAGGTTCTTTTGCCTGTTTATTTGTCTGCCACATTTCTAAGAACACGTCGAGGTACCGATTTCTCCTTTAATCTATTGCGGCGGTAAGATGGAAATAAAGTAGTTACGTAAAGATATTTAAAAAATTCATTACTGTGTGCTGCAACGCATAACTACCTCGGCGACCTTCTTATACCCGTATTACTAATTCCCTGGAATTCTGACGTTTCGTAATGTTACCAGAGATAAAACAATTCCCACAAAAAAGATAAAAAATTCAAAACTTATGCAAATACAAATCAACTGCCGCATGTAGATATGACAAATGCCTGACAGACACTTCATGGTGATAATGTCATTCGACATCCATTTTTGAATAATTTTTTTCAATGTGCTTCTTTTGTTTTCTGTTGCTGTCAGTGTGCACTTTCTAGTGTCCACTCTTGGTGTTTTCTATTTTAAGGCGAAACGAGTAATATTACGCGGCATATGGCTTTTTATGATAACAGGGAATTAAAGTAGTTTGGGGTAAAATCGTACTTCGTAGATGTTAACCCTTCTCCACACAAATAACTCATCTGTAAATGACAATGACAGCTGTCAGAATTCCGGGGAATTAGTAATATGGGTATAGGTCTTTCTGAACCTATATATAGATTAGGTCTACATGTAGGTTTGTTTACCTGAACACGCTGAAGGGCTTGATGGGTCGCGCGGGCTTGTGGTGCAGCGAGCCCAGCGACGAGTGGCGCGTCACGCCCGCGTCGCCCCCGCCCCCGACACCCCCGACACCCGCGCCGCCGCCGCCGCCGCCGCAGCTCCACGACTCGCCCAGCTTAATCGTGCTGACGAACACAAGTTTTATTGCAATATTTCTGGGTTTTACCTGCTCTCCAGGGCATGGGGGTGTGGCACGACCGAGTTCCCAACGCCGGAATACCCGGGGTGTTATTGGAAATTAGGCATTTCGTACCAGTGGTAGATTAATTTTATTGATGATTCTAAAATGGGTGAGACACAAAGCTCCAAGAACCGATAGACGTTGGGGTCTCAAGATGCTCGAACGGCGACCTCTTATCAATAAACGCAGCATTGGAAGACCCTCCAATAGTTGGAAGGATGATCTCAAGCGAATCGCTTGCATCAAAGCAAGCTCGTGTAATGTATCGTTGCAAGAGAAGTATGTCCAGCGGTGGACGTGGACTCACTGGTAGGGGTGTCGGGGCGGCAGCGGCGGCGGCGGGTGGCGCTTGCCCGTGCGCCGCATGGTCGCGTAGATGCAGTCCGCCACCGACTCGTAGGTGGGCTCGTCCAGCGCGCGCGCCCGCGGCTCCTCCGAGATCTCCTCGTACACGCCCGACGCGACCGACGCGACCGACGCGACGGAGCGCCGGTCGCACGTGCTGCTGGACATATCATCAGCATTAGCGACCCGTTACCGGCCCCCTACTGACAGGGCACAGCTCTCCTCTTAGAATGAGAAGGGAAAGGGTTATTGTGATTCGAGTAGCGCATCGAAGATTTATACGAAGGATGAACAATGAAGATGACAATTCAGAGAGGAATGAAACCGAGAAAAGTTAATAAATAAAACCGACCCAATGCGAGTCAGACTCGCGCGCCGAGGCATCGCACTCGGGAAAAAACGTAATAACAACGCATACGTATTTTTTATTTTATTTTGATATATAAGATGCAAAAAAAGTGGGGCCGCCCTCTCCTGCCCCACCGTCACTACGCCCTCGATAAGAGAATATTAAAGCTCACGCAGAAGCACAATCACTGAGTAGAGAGGGTACGCATTTTCATAGACGAATCGCTCACCTGTCGTCGAGCGAAGTCAGCGAAGTGAGCGAGGCTCGCAGCAGGCCGCCGCTGCAGCGCGACAGCTGGCCGCGCGGCACGTCCTGACACAAACATTTTGGTAAAATGGTAGATTCAATTGACGATTCAAAAGTTTATTTGAATATACGAGTACTCATAGTATTAAGTATATACCTTCGACATGATGAGGTCGATGTCGTCCAACGACACTTCCGACGGTCCACTATACCAGCTGCTGCGGCGCAACTCGCCTGATCGCAACAAAACACACATGACCATGCAATTTAACATTAAAGTGGGCTAATTAAATAACTATAATAGGAATTTTAATTCAATGCAGTAAACTGACGTTTTATGGATCGCTACTTTTTGACGGAAAAAAATAGAGACGGGGTAAAAGTAAATGATGCCAAAAATAAAAATAATCAAAGATTTTAATCAATTAATTTCATAATTAAAGTAAGTTTGGTTAAATTGATATAAGACTTCTTTAAAGCCCGATTCGCACATGTCAGTGAAGCATATAAATATTTTTTCAAAACTATAGCCCTGCGCCTGCCTGGCGACGCCCTTGAAAAGACGTGCATATACAAGTCACGGCAAATAAGTCTGCGTTGACCTTCAATGCGCAGAGGTCAAAAATGAGGTATCTCGGATGGTGAGGGGGTCGCGGGGATCGTTCGTAACTGATTAGCTCTCGCTGATCCTTTGTAAGCGCCGATTGGCTCTCCAATCGTATCGTGTTCCGCTCACTCGCACGACGCTGCGCCCACTTGAAGGTCACCGCTCGACTTACGTGCCGGGAGTTATAACTATGTTATTATTCATCGAATAAAAATTAGATATTTCCAATTTCCAATTATAATTTAAAAACTTGAATATGTATGTGGCTTAACGTGGATGGGTAGTTGTGCACCTGTGAGATCGCAGCCGGTGTCGAGGTCGGGCTGGCTGCGGCAGCGCGGCGCGGCGCGCGCGCTCTCGCGCAGCGCCTGGCGGACGCAGCCCGCCAGCTCGCTGCTCAGCGCTGTCGTCAGCTTCAGTTCGCCGCCGCCGTGGAATCCGCTGAACAATTATATCATTATCCACGACTTTCAAAAATAAACAAACTTGGCAGTGGGTATATCGAAATAGAATCCACTTTTCATATAGAATGATACAAACATATTCAAAATGTATTGGGCAAAATCCTTTTCTTATACAATGATATACTTATATACAATTCAATTAAGATAACTCTGTGGGGAAAAAATTGTGAAACATTTAAAAAATTTGTGACAAAAGTTTCTAAAAGAAAATATTTTTTTTACCAGTATTTTGCATCTGCGTAGATATCTTGTCTACAAATATGTTATGTACTTTTAATTCAAGATTTCTTAAGTCTACGGTTTCCAAAATTGCAGCTTGGGAGATGTTTTATTGCAGTACCCTTCATCCAAGACTACACCTCGACACGTGTGTTGACACAAAAACGATAACATCCAAGCAAAATGGATATAAGGTCCTTTGTTTTTGAGTCATACTTTCAGTGCTATCAATTTTTATTTGGCAGTTCTTTGTGTGTAGACCCAGCGTCCCAAGCATATCTCCTGTATCCCTAAGTATAGACTTTAGGAGTCACTTAAACGGTTTAATTAATACCGCTAATATCAATCACATGTCTTGAATAAAACAAATTCTAGGCCAATTGTTTGGCTCGAACAATCAAAATAATATTTTGAAAATTAATTCTTGTTATTCTTTACGCGAACCTTCGTATTTTGAGTAACAATATAACAATGGCTACATGTACAATCGATTAAGTTATATGCCAGTATAGGTATTCTGTTCTGAATTTGCGCACGTCCAAAACTCTACCAAATACTACACAGTACACATCGAGAAACTGTAGTACATAATGCAAAATGAAGCCAGACACTTATTTTAAAGTCGTAATTGAATACTTTGAATCTTTATTTTACAACATTTCTGGTTGGGGCGCTGGCTGTTTTCGAATGCTAAATGTATTGGCGAACTCCAACCTTAAATAACCCAGTCGGGTAAATAGGCCAGTTTAGGTACACTTTACTCTGAAATCATTGTTTCGATCAGTAGATAGTATTTAGTAAAGTTTTCGAGGTGTGCAAAGTGAGACTAAGCATACAGTTTGTTATTGTAACCATTTTAGCTACTCTACAATCTTCAAGTTCGAAACAAAGAATTTGACGTCATAACATAATAGGTCTTACGTCATACATTGCAATACTAGATAATATAAGGATGTCGTATTATTTTTCTTTAGCTCGAAGTTTTGAACCTCGCTACAGTGTGAATACTAAGTTGTAAGTTCGAAGATAGATTCTTGATAGGGTTGATCCTACTAATATTATAAATGTGAAAGTGTGGATGTTTGGATGTTTAGATGTTTGGATGTTTGTTACTCAATCACGCCGCAACTACTGAACCGATTTGGCTGAAATTTTGAGTCGAGATAAACTATGTCCTGACTTAAAACATAGGCTACTTTTTATCCCGGAAAATACACAGTTCCTACGGGATTTTGAAAAACCCGAAATCTATAGCTACAGCTATAGGTAGATTACTATAGCGAACTTCTTTGATAGTAGGTATAAAGGTTGGAAAAGGGAGCGGGAACGGGAACCGGAAATCCATGATTCCTTCGGAATTTGTGTAAAACCGAAATTCACGCGGGCGAAGCCGCGGGCAAAAACTAGTAGTTGATAAATATAGAATTTGCTGTAAGTCACTGTACCCAACATGCATAATATTATAATCATAACTTATTGAATGTTAGTAGATTTAGTAACTAGTAAGTAGTTTAATTTTTTTTTTTTTTATTAAGTAGTTTAAATGAAACAAAACATGCAGTTTGTAAGCAAAAATGTACACAGTGAATGATGTTGTGAATCTAAGACTAGTACTCTAAGAGTAATAAATTGTACTACTCGTGTTCTGCTGTACTCTACAACTGTTGAAAGAAGTCTCACGTAAACTCGAGTTTCCATACAAACTTTCACTGTCGTGAGACATTGGTTGTTTGAAATTGTGGAATTTTTGTGGAAAAAGAAAACAAAAAATACAGTGAGTTTAACTTTTTTTTTATCTTTGTAGGTTGTACTGGAAACTCTTAACTAAATAGCTTCTTTTTTTCGATTTTATTTTTTCACAATTTAAACCAATTTCAAACCCCGATATATATCTCACCCTATTGCTTAAAATTGTTAGGTATTTCTATCAAATTCTCAAAGCCAGTCCAGAGTTGGCAGTGTTTTCACCCCCGTGCTGGAGAGCATGTTAAGCAGTCGGTCCCGGTTATCATCACTATCATGAAAATAATCGTTAAAGCCCGCCAACCCGCATTGGAGCAGCATGGCGAGTCTATGCTCTAAATCCCTCTCTCCTATGAGAGGCCTGTGCCCAGCAGTGGGACTTTAAAAAGGCTGCAGTGGGTAGTGAACATTTGCAAAGTTTAATATCAATCCAACATGTAGTTCCTAAATTAAAACAAAACTACGTTCGTATGGAAACTCTTTAGAAGAACGCCCAGGCCCGGTGCACTCATACAGAAAGCGGGAGCAACCAACCAACCTATCGACACTGAGTACACAAGTTTTATTTTTGTCCCCGTTCTCGCGCTCCTGCAGAACATCGGTGATGTTCCGCCAGCGCAGCAGCACGGCGTCGAAGCGCGCGCGCGCCAGCCGCAGCCCGCCCGCCGACAGGGTGAGGGTGCCGTCCCCGACCATGCCGCACTTCTGCGACAGCCGGGTCGGCGCGACCGTCACTGTGTACGAATCTTTAAGCAATGTTTCGGTGCCTGGAAAGTGGTATGAGAAAGCATGACGTGAGCAATCTTGTTTTTGTTTCGTTCATTGCAAGAACATCTTTGACTAAATACCTAAAAAAAGGTTGTTAAATGTGGGTTTCCACAGTGTTAACAAAGGGCCTAAGGGAGCTGTCGTTTGGCTGTACTAATGAAGCATTAATTGACTCTGAGAGTGATTTTTTTTTTAAACTAGGGAGATCTTTAAATACCTAATCATTAACGGCTTTGAGTGAGTTTTTGAAATTTAGCAACACTGTTTCTTAATTGACGCACTCGCAAATCAGAATACTATGTCATTTCATGTATAAATTAGATATTGAGAAGCAATAATTGCGGTCAGTAGGACAGCTATAGGACAAGTATGTGATGAGAAGCTGATACTTCTTGCGGGAGAAATAAAATGTAAGTAATATTATAAGGCCCGGGCTTCTTTCTCCTCTGATATAGGAAAATATAAACAAAATTGCTCAAACACATATAGCATATGATACCAATCCTGTTAAAGAACACTTTAAAAGGAATTTACGAAGCTTGATCATGATCAACTATGATTAGCGTAAGTAAGTATTGGGCACAACAGAATTGGTACAAAAATGAATTTCTGAATTTGTTATTCAAAATAGGGTAGTTGCCTATGTTTAGTTTTGATAATTGTTTTAGCAATATGATTAAAAAGAAAACATTCTGTGAAATCAGAATCAAAAATTAATTCTAAACTTGACAGTGAAAACTGAATTATCCTATTTATGTCTTTTGCAAAAGATATGCAGTATAGTCAACTACCCTATTATATTAAATACACATAATGATCAAATGACTATGCGTTGGGCAAGTTATAAGCATGAACATTTAAAAGTAATGGTTATTAATATTTAAAAGTAATGCCTCAAATATATTTAGACATATTGAAACATAGATTTTGATAAAACATTTTCTTTTGGATTTAATGACCTTTTAGTATGTGTGTGAAATATGTGAGCTTCATTAGATATAGGTAAAAAGAAATAAAATCTAAAAAAAAATTATATGGGTTAAGTGTCTAGACGTATCGTTAAGTGTCTAGAAATTTCATCTAACACACACTAAATTGCGAAATTGCAGTTGGGATGCAGTTGTGACTACTTCCATAGAACCACATCCTAACTGCCATTTTGCAATATGTGTCAGTTTGCAGACACTTCTAGCATTTTCAATTAAAATAATAATAATTATCATGGTCAATGACAAATCTGAACCCCACTATAATACTATAGGTAGTTTCATATATGTTTGAGTGGCTGACATATTACAATAACAAATGGTCTCATTATTTGCATTGAATGTTGTGACATCAGCAGTCTTATTTCAAGATTCAGACCATGGCCATATCTGTCACAGGTAAACAGGTTGTTTACTTTTTGTTCATTTATGGCTTGCTGCATAGTGCATATACAAATTTTCTATCAGAAAACTTTCTGTTTCATGCATCCAGCAAGCTTAGAAGACTTAGATTGGGCACATGTAGTTATCGTACCTATATGATGCAGTAAAATTTATATTTTATTATGCCTTTTAAGACAAATGAACAAGCATGTTGCATAGTTTTTGTCTGGATACAACTTTAAAAATGAGTACAAAGAATAACTAAGAATATTTAAATAAAATTATATTTCCAACTGTAGAAACTTCACTTACTTGATCATATCATAAAGTTATAATGCCAGAAAAAAATAAAGCTTACTTTTTATTTTCATTTTGACAAAGACACAAATTAAGAAAATAAAGATGCAAATTTTAATTTAATACAGAACACACTTTTTTATAGTAAAATTTAAAATACCAGAATTAGTTTTTCATTAATTTTAAATTAAGTATTGGCCATCCAAAGGTGCAAAACTACCAGCATGCTAATGCCTCGCTGCAATGGAATCGCTCATCTATTGCACTTTTAGATCTAATTTAGATAACCTATTTTGTAATTTAGATTTAATGTTAGTTTCCACTGTAAATGTTTTGTTTAATTAATAGTTGTTCATCAAAATGCAAGTAAAACTTCAAAATTCTTAAAATAAAATTATTAATTAGCATAATTAGTTTTTACTTTCAATGAACAAAGAATAATGTGTTTTTATTATTATAAATGTGAGAACATAAACATGGTCTCAAATTATGCGATTTGCAGCTAAATACCATGGGAAATATTTGCCGCTGAATTGAATACATAATAGAAATATATATAATTTACATTTTATTCAATGTCCAACTTGTGTTTATGTTTGTCATAGCTATTTTTAATTAGTTGTGTTTTAAACGTATATTATTAAATAACCTGTGTTGAAATAAAAATCGATAAAAATTTCGAAATACAAAATTGGAGGTAGGCACTCAGAAAACAGCTCACCCAGAAGCTTCTGTCCGTTCAACAACTCTCGAATCTTATCCATCCAATGCTGAGCTTCTTGGAGGGTCTGAGCCGCGAGCAGGATGCGGGGTTTACAGGGCTCTTCAACGGAAAACACGGCGAAGGCATGAGGTCTAGTGCGCGACTTGGCACGTTTGACGACACAGCCCGACCGAAGTTCAACGGTCCCCGCCGCAGCGCCCGCCTCGCTGCAGTAAACAGCCAACGAGCCTCCGCCCGCGCCCGGCCCCGGCCTCAGAATACACCATTGCCTCTTCCACGACTGCAATTATTTGGTTAACAGTAACTTGAACAAATAATCAATGAAACGTTACGACTACCACACGAGCACGAAACGAAACCCACCTTGAAAGGATTCAATCCGATGTTAGACTTGAACGGATACTTCACTTCTAAGTAGCCGGACATTTTCTACAGCTTTAATGAACTAATTCATTACTACAAAGCTGCTGGAAATATAAAATAAGCCTTTATTTGCACGAGGTACACCTGTATTCAAACAATCGTAAAAAAAAATTGTTTAATGTTTACAAAATTTTCACAGACAATAAACACTAGTGATGTAGGTATCAAGGATGGGTGTGCTAACTACTAACTGCTAGCCGATTGTGGTCTATGAATTAACCGATTTTTATTAAACCGATATAACGTTATAATAATAATAATAATAATAATACAGCTTTATTTAATTCCATACAAAGTTATTACATGTTGTTGTTAGTGAAGTTAGAGTACCTATCTATACTAATATAACGTTACTACTACATTAACCAAAACAAAATATTTCTAGTTCTAGTTCTAGTTTCTATCCCTAGTTCTAGTTAAAGGGGGACAAGCAGAATACGTAATATCTTTATTAATCTATCTTATATACAGACAGACATCAAACGAGGAGAGAGTTCGAAGCTGCTGGATAGGTAGGTACAAGCGGTGTATCGGTGTATCCACAGATTAATAAAGATACTATACCCTAGTTTTAGCTATACCTATCCACCGAGTTAAGTACGGTTAAATTAGTACGGTTTGTGACTTTTTTAGTGATAAGCACTTAGAATAAATAGGTAAAGAAAGGCAGTCGTCGACGCGGCGATAAGCCGTTTTTAACGGGCCTTAACAGGCTCGATACGTCTATCGTCGCGTCAGTGCTCAAGGTACTCATGCGCTTGTGTGCGTGTCCGCAAATGTAATTACAGGGCACACATGGGTTGGTTTATAGCTTACGTTTCGAGCGGAAATTTGTTAGAAACTTCCATTCTAAGTGTAATAGTTCGATGGATAAGCGTTAACGCAATGTAATCGCCGAGTTTCTTACTGGTTCTTCTCGGTTGGAATGGCATTCCGAACCAATGGTAGATTCAATTGACTGTATTCGAAAGTACACTTGTAAAACTTGTAAAAGTTTATTTGAATAAAAAACATTTCTATTCTATTCTATTCAAGATAAAGTATTTATGAATAACAAGATTAATGCATTTAAAAATATTGTAATGACTATATTATAGCGTAATCAAATTAAAGTATCTAAATTCAATATAGTACGATTTACATTTATTTTTATATATTATGAGTTTTCTATGACACAAATGTAATTAGCATTTAATGAATGAAATTTTTAATTGAAAAAAATTGCAGCAGTTACATTTTTGATGAAATTGTATACATATATATTGATTAAAATAAATTTCGAATTCTGGTTTTTCGATTTTTTGCATTTTCTGAAAACATTTACTATGGTAATATATATTTTTTTTAACACCATTGGAAAGTAGAGATTTCAACGAACAGAAAGCACACCTACTTTTTGAAAAAAGCTGACATTTTGACGGATGATTTTTCGATTAAAAATTAGGGTGTTTTTTCGATATTAAGTCAAAATAAGGAGAAATAATAAACATTTCAAATCAAATAAATTACAGTGTATTTGGGATATGAAAAGGTAAGTTTTCACCAAATTTCGTGAAAAAAAAAATGTTTTTATAAAAGATAATAATAAAAAACCAAAAACATGGTTTTTTGAGTTTTTCACATACATTTTGAGGTTAAGTGAAAAAAGTGTATATGCAAAAGTTATTGAACTTTTTATTACCTACAACTTTGCCATTAGACTTTTTTCCGATGGACTTGTAGTTTTGTCGGAAATCGAGATAAACCGTTTTTTACCCTTAAAACTCCCCCCATTTTTTTCCCCTAGCTCAGATCGCCCGTAAATTTTTTTTACTTTAATTCTTATTATATTCTCCTCCATTTCCAATGGGTTTCATCCTACTGTGATTTTTCTTTGTTTCAAAAATTATCGACACTGGGCTAATTAGACAAATAAAAATAATAAAACACCCTAAAACAAAGTATGAAAAACTGTATTTATAATAATAGTAAACTTCAAAATTCGCTTATAAAATGAAATGCATTAAACAAATTAGACAACACAAAATCCAGGTCCAGAAGGTGGCTGCGCATCAATACCACGACGTATCATGCGGCATGCATGTTCCTCTATCCGGTTGTAAGCTTTGCGAGGGACGCGTTCCCTGTAGCCATAACGACTGGTACTGTCTTGGTAACTCCAGAGTCTTTCAGCGACTGCACTCGCCCGCGGCCATACTCTGAAATTAGATTAAACTGGTAAGTTACACTATAATGGGAAGATGCGAAATTATTCACTCTTTAGTTTTGGTTGAAACACTTTTGCGTTTTGAATTTAAGTCTATCCATAACATCATTTAATATAATAGTGAAAACTTCTTTAGACACGTTGAGCAGTTTTTGGGTGAATAAAAATCATGGATCTCGCGTCATCATCACCAAACCTCAGAGTAAGCATTAGCACCAAACGCTTTCCATGAGCTATATGTATACTGTTTAAACTTTAATACTTGATCACTTTTGCCTCTCTTTTTTTATTTAAGCCTTTATTTGTTCATCACAACACAAAGAAAAGAATACAGACATAAAAAAAAACAAGGAGAAAAATGTAGAATACAAAAGGCGGCCTTATCGGCCGACCTTAGCGGCTAAGTAGCGATCTGCTAGGCAACAGGATTAGGAAAAGTTGAGAAGACTGAATAGCGTGTGATGTATTCTACACAGGTTTCCTCTTTGACTTCTCCTTATGATGATAGATGGAAAGAAATCGAGCACATATAAATCTTACATATACTTTTGTGTGCTGGCATGCATGAGGTAGGAAGAACTTTTATATGGTATGGTTTAGTTTTAAGTCATTCCTTGTGGACAATACTTACCTGAAGTCCCACGTCTTTATCCTCTACCTCGTTGTACAATCTGTACCTACCTTAGCTTTTATGTTGGAAATAATATTCTCACGGCAACACTCACAAAGTCACGAACACGCTACTTATTTTATTTCAACCTCGTGACCTCCTCTTTTAAATATGCAGTCACACAAAAACGAAGTTACATGTAGATCCTGGGGATGCCGAATAGGGTGCCATTAAAGCTACATAATATATATGCAAAATAAGTAGATATAAAAATAACCTATTTATGACATTTCTGTCGTCCACCATCTCGCCCCACATACAAGCTTCTCCTCCGACAATGCCTGACGTAAGAGTTGCATTGCCCGTCACATCGTATACCATGTCACGAGGGTCGGCTGCGTAATAGTCATTCCACTCGGAGCGCATCGCATCTAAGTACCATGAAGAAGAGAATAAAACCCGATGTCCGGCCTCTAAGACCTGTGCAAAAATAATTACGTGATTCAGTTTTTAATCATAATCGACTTCCAAAGAAAAAGAGTTTTTTTCTCAATTGGTTGCGTACTTTTTCTTTCATAATAAATATAGAGGATCCGATATAGATGAATAAAAAAAAATCTCACGTTTATCATTTCAGAAATCCAACCGTTTTTCCATACTTGTATAAGTGTATCTTTTGAAAGTGAAACACCTTCATCATATACTTCCTGAAATAGTTTATACATTATAAACTTCTAGCAATAACTCTCATTAACATTAAATTTCAAAATTGTAAAAATGAAATACATATATTTTTATAGCGTACTAGCGTTTGCCTGCGGCTTCACCCACGTAAATTTCGGTTTTTCACAAATTCCGAGGGAATCCTGGATATCCGGTTCCCGTTCCCGCTCCCTTTTCCAACCCTTATAGACTTTCAAGGAAGTTTGCTATAGTACCTACCTAATATCTACCTATAGCTGTTGCTGTAGATTGCTATAACGAAATATATCAGTTTTTTCAAAATTCTGCGGCAACTGTGGATTTTTTCAGGCTAAAAAGTAGCTTATGTGTTATTTCAGGTTATAATCTATGTATGTTTTAAATTTTAGCCAAATCAGTTCAGTAGTTGCGGCGTTAAAACGTAACAAACATACACATACACACACAAACTTTCACCTTTTTAATATTAATAAGTGTGATAAAGAAATTATATAATCACAAGAAATCGAATTACCTGCCAAACTACGGGCATAGTATTTTCTGCTAATAATGGGATTACATTTCTCATGAATAGAGCGTGCAAATCTGTTGCAGTTAGGTTGTTGAGTTTCATGTACTGTATAAGATTTGGATTTGATTGCCTATAAAGACAAAAAAAACAGGAATAAATTGCATCGTAACCATCTATCATCAAGCAGATCATAGATCAAACATAATATATAGATACCAGCATTGTAATTCAACCTCATCGCCACCAACGTGGAAATATTTATCTGGGAATAAATTTTGTACTTCTTGGAACAAATCTCGGAGTAGTTTGTAAGTCATATTCTTCGTTGGATCCATTGGACCTAATCCTATGACTCGTCCATTTTGGTAACACTCTGTCAAGATACCACGATATGCATTTCCCCACGAGCCAGTGTGTCCTAAATATAAAAATAAATAGTGAGTTTGGGGTTATAATATGTCTAACTGGCTGAATGATAAACGTACAAATAAATAATTACCAGGAACATCGAATTCAGGAATAACTCTGATACCGCGATTTCTCGCATATTCAATCACTCTCTCAATATCGTCCTTTGTATATATCATTGACGGGTCATAAGCACCTCTTTCACTGTAATATAATAAAATAACATATAAGTATAGTTTATTTATTTATTTGTACTTATTTAAATACATAGGCTTGCGCTTGTTTTGAAAAAATTACCTTAATTCCGGAAATCTTTCACTTTGATATGGAAAACTCTGATCATCGACTATATGCCAATGGAAAACGTTCATTTTATTCATTGCCATTGCATCCAGCGTTTTCAAGATATTTGGCAAGGTAATAAAGTGTCGGGATGTATCAAGCAGCAATCCTCGATGTTTGTATCGTGGAAAATCTGATATCACAGTTTCATTAACACGTATATCCTGCAGCAAGTGACGATTTTTTGAAATCGGTTAACCGGTAACCATCGTTTATTAATGTACATCACTAGGAATTTGAAGGGAAACGTTAATGCAAAAGTTGACAGTTGATTGAGGCGGGAAATATTTTTGAAAGAAAAGGGAGCGAGCTAGAGCAAAAGCAAATTCTATTTTCAATTCAAATCAAATTCCTTCTGCATCTGTTCAATGCTCACAGTGGCTCTTACTGGCTCTTAATTTAAATGAAATTTAAATAAACTAAGTACTTAACTTAGTTTATTTAAATTTCATTTAAATTAACTTTGTTGCTTACACTTAGTTAATACACGTTAATACATCCATTTGTTGAATGTTTTGTTTGTTTTGTTTTTTAATTGTTTTACTTTATTTTATTTTTGTCTACCGTCAGCAGCGTATTGGAATGGAACTTACGTTACGATCATCGGAAATATAAAAAAGTTGTGCAAACGTCTCGAGACCTCTTAAGGCGCCCCATACCGAAGAACTGACCAGCTTCGTACTCGACGACACGGTAAGATTATCTAGAAAAATAACAATCTTAAATCTTAAAATAATAATCGATGGGTTTTCCCAATATTGATCAGATTATTTATCTAATTAAGCAAAACAAATGAAATACTTAGGGTGAAGAGAAGTTTAAATTACTGGGTTATCACATAATACTTATCGGTTTAATAAATTGTTTGTGCTGGGTCAAATTCTGGGTATTGGTTGAATGGTTGAAGATAAGTAAATATGTAGCACAGTACCTATGTAGACTGTAAGTATTTAGAAATATTCAGAACATCAGATTAATATTTATTTTAATCTGTAATTTTTTCATAATGTTGTAGCAATATTTTGTGTTCAAATATTATATGTCCCTAAGTATAAATAATAAATATTATGTACTTTTTAAGTAAGGTCATCCGGTCTGTCCGTTAGTAACTTTGCTTCAAAGATGTAGGTATTCTCTCTTCTTTCAAGTTGACCAGTATTATGACGATAGTAAATTATTGGGTTATAGGATTTACTACTTATAGGTATGTATATGTAGACCTTATCATCCTTCTTCGTAGAATGTCACTGACTCCCTGGTATAAATACCGAACCAAACCGATTTTTCTCGCGACCTTAAATTTCACCCTTTCAAAATTGGTAAAGCGTACCAATTTTGAAATTAAAAGAATTTGATTGGTTTGGGATTCTTACAGCTTTCAACCCTAGAACCAGATACTTACAGCTTTCATCCATATCCAAATGCGGGTATTCCTCACACGGCGAAGTGAGCACAATTTCCAGTTCATTTAGATGTCCTTTGAAGTAGGCATCTCTGCTTGTATTTGTAGTGGGGCTGGGTCGCGATTCCGGCTCTATGTGGCGCGTCCTTACCCCAATTTTGTTCTCAACAATGTAGGAGTAACGAGCGATTGCATTTGTTAAAATTTCGCAGGTCTGGTCCACAACCTGGAATCAATTTCTTTCTTGCTAGTATCAAGTCGCCATGGCATATGGGCCTCATGAGAAGGGTCAGGGTCACTCAGTGGGCGATGGAGAGAGCTATGTTTGGAGTATCCCAACGGGATCAAATCAGGAATGAGTTCAGCAGGAAAATCAGAGTTATAGGTATCGCCAAACAAATATTCGGCTCTGAATTTATCCGCAATGCGCGTCGCTATAGCATATTTTAGTTATTAGAGAGCGAACAGAAAGGGACGGAACTATCAACTATCACGAAACTGCGCGAGTTCGCTCTCGCACGAAGCTCGGGGACGAATATTTGTTTGGCGATACGTATACCAACATACTTCATCGAGTCACAATTCACAAAACTGAATTGGCAATGGGCGGGGCAAGGGCGGGGCACATTACTCGAAGAACCGATGGACGTTGGGGTCCCAAGTTGCTTGAGTGGCGACCTCGCACCGGTAATCGAAGCATTGTGTATTCCTTCAGATGAAGTTGATGCTCTTCAGTGTGTACTTACAGGGAGCGAACGTTAAGTGTGCCCAGGCGATTGTTATTTATTAAATCTGAAAAACTTGATACTTACCTACCGATACCGGTAAGTAGGTAAGTATCCCATTCATAAGTTTCGCAATCAATTGTTTTCTCTTTGTAAGATTGATAGATATATCGAAATAGGTACTTACTTGATAAGAAACGAACGTTATCTGACAAACAAAATGAAGCAAAATATTTATTTATAAACTTTATAAAAATAAAGGTTAGGTAAAAACCTAACCTAAGTATTACTTAACTCTGTAAAATTACTAAGGAACTCAATAAACTGATCTAAATTTCGTTTAATTGCTTTTTATGGTTCCGTACCTCAATAGGTAAAAAAAAGGAACCCTTATAAGATCACTTTCTTGTCCGTCTGTCCGTCTGTCTGTCCGTGTGTCACCACCAATTTTCTCAGGAACGGGTAGACCTATCAAGTTGGAATTTATACCAGATACTAAGGTCTATGGTCCCTATTAGGTGTATAAAAATTGTCCTGAGACCACATAATAAAAAGATAAGTATGGGCAAATTTAGATTTTCACGAAAACTTGTAAGTACCAAAATTTACCTTAATTTTCAACTTTTTTTATTTTTCGGAATTTTTCCTTTACTTGATCTGTAAGACCTTGCTTTTGACCAAAATTGACAAATCTAAGTCAACCGGAAGTACCCTACAGGTTTTGGGTCGAAAACCTAAATGGTAGTTCCAGTTGACCTAGAATTACGAAATTTTGCAAAAAGCCAGGTCTTACATCACAAATAAAGGAAAAATTCCAAAAATTAAAAAAAGTTGGAAATTAAAGGGTGTATACATACATAGTTGAGCCATTAAGATAGACCTCTGAGTTGTATGAGCGCTCATACAATTTAGAGGCCTAGCTTAATTAATTAGCACCTTTTTTTTCGTTGTGGAAAGCTTTATGGCTACCTCCATTCTTTGGGCAGAACAGGGGTTATGTGGGACTCCCCCCCGAGTGGGGGTATACCCTAACTAAAACCACCACGGCTGTTCCCTCTTGCTGACTATGCTGGTCGCCTGGGGAACCCGTTGTATACGTCCCAGGCATCTGTCAGCCGCCCCGGCCACCTGCCGGGGCTCCCGCGCTAAAGAGGAGGGGATCGGGACAGCGTGATCCCCCCCTCAGACAGTGAGGAGACTACGAGTGGCAGGTAGCTAGCCCAATAGCTACTCGCCGTCTCTCGAGGGAAGCTGGCGAGCGGCGAATAACCGCCGCCTTCTTCCCCCCCGTCTGCGCCGGAGCGGATGCGCGTCGAGAGCCTCTTCGCGCGCCCGCTCCGCGGCCTCCTTCTGCGAGATAATGTTCTCGCAGAAGTCAGCCACAGCATCCCAAGACCCCTCGCTGCTCAGCATGGCAAGTACGACGCCGGGCAGCGAGAGGACTCCGCCAATTGTCGCCACCAGAGTGTGGCGCTGGGGGGCCCAGTGGCTACACTCCTTTAGAGTGTGCTGGGCCGTGTCGTCCCCAGCACCGCACTCACGGCACGATGCCCGCTCCGCCGAAGAGGACGGCCTCAGTTTTCGGGAGGGCCACTTTCAACCCCAACATTTCTATTCTTGTGACCACCAATTTGGTGGCCACCGTGGCCCTCCTCGCCGTCTCCCCGTAGCTACTTCCCTGGACGGCAACCAGTGTCGTCCGCGTAGCACACGATTGCCATCCGGGGAACCGTTTGCAAGTTTTCGAATATCTCATGAATTGATAAAATAATAATCGACTGCGTACACTTATCGTTTTTACCCTACATTATTATAATTATTGGTTTTTTGACTTGACAACGTCTTATAAATCGATGAACGCCGGCTGCACGCACAATAAAGAATGACTCATTGTCACGTTCCGCCTGAGCCGAGGGTGCAAGCGATAGCGCGGAACAAGCGATAGAGAGGCGCAATCGGCCTAAGCATTCGGCTTTTGACGCATATACATATATCTATCTTTGTTTTCTTATGAGGTTATCACGTAAAATAATTTTACGTAATTTTTTTTAAAGGTTGTCCGTAAACCGACTTTACGGACAACCAATTTTCTGTCAAGAAATTCTCGGACCTCAGTGCCAGCCCGGAGTTGGTAGTTGGAGGTGTTATACTCCCGTGCCTCGGGGAGCACGTTAAGCAGCTGGTCTCGGTTATTATCACTATCATGTGACAATAGTCGCTAAAGCCCGCCAGCCCGCATTGGAACAGCGTGGCGGGTCTAAGCTCTAAATCGCTTTCTCCTATGAGAGAGGAGGCCTGTGCCCAGCAGTGGGACGTAAAAAGGTTGTAATGGTTGTGGATACCTACATAATAATGCTAGATTTTCCTGTACTTACACTGTTGAACGTGACGTGAATCGTGATCTGCAAGTGCCCTATCCATAGTCCATACTACCACACTATCCATAGCTACTAATAATATTAATTACTAGCTTTTGCCCGCGGCTTCGCCCGCGTGAATTTCGGTTTTTCACAAATCCTGAGGGATAAGTAGATTTCTGGTCCACCCGCCCCCCGCCGCGCGGCGGCGTACCGCGGTACCGCGTACGGCGGGCGCAGGGCGCAGGGGCGTGCGGCGCGGCGCGGGGAGTTCCATGCAGCGCGAGCGTGCGTCGGCCGCCGCGCGCAGCGAAAATACCTATCAGGGCGTTTTTTACCGATTTCAACACAACTCCTTTTTTGAAAGTCGGTTAAAAAAGTAGTCTATGTTACTCCTTGGTTAATCCTCTACTTGTCTGTGAAAGTCCCGTCAAAATCGGTTCAGGCGTTTCGAAGATTAGCCCGTTCAAACAGACAGACAGACAGACAAAAATTTTAAAAACGTGTGATTCGGTTATGGTATCGTCCAAATAACCATATGAGCTTAATATGTGGTAGTTATTTCGAAATTACAGACAGACACTTCAATTTTATTTATTAGTATAGATTATAAATGCGAAAGTAACCCGTCTGTCTGTTATAGGTATGTTACGTTTTCACACCTAAACCGCTGAACAGATTTTGATAAAATTCGGTACAGAGATAAACTAGACCTTGGAGAAGTCTGAAGGACACAGGCTACTTTTATCCCGGAAAATAATAGAGTTCCCATGAGATTTTTAAAAAACTTAAATCCATGCGGACACACACTGCATACAATAATGGGAAACCATTATTGTATGCAGTGTGTCCCTAATGAGTGTAGGTATTGTTAGTAGGCATAATACTCATGGGTACTTATCATGTAGGTATGCACAATGCGCATAGTAGGTAGATAATTACAAAAGAAACGAGCGTAGGTAATATGCGCTTTTATCTAGGCGCACGAAGTGCGCCAGGCCAAGTTCCTCCGGCCTTGTCGCATGAGTGTGTTATTTACACGATCCATTTCGAGCTGTTTTGACCCCCCTCATAACTCTGGTTCGCGGGATAGTAATCCTACGAAATTTGAAATATAAGTTAAACTCGTGGATGTGATGATAAATTGAAAGTTTCAAATTTTCAAGTTGAACCGTTTCTGAGATACAGAGGTTTGAAAATCACATAAAACAAGACCTACTCACTGACTGATCAAAATTATGACGCACTTCCCGTGTATGTGGAATGCTGAAATTTGGTAAGAAGATGAGTCTTAGTGTGTATATGAAGGAAAAAATCGAAAAATGTCCAAAAGTTGCATCAGACACTGACCAATTCAAAGATATATAAAAATCTGTCTGTTCCCACATCACACAAAAAATACTGAACAAATTTTCATTTTGTTTTAATAAATGTATTTTACTTTATTCGAAGCTATATATGGTTCTTGTTTCATCGAAATCGGTGCACTATTTAGGGAGATGTGACTTTTTAAGTTTTCTAGCAAGGGGTCAATCTTACTGGTCTTGAGTTCTAATAAAAAGTAAAGTGTAGGTAAATAATAAAACGCCAAGAGGTATATTTTTTTATCGAAGTCGCGGGCGCGACTTCGTCGGCGTGGACTACACAAATTTCAAACCCCTATATTACCCCCTAAGGGGTTGAATTTTCAAAAATCCTTTCTTTGCGGATGTCGTACGCCACATTAATAGCTATCTGTGTGCCTAAGCCCGTTCCTTCCAGTAGTTTGAGATTCGTCTTTGCCAATAAAACCAGAAGCGCGATTTTCTTAATAATTTTGATAAGCAACCTTGACCCAAGTCAGGAAATGGATGGGTGGCCGACTTTGGAGGTTTGGAGGAGACTTTGGTGTCCTGTTGATTCCGGCTACTAGGTATCACTAATATCTAATACTATTCATTAAACTTAATGAGAGTCAAATACTCAAAATCTTCTCTTAGTTAAGCCGTATGGTTCTAAGTTCTGAAACTGACCACTGAGTGGAAATACTCTGGAGTGGAGTTTCTGTTATCTGTGATTTTGACAGACAGATGAACAAAATAAAAATTCACCCAATTAGAACAGAGAAAGCGACTTTGTTTTATACTATGTATTGAAAATTAAACCACATCTAATCAGACCGTAAAATGTGATAGGGTTCTATTCCTAATTATACTGAAGCGTAAGAGAGAGAAAAGACTCGATTATAAGCCATCACAACTTCATTATACTTATTGCATTAACTTTGAAATACTTAGAAAAAAGGCGTGAGATCCAAACAAAAACATTTCATGTGAATAATAAGGCCAACTTCCTATCAAAAAGTTTCGGCCATTAAAAGTACTGATATCAAAAATTATGACCAAGTCCTTTGCTAGGCTCGATAAATGGAACCATACAGTTTTAGAAGGTATATCTTCTTCGATCACCCTCAAGCTGTCATACCATTCCTAATGATCCTGTTAAAATATTTTTAAATAATTTATGTCTTACTAATAACACTATAATATGAAGCTCATTTGGGACTGAGAATAGTTTTATTGTTTTCAACTTGGCAACATTTTTTAAATTAAACAAATTCAAAGGAGTACAAAAATGTTGTCAAGTTGAAAACAATAAAACTATTCTCAGTCCCAAATGAGCTTCATATTATAGTGTTATTAGTAAGACATAAATTATTTAAAAATATTTTAACAGGATCATTAGGAATGGTATGACAGCTTGAGGGTGATCGAAGAAGATATACCTTCTAAAACTGTATGGTTTCATTTATCGAGCCTAGCAAAGGACTTGGTCATAATTTTTGATATCAGTACTTTTAATGGCTGAAACTTTTTGATAGGAAGTTGGCCTTATTATTCACATGAAATGTTTTTGTTTGGATGTAGTTTATTTCAAAGACAAGCGGAAACCCGCGACTTCGTTCGCGTGGATATTGGTTTTTAAACATCCCGTGGGAATCATTTTGTCCTTCCTAAGCTCCTTTGAGCTCATACCTTGCTAAAAACTGTCAAAAGTTCACTGGCGGATGTTTAGGTAGATCAAAATGTAAACATCCGCCAGTGAAAGTCCCATCAAAATCGATCCAGCCTTTTGAGAGATTAGCCAGTAATCTTTAAAGTATTTCCTTTCTAAAAAAAAAGAGTGAATGAAATCGGACCACGCGTTAATGAATTACAGCTAAGTACACATTTTGACTTTCATCCCCTCTCCCAAGGGAACCGTGCTGAATTTCAGGATAAAAAGTATCCTATATGTTACTCCGTAGTATAAACTTAAATCATACCAAGTTTCATTTCAATCCATTCAGTAGTTTTTGCGTGATGCGCGCACAAACATACAGACAAACAGATAAACAGACAAACAGACAAAAATTTCAAAAATAGCTTTTTTACGTTCTATTACATATCCCTAACATCCCCCAGTTATTATTTTGCAAAAATCTTCAATGTACAGATACGGCAAGTCTACGATTTTATTATAATTTATGTATAGATAGATATAGATAGATAGATAGTGGCTTCAATGTAGTTTAACTAAATAAACAACATTTCATTTTTAGGGTTTCGTACCCAAAGGGTAAAACGGGACCCTATTACTAAGACTTCGCTGTCCGCCTGTCTGTCTGTCTGACCGTCCGTCCGTCACCAGCATGAACCTATAGAAGAGGACTTGGCATAATGTCCTATAGAAAATAGTGGATCGGAAAATAGCATAAGCTTATCAAAATTTTCATAAGTGTGTAAGAGACAACACTACATTTTTAAACATAACAATAAAACAGATCGTGGCAGAAATTTTATTGCAACTTCCCTTAAGATGGCCTCCCTAAATGTATACATGAACACTCACACACGCACAACTTGAGACATCACAATGAACACGCGCCATTTTAGGTTGGGGGATTGTGCGTGTGTGAGTGTATTTTTGGCACGTTTTTAAGGTAGGTATGCCTACTCTACTTATTATTATTATCTCTATGGTCACCAGGCTGTATCTCATGAACCGTAATAGACAGTTGAAATTTTCACAGATGATGTATTTCTGTTGCCGCTATAACAATAAATATTAAAAAGCAGAATAAAATTTAGGACTTAGTTATATTGAAAAAACCAAAAAGAGCGCAAAAATTTCGCGGTTTTTCGAGTGCTGCAAAATTGAATTTAGACTACTGGTAGTAGTCCTAACAACATATTAAAAAATCAGTACTAGCTGTTTGATTGCGATTTTAGCGCTTTTTTGAGTCAAATTTAACTGGCCTATAATCTGAATGTAAAATATCCTTTCACCTCAGTAGCTCAAAAAGGGCGCGTTTGCTGGCCAAAACCAGTGAGCAAAAGTCGTTTTTGCTCACTCCTAGTTTGAATCCTTCGCTCGCTCGGGATTCAAACTAGGCACTCGCAACAAAAAATAATTTTGCTATCTTGTTGAACAAATAACTATTATTTTTCAATAAATATTTTTCTTACTTAAGTAGGTACATCTTGTATTTTTTCGTTATTGAGGTGAAAAGTTGTTGTATGTATCACACGATAGCAAACTTTTTGTTTCTTGTTGCCTTTCAGGATTCTAAATAAGAATCCTTCGCTCGCTCGGGATTCAAACTAGGTATGTACTCGCAACAAAAAATAACTTTGCTATCTTGTTGGACAAATAACTATACATATACCTACAGCACATTACAGAAAATTCACTATGCATTAAGTAACTAATAATTTTAAAAAATAAACTGAAATATTGTCAAATCGATATTTTCGCCAAAAAATGAACACTCACCTTAACTTTGAACTGCGAAGGGTTAAATACATAATACGTTTTAGTTTTAGTTTCGGTTTGTGGTTTTGGCCATACCTCACCCTTCGTAGGTGGATATTTTGGTCCAGTTTGCGCCAGCCACATGCCGTTCGCGTAAAACGGGCCAAAAAATAAATACAGAACTACAGAATACCACAACATTGTGTTATAAATTATAATAGGTAGTTAGATAATATTACATTAGAAAAAAAAAATGTCCGATGCAGTTCGCTCGCCGAACAATTATGAAGTACTAAGCCGATTCAGTAAACGTTATCATCTCGCTTAAGAAAGATCAAAAGTACCTATAAGTGTTACAGGCAATGTGTTGAGTTCAACATTTTATGTAAATCCTAAAACAGACATAAAGCTTTAAGAAACTCAGGATGTATTTTTTCTTAGCAGACAATTTTATAATATCTACCTATTTACAGGTAGACGCTAAATCCATACTAATCTATACTAATATAATAAAGCGGAAGAGTTTGTTTGTTTGTTTGTTTGTTTGAACGCGCTAATCTCTGGAAGTACCTGTCGGATTTGAAAAATTCTTTTCGCATTTGGTAGTTCAACTTCTGGGGCAGGTTATAGGCTATTTAATATCCCTAAAATCCTCCCCTAAGGGGGTAAAATAGGGGTAGAAAGTTTGTATGAAAATCCTATGTTTTTAAAGTTACAGACCTGAAAATCGGCATTTAGATTGTTAGTTTTAAATAATAAACACCTGTATACTTTATTTAAAAAAATCTTCCCTTAAGGGTGGTAAAATAGGGGATGAAAGTTTTAATTATATTATTGTTATTATCAACTTGAAATTTGGAAGGTAGGTTCTTTCTAGGGCGTAGATGTCAGCCTAGACAATATTTATCGAAATTCCTCCCCTATGGGAATAAAATGGAGGTAGGACGGTTAAATATGAAAGTTCTATGTTTTTGAAGTTACAGATACGAAAATCGGTATGTAAGTTATTAGTTTTAAATAATAAAAACCTGTTTAAATTATTTTGGTAAATCTCTTCTTAAGGGTGGTAAAATAGGGGATGGAAGTTTGTATAGGGAAGTTTGAATTATTGTTATTATTAACTTAAAATTTGGAAGTTAGGTTCTTAGTAGGGGGTAGGCGTCAGCTAAGAAAAATTTGACGAAAATCCACCCCTAAGGGTTGTAAAGGGTGTAATGGGACTTTTGAAAAATCTAATATCTACCGCGGACGAAGTCGCGGGCAACAGCTAGTATTATAATATAATATGTAATTATGTGAAAGTAAATCTATCTCTCTGTCTGTCTGTACGCTTTCACGCCTAAACCGATATTGACGAAATTTAATACAGATAGGTGTAAACTAAACCTTGGAGAAGGAGACGAGACACCTAGGCTACTTTTATCCCAGAAAATTATAGCGTTCCCGAGATTTTTAAAAAACCTAAATCTGCATGCGCATGAAGACGCAACTTCATCATCGTTATAATGTGCTTTCGTCATCACGTTATACGTTATTATAAACATTCGGTGTCGTATTATTCGGCGTAACATATTTCGAAGTCATGATGCGGACTCATCAGCTAGTACGTAAGTAAGTACCTAACTACCTACTTAATTCATTAAGATATTTTTCACTGGTGAAATATTAAATTTCGCATGTTTCTATATTTTCTCCGACAATAATAATTGTAGTCTCAAAACATATTAACGTACAAAACAAATAGTTGATAACCTTTAACTTGTTCCGAGATTAGTTAGACCGTAACTGTAGGTACGCCGTACGCGTAAGAATAAGTAGTTGGTCTAATATTGCGTGAAATCTAGTTTATACAACCCATGGATATAGATTGCTCAATTTGTCTAAACCATATTGTGAGATGGTGATAGTAAAAAAAACCAGCTAACTTTGCTGTAGGCTCTTCTTCAGATCAGGGCGCGTTTGTAACCCGCCCAATAAACTCAAAAACTATTGAACTTATTTTCATAATATAGTTTTCACCAATAGACAGAGTGACTCAGGAGGAAGGTTATGGTGTATAATTTGTATACATTGGTTGAAATATGAAATATGTTGGAAATGTCGGAAAAAGTCAAGCCACCTAGTCCAGTCATTTTAGTAAGTTCACCTCGGAATTCGAGATACCCTAAAAGTTGTCTCAAAACCTACATACCTACGTATGGATGTACGCTACTATTAAACAAGGTCAAAGGTCACAAAAATCGGTGGAGATATTATTGTCCGACCGATTCTCTGTGTTGTGATGTCTCAAGTTGTGCGTGTGTGAGTGTTCATGTATACATTTTAGGGAGGCCATTTTTAGGGTTCCGTAGTAAACAAGGAACCCTTATAGTTTCGCCATGTCCGTCCATCTGTCTGTCCGTCCGTCCTCGGTTAATCTCAGAGACTATTAATGCTAGAAATCTGTAATTTGGCACAGGTATAAATATTAATCACGCCGACAAAGTGGTGAAATAAAATTTTGATAAATATTTTTTTTTAGGGTAGCTCCCCTACATGTAAAGTGGGGATGAATATTTTTTTTCTCGTCTACCCCATAGTGTGGGGTATCGTTGAATAGGTCTTTTAAAAATACTGTGGGTGTGCGAACATCATTTTTCGATTTCTAGATCCGTTTATAAAATATGATGTTTCAAAGTGCTAATTTTTATTAGAGTCAAGTGTCCCCCCCCCCCCCCTCTATCAGCCAAATGGCAGTATATAGGAACTTGAAAAAATTCACAGCAATAGTATATATAATCAATTTTAAAGGAAAACTATCATGGCTAAGTAGGGTTTACAGGTTAAGGAGTTATATCTGTTTTTCGAGGATTGTGACTACGGAACCCTACACTGCGCGTGGCCCGCCACGCACTTGGCCGATTATTATTTCTATGGTTTAACTATGGTTTAACATTATTATTATCTTTATGGTTTAAGAGAGCTTGATACTTAATCTGAGGTTTAACCATTGACAGGAAGGGTTTTTACTCATAGAGATAATAATAACAAACAGAGTTGGCATAACTACCTTAAAAACGTGCCAAAAATACACTCACACACGCACAATCCTGTAACATAAAATGGCGCGTGTTCATTGTGATGTCTCAAGTTGTGCGTATGTGAGTGTTCATGTATACATTTTAGGGGGGCCATCTTAAGTCACGAGTCTGCCGCAAACTGTTTTATTAACCCCCGACGCAAAAACGACGGGGTGTTATAAGTTTGACGTGTCTGTGTGTGTGTGTGTGTGTGTGTGTGTGTGTGTGTGTGTGTGTGTGTGTGTCTGTCTGTTCCCCTGTGGCGCTCAAACGGGTGGACCGATTTGAATGCGGTTTTTTTGTTTGAAAGGTGAATTAGTCGAGAGTGTTCTTAGCTATGTTTGATGAAAATCGGTCCAAGATGGCCGCCGCTACAAAATGGCGGATGATATATTTTTTCACAACTCCCTTGATATGGGTATCAAATGAAAGGGCTTGACTAGTAGAATAGCACTATTGCAAATTCAAGATGGCCGCCGCCACTAAATGGCGAATGTCGGGGGTTTTTTAAATTTTCAATTTACACTTGTTATTATGTCAAAAATGTAATGTTGTCTCTTTCACACTTATGAAAATTTTGATAAGCTTGAGCTATTTTCCGATCCACTAATTTCTATAAGACATTATGCCAGCTCCATTTATTATTATTATCTCTATGGTTTAACTCATTTAACTATACTTATGACATTTGACATATCTACTTGTCATTGTCACAAAGGAAAGGCTTTTTCAATGCTATTTGCTATTTAGCTATTTAGCTAAATAAAAGATATTAGAGATAATAACTGAGTCCTAATTAACTCTGTTAAAATCATATTAGTACTGCAATGTTTCGCTTAGACATTCTGTTCATCTCCTTGGGCATCATAAGCAATGTATTCTGTGCGGTGAACTCCGTGGAAGAAGAAACTGGAAACGGCAGATATGTTATCGAAGGGCGAGTGTTTCCACCTGACGATCAAGACCTCACGAACTGGCATGTCGAAACTAGGATCCATGTAAATGGTGGCGAGTACATAGGATTCATAAAAGACGATGGATCCTTTACTGTGCACAATGTCCCTTCAGGATCTTATGTGGTTGAAATCATACATCCAGACTATTATTACGAACCTATACGAGTTGAGATCAACTCCAAGGGGAAATATAGAGCTCGTAAAGTGAATTATATACAGACATCACAGATAATTCAAGTGCCTTATCCTCTAAGGATGAAGGCTATGTCGAAAATTAGGTAAGTAACAATGACATAAAGAAATGTTAAATCTATGTTGCAATTCAGTGCGTAAACTTATCAACTTATAAATAAAATGTTTTCATATTTAAACCGATTTTGATGATATTTAACTTCTGACATAGCTTGCAAGCCACAGAGGCTTCTTTTTACAATATTTACTAACAATACTATGAAGTGTGCATGACTAACACTTACAGCTAGAAGTATTAAAAATAATATCTTATGCTATTTAAATAAACAATATTATATATTTTTAGGTATTTCCAAGTTCGCGAGCAATGGAGACTTACAGACTTCTTATTCAACCCCATGGTTATAATGATGGTGTTGCCACTGCTGCTTATCATGGTCTTGCCAAAGATGATGAATGACCCAGAGACCAAAGAAGACTTCAAGCAAATAAGCAACATGGCCAAGATATCAGAATTTCCCGAAATGTCGGAGATGTTTACCTCCTTGTTTAGCGGAGGGGCTAGCAAAGCTAACGGCAAAGCAAAACAAGTCAAGAAGAGGCAGTAGTTGCATATTGATATTCTAGTTAATTCATCAAGTATACTGTCTTTATTGTATAATATAGGAAATAGCTTAATTTATACTTTGAAAAATAAACACTACTATCATAATTTTACCTTTGTTTTATGCCATACATTTTTCAACTAGATCAAAGTATTTATTTCATCCAAGTTAAGAAGTTTATGCATAGTCTAATTATAGAATTATTTACTAAGTCACTTTGAACAGGAGATATATTTACTAGGGTTGTAACATGTCATTGATGGTTTTGAGGATGCAGATGGTTCATGGTACAGATGTGGATGTTGACATTGAATGTCATACCATCGCTGATGTAATCTCCCACTCCCATGCACATAACCTTACCTCCAGTGGAAGTGCTTGCTGCTCCTCAGGGGTATTCATCATTTTTATCTCTTGAAATATATCAGAATAATTGACTCAGACTGTTGCCCTGGCTCAGTGCAGGTGAGTGCTGTGGTCTTATAAGTGGGAGGTCCCACGTTCGATTCCAGACAGGGTCAATTTGCGATTTTATGATTTCTAAATTGTTGTCTCTAGTCTGGTCTGGTGGGAGGTTACCACCCTACTGGCAAAGTCGTGCCGCAGAGCGAAATAGCGTTACAGTACGATGCCACATAGAAACCGTTAAGGGTATGGATTTCATAAAAAAACTGCCACACCTCTTCCAGTTAAGCCCACTTTCAGCTTAGACTACATTGTCATTTACCATCAGGTGAGATTGCAGTCAAGGATTAACTAGTAAATGAATTTGAAAAAAGTCACAGACATTATAATCATCCTACTTATATTCAGTAGTTTGAGATGAGCAACAAACTAAACTCGTAGGTAGCGAAAGTAAAGCTGGATGAAAAAATTTAATAAAAGATTTTTTTTTTCTATTACATTTTTTATTTAGATATAAATCTATGAAGAGTCAATATTTAGAATTCACTGCTCTTCTACACTTACTACATTTTGTTGTATAACAACTTATTATACACAATATGATATTATTACACACAAAAGACATATTTTACATATAAAAGTAAAAAAAACTCAGTCATTGGTAATTTTGGACGGAAACTAATTTAAGTAAACACTTATAAAGTATATGAGATTCATTATTACAATTTACAGCATTCATTTAGATATTCATATACATAAATACTATATTTTCGTTTTATTGAGTTTTGGACGGCCTTTGCCGAATTTGTACATAAAAGTATCATAACGTATTTCTCACCGATATGTTTAAAAATATGTGTACATGTAAATATTTTGATTTTTGATAATTATTACACTAAAAAAAATTTATAATATTTTTTTAAATATTGTACATTGTTTTCTGATTTTTAAGTCTTTGACTAATAAGGCAATTTGATTGACAATCTATCCTATTAAAAATTGCAAAATTGAACTTTTTATAAATATTAAAAACTGATTAAAAATAATAATATAGATTACTTGTACACAAATATCAGAAAAGCTCTCCTTATTTTACATCAAAAACTATGATCTTAAAATTCAATATTAAATAATACTTAAAAAATGATTTGCAATTTGCCTTAATATAAATTCTTAATATGTTGGAGGCAAGGATGCATCTAATGCAGCTGCAAGAGTAATCTTTTTAAAAATACCCAGTCAATTTTTATATAAAACTTGGAAAAAAGATAGCAGCACCAGAAAATAAAAAATAAAATTCTAAAAAGTCAAGCCAGTTGTATAGAGTATAAAATACAATTATTAATTATTACATGCCATGTATATGGTTCTATAATAATTATAGAAATAACAAACTAAAATGAAATTGTTTAAAAAAACTGTTTTATACACATAAAGACACTATTTGTACACGAAATGAACAAAGTTTAATAGTAACCTAAATGAACACTTGATATAACACTAAGTAACTACACTGGAAATTGGAATGGACAAAGGAATAATGTGTTATACATTGCGCACAACAATAAAGCCCAAATTAGACGGTTCATTTTTCAGGATTTTTTGCTTTCATTTTTGAGGCTCCATCAATGAATTATCGAAAATGCTATGTTTATGTATTATGTCTAAACGCTGACCGTTCATCGCAAAAATGAACGATGAATGGGGTACCATCTAATTTGGGCTTAAGGGTCAATATAAAGTCGAAATTAAGCGGGACAGTGTGCTCTACGTCCACTATTATTAGCACATCGTTCAAATGCTAATAAATGGGCGTGGTTACCTGTTAACAATTGGACAGAGTAATAAAATCAATTGCTCAATTTTAATTTCGGTAACAAATCTGTAGTTCGGAGTAGTTGTGTCTTGTAGTGATGAAGAATACAATACTTTTGTAGAGAAAGCAATAATTATTATACATGAACGACCATAACGTCATCGTTGGTTACAACGTTGGTGTGATCAGTGTGAAAATTAATTAGCAAATAAATATTTTTTCTACAAGTTTGTTAGTCAAGTAGATTATATCAGCAGGAAAGATATGCAGTTGGGTCTGCCCTTTTTGTGAACAGGTTTAATTTGATTTGTTTGGAGTTGTTTGATACAATCTTTATCAATATTTCTTTGGCACGAGATTTTTTGCGCGTCTATCAATTTTTTCCTCTATTTTAATTTTTTTTTATTTGTGGAACTTTTATTCTAAGCTCAGATGGCTCAATAAACTGAATTCTATATTACTTTTCTATCAGTGTATCCTTTCTCTTAGATGTTTGATTTTAGACTTTTCTTCAAGAGATTTAGAATCAAAAAGTAATTCTTCAGTATTACTTTTTCATTCTTACATGGCGTTCGTTCTTTTCCATTTGCACATTGAGCTGTGATGGAGAATATTAAGATATAAGTAATCATATTCATGGGATTTGTTTGTTGAATGGCAGTTGATTTAATTACAAAAACACCGCGGTTTTCATTTTTAACCCCCGACGCAAAAACGACGGGGTGTTATAAGTTTGACGTGTCTGTGTGTGTGTGTGTGTGTGTGTGTGTGTGTGTGTGTGTGTGTGTGTGTGTGTGTGTGTGTCTGTCTGTCTGTCTGTCTGTCTGTCTGTCTGTCTGTCTGTCGTCGTCTGTCGTCTGTCGTCTGTCTGTCGTCTGTCTGTCTGTCTGTCTGTCTGTCTGTCTGTCTGTCTGTGTGTCTGTCTGTGTGTCTGTCTGTGTGTCTGTCTGTGTGTCTGTCTGTGTGTCTGTCTGTGTGTCTGTCTGTGTGTCTGTCTGTGTGTCTGTCTGTGTGTCTGTCTGTGTGTCTGTATGTGTGTCTGTCTGTGTGTCTGTCTGTGTGTCTGTCTGTGTGTCTGTCTGTGTGTCTGTCTGTGTGTCTGTGTGTGTGTGTGTGTGTGTGTGTGTCTGTGTGTGTGTGTGTGTGTGTGTGTGTGTCTGTGTGTGTGTGTGTGTGTGTGTGTGTCTGTGTGTGTGTGTGTGTGTGTGTGTGTGTGTGTGTGTGTGTGTGTGTGTGTGTGTGTGTGTGTGTGTGTGTGTGTGTGTGTGTGTGTGTATTCAATATTATTTATTTTACAGGATGTCTTTACGTTCTAAAGCGCTTGTGAAAGTTTATTGTAATAATAAAGTTCCTATTCTATTTTTTATTCTAATTTTCATTGCCTCTTTGGGAAGCTCCCAAAAATTATGGAAAAGTATTAATTTTAGCACAAAAGAAATGCAAAAGCGACTAAGTAAATCTGTAAGCTGGCCTAAAATAATATATATTTTTTTATTCATTTATCTACCTATATAAATGGTGGTTATTGTCAATTAAGATTTTTTTTTCAAACAAAAAATTTAAAAATTAATTATTATATAAAAGTTGCAAAAATTACGTAACAAGTTAAAGTAGTTGCAACAAAAGGAAGATGTAAAGGCTCGCGCAAATTAGAGCGGACCGCGCCGCAATGCATTGCATTGCAAAAATTCTCCTGCATCATCACTTTCTTACTTACTGAAAAAATTTCAAAAGCTCATTACTTGCGTTTTTCAATCATTGTATTCTATTTGAATATTCATTTTTAACAATGGTCAACTGTTTGCGCGAACGCTTAGTTTCCAGCCAAATGAATATTTTTTGTAATTTTTGGACCAGGTTACATAATTGTGATTATGAGTAGTCAGTAGAGGCCTACGGTGGTTGCCTCAGTTGCGGACAGCGCGCGTCACGAAAGTTGAAATAGAGAGTTACGTTGCAGAAATAGCTGCAAGTCGCAAGACGACTTCTTTTAAAACTAGTCATGGCAGAAGACAAATGCCACTTTGCCTTCCAAATATTCGTAAATATGGTCAAGAAGACAATAAAACAGCAAGTGACAGAAAAACACTAAGGAAATTCCGTTGCAATGTAACTAATTGAAACATCACGAAACCCCGGAATTCCATTTGCATTATTCCGTTACATTCATCTCACATATACGACCCCCTACGAGACCGTCGTCTTCCATTTTTAAATGCATCGTCACTTAATACTAGGTGAGATCGCAGTCGGGAGCCAACTTGTCGTGGGTATGGAAAAACTGCGTAATTTCAACTGTCGTGACGTGACATCAAGTTAACCGGGTGTCAGCGACAAAAGCGAGAACGCGACATAATACGAGTCAAAAATATCAAACAGTCTTTGAGCCTTCACGCGGCCCACGCTGTCGAGTAAAGTGCCACCAACTTATCTGTTCAGGTGGCCAAAATTGGAACTATAGTTTGATTTTTAATTCCGTGGAATTCTGACAGTTTTCATTTTATAAATAGATATAAGTTTATCATAGTCTATGGAGTCGCGTCGTGTTTGTCGTTCACCCAGGACGACGGGCAATGGGGCTGTCGCTACGTGTCTCGCTGCGGCGCGTTCCGCAGCAGCGCGAGCGCGAGCAGCGCGGCCGCCAGCAGCAGCGCGGGCGCGCGCAACGCCCCCGCCGCGTTGTATATGGCGCAGTAGGGGCACTGCGACGAGCCGCACACCTCGCATATGTTCAGCAGGTAGGTGGGCAGCGCGTCGAATATCGTCTCGTTGAAACGCTCTGGAGAATTATTGATGTCAAATCAAATATAATATCACAGTTTCCTGTCTCGTATGACATGTGTCAAGGCAAGGGTGAATTGGCAATGACTAGGTGAGCGCGTTCCAACTTAGACCTCATCATTGTTTTCCATCAGGCGTGATTGTCGTTAAGCGTATAAGCCCAACATACAATAAAAAAAAAACAATATGGCAAGGTCATAAGGTCATGGTGGTCATAGGATTTTCGGTGGGCTCTAAGGTGGGTTTTAGTGTCACGCTGACCGTCGGCTGACAGGCCAATATGTACGGTTGCTACAGTAGCGGTCAGCGTTGTTCTAAAACTGAAGTTCTAAACTGTTCTAAAGTGTGAATGTGCACTGACCGGGCGCGTAGTAGTCGTACACCCGGATGGGCAGGTAGCGCGACATGTTGGCCACCGGGTACCAGCGCTCGATCGTGAAGTTCACGCACGTGCGCTCGCTCTCCAGCTAAACCACACACAAACACACACACTGTCAATACATTTCATAAGAATTTAATAACAAGAAGAAATCAGAAAATAATTTGAAGAAGAAAATTAATCCATTACAATATGTTTAAAAACGAGAAAAAAGAAAAATCAATCCATCAGAATATATTTAATAACGAGAAAAATAGATTACTAACAGAATATATGGCTGGACTTTAAGTGATAGTTAACATTGGCACTGGAACACAGAGGTCATCCAAACTGTACTCGTTTGTGGTATAAAAATGTAAACACAAACTTAATATTGGATAATTATTATTAGTCAACATGCAAAAATTCGCATGGGAAGTGAATAGCAAAATGTCAGTACGACAACAATCTCACCTGAAAATGCACAATACATTTTAAATTTCTTTGTCAATGCGGTTCGATGCACTCAGCTCCGTAAGATGCGAATCGCACTTAAGAATAGGAAGAGGCAATAGAATAGAATAGAAAAGTTTTTTATTCAAATAAACTTTTACAAGTGCTTTTGAATCGTCGATTGAGTCTACCACAGGTTCGGAATGCAGTTCCAGCCGAGAAGAACCAGTAAGAAACTCGGCGGTTGCTCTTTTTTAAAAATAACATTATAACAATTATTATTATTAATGTACATGATTGAAATGCCGTCTCGCGCATTGCTGGAACGAGTTAAATCCAAGCTTTTTTATCGTTTATATAATCTTCAATTGTATAATAAGCTTTTTTTATGAGCATACTTTTAATAAAGTTCTTAAACTTGTGTAAAGGCAAGTCTAAGACATATTTTTTATTCAGATAAACTTTTACAAGTGCTTTTGAATCGACAAATGAATCTACCACTGGTTCGGAATGGTGCTTACAATTCTACACGTTAAGAAGGGCAGACAAAAGTAGCCCCATTTCCGACGGCGGCACCCGGACAATGGACAATGGACATTGGACACTCACATAGTCGAAGTAGAAGAGCAGCTTGTCGGGCTGGTACTTGGCGCGCTGCAGCGTGCGCACGGCGCGCGACAGCACGTACGTGTCGAGCCGCTGCTGCTGCACCATGTAGCCCGTGGGGACGCGCACCTCCAGCACCGCCAGCCCCGAGCGCGGCGCCTCCTCCGTCAGCGTCCAGCTGACAACATCACACGCTGTTCATTTTCACGTGATAACGTCGTATAAATCGATCAACTCCGGCTGCACGCACGAAAAAGTGTCACGTTCTGTCACGTCACGTCTGTGTCGAGCGTGCAAGCGAGAACGCGGAACGAGAGATGGAGAGGCACGATCGGCCTAAGCTTTCAGCTTCATCAATGTTTTCTTATGACGTTATCACGTAAAATTATCGTCCGTAAACCGACTTCACAGATAACCAATTTTTTTTAGAGTATTGGCTACCATGAACATGACTATTATTGCCCTTTCCCCTCCAAATAGTTTGTGTTAGGAGTGGGTACGACAATAGTGTAACGGGCAGAGTTCGAATCGTCGGGTTTTCGGTTTTCGACCCACGCCCGACGACCGTTGCACTACTGAGGAATAGTCCGAAAGTTTACTGCACCAACATGTGCCGGTACAGCGAGCAGTATAGATACCTGGCGCAGGTCTGGTAGCGGATGTGCGACTGGTTCCTGCCGTGGTAGTAGGCGCTGGCGAGCAGGTCGAAGCAGCGCGCGGGCGGCGCGGTCTGGAACCTTTCCACGTCCACGTTATACTGCACCGACATGTGCCGGTACAGCGAGCAGTATAGATACCTGGCGCAGGTCTGGTAGCGGATGTGCGACTGGTTCCTGCCGTGGTAGTAGGCGCTGGCGAGCAGGTCGAAGCAGCGCGCGGGCGGCGCGGTCTGGAACCTTTCCACGTCCACGTTGTACTGCACCGACATGTGCCGGTACAGCGAGCAGTATAGATACCTGGCGCAGGTCTGGTAGCGGATGTGCGACTGGTTCCTGCCGTGGTAGTAGGCGCTGGCGAGCAGGTCGAAGCAGCGCGCGGGCGGCGCGGTCTGGAACCTTTCCACGTCCACGTTGTACTGCACCGACATGTGCCGGTACAGCGAGCAGTATAGATACCTGGCGCAGGTCTGGTAGCGGATGTGCGACTGGTTCCTGCCGTGGTAGTAGGCGCTGGCGAGCAGGTCGAAGCAGCGCGCGGGCGGCGCGGTCTGGAACCTTTCCACGTCCACGTTATACTGCACCGACATGTGCCGGTACAGCGAGCAGTATAGATACCTGGCGCAGGTCTGGTAGCGGATGTGCGACTGGTTCCTGCCGTGGTAGTAGGCGCTGGCGAGCAGGTCGAAGCAGCGCGCGGGCGGCGCGGTCTGGAACCTTTCCACGTCCACGTTATACTGCACCGACATGTGCCGGTACAGCGAGCAGTATAGATACCTGGCGCAGGTCTGGTAGCGGATGTGCGACTGGTTCCTGCCGTGGTAGTAGGCGCTGGCGAGCAGGTCGAAGCAGCGCGCGGGCGGCGCGGTCTGGAACCTTTCCACGTCCACGTTGTACTGCACCGACATGTGCCGGTACAGCGAGCAGTATAGATACCTGGCGCAGGTCTGGTAGCGGATGTGCGACTGGTTCCTGCCGTGGTAGTAGGCGCTGGCGAGCAGGTCGAAGCAGCGCGCGGGCGGCGCGGTCTGGAACCTTTCCACGTCCACGTTGTACTGCACCGACATGTGCCGGTACAGCGAGCAGTATAGATACCTGGCGCAGGTCTGGTAGCGGATGTGCGACTGGTTCCTGCCGTGGTAGTAGGCGCTGGCGAGTAGGTCGAAGCAGCGCGCGGGCGGCGCGGTCTGGAACCTTTCCACGTCCACGTTGTACTGCACTGACATGTGCCGGTACAGCGAGCAGTATAGATACCTGGCGCAGGTCTGGTAGCGGATGTGCGACTGGTTCCTGCCGTGGTAGTAGGCGCTGGCGAGCAGGTCGAAGCAGCGCGCGGGCGGCGCGGTCTGGAACCTTTCCACGTCCACGTTGTACTGCACCGACATCTGCAGGATGGCGTACCCGGCGCCGCGGGCCGTCACCTTCACCGTACCCCACGCCTCTGGGATCTGGAAAAAAAAATCATATTAAAAAAATATGGACAGTAAAAGCAAGCTACTCACACCTGTCGCAAGCGCAGTCGCCGTACGGCGGAAGGTGAATTTAAATTTTTTTCCCTGCGCACATGCGGCGTTCAGTGTGAGAGTAAACGTCTCGCGAAACACGTGTTAAGAATGACGTCAGTATTATCTAAACCACAAAGGATCGATTCTTTTCCTTTTTTTTTTTTGAATGGAAAGGAATACGTTGAAGAAGCGATTACAGAAACAAACGGAATTGTGCCACATATTCATTATAAAATAATTGAAATCCTTGTTGCGAAGCCTAGAAAAAGAAAGAAATTGCCCCAATCGCGCTACACACACATGACCGTGTGGCAGAGCGGCAAGTATGGTCCTTCCTCCCTCCCTTCCTAGCTCTCTAGTCTCTAGTAGGGAGCTAGAAAATCTAGAAATTACCTGCCCTCCTGCCGCCCCGCCGCGCACAGTGGGTCGAAACTGCTATTTGAGGGACATAGGATTTTTTGTTACAAATTCCATTAAAAAAAAATACTTATCGAAAGATCTTGTCATTCTGATGAATAATTGTTATTAAAAGTTTTTCTCTAAAACTGATAGCTTGCCCGAAAAAAAATATTTTCAGTTTTTGTTGTATGGAATGAAACATAAACTACTAAATTTTGGCCAAGTCTTGAAAGGTCTTGCTTTAAAACTACTTTATTCTTATTCTTTGGCTTGTTGGCTATAATTCTACGCTATCAGCGCGTACCCGAAGTTGCCCGTTCGCGAGTTATAAGGTTCACAAAAATGAAGAAAAAAAGTAAGTAAAAAGTACTTTTTAGGGTTCCGTACCTCAAAAGGTACAAAAAGGAACCCTTATAAGATCACTCTCTTGTCCGTCTGTCTGTCTGTCCGTGTGTCACCACCGATTTTCTCAGAAACGGGTGAACCAAGCAAGTTGAAATTTATACTGGATACTGAAATCTATAGTTCCTATTAGGTGTATAAAAATCAAGGTCCTGAGTCAACACGATAAAGAGATATGGGCAAATTTAGATTTTGGCGAGAACTTTTAAGTACCGAAAATTACCTTAATTATCAATTTTTTAATTTTTCGTAATTTTCCCTTCACTTGTACTATAAGATCTTGCTTTTAACCAAAATTGATAATTCTAGGTCAACCGGAAGTACCCTATAGGTTTTGGGTCGAAAACCTACATGGTAGTTGCCGTTGACCTAGAATCCTGAAATTTGGCAAGTAGGTAGATCTTATAGTACAAATAAAGGAATAAATCTGAAAACCGTGAATTTGTGGTTACATCACACAAAAAAAAATATAATGTGTTCATAAACAAATAATTGGTATTTTCAATTTTCAAAGTACGATAACTATACCAAATGGGATATCATATAAAAGGACTTTACTTATTTGTATGGAATATGAGTTATTTGTATGGAAAACAGGGTTATCATCTACGAAGTACGATTTTAACCCAAACTACTTTAATTCCCTGTCAACATAAAAAAGCATAAGGTTTATATTCCGCATTTTAATATATTTTTCTCGCGAATTTTAAATCGCATGTGCGTGCAGCTTCATACATTCCCATATGTCACAGAATTTTGCGAAAAAATTCGCGCGAATAAATTTCGCAGTGCGGCCTAGGCCTAATTCAAAAATGGAAGTCGAATGACATTATCACCATGATGTGTCTGTCAGGCATTTGTCATGTCTACATGAGGCAGTTGATTTTTATTTGAATTTTTTATCTTTTTTGTGGGAATTGTTTTATCTTTACGAAACGTCAGAATTCCACGAAATTAAAAATCAGAGTATACGTTAGCCACGTTGATTTGGTAGAGCCAAATGAGGGTGTTCACATATTTTTCCGACACCAGATGTCGCTAGATAGGCGTCTGGTCTAAACAACTATCTAATTGTACTGAATTTTATGCCAGTGAAACTTTTTATTTGCACTGCTTTTTATTTGCACTTACTTTTTATTTTTATTTTATTTTGCACATTGGCATTTTATGAAAGAATATTCCACTATGGTGATTAATAAGATGAATAATTATTGTAAACCACAAGACTCATGCATTTTGACGTAACAGTGCTGCCACCTTGTGGATAATATTATAGAAAACCCTCATTGACACCAGCCCCCCGATTGCGTAACTTTTGACGATGAAATGGTATTCATTTGATTGCCTTAGGCATCAAAGTAAAATAAACCATAACAAGATTGAAATAGAGCTTAATTTCGTGTATCCATTCGTATACATTTAGGTATGTATGATACGATCCATAACGCTCCATGTTAAAATCAGTTGTACTGAATTTGTGACTTTAAAACAATACATTCAAGGAATATTTTACTTTAATGGCCTTAGGCCATCAAATGAATACCATTTCATCGTCAAAAGTTACACAATCAGGGGGCAGATAAGAAGGTATGTGAGTGAGTAGCCTGCTGCGCCGTGCAGAGCCACCGCGTCCACGCTCACGGCGAGCGCGCTCACGTCGCGCAGTCCCCCCACCCCCTGTCCCCGAGGCGCGTCACACTCACGTCAATGCTCTGCATGGTGGCGAGGTTGTCGTTGCGCACGCGCAGCTGGCGCGTGGCGCCGTGCAGAGCCACCGCGTCCACGCTCACGGCGAGCGCGCTCACGTCGCGCAGAGCCCCCACCCCCTGTCCCCGAGGCGCGTCACACTCACGTCAATGCTCTGCATGGTGGCGAGGTTGTCGTTGCGCACGCGCAGCTGGCGCGTGGCGCCGTGCAGAGCCACCGCGTCCACGCTCACGGCGAGCGCGCTCACGTCGCGCAGCCGCTTGCGGTTCGTGTACTCGATCAGCGCGCGTAGCGCTATATACGTGTCCTGTACATGGAAAATAATAATCATTACTATAAATGAATCATTTCTAAATCATGCAACATGCGAAAAACTTCTTTTAGAAATTCCCTGTCCCGTGGAAACGTAATATCCGGCATTATTCCTTGTCTACTTTACAAAGGGAAGAGAGAATTTTCAGCTTTCTAAAGCCAAGGATTAGGGCTGGGCGTTGATACTTTCAGCGAGTGAGTCAGGACTTTTATTTTAATATAATATGGAGATGTAAATTACAAAGTCATATACCAACCTGCGTAGATGCCCATCCGCCATCTTTGAGGCGCTGTGAATTGAGCCACATGACGATCGGTTCATTGTTGTCCTGAAATTAACATTGATAAAATTAAATTCGCACACATTTTTTTAACACGTTTTTGCATCATGTTGTTATTATAGTGGCGATCAATAAAATTTTAACTGACTTTGGAATATATTTTTATAAAAAGAATATTAGCCGTGTTGAACATGACTAATATTCCCTTTTCCCTCCAAATTGTCCCTTGTGTTAGGAGTGGGACGACAATAGTGTAACGGGTGGGATTTGAACTATCGACCTTTCAGTTTTCAGTCCATGCGCTGACCGTTACGCTAGTGGAATGCCTTCCGGCTTCCGTTTTTCCGGTCAACTATTACTTAAAAAGCTAGAATGAATACACATTTTCTAATGCTGCATCTAGCTAGCTTGTGGATGAATAAAAAAAGGATGTAGAGAAAAATGAGAGGTCAAGTGACTTTTATATTTTTGTCTTAATCGTTTTTTAATCTTTTTAGCTTTTGTCTTTCTTTTTTTATTTATCTTTTTTCCAATAATTGTCAACTACCCCTCTTGTAATTAATATACTTGCGTATTCATGATAATGACGGTGTCGGTGTGGTTGCATACCACGAGGTGATCGAGTTGACCGGGGTTGAGGGGGGGAGGGTTCCCCCTAACCCCAGGGTGCGGGTACTCGCCTGGTGGTCCATGCACGCGAGCAGCGCGTAGGCGGTGGCGGCCACGTTGTTGGAGTCGTACTTGTAGGGCAGGCGCGGCAGCAGGAACGGCTTCTGGTTCTCCATCTTGTACGGCGGCTGCGGCACCGGCTGCTTGCCCCAGTACACCAGACCGCCTGCACCACGACTCGTTGGGGTTTACACGATTCATCCAATGAAAATACGTAATAAATAGGTAAGCTTAACTTCCACGTTGGACAAAGATCTGTTGTTCAGAGTTAACAGTACATGTACCCAATGACTTAAGGACATGGTCTCATGATAAATTTCAGAGTTATGCAGGATTGCGGCGTGTGCATCCTACACGACTTTGAAAAATACGCAACGATTTGAGAACCTCTTTTTTTGACGTCAGTTAAGTTATAGAAGCTAAGATTGAGGCTCATCGAGTCGCGAAACTGGAAAGGCAAGGGGTGGAACAAATAGCTCGAAGAATGTATAGATTTTCCTTGGATCCCCAGATGCTCGAGTGTCGACCTCGCGTAAGTAAACGCAGCGTTGGAAGACCGCTCACTAGATGGGCATACTGGATGTGTTTTGAGAGCCATGTCCAAGTGACGACGCGTGGTAGGTACCTTCGGTGCGCTGGTGCCTCTTGAGCAGGCGGAAGGCGGTCTCGGCGCTGGGCGCCTTGGCGGCGCCGAGCGCGTGCGTGACGAGCGCGAGCGCGAGCGGCTCGCCGAAGTCGTGCAGCAGCTGCAGGTGCCGCTCCAGCCACGACACGCCGCGCTGCTGCGCCGTGGCCACGCGCGCGCTCAGACCCTGCGCACACCACAACACCAACCAATACAAATAACTGGCATCACTGCTCCGGGTTATAGTCCTTTTGAGCCTGACGAATACATAGATGCGTGCACAAGAGTAATAGCAGGTAGAGGTGTCATAACGTAATTTTCTGTACAACGAGTGGCGGCCATTTTGCAGCCGATCCGTCATTGTCGCGACTCCTATTAAAACGAGTACGTGAACATACGCATAAATTCGAGACATCATAAAGAACTCCAGGCTTGAGCGGACATAGCGGGGATAACTGCGTACACCCACAGCCCACTGACCTCTAATATCGTGCCGATTCAAAGTCACAAACAATAAGAATATTTAATATCTTCAAATGATTGTAATAGCGAGACTCACCTCTCGTAAGCCAATGTCCTTCAGGTTCTTGACGGACTCGAGCGTTATCACCACCTGCGCCGTCAGCGTGATGTTCCGCTCCAGGATTAACGTGTTGTTGACCTGAGACCAACACTCCACGTATACTTTCAACGTTAACAATATTTATATGACATCTAATACGGCATTTCAAAGGCACATGGAAGAACAGCCTAATGTTACACTAACAATGAATTGAGAAATCGCTAATTAAAGATTGTAATAATCAGTAAACAGTGCTTTGGCGCTTCTACATTACCACTGCCACTGCAAAAATATGTACTTTTAATGTAGCAACACTTATTTTACACGATTGTGGGATAATTTTTGGTTAAACAATATTCTTGTGTCAGCCAAATTGTCTATGGTACGCCAGCCCTGTCCTAAAGATGAATAAAGAAGATTGAGCTGTGCTGTGCTCAACTAAGCTAAGTTTCTGGTGCTATGTTTTTTCAACAAACAACATTGCGCTGCGCGGTGTGCCGTGCGACTAGGTCAGCGAACAAGTGCGAGCGAGACAGACGGAATACTGTAAGCCAGCACGTATCGCGTGATCCTTGGTTATGTTTTAAACAAAGCACAGCCGTACGAAGCGCACCAAGCGGCAACTGGCAACGGCGGCTGGGCTTGCTTGTTACTTCATTATGTTAGAGGAGCGATAAAACATAGCACAGCACAATGTTGTTTATTCATAAAAATGTGTGTAACCTTTTCTCCTTGGAGCTGGTAGGCCGCGTCTCGGTACACCTGCGAGTCCATGGGCACGGCGATGGTGTCGTTGGCGTTGCGGTCGGGCGACCACGTCACCTCGTAGAACGAGCCCTCGGGCCGCTGGTGCTCCAGCACCCACGACACCGCACTCGAGATCACCTGAACGAGTTTCCCACACAAATATACTATCAAGAATAAAACGGTAAAGTGAAACGAAAACGCGTGCCAAATTGGGTGCGCAGTTGTGTACAAATTTCCAAAATCACACTCGATACGCACCGAGATTTCGACCACACGTAAGTATTTATTTTGGCACGCGTGAATTCTTAGTAATCGTGATGAACCCGGCAATATAACCCCCGGCACGTAAGTCGACCGGTGACCTTCAACTGCGCGCAGCGTCGTACGAGTGACCGGGACACAATACGATTGGAGAGCCAATCAGCGCTTACGAGGGATCCGCGAGAGCTAATCAGTGCTTACGAACGATCCCCACGCCCTCCCCGCGACCCCCTCACACCCCGAGATACCTCATTTTCAACTTCTGCGCATTGAAGGTCACTGCTCGACTTATTTGCCGTGACTTGTGCTCTATACATGTGGTTTTTCCATTCATAAGAAAGCTCAGAGCTATGCTCGGAGTTTATCTACGTGATCAAATCAGAAATGAAGATATTCGTAGAGGAACCAAAGTCACGAACACAGCTCAACAGGTTGCGAAATGTCAGGTGTGGCGATTTCGCACCGGGAAGCGCAGTGTTGGCAGATCCGCAATTCGGTGCACAGGCGGCGCAAGACCACGGTGTATAGAAGTCCCTATAAGTCCAGCAGTGGACTTTTACTGGATGACAGTGAAGGTATTTTAAACTGATTATTACTTCACAAATTGATCATATTGTGATCATTGATCATGAACATGCAGCAGAATATGTTGAGGATAAAGACCAGTTTAACATTTTGTATCATCATCATGATCAACCCATTACCGGCTCACTACAGAGCACGGGTCTCCTCTCAGAGTGAGAAGGGTTTTGGCCATAGTCTACCACGCTGGCCAAGCGGATTGGCAGACTTCACACACCTTTGAGAACGTTATGGAGAACTCTCAGGCATGCAGGTTTCCTCACGATGTTTTCCTTCACCGTTAAAGCAAGTGATATTTAAATACTTAAAACGCACATAACTCCGAAAAGTTAGAGGTGCGTGCCCAGGGATCGAACCCACGACCTCCGATTAGAAGTCGATTGTCCTAACCACTAGGCTATCACAGCTTTTGCTTTTGCACAACATTTTGTATACAAAAAGTCTATTTTATCGATCTACGGTTACTACCGTAAACGCTGAAACTAAGATAATGGTCAAAAGATAATACCAAGAGTAAACAAATAAACTGATAGACATACATTAGGGTCAATGTAGATGTAGTTCTCCCACTCGTTGAATGAAGCGTCTTGGAATATTTTAGCGCAGAATGATGTCAACCACACGCTCGATGAAGATTGATTCCTGTATAAGATACAATTCAGATTATTTTTTGTCCTAAGAGAAGTTAATAACGCACGGTATAGCAGGATTCTCCGTAACATCTTTTCCTCGAGCTACAAGAGCGAAGCTAGTAGCCAGCGCTGCAATTATTCTAGTGATTTTATACCAAATGAATTTTATTTTAAACATTTGTTTAATATTCAGAAATAGTGAGCGTCAGTAGCAGCTGTAGTGGAGCTAAAGGTGTGAAAGTCATTGGAGAACTTTATGAACAGGGAATAAGGTTCATAATCGCTTCCCCACCGCTTGTTCGTGAACCGTTCTTGTTCAGCGAATGTCGCAGAAAAGATCACGAATAAGCGACGGGGAAGCGATTATGAACCTTATTCCCTTGTCATAAGGTTTTCCGCAACAATCCAATGACTGTTTCATCCTATATCTTGTAGTTCCACCACTATCGAAGCAGCTGACGTTGGGATCTGTTAGGGGAAAACTATTATTATGATTTTCAGTCGGTATAAAATGACTTGCTCAACTATAGTGCTACCTCCCGTACTGTTAGAAGTTTACTGTAAATTTTTTTTAAATTATCGATTGATATTTATTTATTAAATTTAATTAGAACGGATAATTATTATGCATTTGCACTAATGAAATATAGCTATCCATAAATTAAAAAAAATACATAAAATAGGGAATATGTTACCAATCGCTGCGGAAGAGGCTGAAGGATCCGTCGGGCTTCATGTAGGACAGTTGCCGCTGGTAGAGGATGTTCATGTGGTAGAAGGCGCCGTGCTCCAGCGTGCGGTTGCGCTGGTTGATGAGCCGCATGTACAGCGTCAGGTACATGTTCGCCGCGAAGCTGAACATGTTCTGTTCCGCCGAATCCTGGAATACGAACATCAATCTATGAATTAATGAACCTATACTTTTATTAACAAATTTCCAAAAAAATGTATAGTTCGTTCGGTAACTTAGTGTCGGTACAGGCGCAGGTGCTCTTAATATTCTGCATTTATTTTTATTACTTTTTTTCTGTTTGTAATTTTTTTTTCTATTCTAACAGAATCTCCGAATAGTCTGCCAATCCCCACTTGGCCAGCGTGGTAGACTATGGTTAAAATCCTTCTCATTTTGAGAGAAGACCCGTGTTCATGAGAATATTATATTTTATGTTTATGGTTATATTGTAATAAAATACGAATATAAAAAAATATAAAAAGGAAAGAGAATTTTAATGAAAAAATATGAGTAGGTATAAAACGCCAAAACCCCTTGTGCCTGTACATGCGGCATGCTTTGAAGTCACGGCGGTGTCTTTGGCAAAACACCGCGCGGTGGAGGCGGCTAGACACAAAAGGCGACCGTAAGAAAACGAACAGACTATAAAGGGGTCGATGAATTGTGTCATTGTGTGTGTGACAAGGGGGTGGGAGGGGGTAAAAATAGCTGATGAAACATTGTGCAATCACTCAGCCTTACAGCCTTTTAACGTCCCACTGCTGGGCACAGGCCTCCTCTCTCATCGGAGAGAGGGATTTAGAGCTAAGATCCGCCACGCTGCTCCTATACGGGTTGGCGGGCTTTAACGACTATTGTCACATGATAGTAACAATAACCGGGCCCGACTGCTTAACGTGCTCTCCGAGGCACGGGGGTGAAACACCGCCAGCTTCGAACTGAGAATTTCTTGACAGAAAAACGCGATACCTAACAATTATTTGGCCGACCCGGGAATTGAACCTGGGACCTCGTGATCTACGTTCAAATGTGCTAACCACTAGACCAACGAGGCAGTGCAATTACTCACCATGGGCAAATCCAGAAGGCTTGTAGCGTTGACAGGCATGGTCGGGAATAGCGGTCCGACCACATCACCCACTATGGTTATTCTCGCTTTATTCGATCCGAACACGTAGTAGCGGTCGACCTCGTACGGTATGATGGGCGTCTCGGTCACGTTCACGTGCATGTACTGGAACACGTAGGCGCGGTTCGAGAGGTCCAGGAGGACGGACTGGTGACGGTATTGGGGTATCCCGTCAGCCTGAAAAATAGAATACAATCATCATCAGCATCATTGTTCACGCGTAAAACGAAACGCTACGTGGATCGCTATTGGTCCACGTATGCGCGCCAAAATAAACGTCATGTGAATACATACTATATGACCATATAAAAAGATTTTGGTCGTTAAACGCGACAATATACAATTTGTAACCGCTGCACATTATACGCAATATATACATGTAAAAAGCTGTGATAGCCTAGTGGTTAGGACGACCGACTTCTAATCGGAGGTCATGGGTTCGATCCCGGGCACGCACCTCTAACTTTTCGGAGTTATGTGCGTTTTAAGTATTTAAATATCACTTGCTTTAACGGTGAAGGAAAACATCGTGAGGAAACCTGCATGCCTGAGAGTTCTCCATAACGTTCTCAAAGGTGTGTGAAGTCTGCCAATCCGCTTGGCCAGCGTGGTAGACTATGACCAAAACCCTTCTCACTCTGAGAGGAGACCCGTGCTCTGTAGTGAGCCGCTAATGGGTTGATCATGATGATGATGATACATGTAAAAATTCGCAAATTAAACGATTTTGAAGAACGCAAGACTTATTTACTATCCACTAAAACTAAAGCGCCAACAACACTACAGAGCACGGGTCTCCTCTCAGAATAAGAAGGGTTCAGGATGTAGTCCACGCTGGCCGAACGTGGATTGGTAGACTTCACACGCCTTTACATTATGGAGAACAGGCGTGCAGGTTTTTTCGTGATGTTTTCCTTCAGGCCGATTTACACCAAACGAGCGAATGCTCATTCTATCCCCTCTCCGTCAAATTCTATTAGTGTAAACAGAGACAGAACATTCCTTCGTTGTTCTATCGTTGCTCGCATAGATTCTCCAAACGAGCGAATGCTCATTCTATCCCCTCTCCGTCAAATTCTATTAGTGTAAACAGAGACAGAACATTCCTTCGTTGTTCTATCGTTGCTCGCATAGATTCTCCAAACGAGCGAATGCTCATTCTATCCCCTCTCCGTCAAATTCTATTAGTGTAAACAGAGACAGAACATTCCTTCGTTGCTCGCATAGATTCTCCAAACGAGCGAATGCTCATTCTATCCCCTCTCCGTCAAATTCTATTAGTGTAAACAGAGACAGAACATTCCTTCGTTGTTCTATCGTTGCTCGCATAGATTCTATGGAATATTCTAAGAATGCTCGCTCGCTTGATCTAAACAGCGCTGGAGCGGGCGAACAGCAGCTTAGCGCGTTCTTACGTGTTCGGATGTGCTCGCTCCCCGGAGCGGTCTCTTCAAAGTGTTCTTGTGTTCTAGTTCGTGTTCTTATTCTTGCTCGTTGTTATTTTGGTGTAAACGCTGTCAACGAGCTTTCGTTTACACTAAAAGATCAAGAAAGAATGCTCTAGCTCTAGCTCTAGCTCTTTGTTCGTTTGGTGTAAACCCACCTTTCACCATTCCCACAAGTGATATTTAATTGCTTGAATTATAGCTTGTTTTTATTAGCGAGATATTGGAACCAACTTATAAACGTAAATGTGATGACAAGTTGGTTATGCAGTACGGAGGGGAGTATGCTACTTTGATGGTGTTTGTGGATGAGCCAATGTATTATGTGTGAGATGTTTTGCATCGTACATCAACCTTGACGTGCTTGGACAAATTCTTAAACATAGATGTGATGACAAATTGGTCATATAGTGAGGAGGGGAGTATTCTGCTTCGGATGGTGCTAGTGTGTGAGCTGAGCTAATAAGAAGGGTTAGTTATATTTGAGGAGATGTTTTGCTGACGGGTGGGTTGTGTGAGAGATGTTCTGCCCCGTACCTCGACCTCGATGTGCTTGGAGGCGCGGTGCTGGCCCTGCAGCGTGGAGGCGACGATGTCGACGCGGATGCGGCCGAGGCGCGCCGCCACCACGGGGATGTGCACGACGGCCGCGTCGCCCGCCAGGATGTACACGAAGAACTGGTGCTCGCCGAACGATGTGCGCGGGTTGTACGACCGGACCTGCCGACGGAATCACCTTACAGTATAAGCGAAAGTACCGATAGAAAAAAAAGTCCATCGGTAGCAGTAAAAAATTCACCGTTTAGATGTTATAACATTAGAATAAAATGCAATTTCAATTTGGCAAACTGAACAAGAAACATGCCACGTATAAGTTGTGTGAGAAATTTTTGAACATGATTGTTGGTCTTGCTGGGGCATAATAATAAATCAAAGCTTTCAAATTAATTAAAAAATATGTACCTATAATTACAACAGCAGCCACGACCATTCTGCTAAGAGTACACGATTCAAAAGAAGTATTGTGATGAATTGGTCATTATACTCACAATGCCGTTCTCCTCAACGTGAACGAACTTGTAGTCCGGCGAGGAGGCCAGCACGACCACGGCCTCGATGGCCTGCGGCTGGTAGTTGAACACGGCCACGCGCAGGCCCAGCTGCTCGCCCTGCCGGCACCGGTCCGGACCCTCCACTTTGATGAAGAACGGCAGGATTCCTACGTACTGTTGACAAAATATTATCTGTATTGACCATATTTTTGCAACAAATAAGCTGTTTTTCTTCTCATGATAATGACCTGTCAACGCTGGGACCGTCAGCACTGACCTGTCGACGCTGAGGCCGTCAGCACCGATTTGTCAACTCTAGGACCGTCAGCACCGATCTGTCAACTCTAGGACCGTCAGCACCGACCTGTCAACTCTGGAACCGTCAGCACCGACCTGTCAACTCTGGGACCGTCCGCACAGACCTGAGATGCTGGGACCGTCTACACCGACCTGTCAACTCTGGAACCGTCAGCACCAACCTGTGAGGCTGGGAACGTCTACACCGACCTGTCAACTCTGGAACCGTCAGCACCAACCTGTGATGCTGGGACCGTCTACACCGATCTGTAAACTCTGGGACCGTCAGCACCGACCTGTAATGCTGGGACCGTCTACACCGATCTGTCAACTCTGGGACCGTCAGCACCGACCTGTAATGCTGGGACCGTCTACACCGATCTGTCAACTCTGGGACCGTCAGCACCGACCTGTAATGCTGGGACCGTCTACACCGATCTGTCAACTCTGGGACCGTCAGCACCGACTTGTGCGGCCCGATGTTCGCGTCGTACTCACAGTGAGCGGCCTGGAGAGCATGCCGAGGCCGGCGCCGGGCGACATGGCCACGGCGGAGATGGTCCAGTGCGCGGGCGCGGCCGGCACGTCCAGCGTGAACACGTAGCGCCCGTGCGGCCCGATGTTCGCGTCGTACTCACAGTGAGCGGCCTGGAGAGCATGCCGAGGCCGGCGCCGGGCGACATGGCCACGGGGGAGATGGTCCAGTGCGCGGGCGCGGCCGGCACGTCCAGCGTGAACACGTAGCGCCCGTGCGGCCCGATGTTCGCGTCGTACTCACAGTGAGCGGCCTGGAGAGCATGCCGAGGCCGGCGCCGGGCGACATGGCCACGGCGGAGATGGTCCAGTGCGCGGGCGCGGCCGGCACGTCCAGCGTGAACACGTAGCGCCCGTGCGGCCCGATGTTCGCGTCGTACTCACAGTGAGCGGCCTGGAGAGCATGCCGAGGCCGGCGCCGGGCGACATGGCCACGGCGGAGATGGTCCAGTGCGCGGGCGCGGCCGGCACGTCCAGCGTGAACACGTAGCGCCCGTGCGGCCCGATGTTCGCGTCGTACTCACAGTGAGCGGCCTGGAGAGCATGCCGAGGCCGGCGCCGGGCGACATGGCCACGGCGGAGATGGTCCAGTGCGCGGGCGCGGCCGGCACGTCCAGCGTGAACACGTAGCGCCCGTGCGGCCCGATGTTCGCGTCGTACTCACAGTGAGCGGCCTGGAGAGCATGCCGAGGCCGGCGCCGGGCGACATGGCCACGGCGGAGATGGTCCAGTGCGCGGGCGCGGCCGGCACGTCCAGCGTGAACACGTAGCGCCCGTGCGGCCCGATGTTCGCGTCGTACTCACAGTGAGCGGCCTGGAGAGCATGCCGAGGCCGGCGCCGGGCGACATGGCCACGGCGGAGATGGTCCAGTGCGCGGGCGCGGCCGGCACGTCCAGCGTGAACACGTAGCGCCCGTGCGGCCCGATGTTCGCGTCGTACTCACAGTGAGCGGCCTGGAGAGCATGCCGAGGCCGGCGCCGGGCGACATGGCCACGGCGGAGATGGTCCAGTGCGCGGGCGCGGCCGGCACGTCCAGCGTGAACACGTAGCGCCCGTGCGGCCCGATGTTCGCGTCGTACTCACAGTGAGCGGCCTGGAGAGCATGCCGAGGCCGGCGCCGGGCGACATGGCCACGGCGGAGATGGTCCAGTGCGCGGGCGCGGCCGGCACGTCCAGCGTGAACACGTAGCGCCCGTGCGGCCCGATGTTCGCGTCGTACTCACAGTGAGCGGCCTGGAGAGCATGCCGAGGCCGGCGCCGGGCGACATGGCCACGGCGGAGATGGTCCAGTGCGCGGGCGCGGCCGGCACGTCCAGCGTGAACACGTAGCGCCCGTGCGGCCCGATGTTCGCGTCGTACTCACAGTGAGCGGCCTGGAGAGCATGCCGAGGCCGGCGCCGGGCGACATGGCCACGGCGGAGATGGTCCAGTGCGCGGGCGCGGCAGGCACGTCCAGCGTGAACACGTAGCGCCCGTGCGGCCCGATGTTCGCGTCGTACTCACAGTGAGCGGCCTGGAGAGCATGCCGAGGCCGGCGCCGGGCGACATGGCCACGGCGGAGATGGTCCAGTGCGCGGGCGCGGCCGGCACGTCCAGCGTGAACACGTAGCGCCCGTGCGGCCCGATGTTCACGTCGCGCCACATCCACACGTTCTCGTACTGCCGCTGGATGCGGTTGAAGCGGAACTTGCGGAAGTGCGCCAGCTCGAACGAGTCGTCGTGCTGGCCTGACCCGTGAACAAACTCATTTAAACGGGTTAAATTCATTTAGCATTAATTATTATTTATTTATTCATTTTGATTGGTGTAACACGGTCGTGTGCCGGTGTTGGACGGGGCACAGGGCACTCACAGTTGGTCTCGTCGGTGCGGTCGGAGCAGTCGGGCGCGCCGTCGCAGCGCTTGTCGGCCGGGTAGCACGCGCCGTCCAGGCACTCCGCGTACCCGAGCGTCGCGTTGCACATCGAGTAGCGCCGGTACACCGCCACGTCCGACAGCACTATCAGACCCGCGTATCTGCCATCATCATCATCATCATCATCATCAACTCATTACTGGCCCACTACAGGGCACGGGCAGTGGCGTGCACTTCATAAAAGCAGAAAAGCACTGCCTACCCGGAGAGAAACACTGCTTAGTATAGATAGACTGTTTACTATTCAAAGAAAAGAGAACGAGAAACTTATATTTAATACTTAGTGCAAACCCTGGCTTTAAACCCTCTGCCTGCCACTGGGCACGGGTCTCCTATCAGAATGAGGATTTAGGCCGTAGTCCACCACGCTGGCCGAGTGCGGATTGGTAGACTTCACGCGCCTTTGAGAACATTATGGAGAAAACTATCAGGCGTGCAGGTTTCCTCACCATTGAACAAGTGATATTTAATTGCTTAAAACGCACATAACTCCGAAAAGTTATAGATCGAATTCGGTCCCCCCAAAGGAAGGCCGAAGTCTTAACCAGTTGTCTACCACCGCAAGCTGACATACCAACGACAATCGTCGCAAATTTTTCAAAGAGAAGTTCGCAAATTGTTTGAAGTGAAAAAGCGTCATCATCATTATCATCGTCAACCATTAACGACCTACTGCAAGGCACGGGTCTCCTGTCAGAATGTTAGGTTCAGGCCGTAGTCCACCACGCTGGCCGCACTCGCCTTTGAGAATATAATGGAGAACTCTCAGGCGTGCAGATTTCCTCACGTTCAAAGTGATATAAAGTAGTCAGTTGTAAGCAAGTAGGTGGACTCACTCGAAGGTCCGGTTGGCGTCGATGCCGAAGCTCGGCGAGGGGAAGTAGACGAGCTCGTCCGCGTCGCCGAAGTGCGAGCGCCACGTGTACGAGAACGTGCCGTTCGTCGACTCGTCGAAGTGCGACATCTTCGATATCACCTGACAACATGTACCAAGCGATTACTAACTTTGTCATAATCATCATCGTCATTATCAACCCATTACCGGCCCCACTACAGGGCACAGGTCATCCCTCGTAATGAAAAGGGTTTAGGCCATAGTCCACCACGTGGACTATGGCTAAATGCGGTTTTTTTTGTTTGAAAGGTAAATTAGTCGGGAGTGTTCTTAGCTATGTTTGATGAAAATCGATTTAAGATGGCCGCCGCCATGTCGGATTACATATTTCTTCACAACTCCCTCAATATGGGTATCAAACGAAAGGACTTGACTAGTAGAATAGCACTATGTAAATCCAAGATGACGGCCATCACAAAATGGCGAATGTCGGGGTTTAAAATGTTTCCTCATACCTCATACCGTCGGAAATGGGGCTACTTTTGTCTGCCCGTCTTCACATGTGTAGAATTGTAAGCACTAAGCATATTATAAATAAGCATATTATACAATTGAAGATTATATAAATGATAAAAAAGCATGGATTTAATTTGTTCCAGCAATGCACGAGACAGCATTTCAATCATGTACATAAATTGTTGTATTGTTATTTTTAAAAAAAGAGCAACCGCCGAGTTTCTTACTGGTTCTTCTCGGTTGGAACGGCATTCCGAACCAGTGGTAGATTCAATTGACGATTCAAAAGTACTTGTAAAAGTTTATTTGAATAAAAAACTTTTCTATTCTATATAAACTTTAACACCCTTTTTTATATAGTATATAGTATATAGTTTTTTATATGGTATAGGTATAGAAAATATTTCATTTAAATTCTAAACCGTTGCACACACGTAATATACGGACGATCCCCGTTCGCGTTACACGGACGAGCCGAGTCCGCGTAACACGGACGAGTCAAGTTCGCGTAACACGGACGAGCCAAGTCCACGTAACACGGACGACCCCTATCCGCGTAACACGGACGAGCCAAGTTCGCGTAACAAGGACGAGACAAGTCCGCGTAACACAGACGATCCCCGTCCGCGACGCGTAACAAGAACGAGACAAGTCCGCGTAACACGGACGATCCCCGTCCGCGACGCACAACTCTGCACAGTTCGCACGAACCTTGGCGTAGGTGAGCTCGTTGCCGGCCTGCATGGTGTAGAAGGCGTGGTCGATGGCGGAGAGGCCGACGTACGCGCCGGGCTCGCCGTAGATCGCCACCTCCACGCGCTCGCCCGTGCGGTGCTTGCGGTTGTTCACGAACACCGTGAACTGACCAACAATACTACCATTAGTAAAATAAATAAATAAACATTTGATCAGCTTAGACTATAAAAGTAACAAAACGAATAACACATTAATAATAAAAAGAATTAAGATAAAAAAAATAGAAAAATTTAAACTCCCTCTCTAACTCTGTGCTAGAGATAGAGAGAGCACAATATAGGAGACTCACGTTGTTGGTGCTGATGCCGTTGACGGGGAAGGTGAGCGAGTCGGCGAGCACGTGCGCGCGGCGGCGGTGCGCCCACACCACCAACGTGGCCACGGGCGCCATCTCCGCCGACACCACCGCCGAGAACGTGCGCACGCCTTCCTGCGCGTGAGACAGAGACGACGTGAGAACCACGCCGCTAGTGCGAGCGAGATACAAGATTAAGGTGATCCTCTACCCAACTTCATCATTATCAAACCATTACCGGCCCTCTACAAGGCATGGGTCTCCTGAGATTAAGAAGGGTTTAAATTGTAGTTCACCACATTATTGGCCAAGTGCGAATTGGTGGATTTCATACACCTTTGAGAACATTATAGACAACTCTCAGGCATGCAGGTTGATTTTACAGATGTTGGTACTGATTCAGCAACGGCACCCAGACAAGACTCATCTATGATTTAAATCTATATGAAACTACAACATAATATAAGAACTCTGAGACCTCTTGTTAACACGCCGTGAAAACTACCGTCTACGGCGCGCAGTCTCCGGCGTTATGCATACAAAACGTGAGTTTTCACGGCGTGTTAACAAGTGGCCTGACTCAGTACAATAGGTTCTCGTAAGTTTCCTAGGAAACCTACATATATACTATACCACAAGATAGGACAATATCCAGATGTCATTGAAACTTTTCCATCGGGACCAAATGCCGTGGATTTCTAAATATTATTTAAAGAAATATATATTTTAAAGAAAGAGACGGTTTTGTCATGAAACACACAACTTATACAAACGCGACGTACCTGCATTATTTCCAGGCCGCTGGTTATTATGATGCCTTTGGACATGATGACGTAGTTGAACGACTCCATGTAGAAGTTGCTTTGCACGTGGAATACCACGTACTCGCCGACCTGACACACAAAACATTACTTAAGATAACTGTTAAATTAATGTATCATCAGTATAAGAAATGGTTTATGACAAGCATAATATATTAATGTTCCTCTGATTCGAGATGGAGATCCGCAGGTGGTGTTGCAGTCATGTAGACGTGTGGTGATGGAGTAAGGGGTCGGTGTGGGTGGTGTGGTTACCCTGGCGTCGGTGGTGGAGATGGAGATCCGCAGGTGGTGATGGTTACAGTCATGTAGACGTGTGGTGATGTGGTGATGGAGTAAGGGGTCGGTGTGGGTGGTGTGGTTACCCTGGCGTCGGTGGTGGAGATGGAGATCCGCAGGTGGTGATGGTTACAGTCATGTAGACGTGTGGTGATGTGGTGATGGAGTAAGGGGTCGGTGTGGGTGGTGTGGTTACCCTGGCGTCGGTGGTGGAGATGGAGATCCGCAGGTGGTGATGGTTAGTCATGTAGACGTGTGGTGATGTGGTGATGGAGTAAGGGGTCGGTGTGGGTGGTGTGGTTACCCTGGCGTCGGTGGTGGAGATGGAGATCCGCAGGTGGTGATGGTTACAGTCATGTAGACGTGTGGTGATGTGGTGATGGAGTAAGGGGTCGGTGTGGGTGGTGTGGTTACCCTGGCGTCGGTGGTGGAGGTGGAGATCCGCAGGTGGTGATGGTTAGTCATGTAGACGTGTGGTGATGTGGTGATGGAGTAAGGGGTCGGTGTGGGTGGTGTGGTTACCCTGGCGTCGGTGGTGGAGATGGAGATCCGCAGGTGGTGATGGTTACAGTCATGTAGACGTGTGGTGATGTGGTGATGGAGTAAGGGGTCGGTGTGGGTGGTGTGGTTACCCTGGCGTCGGTGGTGGAGATGGAGATCCGCAGGTGGTGATGGTTACAGTCATGTAGACGTGTGGTGATGTGGTGATGGAGTAAGGGGTCGGTGTGGGTGGTGTGGTTACCCTGGCGTCGGTGGTGGAGATGGAGATCCGCAGGTGGTGATGGTTAGTCATGTAGACGTGTGGTGATGTGGTGATGGAGTAAGGGGTCGGTGTGGGTGGTGTGGTTACCCTGGCGTCGGTGGTGGAGATGGAGATCCGCAGGTGGTGATGGTTACAGTCATGTAGACGTGTGGTGATGTGGTGATGGAGTAAGGGGTCGGTGTGGGTGGTGTGGTTACCCTGGCGTCGGTGGTGGAGGTGGAGATCCGCAGGTGGTGATGGTTAGTCATGTAGACGTGTGGTGATGTGGTGATGGAGTAAGGGGTCGGTGTGGGTGGTGTGGTTACCCTGGCGTCGGTGGTGGAGATGGAGATCCGCAGGTGGTGATGGTTACAGTCATGTAGACGTGTGGTGATGTGGTGATGGAGTAAGGGGTCGGTGTGGGTGGTGTGGTTACCCTGGCGTCGGTGGTGGAGGTGGAGATCCGCAGGTGGTGATGGTTAGTCATGTAGACGTGTGGTGATGTGGTGATGGAGTAAGGGGTCGGTGTGGGTGGTGTGGTTACCCTGGCGTCGGTGGTGGAGGTGGAGATCCGCAGGTGGTGATGGTTAGTCATGTAGACGTGTGGTGATGTGGTGATGGAGTAAGGGGTCGGTGTGGGTGGTGTGGTTACCCTGGCGTCGGTGATGGAGATGGAGATCCGCAGGTGGTGATGGTTACAGTCATGTAGACGTGTGGTGATGTGGTGATGGAGTAAGGGGTCGGTGTGGGTGGTGTGGTTACCCTGGCGTCGGTGGTGGAGGTGGAGACGCGCAGGTGGTGGTGGTTGGGGCTCTCGTGCGCCACGAGGTGCACGTCGGCGCCGGCGCGGCTGCCCATCGCGTCCCCGAGCGACGCCGACAGCCGCAGACCCGTTATACTGTTCAGCACCTCGCGGTAGTTCGGGTCGTTTTCTAACTCTGAAATACAAGTCCTTTGATGATCTACCTCGATAGAACTGGGCGATATTTCTGAATAAAATTTAAATACATTTATAACCAGTTTCACCACCTTCTGATAAGTGTCGGATAGCTTATTCACAACTTTTGGATTCTCTTGGACTTAAAGTAAGAAAATGACAAAACTTACATTTAGACTATCCAACACTTATCAGAAGGATTTAGGGAACTCTTTTCTAGGATTTTATTTGATATGATTACTTTCTATGACGATATCCGAGATAAACAGTAGCCTATCTTCTTCTCCAATGTCTAATCTATCTCTGTACCTTTCGTCAAAATCGGTTGAGCGGTTTAGGCGTGAAAGCGTAACAGAAGACAGAGTTACTTTCGCATGTATAAAGTATGAATTATGTAGGGTGGAAAGTACGACTTACTAAGAAGCTTGTAGAGGTCCAGCTTGAGATGCCACACGGCATCGTGTCCGGGCACGAGGCTGGGCCGCTGGGGCTCCAGCGCGCCCCCGCGGCCCTCCAGCTGCCCCGTCACGGTGAGCGCGACGCCGGCCGCCTGCCACGCGGGCAGGCGAGACCCGTCGTGGTACGACACCACCATCTGACGAACACAGAACCGTCTCGGTTAAACGGTAAGTTTACAACAATCAAAAGCTTAGAGCCTGTTTCACCACCTAATAATGAAGTGGTGACAATACTTATCAGAAGGCGGTGAAACAGGCCCTAAGCGTCGCAAATACTCAGTCATTTGTAAGGACCACGTTGTTACAGCGCCGAGTTTGAGACTCCCACGGCCACGGGCCCACGGTCATCGGACACGAATCATTTCATCAATGACGTGTCTCAGAAATTATGGATGGTATATTATATCTTTTGTTCATGTTAATTGTTTAAATAGGTACCTTTGAATGTTCGGTGTATCATTCAGGTTATTTTTTGTTAATATTGTACCTAAACGATGTATGTTGTAAATTATTTTATAGCATTATTTTGCAAGAATTTCCTAACAAAAACGTGTTACAATGAATTTTTTTTTAAATATTATAGATGTATGCGAATAAAGTAGGCCAATATATGATATTTATTACATTTTGATTTCCTAATCAGGATTTTAAGATATGAGAGTAGATAAAAAGTATAACGAGTCTCTGAAAAAACAAGTAACTCACATAAACATCAAACGGCATAGCGGGCTTGAACACCTGCAGCTCCCCGCCGAGGATGTGGACCGCCAGCGAGGAGTTGAAGATCCTGGCGATGCTGTACCCCTCGATGACCTCGTCGAGGAAGGGGTCGCCCACCGACGCCGTGATGATCACCTCCACGCCGTCCAGCGTGGGCACCAGCTGCGCCAGCTCCGACAGCGGGTACTTGAAGTCGTATGTGCCGTTGAACTGCAAACAGAATACAATAGACAAGTATAAATTAAAAAAAAACCCCGACATTTGCCGTTTTGTATTGGCGGCCATCTTGCATTTGCATAGTGCTATTCTACTAGTCAAGCCCTTTCAATTGATTCCCATATTGAGGGAGCTGTGAAAAAAAAAATGTAGTCCGCCATTTTGTGGCGGCGGCCATCCTGGACCGATTTTCATCAAACATAAGCTAAGAACACTCCCGACTAATTCACCTTTCAAACAAAAAAACTGCATTCAAATCGGTTCACCCGTTTGAGCACTACGGTGGACACACACGCACAGACACGTCAAACTTATAACACCCCATCGTTTTTGCGTCGGGGGTTAAAAAGTTTTTATAAAAAGTCAAAATTAATTTGCTATAATCTCCTGAGTGATGCTCTGGTGTCAGAGTGAAACAATCGTCAAGTTTATTTTGGTGGTGGATTTGTGTGGTGTTGTTGGTGGTGCTTGGGGTTCGCTTGGTTGCTTGTTTTTTCCTGCATATTTAACAGCAGAAGGACTGACATAGCACATGCTGCATGTTGTACCATACAAAGACTGTTTTGCAGCTTAGGGAACCGTGCAAGTTTCATCAAAATCGGTTCAGTAGTTTTCAAGATATGGACTAATGGATATGGGTTAAATGTGTGATGAAGTAGATTTAACTGTCAATCTTTTAGATTATCACTTATTAGTGTATGTCAATACTCACAAATCTCAGGTACGGCAACTGGTCGTAATATGGGTTATTGTAGTAGTTGTAGGTAGTTGATGTGCTGTACATGTTGTAGTTGATGTTGTTCTGGTTCTGCTGGTTCTGCTGGTTCTGTTGGTTCTGCTGGTTGGCGAACTCAATCGGGTCTGGCTTTGGCATCCAGAACGGGTATTTTTCATCCTGGATGTACGAATGATAAAAGATTACGGTAATGGCTCAACACTTTGAAAGACTCCATGTAATAGGGTACTTTCGTTAGTGAAAAATAAATTATGAAATTTGATAAAAATAAAAATTTATGTAGAAATATACTTAAATATTCTGATTTTGAGTCATAAAAGCACGTGATTATTTTATTAAATTAAAATTAAAAGTCGTAATTTCCCATCTGTATATCACGTGACCTAAAACACGAGCCGCCTTGTTGTGACGTCATAATGATAGAAAATACTAATATTAATCTGTGGTCATATAAGCAAAAACTAATATTAATCTGTGGTCATATAAGAAAGATAGAACCTATGGAATCTAAACTCCAAACAAAAAAGGACTGTTGATATTTTTTAATATATTATATAAATAAATATTTTCGATATATCTATATTTTTAAATATATCGATATCGGAGTTCGATATACCGAAAAAAATATCGATATTTCGTTATATCGGCTTTATTTAAAAAATCGTAAGTCACTTCAAAAATGATTACACAGTTATATTATAGTCCAGTATCTTTATTAAACAAATTAAATCAGAATATTTATATAAATTTTTATTTTTATCAAATTTCTTAATTTATTTTTCACTAGCGAATGTACCTATTTTTTACCACAGAGGTATCATCATCATCATCATGATCAACCCATTACCGGCTCACTACAGAGCACGGATCTCCTCTCAGAGTGAGAAGGCCTTGGCCATAGTCTACCACGCTGGCCAAGCGGATTGGTAGACTTCACACACCTTTGAGAACGTTATGGAGAACTCTCAGGCATGCAGGTTTCCTCACAATGTTTTCCTTCACCGTTAAAGCAAGTGATATTTAAATTCTTAAAACGCACATAACTCCGAAAAGTTAGAGGTGCGTGCCCGGGATCGAACCCACGACCTCCGATTAGAAGTCGGTCGTCCTAACCATTAGGCTATCACAGCTTTATCACAGCTTTTTGTATCTACATTTCGATATCAAACTATCGATATATCGTCCAAAAAATATTAGTAATAAAGAAAAAGTAGCCCAGGTGAATGACTTTATCTTCACTACAATATTTAAGGCGCAAACTCCAGTGTTTTATAGAATACATTTATAACCTTTTTGTATATCATTGTTACGTCATGAAATGGCTGACTTATTGGCTGACAGCGTTTTCGCGGGATTAAAAAAAGTTTAAAATTTAATTTAATTTTATGGCATGAACGCGTGTTTATTTTGCCGAAATATATTTTTTGTGGCTTTTTATTAACAAAAACAACATTTTGAAGTGCTTTTTCAAACACAGTAGAATACCCTATTGTGGATGGCACGCTCGACACACAACACCACGCAGATTATTTATCAACTGTTCCTACTTCTGCAAATGTGGTACCAAATAAATGCTTTTTCTTTCCTTCTTTCTTTTCTTTCTTTAAACGGCAGGCCATATAGTAGTACCACAAACAAATAGATAAAAATTTCACCAAAAAGATAAAAATGTCATTAGAAAAAAGGCAGTATTATATTTAATTTAGTATTTTTGTTAAATTTTAATCTTTTATTTTGTGTTATTGTTTAGTATATTTAGTTCATTTGTTTATAAGTTTGTAATATTCCTAGTGTAATGTAATGGCCCAGGGAGATGAATTGGTTATCTGTAATGTCTTCTTGGGTATTCCTTACAGTAAATAAATAAATAAGTAAAAATAAATTAGAATAGAGTGATAAACACATTACCACTCGTTTGCGTCTTGCAGTCGGGTAAAGTAAGTGAACTCACGAAGTTGAACATCCTGGTGTAGACCTTCTGCGGGTCGTACCACCAGTCGGGCTGGTCGAGCTGGTTGGGCTGGCCGGGCCGGTAGTTGGTGGGCCGCCCGTACTCGTCCACTTCGCCCGTGTACTCGTGCGCCGGGTGCCCCGACTCGTTGTACAGGTACGGGTTGTAGTTTGGACGAACTGTGGACAATGTGTATGTGGAGCTATGTTCCAAATTCCAAAGTGTTATAATCTAATATTCATTAAAGTTGACACCGTCTGATCTTAAATATGCCTATCTCCTATCCCGTGAGAAAATCGAAAAATGCGAGCTTATTTCTTGTCTACATTGAGGGAACCACTGTGCAAAATTTCACCTTTATAGATCCAAGGATTGGCGCTGGGCGTTAATGAGTCAGTCAGTGACTGTATCGGTACTTTTCTGTAACTTACCTATACACGGAGTGCCCATACGGTTGGTCAATCACCAATCGGCAACCTTGTGAATGGTATATAAATACCTCTAGTGTACTGGTCGGTGAGCACGGAGCCGTAGGGGCCGCGGTTGTTGAACTGCCCCTGCTGGTAGTGGCGCGGCCGGTACTGCGGGATGGGGCGCAGCGTGGCGCGCAGCGTGAGGTTGCCGCGCACCGGCGCGCCCGACGTGTAGTTCGCCATGATACGCCCGTGAATGTACTGCTCCGTGTTGAAGAAGAACGCCGGCATCGTCACGTTCACCTGTGGAACTCGACCTTTATGATGTTCTCCGATCGGTGACCGTTTAAGTTCGCTCTATGTTATATTCACAAGACATCTGCCTCCCTTTCACGGGGAGTTTAATCCCCGGCGTGCACCTTAACTTTTCGAAGTTATGTGCATTTTAAGCAATTAAATATCACTTGCTACGGTGAGGGAAAACATTGTAAGGAAACCTGACAGTCCCTTCTCTTTCTAAGAGAAGACCCGTGCCCTGTAGTGGGCCGGTAATAAGCTGATAACTTTAAAACGGCTGAACCGATTTTGATAGAACATGTATAAGGACCATCCCTAGACGACCTACTTCCAAAAAAAACCGCATTCAAATCGGTTCACCCGTTTAAAAGCTACGGGGGGGACAGATACACATAGGGGTCAAACTCCCCCTCTTTTTGCGTCGGGGGTTAAAAAAACTAGACGCACCTCGAATCTGGTCTGGTAGTACTCCTCGACGAGGAAGTGCGCCTCCTCCACCTGCCCGAGCGCCTCCACGCGCACGAGCCACTCGCCGAACAGCGGCTGGTCCGACAGCGGGTACTGCAGGCTCACCGTGCCGAAGTTGCTCTGCATGTCATAAAGTATAACATAATGCCTGCTCCTCGCCCTCGTCATGAGCATCGTGCAAGCATCCACACGATCGTCCGTGATCGCGCGAATTCCCTTTGATGCGTGCCCCGAAACCGACAAATCGCCGATCGCCACGATCGGTGACGATTGTGACGGCGGTGATCGGTGATTACAGGCGATAAGCCCTCAACACGACCGTGCACGCGTGTAATCGTAAGTCTACACTCTCCGACTGTGAAGGGTAAGCTTTAGAGCAGGGGTTCCCAAACTTTTTTTGCTCATAGACCACTTTCAAAATTTAGCTAGTTCCGACTTCTGATGGACCCCTTGTAGCTACATTTCTACCATATTCCCAATACTCGAAAAAAAATGAGAATATTATATCTTACTATGGAAATTTGCATTGCGGCTGAGTTCCAACCACGAAATTCGTTTTCGAAAAAAGTGAGCATTGATTGGTTAATTGATAATGCTGTGAGTGGACGTCAAAAAGTAAAGTTCTGTAAAGTTAAGTAACTACTGAATATGGAATATGCAAGTTTTTACAAGTAACAGTCGCCGAGCTTCTTAAAATATTATCTGCCGACATTGTTAGATGAAGTCAAGCCAACATTTTATGTCTTCATTATCGAAAGCAGGTAAATTTTCGTGGCCCCCGCTTACAACTTGTGAACCCCCATTTTTTTGTCACGCCAACGTAGACCCCCGTCGAGTCTCCCGTGGACCCTTGGGGGTCCACCTGGACCACTTTGGGAACTACTGCTTTAGAGTATGACTGGTTTCACAGCTGTACGGAAGAACCGTACAAGGTATCGTCTCAGCAGCGCGCTGAAGCAGTGGAAGCACAAAATTCAAAATTCATTTATTCAAAGTAGGTACACTGTACACTTTTTGAATGTCAATATAAAAAGTACATGAAAGTGAGGTTACAGTGATAATTACTACGAAAACTTAAAATTAAAACTACGAGGGTGCCAAACGAGCCCTGGTCTGAGAAGAGCCCACAACAAACTCAGCTGGGTTATTATTTTTTTTTTTATATTATCACTGTTTAGGACAGCGCGGCTATTGGCGGCATAATACGAACAAATTAGGGAGCTCGCGCGGCCTAACCGGTCGGCATATAATCCGACCGGCTAGAGTGAATTACGAAACTATTGTCGGGATAACGTCTGTTAAAATGGTGTGTTCTCTAATATAAACTATTGATATACAGTCCATAGTGATTTTAATTCAGCGCCCAGATACCCAAAATAAACTTAAGGACACTTGGCGCCAACAAATGGTCCTTCTTCACCTTTGATGAACCAACGATTCGTTCGTGAAGAGAACAATACCTGGATGCAGAAGTTTCGCAACGTCATCGCCGTACATCATCACCACAATTCCTGGATTTTTTTATGGTTTTCGGAGTGAATAGTGCTGAGTTATAGTTCTGAATACAGCATAAATTCTCGGCCATAAATCTTATAATTACCAAAGGATAGTGGATTAATAATTATAATGATATATATGTACCGGTTTCAAGACGTCGACAAAGAAGTTTAAAAACGCAATATTCATCAAGAATTTATCAACGGACAGTGAAGATATTTGTGTTGTGCTCAGATTTGATTCTCCGGTGTGAACATTGCTGAATCATTGTAATGAATTGCTGACATACTCGGTCTTCAAAACAAAGCCAACCAAAAAGGAATTGTCAAGAGGATAGCACAGAATCGTGAGATCGTTCCATTATTATCCTTCTTATTCATCCTTATCATCCTTCATTGCCATTATTTTCATTTACTTATACCATTTCATAATAATAAGTAAAAAGAATTCATATCATTTATTGCGTCATCTAACATTTTTCGTATCATTAGTATACATTAAAGTGATTCATCTTCATAATTCATAAGTAAATCACGCATAATAATTCATTAAAAGTAACAACAAGTCATTATTTTTCATCATATTGTAAAATATTTATAGACTATTGCATGAATTTTATTTGTTCAAAGGTGGGTAGTGTGAGAACATTTTCGTCACCGAGCCCAACTAAGCAAAAATCAACGCCTTACAAAATTTATTAGCAATTCTAAATTTCAACGTCAGAATCAATTTTTCGTAAGTAACTTAACGCAACATTGCTATTTTGATTCGTACAGGCGTCGAATTTTTTTTCATGCTTTGATTAGAATTTTTTTTAATTCAAAATGAGTGAAGAAAAACAATTGAAACAATTAATTAAAAAGCGAGCTACTGTTAAAGGGAAGCTTACCAACTTCGGTACCTATTTAAAAGCTCTTAAAAATAGTGAGGAAAAAGATCCTATTCAAATTCAAATCGAGCTTCAATTGCGGTTGGAAAAGGTAGAAGCTTTATACGATGAATTCGACAATTTTCAGACCGAGATAGAGGAGATATCTAACGGTGTCGAAGAAGAAAGCAAAGAGCGCCAAACATTTGAGATGCTGTACTATTCGCTCGTGTCTTCTGGTCGTTCTTTGATCGCGAGCCATCGTAAGCTATCAATCCCTTCGCACGACACTATGGTTGCAACAGACTGCGACGAGTCTACAGATTCAAACAAACGTAAGGTTGTTAAGCTACCTAAAATAGATTTGCCACATTTTAATGGCGACTATCAACACTGGCTCGGTTTTAGGGATACATTCAATTCGTTAATTCATTCTGACGACAGCATTGACCCTATTAGTAAGTTTCATTATTTGCGTGCTTCACTTAAAGGAAATGCTGCATCAACAATTTCAGGGTTGGATTTTTGTGCAGATAATTATCAATCAGCATGGAAAATTTTATGCGATCGCTATGACAATAAGCGGCTTCTTGAAAATCATCATTTAAATTCGCTTTTAAAGATAGATTCTCTGCAAAAAGAGTCAAGCGCAGATTTACGTAATTTAGTAGATGCAATTAATAAAAATCTTAGAGCTTTAGCCAATTTAGGTCATTCAGTTCAATATTGGGACATTTTAATTATTCATATAATGTCATGTAAATTGGATAGTGTTACCAACAGAGAATGGGAGACTCATAGAAACAAATTAAAGGATTCTCCGACTTTAGATAATTTTTTAAAGTTTATTTCTAATAGAGCTAATGTTTTGGAGACGCTTGATACTACCAAACAAGATTCTAATAAACATGATACTACGAAACAGGTAGTGAATAATAAATCTAAAAGTCTTGTTGTTTCTATGAGTAAAACCAAATCAAATTCATGTCCATTATGTAATCAAGAGCATTATCTATATAAGTGCGAATCCTTTAGATCACTGCCAGTAGAGAGTAGAATTCAGAAAGCTCTGGAATTAAAGGTTTGCATGAAATGCCTTCGATTTGGTCATTCCAAAAATAAATGCAGGTTACCTAACTGCAAATACTGTTCTAAAAAACACAGTACATTATTACATTCTGAATCATTTAATTCTCCTGCTACTGCTGAAAATGTAGCTTTATCAGCCAGTAAATCGCATGACACCTCGTTTACTACTTCATCTGTTTTACTGTCCACAGCCTTGGTTAAGGTACTTGATAGCAACGGGCAGCCTCATGCTGCCAGAATCTTGCTTGACAATGGGAGTACAACTAATTTTATAACGAAGGATTTCTGCAAAAAGCTGAACCTCAATATAGTCTCATATAGAAATAAAGTAACTGGCATAAATAATCAAGCTCTCAGTAGTACAGAGTCTTGCTCAATTATATTTGAGTCTTACATTAGTGGTTTGCGGAAAGGTATTGACTGCATTGTTCTGCCAGTCATTACCTCACCACAACCATCAACATACATTAATCTTCAAGATTTACAAATACCCTCAGGAATTTGTTTAGCAGATCCGTCATTTCACATCCCATCCACGATAGATATTTTGGTAGGAGCTGAAATATTTTGGAGTGTGATCGGCACTAATCGCATTTGCCTAGGTAAAAATAAACCTACGCTTTTTGAAACACAGTTAGGATGGCTTGTTTCTGGTACGGTGCAAACAAATAGCAAGAAAGATAATATATGCATGTTAAGTAGTAACTTAGATTTTGATTTGTCGCGTTTTTGGGAATTGGATTCTGTCTCTCCTAAGCATCATTTAACTCCAGAAGAACGGGCGTGTGAGGAACATTTCATAAAAACCACCAAACGCAAGCCTGATGGACGATTTATTGTCTCCTTGCCTCTGAAGGAATCTCCCGAAGTTTTAGGAGATTCGTACCAAATGGCTAAGAGCAGGTTTTTGTCTCTGGAGCGCAAATTGGGTAGAGATTCTAACATGAAACAACTTTATGTAGAATTCATGAAAGAATATTCAACTCTCGGTCACATGACAGAACAAAAATTTCTTAACAATAAAGCTTGTTATTTGCCTCATCATGGTGTCCTAAAAGAATCCCGCACAACAACAAAATTACGTGTTGTTTTCGATGCATCTGCAGTTACGACGTCTGGAAAGTCATTAAATGACATTCTAAGAGTAGGACCAACAGTACAAGACGACTTACTGTCTATACTGCTGCGTTTTAGACAACATAAGTATGTCGTCACTGCGGATATAGAGAAGATGTACCGCCAAACGGAAATATTCCAAGAGCAACGTACACATCAACAAATTCTGTGGAGATTCGATCCCTCTCATCCTCTTAAAAGTTACCAGCTTAATACTGTCACTTATGGCACAGCTTCAGCGCCTTATTTAGCCACAAGATGTCTTCTTCAATTAAGCCATGAAGCTAAAGATCCAGATGTTAAACGTGCGATTTGCCACGATTTTTATGTTGACGATTTTTTGTCTGGACATACAACCATAGAGGAAACTATATCTTTATGTCGTGGAGTAGTGAGTGCTTTATCTTCCGCTCAATTAAATTTACGCAAGTGGTATTCTAACCATCAAGACATTCTGCAAGCAATTTCTGGCGAAGCAAAGATATCGGGTTCAGTAGATCTTAGCAGTGACAATCTTTCTAAAACATTAGGTTTAAATTGGAAATGTTCTGCAGATACCCTATTGTTTTCCATTGACATTCCTTCAAATGTCACTGTCAATAAACGACATATTTTATCAATAATTGCCCAAGTTTTTGATCCGTTGGGTCTGGTTTCACCTTGTATCGTGGAAGCACAAATCATAATGCAGCAATTGTGGATAAACAAATGTGGTTGGGATGACTCAGTTCCTGAGCATATAAGACAAGCTTGGTCTGAGTTTGCCAGTTCATTGCCACAGTTGAACACAATTCATATTCCCAGATGCGTTACGTCAAATTCACCCACTGATATACAGCTTCATATATTTACAGACGCTTCGGAGAAGGCTTACGGCGCATGCATTTATGTAAGATGTTTAGACAGGGATGGTACAATAACAACTCATCTGTTAACATCTAAAAGTAAGGTAGCTCCTTTAAAAACTATTTCAATACCCCGACTGGAGCTTTCAGGCGCACTTCTTGGAACCAGGTTAGGTATGAAGGTATTGAATTCCTTAACACTTCGATTTAGTAAGTGCATTTTATGGTCTGACTCTACCATTGTCTTGGGCTGGCTGGGCTCTTCTCCAACTCACTTGAAGCCCTTTGTTCGGCATAGAGTGTCAGAAATACAGGAAAGTTTTGCGCATCACGAATGGCGCTATGTTCCTTCCAAAGAAAACCCGGCAGATCTCGCTTCTCGAGGTTTAAAGGCTGACGCCCTTGGTAAATCGTCGTTGTGGTGGTCAGGTCCGTCATTTTTAAAACGTGATCAAACTAATTGGCCAGAAAAACCTAAGCAGGAAATGCAAGTTTCTGACCTTCCAGAAACTCTTTTCAAGTGTTTACACACTGTTGAAGAAACAATTAATGTATTTTCCAAATTAATCAGTGATTGTTCTTCACTCTCAAAATTACAACGCGTTACTGCATTCGTTTTTAGATTCATTAAAAACTGTCGCAATAAATCCAAAAGGGTTATCGGTAATATAACAACAACTGAACTTATTGATGCAAATAATTTTCTTTTAAAAATTGCACAAGAAGAATCTTTTGCCGAAGAACGACAATTAATTGTATCGAACAAAAAATTGCCCCATAAGAATAGACTTCTTTCTTTATCACCGTTCATCGATGAATATGGACTCATTCGTGTAGGTGGTAGATTAGCAAATACCAATTATGACTATAATACAAAACACCCAGTTTTGTTAAGTGGCAAGCATCCATTGTGCAGGTTAATCTTTAAGAATTTTCACTTAAAGTACTTGCATGCAGGTCCTCAACTCCTTCTAGCTACAGTTAGACACAAATATTGGCCTTTAGGAGGTACAAATTTAGCTAAATTCACTGTACGCTCGTGTGTTAAATGTTGCAGATTTAAGGGTAAAACAGTTCAACCCATAATGGGTAATTTACCGGAACAGCGAGCTCAATTGGAATTTCCTTTTCTCAGCACAGGTGTAGACTATGCCGGGCCAGTGATGATAGCAAATCATAAGGGTAGAGGATGCAAACATATCAAATCTTACATTTGTGTGTTTATCTGTTTAGCAACCAAAGCTTTACATCTAGAGCTGGTTTCAGACATGACGAAAGAAGCTTTTATTGCGGCTTTAAATAGATTTACAGCCCGAAAAGGGAAGCCAAAAACCATTTTTTCGGACAATGGAACTACCTTCATCGGTACATTCAACGAGCTTTCTAATGTCCTTAGCCAGCTCTCACCAGCAGACACGATCGAAGAGGGTATTAATTTTTCCTTCATTCCAGCGTATAGCCCACATTTTGGGGGTATATGGGAGTCTGCGGTAAAATCTGTTAAACATCATCTAAGACGAGTTCTCGGTTTAACTTATTTGGACTATGAAGAAATGAATACTTTGTTAATACAAATAGAAGCAATTTAAACTCCCGTCCAATTACTCCATTATCCGATGATCCTTCTGATCTTTGTCCACATACTCCAGCCCACTTTCTTATTGGGAGATCTCTGCTTTTTGCACCACAAGCTCAAATCTCATGCAGCAGAATTTCATCTCTTGCAAGATTTCATCGCATTGAGTTGTTAAAGCAACACTTCTGGAGTCGATTTTCCAGTGAATATGTTACATTGCTGCAGCAAAAGACCAAGTGGCTACAGTCACAAGAGCATCTCAAAGAAGGAACTCTTGTAGTCATTAAGGACAAGGCAAGCCCTCCGTTAATGTGGCTACTGGGAAGAATTGTGCGCGTGTTACCAGGCGGAGATGGTGTGAGCAGAGTAGCGGACATTAAGACGAAGAAAGGGGTTATACGAAGAGCTTTCAACAACATTTGCCCCTTGCCTGTCAGTTGAAGACACTTCAACGCGGGCAGTATGTTTAGGACAGCGCGGCTATTGGCGGCATAATACGAACAAATTAGGGAGCTCGCGCGGCCTAACCGGTCGGCATATAATCCGACCGGCTAGAGTGAATTACGAAACTATTGTCGGGATAACGTCTGTTAAAATGGTGTGTTCTCTAATATAAACTATTGATATACAGTCCATAGTGATTTTAATTCAGCGCCCAGATACCCAAAATAAACTTAAGGACACTTGGCGCCAACAATCACTGTTGGCTTTTAGAGCAATATGTGTCCATGGTTTTTTGTCATTAAAAAAATCTTTTACGCACGCTACTATTTATCAGGCGACCTCTATTGTTAATGTTTTCACTGGTCAACCCGAATATTTAATACTAGCGGTTCACCCCGGCTTCGCCCGTGGTACATAATAAATAGCCTATAGCACTCAAGGATTACGTACATATCCAACGGTGAAAGAATTTTTTAAATCGGTCCAGTAGTTTCCGAGATTAGCGCGTTCAAACAAACAAACTCTTCCGCTTTATTATATTACTAGCGGTCCACCCCGGCTTCGCCCGTGGTACATAATATATATCCTATAGCACTCAAGGATCACGTACATATCCAACGGTGAAAGAATTTTTGAAATCGGTCCAGTAGTTTCCGAGATTAGCGCGTTCAAACAAACAAACTCTTCCGCTTTATTATATTAGTAGAAGTAGAAGTAGATAGTAGAAGTAGAAGTAGATAAGTAATAAGTATAAGTATAGATGAACCATATAACGGTAGACATATTCATTGCGGTATCCTTTTCACCAATGGTAGTATGAAATCAAAACTTCTATGGTGTAACACAAAACAATTAGGACATCACTGCTGTGACACAATGGAACCTGCTTTCGAGTTGCGTTTTACAGCTTTATTGTTCGCGGTCTATGCTCAGTTATCACTGACATCAGATCATTTACATTGAACTTTTATCATCACCATTGTCTTTTAGGTGTTGTAGAGACCCGACAATATTGCATTGACAAAATATGTAAGTTAGATATTAAAATAGAAGTAGGGCCTTTTTAAATTAAAAATGAAGGAATTAAAGCTACTTAGGACTTTGATTAAAGATGAGACAATTATGACTAAAAGTAGAAATAAAGATGAGGGAATTAAGGCTACGACTTTGCTTAAAGAAGAGGGAATTAAAGCTAGGAGATAGGATTAAAACTAGGACTTTAATTGAAGATGAGGGAATTAATCTTTAATCTTTCTTTGATTAAAAATAAGGGAATTAAGGCTACAACCTCAAGATGAGAGAATTAAGACTAGGGCTTCAATTAAAGATGAGGGAATTAAGGCTAGGACTTTGATTAAAGATGAGGGAATTAAGATTAGGACTTTAATTAAAGTTAAGGAAATAAAGACTAGGATAAACTTCAATTACAGATGAGGGTATTAAGACTAGGACCTCAATCAAAGATGACGGAATTAAGGCTAGCCTAGTACGTCGGAAGTGACGCGCGTAAAAAGAGCTATGAACGACAGAAGTGTGACAGGATGTGTCTGGTTAAAGGTAGGTACTTCTACAGCGTAAATTTTCAAATCTAGTAATTGAACAGTACAGAGGGTTCCACTTCTCACCTGTCTCGAAAGCCACCGCTTCATGATACGTCTGTTCGGATCGAGAATGAACACGTCGATGGACCGTCCGAAGGCCTTCAACTCCGTGTTTATTGGAATCACACGGAACTTTACTGCAAAAGAGAAATGTAATTAAAGCTGGGTCTCCTACGAAAGACGCTTGCATACGATCGACAAACAATCATTGTAATAAAGCCCCTTGAATAAAATCATGTATGGCGTACGTATGCACATGGAGTGGACTATTTAAAAATTCCTCGTTTATCTAGCTTATTCGTCTACCTAGCTTACTCGTCTATGGATCGAGAGGTTCTGGGTTTGAGTCGAGTCGGACCAATAAAAATTATAGGACTTTTCTCAAGAAATCCTCAGTAGCAAACCGGCAATGATCGCGAGATTTACGCCTGTCGCAAACCTGTCGCGAGATACGTAATCACCCCGCGGAATTGAGAAGATGGCGGAGTACGTATTCAGCCGTTGGTCTGGCGCCTGATATCTCTCTCTTCATGTCGATTGCCGTCCAATCGGACTACTAGAGTGAGGGAACAGAGACTGCACCTCTGTTCGTGCACTATAATAAGTCATGTGGCCAAAGTTTTTATGAAGAGGATAATTTCTACTAAACAAATTCACGTTTATTTGTTACATAGAAGTTGCTGAAGTATTCATAAAACCTACGTGTAGAAGAGGCATAATATAGGTATATTATAGGTATACCTACATAATATTACATCTTGCTGATGATTTTAGTTTTGCATGATGGAACAATTAATACAGACATGATCGCCAAGCGGTTGATAATGGGCGATAAAAAAGTTCACTTCCGGTTATTCAAAAAAACGTCAAAACATATTATTATGAGCTATAAACATTGTAATAATCATAGTTTAAGCTCACAAAAAAATACCTATCGAGTGGTACAAATATAACTATAACTATTAACCGACACGAAAGCAGTCGTGAATTTGTATATAGCGCATCGAAAATAACCTGGCACTTAACCGTCGCTATTCAAAGCGTCCGGTCAAGAACGACCTATTTGTGTCTATGAACGGAAATGGGACATCAGTTAAACTAGTCCTCTAGAGTCTAGATGGCTAGAGACTTACTACAGTCGAACCGAATAGTCGGTTTTGTAGGAAATAAGTTAGTTTGTAAGTTCATATTTGTAAAAAAAATAAAAAAATAAAAAAAATAAAAAAATAGCTTTAACTGTGCTTTGCAGGAACCTGTGGGGCTATTCTCTAACTTAGTTACCAAAAAAAAATGGTTGCCAACAAATTAGTTCGATATACATTGCTGCTTTACTGTGTGAGACATATAAACAGTGATTTAATTTCACACATTAAATCAGCAATGTGTATCGAACGAATTCGTTGGCAACCATTTTCAGTTGGTAACTAAGAGAATAGCCCCACTGGTAACATAATACGTCATTATTACCGCATTTATGAGAATTACAGTCTATTTATTTTATGTGACCCTATTAATTGAACATGCTGCGTTCTTGCTATTCTTGGAGGCTTCAGACGTCGCTAGTTACCACCCTACCGGTAAAGCCGTGCCGCTAAGCGATTTAGCATTCCGATACCATGTCACGCAGACACCGATCAGCGATTTTATAAACTGCCATAACTCTTCTAAGTTACCGCTTCTGTCCGACTGCATCGTCACTTACCATCAGGTGAGATCGCAGTCAAGGGCTAACTTGTACATGAATTTAAAACAATTATATTCTATCAGAAGACTTACATATTTTAGGTGTATTGTGTGGGATGATGAAATAGTCTACTTTTTCAATTTTAGCAGACTAGTAAAACATACTCTAAACTGTGTAAACTGCCTCGTTGATCTAATGTTTAGCATATTCGGCTGCAGATCACGAGGCCTCGGGTTTGATTCACAGGTACGGCAAACAATTGTTAGGTATTAGGTTTTTCTGTCAAGAAATTCTCAGTTGGAAGCTGACGGTGTTTCACCCCCGTGCCCCGGAGAGCATGTTAAGCAGTCGGGCCCGGTTATTGTTACTATCATGTGACAATAGTCGTTAAAGCCTGCCAACCCATATAGGAGCAGCGTGGTGGTTCTAAGCTCTAAATCCCTCTCTTCTGTGAGAGAGGAGGCCTGTGCCCAGTTAAAAGGCTCTAGTGGTGGGGGGTGGTGGTGGTGAGTAAAATGTAGTTTCTCTGGATGTAATATTTTTGGACTTTTAACAGGCACTGGCGTATTCACCGTAGTAGAAAATGGAGGGTAGTCATATTTGCGGTATACCGCTTTCATCGTAGTGTATGCACTAATTGAAGTATTAATGTGAAACGCAAATTACCAGTCTGACTCTGCATGTAGACAGGCTTGTCCATCTGTATGAAGATAGTCATGAACCGCTTGGAGAACGTCAGCTGCGTCTCGTTGACGAACGCCCGGCCGCCGAACGGGTCGTCCAGGAACAGGCCCTCCACGCGCAGCTTGTAGTCGCCCGGCACTGATGTTGCTGGTACCTGGCAAAATTGTTATGTTTTATATATCTAGAAGTTCTGCATTATCATCCCAACAAAACCCCAACCATTATATTATTGTGATCAATGGAAATGGGTCATTTGAGCCTTGGGGAATATGATGCAGAGACCTCACCTTGATCTACAAACAAACAAATGTTGGTCTAATAACGAGGCTCTGGGGATTAAATGGCAGAATAATTAATAGACTAAAGAATAGAGATGAATAATGGCTAGACTGCATAAACCATACTGTTTGATATACAATGAAAAACAAAATTATTTCGCTGTAATCTGTTCAAACAGAAATTTGTAGATACCAAACAGATTTATAATCTAAACTGTATATATTTAAGCTTGCAAAAGTTTACACGATTTTAAAGTTTAAAATTACACAGACATAGACAGATTACTTACTCTCATATTCAAAACCTCAGGCACTCCCTCCTTAACTTTTTCAATGATGTCAGCAATTTCTACTCCATTGCAGGATATGGAAGCTCTGATGGTCATTTGGAGGCGAGCTCTTAGTATGTTTGCTGATATCTTATATATTTGACCTGGCCTGACCATGCGCGAGGCAACTATGAAATATGTTCTGAAAAAGAACTACACATTAGGTATCATTTTTAGCAGTAGGAAAGTAGTTATAACTGTAAACTCTTGGTTGAATATGCAGTTCACTTGATGTTGGCATGCATACAGAATACATACTGTCATAACTTTTAAAAAATCAGCCAAGTGTGAGTCGGGCCTCGCTCTTTCAGGGTTCCGTACATAATTATGAACAATATAATATTTTGGGTCTAAGAAATATTTAATTTCCGAGCTAGACATCGCAACAAACCGTGAAAGAAAAACCCAAAAAAATGTTCGTTTATTTTGGTCACAGCTTATAAACTATTTAATAAATCGTTGTTTTCAGTATTTGTTGTTTAAATAGAGCATATAGTACATAATATGCTGAAATATCATATTCCCAACTAGTTTAGTTTTTGAGATAGCCCCCGTCACAAAAATGGTCTAAAACTGACAACTTTGATGGCCTCCCATTCCCTTATTTTTTGAGATAAAAATTAAAAAAATATATATTTGTACTCTACTTAATGAGCTCTAAACAATGATACCCCACAAGCTAGGGTAAAGAAAAAAATTTTTTTTCCGGCTCCTTTTTCATGTATGGGAGCCCCCCTGAAAAATAATTTAATTCAATTTCTAATTCAATATTTGATTTTGGGTTAATGTTTTACACTAAATACCAAAATTTCAGGTTTGTAACTCATTTCGTCTGCGAGCTAGAGACCTGTGACCGGCGGACAGACGGACAGACAGCCGAGTAACATTAATAGGGCTCCGTTTTTTACCCTTCGGGTACGGAACCCTAAAAATATACTAATGCAGAGTTGTCCACTGCCAAGTAATTTCTGGTATATTATGCAGAACTCATTATCAGACTAGCTTAAAACATACAAATTGACTTCAAACCTCTAACCTGTTGGCACAAACTACTGTATGTGCTCATTAGAACTTACTTATATTTTGACTTGCTATCATATTATACAGATTAGCCCACTTTGTTTCTGAAGGAAATCTTTTCTGGGATGAAAACATCCAATAACTATCTCCAGGATGTAACCTATCTCTGTGCCAAATTTCTATTTTTTTTTTTTTGGGACAGAAGATGGCTTATGGCTATCCTCTATGTAAACTCCCCCAAACCTTTTTTTCATTTAATTTTCTCTCATTTTTTCAATATTGGTTTAGCAGTTTCAGTATGAAAAATTAACAGACAGACATAGTTACTTTCGTATTTATAATAATAGTATCGATTGTAATCTTAAAAATTATAATTTAAATAATACTTACGCTTCATTAATAATAACACTGTCATGTTCCAGCTCAGCAGTCTTATATGAAGTGCCATAATTACGTCCACCGCTCCACGGCGGCCTGGGAGTATTCTCAGTGTTCTCCAACCCATACTGGTTCACATTAACCGGATCATTTCTATTGTCATACTGATTATACCTTTGATCTTTATTATATATGCTCCTGTTTGGATCGTACTGGTTGTTCACATCATATTGATTTCGATTTGAAAATCTTCTGTTCGGATCGTAAGGATTGTCATATTTTGGATCATTAGTGTTCAGATAGTCATTGGTAGGGTTAACTTGATTATCTGGGGTGTATGTCGGTGTAGCATAGTCTTGTGCAAGGCATGATTGTATTATTAATATTGATATTGAATTACTAACTATGATATTCATAGTTCAGTCTTGCAGTTCGAATGGCCTGCAACAATTTAATGGAATATTCACCTATTAAATACTTAATTATTTATTTAATTTTGAGTCAATCATTTTTTAAGTACCTATTCTTTATTTTCAGTAAGTTTGTTTACAAAAATTTATAATACTTTTTGTAGTTATCTTCCAATTTATAATATGGGCAATTCGGAAGATAATAAAGTAATAGCTGTTACAATAGGGATTGAAAAAGCGTTGCTGTTTTACTCAATAATAATTTAATAAAATATTAAAACTAGCCGCTAAGAATTGTAAAACTGTGTAGCAGAAGTATAGGGTTACTTGTACACCTCAGGAAAGGATTAACCCGATTTTTAATTGAATAATAACGTATAAATATCTAACCTGTAGTTAACGCCCATGGAAACGCTTGCCTTTGTTTTGTTTTCTAAGCACAATCAAAATAATGATTATTAACACAATCACTTCGCTTAGTAAAAAGATTCTTCTTTGATTTCGATACCGTAAGATAAATGATCGTTTTATTATTTGTATCAAACTTAAGTTCGTTACACCGTCATATTACTCACATGAGCAGAAATCAGTTCAACCAAACTCCAAAGCCAAAACTTGTTTGGCGCACCGCGCAGCCGCACCACGCCCGGCAAATGTCAGTTGAAGCACAGAATATAATATAATAGTACTACTAGTGATGGGACTCGAGTTGCTTTTCACTCGAGTGACTCGAGTAGTTTTTATATTACTCGCACTCGAGTTAAATTTTTGACAACTCGAGTTTCGAGTGACTCGAGTCGACTCGAATTACGAGTGACTCAAGTTGACTCGTACCCCTCGAGTGGTTTATACCGAGCCGAGTGATAAAAACTAAGAAATTCAAGAAATTGATCAAATCATTTTTTTAAGTAGGTAGTTATTACAGCAATTTCAGTTAAATTTGTTATCTCATTGAAAATACATTACTTCTGTTCTTTTGTTGAGTTTATTTAAGTTTCATTTAAGTTAATTTAAAGGCATGTTTATTATTACCTAAACTGTATAAGAACATAATAAAACTGTTCATATTTGGATCTCACGAAAGTTCCTTGTTAGAATAAATTAAATTGGATTAGAACTTATTAGCAGTATACCCGTATTACTAATTCCGTGGAATTCTGACGTTTTATAATGTTACCAGAGATAAAACAATTCCCACAAAAAAGATAAAATATTCAAAACTTATGCAAATACAAATCAACTGCCGCATGTAGATATGACAAATGCCTGACAGACACTTCATGGTGATAATGTCATTCGACATCCAGTTTTGAATACATTTTTTCAATGTGCTTCTTTTGTTTTCTGTTGCTGTCAGTGTGCACTTTCTAGTTTCCACTCTTGGTGGTTTCTGTTTTAAGGCGAAACGAGTAATATTATTACGCGGCATATGGCTTTTTATGATGACAGGGAATTATTAAAGTAGTTTGGTGTAAAATCGTACTTCATAGATGTTAACCCTGTTCTCCATACAAATAACTCATCTGTAAGTGACAATGACAGCTGTCAGAATTCCGGGGAATTAGTAATACGGGTATAGATTATAATATTTCAATTTGACTGATAGTTTACCAATAGGTTTCTTGATTATGTATGGTTTAGTTTGAAGGAAAATTCTATTTTTTTACATTTTGTTCAATTTTTTTTGAGTAGCTTTTACATTAATGCGAAAATAAATACACATTTTCTATGTAAAATTAATACCTTTTGTTTTATTCGTTTTAAAATTTTGGTCACTCAAGTTTTATATTCCGAGTGACTCGAGTCAATAAAAATCACTCGAGTTTTATCTTCACTCGAGTGGCATTCGAGTGAGAAAGTTACCAGTACCGAGTCACTCGAGTGAAAAAAAATCACTCGAGTCCCATCACTAAGTACTACGTACGTACCATGTTGAACCACAGAACATAAATACTCTAGTTGAACCAATGAATGTTGCCATAATAACATCAATGTATATAACTTTGTGCATAAGATTATTAGTTTCCCCGCAAATTGCTATTGCGCCTGGCCGCCATTTTCATGACGTCAGCACTAGAGTTAGACAACTGACGTCTGTACCGTTGACAAAAACTGTTGGCAGAGTACGCGTATCGAGTTTTCAATAAATTATTATTATAAATTCACACATCACACATTTTGTTATTATTGTTGTTTAATACTGGCGCAAAGACGGATTAATTGACGAGTTATTTTTAACACAGAAAATGATAGTGATTCAGACACAACAGGCTCAGAAAAAATTTTGAATCCGAATTACAAAAATGGGATTACATCAGTGGAGAAGAAGAATTAGGATAATTTCTTCATTTAAAATCTCTAAAAGCTGAAAATAATTATTTGTTCATTCGGTTTAATTTTTTTAAATTAATTCGAATGAAATGTGTGAATTTACAATAATTTTATTCAAAACTCGATACGCATAATCTGCCAACAGTTTTGTCAACGGTACCAACGTCTGTCTAATGCTGACGTCATTAAAATGGCGGCCAGGCGCAACACCAATTTGCGGGACTTATAGGCTACTTTTTACCATGGAATATCATAGAGTAATAATTCCCAAGGGATTTTTAAGAAACCTAAATCAACGCGGACTAAGTCGCGGGCGTCAGCTAGTTCTTTAATAATTTTTCTTTAGTTGGCAACATCATTCGATGGACCCGAGAAGGCAGGGCTTGTAAACCACAGACGTTGTAAACGTTTCAAGTTTCGATAAATAACGCTAATTTCTTTATATTTTACCGTTAAATATCGGTTAAAATATTAACGTTAATTGGTAATATCGACAGTATTTTAACATTAATTAATAACGATTAAAAGTCGTCGGAAAACCGTATCGTGAATTCATGACTCGTGGAGCGGCAGACGCGTATCGGTTTCATACATCGATGTAGGTTTCATACATTTATTATGGTTAGATTCATTATTTTGTAAGTCATGTCGTGTCGTGTCTGTCGTGTTTTTATGTATGAAACTAGTGCGCCACGACACGTGACACCAGCGTAACTTTTTAATTCTATTTCAAAAAATGATTTTTCGTTTCGTGAAACGATCTCAGGTAAGGTGTTGAATGTAATTACTTTGTTTATCACTAGGGCAGCCGAGTTAACCTAGTGTTGCTTACTACAAAATTTAATTTCCCTATTTTTCATGAGATTCTGATCGATCTATAGTTCCAGTTGACCTAGAATTACGAAATTTGGCAAAAAGCCATTATTAAAAGAAAAATTCCAAAATCTAAAAAAAGTTGGAAATTTAAGGGTTTCCCCATACATACATAATTGAGCCAATTAAGATAGACCTCTTGAGTTGTATGAGTGCTCATACAATTTAGAGGCCTAGCTTAATTAGCACCTTCTTTTAAAACAAACTATTGAAAGACAGATTGTACTTATACTTCTGGAGTACGGAACCCTCGGTACGCGAGTCTGACTCGCACTTGACCGGTTTTTTATTGAATGCTGAATGTATTGGCCGTTGTCGAACTCAAACCTTAATATGAGCCATTTTAGGTACGTTTTATCATTTATGCCTAATTCGTACGAGCGTAAAAAATGCGTCGCGTTAAAACCCAGCGTTGGCGATTTTTTAACGATCGTCTGAATAATAGTTAGAAGTTTCGTATGGTCTATTACGCCGAGCGCTGAGAATAGAACACTGCGCGATAAAAATACGTCGCGTTAAAAAAGCGCTGATGTGAACATATACTTGGGAATACATTAATTGTACCATTTGGACGCTTTTTTAACGTCCGTTAAAAAATCTCTCATGTGAATTAGGTCTTACTCTAAGTCATTGTGATTCGATCCGAGCTTTGCAAAGTGAGACGCGAGGACTAAGCTGTAATCATAGTGTTGAGCAGAGTGCGACCAATTTTAAATGGGAGCCACGGCACAGCATCGCATTGCGCCATTTCACATAGAAAAAAACCGGCCAAGTGCGTGGCGGGCCACGCGCAATGTAGGGTTCCGTAGTCACAATCCTCGAAAAACAGATGTAACTCCTTAACCTGTGAACCCTACTTAGCCATGATAGTTTTCCTTTAAAATTGATTATATATACTACTGCTGTGAATTTTTTCAAGTTCCTATATACTGCCATTTGGCTGATAGAGGGGGGGGGACACTCGACTCTAATAAAAATTAGCACTTTAAAACATCATATTTTACAAACGGATCTATAAATCGAAAAATGATGTTCCCACACCCACAGTATTTTTAAAAGACCTATTCAACGATACCCCACACTATGGCGTAGACGAGAAAAAAAATATTCATCCCCACTTTACATGTAGGGGAGCTACCCTAAAAAAAATATTTATCAAAATTTTATTTCACCACTTTATCGGCGTGATTAATATTTATACCCATGCCAAATTACAGATTTCTAGCACTGATAGTCTCTGAGATTAACCGAGGCCGGACGGACAGACAGACGGACGGACATGGCGAAACTATAAGGGTTCCTTGTTTACTACGGAACCCTAAAAAAAGGTTATAGCGACGCGCTGCGTCACCGCAACGCCAATTCGACGCCAAAGCGACGAAGCTGCACCAGTCAGTTGTAAATGCTAATTACACTCTTACCTTTTTAACGATTTACAATGATGATTGATGATACAGCAAGTTTCATTAAAATTAGTTCACTCAAACGGAACAATTTTTTTATTCTATGTTTTGTTTTGATACAGTATTTTTTTTATCAAAGCACAGGTTTTTAGTCGAATAAACTTCTCATAGTTTTTAGGGTTCCGTACACAAAGAACAAAACGGAGCAATATAAAGGTCGGCGCATACTAGCGCAGAGTCGAAGCGAAAATTTTTTGGCTAACGCTTCGATTAAAACTTCTAAATCTCCTCTTCATACATAATTTGCATAATATACTGTATTTAAACAAAAAATACTGAAAACACAGATTTATCATATAGTTTGCATCACATTTTTTTAGATAGTACGGAACCGTCATAGAGCGAGGCCCGATTCGCACTTGGCCGATTATTAATTACTACATGCACAGTCACAGATTTGTGCAAAAGGTGTGATAAGGGATAGGTTTTGCCTTCTTGTTCTGTCGAACTATCATGTCAAACCTAATATCTTATTCTTGGGAGACTAGTAATAATATTAGGTAATATTGAAGGGTCATCTAAGTAGTGTTGAAACGAAAAGGGCAAATGGAAAAGTAGATAGAAAAATAAGGCAAGATGTTTATTATCTCCCACTGCAAGCTGATATTTCACATTTACTTATACAGGCACAAATATGTAAGGGATAACAAAATAAAAAATATACTGATTGATGAAATTCTAATAATTAATTAACCACTGAATTCTCCACAAGTCGGCAGGACCTCATAAACAAAGGAATAGATGTAAAACAAAATGAAACGTATAGAGGTGAGCGGTTCCTGAGCACCGTCCCTGGCTACACTAGCAACAACAAACAAGTAAGGCTACTAGAACTAGACGAACAAGAGAGTCCGGTGGGGGCCTCCTCCTTTTCCTCAGTGAAAACGCATCATACGCCAGCATCCAATTTATCTTTTGACAAATAAATCTGTACAAAATATATTAAATATATACTCTGTAATGCTAAAAACTGTAACGCTACCTCATCAATAGTTCATTTACGATTATTAAATGATTTAAAAACACAACTCTTTCTCGTGCAAGAACAAACATTAACCTACGGCGAGAGGCCGCGCCGGCGGAGTCTATGTACAAGTCACCGATCCATGCTGCTCAGTCTCGCGACAACGCCGTCCTGCGTTTACTATGTCTCATAATCCCGTTGCTGAAAATTTCTTGTCGTACATCTGCGGTGGTCCGATCTAGTGTCGCATATCGCGTCCTTTGCTTACAGTCCGTGCGTGGCATCATAATATACATAGTTTATTGTTGATAATGGTGTGCGTCGGTGGCGTGTGTTAGTTCCGCTCCGACTCGTCGCAGTCGCGCGAGATGTGGCCGGGCTTGCCGCACACGTAGCACGTCTTGGTGCCGTCGGGGCAGTTGCGCGAGATGTGGCCCGCCTTGTTGCAGTTGTAGCACGTCTGGCCCGACGACTCGCGCCCGGCCTCGGGGCAGTTCCGCGCGATGTGCCCCGTTTTGTTGCAGTTGTAGCACGACGGCTCGTCGGGGCTCTGCGCGCACTCGCGCGCTATGTGCCCCGTGCCGTTACATCTGAAAGTGTTGTGATAATAACGTTCATTATAACAATAATAACATCATAAATTAGCTAAGTTAGGCCACATAGCGTTCCTCTATGAATTCAAAACCGAGGTTACATGCAAATCTCTAAACAAATATCTTCCGAGATACTCATGTCTATCCCACTCTTGAGACGAGTTTAATTAAGAAAAGTTCTTCAGAAATTCAGAAAAGAAAATTATATCAAACACAGATATGTAATTTAATTAATTTGTAGCTTATTGAGGGAATGTATACTGCTACATTTGAAATCTTATTATATCATCACCATCATGTCATTACTGGCCCACTACAGGACATGGGTCTCCTCTCAGAATGAGAAGGGTTTAGGCCATAGTCCACCACTCTGGCCAAGTGCGGATTGGTAGCTTTCACACACCTTTGAGAACATTATGAAGAACTCTTAGGTATGCAGGTTTCCTTTGCTTGCTTAACCCAGATAAGCCTGAAACTATTTTTACTCAAAATCTTCACAATAAACAAATTTCTTTAGTTGCATTAGCTTTAAAATGAATAAAAAAAATACTAAAAAAAATATTTTCCTTAAGGTTTTCCGGGAAATGGCCATCCTATATATAGGACAGTAGGATAATAGGTAGTAAGTAAGGGTTAGTATTGACCTTAACCGAAAACAGCCTAATACATTTATTTATTTATGAAAAGGGTACAAAAAATGAATTTTAATGTTAGTATATCAATTTTGCAGTGTGATGACTTATGTATGATAAGTTACAAAACACATAGCACATACTTCTGTATGAAATTTATGCAGCGCGTCAAACATTTTTATGACATTGACGGTAAAGCCTTTCTTTTGATTGAAGAATAACCAAATGATTGAAATGGTTATGCCTTGATCTTTCTAGCTGTCATCACGTTCATATTGGGACGGTTGACTTGACCCCATTTTTCCAAATTTTCTGTTTGACTCAATCAAAGCTGTTGTTACTCTCCTGCGGAAGCTTAGGTGATCGAGTTTCCCGTATTTTGTTTTATAAAATAATTGGCAAGCAAAAACGTTCAGAAAGATATTATTTGTAAGTAATGGCATGTGCCATTTCTTGACTCTAATGCCTACTCTGTGTAACTAATAGTGTAAATTTTCGAACTTGTCAATCTGAAGTTTATCGTGGAAAGCTCCTTGAACCTCAAGCCAAACCACTGAAGATGTTGCTAAGCCTCTTTTCCTCCACGCGTAAATTATTTTGCGCTGAGCTGATCAACTAACAGCAAGTTGCTCATCGGTATCACTAATGGGATACTCAACTTGGAGAGATATTTCTACAGGTTGAAGTAATATGTTACGTAGCAAGTTATTCAGCGTCCACGTTATCTTCATCACCTTCGTCAGAAGGGCAATCGGGGTCAACAAGGAGTAGTAGAATACATATCGCTACCTCTCTGTCATTTTTCTAACCATCGGAAGTTGTTCAAGGCGTCTATTATCCCATGAGCTGTTAGCGGTCCGAACATAAAAAGTTACCTGTATTATCCTACTGTCCTATATATAGTCCACCACTTTTTGTCGTAAATTATTTCCACTTTACGAAATATTATATCAATAAAATTGTTATACAAAGTAAAGAAGAGGTTATCCAGAACATGTGAAATGTGAAATTTGCAACCTAAATATAAATTTCAGATTTTTATTAATATCTCTTGTGGGTCATTTCTGCAACGCGCTTTTATTGCGCACTTTTTAGTGAAATATATCGAAAAATAGTAAATAAAACGTCGATTTTATATTTTTACTATAATAAACATAGTCTCCTTACTTCATATCACAACAAATAAAATCAACCATTTAAATGGGTACTTTGATATATTTTTTTATTTTCACTGTCCTACATATAGGACAGTAGGCTTATCTGGGTTAAAATGAACTCTAAAAAGTTGAGGTTTGTGCCAGGGCGAACTCATGCATGATATCAACTCTGTTACCTGTAGCAACGGTCGGCTTCCTCCTTGCAGTCTCGCGCGAAGTGTCCGGTGCGATTGCACTTAAAGCACTTTTCGCGCTGGCGGTTGTTGAATCCGGAGTCGCGCGCACCCACGCCTCCCTGGGTACACTCGCGCGCGAAATGGCCGGTCCTGTTGCACTTGTAGCACACGCTTGAACTCATTTCTGAAATACAAATAATTGAAAAACTAAAATTAAATAAAAAACATGTCTGCAGTGCCACAGAGGTTATGAACTTGCTATGACAGCCATTTTATGCAAAAAACGCATTAAAATCGGGCCGGTAGGTACTATTGATAAAAAGGTGTGTAAAAATACTCCATAATTCCGGCTGGCAATATTTTATTTGATCCTAAAGTATGATATTTTGTACACATTTCTACAATCATGTCTTAGTGTCAGGTCACACCCGAAAATCGGACTTCGGTGGTGGCGCTGAGGCGCAGCGTTTTTACTGATAACGACTTAAACTCAGCTTTATTTACTTAAACATAGGGTTGAAAACAAAACACGAATCGAGCTCAGGCGATTCAGAGCACTAATACCAATTTCAACCGAATGTCAAAGTAAATAAAGTTCTGTAATGGATGATTTAAACAAGAACGTGCCGTGTCAGAGCCGTCTCTTGTCCGAGGCACGTACAACACCCGGACGAGACACGGATTGGATATTTTACATGAAGTAGGTACGTAACTGGTTACTAGACCGGACGGGGCTCGCATACGGCTGACATGGTCTGATGTTATTGCACATAGGTATAATTTCTCGGACATCGCACGGAACTGTCTAAAGGCGCCTCTACACGTTGGCCAACATGATGGCGGATATGTTGGAAGGTGTTGGACGAGGAGTTGGTGTTAGCGTCCACACGTTGGAAGGTCGTTCAGTATGCTCCGGTTAGGGCCAATGTGCGGACGTGTACACTTTCACTTAAGCGAATTTACTAAATTGAATATTGAGACGTTAACAGCTGCTGCGGTTTAATTATTCACTGCATACCGCAACTACGTGAATGTGTATACGAAAATTGTATTTTTTTATTTTTGTGATTTTATTTCTTGGGTTCCACAAACAATTTTCGGCTTAGTAGGGCTCTATAAAGCAAAAAGTTTCTTCATTGGTCATTGTCACTGCCATTTTGTGGACATTATACTAGTTACGACGCGTGAATATAAAATTTAAAAGACGTGCATGCGTGCGATCACTCTGAGAGCTCGTAGCAAACTGAACTTGCTTCCAACGTGTGGATGGTGCGGCCAAACTCTGTCCCAAACCCTTTGATGTACCGACACGAAATGGATCTCGCGCCAACTTGCGGGCCATCGTTCCAACACCTTCCAACTCCCGCTCTACACGTTGGGCCAACATATTGGGCCATAAGATGGGCCAGCATGTTGGCGAACGTGTGGATGAACAGTAACGTGAATCATCCGTTATTAAAATACGTTGCGCCTCGGCGCCTTTGGCGCTTAGTGTAACAAAAACGTAAAAGTAGCCTTTTATGAAACTAGTGATGTTGTTAAAAGAAGTCTTATTTCTATTATTTTTGTAACCATGGGCAAAGCCATTCTGGATAATAATATGATCTGTGGTAGATAAGCGCCTTTTATTGGCTTACATCTTCCGTAACTCATCACCTTATCACTTAATAGGAACGTGCTTAGCATAAAGCTTGATTTACACACATTAAGTTGTCAAGTAGTTAACTAAATTTTAACTTAATTTTAGGTGAAATAATGCTGTAAACAGTGAATTTAGTAATAAGTTGCAAGTTAAAATTTAGTATGCAAGTAAACAAGTAGAATAGAATTTTGTATATTTTTCGGTTAAGTAGCCGCGCCATCCGCACCCCGCGCAACCCCCGCCGGTGACTAGAGATCCTATTTCGCGCGGGAAAGTGTTTTTTCATTGAAAATTTCATTGTTAATTTCTTCTGTGACTTCACTGAGCACTTATAAAATTACAGAGTTTATTATTTCATGCACTTCGCTGTTCATCCAATAAGGAATTTACAAAATAAATTTACATTTAAAACGAAATTTAAAAAGTTCCTTTTGGAGAAACAAGTAGAGTTCCAGGATCATGTGGCGGAGTTTTCTTTTCTATAGGATTAAGTTTTAAGTTTTATTAATGTATGTAGTATATAAATTATATAATATGTTCATACTTATGTATATATAATAATATATATAACATATACCTGCAATATTATAATATGTTACAAGTAAATATTATTAATTTTATTATTTATTAGAGTATATGTATAATATTATACTAATAATATCTATTTATAATATAAAGTAACTATATTTCTCATAGTTTCATAGTTAAGAGTGCACAAGAGTCAAAATTGTATGTGGTAGACCTTGATGCGCGTGACGCCACACCCGCATCAAGGTCACGGCTGAAAATCAGCGCTGTATGTTCTTGAGTATGCAAGGCATACAGCATTATGCTGAGCCGTGACCTTTTTTCGGGTTGTGCCACACATGACAGGTGTAAACCCGGCGCTTCTATCGCTTGATGCTTTATTTGTTTAAGTGCACAAGTGCTGGAAGCGTCGGGGGTGATTTACTTATTGTTATGTGTGGCGTGGCACAGCACTTTAATAAACATTTTTTCTTTCTTTCTTTCTTTCTTCTTTCTTCATCTCAGTATGAACTTGAGAGCTTTACTAAATTGCTTGTTTGGTTTCGTGAAAACGCTTACTTAAAATTAAGTCGCTTAAAATTAAGTTAAAATTTAGTTAACTACTTGACAACTTAATATGTGTAAATCAGGCTTAAGACAAAAAAAAATCTCAAGAGCAAAAACAAACCTTAGGATTACATTAGGTGATTTTATTACGAATTCTTATATTATAGTGGTAACATGCAAACGTCATTCGTAACCGTGTAAGGTCACGGATACACTAAATAAAAGCGACTTTGTACGGTCATTGTCCCCACTGGGCGTCCCTTTCTCTCTCGGGACCACGCCCATAAGTGTGACAAGGCGCAGCTATGAACATTTTCGCACTCTAATTCGTGACGTGGGCGCTTGACCCTGGCTGATAAGGGGCATAATATGCGACAAGATCACGGCGAACGGAGTGGGCACATAAGCACACACATTTCAAAGTATATCCAATTGAACCGCGTAGCGCGTATGTAGTAGTAATTGGACAGATAAACAATTTGCTGTATGCAAATAAATTGGCTGAATGATGCGACATTTCGCAAATAGATGTTACGATTATGACGACTCATTTATAAAAATGACGTCTTAGTCTAAAAAAATTTCACTGCCTGTTTAAAAGAGTGCATATAACATTACTTTAAAATCAATTTGTTGATAATAAATGAATTACTGTGCAATATAGAAAGACCAGTTATGTATTTGCAGAATATCTTAAATGAAAATCGTCAGTACGTATTTGCTCGGTATTTATCAAATTTAATTAAAAGATTTCAGTTAAACAAGCGAAATCGCTTCGATAGATATTGATCGTGATGACGCATCAATATTATATTGATACGAAGTTTAGATTTTTAATTTCGAATGGATCTGAAGTTTAGAAATGTATTGTACATTTTCAATCTAGCGTTCCCGGCATGCGTTGCAACTTGCAATACCACGTGAAGTATGGTTTAGGAACGCATAGAGAACAAACATACAAACATTCATTTTTATATAGATTTTTGGGCTAGAAAACCTTCGCGGAAGTATGTAGAACAATTATTTACCAAAGTTTCATCATAATTGGATGAATAGTTTAGCAGTGCATGGAGGACATACAGACAAACATTGATTTTTATTTATACATATATTTGATTGATTGATAAGGTGTTTATCAAAATTGTTACATTAACACTACTTAGGAGGCAATCGTTTCAAGGTAAAATTAGGTGTTTACAAAAATTTTGGTTCTTGTTGATAAGATAAATAAATTAACTGTTTTATAATACAGTTTATCTACGGAACTGCCGTTTTAATTCAATGACTAGATGTAAAATTGTAAAACATGCGAAGTCACACTAGGGAGGTGGAGGTCTGACAAATGTGACCAGCTGTGACAAGGACAAAGGGGTCAAAAAATCATGAAATTTGTGTGACATAATTTATGGATGGTCCCTAACCTTCTTAGCTAAATTGAAGCAACTAATACTGAATTTCAGTGGCCTCCGTGTACTTAACGCTATACTACTTTATAATCTGATCTCAAGGCCAACTTCAATTTCAAGCGAAGCCATATCCAAAACTTACTCAAGTTTTTCGACAATGTTATTTATATTTAAATCAGGGTTCGAAAATATCTGATATTTATTATAAACAGGGTTCGATAATATCCGATATTTATTATAAATATCAAAATATTGGATATTTATATATATCGTATATATATCAAGTTTGATATATATCCATTTTGTATGAAAGCCATATTATTATTTTATTGTATTATTTATGAATATTATCTGCTATGTTACTTAAACATACTAAAATTATCTAGCAATTACTTTCTTTGTAAAAAATAATAGAATAATCAAGAAACATGTATTGCAATATATTATTTAAAAAAAACATTTGATATATATCGGATATATATCTTGATATATATCCATTGATATATATCCTCAAACCATGACTATAAATATCAAAATATCGGATATTTATGATATATATCAAGTTTGATATATATCCATTTTGTATGAAAGCCATATTATTATTTTATTGTATTATTTGTGAATACTATCTGCTATGTTACTTAAACATACTAAAATTCTCTAGCGATTACTTTCTTTGTAAAAAATAATAGAATAATCAAGAAACATGTATTGCAAAAGCTTTTGGCATCATTAATGATAAGAACTAATTACGGATTCTATATTAATTTCCGAAAGATTTTTCTTATTATAATTAATTAGGTAGGTATTTTATGTTTAAGGAACTGACAACACTAACATGTAGTCAAATTGTATGAAATTCTAAGATGACAGCCGTAGTTTAATTTTTTGCCATTTCACAGAAAAGATGGTCTATCTATAATGGATTTTGACAGTTTAAAGTTTTCACTGACATTTAAAGATTTCTTAAGGAAGGTTAGTATGTACAATACATATTCCAATAATTAAGGTTTTGTATAGTTGAGAAAATAAAATATTTTGTAATCGAGTTCTTAAAAAATCGTTTTTCAGTCATTACTGAGCTGTCTAAACCATAACAAGATTAAACTTGTCTATCAAATTATATCCTCTCAATGAACACTTTAGAAGATATCACTGACTCAAAATTACGACCAAAACAACAAACTCCAAATCAAATAAACTGTACCTTTTTAAATTGCACCCATGTAAAGCTGGGATTGGTCCCTAGTAAGTTATAACTTAGTAACATCTCAATCAGTGTTTTATATTATGAAACTGGGTAAACCTGATTGTTAATTAAATCATTTTATCAATTATCATTTAGGAAATTACATAACTGTTCATTATTACTTATTAACAGAAATTATTTGTAAATCTCACCTTTTCCCAAAACTTATGAAAAAAGTTGTTATTGTATAAATAAACTATAAAAGAGACCTAAAAATGTTGAAAAATAATATTATGTAACAGAGAAAGTATAAATTATTTTCTTACATCTAGTTGGCTGTTACAATTTTCTTTATCAACTTTCTAAAATGAACTGCCATAGCTTACATATCTGTGTCAGTGGCACATTTTGAAAGTTTAGTTTAGAAATAGTCAACTGTGAAAGTAATGGTACCTATATATTTTTTTTTACTTTTCATTTCATAGTCAAAGTGTAAAAAATTGAAGCTTAAGAGATTTTAACTAACACTTTAATTGTATTTATTTGTATAAATGTCTACTATAAGGACCAAAAGGCATAGAGATGACAGTCTATGGCTGTATATTCATCTGTTCCCTCAAAACTATATTCATAGTAAGAAATTTTTACACACATGTTGATTTTAACACAGGTTTCAATGCAAAATATAGTCAGCATTCTTGGCACCACTCCACACAGCCATGACTTGGAATGAATAAACTTTGAACTTACACTAACTTACATTTCAAGTTACTGTTAAATAAATTTTATTATAAAATTAACATACTTATTATTACTTACTTGAATGTTTTAAAAAGAATATTTGACAAGTTCCAATAAAGCGTGTAAAACCTGATTCAAGTTATATAGGAAAACCCTGATTTAATGATAATGAAATCAATATGTAACCAATATGAATCAGTTGGTTCCTAGAATTGTATAGTGATGTGAGAGAATAACACTTTCATTTTACATTACATAAAATTAAAAGCACTTTTCATTTTGCAAGTGCAACATTGCAAGTGGATCTAAATTCCCAACAAAGACAGCAATTAAACAATATGAAAGATGACTCGACTATTTTCATTGTTTTTGTCCAAAAGGTTACATAACTCAAAATCTAAAGTTGAAATAAATTCATAAATCCATTTAAGAAGTGTTTAAAAATCTGGTGGTAAAAAGTGTGAAATGACAAAAAAACCGATGCATGAACATACAGCGATATCACCACAATTTACATATGTATGGCACACAGCGAGATATCCCCACTGCACCCCCAGTCTTCCTCATTCCTTCATTTAAAATATTAATGACTACCTCATCTTACAATCAGTTTTGCCTCTGTTTTAGTGTTAATTTTAATTACTGTTGTGTTTAAAATTATGATAAAAAATAGGCAACTACTCTTATTCAGTAATGCTTATTTGGAGAAACATACGTAACATCCCTTAGCTAACAACACTGCATAAGTTATTTTTACCAACAAAATATCAGTCAACACAGCTCAAGTTAAAATAAAGTAAATCACCAAAATAAGTATAAATAATTATTTCTTAACCGCTAACTAGGGTATTTGTTAGATACCAACAGAAAATTCCACCGATTTTAAAAAGGAGTTTTTACGTCTCCTGTAAAATTGGTAAAAATGACTTATGCGGTATTGTTAGCTAAGGGATGATAAACTGGTGAGGATATTGCAGCATGAATGACATTAAATACATGATATAGTGAAATATTTATCAATCTACTTGTATGTATGCTAATTATTCGGAATACTCAATTTAATATTTTAATATAATACCTACCAATATAAAATTAATCTGTATTCCTCATACAATATATAGAATGTCTTTCTATATATTGTATGAGGAATATATACTTACAATATATACTTTGACAAGGTTATAACACTGACTTTCTTATAGGGTAAAGAAAACAAATTTTCACTTGCTAGTTTCATAAACCATTATCTATTTATCAGTACCTGCACAAACTACAGTAATTAATAGTACTTTCTCAACAGCGCTTATGACATTTAGATGCGTCATGTGGTAAAAAAGAGTTGATTACATGGCATACTCAACACTGCCATCAACTTAATGCAAGTAAAGAAAGCCCTTACGAATTATCTCATTTCGCCGAAGCCTCCCAACTTTAAGCAAACTAGACTGGAAAAGCAGTTTACGATGACTAATTACCTTATTTTCTAAACAGCTATGCGTGTCGATGTAGCTCGATGTCAGAACAACCACGTTCATCAAACAACCTAAACAACGACCGCTGACTTAAAAATAACTAAATTTCACGTAAAAATACGCCAGGGGTGCGCCATAACACTTTATTTTAACGTAGACACGTAAAAACACAAATTGAATGCAAGTACGCGGTAATATAGGCAAACCACGTGTAGGGTACCGGTAAAGCGCGGGTTGTAGCACAAATTTGCACATAACACTTACCTATTTGCTATGAAAACTTCTTAAGCACTTATTTCACTATAGTTGCGATCGTTCTGCGATCAAATAATCAAGATTTTTTTACAAATTAAACGCAATTTATGACGCTATGTTTGCAAGGAAGCCAGCCACCATCACTACGAATCCGTAAAAGACATTTTTGAGCATAGACACGACAATAAAAAAGTTAAACGAATAAGGTACTCTGTGGAATGCGCTATGGTGAAATCGATTGCCAGTAGTAAAAATTGTCAACAATAAAGTGATGAATAGATGAATACGACGACGGTGGTGAAAAAATTAAAAACATCCCTTTTTATTTTTTGCATTCAAAAATACGTAACCGATTATAGTCATTAAAAAAAATCGCAAATAAATGTAATATACCCATAATATTATATGGTATCTGTAATCGTAAATCGTGGTGTTTTGCTTATCAATTATCATTTCACGAAAGCGATATGTAATGTTATCAAGTACTGATTAAATTACATACATACCCGAGTTTGACTCTTTAATAATTTTACGTCGCCACTTTGCTCTCGCCTCAGAGTCCGAAGAATTCAATGAAGATGTAGATGTTGATAAACTTCTGTGTCGTCTCCTCTTACTTGCTTCTGCTGTCGATCTGCTGTTACGAGCTTTGGTCAACAAGCCATTTCTGGTAGATTTCCATCTAGTTGGGTCGTCCATTTGAATGAATACTGATATTTTTAATCACTTATCAATAATTCCATTTGCTGTAATCGTGCAATATAAAAAAAACGAACGGGTCGAGCCAGCGTTCCTCTTTTGTTGGTGGGGCGGTTAAAGTATCGTACTTTGTACTTAAATGCCAAGAGCTTTCATTGATATCTAAACAGGTAGTAAGGATTATCATTTTAAAACCTGAAAGCTAATTTTGAAAATTGAAAGCGTCGTTAAAAAGCTGGCATCATTAGAACTACAACGCACTAGCGGATAGCGCTAGCCGCAATGCGGCGGCGCGCCGTTGCGGCAGACCGCATGCCTTGCGGTCTGCCGTAGCCCGTAACGGCACGTAACGGTACGCCGTTTTTTTGATTTTGGATAAGAGAAAAGATTTTGGATACATCCTTTGCTGGCTGGCTGGCAACTGAGGTAACTTGGTAAGGCACCCCACGCGGCCGGCCGCATAGTGCGTTGAGAGAATGTGGCACACCGGTTCAACACGTACGGTACGCCTACATGTCTCAAATGACAAATCAACCGGAGTGGTTGAGCGCTGGCTGGCTGGTCAGTGCGTTGAAATTATACGATTTCATCCTTACTTCCTTACTAATTACTTACTATTACTTACTAATATGTATAAATGCGAAAGTAACTCTGTCTGTCTGTCTGTTACGCTTTCACGCTAAAACTACTGAACCGATTTAAATGAAATTTGGTGCACAAATACTCTAGAGCCTGAGAAAAGACATAGGCTACTTTTTTAACCGATTTTCAAAAAAGGAAGAGATGTGTTTTTCTACCTATGTACACCGATATCTCCGAGATTTCTGAACCGATTTGCGTAATTTTTTTTAATCCATAGAGAAACATTGCGACACTGTCCTATGAAAATTTGGATTCCCACTCCTCAATTCTGATGCTGTAGGGGACCTGACCCCCAAAACTAATGTGATTTAGGAACTATCGGTTATTTAAATTGATTGGGGGTACCAATTAAAGACTATCTTTGAATGAACTCCAGTAGGTACATATCCAACTCCTCAACCCTGATGCTGTAAGGAATTGCATTCCGAAATCGTGAGGATCCCATGGGATTTTTCAGTTTTGGGGACGGGTTACTACAGATAGACTACTTTGTGTTCTGGAAAATCAAAAGTTCCCAGGGGATTTTTAAAAACCTAAATCCACACGGGCGAAGCCGTGGGCATTATCTAGTACCTAATAAAATAGACATGCGGCCACTATTTTCAGTTGCTAACTAAGTTACAGAATAACCCCCCTGGTCTGTACTCTGTGGAGTCTGTGGCATAAAGTGGTCTGTGGTCTGTGGTTGTGTGATTAAAGAGATCACAGACCAATAACATATAGGATTTAATATTCTATAGGTTCATGGATTAATTTAAAATCAGAAAGAATATTGAATATAACTACCTTAGAGTGATCAGTCTACAGCTCCCATAAACGCCATCTATTGAGCAACGTTCAAACTACATCATCTATTATATATAATATACCTATCCCTACTATACATACCGTACCTATAGTATACCTACGTATCTATAGTATATACATATAGGTTTAAAATTTTTTAGGTTTCATTTACTTATCTTCAATAAAACACACAAATGAGTTAATAATCATTTATTTTTCCATATAATAAAATAAATAAAAGCTTCTTCTTGAATGTTGTCTTGCAAGTCAGTCTTTGCATTAATAACACCTTTATGCAAAAAGACACACAACACTTTTCTTCTGTCGTTGTTTAGTCTTAAAAACTTAGCCGAAGTCAAATTATAAAGAGTTCAAAACAAAGCACAGTTCATTATAATGTACAAAAGAGCTCCGAAAATCCCGTAATTATCAAAGCCAAAGCCAAGTCGTCGGGAACACGGAACACTTTAACGAAAAGTCACGAAAAGTCACAAGAAAAAACATCATGAGAACAATGGAATAGCTCAGAAAGCAAGAAACACTTTAAAACACGAAAAACTAAAGGATAAAGTTTAAAAGTAAACAATGAAAATCACGCCATGAAATTATGAAAATCACAGAATGAAAATAAATGTCATACCACAGACTAGGAAAGGAATAACTAGTGGACCATAGACCATGAAAAATATGTATAGTACGACCAACATTTCTGTAAAATGGCGAAAAATTGAACTATAGTGGAATCATTAATTCACTGGAGTAAATTGATATTTGCAGTGTTGACAGTTTTTAATGAAAAAAAAAATAGTGTTGTGACTCAATCGACATCAATAAGTCGACATCAATGGGTCACTCATAACGTCGTGAATCCAAACACATATTTTTTTATTACTTAGAAATTTCCCAATTGTATTTATTATAATCGATATAAAATCAATTTAAATAAATAGTATTGATGATCATACGGGAAATTTTCGTAATGATCTCGTTAATATACTGAGATAAAATAAGTTTTAGTACTTAAAATATTCATTTTAAAAATACTATAATATTATAGTGCAATAAGTTATTAATAGTTATTATCTATTGACACTTAAATATCTTTAAAGAATTATTATAAATGTTAGATATTTTCTTATTACCTTTGTGTCGGTGACCTGAATCACTACTAAGCTGGAACATCACTAGTACAATAAATATGGCAACATTATTTTACAAAGTGACATTAGCAACTGTCTGCTTACTCCACTGAATTAATGATTACAGTATACGGCCGCCATCTCATATCCGAATTACTAATTCCGTGGAATTCTGACGTTTCGTAATGTTACCAGAGATAAAACAATTCCCACAAAAAAGATAAAAATACAAATCAACTGCCGCATGTAGATATGACAAATGCCTGACAGACACTTCATGGTGATAATGTCATTCGACATCCATTTTTTAATAAATTTTTTCAGGCTCTGATCATTTCATGAAATCAAATATACAAGCGAGTATCTACCGGTACAGGTCAATGTTATCAAGTACAACCGGTTTGCGATCTGTTAAAAACAATTTAAAACTAAATTTACCATCAGTATATCTACGTAATAGGTATGTAAAATATAAACATTATAGTAATGCGTCTTGGCGGGAACGCATGTGATGCGATGAGTCGCAACTTGCAGTAAGTCCCAGATTGGGATTACTAGTCGCGGGCGACTTGTCGCATCTCATACGTACTGCTATGGAATTTCCGTAAATTTGTCAAATAAATGCATAAAGATAATAATAATAAATAGTTGGCATAACTACCTTAAAAACGTGCCAAAAATACACTCAAACACGCACAATCCTGTAACATAAAATGGCGCGTGTTCATTGTGATGTCTCAAGTTGTGCGTGTGTGAGTGTTCATGTATACATTTTAAGGAGGCCATCTTAAGTCATGAGTCTGCCGCAAACTGTTTTATTATTATGTCAAAAATGTAATGTTGTCTCTTTCACACTTATGAAAATTTTGATAAGCTTGAGCTATTTTCCGATCCACTAATTTCTATAGGACATTATGCCAACTCTATTTATTATTATTATCTCTATGAATAAATGATTGCATGGCAACACTTAAGCGACACTAACGACCTCCCTCAGTTCACAGATAGATTGGTCGCACTGTAGTGGAATACCTACCTACTCTGTTTACGGTAGTGGACCACAATATTTTTTTTTACTTTTTGTACATCGGCCTGGATTCTGGTTTTTCAACGCCAACACACTTGATTATACTGTGATTGGATAAAAAAAAACTAACTAAACGTTAAATTTATTAAAAAATAATATGATATATTAGAAGCATTAAAAGTTATAAGCATATAATTTTATCTGGGTTAACAGATATTTAAAATTCACAACTGAAGTTTGTTACCTAGTTTTACGTTACTTAAAATTGTAAAAACTTGTAAACTTATTTATCTAAACTTTTTAACTTAACTTTCATTACTAAACTAATAAATGAAACTTTTACACTTTTCACTCAACTAAAGTTTAATAATAATTTTTAGTTGTTATACGTTAAAAAATATTTCTATTACGTTAATAAATATTTTCTACCAAAATTCTAAGTAAATTTAATGCTAATAATATATTATTAAACGTTATAACGTTTAATCAAGTAGAGGTGAGGATTAAACTTTATAACGTTAAATCTTCACCTCTACTTGATTTATGGCTGTCCACAGAATATAATTACTATGTGTCAGATTAGTTGATTACTAGTAGTGCCATCTGTCGAGCTACGTCCGAGTTAACCCTTAAACCGGTCCACTGGCGATTTTGTACTGCAAGATAAAATGTATGAAGTGAAATGACCCTGTTTAAAATTAAAGATATTTTTTTAGGTTATTTTATTATTTTATTTATTTGTACATAATTCCTTGATAAAAGAAAGTTTGTAAAGTAACATGTTATCAAAGGAATTAGATGACAAATTACAAAAATATAAAAATTATTGTTGAGTGACAGTTCTACGAAATAAATATAATTATTTAGTAAAATAGCTAATTAAGTATCGTTTCCCCGCTGTAATGTCCGGGAAGAAAATGCCTAACAGTCCAGAGGATTCTGAAGAAGCAGACGATGGGGACGGGTGGATAGGGCCCATGCCTTCAGAGGCTGCATCAATCGATGCACCGAAACCTAAGAAACGAAAAAGTATGTTTAAAAATCACTGTTTCGATTTAATGGCTCAACTTTAGTTATGATTACTACAAACATGAGTTTCAGAAGTTTAGAATTACTTTATTGATATTTTTCTAATGGTCTTGTGAATTAAAGGTTGTTCATTAACCCTCTTATCTTATGATACACAAACTATGTATTTCTCTTTTCCATGAATTTATAATTTCTTGACTTAATAGGAATATGAGTAGGTACACAAATGAAAAATTGTAGCATGGAATTTCTGTAAAAATCAATAATAATAGTATATAGTTGAAGAACTATTTTTTTCACCATTAATTTGTCAGAATATAAATATTTAAGTAATATGTTCATTTACAATAAATTGATAATAATTTTCAGTGTTGGAGTTTGAATCTTTATATCTGGAAAACTTACCATCGTCGGAGACATATGAGAGAAGCTACATGCACAGAGACGTGGTCACACACGTTGTGGTCACCAAGACCGACTTTGTAATCACAGCCAGTCAAGATGGGCACCTGAAGTTTTGGAAAAAGCAGGTTTTTTATATTATTAAACTACATTGTGGATTAACTCACTGAATGGACTCACATAATATTCGCCGGAATACTAAATTAGTGGAGAGAGATATTGGTATTCTGTTATCTATATAAAACAAAGTCGTGTTAGTTCAAACACTTATAACTCGAGAACAGCTGAACCGATTTTCATGGTTTTTGATTTGTTGTATTTGTCTCCATGCAGAATAGCAGAATAAATATTAAAAACATTAGAAAATTGATGAAAAAATAAAATAAGAGAAAAAACATTTTCCCATACAAAATGTTAATGGGCTTCGTAACTGTACATTTAATTGTCATCCCGTCGATATGGTAAACACTCGCCCGTACCTCTCATACAGTACGTAATATAATATCTTCTGTGCGTGTGTTTATTACCGGGCAGGACGAAGTCTGCCAGATCCACTAGTTTTGAGAATAACACCAAGAAATATGAAATTCTCATTGTGTTAATCAGTCCTGTAGAACAAACTAGGAATCTCAATATAATATTAAAAAGCTGATCTATCAACATGCAGCCCAAACCAACATAGACATATGACATAGGCATCCACTAAGAAAGGGTGTTTGAAAATTCAACCCCTAAGCGGGTAAACTCAAACTATACATGAGCGAAGCTGCGGGAATAAGCTAGTATCATAATCTACACTAATATAATAAAGCGGAAGAGTTTGTTTGTTTGTTTGAACGCGCTAATCTCTGGAAGTACCCGTCGGATTTTAAAAATTCTTTTTGCATTTGGTAGTCCAATTTTTGGGGCAGATTATAGGCTATTTAATATCCCTAATAAATAGGGGATGAAAGTTTTAATTATGTTATTGTTATTATCTACTTGAAATTTAGAAAGTAGGTTAATTCTAGGGCTTAGATATCAGCCTAGAAAAGATTTTACGAAAATCCTCCCCTAAGGGGGTGAAATGGGGGTAGGAAAGTTATGCTTTTGAAGTTACAGATATGAAAATAGGCATTTAGATTATAATTTTTAAATAATAAAAACCTGTATAAGTCATTCTGGAAAATCTCCCCTTAAGGGTGGTAAAATAGGGGATGAAAGTTTTTAGGTGAATTTTTAATTACTGTTATTATTAACTTGAAAGTTGGAAGGTAGGTTTTTTATAGGGTGTAGATATCAGCCTAGAAAATATTTTACGAAATTCCTCCCCTATGAGGGTAAAATGGGGGTAGGATGGTTATATGAAAGTTCTATGTCTTTGAAGTTACAGATACGAAAATCGGCATGTAAGATATTAGTTTCAAATAAAAACTATTTAAATTATTTTGGTAAATCTCTCTCTTATGGGTGGTAAAATAGGGGATGGAAGTTTGTACAGGGAAGTTTTAATTATTGTTATTATTACCTTAAAATTTGGAAGTTAGGTTCTTTCTAGGGGGTAGGCATCAGCTAAGAAAAATTTGACGAAAATTCACCCCAAAGGGGGTAAAATGGTTAACTTATATTATGACATCAGTTTATGAACTTAAATATAAAACAGGGATCCTCTACTAATTACCATGGGACATAACTACAGATTGACGTGATTTTTTGCAGTTGCATTTTTTTTAGTTGAAAACCTGGAGAGTGACAGGCTACTATTTTATCCCGGGAAAAAATCTAATACCGCGGACAAGTCGCGGGCAACAACTAGTAACTGATTATCTCTCTCTCCTATGAGAGAGGAGGCCCGTGCCCAGCAGTGGGACGTTAATAGGCTGTAGTGGTGGTAGTGATAATAACTGATTATGTTCGTTGCGTGCAGTACCCAACATGCAACTGAGAGGGCATAATAAGTGGCATATGTCTGATCTGTATCTCCACCAGTTATCACTTTTTTTTTAATAATTCTTCTTCTTCGTTTCACTCTTGACAGAGCGGTCGTGGTCATACAGAAGTGACGTCTTTAAGGGCAGATGTTATGCGCCTTACGAGTGTTCGCCACTTCTCCCTGCTGGCCGACAGCCTGGTGCACTCGTGCAAGGGACCGCCCACAGCTGATTTGATTTGGTCGGTCCATTGCATGGGCGATCTTCCTCGCCCTCTGGTGCCCTCTACTTTGCCCTGTACGACAAGTCGCTCTATGGAGTCACTCTCACGCCGGGAGACGTGTCCAAAGAACTTTAATATGCGACTCTGTACTAATGTTGAGAGACGCTGTTTAATGCCGAGTTCTTGGAGTATAGAGACGTTGGTGCGAAATTCGGTTCTTTTTTAATAATAATAGCGGGCAAATTACCAAGCAGGTCACCTGATGTTAAGTGATTACCGCCTCCCATGAACATTAACTGCAACTGAGGGACCATTCAAATTCAAATCATTTGTTTCATGTAGGCCAACGTGTGGCTCTTATGACATGTCAAGAATCTACCACCGGTTCGGAATGCTGATTCTGCTGAGAAGAGCCGGCAAGAAACTCAGCAGTTGCTCTTTTCAAAACAAAATTTTTACAAGAAGTAGCTTAACTATCTTGTGGACAGCTGAAGCAAAGCCGAATAGAATAGACATATTTTTTATTCAGATAAACTTTTACAAATGCTTTCGAATCGAGAAATGAATCTACCACTGGTTTGGAATGGTGCTTACAATTCTACACATGTTAAGATGGGCAGACAAAAGTAGCCCCATTTCCGACGGTGGCACCCGTTCACGAGCATGACGCATGATCCAGCCGTGACCGTGAGCAGGTGAGGTTGACTTTGGCCTATAGGTGGAATTTGGGCCACTTACACCCCAAAAAATCACTGCGTACCATCCAGTAGTCATCCAAATTATAGCGTAAATGTTTTGTGTTGGTTCCAGGAAGAAGGCATAGAGTTTGTGAAGCACTTCCGCTGCCACCTGGCGCCCATCAGCCACGTGGCCGCCAACAGCACGGGCTCGCTGCTCTGCACCGCTTCCACTGAGAAAACAGTCAAAGTCTTCGATGTTGTCAACTTTGGTAATGCCCTATTTTATACTTTATAGGAAATCTTACAGCTTACAAAACACAGAATTTATCACATTATACATAATATTAATAATTAATTACTGATGGATGGTCTATAATTTTAAAACTTATTCTATGAACCTGCTTTCTGAGGTGATATAATGCAAAAAAACTGCATCAAAATCAGCCCACTAGTTTAATTTGCTGTTTTTGCTGTTGCACTTTATATTTAAACTTTTTTAAATTCATTTATTGAGCTTCACATCACTACATCTACAGGTTGAGTAAATTAGCATAATATTAAAAACTTGACTTTGAAAAAGCAAACGATATGTCAAATCCGTCCAGCCATCACACTAATATTATAAAGGCGAAAGTTTATGTGTGTGTGGATGTTTGTTACTCTTTAACGCCGCTACTACTTAACCGATTTGGCTGTTTTGAATGGAGATAGATTATGCCCTGACTTAACATATAGGCACTTTTTATCCTGGAAAAATCCGCAGTTCCCACGGGATTTTGAAAAAGTCGAAATCTATAGCTGCAGCCATAGGTAAATTTCTATAGCAAACTTCCTTGAAAACAGGCATGAAGGTTGGAAAAGGGAGCAGGAACAGGAACCGGAAATCCACGACTCTCTCGGGATTTGTGAAAAACCGAAATTCACGCGGGCGAAGCCGCGGGCAGAAGCTAGTAGGGTATAAAAGAATCGCACATACAAGTATTAAGTACATATCCAGTTACGCGTGATAAACATAACACTATCTTTGTTGTTGCATAGTCAGGTAAAAATTAAATGCACATGGTAAGTGCACGCTGGCACGCGTGCGCGCGCATTCATAATGACGATCTGGTGGCTGGCGCGCTGTTTTAGTTTCTCGTCGTTTCACTCTCTGTTGCAGACATGATCAACATGCTCTCGGTGGAGTTTGAGCCGTACTGTGCGGAGTGGGTGCACTCGGCAGGTGACCCCATATCGGCAATCGCTGTGTAAGTTGCTTCCACAAGTTGACAACTTACCTTGCAGCTGTTCTAGCTAGTTTACTCGGAACCGTGAGGTCCCTGGTTTGAGGCCTGGGTCGCGCCAATAAAGTAATTGAGCTATTACGTTAAGAAAGGACATGGCCAATTTCTGTATGGGCGTGTGAACTTAGTGTACATCAATGACTTTTGGTGTTATAAATTCGTGATTACAAGCACATTAAATTGCTATAAATATAAAACTCACCGAACTTGTCATTACAACAGACTAGACGTAAACGTCTACGAGTATTGATTACGACAAAGAATTCAGATTACGATTAAAAAACTTAAGGCGCTTTAAAATAGCGAACAGTTGCGAATTATTACGGTAAACTGATATGATTTTAGTAATAAATAGGCATTTAAACAAGGTAAAGGCACACGAGTAGATAGGTACAGAGGGGAAGCTTCTACAAGCGGCCCGCTGTAGGTACACTCACACATATGCGCACGTTTGTCATCCAACTTAGCCGGTTGGAGGACAGAGCAGGCTTCCGTGAACCGTTGGTGAGCGTACCTACAGCGGGCCGTTTGCGTAGCTTTCCGCTCTGCACCTATCTACTCGTGTGGTAAAGGTCACCTTCTCACCGGTCGTATTCTTTTTATTGCAAAGGTTGTTTACAAACACAAAATAAAACAAAAGAGTAAAAATAATTACTTATTTATTAGAGAAAATAAATAAAAATATTTTGTTACATTATAAGTAGTATAACCCCCCGGCACGTAAGTCGAGCGGTGACCCTCAAGTGCGCGCAACGTCGTACGAGTGAGCGGGACACAATACGATTGGAGAGCCAATCAGCGCTTACGAGGGATCCGCGAGAGCTAATCAGTGCCTACGAACGATCCCCACGACCTCCCCGCGACCCCCTCACACCCCGAATACCTCATTTTCGACTACTGCGCATTGAAGGTCACCGCTCGACTTATTTGCCGTGACTTGTACTTATATCTTAAATGCCTAGATAACTCAATATACATTACAGGGATGCAGCGCTAGTGTTAAAGTGACCGAATTAACCAAGCAGCTTTGAAAACAGAACATTTTTATTTCACATAATATACACTAACCTGTAAAGAGTCCAGTGATAGTAGCAAGGTAATCGAGTGGAAGAAGGTATCAGTCCGTAGAGATAAGCAAGGGTCAAAAATATTAGCAAGATAATCGCAATTATAACACAAACACAGCAGGTACAACGAACGCAAGTGAAAACGCAAGCGCAACGAAGAAATGGGCAACGACAATGCAATCAAATAGCAAAAGCATGACATTGACGTTTGACGTAGACTATGACACTTGTCAAACACGTAAAACGCGTTCCAATATACGTATTATTTTGCAGAATGTGGGAATGGACTTAAATAATACTCATTTAACACATAACATTGTTATATTGTTATCATACTTTGTTGTTGTTAAATGCAAAAATATCAATAAAGACAGTTTCGATATGAATAAAATGTTCCTAATAAAAGCATTTGTCGTCCAAATAACGTATCTACATAGGTAATACGCATGGTGAGGAACGTCCATTATGGTACAGTATGGCGGAAGTTGACGAATTTATCTTGTAATCCTTAATATTTTGAAATAAAAACTGACAAGTTCAGAGAGCATAAAAACTACGTAATAATGTATCTTTCTATTTTTAATATTTAATAAATATTTACTATGTTGTGTACGTGGAATGTACTTTTTTGGCCATCTCATTTCCGGTAGGAGTTTCCCATCATGGTAATGGCAGTGTTACAACTGAATACATAATAGCAAACATTTGGTATAAAAATATTATTGGTAATGGGATTTTTTTTTGGTGAGTTGATTCGTAAGTTGATCTAACCTGTGTGTATAACCCGCGGCACGTACATCGAACGCTGAACGGAACGTGGAGGGGATAGCTGCGCATGGGAACTGTCGTGCACGTAATACAATAGCATGCCCCCTCCACTTTCCTTCAGTGTTCGATGTACGTGCCGCTGTTTATACTACAAACGATGTCAATGCATTAAACTCATTCTCAAATCAGTTAAGCACTATACTAATATGTCATAAATTAAATTTTCATATATTATTTGGACTATCTGATGAATATTCAATTCTGGTAGATTCAATTGACAATTTAAAAGTACTTGTAAAAGTTTATTTGAATAAAAAACTTTTCTATTCTATTCTGCACCCTGTATCTAATATGAACATCTTATCATCATGATTGCATATCCATACAAATAAATCATTTCATTTTATTGATTTCCACCTCGTTTCAGATCGGAGAAGGGCGCGAACAAGATCCACATATTCGACGGCACGCAGGTGTCGGGCACGCCGCTGCACACGTTCGAGCTGCACCACAGCGAGGTGGTCGCCGTCAAGTACAACCCCGTGTTCGAGGTGGCCGTCTCCGTCGACAAGGCGGGTGTGTGTCCACTGCGAGGCAGAGGGCGTTTACAGTGTTGCTCCATCTTCTTGCACATGTTTACAGCGTTGCCCCATCTTCTTGCACATGTTTACAGTGTTGCCCCGTCTATTGCACATGTTTACAGTGTTGCCTCATCTTCTTGCACATGTTTACAGCGTTGCCCCATCTTCTTGCACATGTTTACAGTGTTGCCCCGTCTATTGCACATGTTTACAGTGTTGCCTCATCTTCTTGCACATGTTTACAGTGTTGCCCCATCTTCTTGCACATGTTTACAGTGTTGCCCCGTCTATTGCACATGTTTACAGTGTTGCCTCATCTTCTTGCACATGTTTACAGTGTTGCCCCATCTTATTGAACATGCTTACAGTGTTGCCCCATCTTCTTGCACATGTTTACAGTGTTGCCCCATCATCTTGCATATGTTTACAGTGTTGCTCCATCTTCTTGAACATGTTTACAGTGTTGCCCCATCTTTTTGCACATGTTTACAGTGTTGCTCCATCTTCTTGAACATGTTTACAGTGTTGCCCCATCATTTTCTTTTTAGTTCGTTTTTCGCAGGGCAGTCGTGTTTTTGAATTTATTATTATAGCTTGTAGTTTGGATTTTTGATAAAAGCAACCGTCGACTTTCTTGCTGATTCTTCTCAGTAGGAAGGGCGCTCGTAACCAGTGGCAGCACCTATTTAACTGTTTATTTTAATTTAAAAAAATCTTGTCTATTCTATCCAGGCATAGTCGAGTACTGGACTGGACCGAAATATGAGTACGAATTTCCGAAATGCGTGAAGTTCAAATCGAAGTTGAGCACGGATCTATTCGACTTTGTGAAGAATAAAACATACCCGACCGCATTGGACTTCTCGCCGGACGGGAAAAAAATGGCTTCCATAAGTTTAGATAGAAAGGTAAGTGAATTTTGTACCCTTGAACGCCTTGATGTAAAGAAAATCATTAATAATATTATCTTGGAAGAACTACGGAAAAGAGAAGCTATGAAATTCTGTGAGCGAAACTATCCAATATAGTACTTAATATGATTTCAGATTGCTGTTTGTTAGTGTTTATTGACATTTGTAGTTGTACTTTTACGAACAGAATGTTATATTAACTGTTCAATCGACGATTCATGCGACGGCGTATGTATTTTTGTCATACCAGGTTCGAGTATTCCACTTCCTGACGGGCAAGCTGCACAAAGTGCTGGACGAGAGCCTGCAGCGCTTCCAGGAGCTGCAACACCAGACGCAGCAGCTGCCCAACATGGAGTTCGGGAGACGGTAAAGTAATTGGCGCAAACAAACTGCTCAAAGTGCTGAACTAGAAACTTCAGCTCTTCCAGGACCTGCAGCACCAGACGCAGCAGTTGACCAACATGGAGTTCGGGAGACGGTAAATTAAAAAAAGCTCAAAGTGCTGAATGAGAGTCTGTAGCGCTTCCAGTCTGATAGTTTCAATATCGATCTTGATGGTGTGATTTTTTTTATTCATTTACAAGTTAGCCCTTGACTGGTTTGCAGAGATAGGTGTTAATTTGCAGTGAAATTCTTTCCGATTCGATTCGATTCTGTTCTAATATGCCCCAACCCTAAAAATCATAAAAAGTAAACATTGTTCATTGTCCGTGTTCAGGATGGCGACGGAGCGCGAGCTGGACAAGTCGGAGGCGGCGCGGCTCGCGAACATCGTGTTCGACTGCAGCGGGCACTTCGTCGCGTACTCCACCATGCTGGGCGTCAAGCTCGTCAACCTCGCCACCAACCGCTGCGTGGCCATGCTCGGCAAGCCCGAGAACCTGCGTCCGCTACAGCTGGCGCTCTTCCAGGTCATTATACTCTATTATAATCCAGTCTTTTTATCCCATTACATCTCACTACATTCCATTTTCATCATCATGATAACCCATTACCGGCTCACTACAGAGCACGGGTCTCCTCTCAGAGTGAGAAGGGTTTTGGCCATAGTCTTCCACGCTGGCCAAGCGGATTGGCAGACTTCACACACCTTTGAGAACGTTATAGAGAACTCTCAGGTATGCAGGTTTCCTCACGATGTTTTCCTTCACCGTTTCATTTTACCCCATTATAATTCATATCGCTGCATTCCATTCTAATCCATTATAGCTCACTCCGCTCCATTATACCCCAATCCAATGAACTTCATTATATCTCACTCCATTTGACTCATTGATTGGAATGAAGTGGGTGCTGGTGGAGTAGTAACTATTCCTAATTCACTTAACTTAAACAAACTTTAATTTCAATTTAATTCACACAGTAATCATGACTGTCACCTACGATTTTATTTAAGATGGCAATAAAAAAAGTATTTTGTCAGTCAGCGATCCTTAGAAAATCCGCAGAAAAATCTCATTTTAAATATCCTCTCTTCAGGGCCGGACAAACCAACCGAAGTTGGCCACAACGCTCGAAATGGAAGGGTCAGAGAACCCGACCTTGCTGAACATAAAGACGGACCCGACGCTGTTCTGCACGGCGTACAAGAAGAACCGGTTCTACATGTTCTCGCGCCGCGGCCCCGACGACGTGCGGAGCCCCGACGCCGACCGGGACATCTTCAACGAGAAACCCTCCAAGGAGGACATCATATCCGCCACCGAAGGACAAGGTACGATAATCAAATCATCAGTGCATAGAGTTGTTGCATAAAAAACACTTCTTATTTATTGGGTACTAGCGGTCCACCCCGGCTTCGCCCGTGGTACATAATATATAGCCTATAGTACTCGGGGATCACGCGTACATATCCAACGGTGAAAGAATTTTTGAAATCGGTCCAGTAGTTCCTGAGATTAGCGCGTTCAAACAAACTCTTCCGCTTTATTATATTAGTATAGATATACATTTGAAATTAAGGGTTTTGACCAAACGTCAGAATGCGGAACCACAGGTGACGCGAGGCCCACATCGGCCACGCCTACAGTACACCCACGTGAGGCCAGCCGTTGTATTGTGTATTGTGCAGTAACAGTTGTGTTTGTTGTTGGTTGTCAGGGGTGCAGCGCGTGTACGAGCAGGCGGTGCTGCACACGTCGCTGGGCGACGTGCACGTGCGGCTGTTCGGCAAGGACGCGCCGCGCGCCGTCGACAACTTCTGCGGGCTCGCGCGCGCCGGCTACTACAACGGACACATCTTCCACCGCGTCATCAAGGGGTTCATGGTGCAGACCGGCGATCCCACCGGTCAGTTGACCGCCGTTCACCACCACCACCACCACCACCACCACCACCACACCACAGTCCCACAGGCCGTGGGGCTGTGCACAGGCCTCCTCTCTCATAGGAGAGAGAGATTTAGAGCTTAGACCACTCCACGCTGCTCCAATGCGGGTTGGCGACATTTAACGACTATTGTCACATGATAGTGATAATATCCGAGACCGACTGCTTAACGTGCTCTCCGAGGCACGGGGGTGAAGCACCGCCAGCTTCCAACTCCGGGTCAGCACTGAGAATTTCTTGACAGAAAAACCCAATACTTACCTAACAAGTATTTGGCCGACCCGGGAATCGAACCCGGGACCTCGTAATCTGCAATCGAATATGCTAACCACTAGACCATCCATTTGATACGAATTGGTCAGACGTTAAACGCCGCAGGAGAGATTGGATTAATTGTAAGCCTCTGGTTGTCGCAAAAGAGAAGAGCTGATGTTTGCAAGAGTAAAAAAAACCCCGAAACTGTCAAAAAATTGTTAATTTAGTAATGAAGACTTTGATTATTTATGATTGTGATGAATCCGATTCGCTCTGACGTGTGTGATATAACACAGGCACGGGCACGGGCGGGGAGAGCGTCTGGGGCGGCGAGTTCGCGGACGAGTTCCGGCCGCACCTGAAGCACGACCGGCCCTACACCGTGAGCATGGCCAACGCGGGGCCCAACACCAACGGCAGCCAGTTCTTCATCACGTTGGCTCCTACCGTGAGTACCGACACCATCACTTCGAATATAAGTTAGATACAAATTCGTAATTATATGTAGAATCGTAGAGCCAGCTGCTTGAACTAGGTAAAACCTTACCACCACCTTAACGTGCCACCTTAAACCGGGACCGACGCTTCACGTGCTCTCCGAGGCACGAGGGTGACACACCACCAAGTAAGTACCAACTCCGGGCGGGCACTGAGAATTTCTTGATGGAAAAACTTACAATTTTTCCCCAACCCGGGAATCGAACCCGGGACCTCGTCATCTGCAGTCGAACATCTAACCACTAGACCAACGAGGGTGATTATTGAATGTAGGTATAACCGGCACGTAAGTCGAGCGGTGACCTTCAAATGCGCGCAGCATCGTACGAGTGAGCGAGACACAACACGGTTGGAGAGCCAATCAGCGCTTACGAGGGATCCGCGAGAGCTAATCAGTGCTTACGAACGATCCCCACGCCGTCCCCGCGACCCCATCACACCCCGAGATACCTCATTTTCGACTTCTGCGCATTGAAGTTGAACGCTAGACTTATTTGCCGTGAGTTGTATTGTGGTTTGTCAGTAATCGCTTGGTTGGTGCAGCCGTGGCTGGACAACAAGCACACGGTGTTCGGGCGCGTGGTGCGCGGCATGGAGGTGGTGCAGAGCATCGGCAGCGTCAAGACCAACCCCAAGACCGACAAGCCCTACGACGACATCCGCGTCATCTCCGTCACCGTCAAATGATGATGAGCTTTATTATTATCAATTAAGGACTAATAAATATTTTTATTACAAATAAGTGGTCATGTTTTTTTATTTCATATTGCCACCTTGGGTTTATATTAGCAACTAATGACATCGCCACCCAGATGATTGAGTATATTGAAAGATGAAGTTCACCTAAACGAAGCGGATTAAAATTCGCTTTAAAATTAATGTGAAAAAAGTGCGAATCAGACTCGCGCACCGAGGGTTCCGTACTCCAGAAGTATAAGTACAATCTGTTTTTCCTTAAGCCCAAATTAGACGGTTCATTTTTCGGGATTTTTGCTTTCATTATCGGGGTTTCATCGATAATGAATCGTCTAAACACCGACCATTCATCGTTCACAAGCACTGTATTATAGCAAATATCGTATCGTGCATCGTTCATCTCAAAAATGAAAGAACGAACGGGGCACTGTCTAATTTGGGCTTTAGTTGTCTTAAAAGGTAATGTGCCAATTAAGCTAGGCCTCTAAATTGTATGAGCGCCCATACAACTCAGAGGTCTATTTTAATTGGCGTCAAGTATAAGGTAAATTGCAGTTTACGATTTAATTTAAAAAAAAACTTTAAACTAATTTTCGGTGGAAGTTTGCATGGTAATGTACATCATATATATATTTTTTTTAGTTATATCATTTTCTTATTTTAGAAGTTACATGGGGGGGGGGACACATTTTACCTCTTTGAAAGTGTCTCTCGCGCAAACTATTCAGTTTAGAAGAAAATGATACTTATCAGAAACCTCAATATCATTTTTGAAGACCTATCCATAGATACCCCACACGTATGGGTTTGATACCTCAATGGGGTTTGATGAAAAAAAAATTGAGTTTCAGTTCTAAGTATGGGGAACCCCCAAAATTTTTGTTGTTTCTATTTTTGTGTGAAAATCTTAATGCGGTTAACAAAATATATCTACTTACCAAGTTTCAACAGTATAGTTCTTATAGTTTGAGAAAAAAGTGTTAGGAAAAAAGTGGCTGTGACTTGGCTGTGACATACGGACGGACAGACAGACATGACGAATCCATAAGGGTTCCTTTTTTTTCCATTTGGCTACGGAACCCTAAAAATGGAAATTCGATTTCTCTGTTCAATATTTCAAAATAAGATCATATTTTATGTCAGTAAAGTAACCAGTCTTACAAAAAGCGAGAAAAGCGAACTTTTTAAAATCGATATATTGTATCCCAATCACTACGGGAGATCCCTCAAGTCTCAACTATAATATTATATACATACTTTATATACTAATAAATAAAATTGAAGTGTCTGTCTGTAATTTCGAAATAACTACCACATATTAAGCTCATATTTTTATTTGAACGATACCATAACCGAATCACACGTTTTTAAAATTTTTGTCTGTCTGTCTGTCTGTTTGAACGGGCTAATCTTCGGAACGGCTAAACCGATTTTGACGGGACTTTCACAGACAAGTAGAGGATTAACCAAGGAGTAACATAGGCTACTATAACTTTTTTAACCGACTTTCAAAAAAGGAGTTGTGTTGAAATCGGTAAGTACCTATGTTAAAAAACGCCCTGATAGGTATTTTCGCTGCGCGCGACGGCCGACGCTCGCGCTGCACGGAACTCCCCGCGCCGCGCCCCCCTGCGCCCTGCGCCCGCCGTACGCGGTACCGCGGTACGCCGCCGCGCGGCGGGGGGCGGGTAGACCAGAAATCTACTTATCCCTCAGGATTTGTGAAAAACCGAAATTCACGCGGGCGAAGCCGCGGGCAAAAGCTAGTATATTATATCTGTGAACTGAGGGAGGTCGCTAGTATCGCTTTAGTGGTGCCATACAATTGTTTATTCGACTTTACGGAAATCACATAGCAGTTCGTATGAGGTGCAACAAATCGCCCGCGACTAGTAATCCCAATCTGAGGGTCTAATTGACGCATGCGGGGAAAGCACGTAGCCCCTGCGAATCATCGCATCACATGCACTGTCGCCAATACGTAATACTTACTATATCGTAAGTCGTAACTATACCTAATGTTTATATTTTAGATAGATATTACGTGGGTATACTGATGGTAAATTGAGTCTATTTTTAAATGGTTTTTAACAGGTTCCAAACCGGTCGCACTTTATAACAAACACTGAGCTATAGCGGCAGATACTCGCATGTACATATATTAATTGATTAAATGGAATGATCGGAGCCTGATGCTGAGTTCCATATTCAAAAAATGTCTTTAACTTCAGAATTCTATACCGATTACCGAGCATCACTTCTAATAGCTTTTGGTATCGTTAATGTTAAGAAATTTACGGATGAGGAGATGGATTCTTAAATAATTTACGAAAAGATTTTTCATAGTATAATTAATTAGGTAGGTATTTTTAAGGAAGTGACAACACTAATATGTAGTCAAATTGAATAACCTTCGCAGATGGCGGCCGTAGTTCCACTTTTTGCCTTTTCACAGAAAAGTTGGTCGCAACCATTTATCTCTATGGTCGCAACTCGCACAATATAGCCAATATAGGTAGGTATAAATCGACGAGAATCTCATGAAAAATACGGAAATGAAATTCCAAAGTTAGCAACACTACGGCTGCCCTAGCGATAAACAAAGTAACTGACATTTTTTGTGAAATTGACTTTTTTGCATTAACAAAAGTTTTATGTCGAGTAGTTTTTTATCACAGTTTAATATTTCAAATAACTTGAACCGTTTACTGCAATTTGAATTGCCCAAAAAAAGTAACTGCACATACTATAACCCGGAATATAAATGCAAAAACCAAGTAAACAACAAGCACAAAACAAAAACAAAGTAATTGGATTTTGATTACTTTGTTTTTGTATTTAAAATGCAGTTGCTTGATTTTTCGTTTCGTGAAACGATCCCAGGTAAGGTGTTCTGAATGTAATTACTTTGTTTATCACTAGGGGCCCTAGTTGTCTCAGGTCAACAGTTGTCAGTTGTCAACACTAGCAAAAAAAAATCCTATTTTTCATGAGATTCTGGTCGGTCTATACTTAAGCTGAAGAATGCGAGTACGCCATCTGTTGATGAGTAGTTAAAAACTTTAAACGAAAAAAAGTCGATTTTGAAAAATAAAGGTCATTTTAGTTTTTAACTGTCTTTTATATGAATCACTTACATTGAGAAATTACTACTATTAATTTCTCTATGATCACTTGTGAAAAATATTTTCAATTTTAATTCTTAATATTATTTTGATTTAATTTAATCAAGGCCATCTATCGATGGGTAGACCGTAGGGTAGCCTCAGCCTTTAAAAATTCACGCACGATAGATGGCGCTCCAATGCTGTTTTTTTTCGAATTGTTTTAAAACAGTGAGGTGTAAAGGTAATAACATCATTGTTTTAAAATATCATTCTGTTAATTTCTTTCCACATAAATCATAATCCTAATTTTTAGGGTTATGTAAGTGAAACGATTAAAAACCAAGTCTTGACTCTTGATCCCATAGAGATAATAGGTTCATGCTCATTGTTCATGCTTGATCCAAAATGTGACATTCGTGAACAAATAAAAACGAATTATCTATGATTAATAATACCTACCTATTTATAGTTTCTGTTAGCATCAAAGTTGTAAGAATATAGGTAGGTAGGTACAGAGTTAAGTTAACAGGAGTAGCAATACCGCGCCTCGTAGCATTTGAATGGAATACTTAAGTACCTACATAGTAATAACTACTTAATTTCAAACTTTAAAGATCTCAAACTAAAAAATAGCATTTGGATCATTTTGTTTTGATAACTTCTTGAATAATATTCATGAAGCGAAAATTAAATAAATAAATAGTTTTTTTTAATGTTTCATTCAAGTACCTATGTACCAAATATTTTTATTTTCCCAATTATTTTCCTTCCTAAATTGCCGGACTTTATCTGTAGGGCAAGTGAGTAGGCTATATACTGCTCTCTCACTCACTCTCACAGAAAAGCCGTGATCCTCTCTCCCCGCGCACCTCAGACATTATTTTCTTGTACTGAGGCACGGTTACCCCGCCTCCTCGCCCTAAATGCGTTTCCATTGTATCATTGCGATAAAAAGTAATATGTATATACCTACCTACTAAGCTTCTGCTCGCAGCTTCGCCCGCGTGAATTTCGGTTTTAACAAATCCCGAGGGAATCGTCGATTTCCGGTTCCCGTTCCCGCTCCCTTGTCCAACCTTTAATTTTATACCTACCTACTTTCAAGGAAGTTTGCTATAGTAATCTACCTATAGCTGTAGCTATATATTTCGGTTTTTTCAAAATCCCGTGGGAACTGTGGATTTTTCAAGGATAAAAAGTAGCCTATGTGTTAAGTTAGGGTAAGGCCTCTTGTTAAGACGCACGTTTTACCCACGTTTTATATGGATAACGCGCCGGCCGGCGCGTTATCCATAAAAAACCTCAACATCATTTCCTTACCATCAAATTACAAATATCTATCTCCATTCAAAATTTCAGCCTAATCGGTTCTGTAGTTGCGGCGTTAAAGAGTAACAAATATACACACACGCACAAACTTTCGCCTTTATAATATTAGCGTGATGAGATTGGCTAGTGAATGAGTTTTAGGTATATTTTACCTTAAGGTGGTACGTTTTCCATACTAATTTATTATTACGATTTAAGAACGAATGGATTATATATTTACACTGAAATTACATCGCACAGCCTTATAATGTAATGTTTAATTTGCGGAAAATTTTATTTACATAAAGAAAACATTACATAAACAGCTAAAGGTGAAGTAAAGCCATCTCGGTCAGCTAGGCAAAACAGCGTTTAATAGATGGCTATTATAATAATTAAGATGTCTATGTAATGTTTTCTTTACGTAAATATAATTTCGCGCAAATTAAAAATTATATTAAGGCTGTGCGATATAATTTCAGTGTAAATATATAATACATTCACTCTTGAATGGTAACATAAAGTTAGTATGGAAAACGTAACACCTTAATCCATCTTTAATTTATTGGCTATCAGGATGATCCCATTTGATAATTGAATCGATTGAATAGATCAAACGATTCAATTTTCAAATGGGATCATCGTACCTACCTAGCTGAAGTAGATAGGTACTAGAGTAGGTACATAGGTATGTATATTATCTGTTACGAGTAGGTATGCTATGTGACCTATTTAGTTAGAAAATGAACAATACAGAATAGAATAGAATAGAAAAGTTTTTTATTCAAATAAACTTTTACAAGTACTTTTGAATCGTCAAATGAATCTACCACAGGTTCGGAATGCAGTTCCATCCCAGAAGAACCTGCAAGAAACTCGGCGGTTGCTCTTTTTAAAAAAAAACATTATAACAATTATTATTATTAATGTACATGATTGAAATGCCGTCTCGCACATTGCTGGAACGAGTTAAATCCAAGCTTTTTTATCGTTTATATAATCTTCAATTGTATAATAAGCTTTTTTTTATGAGCATACTTTTAATAGAGTTCTTAAACTTATATAAAGGCAAGTCCAAGACATATTTTTTATTCATATAAACTTTTACAAGTGCTTTTGAATCGACAAATGAATCTACCACTGGTTCGGAATGGTGCTTACATTTCTACACGTTAAGAAGGGCAGACAAAAGTAGCCCCATTTCCGACGGCGGCACCCGTTCACGAGCATGACGCATGATCCAGCCATTGCTTCGCTCAACCATATTTGAGGGAACGTAACAACCCGCACCACACGACACCACCATAGAAATGTTTAAAGAGAGCGTGACATACTTAGGCTACCCATGATTAAAGCATCGAATTGAACACCAATAATCGAATACTCCTCAAGTTATAATAGCGTATAAAGCGACTAAATTAAATCCATGCTTTTTTATCATTTATATAATCTTCAATTGTATAATATGCTTTTTTCATGAGCACACTTTTAATAGAATTCTTAAACTTGTGTAAAGGCAAATCTAAGATTTGTTGTGGAATTTTGTTATAGAACATTACGCCCATTCCCACAAACGACTTTTGGATCTTTTTGAGGCGTAATTGAGGAATCACAAGTCTATTTCTATTTCTTAATTGCCTATCGTGTAATTCACACTTTTTATTGTAACTGTGAATGTTTTGCTTAACAAAAATTATGTTGTTATAAATATATTGAGAAACTACTGTAAGAATACCTATTTCTTTAAACTCTCGAAGGGAATCCCGCGGTTTTAAATTATAAATTGCGCGAATTGCCCTTTTTGGTTGCCTTGGTTTTTTTAGCATTTAAAAGTAGATTGTTTATAGTAAACCAGTGTGAAACTTGAGATAAAGTATTATTTACATCGTCAAAATTGTCTTTAGTTCTATCGACTTTAAAAATCAAAGACGTATCATCAGCAAATAGTACAATATCGCAAGCATTTTTGACAAAATGTGGTAAGTCATTAATATAAACCAGAAACATGAATGGACCTAGAATAGACCCATTACTGAGGCTGATCCGGATGACTTAACATCATTGATGCATACCCTTTGTATACGATCACTGAGATAAGACGCAATGAGACTGAGTGTAGTTTCTTTAATACCATAGTGGCCTAATTTTCGTAAAAGAGTCTCATGCTCAACGCAATCAAATGCTTTTGACAAATCACAGAAGATACCAATGGCATTCTGTGACTTTTCCCATGCATCGAAAATGTGCCGTAACAGCCTTGCGGCCGCATCGGTTGTTGAACGACCCTTAGTAAACACATACTGCTCAGAGTGAAGTAATTTATTTAAATTAAAGTGCAGGAGCAGTTGGTAAAGCATTATTTTTTCAAATATCTTGCTGAGAGTTGGTAGAATTGAAATCGGCCTATAGTTATTTGGATCAGTTTTACTTCCCAGTACAATACAGTTAATACAAGTGATAACTGAATTGTTCACAGTGCTTAATTAGCTAGGAACTAGTTATACCTACTTGTTCCTAGTTAATAAGTAGGTAGGTGCCTATCTTATTAAGTTTTCCTAATATGCTAGGCTTGTAGAAAAAATATTGTTAAGTATATCGATTTTTTTTGCCACTTTCTACATCCCTGTAATATGCTATTAAGCTTAACATTGTATATGTTAACATTGTGTTTTGTATTACAAAAGAATACTTAAGTACTTTTTAACAATAATCTCTGATATGGACATAAATCTTTGTTAACGTTATCGCTAATACAATGGACATATGCCACTCGATTCTCGGTAATCGCGCGAAGTCGTAAACAGCCCGCTGTGGCCTCGCGCTACGCCACCGTTGCGATAGCCAATAGCAACGCAGTAACACGACATATCACGTCATATTCGACCAATGAGTGTTCGAATTTACCACGCGATTTCTAAAAATAGCTTATCTGAGTCATGGAATAAAAGCAGTGGTTGTTTCTTAACAATGTTTAGAAACAAGTGGAACGTCAAGGGAGGTGGATGTGCGTCGTCGCATGAGAAAGTTTAGTTAGTGAAGTGAGTCGAGTGATACACATGGTTCGTCAATTCGGCCCCGGGATGGAGACCACCTTCTACGACGAGCAGTACCCCCTGAGCGGCCCCGTGGAGAGTCTGAAGCGCTCGCTCACGCTGGACCTGGAGTTCGGGCGCGGCGGCAAGCGAGCGCGCGGCGCGCCGCTACTGTCCTCGCCCGACCTGCAGCTGCTGAAGCTGGGCTCGCCCGAGCTGGAGAAGCTCATCATGCAGAATGGCATGATCACCACGGCCACGCCCACGCCGGGCGGCGTGCTGTTCCCCGCCGCCGCGCCCACGGAGGAGCAGGAGCTGTACGCGCGGCCCTTCGTCGAGGCGCTGGACAAGCTGCACCACGGCGAGCCGGCGCCGGCGCCCGGGCGCCGCGTCTACGCCGACCTGGACCGGCCGCTGGACCGCTTCCCCGCGCCCGTGGTGAAGGATGAGCCGCAGACCGTGCCCAGCGCCGCCAGCTCGCCGCCGCTCTCGCCCATCGACATGGACTCGCAGGAGCGCATCAAGCTGGAGCGCAAGCGGCAGCGCAACCGCGTCGCCGCCTCCAAGTGCCGGCGTCGCAAGCTGGAGCGCATCTCCAAGCTGGAGGACAAGGTCAAGCTGCTCAAGGGCGAGAACGCGGAGCTGGCGCAGATGGTGGTGAAGCTGAAGGACCACGTGTCGCGGCTCAAGCAGCAGGTCATCGAGCACGCCAACGGCGGCTGCCACATCGACGGCCACTTCTGAGCCGCGCGCGCCGCCGCCGCCGCGCCGCCCCACATTCCATGCTAGTCGCGCCCGATCGGACGCAGCATACAAAGCGATTTGTGATCTTAATTTTACCGTGTAATATATAGTTAACTTTAGTGTTAAGGTGGACTTGTGATTGTGACGTTGAGACTTGATAGTGGCGAGCGAGGCAGAGGAGCCTCCGCGCGGGAGGCGCGGGTGTACTGTATGTGTACTTAGAGCGCGTCGCGAGATAGCTACCGTCGTAAGTCGCAGTTATGATTTTCCTTGTATCAGTATTGCGTTGTCTCATTTAGAATAGTGTAGAAACTAGAAAGGATAATCGTGCAACGTCATTCGAGTGCAGGCTGAGCGAGGTTGAGGCGACGTTGCCAGTTTTGCGGCGAATTGCCCGTTTCAGCGTTGTTTCGTAATGTTTTTGGATTCGCATTGTTCATTAGCTTGTACGACGACCCCGGTCCCCGAAGGACCAAAACTTACCCAATGTGTTACCTTTGGACGGGCGTATGTCAAACGAATTAAGAATTTGGATAAATGAGAAAGAAGATAGCTCGTCAGGGCCCAGAAGCGATGGTGCGAAAGGGATGCAATTACGCGTCGAGCTGGCAACGGCGCATCGTACAAGTCACGAGCGGATGTTCTGTTAATTAAAATTCCGCCTGTGCCGCCCTCGCGGAATGGCGGCCATGTGGTCGGGCCTCGGCGATCGGCCGTTCCGAATCACGTTTTGTTGCACAAGGTTACTGGTGAACTTTTTTTTCATAACGATGATAGCGCCTCGATGCCTGATGGATCCGTTCCGCTCGACGGACGGTGACCACGTTGCTGGTGTGAAAGACTGATAGTGTGTGAGACAGTGTGCCTTTTGTAGGATGTTGCGAGACGTATGTCCAACGTTTCTGTTTTGTAAAATGTCTCAGAACTGACCCGGTGCTCTTTAAAGGTCTTTAAACGTGAGGCCGTCCGATTTAAAAGTGAGATGGACGAATGGAAGCGAGTTTCATTTCGTGTGCTGTGAGATTGAATGTGCGATGTATTTATTAGTGAGAATGTTAATTACTTAGTATCAAGTAGCAATCTCGAGTGCCTACGCTTTGTAAAGTGAAGCCTGTTTTTATTGTTTTTGTTACCATTAAATGCGCTACAGTGAAATTGTTCTGTACCATTGTCTTCTATAGGTTATTGTAAGTAATATTATACCAATTAACAAGTTGAATTGTTATAGACTCTATTGGGGGATCTTGCCGTTAGGATCGTGATATTGGCTTGGCAAAATTAAAGTAGGGATGATTTAAAAAATGTTAATGTACTGTACAGAGATATAATGTTGAGGTAGCAGACGGCAAGTGAACCTTTTTGTATTATTTTTATACAAAAAATGATTCTTCAGAATGTTAACAATAATTTGTAAGTTTATAAAGATAAAACAGTTATACTAAAATAATATATTTTTATGAATTTAATAACAAAGAATATTGTTTTATACTGAATACGTATTGTATGATAAAACAGAAATAATGAAAAAATAAATTATGAAGATTATTATACCATTCAATATTTTCTTTTATTTCTTAGATTTAAACGAAAACCTTTAAAATAAAACCGCGGACTTGAAAAACGAGAATGAACAAAATACCCTCGATTAAAGATTTTAATAGATAAGGAATCCAGTAAAACCCATTGCAGCACGATATTCTGAATTGACTCAAAGTTTCATCTATCAATACCATAGTCCACATCAGCAAGAGCAACTTTCAAAAACGTCATTCAAAACACCATACCACTATCCTTTGGTCCCAGAAATCCACTGGACTTCATAAATGAAAATGGTGAAGATGGTGAAAAGGAATGTGGGAAATCACAAGGAAAAAACATCCAATTAATATAATGAAGAAGAAAAAATGAAATTACAATAACCTCATTTAAATGCTAAAATTCTTTACTTTTGAATAAAATTACAATAGGTATAATTCATGGGATGGATTGAGAATTAAGTATGAAGAGTTGTGGCCTCGTTATTTGTTTGCAGATTCTGTATGAAGTAACTATTATGCAATAAAGTATCTTTTATATTATAAAGCACTGACATTAAATAAGACAATTTAATCAGATGAACCTATTATAGTCAATCGAAGGTAACCAAAACAAATTGCACTTATCATTGGTGTGATAAGAAACTAACGTTACGCGGAATATTATTATGGTAATGAATATTACGTAATCACTCGCGTAATGAATGAATGAATCAAAACTCCATAGAGTTCATAATAATATGTATTGAGTAATGCTGTATAATATTTACATTGGGACTTCCACCAGCTTTCGTATTTCGAATTCGAGACAAAACTTTTTCGAAATAAAACTTATTGTTAGTAGGTAGCCAGTTCCTGTGGTGTAAACGAATTTTGTTTCCTCAATGTGTCTTAGCCTGATTTACGTATTCATGAAGTACATAATATACCTAGTTAATTAGAACAACTTAACTGGCCAAGTTGTCCCAAATAAATGTCATCCTTAATACGCCGAATTAGCTAATTACTAATGGATTTTAATTTTTAACCATGCCTTATTAGCAAAAGAGTCATTAATGTGCAACGCCTTCGCAACCACTAACTAATTGAATTAAAAACTACTTTTTAATGCAATTGATATTCTTTGGTCTTCCATCTTCCTCGGAAAGATTTACCTTCTGAAGATAGAGAATAGAGATGGATGGATTGTAATGCAACTGATATTCTTCGGCAGTCTTCCACCTTTTTAAGAAAGATTTACTGAAGACTAGAAATTTACAGGCATGTAATTCGGAATGAGATGGATAGATCGTGCGGAAGAGGATTTAAGTAAACTTGGAAAGTTAGCATCGTAGAAGGAACTAAAAGACAGAACCAAATGGAGGGAAATTGTAGAGGAGGCCATGTTCCACAAAGGGTTGTATCGCCGAAAGAAAGGAATTAGTGAGAACAGGCAGCTATGGCGCATTGAATAAAAATTGCCTTAGCATCATCTTAGATACGTACGAGTACCTACCATTTGTCACAAGATTGATGCAATCGTTACGATCTCAAAGAGACACGCTGATCTCTGGAAATACCAGTTGGATGTGAAAAATTATTTTTGCATTTGATAGCCCAATTCTTGTGGAAGGGTACATACTACATAGGCTATTGAGAATCATGGTGCCACGGGATTTTTAAAACTATATCCACGCGAGCGAAGTACGGGTATCTGCTAGTATACAATATTCAGCAAAAGGACCGTTATTCTGGCAATAATAACAATGTTTGTGATACTGGAAAATTCCACAATAGAGTCGCTCTCTAGTAAGAAGATAGAGCCACAAAATTAACAAGATAATGAAAAGTAGCTGCATGAGAATTGAGAAAGGCTGTGGACTGGATGTGCTAGTGCTCAGTGGGAAGAAAGCCTTACTGTCCAGCAATGAGACTGACGCTCATTCTATATTTTAGTTTAGTTTAGTTTGTAGTTTATTAATAGTATAATTTGTAACTATGTAGTTTCATAAAAATCGAATGTTGTTTACTCTTGTTTTACACACTGTTGTCTCACAAACGTCACATTAGCCGCGAAGGTCGAGCAGACGAGAATAGCTGCCAAAATGACTGTTAACCGGACATCCGAATATATGATGACGCTAACTGAACCGCCACATATCATTATGTATAGGTGTATACTGTATACAATATGCATATTATGTAAAGCCATACATTTGTTTTGGCAGCAAATATAGTAAAATGTTTTAAAACTTTTGCCGTGATGACTACTGATGGTAATTTATTTCTACTGTACATAGCATCCAACTTACAAAATGTAGGGTAGGTACTTTACCTAGAAAAAACCGCATTCAAATCGGTTCACCCGTTTGAGCGCTACAGAGGAACAGACAGACACACACACATACACATACACACACACACACACACACACAGACACGTCAGACTTATAACACCCCGTCGTTTTTGCATCGGGGGTTAAAAATAGCGAAGATCAAACTGCTTTATTAGCACATCGTCTACAGCCAATGCACCATTATTGTATTAGCAGATAGAGGTCAGTGGGACCACAAGCAAGTGTATGAAAACAAACTGTTTTACAGATGATAAATGATTTGTTGCGGTGAACCCTTATCAGAATATCAGATAACCCAAACGGTTCGCCGATTTGGTGCGTAAGTAATGTGATTCTCCTGATATTGACGCAGCAATCGGATATCTACGCACCATTAACGTGAAAACAGAATATAGAAATAGTAGTTTATGAAACGGTTGCATAATAGAGGTTATTAAAACACGAGTGTTAGTTTAAAAAACGAGCCGCAGGCGAGTTTTTTAATAGTATTACACGAGTGTTTTAATAACTAATTATGTAGAGTTTCATACACTACTTTATCTAAGCTCATCAATAGGTATCTTACGTATAAAAGAAAAGACTAAGAAATTAACAAAATTATTTATTATAATAAGTATTCATGTTTTGGATATTGCAATTTATAAATGTACTCAATTCTTCAGGGGAGAACGTTTTTGCATTTTTTCCCTTAAAGCCCTGCGATTTTCTTTTTAAAACAGCAATCAGTCTTGTGTATTTAATAATATCGATTTGGTTGTAGATACTCAATATACTTTTGAGCATTGAGTATTTAGCCCATAAGGACAAAGACTTAAATTTATTTGATAATTCTTGGAAATATGCTAGCATTACATTTTCTGAAAATGAAGTGGTTTTTTTCAAAATTTTCCAACTCATAAAATCTTGGTAACATTTATCGTAAATTTTCTTTGATTTTGCTGGCAAAAGATTATTTGTCATTCCCGATGCTATTTCCAGAATGTCTGGTGGAGTTAAATTCTCTTCAGTATCACTGCTAGACATTTTTCCGCGCAACAAAAATCACTTGCAAAATTTTGAGTTACAAAAACTGAATAGTAAATAAATAATAAATTAAAAATTTAAATAATAGGCGCCAAAATTCAATTGTCAATTTCGAATGTGCGGTGCGTGCAGTGCGTCTATGGTCAATTATGGTAGCACTACACTCTGTCCTCTGACCGCATCTTGCTACCGCCACACTTTCGCAGTAGTAGTAATAGGGTAACTTTGATAGCGGGATAATCATTGTAAGTAACAAAATTAAACTAACTAACTATTGTAAACTAACTATTGTACCTATTTCTTTTAAAATGTTTCTTTTGTTTAATTTATGTTTTTTTGGTGTACAATAAAGTATTAAATAATAATAATAATAATAAACACCCGGCATGGCTCAAAAATACCAGAACCCAGTGCCTGTACTATAATGTAGAAAAAATTATTTTTTAACATTGTTTTGCAATAATTTCCTAACAAAGTAGTGTTATAATGAACTTTTTTAATTTTTTTTTAAAATATTATAGATGTATGTGAATAAAGTAGTCCAATATATGACACATTTTGATTTCATATTCGGAATTTTATGATATGAGAGTAGATAAACAAACTTTTCCTCGTTTGATATCAGTATAAGTTGCGGCGATTATGATAGCGATTCTTATCAATATTCCTGTTATGTTGTACTTCAGAATTCTCGAACGGTGACGAACTACACAAACATATTATTAAGATTGTAATTTCTTAGACAAACAGGCATCAGACATGTGGACTATCATGGAGGCCCAAACTGATATAATGTTCGTTTGTATCTGCCGATTTTCCTGATGATGGTTTTTCAACTATAATAATTTTTGGAAGTAATCTATTTTGAAACTCTACATAATTAGGTATTAAAACACTCGTGTAAAACTATTAAAAAACTCACCTGCGGCTCGTTTTTTAAACTAACACTAGTGTTTTAATAACTTCTATTATGCAACCGTTTCATAAACTACTATTATGTAGAATTGTCTAAAGATTTCCTTCTGATGTACATAGATTATTTATTTATCTACTACTAGCTGATTCCCGCGACTTCGTCCGCATGGATATAGGTTTTTATATAGGATTGGATTGGATCCCATAATCCTTATTTGTACCTAAACTAAATGTAGCCTAAGTTACTCCTTATAGCATCACCTATCTGCCATTGAAAGTTCCGTCAAAATCGATTCAGCCATGTCGGAAATTAGCTGGAACAAATAGACAGATCGACAAACATAAATTTAAACGCACTCCAGTTTAAAATAAGCCGTACGTTCAAAGATCCGGGTCCCAAGTTATTTGAACCCAATAAATGTCTGTCATTCCTGAACTAAAAAACCTATGACCTTGAAATATTTACCAGACAATACATAAAGTACCACCTTTCTAACAAAGAAAGAATGAGTGAAATCGAACAACGCGTTGATGAATTACAGCTAAATACACGTTTTAACTTTCATCCCCTCTCCCAAGGGAACCGTGCTAAATTTCGGGATAAAAAGTATCCTATGTCCTACCTCGGAGTATAAACTCAAATCGTACCAAGTTTCATTCGAATCCATTCAGTAGTTTCGGCGTGATGCGCGGCCAAGATACAGACAGACAGACAGACAGACAGACAAAAATGAAAAAAATTGCAGTTTTGGCTTCAGTATCGATTATAGAGTGCCCTCCAATAAAAATTTTCAAAATATCTTCAATGTACAGAATTGGATCTGTTACAGTATTATTATATTATAGACTAGCTGAACCCCGCAACTTCGTTCGCGTAGATATAGGTTTTTATATAGGATCGGATCGGATCCCATAATTCTTTTATGTACCATGTACCTAAACTAAATGTAGCCTAAGTTACTCCTTATAACATTGAAAGTTCCATTAAAATCGATCCAGCCGTTTCAGACATTAGCTGGAATAAATAGACAGACCGACAAACAAAGACCCGGGTCCCAAGTTATTTGAACCCAATACTGAGGATTGTAATGTCTGTCATTTCTAAACCATAAAACCTATGACCTTGAAATATTTACCGGACAATGCATAAAGTACTACCCTTCTAATAAAAAAAGAATGAGTGAAATCGAACAACGCGTTAATGAATTACAGCTAAATACACGTTTTAACTTTCATCCCCTCTCCCAAGGGAACCGTGCTGAATTTCGGGATAAAAAGTATCCTATGTCCTACCTCGGAGTATAAACTCAAATCGTACCAAGTTTCATTTGAATCCATTTAGTAGTTTCGGCGTGATGCGCGGCCAAGATACAGACAGACAGACAGACAGACAGACAGAAAGACAGACAGACAGACAGACAAAAATGAAAAAAATTGCAGTTTTGGCTTCAGTATCGATTATAGAGTGCCCTCCAATAAAAATATTCAAAATATCTTCAATGTACAGAATTGGATCTGTTACAGTTTTATTATATTACTAGCTGATCCCCGCAACTTCGTTCGCGTAGATATAGGTTTTTATATAGGATAGGATCGGATCCCATAATTCTTTTATGTACCTAAACTAAATGTAGCCTAAGTTACTCCTTATAACATTGAAAGTCCATTAAAATCGATCCAGCCGTTTCGGAGATTAGCTGGAACAAAGAGACAGACCAACAAACATAAATTTAAACGCACACCAGTTTAAAATAAGCCGTACGTACAAAGATCCAGGTCCCAAGTTATTTGAACCAAATAAATGTCTGTCATTTCTGAACTAAAAAATCTATGACCTTGAAATATTTACGGGACAATATATAAAGTACTACCTTTCTAACAAAAAAAGAATGAGTGGAATCGAACAACGCGTTAATGAATTACAGCTAAATACACGTTTTAACTTTCATCCCCTCTCCCAAGGGAACCGTGCTGAATTTCGGGATAAAAAGTATCTTATGTCCTACCTCGGAGTACAAACTCAAATCGCACCAAGTTTCATTCGAATCCATCCAGTAGTTTCGGCGTGATGCGCGGCCAAGATACAGACAGACAGACAGACAGACAGACAGACAGACAGAAAGACAGACAGACAGACAAAAATGAAACAAATTGCAGATTTGGCTTCAGTATCGATTATAGAGTGCCCTTCAATAAAAATTTTCAAAATATCTTCAATGTACAGAACTGGATCTGTTACAGTTTTATTATATTACTAGCCGACCCCCGCAACTTCGTTCGCGTGTTTATAGGTTTTATATAGGATCGGAACGGATCCCATAGTTCTTTTATGTACCAAAACTAAATGTAGCCTAAGTTACTCCTCATAACATCACCTATCTGCCATTGAAAGTTCCATTAAAATCGGTCCAACCGTTTCTGAGATTAGTTGAAACAAATAGACAGACCGATAAACATAAATTTAAACGCACGCCAGTTTAAAATAAGCCGTACGTACAAAGATCCGGGTCCCAAGTTATTTGAACCCAATAAATGTCTGTCATTTCTGAACTAAAAAATCTATGACCTTGAAATATTTACGGGACAATATATAAAGTACTACCTTTCTAACAAAATAAGAATGAGTGAAATCGAACAACGCGTTAATGAATTACAGCTAAATACACGTTTTAACTTTCATCCCCTCTCCCAAGGGAACCGTGCTGAATTTCGGGATAAAAAGTATCCTATGTCCTACCTCGGAGTATAAACTCAAATCGTACCAAGTTTCATTCGAATCCATTCAGTAGTTTCGGCGTGATGCGCGGCCAAGATACAGACAGACAGACAGACAGACAGACAGACAGACAGACAGACAAAAATGAAAAAAATTGCAGTTTTGGCTTCAGTATCGATTATAGAGTGCCCTCCAATAAAAAAATTCAAAATATCTTCAATGTACAGAATTGGATCTGTTACAGTTTTATTATATTACTAGCCGACCCCCGCGACTTCGTTCGCCTGGATATAGGTTTTTATATAGAATCGGATCGGACCCCATAATTCTTTTTTGTACCTAAACTAAATGTATCCTAAGTTACTCCTAAACATCACCTATCTGCCATTTAAAGTTCCATCAAAATCGATCCAGCCGTTTCGGAGATTAGCTGGAACAAATAGACAGGCCGACAAACATAAATTTAAACGCACGCCAGTTTAAAATAAGCCAAACGTACAAACATCCGCGTCCCAAGTTATTGGAACCCACTAAATGCCTGTCATTTCTGAACTAAAAAATCTATGACCTTGAAATATTTACGGGACAATATATAAAGTACTACCTTTCTAACAAAAAAAGAATGAGTGAAATCGAACTACGCGTTAATGAATTACAGCTAAATACACGTTTTAACTTTCATCCCTTCTCCCAAGGGAACCATGCTGAATTTCGGGATAAAAAGTATCCTATAACCTACCTCGGAGTATAAACTCAAATCGTACCAAGTTTCATTCGAATCCATTCAGTAGTTTCGGCGTGATGCGCGGCCAAGATACAGACAGACAGACAGACAGACAGACAGACAGACAGACAGACAGACAGACAGACAGACAGACAAAAATGAAATAAATTGCAGTTTTGGCTTCAGTATCGATTATAGAGTGCCCTCCAATAAAAAATTTCAAAATATCTTCAATGTACAGAATTGGATTTGTTACAGTTTTATTATATTACTAGCTGACCCCCACGACTTCGTTCGCGTGTTTATATGTTTTATAATAGGGTCGGATCGGATCCCATAATTCTTTTATGTACCTAAACTAAATGTAGCCTAAGTTACTCCTTATAACATCACCTATCTGCCATTGAAAGTTCCGTTAAAATCGATCCAGCCGTTTCGGAGATTAGCTGGAACAAATAGACAGACCGAGAAACATAAATTTAAACGCACACCAGTTTAAAATAAGCCGTACGTACAAAGATCCGGGTCCCAAGTTATTGAAACCCAATAAATGCCTGTCATTTCAAAACTAAAAAACTTATGACCTTGAAATATTTACGGGACAATACTTAAAGTACTACCTTTCTAACAAAAAAAGAATGAGTGAAATCGAATAACGCGTTAATGAATTACAGCTAAATACACGTTTTAACTTTCATCCCCTCTCCCAAGGGAACCGTGCTGAATTTCGGGATAAAAAGTATCCTATAACCTACCTCGGAGTATAAACTCAAATCGTACCAAGTTTCATTTGAATCCATTCAGTAGTTTCGGCGTGATGCGCGGCCAAGATACAGACAGACAGACAGACAGACAGACAGACAGACAGACAGACAGACAAAAATGAAAAAAATTGCAGTTTTGGCTTCAGTATCGATTATAGAGTGCCCTCCGATAAAACGTTTCAAAATATCTTCAATGTACAGAATTGGATCTGTTACAGTTTTATTATATTATAGATTATATTATATTATAGATAAATAGATAGATAGACTAGTATTGAGAAAGGAAAAATCTGACTTTCACAATCAGTCAGTCAGTCAGAGTTGAGATGTCAATGGCTCTGTGTAGAAGTGGTAGCCTATCATACCTCGCAAACGGCTAATAAAAAATAAAACAGATTGGCTAAGTACCGAGAAAGTGCTAGGTCAAAGACATAGGTACTAACTAACTAACCTAACTAACCTAACTACTTTGATCCATTAGTTTTTACTACAAGTAAAAATAGTTCAGGGTCAGTTTTGTTACGTGTACAACTATCACGGTAGGTAGATAGATACTCAACAAAGCTAGATACATTTCCACGAAAAAAAATTGCAAGCGTACAATAAAAAGTCTTTCAACAGCACAGTTGAAGAGTGTCTTCTGAGACCACTCCCATTAGTCTCTGTCCACACATTTACATTTATCACTGTGTTGTTGTGGTTTTTTTACGCGTGAGTCACCGGCTTGGCAGAACAGACCGCACACAGCGGTAGTGGTTCCCTTGGACCCCTTCCAATTTTTAAAGCTAGATCAAAAGTGTAGTTTCTGACTCGATATTGCTATCGAGTCAGCCATTCCTGTACAGTGCAACCCTTCGTATCCCACGCACTCCACGCGTAGGTATTACGCCAGTGTCTATTCCACAAATTTTGATTTAAATGACAACGTTTTTGTTCTTTCATTTATTTGCAACGTGAAACGTAAGCAAGAGAGAGCTGCCTTTATGATTTTCTAAGAAAGAGTATTTAAATAGTTAGGTAAGTACCTCGAGTACCTTTTCTACTCGTGTGCCTCGAGCGTGGCTTTCCGTTCTTTATTATCTTATCAAATAAAGTGTTTCTTGGAAATCTAATGACCGAGTGAACATTTTCTTATTACCTATAGATTTTTTTATTAAATGTCGAACTACTTGTACATACCTACCTAGTCCTCTGGATCCAGAAGCCTGAGCGCGAAGCTAAGTGATTTAGCGTTCCGGTACGATGCCAGTACTGGCGTGCACAAGGTTCAAAGCCAGGGTATTCAAAAGCAGTGGCCTGCCTGAGTTCTACACCAGATGATGCTCGCCAAATTGGAACAGCGTGGCTGGTCTAAGCTCTTAGTCCCTCTCCCCTGTAAGAGAGGAGGCCTGTGCTCAGACGTGGGAATTTGAATGGCTGTAGTTGGTAGTGGTAGAAAAGTCTAGAATAGCTAGCTTTGTAGGGTATGCAGTGATTATTTGCATATAATATGAACTGCAAGATACAAGATGGAAGCAGGCTAACCTTTTACTATCAGAGGCAAGCCCGCTTCCATCTTTGGTGTAACCAGGCAGTGAGACCAGCTAAAGACAATTTAGCTAAGTAGATAGAAAGGTTAACACTAACAAAGCATTCTATTTTTAAATCCGAAAAGAAAGAAGTGCTCAATTCGGCGCGTGTGTTTTTTACATTCGTTATTCAGCAAGCTTAGCTGTTTATGTAAAAGCAATCGATTAATAAATATTTTAATAACATCGAGACGTTTTAATGCATAGAAAATCTACTCGTGTGGAAATACTGTACGCTGCATAAACATGATCGTGTTTGTAAATAGCTGTCGCCGTGTTATAAAACATCGCGTAGGCCCGTGTTGATATTACCGTCCACAGTAACCCATATTACAGCGAAGCGACTTTGGTCGACTGTTTTAGGGATGGGTAGATATTGGGTCACGGTAAATGGGACACGTCCTTAGTTTCAATGTCACGTCTATCTTACGAATAGAAGTGTCCATATCGGCCTCCAAGCTTACCACAAGCTCATATAAAATGTCTCACGGTATAGAATTAGGAATGCTGCTTACACTGAACTTTTGATCGATTTTGAATAAGAGTAATTTGGCTTAGCCATTACTTATCTAAAATGAGCAAGTGCTATGAGTCCTACTGAAGACGCAATAGGCCTAGGTATAGGTACGCACGCTCTTACGATGCGAATTGCGATGAAACTGGCTTGTCGAGATGCATAAGATGCATTGACAATATTGATACTTAGCAGTTAGCAGAGAAGAAGACCTATTTATTATTTCTACGTTCGCTCATTATTATGTAATTAGAACCTAAACGGCTCGCTACGCTGAAAACACAGACGGAACGATTAGCTGAAATAAATCTCTAAACGGTTGAGCGCACACACAATTCTTTTAGTATCGGCGATTTGATAGCTTTTCGGAAGCTTCATAGCTGCGATTGATGATTGGAATTCGGAAGCTATGCTAGGCAATATAGCAATGTGAATACCTACGTGTCTAGACAGGTATAAGTACTAATATACTTAAGCAATGTTACACTCCTTTTTTACTGAATATAAATGAATATATAATACTCATAATAGGTTCTGACTTCTGTATATAATGCGAAAGACGTATGGACTTCGACTTTCAAAGCTCAATTAGTTTAGAAAATGTTTAAAAATGAGGGCGTAGCGTTTTCCGTAAACAGCCTAATTTACTGTTTCTAAAACAGTCTGAGTTTGAGCCTATTGTTTTGTTGGGGGGAATGGGGATTGTTGAAATTCATTATAATCATACCTTTCATTTAAATTACGACCTACTAAAGGGTCATAATCAACTAATGGATTCTAATTTCTAATTAATTTAATGGATGGTTTTTATTGATATCAATTTAGGGGCGCATGCCGAGAACACAGAGCCTACTATTAATTCATAAGTTTTACTGGATTTGTTCAATATCCAAGCGCATTCTCGTGGTCGCAATTTGGTAGTATAGAATATGGAAAAGGATGTGTGTAAATTCGATTATTCACGGATTGTGTTTGAATTTTGAAACGGACTTTCTACGTCTTATTTCGCAATGCTACGCCGCGCCCGCGCCGCCGCGGCCGGGCCGCTCGCCGCTCCTGTACAGCCATAATGCGCGGCTGACACACTTTCTTTCATTGTTTATTTATCTTATGTTCATTTTAGATCGACGCCAGAGGATTCTGAATTTTGCATTGACTTATGTATATGCTATATGTATAGGTACATTACATATAAGTCAAAGGAATTTCGGTCAGTTCCCTGACGCAATCAGCGCAGAAAATTCGCTCCTTTCAATAAACATTCAGATTAGTTTGTACACCTTTTCGGTTGTCGCCTCTAGGTCACAAGGCTCTACTTACTATTTCAATTTTAATTTTTAATATGATAAACCTACCTATACATATACTATAGGTGCGAGTTCCTTAAAACCAAGTAAGGGTTAGATTTTTTCTCTGTTTGACCGATTACGAAAAAAGATGCGTTACTTACTACTTACCTAGGTAATTACCTTATGAAATATCAAAGAAACTGAAAAAAGTTTGGGTTGAGTTGAACAAGTAGGTACATAGGTGTTTTTCAAATCTGGTGATCACAAATAAAATAAAGCTGATAATCAAGCAAATGTACTGTGTAAGCAACTGCTAAGCTTTCAGAATGTCCCAATAGAACGCAACCGCGGAAGCCCGCGCCCTGCGCTGCAACTGTGGCTGGCTGCAATCCACGCCGTGACGCCGCGCACAAACAGCTGGCACACTTTCTTTCGTTGATAATAACGTAATGCCTACCTCAAAGGCCTACCTTTACTCGCATTTAAAACTCGTTTTGCTATCAATACCTACTGCAAAAATAAAACCTAGGTCCTAGCTGCCCTAGGTCCTGGCATCAAACTTTATCAAACAATGCGACAGTTGCTTTCCTTCTATAATTATTATAATTGCTCGACATTGGTGACGTTTTGTTTTTTAACGTGATCGATGAACGACGGCTGCACGCACCAATAAGCATGACTCATTGTCACGTTCCAGAGCCAAGCGTGCAAGCGAGAGCGCGGAACAAGCGATAGAGAGGCACGATCGGCCTAATCGTTCGGCTTCATCAATGTTTTCTATGACGTTATCACGTAAAATTAGATATCGTCGGTAAACCGACTTTACAGACAACCAATTTTTTTTATTGACTTGAAAAATAAACCAACCTATGCTTTACCTACAATAAAACAATAATATTAACCAAGAAAAAAAGAAAAGATAAAGTAGTACAAATTTTCCGTTAGAAAAAGATTTTCTTAATTTATTCAATGAACGCCACGGCCATATCGGCGCGAAGAATCGTTCTTTGTTCAGAGTCAGAGACAAAGAAATCGGTACGTGCTCTTGCGCACGTGTGCGCGGCGCGTGGCTACATGCGCGTGTATGTGTGCGGTTTGATTAGGTTTTTCGTACAAATAAATAATTATGTGCATCAATTGCGCAGAATACTACAGGCGTTACCTACAAAGCGAGTCCCTTTATACATTTTTGTCCGGGCCCCTCACAAAATGTAGGTCACTGTTGCTTTAATTACATACGCACCATGTATACTAAGACCATATTTTTTAATAAGTAAATGTTCTTGCTAGAAAATTTTTGTCTGACTCTGAACTCTTTATGCATGCAAATGAAATTTTGTACCTTAATGATTATTAATTAACTAGCGGTCCGCCTCGGCTTCGCCCGTGGTACATATATAGCCTATAGCACTCAAGGATCACTTACATATCCAATCCAACGGTGAAAGAATTTTTGAAATCGGTCCAGTAGTTCCTGAGATTAGCGCGTTCAAACAAACAAACTCTTCCGCTTTATTATATTAGTATAGATCATAGATAAATGAATAAGATTTTCTGTTTCGTGGTATAGATTAATTAATAAATTTTAATATGATAATTAATTAATTAATTTTACAGCTATAAAATAATAATTTAATTTTACTTTATTATGATGAACGTAAATACTAAATAGCTCTGGAAAACAACGTTGAATTTTATTTTAGAAATTTAAACTTCACCATACCGAATAGGACGACTTAATCTAAGTAGGTATATCCGAACACAAAATACAACTAACTAATAAAATATGAACTATGTATTATAATAGGTATATTCCCATGAACTACAATTCCTTGACCTTTTATATTTTTGATTCCCCTCTTCAATAAAGAAGCATTTATTTACGTACTCAAAACTTAATCTGTGTGTACCTACTATGGTGCTTTTACGACATGGGCCGCATAGCGTGGAGCGTGGTGGAGCGTGGTGCGGAGTCAACGACACCGGCCGAAAATATTTTACCCGAAAGAATGGGAGACATCATTCATTGTCGTCCAAGGGGACTGCGCTGGCGCTGTAAAGCTGAGCGTAGGCACATTTCATTTAAAATTATTGTCACGTAGGTAATGTATATTCCAAGTCCAACAAACGAAAAAAGTCTTTACTTTTGTGAAGTATTTAAAAATACACACTTGGGAACATCATTTTTCGATTTCTAGATCAGTTTGTAAAATATGATGTTTTAAAATGCTAATTTTTATTAGAGTCAAGTGTCCCCCCCCTCTATCAGCCAAATGGCAGTATATAGGAACTTGAAAAAATTCACAGCAGTAGTATATTATAAAATCAATTTTAAAGGAAAACTATCATGGCTAAGTAGGGTTCACAGGTTAAGGAGTTATATCTGTTTTTCGAGGATTGTGACTACAGGTCTACATTGTGCGTGGCCCGCCACGCCCTTGGCCGGTTTATTATTGTAAAATATAATTGTGAAAATGCAAGCTTTTGAAAATTATGATAATTTTCATATGTTTCACTTCACAATCTTGTATCCACAGTTAGGTCTATCTAACAATAAACGTAATATAATATTATATTTATCTTTTTTGGATTGGATGAAAAATTCAGTACTTTTTCAATATTGATATCATTATACCAATGAAACTATTCATAGAGTAGGAGAACATAGGTCATAGTACCAAATACCAATACTTAAACTGTGCCAATACTCTTTATACTATATAGCAGTGAAAGATCTTCGACTACAAGTCGATTGTGTAACCCCAGCCTAACTTATGTGTATCATTAATTTTCATACAAGCTCGTTATACCAATAAATTATCAGAACATTTGATATATGGGAGGGAAAGGAAAAACTTCTTGTTCGTTAGAGCTTTATTCATATACCAATTTAGAACTTAAACAGATGATTTTTGTGATAATATGAGGTTGCTATCGGGAGGTAGGTAGATACAATGAAGTGCAATTCGTGGTGTGCTTAGCACGTAGCAAAGTTCGAATGGCAACACCGTATGGGAAGACGCATCATCTGTATTCTGTACCATGTCCGGGAGAGAATTCGGTAGAGACGACGAGGATGAATAAAAATAAGCAGTAATAAGTAGCGTTCAAGAAGGTAACTAATTAGAAGAACCTCTGTGTAACGCTATAGAATCCTATGTAACGAGAATCTTTAATATTTTGTAGCTAATAATAAAAATGCATTAAAAATTCATTGTTCAATACTGACTGACTGACATGAAGATTCATTGCCGATTGTCCACGAAACAATGTCAAATTCGACACTTCAATGTTGCCTGTTGCCTGCTTTACATACAATCGCAAGCGAAGGCATCAATATTTGAACTCTTCAACATCTAAAAAGAGGATGACCAGATTTATAACAACTTTTTTCGAGACAATTTGTACCAATTCAATAGTAAAAAAATAAGTATTAGTGTCTAGGTAATAGTGCAACCCGTTTAACTGTTTCTTATACGGTTGACTCTGGTTCTTTGAAGGAGCTCCTCATTTATGATTTGATCTCGTACAGAAACTGTGAATAGCACTCTCCATCGCCCACTGAGTGATTTTGAGCTTTCTTATAAGGACTATAGTTAGCGACCACGTCTCGGAGCCGTATGTATGTCGTCGAAGACTTTAGTCTTCAGGCACTGAGGGATTTAGGACGAGAGAAGACATCTCGAAACTTCCCAAACTCTGATCAGCCAGGTCAAATTCGGTGATTGGCTTCTTTTTCAAATTTTGAGCTGGGCGGTGTGCTCTATGACGAACACAAACAAGGTTTTACCACAAAGTCACGGGCTTAAAGTAGTTGATAGAATAAGTGGGAGTAGTGCTCCCACACGAAATATCCGTACCCAACTGTTAGAGTTTCTTCAACTCTGATATAGGTATAAGCATCGATGGGTATAAACAAAACTGAAACATGGTCTTAATTTAAATATCTATAGAATGTAGCTTTTACAAAACTCTTGAATCGCAGTCTATCACTTGATAATAATGAATCTACCAACGGAAGAGGAGAAACTATAACTCAATGTAAGACGTGCTATACGTTGTAACCACAGGTTGTAACCATAGAAATAGACTTGAGAGCAAATCAATTGAAACAGGGAACATTTTTTCATTTAGGAAATGACGAAAAACAGTTTGATACTAAACCAAATATCATCAATGTTGTAAGTCCATTTGAAATCAGTATGTTTGCCTCATTTTCTATGAAAAAATAAGGCATGTTTCGATTTATTTGCTCGTAAATGTATTATTAATACGGAATACCGCGTTAATCGTTTCACTCGGAAAGCTATCTATCTGGTTTGATAGATTGAAATTGCCTAAAATCATTTTGGTTTAGAGTTCCGGTCTGGCTGAATGCTATTTAGGTAGTTATAAAAGAACGTGAGTTACTTATAAAAGAACGCAGAAAAATCAACGTGGGTTGAAGAATAACTGCTTTATGCAAATAGGACGTTCAAATATTTTTATAGGAGACTGTATTGGCATGAAAAAACCAGAAACATACGAAGCAATATTACATTCATTGTTGCAAGATTGTAGGTGAATCTGTGGGTGCAAGTAGATATCTGTTTCCCGCAAGAAACTAGGTAATGTTCTATGAAAAAAAAAAACAATATCGCACTCGATTCAGAGACTTCCTCGGAAAAACCGTACAAAAGAAGGCTGCAAGTTTAGAGTATACTAGTATGGCGCGTGGGTGCGCGGCCCGCAAGCGGACCGCGAGGATTCGAGTAGTTTTTGTTTGAGCACGTCCCACCTATCTTCAATACCCTCGCCGTGCTCTTCATCCGTCTCCAAAATCTTCGATCATCAGCTCTTTCCGTATTTTTCCATCAATAATTTTTTTTTTGTGTAGAAAAATAAATTCCGCCATCTTGTTTTTTTCTGTTCATCAAGTAGACTTTTAGGTCTTGATCATCTTTTTCCCAGAAACCACTCTTCCATCTTTTATGCTTGGTGAGATAGACTCTGACGAAATTTGTATAGCCGCCATCTTGAATCCGCCATTTTGTTTTTTTTTCAGCTCAGTGCCAATTGGATGAGGTTTTGAGTAATTTTTGTTTGAGCACCTCCCATCTATCTAACATACCCTGCCCGGGCTCCTCATCCATCTTCCAAACCCTCAATCATCATGTCTTTCCATATTTTTCTTTGAGAGTTCTCCAAAGAATCGCATCAAAGCCTTGCATAGTTTACAACTTGTAGTCTCTTCAATATTCGCCATACATTTTCTATGGAAAAATAAATTCCGCCATTTTGATTTTTTCAATTCATCAAGTAGACCTTTGGATCCTCATCATCTTTTGCGAAGAAACCACTCTTCCATCTTTTATACCCTCCGAGATGGAGACCGATGAAATTTGTATGGCGGCCATCTTTTTTTCGCCATTTTGAATTTTTTTTCAGCTAACTGCCAATTGGATGACGTTTCGAGTGACATTTGTTCGAGCACCCCCCACCTATCTTCAATACCTTAAGCGTGCCCGTCGCTCGTCTCTGAAATCCTCAATCATCAGCTCTCTCCATATTTTTGTTCCGAATGAATTTTTGTCCTCTATACGAAACCATTAGTGAAAAAAAAAATTTTCATACAAAATTTTACAGGAGGGGTGATCAATCAGTGAGTCAGTCAATGAATCAGCACGAGCAGCTATATATATATTAATATACCTACATAATTATTATGAAAGTACTAGGTAGGCAGCCCCGGATCTTCAATTTTTTCGAGGGGGGGCAAAAACTGAAAAATGCCGCCCCCACCAATATTTTTGGTATACACCAGTATAAACTACGCATTTTTTAAAATATTTTCTATAGTTACATTTTGAAAGTAGACTAAAATTAAAAGTACTCTAATTAAAAGTACTCTAAAAAAGTGAAATTTTAAGATTGCACAATTTTCGACCGCGATGTTGGGGATATTACTCATTTTACGGGTAGAATTATAGGCAAAAATGGTGTACCAAATCTATTTAGCATTATTTTAAGGACAAAACGATGTCTCTAGGTCTTAGTTTAAAGTTTGAGGAGGGAAAAGTATACTTTTTTACATTACATTAATTTCTGGGGCGGGGGGGGGGGGAGGGCAAGTGCTCGTCTTAACGTCTATACACGTCAATGTATTTTTGGAAAAAATATAGGCTACACAGAGAAAGAGCAGTTTTAGACCGGTTATGACTTATATTGCTCGGCACTCATAATGTCCTTATAATGCATCATAAATCTTAAATTATATCAATAATATCTAATAATAATAAATATTTTTTTTTTATAAATAAATACCATTATAAATACTTAATAGTAGTTTAAACATACATATATTTCGTGGATGTATATGGTTTTTTCTTTCAAACTTATCTTCAAAACAAACTAAAGTGAAAAATGCAGTTTTCTTATTTTTTGATTTTTCAGGATTTGTAAATAAACTAAGTATGGCCTAAAAATGTTTAAATTAAATTTAATTAAGTATAATTACTACAACATCTTTTCATATACTTAACTTTACCTGTAAAATGAGTATTTTCCCCGATATCGGAGTTTAAAATTGACCAAATCTTAAAATGTCACTTTTTTGGAAATAATTGTCAAGTTTTGAAGGGCTGTATCTCAGTAAATATTGAATTTTCAGAGCTGGTTCTAGTCTTAAATTGTAGCAATTTTAGTTTACTTTAAAAAAGTATTGAAACATTTTTTAAAACGCATAGTTTAGGACTTATATTGAAAAATCCAAAAAAAGTGCAAAAATTTCGAACAGGTCTTTCGAAGCTGCAAAATTAGATCAATACTACTGGTAACTAACATCATATTAAAAAATCTGAACTTGCCGCTTGATTGCGATTTTAATGTAAGATTTGACTGGCGTAGTAGATTCGGCGTGATTCGTGGCCAAGATTATAGACAGACAGACAAAAATTAAAAATCACAGTTTTAGGTTCAGTATCGATTATACAGTGCCATCCAAAAGAATTTTCAAAATATTTTCAATGTAATACAAAATTGGACCTGTAACAGTTTGAAATATGTACGAGGGGTGTTCAGAAAATAACGGGAATCTTTAAATTTCGCGGGTTTGGAGAATCCGATTGTCAATTTTTTTTTAATTATTATGTTGGTATACATGCCCCTGAAGTATGAAAATATTTTCAGTCGTATACATTATTTACTTTGTCTTTGGCAGCCGCTAAGGTTAGACGTGTTTTATGAGCTCGGCGATTTTCGTTTATTAAAAGAAATGGATCAAAAATTATTTGTATCAAATTTTGCATAAAAAATTAAATGTAGTGTAACAAAATGTGTGCAATTTTAATAAAGGCCTATGATGAGTCTGCTATGAATAAATCAAGAATTTACGAGTTTACGTAAAGATGTTGAAGATGATGAACACCCTGGACGCCCCAGCAAATCAACAACCGATGAAAACCTGATGAAAACGTAGAAAAAGTTAAAGAGATGGTCATGAATTCTTGCCACAAGGTCCAACGGTCAATAAGGAGTACTACCTACAAGCTCAACGCCGTTTGCGTGAAGTAATCCAAAAGAAACACCCGGATTTGAGGAAAGACATTTCATGGCATTTGCACCACGATAATGCACCTGCACACATTTCATTGCTTGTTCGCAAATTTTTGACCAAAACCAATACTGTACGAAGCCCCAGCCTCCATATTCGCCAGACATGGTTCCGTGTGACCTTTTTCTATTTTCAAAAATAAAGAGAACCTTAAAGGATCGTCGTTTTACAGGCATAGAGGACATTAAAAGCGCATCGCTGAAAGAACTAAAGGCTATCCCAAAGATCGAGTTTGAGAAGTGTTTCGAGGATTGGAAGCAGCGCTGGCACAAGTGCATAATATCTAATGGGGACTATTTTGAAGGCGACAATATTAATATAGACGAATAAATAAATATTTTTTTCAAAAAATGAAAATTCCCGTTATTTTCTGAACACAGTGGTATGTACCAATACAGTGGCGGATTTCTAATCTGCCACTGTATTGCTGTCGACATCTATGTCGACAGCGCTCTAGGCAGCACCTTATCGGCGCCCCTGATTGACAGAACTAACGGCTAGTTCTGATTTTTTTATATGTTGTTAGGACCAATAAAAGTCGTGTAGATATAGGTAGGCACTAATCCAAGTTTGCAGCTTCGAAAGACCTGTGCTAACTTTGCTTACTTAATTTTGGCGCCCCTTGTAATCTCGCGCCCCTAGGCACGTGCCTAGTTTGCCTTATGGATAATCCGCCATAATTGACCTATAGATTATTTTACTATTATACTGCGCGTTCAATCATATTTTTTTCGCAAACTTTCGATAATGCTGTAGGTACTCAGCATTTTGAATTTGGCGCCCTCTGATTCTGCCGCCCGGGGCACGGGCCCCCCCCTGCCCCCCCCTAGATCCGGGCCTGTAGGTAGGTACCAATATTCCTTACCGGGGAATAAAATACATAAGTATACTCTGATTTATAGTTATATACCTACTATACTTACTACGGAACCCTCCTCGGTTTGCGAGTTCAACTCTCACTTGGCCGGGCTTAATATAAAACAGAGTATAATATTATATGAAACGGCATGCCCGAAAAATAAAGAGCGGACCCACAAATGAACGTCGGTCTTTTTAAATGACCAAAAAAAGAGAACAAACATTCAAAACATTAGCAAGTGAAAGATGAACGCAGTCGCGTTTCATATGAAACCGGTGATCGTTGAAGCGATTATCAGTCGTAAACTCACTAATAAACTCATACGTGGACAGTGGAGTGATGACCGGGCCGTTCACCCCGCCCGCTGTAATTCGGATATTAACTGCCATTGTTGTATCAGTGTCAACGTACCTATTGCTTGTTAGGGGGGTGATTATACTTAGAGCCTGGTTATACTGTTGGAGGATGGTTAAAATTAGTTATGCGAAAAGTTCGCTTGTAGACGATCGTTTTATACTAACTTACGTAGCTACTACTCTAGTAGTAGGTAGTAGTCTACTACGTAAGTTAAAATGATGTGGGCTACGGATTACTGATGACTTTTTTTTATAATATAATAGCGGGCAAACGAGCAAGCGGTTAACCTGATGTTAAGTGATTACAACCGCCCATGAACATTGCACCAGAGGAACCACTATGCGTTGCTGGCTTTTATAGAAGGGGACTGGCTCTTGGAACACTCTGGGAACACTCAGCTCGCTGCCAGAATGCGGATGCTTTGCGACAGATTACGGCTGAAATGTGGTCGCTGGCCAGATTCGGCAGCGGATTCGTAGTAGAATCCTACCACAAAGCGGTGATACCTTCCAGATTAAGTTGTGTGGTATCAGGCACAACGGGTGTAAAGGGGACTGAGAGCCTCAGGGCCTCGTTAGCATATTGGCACTTGGCAGGGTGCACCGCGCGCAGGTGAGGTTGACTATGGCCACTTAGATGGAATTTGGGCCACTTACACCCCAGGAATTTGGACCATTTACACCTTAGATTTGGCCCATTTGGCCATTTGGTTTTAAGTGGGAGATCCAGGTATCGAACCTGGCCGATCCAACGCCGTCGTTGCATTGACCGATAGCCATACACTCTACCCCTTCTTTTTCCGCTTCCATTTCAGACAAAAGCGGTGATAGCATAGTGGTTAAGACTTCGACCTACCTGGGGGGACTGTGTTCGATCTCCGGCAAGCAACTCAACTCAAGTTTTAAGCAATTATAATTATTTAGCATTCAATTTAGCGGTGAAGTAAAATAACGTGAGGAAACCTGTAGGTATGCCTGAGTGTTCTCCGCACTTGGCTAGCGTTCGGTGGACTACGGCCTAAACCCTTCTCATGTAAGTGCATCGTAATGGGTTCATCATGACGATGATGATGATTTCAGACTGCATCGTCGCCATCATCGTGCGACATTCAAAGTTCTAAGTCAAGCAATACGAACGAAGAAAAGAAAAAATAAATAGGCGAACAACAAAAGATTTTTCATGACCTGTTATAGATATGTAAGACTACTTACAATATAAAATTTTAAAAACTCCGACATTCGCCATTTTGTAGTGGCGGCCATCTTGGGTTTACATAGTGCTATTCTACTAGTCAAGCCTTTTCATTTGATACTCATATTGAGGGAGTTGTGAAAAAATATGTAATCCGCCATTTTGTGGCGGCGGCCATCTTGCGTCGGGGGTTAAAAATGCAAACAATCCTAGATAACGACAAGACATGAAAAGCCCGCCATTAGATTGTTCGGACGCTAATCTTTATCCAACCTTGAGAAGATTGCCCCATTGTTGTACTGAAGTCCCATGAACTGTTTGAACAAGGTTCGGACGGTCGTGTTTGTGTTCGTATCTTATCAACCTCTTATCTCACAAACACTGGCGAACGTGCAACGTTGCGAAATGCGTTGAGGGTACAATATCACTTCAGTAAACTTACTTATGTAGGAATACATCTATTATAACCGAAGATAAAAGAGGGTGTTTGTTATTGCAAGGAATTTATTTTGAGATACGTATTTTGGAACTATCGGGATCTCAGTACGTGTATGTACCTAGGTGAGATTGCAGTCATGGGCTAACTTGTACCTACTTGAATAAAATAAAATAAAACCGGTCAAGTGCGTGGCGGGCCACGCGCAGTGTAGGGTTCCGTAGTCACAATCCTCGAAAAACAGATATAACTCCTTAACCTGTGAACCCTACTTAGCCGTGATAGTTTTCCTTTAAAATTGATTATATACCCTACTGCTGTGAATTTTTTCAAGTTCCTATATACTGCCATTTGGCTGATAGAGGGGGGGGACACTTGACTCTAATAAAAATTTGCACTTTAAAACATCATATTTTACAAACGGATCTAGAAATCGAAAAATGATGTTCCCACACCCACAGTATTTTTAAAAGACCTATTCAACGATACCCCACACTATGGGGTAGACGAGAAAAAAAATATTCATCCCCACTTTACATGTAGGGGAGCTACCCTAAAAAAAAATATTTATCAAAATTTTATTTCACCACTTTGTCGGCGTGATTAATATTTATACTCATGCCAAATTACGGATTTCTAGCACTAATAGTCTCTGAGATTAACCGAGGACGGACGGACAGACGGACAGACGGACAGACGGACAGACGGACAGACGGACAGACGGACGGACATGGCGAAACTATAAGGGTTCCTTGTTTACTACGGAACCCTAAAAACCTGCTTCATATAGACCCATATTTCAAAGTATTTTATTAAATGTCAACTCACCTGTCAGTTTTCTGGAACTTGACTGGACTTGACTATTACCTAAATCTTGACTCTGAACACCGTGGGGTCTAATGCCTATAACATAATTATTATTAATGCGAAAGTTATTCTATCATTACAGCCTTTTAACGTCCCACTACTGGGCATAGGACTCCTTTCTCGTAGAAGAGAGGGATTAGAGCTTAGACCCGCCACGCTTCTCCAATGCGGGTTGGCGGGCTTTAACAACTCTCCGAGGCACGAGGGTGGAACACCGCCAACTACCAACTCCGGGCTGGCACTGAGAATCTCTTAACGGAAAAACCCGATGGCTTACAAATTTTTGCCCGACCCGGGAATCGAACCCGGGACCTCGTGATCTGCAGTCGAATATGCTAGCCACTAGACCGACGAAGCACTTACTGAAAGTAATTCAATCAGTCACCTATTCAGCCAGCCAGACAGCCAGCCGCTGGCCGCTGGCCGCTAGCCCAGCGGCCAGCGGCTGGCGTCCAGCGGCATCCGTCTGAACGGATCTTGAGGAGATTGGTCACGGAGATAGCTTGCATCGTGGAGTCGGACACAGGCTACTTTTTATCCCGGAAATAGGTATTAGGTACCAAGCATTCACACAAATTAAAAAATTAGTTGTCTGTAAAGTCGGTTTACGGACGATAATTTTACGTGATAACGTCATATTCAAAGCATTGCCTCTCTATCGCTTGTTCCGCGCTATCGCTTGCACGCTCAGCGAGGCGGTACGTGACAATGAGTCATGTTTTTTCGTGCGTGTCGCCGGTGTTTATCGATTTATAAGACGTTATCACGTCAAAAAATGTAAATCAACGCAGAGGAAGTCACGCGCATCAGCTGCTACCAGCCTGTCGCCTGATGTTCACGTCTGAGTTAGAAGAGATCATTTTTTCTGAACTCCAAATACGAGGTGAATCCCTTTGCTAAAACACGACAGGCTTTGATTATACTGGAATTCTTTGACGACAGGTAAGTAGGTACTTACCTACGGCCGCAACGGTAGGTATTCTACAATTTTAAGCTCGGGATGTAGGTAATTTTCTAATTTCTGTGGTAATGTATTGTTCGCAACATTGCGAAGTGGTAAGAAAACAAAATACCGCTATAAAAACTATAGCGCGTTATAAAAAACATAGGTAATTGATGGCACACGCTTGTAATACCGTCCCACGTAGTCGGCTCGGGTAACCTTAACAGCCTTAACTGGAGACGATCGCTTGTAGGCGGACTCGGTGCAATTGCGATTTTGTAATCGAAATCCAGATCCCGATTCCTTAGTTCTGATGAGTGATGCTGCAGAGATACCTACCTGCTGCTCACCTACACTATGTATACCTAGGTGTTAAGGATCTGTGAATTGGTATTGATATGTACTGACTCCTAGGGGTCCCATTTCAGTCAACGTTAAAATCAGTTCCTCAGTCGATCAGAAAGGAGTTCCTCAATCATGATGCCGTAGAAGTAATATCCACATAAGGACTGACCACGTATGATCTGTGGTTAAGCATGATTTGATAATTTGGATACTTAAGTCTAACAGCTCAAAAAAGTACCTATAACATTAACAGCTTAAACTTTAAAAGTTTTCGAGCTCAAAATAAGTATATTAATTGACCCACTGTTTAGGCTTTATAATTTTTATCCTCACAAAGCCGATCGCGATTTTCAATCAACAATCGGAATAGAGGTAAGAACCAGCCCGCCAGCTTTCTCCGCTTTGGCGCAAGAATCAAGATTCGCAAATGAGACAGCCGTCTGACAACAACAAAAACAAGTTCTTGTGCGTTTAAGGAAATGGTGTTTTTTATCTGACGCAACTTTGGTTTTTAATCTGCATTTTTAGTTTCTTTATAATATTTTACTTTCTGAAAAGCTCTGGAGGAAGCCTAGTAACCTGAAAGGAGTTCTCATTTTAATACGATAAAACACTGAAATTGAGCACTTTATAAACGTTCAATAAACGGCTTTTTTAATTTGTTTTATACCTATATTTTGCTTTTGAGGGCATCCGCTAGTAGGTAAGAAATAAATAACGAGTGTGGATCTGAGTTGATCTTGACGAAAGACATAGAGATTGCTTGCATCGGAGAAGGAATTTACGATAAATTTTACCTATCCCGGAAAATCAGAGTTAGGGCCTCTGATTTTCGGATAGAATTCGGAATTTAAAAAATGCGGATAAAGTCGCGGGCATCGGCAAGTAAGTAATAATTAAATTAATTATATTTCTAAGTGCTCAGCTCAGCCGGCATGCTTATGAAATTCAAGCATTTGTACATAATTATGTATGCGCATTTTCCTCATAGCGCTGAGAAATGCAAATAATTGTAAAGTACTTAGTTAAAGTCTTCGCGTTATTTCCGCGAACCAAGGCGTTATCAGATTATACTGGCGACGATTTACGGTGCCGCGAGAACAAAAGTGACCTAACCACATTAAACTATTATACCAGGGAAAAGGATACTGGTATACTAGTAAGTACTGCTGCGTGAAGAAGCGAAACTCACTCTTCTTCCCTCCCAAGCTAATCATCGGCTCGCCGCGCCCGTCGCTCGCAATGTAGAAGTACGCCTAATAGTAGTATTATGTATAGGTATCATTTTTATACTGTACACCTAAGTATGTACATACATAATTATCCTAGTACGTTAACAGACAAAAGACAAATTCCACGTGGACGAAATTGTGGAAACAGCTAGTATTAAATATCTATCTTCTATATCTATACATCTATTCTATACATATAATAAAATCGTAGAATTGCCGTATCTGTATATTGAAGATTTTTGCAAAATAATAACTGGGGGATGTTAGGGATAAGTATTTTGAACGTAAAAAAGCTATTTTTGAAATTTTTGTCTGTTTATCTGTTTGTCTGTATGTTTGTGCGCGCATCACCACAGAATATATAATAGTACTACGTAATCACGTAATCATCACGCATATACGGTATAGGTGGATTACTATAGCAAACTTCCTTGAAAGTAGGTACATATAATAAATGTAATAAGTGCGTCTTTCGAGCCCTTTCTATCCCTACTGCGAAAGTTTATTTGTTTGTTGTTCTTCTCAACAGATCATGTGTCGGTGGCTTCATGATAAATTGATAAATGAAGTCACAGTCAGAAATGTAAACTGTATCCATCTTCTTTTATTCAATCCACTAAACCCTCAATTTATTGCAATTCAGGGTTGTCACCCAGTTTTTGGACACGTGGTATTTAAAAACATTCCGGTATTTCACTAGAAATACAAAGGAAGTGGGTTGATTGCGATTATACCGAGAGTGTTCTTAGAAGTAGCTTTATTGGTTAATCTAATCTAATCTAACCTAACATCAACTACAATAGATAGCACGAGACTTCTTTGCTTTCAACATAATATTCTAACATTATTTATATTATCAACCCATTACCGGCCCACTACAGGGCACAGGTCTCCTCTAGCCTCTCAGAGTGAGCAGGGTTCAGGCCGTAGTCCACCACGCTGGCCAAGTACAGATTGGTAGACTACACACGCCTTTGAAAATATTATGGAGAACTTTCAGACATGCAGGTTTCCTCACGATATTTTCCCTCGGTGACTCAAGACCTTTTCCATTGGTCACATATAGGGGTAGGGATTTTGTTAGGCCACCCACTAATGCGGTGTATACTCTCAGATCGTTCCGCATACGATTCCTTAGACTTAACCCGTCTAGGTTCCGATTTATCAACTGGCTTAACCTGCCCCCTCCCACCCCCGATTGTCTAAGAGCTGCATCAACCATTGCTAGAATCTCAATTGTGATGATTGGCTGAGTTTATGGTAAATTCTCGCTACAACAAGGCATTAAGCCAATAGCGAGAGAGTGTCGGGAAATCAGAGGCGAATGCGATCGTCACACTGTACTGTTACATGTACATGTACATGTATGTTATGTTACATGTAGCAATCATTTTTACACACTGATATGCGCTATGGCAATATACGTATAGGTACGCGATATGTCGCGGAGGTTTTCAGGCTTCAGCATTGGCAGCGGAAGCGGTAGACCTACAGGAAAATAGTTAATTCTGCTTCTATAAATAGTTACCTACTTATCTCGGAAAAACAATACTAACAACTCGGTGGCACAAGTTATTAATTTGAGTAAGAAAATGATTGAAATATTTTAAGCTAGCTTAGTAATTGTTACTGTAATATTTTTAATAAAATAAAATATGATGAAATAATGTATCTAGGTATAATTCGTTTTAATGTATTTAAAATAATGATAATAGAGTGCGGCTGGGCTGGGCTTGGCTGGCTCGGCGGCGCGCCGCGCTGGCGACCTCTCCGCCTTGACCCACTTGTGGTTGAAAGGACAATGTCGGCCGTGCCTTTTGCCGACAGCTTTAATGTACCTAACTGGTAATCTAGAATAGACTGGATTATAGAATAGACACTTGGGAATATAAAGGCAACCCATCGCGCTGAAACCCATGAAAGCGCTGTTCTCGAAAAGCGAGAAAATTAAGCGAAAAATTGCTGATCTGTTTAAATTCTAGTTAGGTCAGGTATCACCTATATGTCTGCGGTTCTTCAACCGGGGCCCGGAGTGAGTTCATTATCATCATCATTATAAACATTTTACTGGCCGACTACAGGGCACGGGTCTCCTCTCAGAGTTCGAAGGGTTTAGGCCGTAGTCCACCAAGTAGGCCAAGTGCAGATTGGTAGACTTAACTCACACACCTTTGAATATATTATGGAAAATTCCTGGAGAAACACGGAGTATATAGTGCCACCAACTTATCTGTTCAGTTGACAGCGTCGCTAGTAGAGACTTTGATATTGCTATTCAAGATATAAATGGAATTAACATTCTTTCAACATAGCGAAGAAGCACGAGAGCACTCACACTATAGATACAAACTGACATTGGAATGATGTTCTTAAAATTGCAGCTCAAGCGGCTGTAGTTCCAATTTTGCCCACCTGAACAGATAAGTTGGTCGCCTAAGTTGGTCGCACTGTACCGTTAGCACTGCTGTGTTATTTATGACAGTCACGCCGCGGTTGGGTTTTTAGTGGGTAGTCCCGATGGTCTAGCGGGGAGTCCCACATCCCCTTCCTTTCCGGAAGGGATGCGTAACAAAAAAACCTAACCTAACCTAACCTGCGCTCTTTTCGCGACACCATGTGTAACACTCCTTATATTAAAAAAAATCCAAATCCAAAAGGGTAGGTAGGTAACTGTGCGATTTTTTTCGCTGTACGCTTTAAATATCACTGTGCGGTTTTTTCGCGACACCATAAGGTAAGTAGGTAAGTAGTTATGTAGATTTAGAATTAGTGGACAATACCGATCGTAAGCAAATATCAGTGACTCACGCGAAGTGGGTATGTAATAGTCAGGGGCGTAGCTACCGCCGTATCTGCCGTATCAATTATACGGGGCCCCTAAGCCACGGGGGCCCCCGAGTGCCCCCGACGTGCGTAAGCAAAAATCAGACCTGTCATTATTGTCCATAGAGGCAGAATCTTTAGAAAAACTAAAGTCATCATCAGCTATAAATGATTTAATAAATCAGTTTGCCAAAAAAAAGGCAAGGAAAATTTTAGAAAAAGTGAAAGATTAATAATTAATATTGCTTTTAATTTTTTTTTTCTTTTGTGAGAAATCTTTACTCTTCATAAGGGCCCCCAAACAAATTGTTATACGGGGCCCCGCCAAGGTACGCTATGCCACTGGTAATAGTTAGGTAAAACTTTAATAAGGTTGCTGAAACTCGGCGAAATTTATATAAAGAGCCTTATTTCAAGGGAATAGAGTATATAACTCACCATGATGGTGTCTCATAAGTGTACAACATTTTTGTTTTGTCTATAAATTGTAATTTGTATCGCTTGACCTGTCCGCAGTCCGGCCAGTCCGGCTCCCTCGTGTCGGCGTGGGCACACTACAATAATAATTGCTAAGTAATCACTTTATTTATTACTGTAACGAAGCTGTTTAATTATAATTTATAATCATAAATGCCCCACGAATAAATGATTAGTAGATACCTAATTAGTAATTAGTTACTTACCGGCAGAGTTGGGCAAAATTTAATTGCAATTAACAATTAACAATTGACAATTGATTAATTGTTAATTGTAAAATATCAATTAACAATTGATTATTTGTTAACTGTGACGTTTCAATTAACAACTAATTAATTGTTAATTGTTAGTTTTTCAATTAACAATTAATCAATTGTCAATTGTTAATTGTTACTGCAATTAAACAGTAACAATTAACAATCAACAGAACAACAGAACTCGACTGAACTCGACTGAACTCTACTGAACACGACTCCACAGACTCGACACGACTTGACTCGACTCGACACGACACGACACGACACGACTGGACACGACTCGACTTGACTCGACTCGACACGACACGACACGACTCGACACGACTCGACTCGACACGACTCGACATGACACGACACGACTCGACTCGACACGACTCGACACGACATGACACGATTCGACTCGACACGACACGATTCGACTCGACACGACATGACTCGAAACGACACAACACGACACGATTCGACTCGACACGACACGACTCGACACGACACGATTCGACTCGACACGACACGACTCGACACGACACGTCACGACACGACTCGACACAACACGACACGACTCGACACGACTCGACACGACTCGACATGACACGACACGATTCGACTCGTCACGACACGACACGATTCGACTCGACACGACACGACTCGACTCGACACGACACGACACGATTCGACTCGTCACGACACGACACGATTTGACTCGACACGACACGATTCGACTCAACACGACACGACTCGAAACGACACGACACGACACGATTCGACTCGACACGACACGACTCGACTCGACTTGACACGACACGTCACGACACGACTCGACAGGACGACTCGACTCGACACGACACGTCACGACACGACTCGACACGACACGACTCGAGTCTGCAGTCTGCACTGAAAAATACACAAACGGACGGAAAGTTTCGCGGCGAAATAAGTAAACAAGAACGATCATTTATATTGTGTGCAGTGTGCTAGTGTGCACTGTGCACCTACTGGTGCAGTGCAGACTGCAGAGAAACATGATTATTAATTGTTAGTTTTAATTGTTTCTTACAACAATTAAAAATATTAGTTGCAATTATTTTAATTGTATCTTGCAATTAACATAAATTAATTTAAATAAATTAATTGCAATAGGCAACTAACAGATTAATTGCAATTAAATCAATTGTGATTAAATTAATTGCAATTAATTTTTCAATCAATTACTAGGATGATTAAAATATTAATTGATTAATGCCCAACTCTGCTTACCGGTATGTGGGTATCTAGAGTCTCCTTACGAAAATTGAGAGACCAAGGCGACGCGACCAACGCTAGGTAAATAGGATCGTTCTATATTATGGTTCTATTATTGACGTATGGGCCAATCCGATATTTTTGCCTCTACCTAGGCACAACATGCTACATAACACTAGCATCCTTACATTTTTAAAATATATTATGTTGCCGATATGTAGGGTGAATGTTCTATAAGTCGGCACTTTATAATTATCTAAGTAAGCTCACTGACTGCAGCTGAATTAGGTGTTATAACATCGACGTAGCAACAAACTTGCTTCTTTGCCCTTTTTGGGTGGTATTGTATGTAGGTCTATCTAATCGTAGCTTTTATATTTTGCTCATCGATGATTTTGCTAGTTTATTATTTTATAATAAGTGATCGTATCGTGACGAGTAGCTACCTACCTAGAGTGCTTCACACGGAGCTGTTTCCTTGTGCCTCAACGTACAAACATTAATCAGTCTGAGGATGAAAACACTGTTCTCAAGGTGAGGCTGTGTACACGAACGTGGAGCGTCAGCAAAATAAAAAAATGATTGTCTGTAAACTTGCCCTACGGACGATAATTTTACGCGATAACGTCATACGCGAAAACAAAGAGAGATAGATGCGTCACAAGCCGAACGCTTAGGTTGATCATGCCTTCTCTATCGCTTGTTCCGCGCTCTCGCACGCGGTACGTGACAATGTGTCATGCTTTTTCGTGCGTGTAGCCGGCGTTCCTCTATTTATAAGACGCTATCACGTCAAAAAATACACTGTTTCCGATGTACGTACCTATTTCGATATTTGTTTTTATTACACTTGCGTACTGTGACTGATGCGTACTGGAACTATATAGGAAGTTAACATGACATAGATATTAAGGAATACAGAAATTGGTTAGAATTCGGTTGTGCAGAATTTCTAAACTTAATTAATAGGGTTAACAAGATAAGTTCAGAAACTAAAACCCGACTGACTGTACGCACAACATACCAAAAAATTTTTTTGGAGACCCCCAGTTTTTTGAATCTAACATCCATCAGGTCGATTTTTTTCGTATAAAATGTATGCAGCCTATGTCACCTGGACCATAACAACGAATCAATTGACACCTCATTCATCAAAATCGGCCCAGTAGTTTAGACGCTACGGTGGAACACACAGAATCTGATACAAAAATTGGATACAAACATACATACATACATAAACTGCTAAAATCATAACCTTTCCTTTTAGCCTTGCCGCAGTCGAGTAATAATTGTGCCATCATTTTCACAATGTTCGCTGCGAAAGGAATAGCATTCATTTTAACCCACAGTTTTAACCCAATCAATTGGTGTAGTTTATTTGAGAGATTATGCAGGTTTAGCACTATTAAATTATTGAGTTTAAAATGCTCCTTACCCATATATTTTGTAGCACTAAAAATTGGTATATTTACCTTCCTACAATTAGATAAAATATAATTATTATTTTCAGATAAAAATTTTATGTTGCTGACTCTACCCCATGTTTATTATAAGAATAATTTATTGATGCAGCCTTGTCGATATTTTTGTCTATTTTTAAAACGCTGGTAAACACATTTGTCTATGTTAGGAGTTTACATTTTTTATTAGGTAGGTAAGTAGGTAGGTAGGCTGAGTAGAAAACAATCTCGAATCAAGTTTGTTTAAATGTAAAAAAATGTGGAGGAAATCAAAGCTTGCTATCTTCAGGAGATAAGGTAAGGTACCTATAAAATCTGGTAATCGTCCGATACGTATTGAAGTCTGAAGCCCCACCGTGGCTCTACCGTCTACTTCCACGATGGAGCAGGCCTTTGGAGAAGACCAATGACCAGCACCGAGGCACAACCATTCTACTAGATACGTACGGTCCACTAGCTTCCATTCCAGTGACTGGATTCCAGTGATTGGATTGGCGGTTTACTTTTTCAATCCAGCTCGCCTATTCCAGCGCCATCCACAGGAATAGTGTAGAATCCAGTCCAATACACGTTGAACTGTGAACTGTTTATTGTGAACCGATTCAACAGGTTTTGATTTTGAATGACTGGCAAGTGGCAATTGAATAACGATATGTCAATTATGATCCAGTCCAGCATTGGACTGGAATGACTCGCTGGATAATGCGAACCACGCATTAAGTCACGACTCACGAGTATCGTATACGATTTTATAGCTTAGTAGGTACTTAATTCAATGTTTAAATTTCCTCCGTGCAAAAATGTGTCTTTTTCACATGGACAATCGTTCCTAGGTTACACGTACGTCTACTATAAAATATACACACAGAAAAGTTCCTTCCTGATTTTTCACTGCTAATACTAACCAAATTTTTTTTCTATAATGAAATATGGAAAGATTTTTTCCCCTCTAAACAGAGACGTTTTTCGTATGACTATGTTTTGAATAGCCGCTCTACCAAATTGATTTAGGCAAATCTCTGACAAACAAGTTGTGTTTAAACCTACATCAATGGTTTAAACAAATTGACCTCTGCCAAACCTCTGCTCGTGAAATGCTTCGCCCGCGTCGGTTGCTCGCTGAGTTCGGTAAAAAACATGCTAATTTATTTAGCATTGACTCCCACCAAAATAACATTTTCATACGGTCTGCTACGTAGAAATTCAATGGAAGTCTTTTGTAAACCAAAAATTGTGATTTTAAAACATGTTTGTTAAAACATATTTATCTACCTATGTAGGTAGGTATATATCTAGGTAGGTACCTACTTAACTACTTACATTCAACTAATTTTAAAACTCGTTAAAAAGTAGGGTGGATGCTCCCTAGGTCGGCACCCCCTAAAAGTTGGTAGGTACTTCGTTCTATTTCTGTCGATATTAGCGTTTTGGTGTCATTAAGTCGCACCCCACATGAGGGAATGGGGTATACCAACTGAAACCACCACGGCATGACCCTCATGCTGTCTGTGCTGGACGCCTGGGAACCCAATGTATGAATCCCAGGCGTCCAGCAGCCGCCCCAGCCGGGGCTCCCGCTCGCCTTTGGGCTGTCCCTTCAGAGGCTCGAGCCCTCCCGTAATTTTTAAACGAGGTTTTCTTCCTCCCGCGATGGGCATTGCTGCCCCTGCCCCGGGGTGTCCGCAGTGCCCTCTGCTAATCAGAGGGACACGCGGAGAATCCTCCCTCCGCCAGGTCACTGGCCATGGCTAACAATATCCCCGTAGGAAAATTATTAACCATGTTACCGGGGCGCACCGGCCCGAATACTGCTCTTCCCCTCGGGCGTATCCAAGAGGATCAGCAACACCCAGGCACACTGGGATATTACCCGGCTGGCACCCCTAGTAGATAATATGTACCTAGGCACTTTCATAATAAAATGAAATTACTTTTACGTTTTTTCCCAACCATTTCATAACAGACCTAAGCTGTACCATAAATTCGAATTATACTAAAAAACTACTTGATAAGGTCTTATCGCTCACAGCTCACTTTGTACGACTTTAACACTTACCACATTAATTTAAAGTACATTTTTGGTTAACAATTGAGTAACCACTTAGCCGTAGTAAAGAGCCACGCCATGAGTCACCTTCTAAGAATCGTAAAGAATTTACTCTCGATTCTTGTCCGGTTTGTTTTCGGCGCAAGGTGTCGGAAAATAATGCCTTTTGTTGTATCCGAAAGATGTACGTATTTGATAAAACCTACCTAAAAACCTTTTAGCCGACTTCCGAAAAAGGAAAAGGCCTTAATTCGACGCATATACCTACCTAGGTAGGTATAATTTTTTATAAGTTGGATGACTTTGTAGAAGGACAAAGGTGAAGGTTCTCGAATACTTGATTCAAAGGAAGAGTTTTTTATTTATTTATTAATTTGTTTTTCACCTCAGTAGCTCAAAAAGGGCGCGTTTGCTGGCCAAAACCAGTGAGCAAAAGTCGTTTTTGCTCACTCAGTGAAAAAAAGTGTTTTGAATTTAGAACGCTTTGGATTGACATTTCTTCAATTCACTGTCTCAAGAAAAGTTCGGAAATTTTGTATCAAATAGTTTGTATACCTAGCCCCAACATTTTATTTCATCAAAATTTTCTATTATACCTATATTATTTAAACTATTGAGTTTTTCTTAAAATGTGTTTTAGAATTTATAATTCTGTAAAACAACATGAAACGTAAACGATTTAAGGAGAATTAAAATAATTAGTTAATTTTTTTCTTGAATTACGCAATCCCGAACGCAGACAAAAGAGGAATAAAAAAATGGCGAGAAAAAAAAATTGTCTATACTCTATATAATTATTATATTTAGTTATTCTGTGGCAGTGGGTTGCGCTGTGGATAGTTTGTTGTTTTACCTACTTTTTAGGGTTCCGTACCCAAAGGGTAAAAACGGAGCCCTATTAATGTCACTCGGCTGTCTGTCTGTCCGTCCGCCGGTCACAGGTCTCTAGCTCGTAGACTAAATGAGTTTGTTGCGGTCTTCCGGAATCGTGCTAACTCAGAATAAAGTAAATGTATATGCTATGGATAAATAAATAGAAATAGGTAGGTATTATATTCTACGCGTCATGGCTTCAACTTCCTCACGACTTTTCCTGAACATGAATTGCAAAAAAAAACCGAATTGGAAACTGACACACAATTTATATTCTTATTGGAATGCGATTAACTATATTTTCGTTTGAAGTCAACGAGGTTAGAGTTAGGTTCTATAGAGGTTTTCAAATCCCGCGTAGGTTTTCCCGTTGTGAAATAGGGTTGTCGCTTAAAATTTTATAAGTATGTAAATTTGAAAATTGCCACAGTAGGTATATTATTAATGCCCGCGATTTCGTCCGCGTGGATTTAGATTTTTAAAAATACATCGATGTTAAAAATCCCGCGGGAACTCTTTGTTATTCCTAAGCTCTTTTGAACTCATACTGTTAAAAGTCACGCATTAAAATGGAACTACAGTAATGAGTATTAATTTTTTAATAGCTCTTTCCCATCACTAAAGTTTTCTCAATGAAAGTCCCATCAAAATCGGTCCAGCATTTCGGAGACAGGCAAACATGCAGACAGGCGTCTGTTGCCTGTCTGCATGTTTGTCTGTGGGTTGCATCCGTCAGACTTACTCAGTATCAAGGTCAATGGTACCAAAATCAGTCTGAAAAAATCAGCCAAGTGCGAGTCGGGCCTCGCTCTTTCAGAGTTCCGTACATAATTATGAACAATATAATATTTTGGGTCTAAGAAATATTTAATTTCCGAGCTAGACATCGCAACAAACCGTGAAAGAAAAACCCAAAAAAATGTTCGTTTATTTTGGTCACAGCTTATAAACTATTTAATAAATCGTTGTTTTCAGTATTTGTTGTTTAAATAGAGCATATAGTACATAATATACTGAAATATCATATTCCCAACTAGTTTAGTTTTTGAGATAGCCCCCGTCACAAAAATGGTCTAAAACTGACAACTTTGATGGCCTCCCATTGCCTTATTTTTTGAGATAAAAATTAAAAAAATATATATTTGTACTCTACTTAATGAGCTCTAAACAATGATACCCCACAAGCTAGGGTAAAGAAAAAATTTTTTTTTCCGGCTCCTTTTTCATGTATGGGAGCCCCCCTGAAAAATAATTTAATTCAATTTCTAATTCAATATTTGATTTTGGGTTAACGTTTTACACTAAATACCAAAATTTCAGGTTTGTAACTCATTTCGTCTGCGAGCTAGAGACCTGTGACCGGCGGACAGACGGACAGACAGACAGACAGCCGAGTGACATTAATAGGGCTCCGTTTTTTACCCTTCGGGTACGGAACCCTAAAAAGTAGTCGCCAAGCTGCTTTATTTCCCTATAGTCACAACTTACAACTATAGTATTCATTGAATACGTGAGTTATTGCACGACCGTATCATTATGTGGGTAACGTATACAAATACATCCTACTAATATTATAAATGTGAAAGTGTGGATGTTTGGATGTTTAGATGTTTGGATGTTTGTTACTCAATCACGCCGCAACTACTGAACCGATTTGGCTGAAATTTTGAATGGAGATAGATTATGCCCTGACTTAAAACACTTTTTACTCTGAAAAACACTTTTTACCTTTTATCCTGGAAAAATCCACAGTTCCGCGGGATTTTCAAAAACCCGAAATCTATATATCTACAGCTATAGGTAGATTACTACAGCAAACTTCCTTGAAAATAGGTATAAAGGTTGGAAAAGGGAGCGGGAACGGGAACCGGAGATCCACGATTCCCTCAGGATTTGTGGAAAATCGAAATTCACGCGGGCGAAGCCGCGGGCAAAAGCTAGTAACTAACAATATTATATCTATACATATAATAAAATCGTAGAATTGCCGTATCTGTACATTAAAGATTTTTGCAAAATAATAACTGGGGGGGTGTTAGGGATAAGTAATGGAACATAAAAAAGCTATTTTTGAAATTTTTGTCTGTTTGAATAGAAGCAGGCGTTACTTTGCGGAAATCCATAATATATGATGAAAAGTCAAAATTATTTTGCTATGATCCGCAAAACAGTCAAATTTGTATGGTACAACAAGCAGCATGTGCTATGCCCTGTCAGCCTTCCTGCTGTTAAATAAGCAGGAAAAATAAGCAACCAAGCGGACCCCAAGCACCACCACCAAGTAACACCACACAAATCCACCACCGAAATAAACTCAAAGTTATTTCGTAGTTTATTTCGGTGGTGGATTTGTGTGGTGTTACATGGTGGTGGTGCTTGGGGTCCGCTTGGTTGCTTATTTTTATTACCCGACTGGGTTATGTGTTTCACCTGTGTGTATGTATGTCCATTCCTATGTCCGCGTGTAACTAATCAACGGCTCAACGGATTTTGATAAATGATACGTCATTAGATTTGTCTTCATGACGCGACTGTTATAGGGTACCTAAATTTAAAAAAAAATTAAAATGGCGGACTTTATGCGCTTTAATGTGCGAGCTGAAAAAAATTTTTTTCTTCAAGACCCTCGAGTGGGGTATCAAAATGAAGGGATTTAAAAGGCAAATACAAATATGTATACAATTATATATTTGAAAATAAGTTGGAGTGATAAATCACAGAAAATGACCGTTTCCTATGTCAGTTCGTAACTACTCAACGACTCAACTTATTTTGATAAATGATACGTCATTAGAATTGTCTTAACAGCGCAAATGTTACTGGGTACATAAAATTAATAAAAATTCAAAATGGCGGATTTTATGCACTTTAATGTGCGAGCTGAAAAAAATTTTTTTCCTCAAGACCCTCGAGTGGGGTATCAAAATAAAGGGCTTTAAAAGGCAAATACGAAAATATATACAATCTATGTGTTTGTAATTAGTTTGGAGTGACAAATCATAGAAAACAAAATAAATAACAACTACACTGTGAGTAAATTGGTGGTAATTTATTTAAGATCCCTTCCCACTCCACTCTACTACATTCCACATAATCCCCCCTACACCTCCCCCCTTCCCATCAATTATTGTAACACTAATAATTTAACCTTAAATCGCCAAACACTAAAATAATACAATAATAATTATTATGAAGGACCTTATTAAAGTTTCTAGTGTTCAACAGATGGCGCTAATAGTGGTCTTAAACGCGCTATTACCTACACGCGGAGTGACACAGGCCTGTCTCTTGTAAAAATATGCATCTAAAAATTTTTCATAGTTTTGCACTAAAAACTAAGAAATAAATTACGTAATTAAAAAACTAAAAACCCGACTGCGTAAAACAAACTAGTTCTGGTAACTGAAAAGCAAAAAACAAGCTTTGTACTTTATAAACTAGAATTTGATAAGATCATAAACATAATTAATGTTAGAAAATGTATGGTAGGCGGGGGCATTACTTAGCCAACTACTCAGGACTATTAGTTCGCCCCCGCATGCCATACATTTTCTAACATTAATTATGTTTATGATCTTATCAAATTCTAGTTTATAAAGTACAAAGCTTGTTTTTTGCTTTTCAGTTACCAGAACTAGTTTGTTTTACGCAGTCGGGTTTTTAGTTTTTTAATTACGTAATTTATTCCGTAATTTTATCTATATAATGTCTATCCAACATATATGTGTATTATATATCGCTATGGATATACATTCATCTAATCTATTTCATATAATTATTATTATTTTTGTCCTCTTAAAGCCAAGCCTTTAAGGGCGGGGGGAAATGGTGACGCCACCCTTTTTGGTTTCTCATTTGGATTAACATTCGTCAAATTAATTCCCTACCTACCCTCTATTTCCTCCCGTGCACTCAAAACATCGCGAAGCCGCGATGTAAGACAGTACGAATCTTTCGTCTCCGCGAGACGCATGCGCCATTTGCGTCGCCCGTCTCCGCGCATAACCCAACCAAATAAGTGTGGTATCAAGAACTCGTCGCTGCTGTCCTGCCGACACCTGCTCCGGAGGGCATATTATAGTGCGTGTGCGCGACCTTCGCATCCGGCTCCAGTCCCGGGACGTTCTCAGGTTAGTGCACGGATCCTAGTTCTCCTTCAAACGCCCTTTGACCTCCGAGCGTCTAAATTCTAAAACTACAGTCCACAAGCTCAGGCTGTCGGAGGTGGACAGTTGGCGTCAGTTTCTACACCACATATCAAACATTTATAAGTGTCTCCTGTCTGATAACCTTAACAAGTTCACTAATAATTTTTAACCTATATATAAATTATTTCAAAAGAAAAAAACAGGATATGACTGAAATACACATGTTAATACACAATAACGTTGGTTTTAATCAACTACATAAAAATTTGTTACAATGTATAATAGATACAAGATACAAAAGATACAAAAATACAATAGATATAATAGATACAAAACAAATAGATAATATTTGTAAACAAAGACTTATTTTGTAAGACAGCGATGATCTGATGGTGGTTGATGGTCTAGTGCTACAACAATATCTTCTTCTGCCTTCTAGCTTTCTTGGCAGCAAATGCCCTTATAATTTCATCTAAATTCACCTTTTTGGCTCTTTTGTTTTCTATGCTTAATAACGCAAGACTGCTGAGTCTTTCTTGGGCCATGGTATTTCGTAAATAATTTTTGATGAGCTTTAACTTGGAGAAAGATCGCTCAGCACTGGCGACTGTTACTGGTAAAGTCAGGAAGAGAAGAAACGCTGTGCATAAGTCCGGGAAGCTAGACGTCATCCAGTAATTGTCCAAAAACAACAGTTCTGCTAGTTGCCGGATCGATGACAACTTCTCAATCTCTGTCCTTAGAGCTCCTGTAAAGGCTTTTAATTGAGAGCAAAGGTCGACACTTAAATCTTCTTCGTACTCATGTACTAGAATTTTTACATGTTTTGTGATTTCTGTGTCTTCTGTCTGTAACAAAAACGCTGGAGACAGCACTGCGAACAGTTTGCTGATTTCAGTCATTGCTTCAAATCTAAATTTCAACTGAGAAATAACTATGTCAAGAGTTGCAGGAAGCAGTATCCGTAACAGCAGGAAGGCTGACAGGGCATAGCACATGCTGCTTGTTGTACCATACAAATTTGACTGTTTTGCGGATCATAGCAAAATAATTTTGACTTTTCATCATATTTTTGTCTGTTTGTCGGTTTGTCTGTTTGTCTGTTTATCTGTTTGTCTGTTTGTCTGTATGTTTGTGCGCGCATCACGCAAAAACTACTGAATGGATTGAAATTAAACTCGGCATACTTTAAGTTCATACTACGGAGTAACATATAGGATACTTTTTATCCTGAAATTCAGCACGGTGTCCCTTGGGAGAGGGGATGAAAGTCAAAATGTGTACTTAGCTGTCATTCGTTAACGGGTGGTCCGATTTCATTCATTCTTTTTTTGTTAGAAAGGAAATACTTCAAAGATTACTGGCTAATCTCTGAAAGGCTGGACCGATTTTGATGGGACTTTCACTGGTGGATGTTTACATTTTGATCTACCTAAACATCCGCCTTAGCAAGATATGAGCTCAAAGGAGCTTAGGAAAAACAAAATGATTCTCACGGGAGTTTTAAAAACCAATATCCACGCGAACGAAGTCGCGGGTTTCCACTTGTTATGTATAAAATTATAAAAAATAATAATTGGCTTGCTGTGAAGGTTTTATACTTTATGCAGGGTCAAGCTGCTTGCTTATACATAGATATAGCATATAGGGTTAGTAAGTAAGTAAACCTACTAGGAGGTAGGGTTTCGATTTCGCAAAGATTTAATCTGACTCACTATAAGTCTAGGAATTACTAAGTATCTATTAAAAAAAACGCGTTCTTACAACTCTACCACCTGGGTATTTCATTCATTAGATGCAAAGCCTTAATGTGTGGAAGTAGGTAGATTATAGGTAAGTACTGAGTGTTGTTTTGTACTTATAACTTATACAGATAAATTGAATTAGTTAATGGACAGGTATAAACCTATATGGTACATTAACTAAAAGGTCAAATCAGGGAGACAGATCGGGAGCTGAAAAGGTTGTATCCAATAAGCAGCGCAATTATGTTTATCTTATTAAGAGTTACTTATATTCTTACTTATTAGTTACTAGCGACCGCGGATTCGCACGGGTAGTGATAACCACCATACATTGTTCTGTTATAATATATCTCCGACTCAAAGGGATTAGGCAGCGTTTGCGATAAAAGCTCTCAAACGGCTTGACCTTTTTCGCCATTTTCAAGAATTATCGTCATAATTCAACCAATTTACAATATAAATTAAAAATTTAAAAAACCCCCGGCATTCGCCATTTTGTGGTCGCGGCTATCTTGGATTTGCAATAGTGCTATTCTACTAGTCAAGCCCTTTCATTTGATACCCATATTAACGGAATCTATACTAATATAATAAAGCGGAAGAGTTTGTTTGTTTGAACGCGCTAATCTCAAGAACTACTGGACCGATTTCAAAAATTCTTTCACCGTTGGATATGTACGCGATCCCTGAGTGCTATAGGCTATATATTATGTACCACGGGCGAAGCCGGGGTGGACCGCTAGTTGTGAATAAATATATAATCTACCATTTTGTAGCGGCGGCCATCTTGGATCGATTTTCATCAAACTTAGCTAACAACAATTTCGACTAATTCACCTTTCAAACAAAAAAAAAACGGCGTTCAAATAGGTTCACCCGTTTTTTGTTCACACACATACACACACACACACACACACACACACACACGCACACACACACACACACACACACACACACACACATACATACAGACAGACAGACAGACAGACACAGACAGACACAGACAGACAGACAGACACACACACACGCACACACACACACACAGACACGTCAAACTTATAACACCCCGTCGTTTTTGCGTCGGGGGTTAAAAACCATAACAAATTATACACCTAAACCTTCATCATGAATCACTCTGTCGATTGGTAAAAACAGCGTGAAAATCCGTTCTGTAGTTTTTGAGTTTATAACGGACAGAGACGGACAGACGCGGCGAGGGACTTTGTTTCATAATAATACCTTAACTGAATTCAATTTATTCTGTATGCCGTAGAAACATTGGAGCCATGGAGTCTAGTGCAAAAAAATCTTTACGAGATATTTCACCGCGGTGTTACTTCTCTGGTGACAGGTACTTTTAGGTTCTGGTGGTAAGTACTTTTTTCTCATCATCGGCTGGTAAAGCAATCTAAGAGGAATTGGTGTACCAAATAAAATATTAGTGACATATGAGTACATTTAAGTAGGTATGTGTAGGTATAACTTCGTACATAAGAATGATAACTAGGTGTGCCGTGTGTAATACACAAAAACCTTTCTGAAAGTATTTCAAACATCGAAATCGGTTCATTAGTTTTTGAAATAATCTCGAACATACAATACATAGGTACATACGGGTCAAATACAGAACCTCCTTTTTTCAAGTCGGTTAAAATATGCAATACAAGCTACTGAGCTTATCCAAAACATACTATTAGGTGTTGAGAACCAGTCACCACCACCTGCGTATTCCATTCATCCGCCGCAAGTTGCCTTGTGTGGAGGCGGCATTATCATTCGCCTGCGTTGCTCGCTAACTGCCCCGTCTAATATGGCCATAATTGCCATTATTTCCGCGTAGGTACACTGCAAGCGAATACTGTTAGCTGCATGTGCTTACTGCTTACCATGAACATTGCACCATACATTTCTTCTGTATCCATGTAAGTATGTATATTTTTCACTTTTCACAACGCGACAATGATAGAAAAATTCCTGTACTTACATTAAATATATTTTGAAAATATTTACTTGACTACTCACTTCATTTTCGTGCCTTTTCGGGTGGACACTGGAGAACATGGAGCCCAAGGGCTTTAGTGCTTTTTAAAGAACTTTCGTTATAGGTCTAGGTCTAGGTCGGTTATAGGTCTAGGTCTATAGGTCTAGGTCGAACCGGGGATCCCAAAACTGGCAGTTAGCTAATAGCTATTAGCCACCTTGGCTAAAAATTAGTTTGGATATCCCAGGGGCAATGTCTTATTAACCGACTACAAAAAAGGAGGTTATCAATTCATATAACATTTTATACCTATCTACATAACTACTAACTTACCTTACAAAACATTCCTAGTAGGTACCTATCTACTTACCTTACAAAAAAAAAGAATTCAACGCACATTTACAGCTTTTCAATCGTAATGAATTTTTCATCGGGCAACTTTTCTTACTAGCATATTCTTAAAACTTTCAATGTGACCTTAGCTTAGCGCTTTAGCGTCAGCTGATTGCATTACATTGTGAACTCTAAAAAAATACAGGAAATATTTTAATTTAATACTCGCGTTTATTTTTTGGGGTATCTTCTCAGAAATCATTACTACTATTACCTGTCTTGGTAAGTTGGTATCCGAGAGCGGCTCCTTACACCCGTTATGTAGGTAGGAAGGTAGGTAAGTACACGATACCTATTATTATGTCCATTTTACACAGCCTACATATAAGTATCTATATACTAATAAATAAAATTGAAGTGTCTGTCTGTAATATCGAAATAACTACCTCATATTAAGCTCATATGGTTATTTTAACGGTACCATAACCAAATCACACGTTTTTAAATTTTTTGTCTGTCTGTCTGTCTATCTGTCTGTCTGTCTGTCTGTCTTTCTGTCTGTCTGTTTGAACGGGCTAATCTTCGGAACGGCTAAACCGATTTTGACGGGACTTTCACATACAAGTAGAGAATTAACCAGGGAGTAACATAGGCTACTTTTTTAACCGACTTTCAAAAAGGAGGAGTTGTGTTTTTCTACCTATATACACCGATATCTCCGAGATTTCTGAACCGGTTTGCGTAATTTCTTTTTAATCGATAGAAAAACATTGCGACACTGTTCTACAAAAAACTTGGATTCCAACTCTTCAATCCTGATGCTGTAGGGGACCTAATCATCAAAACTAATGGGTTTTAGAAACTTTCGGTTATTTAAATTGATATTGGGGGTACCAATTAAAGACTTTATCATTGAATGAACTCGAGTTGGTACATATTCAACTCCTCAACCCTGATGCTGTAAGGAATTGCATTCCGAAATCGTGGGGATCCCACGGAATTTTTCCGTTTTGGTGACGGGTTACTACAGATAGGCTACTTTTTGTTCTGGAAAATCAAAAGTTCCCACGGGATTTTTAAAAACCTAAATCCACACGGGCGAAGCCGTATGGGCATCATCTAGTAAATAATAAAATTTTTCAACACAAAGCCATTTTTTATGCTGCGGCTACATTATGGTTAATGTTGATGCCCAAAATTGCTTTAAACTACGCGATAATTATCACCGGCAAAACTTGAGTGGCCACACCTAAAGGATAACGGCGGTATATGCCGTATATGCCCGTATATTTATTTCACAAGAGGATGCCCGCGACTTCATCCGCGTGGATTTAGGTTTTTAAAAATCCCGCGGAAACTCTTTGTTTTTCCTAAGCTCCTTTGAGCTCATACTGTTAAAAGTCATGCATTAAAATGGAACTGCAGTAATGAGTATTAATTTTTAATAGTTCTTTCCCATCACTAAAGTTTTCCCAATGAAAGTTCCATCAAAATCGGTCCAGCATTTTGGAGATAGACAAACACAAATTATAATGCACCCCAGATGATAATTCAGACGCCCAAAGGTTCCTGTGCAGAAGAAAGAAAAGAAAAAAAAAAGTTACAAAGAAAGAGAAGATGGTTGACTATAAAAATGCATAGGAAACGTACTCTATAAGTCTTAAATGTTGTACTTATATGTAGGTACCTCTCCCGTACCAACACGTGCGTTCCCATCGAGCTCGCGGCGCACAATGGCGAACGTAGATGTGGCCGCTTTAACGCTATAATTATAGCGTTAACCTCTTTGATGTACCGCCACCCGACTTATCGCCAAATGCTACGGTGGTATACGGCGATTGTCACCGTTAATCGTGGCCACACCTACGGTTAACGGCCGAATACGCGATAATCGCCGTTAATGTGGCCGCTACATAACATAATACGTACATACATTTAGCACTAGTTTGAGCATCCTTGAAATCTATTTACTAACTAAACAGTAACACAATGCCACCCACGCTTTACGACTTCCGCGTACAGTACAAAAGCTGCACACAAAGAACATTTTAGTGATATTTTCCTGTTATTTTTAACCGACTTCAAAAAAAAGGAGATTTTCAATTTCTTTTAGATTAAGTATCACTTGCGTTTTACATTGCATGAGTAGGAACTATGTGCATGTCTCAAGTCATGCAGATTTCCTCGCCATATTTCCCACACCGCAGCACGCGGTGGTACACAATACACATGAGTAAATGTGGTAGGCATCTATGAGGTCATCTTTGGTTGCAATCGGCATATCACGGTCAAGTAAGTAAGTAAGTAAATATACAAACACTTGATAAAACGGGTACCTAATACCTATAGTAGGCTAGTACTACCCAAGCAACCTTCAGTCTTCACCAAATGAATCTACCCTATCTACTTCAATGTATTTAAATTTTTAAAATTGAACTGAAATTCATTGAAGAGATAAAAATTAAAAAATCCAAAAAATAAGTAGGTAAGTAGGTACCGTTTCCGAACAAAATTGAAAAATCAAATGCTTTTTGCAGTTTTATGGATAATATTTCTATCGAAAAAAATATTTCCAATCATGTGCTTATTCCAGAACGAATCATTGAACGAATTTAAATTATGATAAGTCAGCTTCCAATGCTCTCAAGCGCCCCACGGGCTTGTAGTTTTCAACAGATGTAGCTTGTATGTAATTTTATGCTCCACTGCTCTACCAAAGCATCACTTAAAAGTGTTATCTTAAAAACCACTCCCATTAACATTTTCTAATAGGTAGGTCTAGAACGTAACTCGAACACACAATATAAATAGGCGTCTTAAAAAGGTTACACGGAGTACCTATACATAGAATAAAACTAAATTAGAAGGGTGAATGCCTTGGGAACAAAAATTTGAAGAGACTTCAAAAATCAAAAGTACCTTCAAGTACCGTGTACTGTACCGTGTACTGTACGGTGTACTGTTAAGCCTCGTGTTTAACACGCCATAAAAACTCACGTTTTACCTTCACCTCCGTGCCGCGCATCAATTGGTAATATAAGGTAAAGTAAGTAAGTAAGTAAGGTAAATAAGGTAAAAGGTAAGGTAGAAGGAAAAATAATTTAAGAAAGGTAGAATTATCTCGCTGTTTCGCTTAGTTTTCATAGTTGGTTTCACGCTAAGCTAGGTACATTATGTACCTACCTAATCTAGGTTAGATTTGTTGTTGCTCTTCACCGAACTAAAGTTTCATACTTTCATCATCATCATTCCATATATATAAAATTCAAAAAAATTCAAAATCATTCACGTAGGCCAACGTGTGGCACTTGTGACATGTCAAGAATCTACCACCGGTTCGGAATGCTAATTCTGCTGAGAAGAGCCGGCAAGAAACTCAGCAGTTGCTCTTTTCAAAACAAAATGTTACAAGAAGTTGCTTAACTATCTTGTGGACAGCTGAAGCAAAGCCGAATAGAATAGACATATTTTTTATTCAGATAAACTTTTACAAGTGCTTTTGAATCGACAAATGAATCTACCACTGGTTCGGAATGGTGCTTACAATTCTACACATGCAGTGGCGGGGCAAGACCTAAATTTTATGTGGGCAAGATATATTTTGCGAGGCCCTCTGAAATTTTTTTTCATACAAAATCAATAATCATAGTAGGCACCTGTAACCTCCGGGTCGCGAGGCCCTCCGGAGCGCGAGGCCGTGGGTCTGGGCCCACATCGCCCACGCCTTCCGCCGCCTCTAATAACACATGTTAAGAAGGGCAGACAAAAGTAGCCCCATTTCCGACGGTGGCACCCGTTCACGAGCATGACGCTACGTAACGTACGCTACGTAAAATATGTACCTAATGCTGCAATCTTGGCCATTTCTAGCCACCAAAGAAGACTATTCATATTTCATACTTCATACAATAATTATCTAGATTTAAATGTCATCGCGCTGGAAGAAAATTCGGAAGTGTTTAATTTGTTTAAATTTTAATCCTAGCCCTTGTCCTGTCTATTCGTTTTCTTAGTCTATGGTGTGGTAAAAGAGTTTATTTTCATGGTTGGTTAGAAGTGGCAATGGGCGCGAGGTCGACGGGCACAGATAAAAAATATTGTGGGCATATGTCAATGTCAAGTGTGGATTAATGGGCGTTCGAAATTGGAATTGTAGGTAGGTACTATCCGTTTTATTGATTCCAACAATATTAAAATGCTTTTATATTATTATCTCTCCTTTCATGCTAATATAAATAGGAAACTAACTCTCTTCGTTAGTTTTTTACTAGGGTTCAGAACCGGGAAATCCCGGTCTCGAAAGTACCGGGAATTCCCGGTTCTTTTGTCAGTAAAAAGAACCGGGAAATCAAATTTTGATTCCCGGTTCTTTCGGTACTTTCGGGAATTTTAATTTAATTACATGATTCACGCTACTACTTAAATACATAATATTTACAATACTAACTTTACTTTTTTATACTTCCTACTGTTCAAAAGTTCAAAACTAATGTGAATTCAGTGCTAAAATAAATGGCGCGCGGTAACTTACAAGTCTACCTCTCTCGCTGTTGTGTGCGATTGCTCGCTTATACTCGGTTTTCGGAATGCAATATTTAATCCACCTTGGGACAGAATTTTCAAAAATGCTGTTTATATTTTTTATTTTTTATCGAAAGCTCAAATACCAATTCTCATGGATATAACTTGAAAAATGACAGACTTTCATACAAACTTTTATCCCCTATTTAACCCCCTTACGGGTGGGATTTCCAATAATCCTTTCTTAGTGTGTGCCTAGATCATAAAAGGAAGCAATGTGAAAATTTCAAGTTTCTGACGATGTTGCGCCATCTGTTCCGGCTTTCAGCGTTGTGAACTGCTTTGGCAACATTCATGTTGAGAGTGGTGCGGATCTGGTCAGTCCAGCGAATTGGACTCCTACCTCTCGATCTCTTGCCGTTCATTTTCCCGGTAACTATAAGTTTTTGTAGGTTATCGCCGGGTTTACGGGCGATATGGCCGAAGAACTCAAAGATCCTCCTCAGGCATATGTTGAGAGCCTCGGCTTTTGTCAATTTTGAGTTCTTCACGGATCGATTGGTTGGTCCTGAATGCATTCCAAGAGATTCTGAGCATTTTTCTCCAGTACCACATCTCAAAGGCGTATTGTGCTGGCGGTCTCCAGCTTTTAATGTCCATATCTCCGCCCCGTATAAGTAGGAAAATGGAGAAGACTAAGGTGTTGACTAGTGTAATTTTGTCTTAGTACTGATGTTACGATCATTCTATATTCTATCGAGCTGATATATTGCAGTCTTGGCCATTCCGATTCTCCTGCGAACTTCAGCTTCACTAGAACCGTTATTGCTGATGCCAGAACCCAAGTAAATGAAGTGATCAACGGGTTTTAAATTGAGTGTTCCATTGAGTTCTAGCTTAGAAGTACAATCCACCACCATGATCTTACTTTTAAACCGATTTATGGCCTGTGTTGCTCCATTTTGTTCACGAGTTGGAACATTTCAGCTTCATTAGCTGCGAAAAGGCACCATCCTATTCGGCGTAGCGAAGGTTTCGAATTTTAATGCCATTGATGGTAATTCCACTATCCCAGTCTTCGCAGGTCCGGCGTTAGTGCTCTCTCCGTAGATGTTCAACAGAATAGGGGATACGATGCATCTTTGACGAACTCCTTTGCCAAACGTGAAAGGTGTTGATATCTTCTTGTCAATTCTTACTACCCCGTGACTATCTGAGTATAGGTTTTGAAACACTCCAGATCAGATGTTGACCAGATATTTTGGGACTCCTATTTCCTGGAGAACTGTCCATAGGAGCTTCCAGTTCACACAGTCAAAGGCCTTACTGTAGTAGACGAAACACACGGTACATTGAATTCGTAAGCTTTTTCAACGCAGGTTAACTAAGAAAGGATTATTGGAAATTCCACCCCTAAAGGGGTTAAATAGAGGATGAAAGTTTGCATGAAAGTCGGTCATTTTTCAAGTGATATCCATGAAAATTGGTATTTAAACTTTCTATAAATATAAAAATTTTGAATTTCAGGATTTTTGGAAATTCTATCTCCAAGTGGGTTAAATAGCGGATGAAAGTTTAAATGACAATAAAAATTACATAAATATTTCATTGTGGTTTACTTTTAAAGTGTTAAACGTGTTTTATAAAATAAAACTACAAAGAACCGAAAATCCCGAAAGAACCGGGAATTCCCGGTTCCTTTGGGTAAAAGTCCCGAAATTCCCGGTTCTCAAAAACAGAACCGGTTCCGTAAACCCTATTTTTTACCTTTTCACTCTTGTGAAACCTTTTACCTCACACACCTACGAGGCTACGATCCCTAAGCAGTAGAGTCATATCATATCTTACTGATTAAATCTATGCGCTGAACCTATATTGACGAAATTTGGCACGGACATTACCTACCAATTCTCTTTCAAAATTACAGATTTAGTACGCAATTAACGCAAACTTGACAATTTACAACCAGGGTTTAGAAATTCAGCTAATAGTACCTACCTACTTATTATTTTTTAAATGCGCTCTCAACAGTCTCAAGTCTCTACCTTAGGGCCGGCCTCACACAGCCGGAATGCCTGCCGGAATTCAGAATCTTAATTCAGAATCTGAAATCTTCAGATTCTGAATTCCGGCTGTGTGAGGCCGGCCTCAGACACATTTTGTAAGAACGATCTGAAAAATTAAGAATCTGAAAAAATCAGAATGTGTGTGGGGAACAGTGAAATTGTATGCATTTCTGTGCTTTCTGAATTCAGTTTCTGAATTAAGATTCTGACTTAGAATAAATAGTTCAATGGATTCTGAATTCCGGCAGGCATTCCGGCTGTGTGAGACCGGCCTTACAAAACCATTTAAGCCATATTCCAAAAATACTCTAAAAATATCTCTGACCTGGCTGGTTGCAATCACGATTGACTAAGTACCTACCTATAGTCGAACTGCATCGAATTAAAAGTCGGAGTTGTGGTATAGGTAGGTACCTATTAGGTACATCACTTTATATTGTGTGATGGCGGCAATGAACAATAATAATTGCGTTCACACGATGCGCAGTAGGTAGGTACATCATAATGGTCATAACTCATAACTAATAGCTCGTTACATAATTGCTCCTCGCAGAAGGTCGGGCTCCAAGGTGAGAGGCGTCAGATCACTCAGACGTAAGAGCTTCCGATGCGACGCGGAAAACTTTATTCTTTCCTACCCGATTGTACCCGGTATTTAACCAGGTGGGCTATTCTCTAACTTAGTTACCAACTGAAAATTATAGCCACCGAATAAGTTCGATATACATTGCTGCTTTACTGTGTGAAATATAAACAGTGATTTCATTAACAGCAATGTATTTCGAACTAATTCGTTGGCAACAATTTTCTGTTGGTAACTAAGTCAGAGAATAGCCGCAGCGCAGCAGGCAGACTGACAGAGTATTTCGGCATCAGAGAGTTTCTATTTGTCCTGTTAACCCACCACCACCACTACAGCCTTTTTACGTCGCCCTGCTGGGCACAGGCCTCCCCTCTCATAGGAGAGAGGAATTTAGAGCTTAGACCCGCCACGCTGCTCCAATGCGGATTGGCGGACTTTAACGACTATAAACCACTAGACCAACGAGGCAGTTAACCCAGAATCAACCATTTCAGAGGTCGTTACTAAAGTACACTACCTACTTAAATGACCTCTTAGATTAATTATTATCTAACACTTCTAACAGTTACAGACTACAGTATTCCTGAAAGCGCTTACTTTTTTCATCGTAATAGTGAATTACTAAGTAATAAGTAGTTGACATACATTTATGAATGGAAAATCAATAAAGCCTATTCATTTTTCCTAAAGTCCGCGTATTTTATACATTTGCACAAGAATTACTTGTGGCAGCTGCGTCACTACACAAATAGTAATTGATACCAGGGTTACCAGTCACATTTCAATTTGATTGGGTTTTGCCAAAAATATGGTTAAATATTTTCATCGTCGTTTTTGATTTATTTATCATATCGGGCAAATAACTAATTATTATTTTTAGGTATTGCTTTTTCTGCCAAGAAATTCTCCGTGCCATGCCAGCCCGGAATTGGTATACTCTGATTTTTAATTCTGTGGAATTCTGACAGCTGTCATTGTCTTTATAGATGAGTTATTTGTATGGAGAACAGGGTTAACATCTACGAAGTACGATTTTACCCCAAACTACTTTAATTCCCTTTCCCTGTCATCTTATAAAGCCAAGCCGCGTAATAATATTAGTCGTTTCGCCCTAAAATAGAAAACACCAAGAGTGGAAACTAGAAAGTGCACACTAACAGCAATAGAAAACAAAAGAAGCACATTGTAAAAATTTATTCAAAATTGGAAGTCGAATGACATTATCACCATGAAGTGTCTGTCAGGCATTTGTCATATCTACATGCAGCAGTTGATTTTTATTTACATAAGTTTTGAATTTTTTATCTCTTTTGTGGAATTGTTTTATCTCTGGTAATATTACGATACGTCAGAATTCCACGGAATTAAAAATAAGAGTATAGTTGCCGGTGTTTCACCCACGCTGCGCCAATGCGGGTTGACAACCCTGCGGCTAAATAATATACTTACATAGAACCACTGACTTATAGAACAAAGTAACAAACAACAGGCTAGTTATTAGTCATGTCTTTGCCTTAAGGATAAATTAGTCTCAGGGTCATTTCCGCTCGTCGCGTTGCAGTTGCCGATAGCCGAGTTAATAAATATTAAGTAAGTAGATACCTATGCGTTTAAGTTGAGAAAACCATCAGCAATGGCAAGGAACTTCGGAACAGACATATAAACAGAGGCTAGGTAGGTACCTAACTGGGGTGCTAGCCAGGTAACCTCCAAGTGTGCCTGGGTGCTGCTGGTCCTCTTGGATACGTCCGAGGGGAAGAGCAGTATTCGGGCCGGGATAATTTTCCGGGGATATTGTTAGCCATGGCCAATGACCTGGCGGAGGGAGGTTTCTCCGCGTGTCCCTCTGATTAGCAGAGGGCACTGCGGATGAAACTGGGGGTGAGACACCCCGGGGCGGGGGGCAGCGATGCCCATCGCGGGAGGAAGAAAACCTCGTTAAAAAATTACGAGAGGGCGCGAGCCTCTGGAGGGACAGCCCAGAGGCGAGCGGGAGCCCCAGCTGGGGCGGCTGCCGGACACCTGGGATGCATACTTTGGGTTCCCCAGGCGTCCAGCACAGACAGCATGAGGGTCATGCTGTGGTGGTTTTAGTGGGTATACCTGGTTGGAGTCCCACATAACCTTCGTTCTGCCGCATTCGGCCGCAGAACGGGGGTACCTTTGGGTTTCCACCACGTCAAAAAAAAAAAGGCAGGTACCTAATTACCTACCTAAGTATAGTAATACCGTCATAATAATAATAATATGTCGTTTGCTCACACCAGCCACCAGCCACAGTCCAGTAAAGTAAAGAGTAAAGACCAGTAAGTCAGTGTCTCAAAGCACACAAATCCTTTGAGGGTTTGAGTGTAGGTTTGGTCACAGAATATATAATAGTACTACCATTACTACGTAGTTTGGTGTAGTACGCTTTTGTAGATTTCCCGTTTCCGTTCCCGCCGCTCCCTTTTCTAACCTTTATACCTACTTTCAAGGAAGTTTGCTATAATCTACCTTAAGCTGTAGCTGTAGATTGCTATATTAGCAAATTTTGGTTTTTTCAAAATCCCGCGGGAACTGGATTTTTTCAGAATAAAAAGTAGCCTAAGTAGGTAGGTATAGATCGACCAGAATCTCATGAAAAATAGGGAAATTAAATTCCAAGGTTAGCAACACTACGGCTGCCCTAGCGATAAACAAAGTAACTGGAATTTTTTATGAAATTGACTTTTTTGCTTTAACAAAAGTTTTATGTCGAGTAGTTTTTTACCACAGTTTAATATTTCAAATAACTTGAACCGTTTACTGAAATTTGAATTGCCCAAACAAAGTAACTGCACACACTAACCCGGAATATAAATGCAAAACCAAGTAAACAACAAGCACAACACAAAAACAAAGTAATTGGATGTTGATTACTTTGTTTTTGTATTTAAAATGCAGTTGCTTGATTTTTCGTTTCGTGAAACGATCCCAGGTAAGGTGTTCTGAATGTAATTACTTTGTTTATCACTAGGGCAGCCGAGTTAACCTAGTGTTGCTTACTACACCTATTTTTCATGAGATTCTGGTCGATCTATATGTGTTATTCTGAATAACTATGGCTAGTGGAGCCTACGTGTATGTATGTTTTAAATTTCAGCCAAATCGTTTCAGTAGTTGCGGTGTTAAATTCATTATTCTATGGGTGCATTGATGTACGAATAGCTATAATATTGTAACTTTTTGTTCGGAAAGGACTGAAAGGAGCAATAAAATTGCTGAGTTTCTTGCGGGTTCTTCTCAGCAGCTGAAATATCAACAAATAATTTTACGTAGGTACCTACGTTACTCGTAGGTCCTTTACGAGACTCGCATCTGTAATCTTATCTCCTCTCCTCACCGACCAGACCGCAGAAGACGCATACCTGAGCGTAGTAATGGGTGAATTCCTAAGGACTAAATAAATAAAAAAAACAACAGGTTGGAACAGTTCGTATATATCGCACATCGCCGCAAGGAGACGCATGGGGGACGCAAGAGCCGCGAGTTTCACTAGTAGCACTAGCAAGGTATGTAATCTGTGGTAGTAGTAGGAGTAAGTAGTATAGGTGGGTACTGAAAATTCGTAGTAACGTCATGTAGTAACGTCACAGAAGAAGAGGGTATAATTTCTCTTAGCGTCACAGGCGCTGAAAAAATTGCGTAAAATAAGTTTTCTCTACTACGTCATCCGGTCTTTTATCCTACTCCTCTCACGAAAGGTTGTCTGTGAGAAGTGATAAGACCGCCTTTGCAATGCGAAACTGTGGTGCCTAAGCTACCTTCAACTGTTCTTTTTCTCTGTGTGTGCAATCAATGCAATCTAAATTTAGGTATCTATCTATCTATCTTCTATCTAATCTATCTTCTATCTATATCTGTACATATAATAAAATCGTAGAATTGCCGTATCTGTACATTTAAGATTTTTGCAAAATAATAACTGGGGGGTGTTAGGGATAAGTAATAGAACGTAAAAAAGCAATTTTTGAAATTTTTGGTTGTTTGTCTGTTTATCTGTTTGTCTGTTTGTTTGTGCGCGCATCACGTAAAAACTACTGAATGGATTGAAATGAAACTCGGCATGGTTTAAGTTCATACTATGGAGTAACATATAGAATACTTTTTATCCCGAAATTCAGCACGATTCCCTTGGGAGAGGGGATGAAAGTCAAAATGTATACTTAGCTGTAATTCGTTAACGGGTGGTCCGATTTCATTCATTCTTTTTTTGTTAGAAATACTTTAAAGATTACTGGCTTATCTCTGAAAGGCTGGACCGATTTTGATCGGACTTTCACTGGCGGATGTTTACATTTTGATTTACATAAACATCCGCCAGTGAACTTTTAACAGTTTTCAGCAAGGTATAAGCTCAAAGGAGCTTAGGAAAAACAAAATGATTTCCACGGGATTATTAAAAACCAATATCCACGCGAACGAAGTCGCGAGTGTCCGCTTGTCTATAATATCTTCTATACTAATAAATAAAATTGAAGTGTCTGTCTGTAATATCGAAATAACTACCTCATATTAAGCTCATATGGTTATTTGAACGATACTATAACCGAATCACACGTTTTTAAAATTTTTGTCTGTCTGTCTGTCTGTCTGTTTGAACGGGCTAATCTTTGGAACGGCTGAACCGACTTTCACATACAAGTAGAGAATTAACCAGGGAGTAACATAGGCTACTTTTTTAACCGACTTTCAAAAAAGGAGGAGTTGTGTTTTTCTACCTATGTACAGTGTACACCGATATCTCCGAGATTTCTGAACCGATTTGCATAAATTTTTTTTTTATCGATAGAGAAACATTGCGACACTGTCCTACAAAAAATTTGGATTCCAACTCCTCAATCCTGATGCTGTAGGGGATCTGATCCCCAAAACTAATGGGATTTAGGCACTGTCGGTTATTTAAATTGATATTGGGGATACCAATTAAAGAGTTTATTGTTTAATTACCTCGAGTAGGTACATGTCCAACTCCTCAACCCTGATGCTGTAAGGAATTGCATTCCGAAATCGTAAGGATCCCACGGAATTTTTCCGTTTTGTGGACGGGTTACTTACTACAGATAGGCTACTTTTTGTTCTGGAAAATCAAAGTTCCCACGAGATTTTTACAAACCTAAATACACACGGGCGAAGCCGTGGGCATCATCTAGTCTATAATATAATAAAACTGTAACAGATCCAATTCTGTACATTGAAGATATTTTGAATTTTTTATTTAAGGACACTCTATAATCGATACTGAAGCCAAAACTGCAATTTTTTCATTTTTGTCTGTCTGTCTGTCTGTATCTTGGCTGCGCATCACGCCGAAACTACTGAATGGATTCCAATGAAACCTGGTACGATTTGAATTTATACTCCGAAATAGGACATAGGATACTTTTTATCCCGAAATTTAGCACGGTTCCCTTGGGAGAGGGGAAGAAAGTTAAAACAAGTATTTAGCTGTAATTCATTAACGCGTAGTTCGATTTCACTCATTCTTTTTTTGTTAGAAAGGTAATACTTCAAGTATTGTCGTGTAAATATTTCAAGGTCATAAGTTTTTTAGTTCAGAAATGACAGATATTTATTGGGTTCAAATAACTTCGGCCCTGGATCTTTGTACGTACGGCTTATTTTAAACTGGCGTGCGTTTAAATTTATGTTTGTCGGCCTGTCTATTTGTTCTAGCTAATCTCCGAAACGACTGGATCGATTTTGACGGAACTTTCAATGGCAGATATTTTTAAATTTATGTTTGTTGGTCTGTCTATTTGTTCCAGCTAATCTCCGTAACGGCTGGATCGATTTTAACGGAACTTTCAATGGCAGATAGGTGATGTTATAAGGAGTAACTTAAAGGCTACATTTCGATTAGGTACATAAAAGAATTATGGGATCCGATCCGATCCTATATAAAAACCTATATTTACGCGAACGAAGTCGCGGGGATCAGCTAGTTCTAAATAAAAATAAAAACAATAAATTAAAGCATCCTCTTATTCCTATGTGGCTCTCTAGGTGCTCGTAGTTATGTACAGTGTACAGTGTACACCGATGCGAAAAATCACGTCGATCCGTAGCGCTGTTGCAGCATGATTGAAGGACAAACCGACAAACAAAATACGTAATACGTTGCGCGACTCTTACCGCTTTCTCCAGCTCAGGCGGCTTTTGCGGCAAATGCGGCTCTTGCACCGCGCGTCGCGTCGCTAGCGTGTTGTCGATAGGTATACGATAACCTTTATACAGTCAAAAAAGAAGATCGAGTTTCGTTATAAATCATGTAGAGCCTTAATACGTATAGATATTAAGATGATTTTACATTAAAAAGCGTGTTATTGGAGACGATAATATTTTTATTAAGAGATGCATGAAAGCATAAAAAAATTATACGTAAGTTTGTTATTTGTGTACAACTGTACACAAGTTTGGCACGTGTCTTCCTTCCACAAGGCCTTTTAATCTATACTATACCTACTTACTAATATAATAAAGCGGTAGAGTTTGTTTGTTTGAACGCGCTAATCTCAGGAACTACTGGACCGATTTCAAAAATTCTTTCACCGTTGGATATGTAAGTGATCTTTGAGCTATAGGCTATATATGTACCACGGGTGAAGCCGGGGCGGACCGCTAGTCCTTGATAAAATAGGTTTTTTCTATGGTCACAGCAATGTAAAATCGTCCGCGCAGATCTGTACGTGACGAGTGGCCCGTCGCATCATGAAGCGAAATGCGATTTAAATATATTCAATCTACGATCGCACGTGCAAATAAAATAGGTCACCTGTCCAATCGTGTGTTTGTTTATGAGCTATTTTACACGCGCTGGCCACTGGTCGCTGGCGGATGAAACACCTGCTCATTCGTTTTTTAGGGTTCCGTACCCAAAACGGGACCCTATTACTAAGACTCTGCTGTCCGTCCGTCCGTCCGTCTGTCTGTCTATCTGTCTGTCCGTCTGTTACCAGTTGTAAGTAGGTATCTCATGAACCGCAGCTGTGATAGCCTAGTGGTTAGGACGACCGACTTCTAATCGGAGGTCGTGGGTTCGATCCAGGGCACGCACCTCTAACTTTTCGGAGTTATGTGCGTTTTAAGTATTTAAATATCACTTGCTTTAACGGTGAAGGAAAAACATCGTGAGGAAACCTGCACGCCTGAGAGTTCTCCATAACGTTCTCAAAGGTGTGTGAAGTCTGCCAATCCGCTTGGCCAGCGTGGTAGACTATGGCCAAAGCCCTTCTCACTCTGAGAGGAGACCCGTGCTCTGTAGTGAGCCGGTAATGGGTTGATCATGATGATGATGATCTCATGAACCGTGATAGTTAGACATTTGAAATTTTCACAGATAATGTATGTACTTACTTATTTCTGTTGCCGCTATAACAACAAATACGAAAAAACAAAATAAAATAAATATTTAAGGGGGCTCCCGCCTCCCATACTGATTTTTTGCCGTTTTTATATCCAACTATGGTAGGTACGAAAGTCGAAACCCTATGTGCGCGTGTTCGACACGCACTTGGCTGGTTTTTTTTATCATAGTGATTTAGGTAGGTACCTATCTACCTACTTACTACCTACAGCTGCTGTTATTGTCATCTTGCTTGCTTGCTTCAACCAATGGGGTGCGAGTATTTTGTTTCCTAGGAGTTTGAGTCGTGGAATGGACTACAGCTACTTACCTGATGACTGCTTCTATCCAAGAATTCAAATAGGTATACTCGTACAAATAGACCCCGCGCCTGTAAAATTAGCGTGTGTTTGAAGTTTTAATTATGGTAACTGCGTTATTGTTTGATATTCCAACGATTGTTATTTTAGAACGGTTTCCTGTTGATGCGGTGTGCTAATTTGTTGACCTTGGCTTGAAATTTGACAAAAGCAATCCAAATCCATACTAATATTATAAATGCGAAAGTAGCTCTTCATGTCTGTGTGTAAAATATTCTTGTAGTTACATAACTATAATACTTACATAGATAAGTAAGTACCTACCTAATAAATTTTTTACTTACTTTAAAGTCTTATTTTTTAGGTGCCTAATAGATATCTAACGCTTCTCTCAGAAACGCGTGAGCGACACGGCCTAGGAATTAAAAGGTGAGGAAATCCCAGAAAAATCCTGGGGGAAACCTAAATCCACTTAAGTATTAAGCATAGTAGGTAGTAGGTAGGTATACCTACTACGCTTAATGCTTACGTGGATTTAGGTTCCCCCAGGATTTTTCTGGGATTTCCTCACCTTTTAAGTCAGCTAAGGAGTACTAGACTAGCTTATAAGTACCTACCTATAATTTTGCAATAATTTCTGCTTTGATTTTGTTTGAGTAGGTAGTAGGTACCTACTTAACTAGTAAGTACCAACTACTAAGTATGTTTTCTTAAAAATTAGCGCTAGACAAATCTGCGTGTGACGCCTAATCTAGCCACTGGCCACAGCCATAGACATTTATCTATGGCCACAGCCTAAGTAGGTAGGTAGGTACCACGTAGGTACCTACTTTATTAGGATCACGTGCGGTACAAACAAGAAGGTAGGTAGGTAGGTAGGTTTGTTTTGTTTCGCTTTATGGCTCTTTTTATGGCAGATGTACCTACTTAACAAGCCGGTTTATAGCTGGCCGACATTTTGTATAATTTATACCTAATATTGCTGATAAGACAAGTGTGGAAAATTTTGCATCCTTCATCCGTTATTTTACATTATTGGGCGGCTAAAGGAGAAAACCTAAAGAAGAACAATAAAACTGATAAACAAAATGATTGAGTTATATACCTACCTACTTATAATCATTGAATTATTATGTACTAGATATGAGCGCCGCGCCGGCGCGCCGTCGTCGCCGTGAGTTCACACGGCGCGCCGCCGCCGATTGAAACATGCGGCGCGCCGTCGTGCCAAGTTGCAACTTGCTTTCCCGCTCGCACGCACTTATTTATTAGGTACACAGAGTTCAGAACCGGGAAATCCCGATCTTGAAAGTACCGGTTCTTTTGTCAGTAAAAAAGAACCGGGAAATCAAATTTGATTCCCAGTTCTTTCGGTACTTTCCACTCCCACTCCCACTGTCCACTTGTTTATCTTCTCCTTAGCGTTAAGGTTGTCTGGAAGAAATCATTACTTAGCGATAGGACCGCCGTGGACCTACGTTTTAAGTTTTCTTTTATATAACATGTCCTTTCAAGTGTTCTTCTCTTATGTGGTGTGCAATAAAGTATATACATACATACATACTGTCGGGAATTTTATTTTAATTACACACAGTGTAATCTATACATATAATAAAATCGTAGAATTGCCGTATCTGTACATTGAAGATTTTTGCAAAATAATAACTGGGGGATGTGAGGGATAGGTAATAGAACGTAAAAAAGCTATTTTTGAAATTTTTGTCTGTTTGTCTGTTTGTCTGTTTATCTGTTTGTCTGTTTGTCTGTTTGTCTGTTTATCTGTTTGTCTGTTTGTCTGTATGTTTGTGCGCGCATCACGTAAAAACTACTGAATGTATTGAAATGAAACTCGGCATGATTTAAGTTAATACTATGGAGTAACATATAGGATACTTTTTATCCCGAAATTCAGCACGGTTCCCTTGGGAGAGGGGATGAAAGGCAAAATGTGTACTTAGCTGTAATTCGTTAACGGATGGTCCGATTTCATTTATTCTTTTTTTGTTAGAAAGTAGATACTTTAAAGACTACTGGCTAATCTCCGAAAGGCTGGACCGATTTTGATGGGACTTTCACTGGCGGATGTTTACATTTTGTTGTACCTAAACATCCGCCAGTGAACTTTTAACAGTTTTTAGCAAGGTTTAAGCTCAAAGGAGCATAGGAAAAGCAAAATGATTCCCACGGGATTATTAAAATCAATATCCACGCGAACGAAGTCGCGGGTATCCGCTCGTTACTACATAAACTAACATTACTTTATACTTTCTACTGTTCAAAAGTTCAAAACTAACGTGAATTTGGCGCTAAAATACATGGCGTAAGATAACTTACAATTCTAGCTTCTCTCGCTCGCTGTTATAAGCGATCGCTCGCTTACTCAGTTTTCGGATTGCAGTGCGCGCAATATTTAACCCACTTGGGGATAGAATTTTCAAAAATGTTGAAATTTATATTTTTTGTTTTTTATCGAAAGCTCAAATACCAATTTTCATGGATATAACTTGAAAAATGACAGACTTTCATACAAACTTTCATCCCTTATTTAACAGTATTTTTTCACAGTAGCTTTCTTTTATGATGTAGGCGCACACTCCTTGCGTCAATCCCCCAATAATGTCGTGGCTCGTGACCCATCAGGGAATTAAATTCCCACGAACTAAGTTGCGCCATCTGTTCCGGCTTTCAGCGACGTGAACCGCTTCGGCAACTTTCATGTTGAGAGTGGTCAGATCTGGTCAGTCCAGTGAATTGGACTCCTCTACCTACCTGACGATCACTTGCTGTTCATTTTCCCGGTAACTATAAGTTTTGTAGGTTATCGCCGGGTTTACGAGCGATATAGCCGAAGAAATCAAAGAAGTCTTCGCAGGTCCGGCGTATGATGTTAAACAGAATAGGAGATACGATGGATCCTTGACGAACTCCTTTGCCAAACGGGGAAAGTGTTGATATCGTCTTGTCGGTTTTTACTACCCCCTGACTATCTGAGTATACGCCTTGAAGCACTTCTACCAGATGTTTTGGGACTCCCATTTCCTGGAGAACTGTACATAAGTAGGAGCTTCCAGTTCACACAGTCAAAGGCCTTACTGTAGTCGACGAAACACATACTTACAGAGGTACATTGAATTCGGAAGGTTTTTCAACGTAGGCGCCTACTAAGAATGGATTATTGGAAATTCCACCCCTATGGGGGTTAAATAGAGCATGTAAGTTTGTATGAAAGTCGGTCATTTTTCAAGAGATAGCCATGAAAATTGGTATTTGAGCTTTCGATAAAAAATAAAAACTATGAATTTCAGGATTTTTGGAAATTCTATCCGCAAGTGGGTTAAAAAGGGGATGAAAGTTTAAATGACAGTCCGTCATCAATTATGACATTCAAACTAAGCGGGTTGATTTGATTTTGAAACTTTGATTAAGATTTATGTTATGTTATGATAGAGAATTTTGCTCGCTTGTATTGTGTTTTTCAACTTTATCAAAGAAAAACTAAGTATTTGTTCTTCGTGATTGTGATGTATAAATTTTGTTTTTTATATATTTTTAAATTTAAGACAGATTCAAGCAAAGCGCTCCTATTTAAATTAACGTTATGTTATTATGGAGAATTGTAACTGCTTCTAAAAGTAGTTAATAATTAAATGCAGGTAAAGAATATACTTAACTGTTTACAAAAATAAAACTTTTGATTAAAAGTGTGATTTGTTGTTGCTAAGAAAGTAAAATGTAAGAATTAACGATTACCTACATTGTTTTTGTACCACGTACCTGTATATAAGAAGAATATAACGCCTTTTTTAAACCTATAATATGGGTTTTTTAATATAATTTAATATTATATTTAAAAAAATCGATCCCTGATAAAAACTTTAAGGCCCACGACCACGCCGCCGCGACGCCGCCGCCGCCGTGAAAATTTTCAGATCACGCCGCCGCCGTGGAATTGGCCATCGGCGCTCATATCTATTATGTACTAACGTACACTCCTCCTCCTCGTAACGTACCTCAATGCTTATAATACATATCGATACCAGAAATTTCAATTGTCGTAAAGGACATGGACAGGCATGTCCTTTACGACAATTGAAATTTCTGGTATCGATATAATATGTACTTTATCACATTATATGCATTTGATTGATGTCGTCGCCACACACGTGACACGCTTGCAGTTTACAATGACCTACATATTATTGAATGAAATTAAAGCGACCTATACGCTGAAGCTTACATAAGTTAATATGTAAGTATTTATGTTCTGTACTTGTACGATAAACTACAAATAAAGCTACAAATCAACAAACTGCATGAAAATATTTGACTTGGTAGGTAGGTATCTCTCTCATAATGCATGTTCGAATTTTATTTAAGTAAATACTTAGGTAGTTATACAAAGATAAACTTTATGCTAGAAAGAAAACTTTGTCGCAAAAAAAATCACAAAGTAGAAATGTCTAATCATGGTAATTCATGCCAATTAAACCTGATAACTTTCCTAATAAAGTAATACGCTTCAAAGAGCACAGAAGGTGTCCAGTGTAGCTCGTCCGGCGTCCCATAAGTGCGGAGTCGGGAAGCGAGTGGCGCCGGACGGCGCGACGTCGCGGCGCCTCTACCCACTGTCGGGGTTGGGGTGCTCCTTACTACAGAAACTCGAAACTATTCTATATCATTAATATTTTATTTATACTATAAGATCAATAAAAAAAGCCACTGACACCTTAAACCATTCACACAAGTATAAATTAAAAATTTAAAAACCCCCGACATTCGCCATTTTGTGGTGGCGGCCATCTTGGATTTGCATAGTGCTGTTCTACTAGTCAAGCCCTTTCATTTGATACCCATATTGAGGACGTTGTAATAAAATATGTAATCCGCCATTTTGTAGTGGCGGCCATCTTGGATTTGCATAGTGCTATTCTACTAGTCAAGCCCTTTCATTTGATACCCATATTAAGGACGTTGTAATAAAATATGTAATTCGCCATTTTGTAGTGGCGGCCATCTTGGATCGATTTTCATCAAACATAGCTAACAACACTGTCGACTAATTTACCTTTCAAACAGAAAAACCGCATTCAAAACGGTTCACCCGTTTGAGCGCTACAGGGGAACAGACAGACACATACACAGAGACACGTCAAACTTATAACACCCCGTCGTTTTTCGTCGGTGGTTAAAAATGGAAATGGGCAGGCCACGTGGCTAAACTTAAAGACCAGAGACTGACCTTAAAGTAACTTTGTGGAGAGGCCCTCATGGCATAAGGAGCAAAGGGAGATCACTGACAAGATGGTAAGATGACATCAAAAGAACAGCTGGCCCGAAATGGAAATAGCAGCTGGCCGAATAGCACAGGACCGGGATAAATGGACATCTTTAGAGGAGGCCTTTACCCAACCTGGGGTTCTTTAAGAACCGTTCTTAAATAAATAATATCAATAACTAACTTAACCTAACAACTAAATTATAAGTTTAAACTTTAACTAACCAAATAACAAAACATTTGTAAAGATATACTAAAACTAGTGTTGCGCTCGGTGCGCGAGCTGCAAGCAGCTCGCGGGCCTTGTTGTCTCTTCAATATTCATAAGATAAAGAAATGGGGGGCCATACCAAATACCAGAATATTCTGTGTGCTTAGTCTAAAGCGGAGCACTCGAAAACGAACTCGAAAACTATTGATCGATTTCAGAGTAAAATAGACCTAAAATGGCTTTTATTAAGGTTTGAGTTCGCCAATACATTCAGCATTGTTCGAATGCTGAATGTATTGGCGAACTCAAACCTTAATACAAGCCACTTTAGGTCTATTTTACTCTGAAATCGATCAATAGTTTTCGAGTTCGTTTTCGAGTGCTCCGCTTTAGACTAAGCACACTGGAGAGTCTCTTGAAAGATAAAAAGAAATATTGGTATCACGTTTCGTATCTTTTCTGAAAGGACACTAATGAGTTCTATGCATGCGTTTAGTGGGAAAAAAAAGATCTATACAAAAATGTTCTGGAGAGCCACTTGAAAATTAAAAAGAAATTTTGTATGAACACGAATTTTTTTTTGCTCCGTAGCTATCTTTTTTTACTGGCTCCCCAAAGGGACTAAGGTCTTGAACATTTTTAGTTTCGGGACCATGCCTCTATGATTGATAGTTTTTGAGGGCCGTTAGGGTACTCTGGTAATTTTTCCACATTCACTACGTTTTGTATTTTTTGTGAAAAAATCTTAAAGTTCTATTTATACGTGTAGTAGGGGGAAAACGTTCCATACAAAAATGTCCAAGAGAGCTTCTTGAAAAGAACACAAAAAATTTGTATGGAGAAAAAATTTTTTTGTTCGGCGGCCATCTTTTTTTTACCGGTTCACCCAATGGCCCAAGGTCCTTAATAACATTTGTTTGGGACCATGCCTGTATGACTGGTAGTTTTAGAGGACCCATGAGGTACCCTGATAAATTTTCCACATTCATGAAGTTTCATAATTTTCCTGAAGGAAGACCCATAAGTTCTACGTATATAATAGTAAGAGGAAAAAGTTCTATACAAAAATGTTCTGGAGAGCCTTTTGAAAATTTTAAAAAAAATTTGTATGGACACGAAATTTTTTTTTTGTTTGGTACCTATCTTTTTTTTACTGGCTCACCAAAGGGCCCAAGGTCTTGAACATTTTCAGTTTCAGAACCATGCCTCTATGATTGATAGTTTTTGAGAGCCGTTGGGGTACTCTGGTAAATTTTCCACGTTCATGACGTTTTATAATTTCTTTGAAGGAAAACTCAAAAGTTCTACGCATATAAATAGTGATAAGAAAAAAGTTCCATACAAAAATGTTCAGGAGAGCCTTTTGAAAATTCAAAAAAAAATTTTTGTTGGGCGGCCATCTTGTTTTTGCCGGTTCACCAAATTGCCACAGGTCTTTAACAACATTTGTTTGGGACCATTCCTGTATAACTGGTAGTTTTAGAGGACCCATGAGGTACCCTGGTAATTTTTCCACATTCACTACGTTTTGTATTTTTTGTGAAAAAAACCTTTAAGTTTTATGTATACGTGTAGTGGGGGGAAAAAGTTTCATACAAAAATGTCCAGGAGAGCCTCTTGAAAAGAACCCAAAAAATTTGTATGGAGAAAAAATTTTTTTGTTCGGCGGCCATCTTTTTTTTACCGGTTCACCCAATGGCCCAAGGTCCTTAATAACATTTGTTTGGGACCATGCCTGTATGACTGGTAGTTCTGGAGGACCCATGAGGTACCCTGATATATTTTCCACATTCATGAAGTTTCATAATTTTCCTGAAGGAAGACCCATAAGTTCTACGTATATAAATAGTAAGAGGAAAAAGTTCTATACAAAAATGTTCTGGAGAGCCTTTTGAAAATTTAAAAAAAAAATTGTATGGACACGAAATTTTTTTTTGTTTGGTACCTATCTTTTTTTACTGGCTCACCAAAGGGCCCAAGGTCTTGAACATTTTCAGTTTCAGAACCATGCCTCTATGATTGATAGTTTTTGAGAGCCGTTGGGGTACTCTGGTAAATTTTCCACGTTCATGACGTTTCATAATTTTCCTGAAGGAAGACCCATAAGTTCTACGCACATAAATAGTGAGGGGAAAAATGTTCCATACAAAATTGTTCTGGAGAGCCTCTTGAAAATTAAGAAATTTTTGTATGGAGACGAAAATTTTTTTTGTTTGGTGGCCATATTTTTTTCACCGGTTCACCTAATTGCCCAAGGTGTTAAACATTTTTTGTTTGGGGATAGTACCTCTCCGACTGATAGTTTTCGAGATCCCTTAGGGTACTCTAGTCAGTTTTCCACGTCCAGCTCTCTCTATAATTTTGTAGACCTAAATTTTTTGAATTCTACACACACGGAAAGTATGGTGAAAAAGTCCCATACAAAATTGTTCAGGAGAGGTGATCAATACGTAACTTCAAGTAGCTTTATACATATATATTAATAATATAACTAGTAGGGCGCTTGGCTGCGCGGCCCGCTAAAGCGGACCGCGAGGATTTCAGTATTATTTTTGTTTTAGCAGCCTCCACCTTCTATCATTTTCAGCATCTTTAACCCTGGCCGTGCTCCTCATCCATCTTCCAATCCCTCGATCATCATCACTCTCCAAATTTTTTTCTCCGAATCATTTGCCAGAAGGAGAGTTCTTCCATAAAAACAAATTTTGAAAAGGAACCTTATTAAAGTCTTGTATAGTTTCCCAACTTATAGTCTCTTCAATATTCGCCATTATATATTTTGTGTGAAAAAATAAATTCCGCCATCTTGATTTTTTTTCTGTTCGTCAAGTATACCTTCAGGTCTTGATAATCTTTTGCTAAGAAACCACTCTTCCGTCTTTTATACTTGATGAGATAGACACCGACGAAATTTGTATAGCCGCCATCTTGAATCCGCCATTTTGGGTTTTTTTTAGCTCAGTGCCAATTGGATGAGTTTTTGAGTAATTTTTGTTTGAGCCTATCTACCTATCTACAATACCCTGACCGGGTTCCTCATCCATCTTCCAAACCCTCAATCATCATGTCTTCCCATATTTTTCTTTGAGAGTTCTCCAAAGAACCGCATCAAAGCCTTGCATAGTTTACAACTTGTAGTCTCTTCAATATTCGCCATACATTTTCTATGGAAAAATAAATTCCGCCATTTTGAATTTTTTTTCAATTCATCAAGTAGACCTTTGGATTCTCATCATCTTTTGCGAAGAAACCACTCTTCCATCTTTTATACCCTCCGAGATGGAGACCGACGAAATTTGTATGGCGGCCATCTTTTTTTCGCCATTTTGAATTTTTTTTCAGCTCACTGCCAATTGGATGACGTTTCGAGTGACATTTGTTCGAGCACCCCCCACCTATCTTCAATACCTTAAGCGTGCCATTCGCTCGTCTCTGAAATCCTCAATCATCAGCTCTCTCCATATTTTTGTTCCGAATGAATTTTTGTCCTCTATACGAAACCATTAGTGAAAAAAAAATTTTTCATACAAAATTTTACAGGAGGGGTGATCAATCAGTGAGTCAGTCAATGAATCAGCACGAGCAGCTATATATATATTAATACTGTAAAATGTAAGAAATAAAAGGATTTTTTATTTTATTTATTTATTTATATAATTTTCTTGTGGCTAGTTACCATTACCACGCTAGCCCCACTACGGGGTACCGGCAAATCCCTGCCGTCAGGCGATTTAGCGTTTCTGTATGATGCCTTGTAGAAACCGATCAGGGGCACGGGTTTAATAAAAACTGCCATACCTCTTTCAGGTTAGGTTAAGTGAGATCGTAGACAAGGGTTTTATAGAAAACTAGCATCTGCCCTCGGCTTCGCCCGCGTCAATTTCGGTTTTAAACAAATCCCGAAGGAATCGTGGATTTCCGGTTCTCGTTCCCGCTCCCTTTTCCACCTTTATATCTACTATCAAGGAAGTTCGCTATAGTAATCTACCTATAGCTGTAGCTATAGATTTCGGGTTATTCAAAATCCTGTGGGAACTGTGTATTTTTCCAGGATAAAAAGTAGCCTATGTGTTGCCAATGAATGCAACACAGCAGACTATTGCAATAATGTGTTATGTGAGCGTGATATACCTAAGAACAGTCAGCGCCCTCTATCGAGTTGTTGGAAGTCTATATCTATTTTAGTCCCACAGGAATACTTTTCCGGCATAAAAATATGTGTAGCATATGTGTTAAGTCAGGGCATAATCTATCTCCATTCAAAACAGCCAAATCGGTTCAGTAGTTGCAACGTTATAGAGTAACAAACATCCAAACATCCAAACATCCGAACATCTACACTTTCACATTTATAATATTAGTAGGATTTACCTACTTAAAAAGAATTATTAATCATAATACAGATAAAATCTAGTTTATGATAGATCAACCACAAATATATTTTTAGAACTCTCCCTCAACTCTCCCTGAAGCAAGTCTTCTGTAATTATATTACAACTAGCTGACCCCCGCGACTTTGTTCGCGTGTTTATAGGTTTTATACAGGATCGGATTGGATCCCATAATCCTTTTTTGTACCTAAACTAAATGTAGCCTAAGTTACTCCTTATAACATCACCTATCTGCCATTGAAAGTTCCGTCAAAATCGATTCAGCCGTTTCGGAGATTAGCTGGAACAAATAGACAGGCCGACAAACATAAATTTAAACGCACGCCAGTTTAAAATAAGCCGTACGTACAAAGATCCGGGTCCCAAGTTATTTGAACCCAATAAATGTCCATCATTTCTGAACTATAAAACCTATGACCTTGAAATATTTACGGGGCAATACATAAAGTACTACCATTCTAACAAAAAAAGAATGAGTTAAATCGAACTACCCGTTAATGAATTACAGCTAAATACACGTTTTAATTTTCTCCCCCTCTCCCAAGGGAACCGTGCTAAATTTCGGGATAAAAAGTATCCTATGTCCTACCTCGGAGTATAAACTCAAATCGTACCAAGTTTCATTCGAATCCATTCAGTAGTTTCGGCGTGATGCGCGGCCAAGATACAGACAGACAGACAGACAGACAGACAGACAGACAGACAGAAAGACAGACAGACAGACAAAAATGAAAAAAATTGCAGTTTTGGCTTCAGTATCGATTATAGAGTGCCCTCCAAAAAAAATTTTCAAAATATCTTCAATGTACAGAATTCGATCTGTTACAGTTTTATTATATTATATAGATTTTCATTCAGGAATTTTCGGATCGAGAACAGATGGAAGGGGACAGTGACCCCATGGAAACGTCACTTTAATAACATCGGGGTTGTAGCTTGATAATATTGTTAATATTCTCGATAATACTGGAGTTGGAGTAGGATACTGGAGTAGGTACAATTCCGCCATTGTTTATTATTACGTAATAGAAAAGTGTTGGATTACTATTACTTATCTAATTCTCTCCGTCTTGATATTTCTGTAAATAGGTTACATACATCGACATGGGTAGGGTAAGCTTTATTTAGCATTTTAACTAGAAATTCGTAGAATATTTTAACAGGTAAGGAATTGGAATCAATTAATTTTATTGTAGGTACTAAGTAGGTACATGTTGCTCTACATGCTCTACAAATCTCTTTTTTAACCGACTTCAAAAAAAAGAGGTTCTGTATTCGATCCGTATGTAATATTTAGGTAAGTATGTATTATGTTGATTATTTCAAAAAGCAATGAACCGATTTTGATTATTTTTTCACTATTGTAATCTAAATACTTTCAAGGTTTTGAGTATACATTTAACACACCTAGTTATCATTGTTATGTAAAAAGTTATACGCACAAAATGTACTTACCCAATACTACCTATGTGACTAATATTTTTACACTGATTTCTTTTAGATTGCTAGACCGAAGTGGGTTTAATTTTTCTTCTTCTATCTATCTTCTATAATATAATAAGACTGTAACAGATCCAATTCTGTACATTGAAGATATTTTGAAATTTTTTATTGGAGGGCACTATATAATCGATACTGAAGCCGAAACTGCAATTTTTTTCATTTTTGTCTGTCTGTCTGTCTGTCTGTCTGTCTGTCTGTCTGTATCTTGGCCGCGCATCACGCCGAAACTACTGAACCATCGATGTTACTGAACGGATTCGAATGAAACTTGGTACGATTTGAGTTTATACTCCGAGGTAGGACATAGGATACTTTTTATCCCGAAATTCAGCACGGTTCCCTTGGGAGAGGGGAAGAAAGTTAAAACGTGTATTTAGCTGTAATTCATTAACGCGTAGTTCGATTTAACTCATTCTTTTTTTGTTAGAAAGGTAGTACTTTAGGTATTGTCCCGTAAATATTTCAAGGTCATAGGTTTTTTTAGTTCAGAAATGATAGACATTTATTGGGTTCAAATAACTTGGGACCCGGATCTTTGAACGTACGGCTTATTTTAAACTGGTGTGCGTTTAAAATGTTTGTCGATCTGTCTATATGTTCCAGCTAATTACCGAAACGGCTGCATCAATTTTGATGGAACTTTCAATGGCAGATAGGTGATGTTATGAGGAGTTACTTAGGCTACATTTAGTTTAGGTACAGAAAAGGATTATGGGATCCAATCCGATCCTATAAAAAAACCTATATCCACGCGGACGAAGTCGTGGGGGTCGGCTAGTCTATCTATCTATACTAATAAATAAAATTGAAGTGTCTGTCTGTAATATCGAAATAACTACCTCATATTAAGCACATATGGTTATTTGAACGCTACCATAACCGAATCACACGTTTTTAAAATTTTTGTCTGTCTGTCTGTCTGTCTGTCTGTCTGTCTGTCTGTCTGTCTGTCTGTCTGTCTGTCTGTTTGAACGGGCTAATCTTCGGAACGGCTGAACCGATTTTGACGGGACCTTCACATACAAGTAGAGAATTAACCAGGGAGTAACATAGGCTACTTTTTTAACCGACTTTCAAAAAAGGAGGAGTTGTGTTTTTCTACCTATGTACACCGATATCTCCGAGATTTCTGAACCGATTTGCGTAATTTTTTTTTAATCGATAGAGAAACATTGCGACCCTGTTCTATAAAAAGTTTGGATTCCAACTCCTCAATCCTGATGCTGTAGGGGACCTAATCCCCAAAACTAATGGGTTTTAGAAACTTTCGGTTATTTAAATTGATATTGGGGTACCAATTAAAGACTTTATCGTTGAATGAACTCGAGTAGGTACATATCCAACTCCTCAACCCTGATGCTGTAAGGAATTGTATTCCGAAATCGTGGGGATCCCACGGGATTTTTCCGTTTTGGGGACGGGTTTCTACAGTAAGCTACTTTTTGTTCTGGAAAATCAAAAGTTCCCACGGGATTTTTAAAAACCTAAATTCACACGGGCGAAGCCGTGGGCATCATCTAGTCTATAATATAATAAAACTGTAACAGATCCAATTCTGTACATTGAAGATATTTTGAAATTTTTTATCGGGGGGCACTCTATAATCGATACTGAAGCCAAAACTGCAATTTTTTTCATTTTTGTCTGTCTGTCTGTCTTTCTGTCTGTCTGTCTGTCTGTCTGTCTGTCTGTCTGTATCTTGGCCGCGCATCACGCCGAAACTACTGAATGGATTCGAATGAAACTTGGTACGATATGAGTTTATACTCCGAGGTAGGGCATAGGATACTTTTTATCCCGAAATTCAGCACGGTTCCCTTGGGAGAGGGGATGAAAGTTAAAACGTGTATTTAGCTGTATAGTTCGATTTAACTCATTCTTTTTTTGTTAGAAAGGTAGTACTTTAAGTATTGTCCCGTAAATATTTCAAGGTCATAGGTTTTTTAGTTCAGCAATGACAGACATTTATTGGGTTCAAATAACTTGGGACCCGGATCTTTGAATGTACTGCTTATTTTAAACTGGTGTGCGATTAAATTTATGTTTGTCGATCTGTCTATTTGTTCCAGCTAATTTCCGAAACGGCTGGATCGATTTTGACGGAACTTTCAATGTCAGATAAGTGATGTTATATGGAGTAACTTAGGCTACATTTAGTTTTGGTACAAAAAAGGATTATGGGATCCAATCCGATCCTATATAAAAACGTACATCCATGCGGACGAAGTCGCGGGGGTCAGCTAGTTCTTAAATATAAGTACTTAGCTTGTTTATTATGGTTTGGCTATCGGTAATACCTCGCTGCTTAAATCGAAAAGGGCCACAAATCAAAATTTCACTTTCTTACAGGAGAGCCATTCAAAGTTTTTAGATTTGTTAGGGTTCCGTACCCAAAGGGTAAAAACGGAGCCCTATTAATGTCACTCGGCTGTCTGTCTGTCTGTCTGTCTGTCCGTCTGTCCGCCGGTCACAGGTCTCTAGCTCGCAGACGAAATGAGTTACAAACCTGAAATTTTGGTATTTGGTGTAAAACGTTGACCCAAAATCAAATATTGAATTAAAAATTGAATTAAATTATTTTTCAGGGGGGCTCCCATACATGAGAAAGGAGCCGGAAAAAAAAATTTTTTTCTTACCCTAGCTTGTGGGGTATCATTGTTTAGAGCTCATTGAGTAGAGTACGAATATATATTTTTTTAATTTTTTGCTTAAAAAGTAAGGAAATGGGGGGTCATCAAAATTGTCAGTTTTAGACCATTTTTGTGACGGGGGCTATCTAAAAAACTAAACTAGTTAGGAATATGATATTTCGGTATATTATGTACTATATGCTCTATTTGTACAACAAATACTGAAAACAACGATTCATAAAATACTTAGTTTATAAGCTGTGACCAAAACAAACGAACTTATTTTGCGTTTTTCTTTCACGGTTTCTTGCGATGTCTAACTCGGAAATTAAATATTTCTTAGACCCAAAATATTATATTGTTCATAATTATGTACGGAACCCTGAAAGAGCGAGGCCCGACTCACACTTGGCTGATTTTTTTTACTTTTAGCCTATAGTTTTGTGTTCTCTCGTCAATTATAAGTAACTAGCAGACCCGGCAGACGTCGTCCTGCCCGCTATTAGCGCCTCCTACTAGGTCCAATTTTTCTACTTTTAAACCTTCCTCTTGAATCACTCTATCTATTAAAAAACCGCATCAAAATCCATTGCGTAGTTTTAAAGATTTAAGCATACATAGGGACATAGGGATATAGGGACAGAGAAAGCGACTTTGTTTTATACTATGTAGTGATATGTTTTATACCGATAAAAGCGTATTTTAAAGATACATTTTAATGATAATAAAAAATATATTCTAAGTGTTGTCTGAAAAGATATATTAGCAGATAACTAAGTCCCTTTTCTATATAAAATATTTGAATGTTTTGTGGTAAATAATCTATACTAATCTATACTAATAAATAAAATTGAAGTGTCTGTCTGTAATATCGAAATAACTACCTCATATTAAGCTCATATGGTTATTTGAACGATACTATAACCGAATCACACGTTTTTAAAATTTTTGTCTGTCTGTCTGTCTGTCTGTCTGTCTGTTTGAACGGGCTAATCTTTGGAACGGCTGAACCGATTTTGACGGGACTTTCACATACAAGTAGAGAATTAACCAGGGAGTAACATAGGCTACTTTTTTAACCGACTTTCAAAAAAGGAGGAGTTGTGTTTTTCTACCTATGTACACCGATATCTCCGAGATTTCTGAACCGATTTGCGTATTTTTTTTTTTATCGATAGAGAAACATTGCGACACTGTCCTACAAAAAATTTGGATTCCAACTTCTCAATCCTGATGCTGTAGGGGATCTGATCCCCAACACTAATGGGATTTTGGCACTGTCGGTTATTTAAATTGATATTGGGGATACCAATTAAAGACTTTATTGTTGAATGACCTCGAGTAGGTACATGTCCAACTCCTCAACCCTGATGCTGTAAGGAATTGCATTTCCGAAATCGTAAGGATCCCACGGAATTTTTCCGTTTTGTGGACAGGTTACTACTTACTACAGATAGGCTACTTTTTGTTCTGGAAAATCAAAGTTCCCACGAGATTTTTACAAACCACACGGGCGAAGCCGTGGGCATCATCTAGTCCTACTATATAATATTATAAATGTGAAAGAGTGGATGTTTGGATGTTTGGATTTTTAGATGTTTGGATGTTTGGATGTTTGGGATGTTTGGATGTTTGTTACTCAATCACGCCGCAACTACTGAACCGATTTGGCTGAAATTTTGAATGGAGATAGATTATGCCCTGACTTAAAACATAGGCTATTTTTTATCCTGGAAAAATCGACAGTTCCCGCGGGATTTTGAAAAATCCGAAATCTATATCTACAGCTATAGGTAGATTACTATAGCAAACTTCCTTGAAAGTCGGTATAAAGGTTGGAAAAGGGAGCGGGAATGGGAACCAGAAATCCACGCAAAACCAAAGACACAAGTCAAAATAAAAAAGTTTAAATCAATATACTTAATTCTCAACTTTCATAAGCAACCTAAAAAATTATAACGTAAAAAAATGAGACAGCCATGCCACTTTATAAAAAAACAATTGAAATAATTATTATTTGACTGAAAAGAAAACTATTTGCTTCAAACATAAAAAAAATTAAATAGTTAGTAAGTAAAAATAAAAAAAAATTGAAAAAATTTGCCCATAAGTGTTTAACTTTTAACATAACATAACTTTTGTTATGTTGGTTTTGTTGTGTTTAACATAACTTTTGATTTAAAGAAATAGGAATAATAATTACGTGATTTTTCAGTGCAAAATGTACGTATTGCACAATATGGCACTTTAACTAATAGAAAACGTGCGTTTTCCTCAGAAAAAGTGTTGAAACAAGGGCGCAACTAAAAAACGGCGGTTTTGCTCATAATTTTTGCTAAAAACTTGAAAATGTAAAAAAAACGTTTGTGTTATTTTCGTATCATATAATGCAAAATCTATAGGAGTCTTCTTTCTTTGAATATAAAAATATGACCTATTTACATCGCTTTTTTGAAATAAAAACGATTTCGCTTTTTTTTTATTTGTGGCCCTTTTCGATTTAAGCAGCGACCTATATTAGCTACAGGCACGTCTATGCTTTAGTCTTCCTCATTTTCTGAACTACTTCTTTACTCCATTACAATTGTCACTGATCCTTCGACTCTAACTAAACTAAAATTAGCTGAAAAAAGTCACGCTTCATGCGCCGGCGTCGCTGACTCACGACCGTGGCGCCACCTGATTTATTGTGGACTCGCGAGAAACTACCGATTTGGAATAAAGAACAGCTTTAAAATTAGCTGCAACAGTTGCTAGAAAAAGATTAAGACACTCCTAAGTCATGACTAATAATTAATACACAGGGCGCCAGGGACAAAATTGTTCATCATGCTAATAATTTTAATTGCAGATGATCATTCAGAATGCGAAGTCCTACTTAGACACTGTGGCCGATTCTGTTGTGCACAATTCTCTAAACTAAACTAAATTGACAGGTTTAAAAATAGTTCTATCCTTTTCTGCAGTTAGCATTGTGAAAGAGATAGGAATATATTTAGGCCTGTCATTTTAGTTTAGACTAGATGATGCCCACGGCTTCGCCCGTGTGGATTTAGGTTTTTAAAAATCCCGTGGGAACTTTTGATTTTCCAGAACAAAAAGTAGCCTATCTGTAGAAACCCGTCCCCAAAACGGAAAAATCCCGTGGGATCCCCACGATTTCGGAAAACAATTCCTTACAGCATCAGGGTTGAGGAGTTGGATATATACCTAATCGAGTTCATTCAACGATAGTCTTTCAAAGTCTTTAATTGGTACCCCCAATATCAATTTAAATAACCGAAAGTTTCTAAAACCCATTAGTTTTGGGGATCAGGTCCCCTACAGCATCAGGATTGAGTAGTTGGAATCCAAATTTTTTGTAGGACAGTGTCGCAATGTTTCTCTATCGATTAAAAAAAAAATTACGCAAATCGGTTCAGAAATCTCGGAGATATCGGTGTACATAGGTAGAAAAACACAACTCCTCCTTTTTTGAAAGTCGGTTAAAAAAGTAGCCTATGTTACTCCCTGGTTAATTCTCTACTTGTATGTGAAAGTCCCGTCAAAATCGGTTCAGCCGTTCCAAAGATTAGCCCGTTCAAACAGACAGACAGACAGACAGACAGACAGACAGACAAAAATTTTAAAAACGTGTGATTCGGTTAAGGTATCGTTCAAATAACCATATGAGCTTAATATGAGGTAGTTATTTCGATATTACAGACAGACACTTCAATTTTATTTATTAGTATAGATTTAGAGATTGTGTACAACAGAATTGGCCACATTGTGGCTAATTCTGTTGTACACAATCTCTAAACTTAAACTAAATTGACAGGTTTAAAAATAGTGCTATCCCCTTCAGCAGGGAGGATTGTGAAAGAGACAGGAATATATTTAGACCTGTCATTTTAGTTTAGGTTTAGAGATTGTGTACAACAGAATTAGCCACAATAATTAGACATTAGGGAAACCGGAAACGGGTATTGAAACTGTGCGGAAGGATCTGAGAATTCACCGCATGATTATCCCAAGAAAACCCGTACCATTATGTGATTAATAGAAAGGGGTTGTTACAACCTTCAACAATGAGAAATATGACGCTGAAAGAAAATCAGTTTCGAAAAGCCCTTTCGAAGAGAGATTAACCTAGAATTAAGTTAGATCAAACATGAGCTGATATTTTGTGATCGAAAATAGGCCTACAGGACGTCCAAGCAAAGTAACATGAAACAAAATTAACTGTTGACTGAAAAATAAGCTTACAATAATTTTTTGATATGAATTAATATTTTTGGTTAAAGTACCTATAGATCTTAAAAACAATAAAATATAGAAGCCTAGAACTACGCAGTACTGCGAAGCACACTACTCAACAAGCTATAATTTAAAAATTAAAAAACCCGACTGCCATGCTAAAAAACGAACTAAAAAATTAATAAACTACCACCATACCACTTACAGTGTAGTTGTTATTTATTTTGTTTTTCATGATTTGTCACTCCAAATTGATTTATAACATATAGATTGTATACATTTTCGTACTCGCCTTTATTTTGATATCCCACTCGAGGGTCTTGAAGAAAAAAATTTTTTTCAGCCCACACATTAAAGTGCATAACATTCGCCATTTTGATTTTTTATGAATTTTATGTACCCAGTAACATTTGCGCCGTCAAGACAAATCTAATGACGTATAATTTATCAAAATAGGTTGAGCCGTTAAGTAGTTACGAACTGACATAGGAAACGGTCATTTTCTACGATTTATCACTCCAAATTGTTAAATTTATACATTTTCGTATTTGCCTTTTGAATCCCTTTATTTTAATACCCCACTCGAGGGTCTTGAAGAAAAAAATTTTTTTCAGCTCGCACATTAAAGCGCATAAAGTCCGCCATTTTGATTTTTTTTTAAATTTAGGTACCCTATAACACTCGCGTCATTGAGACAAATCTGATGACGTATCATTTATCAAAATCCGTTGAGCCGTTGATTAGTTACAAGCGGACATAGGAATGGACATACAGACACACAGGTGAAACACATATACCCAGTCGGGTAAATAAAAAACTACAGAACGGATTTGGCTGTTTGGAACGGAGATATTATAATACCCTGGATAATTGGATTAACACAGGCTTTTTATCCCGCAAAATCATTGAGTTCCCAAGGGATTTTTAAAAACCCACGCGGACGAAGTCGCGGGCATCAGCTAGTTTCCAGATATATATGTCTATTTGGTAGGTGTCGTAAGTATAGTACACGTACGCGAAGCAACTCGTGCGTACTCTAAACGGAAATAGCGCGCAAAAGGAACAAGTGGTGTGATTTTAATGCAACCACACGCACTCGCCACCGCAAATACCCTCCATACTGTGACCACTTTACACGTCTTAATAAGTCTCTTTGGTTTATTTAAGTACGCCCAGATTCGGCTGAAATGGGGCGGTCTGAAAGTTGAAACCACTCTGAAACTTTGTTTATGAATAAGCGTACACTGGTGCAAAGAGGCATCAGCCTCTTGATTCACAATAACTTGGCGGTTTTTTTGACAATCAACTATGTTCTAAGGATATACCTACATTTATTATTTTTTATATTATTTATCGTTTAATTAAGCAATGACCTAAGGGGAGAATATTCTGTTCAAGCCCTTTCATTTGATACCCATGTTAAGGGAGTTGTGAAAAAATATGTAATCCGCTATCTTGTAGCGGCGGCCATCTTGGATCGATTTTCATCAAACATAGCTAACAACACTCTCGAATAATTCACCTTTCAAACAAAAAACCGCATTCAAATCGGTCCACCCGTTTGAGAGCTATAGGGGAACAAACAGACATACACACACACAGACACGTCAAACTTATACCTAACACACCGTCGTTTTTGCGTCGGGGGTTAAAAACTAGCGATGGACTGCTGCCAGGGTTTTCAAGATAAGTATCTACGATAAATAAATAAATGTGATGCAATAGAAAAACTTTGACGTGTTTTTTATTTTCTGTTTCACAACATTTGAGTGGGAATATCCAGCACCTCCCATTCATTACTCGTCAGCTTCATTCATTATGTTTCACTGACAAGGATGCCAGACAGCATGCAAAACTTTCAAAGTAATCGTAAGTAGGTAGGTAGGTACCTACCTATTTCTCAATAAATCGCAAGGAAAACGCTGTAATCTGAAGCCGATTTCAGCTTTGAAATTTAAAATAACCTCATTTTTTATTACCCGACTGGTTACCCGACGTTTTTCTTCAAGACCCTCGAGTGGGGTATCAAAATAAAGGGATTCAAAAGGCAAATACGAAAATGTATAAAGGACATGGCCAATTTCTGTATGGGCGTGTGAACTTAGTGTACATCAATGACTTTTGGTGTTATAAATTCGTGATTACAAGCACATTAAATTGCTATAAATATAAAACTCACCGAACTTGTCATTACAACAGACTAGACGTAAACGTCTACGAGTATAGATTACGACAAAAAATTCAGATTACGATTAAAAAACTTAAGGCGCTTTAAAATAGCGAACAGTTGCGAATTATTACGGTAAACTGATATGGTTTTAGTAATAAATAGGCATTTAGACAAGGTAAAGGCACACCAGTAGATAGGTACAGAGGGGAAGCTTCTACAAGCGGCCCGCTGTAGGTACACTCACACATATGCGCACGTTTGTCATCCAACTTAGCCGGTTGGAGGACAGAGCAGGCTTCCGTGAACCGTTGGTGAGCGTACCTACAGCGGGCCGTTTGCGTAGCTTTCCGCTCTGTACCTATCTACTCGTGTGGTAAAGGTCACCTTCTCACCGGTCGTATTCTTTTTATTGCAAAGGTTGTTTACAAACAAAAAATAAAACAAAAGAGTAAAAATAATTACTTATTTATTAGAGAAAATAAATAAAAATATTTTGTTACATTATAAGTAGTATAACCCCCCGGCACGTAAGTCGAGCGGTGACCCTCAAGTGCGCGCAACGTCGTACGAGTGAGCGGGACACAATACGATTGGAGAGCCAATCAGCGCTTACGAGGGATCCGCAAGAGCTAATCAGTGCCTACGAACGATCCCCACGACCTCCCCGCGACCCCCTTACACCCCGAGATACCTCATTTTCGACTACTGCGCATTGAAGGTCACCGCTCGACTTATTTGCCGTGACTTAAGTACTTATATCTTAAATGCCTAGATAACTCAATATACATTATACAGGGATGCAGCGCTAGTGTTAAAGTGACTGACCGACCGTGTTTGAAATAAAAACTGACAAGTTCAGAGAGCATAAAAACTACGTATTAATGTATCTTTCTATTTTTAATATTTAATAAATATTTACTATGTTGTGTACGTGGAATGTACTTTTTTGGCCATCTCATTTATATATTTGGAAACAATTTGGAGTGATAAATCGTAGAAAATGACCGTTTCCTATGTCAGTTCGTAACTACTTAACGGCTCAACCTATTTTGATAAATTATACGTCATTAGATTTGTCTTGACAGCGCAAATGTTACTGGGTACATAAAATTCATAAAAAATCAAAATGGCGAATGTTATGCACTTTAATGTGCGGGCTGAAAAAATTTTTTTTCTTCAAGACCCTCGAGTGGGGTATCAAAATAAAGGGCTTTAAAAGGCGAGTACGAAAATGTATAGAATCTATATGTTTTAAATCAATTTGGAGTGACAAATCATGAAAAACAAAATAAATAACAACTACACTGTAAGTGGTGTACGGTGGTAGTTTATTAATTTTTTAGTTCGTTTTTTACTCGGGTTTTTTTAATTTTTAAATTATAAGTAGCTTGTTTTATTTGAAGTCGGTTAATAACCTTGGTGCACCCATAAGTTAAATAAATATTTTTTTAACGAAATTCAAGGATTTCAAGAGAAGCGGAATTATTTTTCCGTAGTAACAATCTGTTGAGAAATTATCAGAAACGGCCACACGTGCGGCGCGGCGGCGCGGTGTTGTTGGCAGTCCGCGCTCGGCTGGATTCTCGCCAACAGGATGACACAGCATAGGAACCAATCTGATACTTCCGTGGAAATGAAGATTTGGCGGGAAACCACTGCCACTCGTTAAACAAACTATGTTTTTAGGGTTCCGTAGTAAACAAGGAACCCTTATAGTTTCGCCATGTCCGTCCGTCTGTCCGTCTGTCCGTCTGTCCGTCCTCGGTTAATCTCAGAGACTATTAGTGCTAGAAATCCGTAATTTGGCATGAGTATAAATATTAATCACGCCGAAAAGTGGTGAAATAAAATTTTGATAAATATTTTTTTTTAGGGTAGCTCCCCTACATGTAAAGTGGGGATGAATATTTTTTTTCTCGTCTACCCCATAGTGTGGGGTATCGTTGAATAGGTCTTTTAAAAATACTGTGGGTGTGGGAACATCATTTTTCGATTTCTAGATCCGTTTGTAAAATATGATGTTTTAAAGTGCAAATTTTTATTAGAGTCAAGTGTCCCCCCCCTCTATCAGCCAAATGGCAGTATATAGGAACTTGAAAAAAATCACAGCAGTAGGGTATATAATCAATTTTAAAGGAAAACTATCACGGCTAAGTAGGGTTCACAGGTTAAGGAGTTACATATATCTGTTTTTCGAGGATTGTGACTACGGAACCCTACACTGCGCGTGGCCCGCCACGCACTTGGCCGGTTTTTTAATTTGAATAAATTAAAATATTGTGGTATGTTTATTGACGTGGTAACGTCTTATAAATCGATGAACGCCGGCCGCACGCACGAAAAAGCATGACTCATTGTCACGTTCCGCCTAGGCAAGCGTGCAAGCGAGAGCGCGGGACAAGCGATAGAGAGGCAATGTTTTATGTTTTCATAAGACGTTATCACGTAAAATTATCGTCCGTAAACCGACTAAGTACAGACAACCAATTTTTATTTAGAAATACATTTACCTACAACTTCATGTCACATTAAATATATCGCGTTGATGAAAATGTTGAACTTTACTTTATTTTATTACTAGCTGACCCCCGCGACTTCGTTCGCGTGTTTATAGGTATTATATAGGATCGGATCGAATCCCATAATTCTTTTATGTACCTAAACTAAATGTAGCCTGTTACTCCTTATAACATTGAAAGTTCCATTAAAATCGATCCAGCCGTTTCGGAGATTAGCTTGAACAAATAGACAGAAACACAAACATAAATTTAAACGCACACCAGTTTAAAATAAGCCGTACGTTCAAAGATCCGGGTCCCAAGTTATTTGAACCCAATACTGAGGGTTGTAATATCTGTCATTTCTGAACTAATAAACCTATGACCTTGAAATATTTACGGGACAATACTTAAAGTACTACCTTTCTAACAAAAAAAGAATGAGTTAAATCGAACTACGCGTTAATGAATTACAGCTAAATACATGTTTTAACTTTCTTCCCCTTTCCCTAGGGAACCGTGCTGAATTTCGGGATAAAAAGTATCCTATAACCTACCTCAAAGTATAAACTCAAATCGTACCAAGTTTCATTTGAATCCATTCAGTAGTTTCGGTGTGATGCGCGGCCAAGATACAGACAGACAGACAGACAGACAGACAGACAGACAGACAGACAGACAGACAGACAGACAGACAGACAAAAATGAAATAAATTGCAGTTTTGGCTTCAGTATCGATTATAGAGTGCCCTCCAATAAAAATTTTCAAAATATCTTCAATGTACAGAATTGGATCTGTTACAGTTTTATTATATTACTAGCTGACCCCCGCGACTTCATTCGCGTATTTTTCTTTACTATAAACCTCATGGATTCTTTTATGTACTACTAACTAAAATGTAGCTTAAGTTACTCCTTATAACATTAAAAGTTCCATTAAAATCGATCCAGCCGTTTCGGAGATTAGCTGGAACAAATAGACAGACCGACAAACATAAAATATAAACGCACACCAGTTTAAAATAAGTCGTACGTTCAAAGATCCGGGTCCCAAGTTATTTGAACCCAATAAATGTGTGTCATTTCTGAACTAAAAAACCTATGACCTTGAAATATTTACGGGACAATATATAAAGTATTACCTTTCTAACAAAAAAAGAATGAGTGAAATCGAACAACGCGTTAATGAATTACAGCTAAATACACGTTTTAACTTTCATCCCCTCTCCCAAGGGAACCATGCTGAATTTCGGGATAAAAAGTATCCTATAACCTACCTCGGAGTATAAACTCAAATCGTATCAAGTTTCATTCGAATCCGTTCAGTAGTTTCGGCGTGATGCGCGGCCAAGATACAGACAGACAGACAGACAGACAGACAGACAGACAGACAGACAGACAGACAAAAATAAAAAAAATTGCAGTTTTGGCTTCAGTATCGATTATAGAGTGCCCTCCAATAAAAAATTTCAAAATATCTTCAATGTACAGAATTGGATCTGTTACAGTTTTATTATATTATAGAAGATAGATTTTGCTTAGGAGATATGCTTCGTGGTGGCCTCAATCTTCGTAATATTATTGCTTTCTCACTTCCTTGGCATCGTGACAAAATAGTGAGAAAGGGACCTTGAATTGTTTATGGGTCGGTTTGAATGGTGTGATTCATGGAAACAACTTATTGGCGATGTTTATTTCACAGCATCTCGAAGGTCGGGCAGCGGGCACTAGCGGGTGCACGCGTGACGCGGGCTTGTGGAAAAAGTGTACGAGTATTATAAAAAGAAAATTTCGGTGCATAATTTTTATTTACATCGATGTTTTTACCTCGTTTTCCGTGCCCCAGTCCTTAGGTCTAAATACCTATATGTATATAATATATGTAAGTATCATACAAAACATTACCGTGACTGACACCGGTGGATTTGTTTGGACACGGGTTTTGTTTGCAAGTTTGGAGCAAGCAAGAGGCCAGACAAAAAAAATCGTTTTTTATCAGGCCCTATGTATATTTTTTATTTTTGAATGCCTGTAGGGACGTAGATCTACGTCCATACCTACTACTAGGTAATCTACCTATTGCGTAATTATGCCGTAATTTCACAGATAAGGCTTTTGTGTGCGTATGCAATTTGTAATCTTGATGACCTTCAAAGCGCCATATCGAAGGGCGGAATAGGGTTGCAAACACAGGTTGCACTTGCAAATATTGCGAGGGTAGTTATAGTTTTTAGCAGTTACGCGTGTTTGTCGGTTCATCGGTTCCCTCGTAATATCAGACTATAACCTCATTCATATTATGTTTTTTTTTTATAAATAAGATACTTACAATATCTCGGTATATCCGTTGACTTTGTCCTGGCAGGCCGCGTATCACACCGTATGACTTATCCTACTAATATTATAAATGTGAAAGAGAAAAAATGTTTGGATGTTTGAATGTTTAGATGTTTGGATGTTTGAATGTTTGTTACTCTATAACGTCGCAACTACTGAACCAATTTGGCTGAAATTTTGAATAGAGATAGATTATGCCCTGACTTAAAACATAGGCTACTATTTATCCTGGAAAAATTCACAGTTCCCGCGGGATTTTGAAAAACCCGAAATCTATATCTACAGCTATAGGTAGATTACTATAGCGAAATTCCTTGATAGTAGGTATAAAGGTTGGAAAAGGGAGCGGGAACGGGAACCGGAAATCCACGATTCCCTCGGGATTTGTTTAAAACCGAAATTCATGCGGGCGAAGCCGCGGGCAGATGCTAGTCTCATAATATATAACACATCCATTATGGTAAATCTATTTCAAAAAAGCAGTAAATAATATATTAAGTACCTATAAGTACCTACCTAATTTCAAATGGAAGTATTACATCAAACACTGCATATTAGTGTAATAAGAATACTGGGGTTTTAATTTTTGAACTTTACCTTGTTAGGCGATATATTATAGCCTTGTATATAGGATAAATATTCGGATAAAAGCAAAAGTAAAGTCAACCCTAACATCTCCCTCGCAATAAACTTTTTTAACCTATAAGTCGCGACCCCATGGTCTGTTGTACCCCCGAAGCCGAACACGCGACAGCACCCTTCCCTGCTTTCATTTACCAATTATTTATGTCATGCAATTCCCTTTTCATATCGATATCGATTACATTACAGCTACGACCACACTTGAGTGTTATATTAGTTGTTCACTCTACCACCACCACCACCACCCCACCACTACAGCCTTTTAATGTCCCACTGCTGCGCACAGACCTCCTCTCTCATAGAAGAGAGGGATTAGACCCGCCACGCTGCTCCAATGCGGGTTGGCGGGCTTATTACCTCTACCATTATTATCATAATCATTGGTAGGGTCATCTGTAATTGCCTCGTTGGTCTAGTGGTTAGCATAATATTCGATTGCAGATCACAAGGTCCCGGTTTTGATTCCCGGATCGGGCAAATAATTTTAGGTATTGGATTTTTCTGTATAGAATTCTCTAGAGCCAGCCCGGAGTTGGTAGTTGGCGGTGTTTGACCCCCGTGCCTCGTTAAGCAGCGGGTCATTAACACTTTCATGTGACAATAGTCGCTAAATCCCGCCAACCACTGCATCAGAGCAGCGTGGCGGGTCTAAGCTCTAAATCCCTCTTTCCTATGAGAGAAGAGGTCTGTGCCCAGCAGTGGGACGTTAAAAAGGCTGTAGTGGTGGTGGTAGTGGTCAACTTGGGATAAGTAATAATGAGTGGGACTCGTTTGAATAGAATAGGTATGTACCTACCTAATTACCTTCTACAATATTGACTATGTAGTTAACGATTGTTAAGTATAGGTGTAAGTGATAATAACCGGGAACGATGGTGCTCTGGTGATGGTCCAAGGTACAATATAGTGGAAAAGTGGAGGCCACATTCGGACAGCTCCATAGTCGGTTACCCGTCTAGTTAACGACAGGAATCAAAGCCCAATCCCCTCTGGTAATCAGGTGGTCTCTGCAGGTGACACGTTTTTAAGTGATACAACCATCGATATAACAGTATTTAAATGCTACGGAACACGTCCAGATTTAGATGACGTCTCGCTAAGGGATCCTTGCTTATAGGTGATTGTTTAGGTGTCATTCTGGTGAAAACGGGTACTTATTAAGTATGTAAGGCAATAAATACTTAATAGTATCTACAATATACCTATTTAGAATCGAGCTAATATGTAAGTATTTAGGTGCCTATAGTCCGTTCGGTAACATAGTGTCGGTACAGGCGCAGGTGCTCTTAGTATTCTTCTTTTATTTTTATTTTTTTCTGTTTGTAATTTTTTTCTATTCTAACAGAATCTCCGAATAGTCTGCCAATCCGCACTTGGCCAGCGTGGTAGACTATGGTTAAAATCCTTCTCATTTTGAGATAAGACCCGTGTTCATGATAATATTATATTTTATGTTTATGGTTACATTGTAATAAAATACGAATATAAAATGGAAAGAGAGTTTTAATATAAAAATATGAGTAGGTATAAAACGCTAAAATTCCTTGTACCTTGTACAACCCAAGCAGCATCTTTTGAAGTCACCGGCGGTACCTTTGGCAAAACGCCGCGTGGCGGAGGCGGCGAGAGACAAAGGTGATCGTAAGAAAACGAACAGACTTTACCTAACTTTTAAGCATATTATATTGTCGTGCGGCTGCAGCTGTTTTGCTCGAAATCTAAATATCAATACGTGATTCACTGTCAGTGCCTATTTGCCAAGCCTGCCTTGCTATGGACGTGTTTATCTAATTATAGGCCGTGATCTTATGTGCCTAATGTAAGGTACGCTCTACCTGCCTAAATAAATACTTACATAGTTAACTAGCGGCCCCAGTAGGCAGACAATGCCCAGCCATATTGGTTGGAAATTTAAAAAAAACTTTGTCGACAACAGCGCCACCTACCGAGCCAAACAATAGCTAAGAAGTATAACAATCCATGTGTGAATCATAAGTACAAACAAAAAATCATTATCAAAATCGGTCAAGCCATTTAGGTGAAGAATAACTTTATATGCTTTCCGAGGCACAGGAGTGACATGTATACCTATTCTGTCAAAAGAATACCTATTCTGTCTAATACATAAATCATCACACCTACCTAGGTGTGATGATTTATGTAAATAATAATATAGAATACTAGATGATACCCACGGCTTCGCCCGTGTGGATTTAGGTTTTTAAAAATCCCGTGGGAACTTTTGATTTTCCAGAACAAAAAGTAGCTTATCTGTAGAAACCCGTCCCCAAAACGGAAAAATCCCGTGGGATCCCCACGATTTCGGAATACAATTCCTTACAGCATCAGGGTTGAGGAGTTGGATATGTATCTTACTCGAGTTCATTCAACGATAAAATCTTTAATTGGCACCCCCAATATCAATTTAAATAACCGAAAGTTTCTAAAACCCATTAGTTTTGGGGATTAGGTCCCCTACACCATCAGGATTGAGGAGTTGGAATCCAAATTTTTTATAGAACAGGGTCGCAATGTTTAATTACACAAATCGGTTCAGAAATCTCGGAGATATCGGTGTACATAGGTAGAAAAACACAACTACAAAAAGCATTGTTCGAATGCTGAATGTATTGGCGAACTCAAACCTTAATACAAGCCATTTTAGGTCTATTTTACTCTGAAATCGATCAATAGTTTTCGAGTTCGTTTTCGAGTGCTCCGATTTAGACTAAGCACAAGGCCACTGGATTTTTCTTTACACTTCCAGTCTGCTTCCAGTAGTTACAATTGCATTGTTTTTCTGTCTACGCTCTGATCAGCAGTGAGTATTTTTGTTCTGTGCTGATCAGTGATCACATTCACACCACAGACATGCCACAGACTATTGGCACAGCTATTGGGTTATATTCTCAACTAGCGGTCCGCCCCGGCTTCGCCCGTGGTATATAATATATAGCCTATAGCACTCAAGGATCACGTACATATCCAACGGTAGCAGAATTTTTGAAATCGGTCCAGTAGTTTCCGAGATTAGCGCGTTCAAACAAACAAACCTTTCCGCTTTATTATAATACTAGACTAGATGATGCCCACGGCTTCGCCCGTGTGGATTTAGGTTTTTAAAAATCCCGTGGGAACTTTTGATTTTCCAGAACAAAAAGTAGCTTATCTGTAGAAACCCGTCCCCAAAACGGAAAAATCCCGTGGGATCCCCACGATTTCGGAATACAATTCCTTACAGCATCAGGGTTGAGAAGTTGGATATGTACCTACTCGAGTTCATTCAACGATAAAGTCTTTAATTGGTACCCCCGAAACTAACCGAAAGTTTCCCAACCCATTAGTTTTGGGTGTTAGGTCCCCTACAGCATCAGGATTGAGGAGTTGGAATCCAAATTTTTTATAGAACAGGGTCGCAATGTTTCTCTATCGATTAAAAAAAAAATTACGCAAATCGGTTCAGAAATCTCGGAGATATCGGTGTACATAGGTAGAAAAACACAACTCCTCCTTTTTTGAAAGTCGGTTAAAAAAGTAGCCTATGTTACTCCCTGGTTAATTCTCTACTTGTATGTGAAGGTTTCGTCAAAATCGGTTCAGCCGTTCCGAAGATTAGCCCGTTCAAACAGACAGACAGACAGACAGACAGACAGACAGACAGACAGACAGACAGACAGACAAAAATTTTAAAACCGTGTGATTCGGTTATGGTAGCGTTCAAATAACCATATGAGCTTAATATGAGGTAGTTATTTCGATATTACAGACAGACACTTCAATTTTATTTATTAGTATAGATAATAATATCTATACTAATATAATAAAGCGGAAGAGTTTGTTTGTTTGTTTGTTTGTTTGTTTGTTTGTTTGTTTGTTTGAACGCGCTAATCTCTGGAAGTACCTATCGGATTTGAAAAATTCTTTTTGCATTTGGTAGTCCAACTTTTGGGGCAGGTTATAGGCTATTTAATATCCCTAAAATCCTCCCCTAAGGGGGTAAAATGGGGGTAGAAAGTTTGTATGAAAGTCCTATGATTTTAAAGTTACAGACCTGAAAATCGGCATTTAGATTATTAGTTTTAAATAATAAAACTTTGTATATTTTATTTTGAAAAATCTTCCCTTAAGGGTGGTAAAATAGGGGATGAAAGTTTTAAAGGGAAGTTTTAATTATAATTTTGCTATTATCAACTTGAAATTTGGAAGGTAGGTTAATTCTAGGGTTTAGATATCAGCCTAGAAAATATTTCACGAAAATCCTCCCCTAAGGGGGTGAAAGGGGGAAGGAAGATTATGTTTTTGAAGTTACAGATATGAAAATAGGCATTTAGATTAAAAATTTTAAATGATAAAAACCTGTATAAGTTATTCTGGAAAATCTCCCCTTAAGGGTGGTAAAATAGGGGATGAAAGTTTTTATGAAAGTCCTATGTTTTTAAAGTTACAGACCTGAAAATCGGCATTTAGATTATGAGTTTTAAATAATAAAACTCTGTATATTTTATTTTGAAAAATCTTCTTTTAAGGGTGGTAAAATAGGGCATGAAAGTTTTAATGGGAACTAAAAACGATCGCAGCGCCCTCTGGCGGCCTAACTTGAAGCAATCACAGCGCCCTCTGGCGGCCTAATCCGGAAACTTGAAGCAATAGCAGTGCCCTCTAGCAGCCAAAACTAGAAACTAAAAAAACAATTGCAGCGCCCTCTTGCGGCCAAAACTGGAAACTAAAAACAATCGCAGCGCCCTCTGGCGGCCTAACTCAAAGCGATCACAGCGCCCTCTGGCGGCCTTAGCCGGAAACTTGAACCAATAGCAGCGCCCTCTATCAGCCAAAACTAGAAACTAAAAAACGATTGCAGCGCCATCTAGCGGCCAAAACTGGAAACTAAAAACGATCGCAGCGCCCTCTGGCAGCTTAACTTGAAGTGATCACAGCGTCCTTTGGCGGCTAAAACTGGAAACTAAGTAATGATCGCATCGCCCTCGCAGCCATCATTCGAAATTTAAAAAAACGATCGCAGCGCCCTCTAGCTGCCTAAGTCGGAAACTTGAAGCGATTGCAGCGGCTGAGATGTTTGGATGTTTGTTACTCTATAACGTCGCAACTTCTGAACAGATTTGGCTGAAATTTTGAATGGAGATAGATAATGCCCTGACTTAAAACATAAGCTACTTTTTATCCTGGAAAAATCCACAGTTCCCACGGGATTTTGAAAAAACCTAAATCTACAGCTATAGGTAGATCACTATAGCAAACTACCTTGAAAGTAAGTATAAAGGTTGGAAAAGGGAGCGGGAATGGGAACCAGAAATCCACGATTCCCTCAGGATTTGTGAAAAACCGAAATTCACGCGGGCGAAGCCGCGGGGAAAAGCTAGTAATAATATATAATATATAATACTAGACTAGATGATGCCCACGGCTTCGCCCGTGTGGATTTAGGTTTTTAAAAATCCCGTGGGAACTTTTGATTTTCCAGAAGAAAAAGTAGCCTATCTGTAGTAACCCGTACCCAGAATGGAAAAATTCCGTGGGATCCCTACGATTGCGGAATGCAATTCCTTACAGCATCAGGGTTGAGGAGTTGGATATGTACCTACTCGAGTTCATTCAACGATAGTCTTTAATTGGTACCCCCAATATCAATTTAAATAGCCGACAGTTCCTAAATCCCATTAGTTTTGGGGATCAGGTCCCCTACAGCATCAGGATTGAGGAGTCGGAATCTAAATTTTTTGTAGGACAGTGTCGCAATGTTTCTCTATCGATTAAAAAAAAATTACCCAAATCGATTCAGAAATCTCGGAGATATCGGTGTACATAGGTACAAAAACACAACTCCTCCTTTTTTGAAAGTCGGTTAAAAAAGTAGCCTATGTTACTCCCTAGTTAATTCTAAAACTTGTATGTGAAATTCCCGTCAAAATCGGTTCAGCCGTTCCGAAGATTAGCCCGTTCAAACAGACAGACAGACAGACAAAAATTTTAAAAATGTTTGATTCGGTTATGGTACAGTTCAAATAACCATATGAGCTTAATATGAGGTAAGTATTTATTTCGAAATTACAGACAGACACTTCAATTTTATTTATTAAGTAAGTAAAGTAAGTAATAAGTAATATTAGTAAGTAATAAGTAATAACTAATAAGTAAGTATTAGTATATAGATGGTTATTGGACGGTTATTGGGTTAGGTTATATCAGGTTGAAGAAGCTTGAACTCCATCTACCGAGCAGTAGTTCACTATTTTGCAAAATGCAAATGCATTCTTCTTCTACTTGACGCTAGAGGGCAGGCGGGGCGGCACATTGATTTTTATCTGTGGACTGTGGTTTCATCATTTTAAATTTTTTTTGTGGTTCCCATTATGTTCCCATTTCATGGAACCGTAGAATGAGAAGATGGGAGAAGATGGAACCCAGGAACCCAGACAGATACAGAGAATAAAATAAAATTATTATAACAGATTATAACTATACACAGAAGTATATTCGTTATAAACGCACTTAGAGTGAAGACGCAAATCATTAGTTTGGCTCTAGAATCATAGAACCTATGGATTCTGAGCTCCAAACAAAACGTTGAAGCAAAGAAAGGCCTTTAACAGATCTGGAATTGCATTGTTTCGTTCTCACCTTCCTAAATAGAGTGTGTGAGGTATAGAAAAACTAGAGAGAAAAAGTAGGTGAATGACCTTAAGGCCGGAACCACACTTATGTGTCGTGGCGTGTCGTGACGCGCCAGAAGCCTATCGGTTTCATACATTTAGTATGGTTAGAGACACACTTGTAGGGCGTGTCGTGTCATGGCGTGGTGCCGACTGCCCGAGACCGATTGCGCCAGAGTCAAGAAGGTTATAACTGTATAAATGTAGACACTGGAGACTGTGACGAAAACATTACAACAATGTTTTAGATGCAGTCTCCAGTGTAAATATCTCTAGATAATGTTAGATAGATACCTGTATTATCTTCCTAAACTTTATAAATTTATGAAATTGTAGTCTGTAAAACATTAATTAATATTCTATGCCTCTTTTAGAAGTAGATTATTCCTACTAAATACAATTATTTTAAGATCTTATTTATCAGTCAAACGATTATAGGATTCAATTATACTCCAATCTTAAGCCCATTAAAGCTGGTGTTCCACAGGGTACTGTGCTATAGCCCACACTGTTCATGCTGTATGCAGTATGCATATCAATGATATTATACTGTATGACAACACATTCCATTGCTGTGTGAATGCCAGCACGGGTGATGTCCTATGCAAAGGCCACGCACATCTTTCCCGCGTAAAGCTGGAGGAGTATAGAGTCAAACTTGTGTCTGAAATTGAGACATTTTTAGAGCGGATCTCAGAATGGAGCACTCAAAATATAGTGCAATACAACCGCTCAAAAACCCAAGTTTGCGTATTCACCGCTAAGAATACCCCTTTACCACACCCCTTCTCTTTCAGAACTTTCCTCTTACCCCTTTCAACAGCACTGAGAACACACTTGGAAGGTAAAGCTAAATTAGCTTCCAAAAAGCTTGGAGTACTCTACAGATCAAAGCGCTACTTTACGCCTGAACACAGGCTCTTGTTCTATAAATCTCAAGTCAGACTGCATATGGCCTGCTCACACCTGTGGGCCGGAACACCCCAATACCAAGTCCTTCCATTTGGCCGGATTCAGAAGCGGGCAGTTCGACTGGTGGGCAATCCCAAACCAACCAGCTCATTGGAGGGCTTAGAGGTTCGCAGGGACGTTAGCTTCCTTAATCCTTTGCGTATTCTATCGTCTCTATAACGGCAAATGTTCTGAAGAGTTATTCGACCTAATACCACCTACTTATTTCCAGCACCGCATCGCACGCCACCTAAAATGCTAATATCCTCACCACTTGGATCACTGGCATACATCAACCAAGCGTTGCGCGAGGTCATTCCTTCCGCCCAAAAACTGTGGAACCAACTCCTTTTGGAGGTATTTCCACATAGCTTTGACATAGGGTTATTCAAGGGGAGGCTAAACAAACTCCTTAAAATCCGGCAACGTGTTAGTGTTCATTCACTGACTAATCAAAAACAATATTATTATTACCTGATCGCCCGAGGTATGCGATGGAAACCCACATTCGAATAACATAAGAAATTACGCGCTCGCGGTTAAGTTATGTTTAAACAATAATATCTCCAAAAGTAAATAACTTACAGTCAAATTTTTTATGTCGTTTTGTTGCTTATCTCAAAAGCTGTCGATTTAATACTTAATAATGTGGTCTTAATGACCTCGTTTTTGCAAAATCTAGCAAAAACTTGTAGTTTTCAATATTTTTGACCAATTTCTTTTTATTCCAAAGCATTTTTGATCGAGTTATTTTAACATTTTACACTATTGTTTGGTATTAAGTGATGGAGAATATTGTATCCAATCGAATAAGGTCATTTGAAGACCTGTGCATCAGCAGACTTTCGAGTTATTACATTTTTTGTGCGCACATACCCACAAAAACGCACACCAAATTGAAATGGCTGTCCCTGGGAGGGGGAGGGGGGCAGGCCCTATTAAGTGGTATTTTCAGAGAGGTAATGAGTTGTAGAATATGTCCCTAAAATATCGCTAGTTCGACCCCGGACACACTGTATATATTATTTATAAAGATTATATTAATTATACCTAAATGAAATGAAATATACATTTATACGACGCAAATGTTCGATATAAACTGTAAAACGCCACGACACGTAAGTGTGTTTCCGGCCGTGTTGCTGGAAACACACTTTCGTGTCGTGGCGTGTCGTGATGCGCCAGAAGAATATCGGTTTCATACATTTAGTATGGTTAGAGACACACTTGTAGGGCGTGTCGTGTCGCAGCGTGGCGCCGATCGCTCCGGCACCGATTGCGCCAGAGCCAAGAAGGTTATATCTATATATTTTATGTAGACACTGGAGACTGTGCCTAAAACAATGTAGTGAAAACAAGGTCATTCACCTGGATACACATCTCACACGTTCTATTTAAATAGTTGAGGATAAATACAAAAAATATCCAGACCTATTTCAGGCCAAATTTCTTTGCTTCAACTTTTTGTTTGCGTTCGCAATTCTCCAGTGTTTATATTGTAACCTTCTTGGCCAGAGCGGTGGTGGGGGTTATGACGCGACCAAGAAGCTATAGGTATATATGGACGCGACACGACACGACAGACAAATGTGTCTCTATACCCGCGCACGGCTCGTGCACAGATTAATAATTAATATCACAGATTAATAAGGCTCGTGGCCAGCGTTGCCGACTTCCACGGTCTGGATTATTAGGGATAACCCAAAAATCTAACTGAAAGTCCCCAATTTTAGGGAAAATAAAATCGATGAAAGTGGGGAATCCACAGGTTTTCAGCAAAGAAATAAAAACACTGTTCATTTCAATGAAATATATTTAGTACACTTATGAAAAATATGAACGAGATGTCGTTGGATTCGGAGTAGCATGTAGATAATTTTTGAAAAAAATCAAATTCCGCTTTTAAAAATTGCATTCTGAAAACTTACAAGTATCGTAACGTTACTAAGTAACGATAAAAAGGAACATAATCTTTATAAAAACACTACGATATTGTTAATTAATTATCACACTAATATTATAACGGCGAAAGTTTGTATGTGTGTGTGTGAGTGCGTGTGTGTATATTGTGTGTGTGTATGTTTGTAACTCTTTAACGCCGTAACTACAGAAGCGATTTGACTAAAATTTTGAATGGAGATAGATTATGTCCTGACTTAACACATAGGCAAAGTACTTTTTATCCTGGAAAATTCTACAGTTCCCACGGGATTTTGAAAAAACCAAAATCTTCAGTTACAGCTATAAGTAGATTACTATAGCAAACTTTCTTAAAATTAGGTATAAAGGTTGGAAAAGAGAGCGGGAACGGGAACCGGAAATCTACGATTGACTCGGGATTTATGACAAACCAAAAAAATATAATCGGGGTACACTTGTTTCAGAAGGATTATACTGTATTAAAGTTAATATATAAAGTATGATAAAAATTTGGAAAATACGATAAGTATATTATGTGTAAATTCATTGTAAAATTTAAAAAAACAATTATAAAAAAAAAATTATAGTTCAGTATACATAGTATAAGCCCCGCAAATTGGTATTGTGCCCGGCCGCCATTTTAGTAACGTCAGCACTAAATAGACGTTGACAAAACTGTTGGCAGAGTACGCGTATCGAGTATTGAATAATTATTACTATATCCACAAATTTTGGTCGCTGACTGTATATTTTCCTGTCATCCAACGTCACGCCAATGTTAAATGTGACAAGGTTCCAGCGCAATAGCAATCTGCGGGGGTTATATTCAAAATATCTTCGAATACGTAGTTAAGTATTTATGTAATAACTTATTAAACAGTGAAATTATATTTTTATTTAATTTATCTACCCATTTAAACAAAATTTGTTTTTTTAATCTTCAAAGATTATATTTGAAATCATACTCGGGCTCAGACACATTTTGTCAGATTGATCTGAAAAATTCAGAATCTGAAAAAATCAGAATGTGTGTGGGGAACAGGGAAATTGTATGCATTTCTGGACTTTCTGAATTCAGATTCTGAATTCCGGCGTTCATTCCGGCTGTGTGAGGCCGGCCTAAGACTGTTTTTTGAATAACGAGTTTGGTAAACTCCAACATAAGTCGTCCGTGGCTCAAATTATTGCACTACTTCCACATCACCGTAGCGAAATTTTTGCATCACTACTGCAACATTAGTGGAAAAATTGGCGGCTTCACCCATATACTGTTCATTTCTGAACGCAACGACACGACACAGTAGTGTGCACACTCACCGTCACGCCAGTAAGCGCCACAACACGCCACGACACATAAGTGTGGTTCCGGCCTAAGTCTTCACTTCAATGTTTTAGGCGCAGTTTCCAGTGTCTACATAAGGCCGGAACCACACTTATGTGTCGTGGCGTGTTGTGGCGCTTACTGGCGTGACGGTGAGTGTGCACACTACTGTGTCGTGTCGTTGCGTTCAGAAATGAACAGTATATGGGTGAAGCCGCCAATTTTTCCACTAATGTTGCAGTAGTGATGCAAAAATTTCGCTACGGTGATGTGGAAGTAGTGCAATAATTTGAGCCACGGACGACTTATGTTGGAGTTTACCAAACTCGTTATTCAAAAAACAGTCTTAGGCCGGCCTCACACAGCCGGAATGAACGCCGGAATTCAGAATCTGAATTCAGAAAGTCCAGAAATGCATACAATTTCCCTGTTCCCCACACACATTCTGATTTTTTCAGATTCTGAATTTTTCAGATCAATCTGACAGAATGTGTCTGAGCCCGAGTATGATTTCAAATATAATCTTTGAAGATTAAAAAAACAAATTTTGTTTAAATGGGTAGATAAATTAAATAAAAATATAATTTCACTGTTTAATAAGTTATTACATAAATACTTAACTACGTATTCGAAGATATTTTGAATATAACCCCCGCAGATTGCTATTGCGCTGGAACCTTGTCACATTTAACATTGGCGTGACGTTGGATGACAGGAAAATATACAGTCAGCGACCAAAATTTGTGGATATAGTAATAATTATTCAATACTCGATACGCGTACTCTGCCAACAGTTTTGTCAACGTCTATTTAGTGCTGACGTTACTAAAATGGCGGCCGGGCACAATACCAATTTGCGGGGCTTATACTATGTATACTGAACTATATTTTTTTTTTTTATAATTGTTTTTTTAAATTTTACAATGAATTTACACATAATATACTTATCGTATTTTCCAAATTTTTATCATACTTTATATATTAACTTTAATACAGTATAATCCTTCTGAAACAAGTGTACCCCGATTATATTTTTTTGGTTTGTCATAAATCCCGAGTCAATCGTAGATTTCCGGTTCCCGTTCCCGCTCTCTTTTCCAACCTTTATACCTAATTTTAAGAAAGTTTGCTATAGTAATCTACTTATAGCTGTAACTGAAGATTTTGGTTTTTTCAAAATCCCGTGGGAACTGTAGATTTTTCCAGGATAAAAAGTACTTTGCCTATGTGTTAAGTCAGGACATAATCTATCTCCATTCAAAATTTCAGTCAAATCGGTTCTGTAGTTACGGCGTTAAAGAGTTACAAACATACACACACACAATATACACACACGCACTCACACACACACATACAAACTTTCGCCGTTATAATATTAGTGTGATAATTAATTAACAATATCGTAGTGTTTTTATAAAGATTATGTTCCTTTTTATCGTTACTTAGTAACGTTACGATACTTGTAAGTTTTCAGAATGCAATTTTTAAAAGCGGAATTTGATTTTTTTCAAAAATTATCTACATGCTACTCCGAATCCAACGACATCTCGTTCATATTTTTCATAAGTGTACTAAATATATTTCATTGAAATGAACAGTGTTTTTGTTTCTTTGCTGAAAACCTGTGGATTCCCCACTTTCATCGATTTTATTTTCCCTAAAATTGGGGACTTTTTAGTTAGATTTTTGGGTTATCCCTAATAATCCAGACCGTGGAAGTCGGCAACGCTGGCCACGAGCCTTATTAATCTGTGATATTAATTATTAATCTGTGCACGAGCCGTGCGCGGGTATAGAGACACATTTGTCTGTCGTGTCGTGTCGCGTCCATATATACCTATAGCTTCTTGGTCGCGTCATAACCCCCACCACCGCTCTGGCCAAGAAGGTTACAATATAAACACTGGAGAATTGCGAACGCAAACAAAAAGTTGAAGCAAAGAAATTTGGCCTGAAATAGGTCTGGATATTTTTTGTATTTATCCTCAACTATTTAAATAGAACGTGTGAGATGTGTATCCAGGTGAATGACCTTGTTTTCACTACATTGTTTTAGGCACAGTCTCCAGTGTCTACATAAAATATATAGATATAACCTTCTTGGCTCTGGCGCAATCGGTGCCGGAGCGATCGGCGCCACGCTGCGACACGACACGCCCTACAAGTGTGTCTCTAACCATACTAAATGTATGAAACCGATATTCTTCTGGCGCATCACGACACGCCACGACACGAAAGTGTGTTTCCAGCAACACGGCCGGAAACACACTTACGTGTCGTGGCGTTTTACAGTTTATATCGAACATTTGCGTCGTATAAATGTATATTTCATTTCATTTAGGTATAATTAATATAATCTTTATAAATAATATATACAGTGTGTCCGGGGTCGAACTAGCGATATTTTAGGGACATATTCTACAACTCATTACCTCTCTGAAAATACCACTTAATAGGGCCTGCCCCCCTCCCCCTCCCAGGGACAGCCATTTCAATTTGGTGTGCGTTTTTGTGGGTATGTGCGCACAAAAAATGTAATAACTCGAAAGTCTGCTGATGCACAGGTCTTCAAATGACCTTATTCGATTGGATACAATATTCTCCATCACTTAATACCAAACAATAGTGTAAAATGTTAAAATAACTCGATCAAAAATGCTTTGGAATAAAAAGAAATTGGTCAAAAATATTGAAAACTACAAGTTTTTGCTAGATTTTGCAAAAACGAGGTCATTAAGACCACATTATTAAGTATTAAATCGACAGCTTTTGAGATAAGCAACAAAACGACATAAAAAATTTGACTGTAAGTTATTTACTTTTGGAGATATTATTGTTTAAACATAACTTAACCGCGAGCGCGTAATTTCTTATGTTATTCGAATGTGGGTTTCCATCGCATACCTCGGGCGATCAGGTAATAATAATATTGTTTTTGATTAGTCAGTGAATGAACACTAACACGTTGCCGGATTTTAAGGAGTTTGTTTAGCCTCCCCTTGAATAACCCTATGTCAAAGCTATGTGGAAATACCTCCAAAAGGAGTTGGTTCCACAGTTTTTGGGCGGAAGGAATGACCTCGCGCAACGCTTGGTTGATGTATGCCAGTGATCCAAGTGGTGAGGATATTAGCATTTTAGGTGGCGTGCGATGCGGTGCTGGAAATAAGTAGGTGGTATTAGGTCGAATAACTCTTCAGAACATTTGCCGTTATAGAGACGATAGAATACGCAAAGGATTAAGGAAGCTAACGTCCCTGCGAACCTCTAAGCCCTCCAATGAGCTGGTTGGTTTGGGATTGCCCACCAGTCGAACTGCCCGCTTCTGAATCCGGCCAAATGGAAGGACTTGGTATTGGGGTGTTCCGGCCCACAGGTGTGAGCAGGCCATATGCAGTCTGACTTGAGATTTATAGAACAAGAGCCTGTGTTCAGGCGTAAAGTAGCGCTTTGATCTGTAGAGTACTCCAAGCTTTTTGGAAGCTAATTTAGCTTTACCTTCCAAGTGTGTTCTCAGTGCTGTTGAAAGGGGTAAGAGGAAAGTTCTGAAAGAGAAGGGGTGTGGTAAAGGGGTATTCTTAGCGGTGAATACGCAAACTTGGGTTTTTGAGCGGTTGTATTGCACTATATTTTGAGTGCTCCATTCTGAGATCCGCTCTAAAAATGTCTCAATTTCAGACACAAGTTTGACTCTATACTCCTCCAGCTTTACGCGGGAAAGATGTGCGTGGCCTTTGCATAGGACATCACCCGTGCTGGCATCCACACAGCAATGGAATGTGTTATCATACAGTATAATATCATTGATATGCATACTGCATACAGCATGAACAGTGTGGGCTATAGCACAGTACCCTGTGGAACACCAGCTTTAATGGGCTTAAGATTGGAGTATAATTGAATCCTATAATCGTTTGACTGCTAAATAAGATCTTAAAATAATTGTATTTAGTAGGAATAATCTACTTCTAAAAGAGGCATAGAATATTAATTAATGTTTTACAGACTACAATTTCATAAATTTATAAAGTTTAGGAAGATAATACAGGTATCTATCTAACATTATCTAGAGATATTTACACTGGAGACTGCATCTAAAACATTGTTGTAATGTTTTCGTCACAGTCTCCAGTGTCTACATTTATACAGTTATAACCTTCTTGACTCTGGCGCAATCGGTCTCGGGCAGTCGGCACCACGCCATGACACGACACGCCCTACAAGTGTGTCTCTAACCATACTAAATGTATGAAACCGATAGGCTTCTGGCGCGTCACGACACGCCACGACACATAAGTGTGGTTCCGGCCTAATATAAATTATGTAATAAAACCATAGAGATAATAATAAAATAAAACTTTCTTGATTCGCCTCAACTTAAAAACTGGCAATTCAATTCAATTGTCTATGAAACAAACGTCACTTGACAGCTGGCAGGAATATCCGGCCCACAAGTCGAAAAAGTGTCCTTTTTAACGCGTACGCCATCGCGGGCGTATGGTGGTGTATTTTATTGAAAGAAAAATCATAAACCATCCAATATGGTGAGTATGTAAATTGATATTTGTGTTCAGAAACATGATCCGAAATAAATTCGCCTGTGTTTTGCGGTGATATTTTTGGCTGTAGTATTCAAAAAGTGCTTAGAATCAGGTTCTTTTCGACATTCTCTTTTGTGATCCGATGACGTTTTCAAAGTGGTTCCGTGATTTTATAGTGTTGTGAAATCTTTTGTACCTTTATCAACTGTGCTATTACGGAGATAAAACACCGGGTGCAATAAGTAACAACACCGTGAAAATGAAACGTGCGTGTGACAGGAGGGACTTCCATCTGTTTGGCGAGTTGTGCGGTGACACGAAGATGTTAAGTGGTTATTTCGTTTGTGCAGGTGAATTTTACTGTAGACGAGATCCGTCAGATGATGGACAAGAAGCGGAACATCCGCAACATGTCCGTCATAGCGCACGTCGACCACGGCAAGTCCACCCTGACGGACTCGCTGGTCTCCAAAGCCGGCATCATCGCCAACGCGCGGGCCGGCGAGACGCGCTTCACAGACACCCGTAAGGACGAGCAGGACAGATGTATTACCATTAAATCCACGTGAGTAATTAATTACAAACCTTTCACGACTTTCACCATGACCGCATGAAAGTTAACCTTACAAAATTTTTATAGTTGCATTCTATTGAATTGGACTTTTTTATCAATTTAAGTAAAAAGCTGGACCTCAGTAGCCTAACTCCCCATGACATTGAATGTTGACAAGTTCAATGAGATGACCTCAATAACCAGTAAATTCTGAAGAAGTTTAATTTTTTATTCTCTTTCAAAATAATGTGTAGTTCTATGTTACAAAAACATTGTAAATTCTTATTTTGCAGGTGAACCATTGTTAATGAAGAAAATGACAGTTTTTTATAGTTTTAGTTGTCTTTATTTGGTACAATAAAATTACCAAGCAAGTATTGCACAATATATTGAAAAAAAAAAAATTGTTAACTTGTTGTATTGAGATATTTGTCCAGCTGCAACATTATAAAATAGTATTTATTCAAATGATGATTGTTCATACCATACTAAATCTGAGATACGCTGAAGATTCTTAGAACGGCCATCTGATCTCTTCAAAACTAATCTAACTCTACTGTATGCCTAAAATAAAATTCTAACTGAAATGTATTTTTCAGTGCCATATCTATGTACTTCGAACTGGAAGAGAAGGATTTAGTGTTTATCACAAACCCGGACCAGCGCGAGAAGAGTGAAAAGGGTTTCTTGATCAACCTAATTGACTCTCCCGGGCACGTTGACTTCTCCTCGGAGGTGACGGCTGCGCTCCGTGTTACTGATGGAGCTCTCGTGGTGGTGGACTGCGTATCGGGTCTGTAGAACTTAATCTTTTGTGAAATAATTCTATTTTTGAGTTCTACTAGGGTAACACAAGCTGTTTTGACAAGCACAATTAGTGTGTGGTGGTACCTCAGTGAAGGAAAGAGGAGAGGACAAGCAACAATATTGGAAAGGATCGAAGAAGGCTTTTACCCAAATGGCATAGGGCTATAGATTTTTTGTATTGTCCTTTTATGTACAACAAAGTTATCCATAATTTTTTTTATTTATTTACCATCATACAGTAGCTTTACAGGTTACCCTAATTCGATACTTATGTTTAATATTTAAAAACTATAACTAACCTTAACTATCTAAAACTAAATTAATAACTAATACGTTTTTAGGTAAATGCAGTTCATAGTACATATTCCAGCTCTTCCATGACCAAATGTCATGGTCAGTAGATTCAGAAATACTAATCATTATATTTTTTCCATAGGTGTATGTGTGCAAACTGAGACAGTGCTGCGTCAAGCTATTGCTGAGCGCATCAAGCCCATCCTGTTCATGAACAAGATGGACCGCGCTCTGCTCGAGCTGCAGCTTGAGTCGGAGGAGCTGTACCAGACCTTCCAGCGTATTGTGGAGAATGTCAACGTTATCATCGCCACATACTCTGATGACAGCGGACCCATGGGTGAGTTATGGTCACAGATATTGTAGTTACAACTGTCAATCTTAAATCTAGAGTCATTCACAAAGCGACAGTAGGTTCCACAGGATGCCACACTACACATGGACAATGCCTTCATGTTCTTTGCATTACAATTTACAACTTCTAGGAACTGCTTTGGAAACTGTTAGACTTTGCTAAAATTAGGGCCAGTTGCACATCAGGTAGTTAAAGTAAGGCCATTTTAATAAATTTGGCCATCACAAAAACCCACTTTGGGTTGGAAAAAGTCAGGGTTTGATATCTTTTGATCCAAATTCTACCTTTAAAGATATGAATATTGACATGAGTCACTGCTTGTTTTTTGATGGGCAAGTTTGACTTTAACAGGAATTTTTCTGACCTGATGTGCAACAAGCTCTTAGTGATAGTGAGCTGCCACCATGGATCATCATCAATCTCTGCATGGATGCTGCCTTTGGGTTTTCTGAGTTGCAGCATTTTAAGACGCAAAGGAAGTTCTTAAGTCGCTGCCCTCTCTTGTATATTCAAAACCATTTATCTGAACCATTTCTATAAAAATATATATAGACAACTGGTACTTGGACCAATCTGGCAAATTGATTTTGAGCCAATCACATCCAGAGACTTAAAATCTGTGTTAATAGAAGTAAATGTGGGTCTGCTGCCTCATGCAAAACCTACCAATTTCAGGACTTTAGGGACCTGAGGGTTGGACCAGATTTATGCAGCAAATCTGAGAGTACAAGAAAATGAAGTTGCAAATAGATAGGTCTGGTACAGGTCTTAGATTGAAATTTCTACAATGTTGCGAAATAACATTATGAAATGTTGCAACCAATATGTAAAATATGGGGTCATTTTTTAAGTACTACTATTTTATTGTGAATTATTAGTATTATGAATATAGTTATTTGGTAAAAAATACATATAATAATAAAATAAAAACAAAACTACTGTGTCAAATTTTTATGCCTATTGTTTTATTTAAATTGATGAGTTGCATAATTAATTGCTATTGTTATTTAGACTTTGAGTTAGAATGGTGGATTTGCGACTTTAGGCCTCTGAAGGTTAGCAGTTCTCGCCTCACTCTACATAGTTAGGACATAATTAGTGTAATTGTCGCATTGTTCAAGCATACAAATTTTTTGTTTAAGCGTTTTTGGAAACTATAATTGTGCCTAGTCTATTTTTTGCAATATGCTTTGTCTCACATTAAATATTAATAAAATGATTCTTTATCTAATGAAGTAAACTTTTCTGAAGTAGGATATATTCAATAAATGCTATCTGTTGTCACTTACATTTTACCATGTTTATTATGGGCTGAAGTCATCAACAATGATAACAAGGTGATAAGTTTATTGCATATTTATTAAGCAATAGGTATCTAACTAACAGTACATTAATGTTCTACAGGTTTTCCTTTTTTCTTTATCTATTTTAGATTTGTTGGATGATACTGCCTTTTTTGTATAATTATTATTAAATAGGACGTAAATAAATGGTTCTTAATTTAAATACTGTCGTAGCCCCGTAGATAAATAATCACAAGTTAACAATGTAGAAATGAAAAAAATGTTGCATAACAGCATTGGTGGGCTGCGCCTCGTGTCTCGAATACCTACCCACTCGTAAATCAATATGAAGACTCAAATGCAGAACAGGCGAAAAGAATGGCGTCGCCTTACGTGAGCGAACTCGACGCAAACACAATGCGGCGCGGCGGTCGCGCGGACATAATTATTAGAATCTAGACAGATGCACTGCATACGTCAACTGCATTTCACACAGTTTCTTTATTCTCAAAATACACAATAAAAATAGTACACTTTTTGAACATCAATTTTACAATGTATAGAAAGTGAGGTAATGTTGATAATAAAATTACTCACAACAACTTTGGATGCAGTTCTACTGCAGTTGACATAACTGTGTCGTAATTGCTAACTGATTACACAAATATCCACAGCAAGAAGTGGAGCTAATATTGTATAGACTAGAGGCATATTTCATGGAAAATTTCAAGCTTTATACAAAAAATTAAAAATAAAATAAAATATAAAATGTGTTACAAAAAGTTTGGGGGTTATTGAATAGCAGTTATCAACAGACATTATAATATTTTATAACACATCATCTTGATCACGCGAAAATGTTTAAATTCAATTGATTGTGTTCATTTGTCCAGTTTTGTACTAATCTTCAAGAGATATAACTCTTGAAGATTAGTACAAAACTTCTAACTTCAAGAGCTGATATTTTGGCGCTGTACCGCCGCCGCATTCGCATTAAGTTCGCTCGCCTAAGACACCATGTTATAATTTTGAGTATCTACATTTAAATCACTCTAAAATCTACTTAATAAAAATAGCTGAGATCACATTTCATAAATATAAGAAATTGCTTGAACATAAGAAAGTAAGGAGTATCTATTTGAAATGTGGCCGCCTCATGTATCACGACTCAAGACCGACAGATATAGCGATAACTAATAATACAGGGAGACTCCTTTTAGGGCTTGTTTCACAAACTTCTGAAGTGTTGGATAGCTTATTCACAAGTTTTGTCTTTGTCACTCGACATAAAATAAGAAAGTGATAAAACTTACGTCTTACTTACTTAAGCTATCCAACACTTATCTTATCTGAAGGCGGTGAAACAGGCCCTTAACATAGTATTTTTAGGATCAGTAAAATACTACCAACGCAGTCAAGTGTTGGATATTGAAATTGAGTACATAATGTTTAAAACAAACATTGGATTGATAACAGGCTTTTAGTCCCAAGTGTTGCCAGTTGTTTATGCAATAAGCTTCTGGGTGTCAAAGAGGACTTACAGTATGATTCTTTCCGGAATTGGTTAGAAATTCTGTGATTTGTGACCCCATAAATGGAAGATACATACATTTTATTAAATTACTAGAAGATGCCCACGGCTTCGCCCGTGTGGATTTAGGTTTTTAAAAATCCCGTGGGAACTTTTGATTTTCCAGAACAAAAAGTAGCTTATCTGTAGAAACCCGTCCTCAAAACGGAAAAATCCTGTGGGATCCCCACGATTTCTTAATACAATTCCTTACAGCATCAGGGTTGAGGAGTTGGATATGTACCTACTCGAGTTCATTCAACGATAAAGTCTTTAATTGGTACCCCCAATATCAATTTAAATAACCGAAAGTTTCTCAAATCCATTAGTTTTGGGGATTAGGTCCCCTACAGCATCAGGATTGAAGAGTTGGAATCCAAATTTTTTACAGAACAGGGTCGCATTGTTTCTCTATCGATTAAAAAAAAAATTACGCAAATCGGTTCAGAAATCTCGGAGATATCGGTGTACATAGGTAGAAAAACACAACTCCTCCTTTTTTGAAAGTCGGTTAAAAAAGTAGCCTATGTTACTCCCTGGTTAATTCTCTACTTGTATGTGAAGGTCCCGTTAAAATCGGTTCAGCCGTTCCGAAGATTAGCCCGTTCAAACAGACAGACAGACAGACAGACAGACAAAAATTTTAAAATAACCATATAAGCTTAATATGAGGTAGTTATTTCGATATTACAGACAGACACTTCAATTTTATTTATTAGTATAGATATGCAATATTTGTCACCTAATGATAAGGTGACAATAAAATATTAGTAGCAAGATCGCGTGATCCGTAATTGAAGAAGCGTTTATTCAAAGTTGGATTTTTGAATGACAATAATTTTGCAAGTACATATATCATTATGCGAGTGTTCCAAACGCGTCGATCTTAGAAGCCACAGCAAACTGTAATACGTGTTAGTCGGGTTTTAGTTTGTAAAACTTGTCTTGTTATGGTAAGACTTAACAGGTCGTGTTTGTCCACCAGGCGAGGTGCGCGTGGACCCCAGCAAGGGCTCGGTCGGGTTCGGCTCGGGGCTGCACGGCTGGGCGTTCACGCTCAAGCAGTTCGCCGAGATGTACGCCGACAAGTTCAAGATTGACCTTGTCAAGCTTATGAACAGGTAAATTATAATATAAAAGTTACTTCGAATTTCGTATTCGTCCCATTTGCTTACAACACCACTCATGTCGATAATTGAAAAGAAAGTTTGTAAGCTCAAGTCATAAATTAAAAGTTTAAATAAAGTAAGTCGTCAAAATAAGTATAAATAATTATTTAACTAGGGTATTTATTAAGTAACAACAGAAAAATTCCACTGATTTTTAAAATAGACAGTTTTTTTGTCTCCTGTAAAGTTGGTTAAAATGACTTATGCAGTGTTGTTAATTGTTAGCTTTAGGACGAATTTCAAAAGTTGCGTGTTACTATTACACAAAACTTATTAGATCCAGGCTCTTGCACAATTAATAGATAATTTTTTTTATTAATTTTTTTTTAATATTTTTTTTTAAATAATTTTATATGAAAATCATGAAAATAATCTACACATTTCTTACTGCTACTTTACTTAAACTTTTTGCTTACCGCGTTATAGGAAAATGCTGTAGGAAAATGTATTTTGTGGCAATTTGTTTTATTTGATAGTACTAGGTACATATTGTTTCGTCCCATTGATACTGGGTAAAGTATTCAATACTATACAACCAGCGGCAGACAAGGACGAAAATTGAATTCTCGGTAACGGATTGGTGAGGCACTCTCTGTAGATGTTTCACAACTGAAACTGAGATACAAATGTTACTAAACCAAACTACATTAATTTTGCACTTTATTGTTACTGTTTAGAGATTTTTTATGCAAGAAGTTGAAGTTTTAGTTAGTGGTATTTTTTTTAAATTGATCTAAATAAGTTAAGACATTTGGCTAAGGTCTGGTCTAAACTACGAGGTTTCGGTTCCAGCTACCTATTTTTACGTGGTTTGGCATATAGAAGTACTTAGAAACCAACTACGGGTCTTTAGAACGTAAAGACGAATACATGTGTCACATGGCATCATCTCACAATTCCGCTATTAGATTTACTCCACAACCAACATATTAAATCTGTAATAATAATCCAACAGACTGTGGGGTGAGAACTTCTTCAATGCGCAGACCAAGAAGTGGGCCAAGCAGAAGGACAATGAGAACAAGCGCTCGTTCTGCATGTACGTGCTGGACCCCATCTACAAGGTGTTCGACGCCATCATGAACTTCAAAAAAGAAGAGATCGACAGCCTGCTCAAGAAGCTCGGCGTCGCGATCAAGCACGAGGACGCCGACAAGGACGGCAAGGCCTTGCTCAAAGTGAGTATGAACAATTATATCTACTGTTTCACTGAGAGTTCAAGGTAGGGTGAGGTAGAGGTGCGGTGCGGGAGGGGTGACGGTTGACGTAAAAATAAAGTCTGTCATCCCTCCCGCATCGCCCAGTTATATCAGTTAAATAGTAACCTATAGCTGGATTGTGACATGCGGAGAGACTTTGGTCTGTGTTCACGTCAAAGCCCTCTTAAAATATCAAAATACAACTCAAAATTCACACTAAAAAAACCTGAAAAAGCACTGAATTTTTCTTTTTCATGGGTTTTACTGTCATAGTTCTTAAAAGGTTGTGATGTTTCACTTGACCAGTAGTGATGTGCAATAGACTAACTACATTAATCCTATGTGAGTTGACAGCTTCCAAAGTTTTGAAATTCTTGAAAGTTCTTGAAATTAAGCAGGTATCCTCAAGTTGATCATGAATGATTAATTTTTCCAGAATCTAGTCCCAAGTGTTGCCAGTTCCTTATGCAAGAAGTTTCTGGGTGTCAAAGAGGACTTACAGTAATATTCTTTCTGGAATTGGTTAGAAATCCTATGATTTATGACCCCATAAATGACTGATACATTTTTTTTTAAATAGGAATTTACAAATCTTGAAATGTATTTTTAATTCAGTTATGTTAAGGAAACCAGCAACTTATTACACTTAGTGTACTTTTGTTATACATTACAATATGTATGATTTAGTAAGCAGTCTTTTAATTCACGCGCCCGAGCGTACCCTTCACAGCTAAACTGAAAAAGAACTAGCTGTTACTAAAAGAGTCACTGCTGGTCTTTCTTATAAAGGAAATACTTACAGCTTTGTCTATAAATCGTTATAATTGTGCAGGTGGTGATGCGCACGTGGCTGCCGGCCGGCGAGGCGCTGCTGCAGATGATCGCCATCCACCTGCCGTCGCCGGTGGTCGCGCAGAAGTACCGCATGGAGATGCTGTACGAGGGCCCGCACGACGACGAGGCCGCCCTCGGGATCAAGGTACACAACGCTCACAAGTTCACAGATTACAGACTCGACTGCGCCGCCATTTTGTTGTTCCGATTCGGACGACGGCAATGCTGTTTCATATTAGTGAAGCAACACATGTCTTCTCAGTGAGCTCAGCGCTCTGTGAGGATTTCAGGAATTTAATGAAAACTAAATATTTACAGGTGTTAGAAGCTTCTACCACAATATTAATTAACCTCAAAGCAGTATCTGTTGTAATGTTCGACTTCACCACACTTGTCACAAGACAGTTGCTCTTTGTCGGCAGACGTGCGACCCGGAAGCGCCGCTCATGATGTACGTGAGCAAGATGGTGCCGACCTCGGACAAGGGTCGCTTCTACGCGTTCGGGCGAGTGTTCTCCGGCAAGGTGATCACCGGACAGAAGGCGCGCATCATGGGCCCCAACTACCAGCCCGGCAAGAAAGAGGTAATAAATATAAAGAGATGGGAAAAACAATTTTCATCTATGTTAAATTGAATTTGTGCTAATTTGCTAACTATTAGAGTTTTATTTTAACACTTTGATTATTTTTTTAAGCTACGATATTAGAACATACAGCAGGCAGGTGAAGTAGATAATATGTCCGCTTCACCTGTAGTTAATATAGAAAACGCGTCCGCACACCGTGCCGCGACTTAGCGCGCGCGCCGTTCGCGCGGCTCGCGCGCGTTGAGGTCGCCGGCGCGTGCGGACGCAGAGCGAACCGCGTGCGTCTAAACGCTGCGTAGGACCGCTGTCCTCATGTCCCGGGACCGCATGCTACGACGCGCGCGATACATTACATTTATATACTAAGACTGTTATCAAAGTAAGCAATCGATTCACAGATTTATCGCATTGCATAAAATTAATTTGAGTAATCTATTTCCTCCAGGATGTGTATGAGAAGACCATCCAGCGCACGATCCTGATGATGGGTCGCTATGTGGAGGCCATCGAGGACGTGCCGTCGGGCAACATCTGCGGGCTGGTCGGCGTCGACCAGTTCCTCGTCAAGACCGGCACCATCACCACCTTCAAGAACGCCCACAACATGAAGGTACGGTTCTGATGATGGGTCGCTACGTGGAGGCCATCGAGGACGTGCCGTCGGGCAACATCTGCGGGCTGGTCGGCGTCGACCAGTTCCTCGTCAAGACCGGCACCATCACCACCTTCAAGAACGCCCACAACATGAAGGTACGGTTCTGATGATGGGTCGCTACGTGGAGGCCATCGAGGACGTGCCGTCGGGCAACATCTGCGGGCTGGTCGGCGTCGACCAGTTCCTCGTCAAGACCGGCACCATCACCACCTTCAAGAACGCCCACAACATGAAGGTAAGCTTCTTGGTGAAAGCTTCCACATGACCACATGACCACATCCCCGATAAAAATAAATAAGAAATATAGATAGATGATTAAAATATGCTAAATATGAAACAATAATATGGTGTTATGCTTATGCATAACTTGATCAGAGGACATATTCATACAAGCAAAATTATTTGAGTACCTTGTGCAAGTAGCGGCACGAAAGTCTAGCGCTGACCTTCAAGTGCGCGCAGCGTCTTACGAGTGAACTGGACACAGTATGATTGGAGAGCCAATGAGCGCTTACGAAGGATCCGCGAGAGCTAATCAGTGCTTACGAACGATCCCCACGCCCTCCCCGCGACCCCCTCACCACCCTGAGAGACCTCAATTTTCGACTTCTGAAGTCTGCGATGCGACAGACTTCTGCGATTGAAGGTCAGCGCTAGAATTTCGTGCCGCTACTTATACTACTGCAACGTACAACGTACTTCCATCTACGTCGCGGACGACGATACATTGGGGAAAGTGAGTGTCGCTCCTAAATTGCTTCGTAGTAGTTATAGTTAGTATTATTTTGTACGATTTTGTCCACACAGGTGATGAAGTTCAGCGTGTCGCCTGTCGTGCGTGTGGCCGTAGAGCCCAAGAACCCCGCTGACCTGCCCAAGCTGGTGGAGGGGCTCAAGCGTCTCGCCAAGTCCGACCCCATGGTGCAGTGCATCAACGAGGAGTCGGGCGAGCACATCGTGGCCGGCGCCGGCGAGCTGCATCTCGAGATCTGTCTCAAGGTACACATCCCACCGCTGGGCAAAACTACTACAGTTTATAATTGGTATGTCACAACTAAAAATATCAGAATTTTTCCAATTTTGCAATTTGTTCAGGACTTGGAAGAGGACCACGCATGCATTCCCATTAAGAAGTCTGACCCCGTGGTATCGTACCGCGAGACTGTGAGCGAAGAGTCCAACCAGATGTGCCTGTCCAAGTCGCCCAACAAGCACAACCGGCTCTTCATGAAGGCCACGCCCATGCCCGACGGGTTGCCTGAGGACATTGATGATGTGAGTCAAACTTAAAAATTCAATTCAGTTAGTGTTTTGCTTTTGAACATCAAAAGCAAAGCAGTAATTGTAATATTTTTTATTGAAGTGTAGACATGATGGTGATAATTAACGACCGAAGAACTCAAAAAGCTTTTGTTTTGTAAGACATAGTTGCTAGTTTTGAAAAATCAAGTAGTCTCGGTTAAACTAAAAGATTTGAGTCTTTTACAACACTTACCCTGAGACTTAAGTTGTGATGTTTAAAAATGCGGACTGGTGCCACGTTTGTTGAGTGAGTTGATGTCATGTCAAGTAGAGGACTTGAAAGCTTTTAAAAGGCAAGGGAAATCGACTAACGTTCCTAATAGAACATTTGTGCAGGGCAAAGTGAACCCACGTGACGACTTCAAAACCCGCGCGCGTTACTTGGGAGAGAAGTACGAGTACGACGTGACGGAGGCGCGTAAGATCTGGTGCTTCGGCCCCGAGGGCACCGGCCCCAACATCCTGGTGGACTGCTCCAAGGGAGTGCAGTACCTCAACGAGATCAAGGACTCCGTGGTGGCCGGCTTCCAGTGGGCGGCCAAGGAGGGCGTCATGGCCGAGGAGAACTTGAGAGGAGTCCGGTTCAACATCTACGACGTTACCCTGCATACGGACGCTATTCACAGGTACGTTCTTGTACGGCAACTGAAATTATTGCTAATGCATAATGTACATTGAGCAGGTGATATTGGGTCAATTATATCAATGGAAAGATCTCACTCTGAACTGGTGTTATGCCCGAGGGACCCAGCTGAACATTGTTGCATCTTGTAGCTTCATAATAGGGTACTCCTAATTCTGCAGTGAAAACTGATAGTGTAATTATTAAGGATCGCGTGTCAACATAGTGTTTGTTCCTTGTTAGTTTCTTCGTTGTGTAGCAAACTAGTATTGTATGTGGAGATCAGCACAATTTTTGCTAATAATATTGCATATATTGTTATGATGCTAGATTAGTTGTATTTTGAGTAATTTTTCTTAGGAGTGCCTTTAATGAAATATATGCCCAATATTGAAATGTAAAACTTTGTATACACAGAGGTGGCGGTCAAATCATTCCAACGACCAGGAGATGCCTGTACGCGTGCCTGCTGACGGCCGCGCCCCGGCTCATGGAGCCCGTGTACCTGTGCGAGATTCAGGTATGCCGAGTGTGTTTGTGTGACTCCATGTAGAATGGTATCATTTAATTTTCCTTTGCTGACTTAAAGGTAAACGGAAACTTTTTAGGGTAATGCAAGAACAGACTTGTTTGCACTGTTTGACTTGAGATTTTTTGTGCAATTTACTTAGAATTATATTTATTGCTTGTGCACAGGCTAAAGGAAAAAGTAAACGGACAAAAACAGGCTGCAAAATAGGTTTGGTTTAGTTTAGCATCATTGTGTAGATTTCAAAAATCAAATTACCGATTGGTAATTTATTAGTCTGGTTCTGGTTTCAGTAGAGCTGCCGTTCGTCTTTTTCCTGTAGAGTATGTTTGCATGCGTCCCCACGTGCTATCCTAAGCGGGCTGGCCGCTGCCAGGCCGCGGTTCCGAGACGTGGCACAGCAAAACAGTTCTTTGTTTTGGCATCGCGCACCCACATACCCTTTGCCTGAATAGGGGAACTAACATGTGTTACCAAATTTTAACTAAAAAAAAAAAAAACAATCGGCAAATCCAATATCAAACTTAGTTCCATTTGCATGATGCAACCGTATTTTTAACCGACCGGAGGTTCTCAATTCGTGGGACTCCCAGGCACGCACCACTTACTGTTTGGAGCTAGGTGCATTTCAAGCAATTTTTTTTTTAACTCCATACTAATAATTTATTATTATATTAAAATAATTAAGATTTAATACTGATAATAATCTCCTCGTACTGGATTAGTGGTTATGTCAAAAAACAGTCACTTAATAGTTAAGCTAATATGTATTAAGAGATGTTTTAATATTTGATCAGCATTCATAAATTAATATTTAAAGCTGCTGTAATATTTAGCAGCAGTACTCAGTAGTGTCTTGATAGGCATGTTGAAGAAAACAAATGTTGGTGTTTGAGCACATTTGAATGTGGATGTGTCGTCGCTTGCAGTGCCCCGAGGTGGCAGTGGGCGGCATCTACGGCGTGCTGAACCGGCGGCGCGGCCACGTGTTCGAGGAGTCGCAGGTGGCCGGCACGCCCATGTTCGTGGTGAAGGCGTACCTGCCCGTCAACGAGTCGTTCGGCTTCACGGCTGATCTGCGTTCCAACACGGGCGGCCAGGCCTTCCCGCAGTGCGTGTTCGACCACTGGCAGATCCTGCCCGGCGACCCGTGCGAACCTGGCACCAAGCCCCACGTCGTCGTTATGGTAATACTCTTCTCCACACATTCCCTCCTCTCCCGTCTCTCCCCCCTCTTCTGTCGTGTCCTCTCTTTGACTCTCCTCTCTTCTCTCTCTCCCTCCTCTCTTCTCTCATTCTCCCGTCTCTCTTTCACTCTCTCCTTTCACTCTTTCCTCCCCCGCCCCCTTTCTCCTTGCGTCATACAACGCATTCCCCTAGGGGTGGTTTGAAATGAAAATTATAATATAACTGTTATAAATGTATTTTAAAGCTTCAAAAAATTTCAGGCACTGAATTTTGATCAGAAGACAGGACCATTGTTAAAAGAAATCCCTCCGGCAGATCAATCTCTTTAATAATACCTTGTATAAATTATTTTATAAAATATAATTAATTCACTGAATGTGGAAGTAACCAATAGTTTTGTTTTACAGGAAACAAGAAAACGGAAAGGATTAAAGGAGGGTCTCCCAGATTTAACTCAATACTTGGACAAGTTGTAAACGCCGTAGCTAATGCAAATACTGTAATATATTATGTAACCTTACGAGCCGCGCCTCACGCATTATTTGTCATCTTTTTGGTTCAAAGACACCATTTGTTTTCGCCTCAGTTGTACCGAGCGAGAGGTCTTTCAATAAAATATTAAACTATTGATCTACAAGATGCATTGTTAATAATAACCAGATGTGATATTCGGGCTGTATCAGACGAAATAATAATATGTTGAGATCCCGTCTCACGCGTCGTTTGTTATCATGGAGTGTAGTGGGGGGAACCTGGACAATCTTAATTATACTGTAATTAATTTTTAAATTATAATTTTTCTATTTTATACACATAGTTTCAATTTGTAAATTAGATAATTTAATTAATGCTGGTGATTATTGTACAGGTAAGAATTATATTTTTCACATAGCTATCTGTCTAAAGTAAAACTTTCTATGTTCTTTATCAAATGTATAGAAGTTGAAAACTAAGAGCGAAGCTTATTGCAATATAAATTATAATTATGCGGTAACTGTGACTAATGTTTCACAACATAGAAAGTTTTAAATAAAAAGTAATATTATTGCTTATTATGTTAATTTGCTTTTAAACTGAACTTTCTTTACAGATAAAACTACCGCAGCTTCATTGAAAAAAAGGTAAGCATTATTCATAGTTTATTAATTTATGACTGAGACAAAATTTTAATTGTGTTAATTAAATTACTATCATTTAATTTAGTTAAGTACCACATACCGTTTCTTGTTATAGTTGTTTTGTTCTTCAATTTAGCACATAAACACATTAGTTGCATAGTTAGTAATTTAACCAAAATTACAATTTTTTTATTATGATGAGTTAACAGACCTGTTCTGAAGTCAATTGAGGACAACAAAAAAATATTATCATTCTGATTTATAGCAAAATTAACTACAACAGTTGTTTATTTATTTAGTTGTTATGCACACAATTTTATGAATACATTTTGTTTTTTAAAGGTACATGGAACTTTATGCTCTGGCATCCAAATCTTCAGGTGACTTATTTTTTTTAAATATCATCTAATTATTCACACTGTGAATCTTTCACTGGTAGTTGGTAGAGTTTTTCATATCAATCTGTCACGAATATTACTATTTCTGTGATGAGTTAACAGACCTGTTCTGAAGTCATTTGAGGACAAAAAAATAATGTTATAATTCTGATAAAATTAGCTAAAGTCTCGCAGTTACATTAGTTTGATTTGTATTTATTTATAAATAATTTTATTTTCACAGGCACATGGAAATTTCCTATTCAGAAAATTGAAATTCAAGTGAGTGTTGTTTTAAATACATTTAAAGATTAAGGCCTGTCTGTTGTTTGTGAAAATACTATGTTTCTGAATGTTGAAGATGGCAAGAGGTAGTTCTCTTTTTTCAAGCAATAATAACAATACAAGAGATCAATAAATTATGTAAACCAGTTTTATTTCAATGATGAGTTAACAGACCTGTTCTGAAGTGATTTGAGGAAAACAATAATATTATTATTCTGATGAAAACAAATTACTATATTTATTGTATAAATATTACTACTACAGGATATTTAAAGTTTATTATTGTTACAGGTACATATATGGACAATTCTTCATCGTGTTGCGCCCAGTCTCATGTGAATTTGAGGTAATTGTTGAGAACTTTTAGCGTGAAATTGAAAAAAAAGTTTAAATTTTTCAGTAAAATTTTATCTCCTTGATTTCACCATAAGAAACCCAATGTATATAATCATCAATTTTATCAACCCACTACCGGCCCATGGGTTTCATCTCAGCATGTGAAGGGTTTTCTAACTGCTATGCTTTATTTAAACAATCGGGCAATATAAGTATTTACGAAAACTTGAGGTGCCACCAGGCAACTCGTAGTTAGTTTGGCTGGCGTATAAATTTTCAAAATCAAAATTTTATTTTATAAAGTTATATTTCTATGATGAGTTAACAGACCTGTTCTGAAGTGATTTGAGGACAACAGTAATAATTATGTTATTCTGATTAATTATGCCAACTTACCCACAAAGTTTTTTGTGTTCAATTGACTGCCCATTATTCATAGGTATGCACTTTTTGCCACAGATACAAAGGAACTGTGTGTTTCGACTTTCGCTCCGCTGAAATTCAGGTAAATTATACATTATTACGCATACATAAATTAGATTAGCAACAATTATTACAGGATTTTTAGATAATTAATATTATCATTGATAAATACCACGGCTAGTAAAAAATGTGACCCTATGAAATTGTGTCAAGATCCGTTCCATTAAGTGGTAGGTTTTTATAAATCCTGTGGCAAGTTTTTGATTTTCCGGGATAAAAATAGCCTGCCCATTTCCAGGATGCAAGCTATGCCCGTGCAAAGTTTCTTCAAGATCCGTTCAGCAATTAAGCTGTGAAAAGGTGACAAAGAGACAAAGTTACTGTTGCATTTATGGTATTAGTTGATTATTTATTTATATTACACCTGCTCGGAAAGCACTTTCTGGTTTCTCATAACGAAAGTCAAAGTACGTCATTACTGTCAAACAAATATGCGGGCTGAAAAAATGTATGGGATTTCATTGTTAACGAGCTAAAGCGGGTTGAAAAGTTGTATGAAATTCCATTACTAACATGTTTTTTTTTTTAAATTTTTGATAAAATCGGATCATTACATGAAAAAAAAACCTATTTCGACAAACACTACATAAAAAGCACCTAATAAATAACTAACCGCCACGCCGCCACGGTAGGTGGCGCTGATGTCGGTATGTCACCGTGCAGGACGACGTCTGCCGGATCCGCTAGCTAGAATATATGTATATTCACAATATTTCTTATGAATATAAAATAAAATAGAAAATAGAAATTTGTTCGCGCTATTTTCTTTGTATTTTGCGAGTCTCTTTCTTTTGTTTCACCTATCCAAATTTTCAATTTATAAAATTACAAGTAGCTTTAGAGAAATTAAAAGTGTCTAGAGGTGTCTAGTAGTGAGCCGCCCAAGACCGCCGGAATTAAAAATGTGGCCAAGCAGTTATTGTTGTATTGAAAATTTCTTAACTAAGATATCTCGGAAGAAATAGAAATAAATACAACAAAGCATAATATTGAAGGTTTTTTACAATGGAAACCCAACGTCTTTTTTTGATTGATTTCCGGTAATAATTTTAATATTTTAGATTATTTTATTATTTTCCTCGTAGGTGTAGTATAAAGCACTATGTATCCCTTCGGGAGAAAGTGCGATTCCTCTCGGGCGTATTGCGGCCCTACGGCCTACGGCCTCGGGCCTCAAACTACACCCTCGTAGTAATAATCGGTCACTTTCTCCCGTCGTGGAACAATGTACTATTGTCTTATTTCACTTGACAATTTAATAGTTTAGTATAAACAGAATTAGCACAAAATACTTATAATATATTTTCGAAATCCTTATAATATTATGATGATAAAACCGTACCATATTGCTTAGTGATGGTTTACAAGCTCAACAGGCCTGATGTAACTGATATTTTTTATATTTATTCAATAATAAATTACATGTTATATTGAAGTCATGTTTTCCCCCTGCAGATCTCACAACTCTGGCAGCTTTTAATGAAGACCTACCCTCCTTTAAAACAAACACAACACAAAAGGTAAGAACATTTAGGTGAAACTGATAAGCTTCATATTAAAAGGCTACTTATACTAAATACTAATTGATGATTCACACTACACCTTAGAAGAGCCTGCTCGCTGATTCTATAACTATTTGACATCCAGCTATTATTGCGCAAGGGGAATAAAAGAAAAATATCATGCTGACTGAGGTGACTGAATGACACTTTTATATGAGAGTTGACGCGACTGAAATTGCTATAATTAATGTCAAGAACATTACAGAATCAGCCCAATAGATGTAGAAAACAGGCCTGATCTCTATAACTACATACTTTAAAACGTGTCAATAACTACACCACACTCACCAACGCATCATCCAACCACAAAAAATTGCACATGTTCATTGGAGAATGTAAAATAGGTAGGCAATGACACGAATTGTGTTGCACACAATCTCTAAACTTTGACAGGTCCAAATAAAGTGCCATCTCAATGTTCCCTGCGGGAAAGGAAAGCCTCCTGTCCTGGGGGGTTATTCTGTAACTTAGTTAGCAACTGAAAATAGTTGCCAACGAATCAGTTCGATATACATTGCTGCTTTACTGTGTGAAATTATGAAAACACTTTATATTTACCACAGTAAAGCAGCAATGTATATCGAACTAATTCGTTGGCAACTATTTTCAGTTGCTAACTAAGTTACAGAATAACCCCCCTGATGTCTTATAATAATTACTAGCGACCCGCCCCGGCTTCGCACGGGTAGTAGAGCATTTTATGCGTAGGTACTAACCGCTCAGGGATTAGGCAGCGTTATCGATGAAAGCTCCCAGGCGGCTTTTACGACTTTTTACGATATTTTCCACAATGAACTTACTATATCTCACCTTATACCCGAATTACTAATTCCGTGGAATTCTGACGTTTCATAATGTTACCAGTGTGCTTAGTCTAAAGCGGAGCACTCGAAAACGAACTCGAAAACTATTGATCGATTTCAGAGTAAAATAGACCTAAAATGGCTTGTATTAAGGTTTGAGTTCGCCTATACATTCAGCATTCGAACAATGCTGAATGTATTGGCGAACTCAAACCTTAATACAAGCCATTTTAGGTCTATTTTACTCTGAAATCGATCAATAGTTTTCGAGTTCGTTTTCGAGTGCTCCGATTTAGACTAAGCACACAGAGATAAAACAATTCCCACAAAAAAGATGAAAAATTCAAAACTTATGCAAATACAAATCAACTGCTGCATGTAGATATGACTTTCTAGTTTCCATTCTTAGCAATTTCTATTTTAGGGCGAAACAATTAATATTATTAAGCGGCTTAGAGCTTTATATGTTGACAGGGAATTAAAGTAGTTTGGGGTAAAATCGTACTTCGTAGATGTTAACCCTGTTCTCCATATAAATAACTCATCTGTAAATGAAAATGACAGCTGTCAGAATTAAGTCGATATTAAGTCAAAAATAAGGAGAAAAACTAAATATTTCAAATCAAATAAATTAGTGTATTTGGGACATAAGAAAGTAAGTTTTCACCAGATTCCGTGAAAAAAAAAATTATTTTAAAAGATAAAAATAAAGAACCAAAAACTTGGTTTTTTGAACTTTTCACATAAATTTTGAGGTTATGTGAAAAAAGTGTAAATATAAAAGTTGTAGATCTTTTTATTACCTACAACTTTGCCATTTAATTTTTTTCCATAGGACTTCTAGTTTTGCCGGAAATCGAGATAAACCGTTTTTTACCCTTAAAACTCCCCCCCTTTTTTCCCGAGCTCAGATCGCCCGTAAATTATTTTTCCATGTATTTTATAATATTCTCCTCCTTTTCCAATGGGTTTCATCCTACGTACTGTGATTTTTTTTTTGGTTTCAAAAATTATCGACAATGGGCTATAGGGAGAACCGCGGCCGCCGACGCGCTTATAGGCACGCTCCCGCGCCGCCGCAATTTTTAAATCTGTAATATCTTCGAAAGTATTCATTTAAATCATATGCTGTAAAGGACCATATGGATTTATATAAAATCAACAATGCATTTAAGGTATTTAATTAGATAAGGATTAATGCTGTATTGGTTGAAATCGCTTCGAAAATTAGCCATTATTTGTCGTAAAAAGTAAATGACAAAAAAATGTTATTGTGGGATATCCATAAGAGATAGACATATACCATCGCGGACTTTTCTGTAGACCTTTTCAATGTGTACAATACTTAGTACATTATTTTGATAAATCTCGTAGGGTTCAGCCTGCGTTTGCAATGTAAGCGGAAAAAATGTAATTATTTACGACATCACATTAGAAACCTCAAAAATAACAGTATTTCTCCACAATTTAATGGATGTTATTATACATATAAACCTTCCTCTTGAATCACTCTATCTATTAAAAAAAACCGCATCAAAATCCGTTGCGTAGTTTTAAAGATTTAAGCGTACAAAGGGATATAGGGACAGAGAAAACGACTTTGTTTTATACTATGTAGTGATATATCTGTCAAATCATAATAATTCTATCTCACCAAGATATTTGATTGATTTGATGGAGAGTATAAATAATACAAACAAACGTATTGCCTCAATAAGTCTGTATTGTTCTCGATCTAAAACTCTGATATTGATTTGTCATTTCTTTATCTCAACCCTACCAAAAAGAAAATACAGTAATAGTATAATATTGATTTCAAAGTCATATTGCTTTGAAATGGCTCTTCAAACATGTCTTTTTTTAGAGCAAATAAGGAAACTTCGTGCAGTTTAGTCTGCAGTTTCATATTCGTTTTGCGTAGATTTACATATTTTATTACCAATTTTATAACTAATCGTTGATTTGCGTAAATTGCGTTGGGAAACGATGTGCATCTCGCTCTTGAGTATCTTGCGCCCGTAATTGTTGAGTGAAATAGCACGACTCGGGGTTACTGACTAGAGCACCCAACTTTATATGATGTATATTATCACAGACTTGTTCTGAATTTTTTTGAGGTCAACACTAATAAAGGAATCTGATGAAATTAAGGACAACTAGGGTTTAGACTTTAGACAGAGTGACTTTATTTGTGCAACCTATTAATGTTTTAAAATTTTTGTTTTCAGGTAGCAACATACTTCAGGATACTGACTTGTGTACATGAAGCTATAATTTAGAATGTTTTAAATAATAATAGAATGAGAAATAAAAGATACTTAAATAAAGCAATTAGTTTATTTTTCATTACTCCTATATCACAAATTCCTAAAAAATAAATGACACAATAAAATATAGTAAAACGCATAAATAGATAACTCGGTAAGGTCGTGTATAAATAACTCGTAGTATAAATAAATAACTCGGCAACACCACAATATGCTATTGCAATAACTATTTTGGAGCTGTGGTTTTCCAATCTATAGGTACTCTGATATTTAAATTCCGTGGAATTCTGACGTATCGTAATGTTACCAGAGATAAAACAATTCCCACAAAAAAGATAAAAATTCAAAACTTATGTAAATAAAAATCAACTGCCGCATGTAGATAATATGACAAATGCCTGACATACACTTTAAGGTGATAATGTCATTCGACTTCAATTTTTGAATAAATTGTTTCACTGTGCTTCTTTTGTTTTCTATTGCTGTTAGTGTGCACTTTCTGGAAACTCACTCTTGGTGTTTTCTATTTTAGGGCCAAACGACTAACGTATGTAGTATTATTACTACTAACGTATGTGTAGTATTAAAGTAGTTTGGGGCAAAATCGTACTTCGTAGATGATACTTATAGGTTGACCAGAATGTCATGAAAAATAGGGAAATTAAATTTTGCAGTAAGCAACACTAAGTTAACTCGTCTGCCCTCGCTGCCCTAGTGATAAACAAAGTAATTACATTCAGAACAATTTTACAGGACAAGCAAATACATTGAAAACTCTTATTTAAAGGCAACCTTTCTACAAAAAGAAAGCCGGTGCCGAAAGAAAGCCGCAAAGCCGTTATTCTAAATGTTATTCTATCTGTTCTATAGAAAATTCCAGTTTCTATGTTTGATCTATGTTTTCGTCAACCGTTTAAAAACTTTTGACACAGGCGCGCAGCAAAACTGACAGAGCGTTTAATTTGGTATTGCTTAAAGAAAGTAAAGGTGATCTCAAACATAGACAAGTTTTACCTGGGATCGTTTCACGAAACGAAAAATTGCATTTTAAATACAAAAACAAAGTAATCAACATCCAATTACCTCCATTGTTTTTGTATTGTTTTTGTTGTTTACTTGGTTTTTGCATTTATATTCCGGGTTAGTGTGTGCAGTTACTTTGTTTGGGCAATTCAAATTTCAGTAAATGGTTCAAGTTATTTGAAATATTAAACTGTGGTAAAAAACTACTCGACATAAAACTTTTGTTAATGCAAAAAAGTCAATTTCACAAAAAATGTCAGTTACTTTGTTTATCGCTAGGGCAGCCGTAGAGTTGCTAACTTTGGAATTTCATTTCCGTATTTTTCATGAGATTCTGGTCGGTCTATACCTTAAAAATCATATAAGTGGTAGCACCAGTAACTAAGCGGTAACAGTTGACAGTATGAGTCAAGGCGCTTTTCACAATTTTCCTCTAGTTAGGGCAAATGTTACAGAATATTTACAAACTGGCAACCCTAATTGTCTATGGAATAAATGTCATCTGCTGAAGAATTTTTCGTGGTCTGTGACCATCTGTGACAGCTGTTTCTGTCACATCTGTCTGACAGATGTCAGATAGGCCGAGGCGGCCATTGGAGGCGGCATATTTACAAAATTATAAAAGTTACTTTTTTACTTTAAAAACTTCTTTTTTTGTTTTGGCCTTTGGGCGAGAGCAGTTGAGCAGTGCTAATAGTGTATTTTATAACAAAAAATTACACACCAACACCAAACCAACGTCACACACTGATTAGATACCTACTAAATACGTAACCAATAATATGGTAAGTATTACACCTATTTTCATATGTTCAAAAAAGTGATCCGGAATAAATTCGCTTGTGTATTACGGTGATTATTTATTCGGTTTTAGTGTTCTAAAAGTTGCTAAATTAGGTTCTACAATATTCTCCTCTATGATCGGATGATGTTTTTAAAGTGTTGTGAAATCTTTTGTAACTTTAACAACTGTGTTATTACGGAGATAAAACACCGGGTGTAATAAGTAACCAACACGAACACCGATAAAATGAAACGTGCATAGGACAGGAGGAACCAGGGGGGCCAATGGAGGGATTTCCATCGGGGCGAGTTGTGCGGTGACACGAAGATGTTATGTGGTTATTTCGTTTGTGCAGGCGAATTTTACTGTAGACGAGATCCGTCAGATGATGGACAAGAAGCGGAACATCCGCAACATGTCCGTCATAGCGCACGTCGACCACGGCAAGTCCACCCTGACGGACTCGCTGGTCTCCAAAGCCGGCATCATCGCCAACGCGCGGGCCGGCGAGACGCGCTTCACAGACACCCGTAACGATGAGCAGGAAAGATGTATTTCCATTAAATCCACGTGAGTAATAACTAACATGTACAGTTGCATGAAAGTTAAGTATTACTTGACGCCAAACAAATATTCGTCTCTGAGCTGAGATGCGAGAGCGAACTCGCGCAGACTCATGCTAACCCCGTCCATTTCTGTCCGCACTGATATCTAAAATATTCTATTGCGACGCGTCTTGCGGTCATATTCAGAGGCGAATATTTGTTTGGCGTCAACTATACCTTTCAAAGTTTGAACAGTAACATTCTCCTATTGAAGTGGAAGTTTTATCATTGTGAATTTGAGTAAAGAATAGTTAACTCAGCAGTGTAATTCCTATGACATTGAATTTTGACAAGTCCAATGATCTTAACATGTACAATTGAGAGAAGAGGAATTTTTTTATACATACTCTTGTGCAACATGTTGCCGATATTATATTAAAAAACGATTTAATTCTGGTCTTGCAGATAAGCCATTGTTAATAAAGTTTTCAGTATAATAACTAAAGAAGTATGTGTTGCATATCACTACATAGTATAAAACAAAGTCGCTTTCTCTGTCCCTATATCCCTATGTATGCTTAAATCTTTAAAACTACGCAACGGATTTTGATGCGGTTTTTTTTAATAGATAGAGTGATTCAAGAGGAAGGTTTATAAGTAGAAAAATTGGACCCGGTAGGTGGCGCTAATAGCGGGCAGGACGACGTCTGCCGGGTCCGCTAGTGTTACATATTGCATAATACATTGAGAAGAAATATTTCAATTTTCAACTGTTGTATTAGGATATTTCTTCAACATTATGAATTGAGTAATTATTTAATGATGATTGTTCATAGTTCATACCATACAAAATCTGAGATTCACTGAAGATTTTCATCTGCCATCTGATCTCTTCAAAACCAGATTAACTTTAAACTCTGCTTAAAATGAAATTTTAACTGAAATGTATTTTCAGTGCCATTTCGATGTACTTCAAACTGGAAGAGAAGGATTTGGTGTTCATCACAAACCCGGACCAGCAGGAGAAGAGTGAAAAGGGTTTCTTGATCAACCTCATTGACTCTCCCGGTCATGTTGACTTCTCCTCGGAGGTGACGGCTGCGCTCCGTGTTACTGATGGAGCTCTCGTGGTGGTGGACTGTGTATCGGGTCTGTAGAACTTAATTTTTTTGTTAAAGGAAACAGAGATAAATTTAAAGGTGGATTACAATAGTACATATTATGCTTCTTTAGCTGCGTTTAAAGGAAAATAAATCGCAGAAGTCTTCTCAGAGAAAATGCATTAGCCTAAACTTCTAAAGCCACGTGAAGTCCTGCCATACTCTCTTTATCTACCACTTAATTGTAATAATACCAGATAAAAAAGTTTCCATTGTAAGATAGGGATGAGTTAAAAATGTGCCTTGTATGTTATTTACATCATAATTTAAAATTATCTATAATCTATAAAATATTGATAATCTTTAGGAAATATTTGTACCTTTTGATAACTTGCATGCAACCAGCGATAGAAGTTTATTGTTGCCTAATTCGAATCAATAGTCTCATAAAATGTGACTCAGTAATGGATGCATAAGTGCCTTTCTATATGGAATAGGTATGCCTAGGTTGGTATTCTATTTAACATACTTTTGTCTTTCTGTTTCGTGGTTCGCATTCTTTCACTCTCATAGTCTATTGAAACAGCAATGAAACACCATCAGAGAGAGATCAGGTGCGGGACCGACACCTTTACGTGTTCTCCGAGGCACAGGGGTGCACGTAACGCTGTCAACTTTTGGCTGGCACTGAAAATTTCTTGACAGAAATACACAATCACACTATAATATTAAGGCAATAGTTTGTATGTTTGTTACTATTTCACGCAAAATGTACTGGACGGATTTAGCTGAAAGGAATGGAGTTAGCTTACAATGTGACTTAATACAAACTGACATAGGGTACATTAATTTATCCCAAAAGAGTTCCCGTGAACCAAAAAACCTCAATCCATGCGGATGAAGTTGTGAGCATCATCTAGTACCTATTAAATTTTTCGCCTGACCTGGGAATTGAACCCCCAGCAACAGTTGTAGCTCAGCAGTTAAGTCTGTGTGAGCTGTATATTTGAACCTGTTTCAAGCTGAATATATCAATATTTTATTATTTCATTCAAACAGGTGTAAGTGTACAAACTGGCACGGTCCTGCGTCAAGCTATAGTTGAGCGCATCAAGCCCGTCCTGTTCATCAACAAGATGGACCTTGCTCTGCTTGAGCTGCAGCTTGAGCCGGAGGAGCTGTACCAGACCTTCCAGCGTATTGTGGAGAATGTGAACGTGATCATTGCTGCGCACATCGACGACAGCGGACCCATGGGTGAGTTCTTCTAGTCATATTACATATAACAAGTAATGTAGTATAAGGGGACCGCTCACCGAAAAGAAGACTGGTGATACTAGTGATGATTACTGTCAAGATACCTAACATTTTTTGATGTGATAACGTCATATAAATCGATGAACTGCTACACGCACGAAAAAGCATGACTCATTGTCACGTTCCGCGTGCACGCGAGAGTGCTGAACAAGCGATAGAGAGGCACGATCCGCCTAAGCGTGCGGCTTGTGACGCATCTATCTTTGTTTTCTTATGACGTTATCTCGTAAAATTATCGTCCATAAACCGACTTTACAGATGACCAATTTTTTTGTTTGTATTGTTTGTAAACTATGTGAAAAAGGCGAGGTGCGCGTGGACCCCAGCAAGGGCTCGGTCGGGTTCGGCTCGGGGCTGCACGGCTGGGCGTTCACGCTCAAGCAGTTCGCCGAGATGTACGCCGACAAGTTCAAGATTGACCTTGTCAAGCTTATGAACAGGTAAATTACACAGAACAATGTATAAAAACACATTTTTACTATGTCAAGGTTATCACACAATTAGAAAGAACTTTTTAATATAAGGAAGCAAATTATTAATTCTCAAATTGCTTCTGCCAGAATCGAAGTCATAATTTTCCAAATTGCCTCCGCCGGGAATCGGGAATTTCCCATTTATAATTATAATACCAGCGCGCCGAGAGGTGGTTTAAAAATATTATAATTTTCTGCCATTAATCTAACAGAATTCTCTTCGGCGTGTATTTATATATTTAATCTGTAATCGTACGGACTGTGGGGTGAGAACTTCTTCAACGCGCAGACCGAGCAGTGGAGCACGCACAAGGACGACGAGAACAAGCGCTCGTTCTGCATGTACGTGCTGGACCCCATCTACAAGGTGTTCGACGCCATCATGAACTTCAAACAAGAAGAGATCGACAGCCTGCTCAAGAAGCTCGGCGTCGCGATCGAGCACGAGGACGCCGACAAGGATGGCAAGGACTTGCTCAAAGTGAGTATTTCACACCTTTTCCGTCTAAATTGAATGTATTTGTTTTTCATCGAAAATGATGCAGATTATATAATTGTGCAGGTGGTGATGCGCACGTGGCTGCCGGCCGGCGAGGCGCTGCTGCAGATGATCGCCATCCACCTGCCGTCGCCGGTGGTCGCGCAGAAGTACCGCATGGAGATGCTGTACGAGGGCCCGCACGACGACGAGGCCGCCCTCGGGATCAAGGTACACAACGCTCACTAATTCACAGATTACAGACTCGACTGCGCCGCCATACTGTTGTTCCGATTCGGACGACGGCAATGCTGTTTCACATTAGTGAAACAACACATGTCTTCTCAGTGAGCTCAGCGCTCTGTGAGCTTGTGTGCTTTGATTTTCAGGAATTTAATAAAAACTAAATATTTACAGGTGTTAGAAGCTTCTACCACAATATTAATTAACCTCAAAGCAGTATCTGTTGTAATGTTCAACTACACCACACTTGTCACAATGCAGTTGCTCTTTGTCGGCAGACGTGCGACCCGGAAGCGCCGCTCATGATGTACGTGAGCAAGATGGTGCCGACCTCGGACAAGGGTCGCTTCTACGCGTTCGGGCGAGTGTTCTCCGGCAAGGTGATCACCGGACAGAAGGCGCGCATCATGGGCCCCAACTACCAGCCCGGCAAGAAAGAGGTATAACAGTTATTCCCGCCTCGTACGACTTAAGTACCTTCAAGGCAAGAGTGAATAGGAATTTTGTCGGTGACGACGACGACGACGGTACGTCTAAAAATACTCAGCTAAGAGTGAATTATTGATGCTGATAAATGTGAAGTCAGCCTGAATTGGTGATGATGGTGATGGTGATATGATGATTGATCAATTCATGATTGATGAACATTTCTCCACTTAAAACTAAGATTCTAAACACCTTGATCCGAGAAGCTTACACCTAACTTTCTGTCATTCGTAATTTGTGTAGAACTATTTATTAGCATTATGCATTAGTGGACGATAAAATTAATTTTAGCGATCTTTTCCTCTAGGATATCTATGAGGACACCATTCAGGGTACGGTTCTGATGATGGGTCGCTACGTGGAGGCCATCGAGGACGTGCCGTCGGGCAACATCTGCGGGCTGGTCGGCGTCGACCAGTTCCTCGTCAAGACCGGCACCATCACCACCTTCAAGAACGACCACAACATGAAGGTACGGTTCTGATGATGGGTCGCTACGTGGAGGCCATCGAGGACGTGCCGTCGGGCAACATCTGCGGGCTGGTCGGCGTCGACCAGTTCCTCGTCAAGACCGGCACCATCACCACCTTCAAGAACGCCCACAACATGAAGGTACGGTTCTGATGATGGGTCGCTACGTGGAGGCCATCGAGGACGTGCCGTCGGGCAACATCTGCGGGCTGGTCGGCGTCGACCAGTTCCTCGTCAAGACCGGCACCATCACCACCTTCAAGAACGACCACAACATGAAGGTACGGTTCTGATGATGGGTCGCTACGTGGAGGCCATCGAGGACGTGCCGTCGGGCAACATCTGCGGGCTGGTCGGCGTCGACCAGTTCCTCGTCAAGACCGGCACCATCACCACCTTCAAGAACGCCCACAACATGAAGGTACGGTTCTTGGTGAAAGTCAACATCTTCCGAGGATGCTTCAGTGTCTGAGTGAAAAGGAGTCATTTTATACATAAAAAAAGATCTTCTGAATCTGCTCCGTTGTCGAAGTGAAACGTGCGCGCGGTATAGGTAGAGCAATATAAGATTGTTTCTCTTTGAGACGCTTAGGGCCTGTTTCACCACCTTCTGATAAGTGTCCGATAGCTTATTCACAAGTTCACAACTGTTGTCTTTGTCACTTGACTTGTAAGAAAGTGACAAAACTTACGTTTAGGTTATCCGACACTTATCAGAAGCTGGTGAAACAGGCCCTTAGAATGTCAATTAATATCGACAATTATAAAAATATACATATATCAATAGCGGTGGCCGGTGACAACAGGGCAACTTATCCTATTATTTGGTACGACCATCAGATGATGAAGTTCAGCGTGTCGCCCGTGGTGCGCGTGGCCGTGGAGCCCAAGAACCCCGCCGACCTGCCCAAGCTGGTGGAGGGGCTCAAGCGTCTCGCCAAGTCCGACCCCATGGTGCAGTGCATCAACGAGGAGTCGGGCGAGCACATCGTGGCCGGCGCCGGCGAGCTGCATCTCGAGATCTGTCTCAAGGTACACATCCCACCGCTGGGCAAAACTACTACAGTTTATAATTGGTATGTCACAACTAAAAATATCAGAATTTTTCCAATTTTGCAATTTGTTCAGGACTTGGAAGAGGACCACGCATGCATTCCCATCAAGAAGTCTGACTTCATGGTGTCGTACCGCGAGACTGTGACCTGGGAGTCCGAACAGATGTGCCTGTCCAAGTCGCCCAACGAGCACAACCGGCTCTTCATGAAGGCCGCGCCCATGCCCCGAGGGTTGGCGGAGGACATCGACACTGTGAGTCTGAGAACTAAAAATATATATGTATCGGACTTCTCGCTCGTGTGCAGTGAGGTGTAATAAATATAGAGTAGAAGCGTCATAAATACTGTTCTCAGAAAAACGTAACCACTTTTGAGTTTCAAAGACGTAGCTTTGAAACTGACAAATACGCCAAGTAAACTTTGAGTAAACTATATTTGTCTCGTTTCTTCTGCCCTCAAACTAATCACGTTAGAATAGGACAAGACATTGCAATTAGACAAACGAGTACCAGTTAATTTAGAGTTACCAGTATCAGGAATAATTTCCCACAAAAGAACGATTTCCCCAAAAAAATATTTGAGTTTATGAGATTTAATAATTATATTAGATTTAATAATAAAATTTTCAATATAAACCATATAGAACTAAATAAGGATTACTAATAGGAAAAAAATATTTAAAGGCGTGAACGTAAATAACTTTATTTAAATCTCTCATCTATCTATCTATACTATACTATTACTATACTATTTACTATACTTCTATACTAATAAATAAAATTGAAGTGTCTGTCTGTAATTTCGAAATAACTACCACATATTAAGCTCATATGGTTATTTGAACGATACCATAACCGAATCATACGTTTTTAAAATTTTTGTCTGTCTGTCTGTCTGTTTGAACGGGCTAATCTTCGGAACGGCTGAACCGATTTTGACGTGACTTTCACAGACAAGTAGAGGATTAACCAAGGAGTAACATAGGCTACTTTTTTAACCGACTTTCAAAAAAGGAGTTGTGTTGAAATCGGTAAGTACCTATGTTAAAAAACGCCCTGATAGGTATTTTACGCCGCGCGCGGTACGCCGCCGCGCCGCGGGGGGCGGGTGGACCAGAAATCTACTTATCCCTCAGGATTTGTGAAAAACCGAAATTCACGCGGGCGAAGCCGCGGGCAAAAGCTAGTAATAAATAAAATTGAAGTGTCTGTCTGTAATTTCGAAATAACTACCTCATATTAAGCTCATATGGTTATTTGAACGGAACCATAACCGAATCATACGTTTTTAAAATTTTTGTCTGTCTGTCTGTATGTTTGAACGGGCTAATCTTCGGAACGGCTGAACCGATTTTGACGGGACTTTCACATACAAGTAGAGAATTAACCAGGGAGTAACATAGGCTACTTTTTTAACCGACTTTCAAAAAAGGAGGAGTTGTGTTTTTCTACCTATGTACACCGATATCTCCGAGATTTTTGAACCGATTTGCGTAATTTCTTTTTTAATCGATAGGAAAATATTGCGACAATGTCCTATACAACATTTGAATTCCAACTCCTCAATCCTGATGCTGTAGGGGACCTGATCCCCAAAACTAATGGGATTTAGGAACTGTCGGTTATTTATATTGATATTGGGGGTACCAATTAAAGACTTTATCGTTGAATGAACTCGAGTATGTACATATCCAACTCCTCAACCCTGATGCTGTAAGGAATTGCATTCCGAAATCGTAGGGATCCCACGGAATTTTTCCGTGTTCAGGATGGGTTACTACAGATAGGCTACTTTTTGTTCTGGAAAATCCCACGGGATTTTTAAAAACCTAAATCCACACGGGCGAAGCCGTGGGCATCATTTAGTACTAATAATAAAACTGTAACTGGTCCAATTCTGTACATTAAAGATATTTTGAAAATTTTTGAACCAAGCAAAAATATTAGTTACATATGGGTACGTTTATGTTAGTAACTTCATACATAAGAATGATCACTAGGTATGTATATGTATACTAATATCTTTCTGAATGTTTGTAAATTACTATAGTGAAAAAATTATCAAAATCGGTTCATTGGTTTTTGAAATAATCACGAACATACGGCTTAGTAAGAAATCATTATACCTACTTCTAACTATTTTATAATGACTCAGTATGATCACATAAATTACTGATTTACTTACGTTTGCCTTATAGGTACATACATACGTTCATCATTCGCTTTTCATTCAATAATTTCCCAACAATGTAGGGAAAATCAAAATAGTTTTTACTGGCAACACTTATAGTAAAAATAATGCGCGGTAAATTTATGTTTTTATTACGTGTTGTTTTGGATAATCGGAATTAAATAAAACAAACTTACTTGTGAAAAGTAACACCAGTTGCTTTTTTATCTTTTTCTGACCGTGACAAACAAATTTTAACAACACATTTCACCATTTTGACAAATTGTGTGGCAAGTAACAGTTACGTTCGTGTTCACTCGGACGTCGGGCTGGCAACTGAAGTCGTAGATGTCATCGGACATCAGCGAAGTAGCAATGAGTCGGTGCTTTAGAATGCTGATCTTGTTAAGGTAATACATCATTGCTCGTGTGTAACAATAAAGGATTTGTCGATAATCGATAACAGGTTATATACAACGAGGGAGAGCCCTCACAACACTATGATCTATCAGCTTTATGACTCAGTTCGCACGTTTGTAATCTCCCAACTATAGTAAAACATTTATGCAGCTCAAAGTGGACCCACGTGACGACTCCGGAACCCGCGCCCGATACCTGGAAGAGAAGTACGAGTACGACGCGACGGAGGCGCGTAAGATCTGGTGCTTCGGCCCCGAGGGCACCGGCCCCAACATCCTGGTGGACTGCTCCAAGGGAGTGCAGTACCTCAACGAGATCAAGGACTCCGTGGTGGCCGGCTTCCAGTGGGCGGCCAAGGAGGGCGTCATGGCCGAGGAGAACTTGAGAGGAGTCCGGTTCAACATCTACGACGCTGCGCTGCATACGGACGCTATCCACAGGTACACACGTAGTAATGCCTCTGCACCAGCTCGATCGGCTTCGATTGGCCATGGCACCTGTTCGTAAATATTCTATAAAACTTCCGATTGCTTCCATAAACTGGGTAAGCTGCATTGTCAATTTGTGGGTAGTAGCAAAACAACTGGCATCCGCGCCTCTCGAGAAGTCACCGCCGCGCCGCCAGTTTGTCGAGATACTCGGGCGAAGTAACTCGATTCCACATCATCGTTTTCGACGCGATCATTCTTTTCGGAAACGGACACTAATAATTATTGGCAGCTGCCTACTGCATCATCATCGTTTTGTGCTTCAACCCCGGGGTGTCAGCAATGTGCCTGTGCCATCAGACGCCTACAAGCGACGGGTGGACCGGCAGCATAATAGGTGGTGGTTTGACCTATTGCCTCCTAAAGGTCTTCTTTTAATTTGTATTTATTATTGCGTAATATAAAAATAAGTCGGGTTTTCCTTCCTGACGCTATAACTCCAGAACGCACGAACCGATTTCCACGGTTTTGCATTCGTTGGAAAGGTCTCGGGCTCCGTGAGGTTTATAGCAAAGAAAAACACTTGAACGAAGTCGCGGGTGTCAGCTAGTTGCGTATAAAATAACGATCTGAATCATATGCATCTAACTATTCAGATGTAAAGCGGCGCAGTTTTAAGCTTAAGTCAAGTAAATTTGTGTACAGAGATGGCGATCAAATCATTCCCATGAGCCGACGATGCCTGTACGCGTGCCTGCTGACGGCCAGGCCCCAGATCATGGAGCCCTTGTACCTGTGCGAGATTCAGGTATACTGCGCGTCACGCTGAAGATTTTGTGTTTGTATCACCCGCTATTTCACTACATAGTATAAAACAAAGTCGCTTTCTCTGTCCCTATATCCCTATGTGCCTATGTCCCTATGTATGATTAAATCTTTAAAACTACGCAACGGATTTTGATGCGGTTTTAGTTAATAGATAGAGTGATTCAAGAGGAAGGTTTATAAGTAGAAAAATTGGACCCGGTAGGTGGCGCTAATAGCGGGCAGGACGACGTCTGCCGGGTCCGCTAGTTATTTATATAATATATAGAATATAGATGCCAATAATGTAAATCAAACTATATTGACCGCTCCAAAATAAAAGTGAAAAAGATAAGACTAATTTGGATCTATCAATTTATACTCTGATTTTTAATTACTTGGAATTCTGACAGCTGTCATTGTCATTTACAGATGAGTTATTTGTATGGAGAACAGGGTTAACATCTACGAAGTACGATTTTACCCCAAACTTTTCCTTGTCATCATAAAAAGCCTTATGCCGCGTAAAAGTATTAGTCGGTTCGCCCGTTTCGTAATAGAAAACACCAAGAGTGGAAGCTAGAAAGTGCACATTAACAGCAATAGAAAACAAAACAAGCACATAGAAAAAAAATATCCAAAAATGGAAGTCAAATGACATTATCACCATGAAGGGTCTGTCAGGCATTTGCCATATCTACATGCGGCAGTTGGATTTTTATTTACATCAGTTTTGAATTTTTTATCTTTTTTGTGGGAATTGTTTTATCTCTGGTAACATTACGAAACGTTAGAATTTCACGGAATTAAAAATCAGAGTATAGTTTAAGTATATAGATTGTGCTCAATAATTCGGTTGTATGTAAAACTTAAACTATCTGTGACATTGAATTTGTTACACATAAGCCGTGGAGGTCTTTTGTGTGTGATGCCTCTTGCGCTGAAATCTTCACTCCTCTCCGACACTTCTCAGAAGGTGGTGGAAAAGAGCCCAATGTCATGTTTTATCTAAACTAAATAGACAACTCTATAGTCTATAGTGTAATGCTATACCACCAGTCAATTTAGATTGGAGACAACAGAATAAGTGTCTTTGACGGTTTGAAGGGACATTTTGAATGTGAGTCTGTGGTCGCTTGCAGTGCCCCGAGGCGGTGGTGGGCGCCATCTACGGCATCATGACCCGGCGGCGCGGCTACGTGGCCCAGGAGACGCCGGTGGCCGGCACGCCCATGGTCGTGGCGAAGGCGTACCTGCCCGTCAACGAGTCGTTCGGCTTCGCGGCCGACCTGCGCGTCCAGACAGGCGGCCAGGCCATCCCGCAGTGCGTGTTCGACCACTGGCAGGTCCTGCACGGCGACCCGTGTGAAGTCGGCTCTAGGCCCTACGACGTAGTTCAGGTATCTCTCTCTCTCTCTCCCAAACCATCCCCGTTTCCCTCAGCTTCTCTCTCTCGCCCCTCCCTCTCCAGCCACCCCCCTCTCCCACCCCAACCATCCCCTTCTCCCTTATCGCTTTCTCTCAGCTTCCCCCCCCCCCCTTCCATCCCCAACCATCACCCTCAGCGTCTTTGTCTCCCCCCTCCCTCCCCAACCATCTCCCTCTCCCTTATCGCTTTCTCTCCGCTCCCGCCCCCTCCATCCCCAACCATCACCCTCCCTTCATCCCTTTCCCTCAGCTTCTCTCCCACCACTTTCCGCACAAGAGTACTGTTGTATATACTTCACGTTGAACGATAATAATCAGATGTGTTATAATAGCGAACAGTGACGTCACCACCATTCAATTGCGGGTGTGCTAAGGGGGATAGCGAGATGTTGGCTTTCTATATTTATGGCGTAGATGCTATACTGTATTGCAGAATAGTGTAGCGTAGTCTTGAACTGCGCTTTGACAATGAATTTTATATATTCAAAAATTTTTGGACAAAATCGGACCATTATTAAAAGAATTCCCACTGGCATGCAAGGTAAACCAATCTCTAACCATAATAAATAATTAAAAAAAATATGATTTACTGAGTTTGGAAAAAACCAAATGTTTTTATTGTTTTACAGGAAATAAGAAAACGGAAAGGATTGAAGGAGGGTCTACCAGATCTAAATCAATACTTGGACGAGTTGTAACGTAGCTAATGCAATCAGTACTGTAATATATGTAACATAACGAGCCGCGACTCACGCATTATTTGTCATCTTTTTGGTTCAAAGACACCATTTGTTTTCGCCTCAGTTGTACCGAGCGAGAGAGGTCTTTCAATAAAATATTAAACTATTGATCTACAAGATGCATTGTTAATAATAACCAGATGTGATATTCGGCTGTATCAGACGTAAGTATTGAGATTATTGAGAGATATTGAGATCCCGCGTATACGTGTCATTTGTTAATTTTATTATTGTTATCATGAGTGTAGTGGAAACTTCGACAATTTTAATATAACGTAAGTATAAATAATATTGAGATCCCGCGTATACGCGTCATTTGTTAATTTTATTATTGTTATCATGAGTGTAGTGGAAACTTCGACAATTTTAATATAACGTAAGTATAAATAATATTGAGATCCCGCGTATACGCGTCATTTGTTAATTTTATTATTGTTATCATGAGTATAGTGGAAACTTGGACAATTTTAATATAATTTTTATATCTTATCAACGTAATTTCAATTTGTATGTTAGGGAATTTGATTTACTTTTGCTGTGTACGCAGGTTCTACACAGGTGAGAATTATATTTTTGACATTCGTCTACGTTGGCCGTCACTCTATATAATGCATTATCTTTTATTATTGTACTTAGACGTGTTCTGAATTTTTTGAGGGAACATTTAAAAAGAAATCTGATGAAATTAAGAACAATTAGATTTATACAGAGTATTAAGTGCAAGCTTTAATAATTTAATAATAATCCGGCTCGAAGGACCATTTTTATGTTATGCCTTTTAGGGGAATATCTTTATCTTCAAGAACATTATTAAAACCAAATTAAAATAACATCTTTAAAGCTCCCCCACACAGGCGCGTTATTATAGGTCGATAATATCACATGCGTAATTGCGATATCTGTTTCCAGTACATTTTGTATTAGGATGGTCATGTAGTTACACACTGCTGCGATAATAACGCCGCAATGGAAGTAGGACGTTGCGTCTCCGTCCTGCGATACTATCGTCGTCCGATACTATGGACCTATAATAACGCGCCTGTGTGGGGGAGCCTTTATTCCAACTAAAATCAATAATATTTTTTTATTTCTTTGACATGACACATACATCACTTACTTTTTTACAACTAATTACAATGAGTTTTATTATATTTTAATATTAAACCTACTTTAACTGTCACAACATTTTTATTTTTTTAAGAAGCAATATTTTAAATATATCCAGAATCTCATGAAAAATAAGGAAATGAAATTCCAAGGTTAGCAACACTACGGCTGCCCTAGCGATAAACAAAGTAACTGTGTAGGGCTGTGGGCTTTGAAATTAGAGTCCAGCGTTGAGTAAAGTTGTTTAATGGGTCACTTTGTCACAAAAATACGAGAGTGCGGGAACGCGGGGCGCTGCGTAAGCGACGTGTGTTCGCTAAGCAGACGAGAAATCGACTGACTCCCTCGCTGGCGCGGCGTTTATATTACGCCAGCGTATGAGTGAGAGGTCCGAAAACCGTTAAAACACCCATGCTCTCTCGCATGGGTGAGTGAAGAACAGTTGCAACTACGAATATACTTCTCGAGCCTGGACCTCAAGTATTGTAAGGCTTAGTACATGCATGCGGCTTAAAGGCAGTTACTCATCACGCTATACACTCCCCCTCGAGTTCGTGAGAACGCCCTCGTTCATGAACTCGCTTAAAACTAGTTAACAAACAGGACAAGCATGTTTCCGAGGACGTCCCCTTTTACGCTTAGGAACTACAGGACGAGGAGGCGAAGAATCCCGGCTAAAGAATCGTGTAAGCTCTGAAGAGTGAAATTTACCTAAAACCTCGGTAGACGAATCCAAATTTGAAATAATATAAGCAGTAGGGCTGACTCGTTCTTTGACCACATAAGGGCCGTCCCTTTTTGGAATGAACTTAGATGTAACCTTTTTCGCAGCGTTGCTAAGGACATGTGACTTTAAAAGCACCTTGTCACCAACTTCGAAAACATCGCCAGGCCTACGGGAACAATCTGCGAACTCCTTTCGCTGATCCTGTTGAGTAGAAACTCGTTCCCTAACTGCAAAAATTGAAGCAGACGAAAGACGTTGCTTTAGCTCGTCGAACGCACGAGCTTTGTCTGAGCTCCAACTCCAATGTTGATTTTTCTTCAACAAACGTGTTAAAGGTTTTGCGACAGCTGAAAAATTCGGAATAACTCTGCGGAACCAGGAACAACGCCGAATAAATTTGCGAAGCTGTGTCCGAGACGATGGTGTCTTCATCTCTAGGACTGCACGAACCTTGTCATTGTCAAACGACTTGGGAACCAATAAAGCCGGAGACATCCAAGCTGAGTCGCATTCTTCCATGCTGCCATCAGCTAACGTTTTGTCGAGCTCGATCCGCATTGCGTCCTTCTTGGCCGGAGTTACCCTGTAAGGCGGGACAGCAACAGGCGGATGATCGCCGGTATCAACAACGTGTTCGGCGAAAGGAGTCTGCACTCCCCCTAGCTCGAAGATGTCTCCTTTCTCCACGAGGAGACTGGCAAGAAACTCCCGCTGTTCATTGGTAAGCGAAGTCGCCTCATCGTCCCGCAGGACATTAACCGAAGAACACGGAGCGAGAGATGACACTTGTTCGAACGTCATGTCGAACTTTTGCGAACTATCCGCGAAGTGCCATTTACGGTTGCCAAAGTCAAAGACTAAATTAAATATAGACAAAAAGTTAATACCTAACAAACTTTCATTATTGTTAAAGTCAGGAAAAATTAAAAATGGAACAACCTTAGTTCTGTTATGCAGTGTGACCTCTAGCTCCGTTGTCAATACATTCATTTCCCTAGCAACACCATCCGCCAACTTAACAATCTGTGTTGACGGCACTAACGGGTGCTTCATGTTACGAAGGAGAGCGTACAGCGTGTGACCCGCGATGCAGTTTTTAGCTGCCGAATCTACGAGTGCAGTGCCCCGCTTTCCTAACAAGGAAATATTAAGTATAGGACGACGATTAAGTATATCACTAAAACTAGGATTAGGTAATACACAAGCATTAATATCCGAAACAGAACAAGTATCGTTAACATTAATATCCACAAAAGTGTTAGAAAAGTTATTACAAAAACCCCCTGTCGCAATCGCAGGGTTACCTTTTTCCGCTAGAGTCGTAGGTACATACGCAACGGACGTGAAATTTGCGCCGGACGGGTCTGGCGACGACGTCTTACGCGCGGCGGACGCTTTCGGCGTCACCGTGCAGAACGGTTTGCGCGCGCTGTAGACGCAATTTTTCGTAGGTATATGGTTTATGGAGTAAAATGTCTCTACGCTAGACACATTGCACTTTTTACACTGAGATTTAATTACCCCCGGTGATCCGCAAGTGTAACACTTCACTTCACTTTGTGGTTTGTTTTTATTAGCTAACTTATCGCAATTAATTTTAATGTGCGAACGCGATTTACAGTACGCACAGAACAGTCTATCCTGTTTATTAATTTCCTTGGGATGGATTTCGTTCCGGACGGGAACGGACGGCGTAGACGAACTCGAGGAGTTACTCTGCAGGGCTGTCGGAGGCTTCCTCTTTGGTGCCTCTTCAGCCACCTTCGAACCCGGGTTTTTGCCCTCGGTTAAAGAGTCCTCAATGGCCCTAGCTCTCCGGAGTAAATCGTCGAAGCTTTGAACACTTTCGCGATCCAAACGCTTTCTGATCCGTCGATCCAATAAGGCATAAGTGATATCCAACTCAACTTTCTCGTTGAGGTCGCCTTCCGGCAACTTAGCTAAGAGAGCACGCGCCTTGGAAATGAATATGTCCGTGTTTTCATCACCTTGGGACATTTGAAATAATTCTCTGTAGACAACGAAGGGGGGCCGCCTTGCACCAAACGCTGAACGTAGACGTAGCAACGCGTCTTCCCATTGCGTTGTGGATCTTCGTAATCCTTGCCACCAGCGAGCTGCATCATGAGTAAGTAGGAGCGAAAAACCTTTGAGAGCATTGTCATCCGTGATCTGCAGGCAGTTCTTGTAGACCTGAACAGCGTCGATGAATGCCTCCACGTCATCACTGCTGGAACCACTGAAGCGAGCTGAACACTTGGAGAAGTTGGAGCTGGTCGAAGACAGGACCGGACGATCCGTTGAGAGAATAGGTGTAGAAGAACGAACTTCCCTCAGAAGCCTCTCGCACGTGTCCGCATTTGTTTGCTGGATTGTACTTAAAAGCGAGTGAAGTTGGGCTGACGTCATAGTTAAGTTTTCTGACGAGTCGAGCCTCTGTTCTTCTGAGCCAATGCTCCGCCTTGTTCTTGGCATCTTGTATAGACGAAGAAAAACCGTTAGGCAGTATATACCTATAAAACGATTTACAATTTACCCGAAACAACACATTTACCCGAAACGTATAGGAACACGTAAGTAGGTATGGCTTTATAACTAACTCCGCCGCGATCGCGATGTTATTTACGCGCGCGAGAAACCGGTTTTCACTGGTAATGTTCTCTTCGCGAACGGCACAAATAGGTATAAAGTTTTACGTAAGTTATAAGTTCACTAAAACCCCGAAAAACACTTTGGGCGTCCAGTGTAGGACTGGACTTGTTTTAGACCCAAAGAGACACGTTGGGCAGCCAGTGTAGGGCTGTGGCTCTTTTTAGATCCTAAAACACACGTTGGGCGCCAGTGTAGGGCTGTGGGCTTTGAAATTAGAGTCCAGCGTTGAGTAAAGTTGTTTAATGGGTCACTTTGTCACAAAAATACGAGAGTGCGGGAACGCGGGGCGCTGCGTAAGCGACGTGTGTTCGCTAAGCAGACGAGAAATCGACTGACTCCCTCGCTGGCGCGGCGTTTATATTACGCCAGCGTATGAGTGAGAGGTCCGAAAACCGTTAAAACACCCATGCTCTCTCGCATGGGTGAGTGAAGAACAGTTGCAACTACGAATATACTTCTCGAGCCTGGACCTCAAGTATTGTAAGGCTTAGTACATGCATGCGGCTTAAAGGCAGTTACTCATCACGCTATAACTGTCATTTTTTGTGAAATTGACTTTTTGCATTAACAAAAGTTTTATGTCGAGTAGTTTTTTACCACAGTTTAATATTTCAAATAACTTGAACCGTTTACTGAAATTTAAATTGCCCAAACAAAGTAACTGCACTCACTAACCCGGAATATAAATGCAAAACCAAGTAAACAACAAGCACAACACAAAAACAAAGTAATTGGATGTTGATTACTTTGTTTTTGTATTTAAAATGCAGTTGCTTGATTTTTCGTTTCGTGAAACGATCCCAGGTAAGGTGTTCTGAATGTTTATCACTAGGGCAGCCGAGTTAACCTAGTGTTGCTTACTACAAAATTTAATTTCCCTATTTTTCATGAGATTCTGGTCGATCTATACCTATTATAACATTTTTGTTTTAAGTTTTTAGGTAAGCAACATATTTTGATGTACAAACATGTTCCTACACCTTGTTTATATGGATTCTTTAATCATTAATATTTTACTTTTATTTAATATAATATGTAATGAGATATATAAATATATTTTTTGAGTAAACAATGAATTTTATTTCATTTCTAGATCACGAATTCCTAATTTGAGAAGATCCTAGATGATTCGACTGCAGTCTTTTCTCAAATTAGGAATTAAATGATTGGTTAACCAATTATTAACCAATTATTTAATTATGAATTAAAGACCTTCGAAAGGTCCAGCATTTCGAAGACAGACAAACGCAAATTGTAATGCACCCCAGTTGATAATTCAGACGTTCAAAGGTTCCTAAGCTTTTAGCTTTAAAAATGACGATACTTCCATACAAAATTTCAACGCCTCTTTCAACCCCTTACAACCCTTTTTTTGCATTATTATAAAGTAGCTTAAGTCCTTTCTCACACTAGAGTATCTGTGTACCAAATTTCACCTAAATCGGTTCAGTAGTTTTGGCGTGAAAGCGTGACAGACAGCAAACAGACAGAGTTACTTTCGCATTTATAATATTAGTAAGGACTAAGGATAAGGATTATGTCTATAGATTATACCCATAGAAACAATAATAAAGTGCCCGCCCTAATGTCCATATGACTGACTCATAGAAATAATAATAATCTCTGACTCTGTGTAGCTCTGTATACCCGAATTACCAATTCCCCGGAATTCTGACAGCTGTCATTGTCATTTACAGATCAGTTATTTGTATGGAGAACAGGGTTAACATCTACGAAGTACGATTTTACCCCAAACTACTAGAATTCCCTGTCATCATAAAAAGCCAAATGCCGTGTAATAATATTACTCGTTTCGCCTTTAAATAGAAAGCACCAAGAGTGGAAACTAGAAAGTGCATACTAACAGCAATAGAAAACAAAAAAGCACATTGAAATTTTTTTTTGAAAAATGGATGTTGAATGACATTATCACCATGAAGTGTCTGTCAGGCATTTGTCATATCTACTTACATGCGGCAGTTGATTTGCATTTGCATAAGTTTTGAATATTTTATCTTTTTTGTGGGAATTGTTTTATCTCTGGTAACATTACGAAATGTCAGAATTCTGGGGAATTAGTAATACGGGTATAGTATATTAGTGATCTGTGGTCAAAATCGAACTGCTTGTCAAGGTTGCAGCTGTGCGCATGTTTTTTAAAATTTTAAATCATTTAAATTAGTCTAGTCTCACAATTTCATGTGGAATAAGTTCCTACGGTTATTCTCCGGTTATATTAATAGAATGCTGCCTGAAGTTGTGTTTGTGTTGGGAGCTCCCGGCGCCGGCAAAGGCACACAGTGTTCTTTGATTTCCAAAGAATTTGGATTCGTACATCTCTCTGCCGGTGATTTACTTCGCGAGGAGCGTCAGAGGCCCGGTTCCGAATACGGAGAAATGATCGAGGAGAAGATCCGGAACGGAGAGATCGTTCCCGTTGAGGTTACATGTTCACTTCTACATAAAGCAATGCAGAGATCCGGTAAGTCGAGATTTTTGATCGACGGCTTCCCTCGTAATAAAGATAATTTAGACGGCTGGGAGCGCGTCATGTCCGACAAAACCAATTTGCTTTTCGTACTATTCTTTGAGTGCTGCCGGGATCTGTGTACGGAGCGGTGCCTGGGTCGCGGCGCGGCGGGCAGCGGCCGCTCCGACGACAACCTCGACAGCCTCCAGAAGAGATTCAACACATACCTCAACGCCACCATGCCGATCATAGAGCATTACGAGCAAAAGGGACTGGTGCACCGAGTGAACGCTGAATCAGCCCCGGAAGTCGTGTTTGAAGATGTCAAAAAGCTATTCAACAAATTAGCCTTGATGGACAAACTTTAAAAGAATAGTAGATAGACTTCTGCCATCTTATTTTACTGTTAAGCATAATTATACCAGGTCAAGATCAAAATGTCAATTTGAATCTAAAAAGTTGTAAAGGACAGAAGATCAATTAAATCATTAATTTTACGACTGTACACTTTAAATTATTTATTAATTCGTTAGGAAAATAAAATAAGCAGTAGAAATTATTGTAGAAAAATTGAAAATCATGATAGTCAAATGTTAATAGTTTGGATAGCAATAAAGTGAACCTTGAGTTAAAAGACCTTCACCTTCAGTACAATAATATTTTGCGTGACATTGATAGTTTTTATGGTCTTCTACAGTTACAGACACTTTTTGCTTGAAGCTTTAATATCTTTAACATTTTCTGAGTCATACATTACACAGTGTAAACTTTGTTTGAAAGACCTCTAGCCTATAGCAGTTGAAATTGTTAGGATTTAGTGTGTGACTACAAAATTAGTTTGAAAGCAATTTTGCATTCAACTTGAAGTTTGTCCAGTCTATGTTTAGAACCTTTGTCACTGTTTATCGTCACTATAATAAGTACTTTTAAAATAATGTCAACATAAAAACTTAATTATATCATGATTCATGAACATGAACATGTTACCAATCAAAATTCTTATCATCATGTAAATGTTAATGCATGTTTGCTTTGCAATATTATGTTTTACAAATCAGTGCAATTCCAATGATTTACTAAATAGGAAAATATGTATTATATGTAAATAAAGACCAAAGTTAAATGAACCAAACTATTAGTTTTATTTCTTTTTGAGTAGGTACTCCACAGAATTGCCATTTGTACTTAATAAGCACAAACCAGAGAACCAATGGTGTGGAAAACATTTTATGTAGCCTGTAGGTACACCTCTAAAGTAAATTGACAGCTCTAAATGTAATGCTATCCTTTTCTGCAGGGAACAATGTGAAAAGGATAAATGAATACCAGAAATAAAAAAGGCTCTAAGTACCAAAAACAAAAAGCGGAGGAATTTATGTTTTAAATAATAAGCAATCATCACAGCAAATATTTTATATTTTGAAAATGATATTATTATTATTATTACTATAAAATGGGTTTATGAAGCAAAAATTAAGTATCTCAATTTAATAATTAGTACAATGAACATACATTTTCTAATCAGTCTGAAGAAAACCCTTAAGTCCAATTCTAATTAACATAAATAAGGCTCTATGTGCCTTGCGTTATACCATAAATAAAGGTCTAAGTCCTATAAGAAAAAATATTGTTGGCACTTAGACCCATTTTTATTAATAGTATTCAAATATGAACTTAATAAAAGGGAATTATTTTTAAACCACAGAAAGACTCTTCAATATACATCTAGTAACTAAAAAAAACTTTTGTACAAAAATCCTACAATTTTTTTTTTCAAAAATCAAATTAAATTATCAGGTGGCGGTTTTTTTTCTGAAGTTACCTTGCCCTTAGATGTCTCGTATTATTTACCGGCATCCTTTAATGCTTCTTTTACTATTTGCATACTTTTATCACAATATTTACGTCTTTTTCTACCCGTGACGGCAACAACAACAGGTGTAAGTTCCGCCGTTTTCATACTACTTGAAGCACGCGACAGCGGACTTACACCCTTTTAAAGAATTACGCCCCCTGCGTCTTATACCTCCACGCTTCTTAGAAGCCGTAAGTACCATGTAAATAACTACGCTAGTCGTTTAGTTCCAATTTTAGGTTAATGGCGAGGGAACATACTACATGATAGAGTAATAAAAACGAAAAAAAAAATTTTGGTACTTAGAGCCTTTTTTATTTCCGGTATTCAAATAACATTATTTATTTGAATCTGTTATTTTAGTTTACACATTGTGTACAACAGAATTAGCCATAATATTTTACCAAACACTATATTCATGGATGGCAAATCCCTTATGCAAAAATCAAAATCCTCTATCAGCCATTTTGATTGAGAAATGGCAAATTCAGTTCCCAATAGTATCCTTATAGAAGCTTTAGCCTCGTTTCAGACCGCTGAGTGGTTATGCGCGGCTGAGGTGATGGTAACCAATCTACGCACACCTACAGTTCGTAGGCATCCAATACAAGGTCGCGTCGTGATTTATAAGAAAAATCTCAGAGTCAGAAGTGTTCCTTCCTGTACATAAGATACAAGTTTTAAATTCAAGGCCATTCAATAATGCAGCTTCTTATGATAACTTCCTCAAGCAATAAATTCATTTGCATTCAGACTCAATTGTTTCCACGGTTGAAGCAAAGTTGAAGGTGAAAAATTGAAAGAAGGTTGAATATGTATAAACATTTATTAGACACCAATCAAGCACTGTTATACAGTCTTTATATTAGATAGCTAATAATACACATATTTGTTAAAGGCCAATGAAAAATAAGTACTGAAAACTCGTTTACAATATGTCTAAAAGTTATTAGAGAGTAATTACTAAATATAGGTATGTAATAAAATAATAGAGACAGTTTTAAGAATATTTGCTACTTTTGGATTTTAAAATAATACTTACACCTAAATATAATAGGCACTTTCACTAATTCAGGCTTAAATCTTTTGTTGAAATATATTTAACTAGGTAGATAAATATAATTAGATAGAAAAATATTCCAAAAACTACTCCAAAATCTTCATATTTTAGTTTTAATCGGAAACGGTGGGTATCTAATTTTTCATTTTTCCTTGCTCATGTCGCGGCTCACTTTCATTATTTACGCGGCAGTGAGAAAAAACTTTCCTCCTCACCTTTTTACAAAAAAAAAAAAAATACTAATCATATTAAGCCCCTTATTACCTAAATATGCATACTAAGTGCAAATAATATAATGATACCAGTTCTGGGATGTAAAAAACCGTCAACTGTAGATAAAGGTTGCCTTGAAACACTTATACAGGTATCAGGAGAACGCTCTCGGAAACGAAGACAGGTGATAGCACTGATGATTACTGATAAGATACTATAAAAAAAACGTGAAAAAAAATAGTTTTTACAAAAAAATTGCATTTTTTGTGCAATACCAGTTTTGGGGTGTTAAACAGAACTAGTTGCAAAAAAATATATACTTCCTGTATTTTTTTTAAAGTTCATCAGTTGACGCTGGAGGTCAACGAACGTTGTGTGAGCTATTTATTATATATGTACCGTTAAGTACCTAAAAAGGCCGATTCCTACCCTCTAGGATTGTGTTTAGGTAGGATAATAATAGCGCTAAGTTTTCGGAAGCGGTCTCATACCCTATAAAGTGTATAGAGATCAAGTCATTTAGACTAAAGGCATACTTAAATAATAATCTTGGCTTTTTACTCAACAGAACTGGCATTAATGGCAGTTTTATGGCCGAATATTGAAACGCTACTTAATATTTTAGCGCACCTCAAACATTAAGCGGGGACTTTTGTACGGGCGAAACGGCGAAAACAACAACTACTTTAATGTGCGCTTAAATTTTATGAAGCGTTCTAGTATTCGGACGAGTTTTTTAAATAACAGATCATCAAGGCTAAGAAAAATATTAAGAACTTGTTTATAATGTTTAAATATAGTTAGTAATATGCTAAGATGTAGGTAAGTAGTCTTTCAGATCAGATGCGGCCTTACAAATACGCAAATTAAACGAATGTTAACACATTTTTATAGGTAAATTAAATTCTTTTGTACATTTCAAATTAAAAACTTAAAAATAATAATACCCTCAAATTAACAAAGTGACTTTGGTATCCTTTGTGATAACCCTTAAAAAGAATGATAAACAAATCATGGTGCAACTAAAATCTAAAGAATTAATGAAAATTATTGTGTTGTGCTCAAACATAATAATTATTAACATAATAATTAAGTGTAATAGTGAATTTACATCAATAACTAATCTTTATTACAGCAATAGGTTTTATAATAATCCCGCGGAAAACCCTTCGATCTCGCGGGAAAAAGCTACTTCATAATATCACCAGCAATTTTTTTTTTATGTAAACATTTAAACTACACACATTTACATCTATTGGGATTAGCATACAATGAATAGTATAAGAGATTATAAAACGTGAAAAATATAGGAAATCACAGAGGTTCAAAATACTGTAACATAGGTTTAAAGTAGACCAGAAGTGGGTCTACATAAAAATGCAATTTCTCTTACATTCAACTACAATAGTTACATACGTATCACAGTGGTAATAGACGCAATAAATCGGCAGTCTCAGGTTCCACGTAAACGAAGCGTTTCGCGCGTTCACGAATTAAAGTCCTCCTTGACCTTAGAAAGGGCATACCGACGCGACGGTGGGACGAACACTTTCAAGAGTATCGCGCATAATTATTACAAATTATAATATGGCTTTGTTTGTGCTCCGGGATCAGATGCCCCTCCCCCGTTTCTCTTTCCCTCAGATTTTACAATCACACTCGCACGACTCAATCATACAACCCCAACTCAATCATCAACCCCCCCCCCCCCCCCGAATACCTACCCCACCCGAAGTTTGTGAAGTGAAAAATCTGAAAAATTATAGTTGTCCGTTATTATTTATTTATTTTTCTTGGGCTTTGCCCCGTCCTGAAGCAAATTTTGGCTACGCCCTCGGGGGTTAGGTTAATTACTCATTGTGGCTAATTCTGTTGTACACAATCTCTAAACCTAAACTAAAATGACAGGTCTAAATCTATTGCTATCCTTTTCCGCAATGAGCACTGTGAAAGAGATAGCAATAAATTTAGACCTGTCATTTTAGTTTAGGTTTAGAGATTGTGTACAACAGAATTGGCCACATTGAACCCTTTCAGTACAGTTAGGTCTAACGGTACTGAAAGCGTAGCTTATTAAGCTACGCTTTGCAAAAAAAAGTGTTCATATTGATTGACGTATCCAAATGCTAACAGGTAGCCACGCCACTTCCCGAAAAGAATTGGCTACTCGTATTCTTTGTGTATTTGTAGAAAAATATTTATATGTATTTCTAGAAAAATAAATATATGTATTTATTTCAAATAATCTCGTAGTATTTGTTGCACACCCGACTTTGTGCCGATTAGAATGAGCAACGCTTCGCGAGTTATTACTTCTCGGAAAGACTTTTGTGGGTTTTCACATGCGCATTCGCAACGGGGTATATGCATGTATTTTTTATGTTTTCGTTATACTCCCTATACTATTGTGATTCTTATCACAATAGTATAGGGAAAAAAATTATCGCTCATGAAAAAAATGTATTATTTAAAACTGCCTATTTGGACGATTTTAACGCCATATTGGCGCACTTTTATTTCGTGTAGGTTGACGTCACACATCAAATCTAATACGTTTGCTATACAGTACGTGCATTGCGTTACATTTAAATCAACCCGATGGTGTGCGTTTTGCATTTAGCATGTTCCGCGCACAATTTGTACTTTCGTTTATTAAATTACACAATGACACGTATATTTCGACAGCAGCGTTTACACGATGGCCGACACTCGTTAAACGCATCAGGCCAATGTGTACTGGAGCCGTTACACAATAATTAATGACAGTTAAATTGCGTTCAACTCCCTAATCACAATACAATTTTATATAATTTTTTATATGCAAACATTCAACTACAAACATTTTAAATATCGATTGGAATATTACAACCAGCATTAGCATAAATAGTTTAAGCGATTATAACACATCTATTAGGTTTATTACAGACGAAGCGCATTTTGCCGACGAGTGAGCAGTTCGTCTGTTAAAGCCCTTAGTTCACAGTGCAATACCATATGTTTTTTGCAGGATAAATCTTACCGAATGATATAGTGGCCAATACATTGAGTATAAAACCGTGTACATTTTTTACGGTATTTAATCTAGTGTAAACTCTCTATACTCAATGTATGCGTCATATATACACTTAATTCGGTAAAATATATCCAGAAAAAAACCTATGGTGCAAATGCCGTGTGAATTACAGTTATCATACATTATATTTGTAATAAACCTCAACATTTTTTCTAGAGATTCATAATAAGAGCTATATTTAAAATAAGTAGTAAACAAAAAAAAACTAAATAAGGACCTCTCCTAAAAATAAATAAATAATGGAACTCTTTTCAATAACGCAGGAATGTTTGTTTGGGAATTAGAAACTCTAAACATGATGTAAAAAATAGTAAAGATATACAGGGTATCAGAAGCACGCTCTCGAAAATGAATACAAGTGATAGTACTGATGCTTACTGATAAGATCCTATAAAAAATAGTTTTTCTAAAAAAAATAATTGCATTTTTTGTGCAATGCCAAGTTTTGGGGTGTTAAACAGAACTGTAATTGCAAAAAATAATATTTCCTGTATTTTTTTAAAGTTCGTAACGTAATTCAAATAAAATCAGCTGGAGGTCAACGAACGTTGCGTTACCTACGAGTACCTACGAGTAAGACAAATGGTTATTGGTATTGGATTGTGTTTAGGTAGTATAATTACAGCGCTAAGTTTTCGGAAGTGGTCTCCTTATACCCTTGTATAGAATTATTCCTATAAAATTATATTACAGTAGCTATAGTATCTGTAGGCGCTCTAAGCGACGCCTGAGGGTCCATACATAATATAGAATGGTCCTAATGCTGTTGCACTACACAATCTCAAAACAAAAAGTACTATCCTTTTCAGCAGGAAACATTATGAAAATGATGGCATTATTATTAAACCAGTCGCAGGGAGCCGCTGGATACAAGCGGCGCAAGACCGTGGCGTGTGGAAGTCCCTTCAAGAGACCTATGTCCAGCAGTGGACGTCGATTGGTTGGTAACGACGACGACGATTATCCTGTCAATTTAGCTCAGAGATCGTGTCCAACTGAATTAGCACCAATATCATTGTGCAGGCCACCTCCTCTAAACTCATTGTGTTGTCATAAACATAGATATTAAACAATAAGTATGGTGTATGGACTCTCTTAAGGTGGCTCTCCATTAGATCGATCGGCCTCATTCGGGCATGGCCACTCGGCCACCGGCCACGGCAATTTAGTGCAGCAATTAGCACACCATCTTGATACTACAAATAATTCGATCTATCGCAATATTTGCAATACGCCGACCGCGGGCTTCGAAAAACATGAAGCAAGTAAAATACATAACTATAGTCCATTCCACGAGTCAAATTCCTAGGGAATAAAATACTCGCATCTAATTGGTCGATGCGCGTGGCTAGAAATAAGCAAAGACGCGCTCCGAAGAGGGAAGGATTAAATGCTGGCAGGCATTATATTTGCATGACTATGGATTTTATTTTTGTATTAAAACAACTTTTTCGTACGTTTCTTTTTAATGATTGAGTGTTTAAAATAATATTCTGTGTGTTGTAAATATATTAACAACGAAGTACACAAGAACTATCATTGAACGTATGAGAAAAATCCGGCTTGTAAGACAATCCTAATAATGATTTGGCTAATGAAAGTCACGCGCATTAAGCAATTGGTCAATGCGCGCACAAGAGCAATTTCCTTTAGGAGTTTGTTTCATGGAATGGACTATAAATAGAAAGGAGAACGTATGCAAATGTCACGAGTAGTTCAGACCGGCACGGGCGCAGGCGCGGGGTCGTCTTGCGGCTGGTGCTTGGCGAAGGAGAGGAACACCTCCTCGAGCGTGGTCTCCGTGACGGAGTAGTCCTCCAGCAGGTCGCGGAACTCGGCGCGCAGCCGCTCCAGCGCCGCGAACAGCTCGCTGTAGCGCAGCGTCTCGTTGATGTGGTAGTGTAACATGGTCTGAAACGAACGTTCCATTGTAGTGTTCACAGGGTATAAGCCGAGAGAGCGAGAGAGAGAGAGAGAGAGAGAGAGAGAGAGAGAGAGAGAGAGAGAGAGAGAGATAGAGAGGGGGGGGGGGAGAGAGAGGGAGGGAGGGAGAGAGGGAGGGTGAGAGAGAGAGAGAGAGAGGGAGGGAGGGAGAGAGAGAGAGACGTCACACCTCGTCGTTGGTTTTAAGAACGATTCGTTGCTCTGTTGCGTCGTGAATGAAAGACGAACCAACAAACAAACATACTGTCGTATTTGTAATATTAGTGAGGATTATAATGACCGTGTGTTCGTCGCGCAGGGTGCAGTTGAACGTCTGGTGCAGCGCCGCCTTCAGCCGCGACACGTCGGGCTTCGCGCTGTCCGTCACTGGAAGCGATACACCACCAATCGGTACATGAAATACGGGTTTGTGTGGACATTTAAAAACTATTTCAAGTTTAAAGTCATTGAAGTAAGCAGCTGTGAGCACAAATGAGTCTTAGACACACGAATTCACTCTTTTTTATTTACAAAAAAAATTATATATACGAACGTACGTAGTCTGAAAATGTAATGTTGTAAATGTAATGTAATGAAAATGTAATAATAAAATATTAGAAAATGTAATTATAGTAATGGTGGAAATTTCAAGCTCAAGCGATAAGTATATATTTATTATCAATTCATACGTTAAGCACCTAAATAATATTATTTACGAGAGTGAAACAAGCGTTTACATTAGGTTATGGACATATTACCAGCATATTAGCACTGCTTTTCCATAATTAGTCTCTAATTCAAATAATTTACTTTAGGTTATGGACCCAGAACGCTTGGCTGGTTTGTTATTTCAAGTTTGACAATGGTGGCAGAAGTGGTCTCTTCGAAAGCGAATATCAAAATAGTGCAAGTGAGATATTCACCATCGTCGGCGGCGTCAGTCCTCGGCGCCAGCTTGAGCAGCACGGCGTGTCCGGCGGCGTGCGCGGCGCGCAGCGCGGCCGCCTCGCCCAGCGCCACCACGCGCCCCGCGCACATGATGGCGATGCGCCCGCACAGCGCCTCCATCTCGTCCATGCTACACACCACACATAATATAGGTATATGATAAATACAAATAGTGGATCATGACAATGACGAGGGTCGCTAACCTGTGCGAGGTGATGACGAGCGCGCGCGTGTGGGCGGCGCGGCGCACGGCGGCCCACACGCGGCGGCGCGCGGCCACGTCCACGCCGGCGGTGGGCTCGTCCAGCAGCGTGACGGCGCCGCCGCAGCTCAGCGCCGCCGCCGCCGCCAGCCGCCGCGCGCACCCGCCCGAGTAGCCCGACACCGCCCGCCCCGCGTACTTCTCCAGACCTGACAACAATATAAACGTCAATAAGCGAACATTTGCAGAACATATTGACGAAGCTACCTCGGCACTGCAGTGCCTTCAATACAACAACAATAGATCGCGTTAAGCCAAATAAAAAAACATTACAATTCATCACAACTCATATCAGTTCCGGGCACCTTCACTCACTATTTTTAGCGACCAGCGTCAAAATGGCGAAAATCAAATCGATTCAACCCAATGTTAGTCCAACATGATTGGGTACAAGTTGTGCTCGAGTCACTCACCCACGATCTGTATCCAGGTCTTGGCCTCGGCCTCCACGTCGCGCGGCGCCAGGCCGCGCAGCGTCAGTAGCAGCGTCAAGTTGTCGCGCCCGCTGAGGAACGCGTCCAGCCCGGAGAACTGCGGGCAGTAGCCCAGCGACTGCAGGTACTGTAACACCATTCTCTCATTTGAAACCAATAAAATGACCACTTCCTACAGAAAGGACCCAAGCAGGTCAGGAGTGAAGATCACCTTCTTGAATCACATGCAGCAGAGCAAAGAGACAGCTGTCATAATCACCATGCCACCGGTCTTGCCCGTGAAGTGTCCATCGGCGTAAATGCCGCCGTACGTGGTGCACTCCACGCCGGTCAGCATATCATGAACGTGCTGGACTTGCCTGCGCCGTTCACGCCCAGCAGACCGAAGAGAGAGCTGTTATAATCACCTTGCCACCGGTCTTGCCCATGAAGTGTCCGTCGGCGTAGATGTTACCGCGCGTAGTGCACTCCACGCCGGTCAGCATCTTGAACGTGCTGGACTTGCCTGCGCCGTTCACACCCAGCAGACTGAAGAGAGAGCTGTTATAATCACCTTGCCACCGGTCTTGCCCATGAAGTGTCCGTCGGCGTAGATGTTACCGCGCGTAGTGCACTCCACGCCGGTCAGCATCTTGAACGTGCTGGACTTGCCCGCGCCGTTCACACCCAGCAGACTGAAGAGAGAGCTGTTATAATCACCTTGCCACCGGTCTTGCCCATGAAGTGTCCGTCGGCGTAGATGTTACCGCGCGTGGTGCACTCCACGCCGGTCAGCATCTTGAACGTGCTGGACTTGCCCGCGCCGTTCACACCCAGCAGACTGAAGAGAGAGCTGTTATAATCACCTTGCCACCGGTCTTGCCCATGAAGTGTCCGTCGGCGTAGATGTTACCGCGCGTAGTGCACTCCACGCCGGTCAGCATCTTGAACGTACTGGACTTGCCCGCGCCGTTCACACCCAGCAGACCGAAGAGAGAGCTGTCATAATCACCTTGCCACCGGTCTTGCCCATGAAGTGTCCGTCGGCGTAGATGTTACCGCGCGTGGTGCACTCCACGCCGGTCAGCATCTTGAACGTGCTGGACTTGCCCGCACCGTTCACACCCAGCAGACCGAAGAGAGAGCTGTCATAATCACCTTGCCACCGGTCTTGCCCATGAAGTGTCCGTCGGCGTAGATGTTACCGCGCGTGGTGCACTCCACGCCGGTCAGCATCTTGAACGTGCTGGACTTGCCCGCACCGTTCACGCCCAGCAGACCGAAGCATTCGCCTTCAACAGACACATAAATCCGTATTAAACTAAATAAATAGACAGGTCTAAAAATAGTGCTCTCCTTTTCACTATTTTCCCTGCGGAAAAGGACGGCATTATATATAAACTGACAATTTAGTTACGCCCTATATCAAAATTCATGCTAGAGTGTTCATGCTATTGAATTTCGGCCCTGGATATACTTCTGTGGCTAAATTAATGTCCCCAAAGACTCAAAAGAGCTAGAACCCAAAGTAATGAAGTCAGTTATAAAAAAGAATGTCCCCACCTTTTTTGACCGAAAAGTCGACGCCGCGCACCGCGTTGCACGACTTGCCGAAGATGCGCCAGTAGTTTTTGTGCACGTCGCTAACTAGCATCGCGTCCGGGATCTGTTCCTTTGCTGTGGACAGATTGCGGTGCTTTAAAACAACACTTTAATAACCGCTAACTTGTTGACAACATTAGTTAGTGACAAGTCGCTAACAAAGGGTCGTTGTGCCTGATACCACACAACTTAATCTGGATGGTATCACCGCTTTGTGGTAGGATTCTACCCCGAATCCGCCACAGTGTGGCTAGCGACCACACTTCAGCCGTAATCTGCCGCAAAGCATCCGTGTGTTCCGGCAGCGAGCTGAAGAGCCAGTCCCCTTCCTCAAAAGCCGGCAACGCATTAGTGGTTCCTCAGGTGCTGCTAATGTTCATGGGCGGCGGTAATAACTTAACATCAGGTGAACCGCTTGCTCGGTTGCCCGCTATAAAAAAAAGGCTTCATAAGAAGACTGAGGGTCACTCAGCGGGCGATGGAGAGAGCTATGCTCGGAGTACCCCTGCGGGATCAAATCAGAAATGAGGAGATCCGCAAGAGAACCAGAGTTACCGACATAGCTCATCGAGTCGCGAAACCGAAGTGGCAATGGAAGGGGCACATTGTTCGAAGAACTGATAGACGTTGGGGTCCTAAGGTGCTTGACGAGCGACCTCGCACCCGCAAACAAAGCGTTGGAAGATCCCCTACTAGATGAACAGACGATCTCAAGCGACCTCCCCCCCCCCCCCAGATGGACAGACGACCTCAAGCGAGTTGCTGGCAGCCGCTGGAAACAGGCGGCACAAGATCGTATTCTGTGGCGATCCTTGCAAGAGACCAAGAGACCTATGTACAGCAGTGGATGTCTATTGGTTGAGGCAACGACGAATAATCGGACTATAGTATAATCTTACGCAGCGTGATGGCCTTGTCGACGTAGGCTTTCTCTGCGCGCACCATGTCGTGCAAGTCGACGGGCGCGGCGGGCCGGTAGCGCGCGTTGAACACGCGGTCCAACAGACGGTTGAACACGCCGTACTCCGTCAACACCACAATTGTCTGTCGAATACGACCATATCACTACATAGTATAAAACAAAGTCGCTTTCTCTGTCCCTATATCCCTATGTATGCTTAAATCTTTAAAACTACGCAACGGATTTACATGCGTTTTTTTTAATAGATAGAGTGATTCAAGAGGAAGGTTTATAAGTAGAAAAATTGGACCCGGTAGGTGGCGCTAATAGCGGGCAGGACGACGTCTGCCGGGTCCGCTAGTATTGTATATACATCATAGCATCAGCATACATAAAAGCGGTGATAGCCTATAGTTGGGAAATTACAAACGTGCGAACTGAGTCATAAATTATTTTTATCTACTCTCATATCTTAAAATCCCGATTAAGAAACCAAAATGTGTCATATATTGGACTACTTTATTCACATACATCTATATTATTTAAAAAAAAAATTAAAAAAGTTCATTATGGTTCAAAATGGTTACCACTTGGCTGGATCATAATCTACTCACGCTAAATGTAGAAAAAACCCAGTTTATGACCTACAGTATTAAAAATAGAACACAACCCGAGCAGAATGCAATTTGCATTAAAGTCCATACATGTTCACAATTAACTAAATGTTCATGTTATAGTATTAAAAAGACAAACGTTATTAAATATCTCGGTGTATTAATTGATCAAAATCTCAATTGGAAACAGCACATTCAAAAATTAAGCAGCACGATAAGAAAACTGATCTATATCTTTAAAATACTCAGGAATGTCTGCTCAGCTAAATTACTTCTAAGTACCTATTATGCTCTGTGTCAATCTATTATCATTTATGGAATAAAAGCATGGGGAGGCACTTCTAAAACCACCTTATTAACTGTAGAAAGAGCGCAGCGCGCTGTACTTAAAGTAATGACTTTTAACCCTTTGACGACCAAGGGACGTATTTGTCCCCAAAACTAATTTTACTCCTACAAAAAAACCAGGAACCATAGATTATTATTTTAATTAATAATATATTTTTAAGGGTACTTTTAATAATTTGATCATCGAATTCGATTCCTGTGTGTTAGCTTACATAGTAAAAGTACCGCTATTAGCAGTTCATTATGTTGCAAGTACATCATTTTTGAAAAATCGTAACTATAATTAAACTTGTTTATCTAGTTATTATTTTGTGAAAATTTTATTGTCTGGTAAGTAAGTAACTATTTTATATTTTTACCAAATGATTATATAACTTATTTATTTTGTTAGCTCATAAAAATAAAAAGGGACACTGGCGTCCCTATGGGCGATAACGGTAATAATCTATCAGAAAACGTCTGCTATTTGATCTAATATTTTTATCGCATCTACATACATTTTGTATATTATTTTGGCAGATTATGGTGCGCAAGGGATAAAGAAGTTTTGAACTTAGCGAAAATTAGGTCCATCAAATCTTGTTGGCTGATAATAGTGATGACAAAGATGCGTTACTACTTGACAAAGACAATGCAAAGTTTTTGTCGCAGGATGATGATGAAGGGCTCCAAAATGTTAAGATTGAGGATTCATCGATTTCGGAACCTTCTACTTAGCTACTGTAATATTTCTTAATGAAACTTGTTTTAGTATTTATAAATTACTTTATTTCTTCAAATTAACATTATGTTTTATATTAGTATTTAATAATTATTTTCCCTTGTACATCTCACATATTTTCTGACAAGTGACAAGTCCTAAGTTTTTATAAAATATCGGTCAACCACCGATAATATAAATAATATACAAACTCTTTAGTGTCTACACACTACAGCTACAGCTAAACTTTCTAAGTCGACACCTTCAAGATCAATAGCTGCAAGTCGCATAATACAAACTCATCGGCCTCGACCAACAGTTTTCATGGTTTTCATAATGTGGAGTACGATTTTGGAAAAGTACAAATCTGTGAAGGACGTGCTTCGCTGATACCTTTAGATATTTGTTATTCCGTAGGTAATTTCGAAGTTTTGCGTGAAATTGTAGTATCAGAGATAGATATATAACGAATTTATGATCGGAAACGACGAAATGAATTTTTTTTTTCATTTTATTTCATTTTTTAGTAATAATTTGGTTAAATAGGTTATCATATTTTGCCGTCAATTAAGCTATTGGTCTACTGCCCTCGAACTACAAATAGCATGCTAGCTATAGCATGGATTTCACCAGTAACTTGTCTGTGAGATAATGAGCTATACCGTTGACTGTAACTACTGCAGAAAAAAGGTCTCAGAAACGGTCAACGACTCTTTCATATATCAGGGAAACATCCAATACTAGAAAAAGATGTGTAAATTGTGCTAAAAATAAAATAAAAAATCGCACGAACAAACATGTGACATTCATTTGTGTAACACAACTCAAAGAAATTGCTTCGCTGATTATCATAATTAATATATACCTATGTTGCAGTAAATTAAGATTTATAACAATAAATACATTGTTTTCTCATAAAATGCCAAAAAATGCCGTAAATAGTAAAGCGAACCAATAAAAATAAGATAATTTCTGAATCATAGTTTTGGGTAAAAAGTTACCTTTGTCACCCATAGGGACACATGTGTCCCAAAGAATTCCAAAAAAACTAATATAATTTTTTTATTTTTTATTTTTTAATATGTTTACTAGACCGTAAATAATCCATAATTTATAACTAAAAACTTAAAATCACTTCTGGAAACCTTATGGTCCTGAAAGGGTTAAGAAATACACTTATCCTACACATCTACTATATACTGAACTAGAGGTACTCACAGTACGTAAATTATTTATAAAACATGCAATTGTTACACAACACAAAACTCAACCAGTTTCCACAACAAGGCGTAGAATAGATAAAGTATACGATATCCCTCAACAAAAAACGGTTTTTGCTCAAAAATTCATAAAATATCTCGGTCCTAAACTATATAACGCAATAAGCAGAAATATAACGTTAAAAGACTTTACATGCAATAAATTGAAAAAGCAATTAATAAAATATCTAAATGCTCTAAATTACAATGAAACAGAGGATCTTCTGATTAAAATAATATGATAAAAACTAACCAGCAAACATGTAGAAATAAACTAGCAACACACAATACACACACACATACACACACACACACACACACACACACACACACACACACACACAAACAAAAACACAAACGCGTTCACCACACATACACACATACATACTGGCAAACATGAACACCTCAAAAATCACATTTAAGCGTACATAAACGATAACATTTTAATCTTCCTAATATGTATAATATAGTACTAACACATGCTACAAGAGATATAGGAAATACTCGTAGCAAATTAATACGTAATAACTCGGTCTCTAAAAACTATCAACTCAATGCGCCTATAAAAAAGTGGCGGGTAGTTGGATAATGTAAGAGCTCACAACAACACAATGTGTGCGTAACTCACTACCTACCTCTATTCAAATAATAGTATGTTTATACTTTAGACTGGTTTAATCGTTTAATGACATATTGGATATTAATATACTGTATATTGTCAGACCATCGCGCACCTTATTCATATTATATTCAATTAAGTCCATAGGAATGGGGAAGTCAGCCCACTGTAACACAGTTTTCACTAGTACAGGGGTTGTCATGCCTATGCCTATAAGCACTATAATTATTATAACCTAGACACATGACCTAGACACCTAACCTACCTTACTATTTAAGTGATCTTTTGTTTATAATACTCAGCTATTAAACCATTAAGTTGTTAAGTTGTAAGAATATGAACTATGTAAGTATATTGTATAGGTATAATAATAAATAATAAATAAAAAATAATAAAATTATAACACTACTTTGTTAGGAAATTATTGCAAAGTAATGTTATAAAATAATTTTTTCTCCATTATAGTACAGGCTCTGGGTTCTAGATTTTTGAGCCATGGCGGGAAATTTGCGCGACCTCCTTGGTCGTTTACGTCGTAACAACCATTGAGAAATTAATAGTAGTGGAGACCTCCTTGGTCGTTTACGTCGTAACAACCATTGAGAAATTAATAGTAGTGGAGAAGCCATACCTACTTTAAAAACGTGTCAAAAATACACTCACACACGCTTAGATTAGGTATCATACACGCACAAGCCGAAGACATAAAATGGCGCGTGTTCATTGTGATGTCTCAAGTTGTGCGTGTTGAGTGTTCATGCATATATTTTAGGGAGGCCATCTTTTGTCTTAAGTCTGCCGCAAACTGTTTTATTATTATGTCAAAAATGTAATGTTGTCTCTTACACACTTATGAAAATTTTGATAAGCTTGAGCTATTTTCCGATCCACTAATTTCTATAGGACATTAGGGCTCCTCTACTACTATTAATTTCTCTATGGTAACAACTGAATTTTGGCGCCATACGCTAGTTATATTATTTAAATTTTTTATTTGTTGTTTTTGTTACTCAAAACTTTACAAGACATGGTTTTTATTGTGCGGAAAAATGTCTAGCAGTGATACTGAAGAGAATTTAACTCCACCTGACCACCGACCAACAATCTTTTGCCAGCAAAATCAAGGAAAACTCACGACAAATATTACCAAGATTTTATGGTTTGGATTTTAAGATATGAGTTTAGATAAAGTAGTGTATGAAACTCTACATAATTAGGTATTAAAACACTCGTGTGATACTATTAAAAAACTCACCTGCGGCTCGTTTTTTAAACCCACACTCATGTTTTAATAACCTCTATTATGCAACCGTTTCATAAACTACTATTATCGGACTTCTCAAAAAAAAAATTTGGTATATCTCGAATGGGGCTTTTAGTTCACTATAAAACTTTTTAAATAGTGATCTACTAACTTGGTTACGGAAACCTACCTTAATACTAATGTTAAAATGCACTTGATCAGTTATTTTTTTTTCAACTTATCTTGTATCAATCCCAATACTCACCATATAAACAATGAATTGAAACAGAAGTATCAGCATGTCTTTGCCGGGTGCATACTTGTCGAAGCAAAAGAAGCAGCTCGGCTTTACTCTCTCCACTGAAACAACACAATACACCATATAGTTATTTGTGGTGTCATGTAAAAATAACTCCTTGTGACGCAGTCTGTGTGAATTTATATGTGATGCGTAGAGATATCCACTTGAAAAAAATTCATCGGTTGATTGATTGAATGAACTCTTATTAATTTTTATGGAATGTATTATAGAAAGCAGGACGTCTTTTATATCAAAATTTGATTTAAAATCAATTTCCGCAGGTGATTAATGCTGTTATTATTAATTCCATTTTACCGTCAACTCACAATGTTTGATGCGTTACTAAAGTTACCCGCCTCCAAAGTAAGCGTGGCTTAAAAAATAAAGAAAAAGTTATTCAATTAACTTCTAAAGTACCGTCTCTAGTGGAACCCCGTAACTCATTTTAATTAATTTATTAATTAAACTGTCAAAATGATTGTAAGTCATTTTAAAACTAAGTATTAAAAATAAGGAAGGTCATAAAATAACTTCGCTAGCAAAGTGATGAGCGCTGTGGTCTTTTATGTGGGAGGGCCCGGGTTCGATACCCGGCAGGGGAAATTTTGGACTTCATCAAAACGTGGCAGATAAATAACACGAAATACAATTATTTTTTGTTCCATAGTCTAGTAGAGCGAGTATAACAGTGACGCGTTGACTATATATCTCTCTCGTTCCCTCAGTCGACTCGAGCCGACGTTACCCGAACGAGCGTTACATGGCCGAGCGTGACGGCTCAGTCCCATTAAAAACTCACCACAACACTTTTCAAGGTTGAAATGTGGCGAAGTGGGTAGGTTGGGACACAGGTGCGCGTTGAGCGTGCAGAGCGCGTTCAGCTGCGCGCTGTACACGCTCTTGCCGACGGCCATGGCGAGCGTGTGCGCCGGCATCGCGTACCCCGACACCACCAGCAGGAAGTGCCCGAAGCCCGGGGACTCGTCGCCGACCATGTCCGATCCGATCAAAATCGAAGGAGTTACGACACCTAAACATATATTATATTAGAATCAGTAGTAGAACCAGCTGTCCAAAATGGAAATTTTCGGTCAGTTGATTCGAGCGATACGCTGGACGCGAGTTGCTTATCTACTACGCGAGTTCCATTGTACTAAATAAACGAAGTGCTTTAAGCTGTCGCAAGAGTTCATTCCCGTTCAATATCAGGAATGAATTCTTATACCTACTATGTACTATTGTAATTAGTACAGAAATTGCGTAGTTCGCGTACTATGTACAATAGTACATAGTAAATGAACAACGTGTATTAGTACATAGTAAGTGAACAACGTGTACTATTGTACACAGTAAATGAACAACGTGTATTATTGTACATAGTAAGTGAACAACGTGTACTATTGTACAATGTACATAGTAAGTGAACAACGTGTACTATTGTACAATGTACATAGTACGTGAACAACGTGTACTATTGTACAATGTACATAGTACGTGAACAACGTGTACTATTGTACAATGTACATAGTACGTGAACAACGTGTACTATTGTACACAGTACAGGACCGTGTTAGGGCGCGGCACTCACCGAACAGGATGACGCAGGCGGTCAGCACGGTGGCGGCGCCGCGCTCCGCGAGCACGCAGCTCACCAGGTACACGAACGAGAGCAACGCCAGGCAGCCCAGCGCCAGCACCAGCACCAACACACCTGCGCGCGACCGACAAGTGCCGGTGTGAATACAAACGATGAGGGCCGACTCAGCTGATGCGAGTTCAGGCAAGCCAAACATCGACCAATGGTGCACGCTTGCGCTTCCAAGCATGGCGAGTGTGGAAATAACTACGGCGGTCGCTATTGGTTTTGGTTGGTTTGACCAATCCGCCGTTCATATTACACTAAGTAGACGCACGTAGCACGACGTATATTCGTAGCTCACTAGCGCTTGTCGCAAGTTTTGTTTGCTTGTGCACAAAAAATCGACACCCGAGCGGATCAGTGGCAAGCGCTTGCAAGCCTACACAAGCTAAGCCAAAACTCAGTCCCCATGTTGTGAGTTTGTTGTTTGTCACAAGCGTATGGAAGTAGAATTGCACTAAGGCTGAGATATTGGTATAGGATCCCGCTATACAACAACCTTCACCGAGATGTTTATTTGAATGAAACTTATTTTATATTTAATTTAATATGTCAATATTACATCATATTGCATATGGCTTGCCTAGAAAATTTCAGTCCAGGATATGATTAATTAATAATTAAAAAAAAAAAAAATTTTAACATTTAACTGGTTTGATTATTAGACAAATTCATAATGAAGTAATCTTTATTTTCATTTAATTTTAATTCAATAATCAGACCGGTGCAAAATGCTAGTATCGATTTACCTGTTTACACCTGGCTACCCGAGGGTTGTGACCGGAAAAGAATAGGTAACCAAACGTTTTCATATTCTATGGGCTTCCATACTTTCGATTGGTATAGAATTTGTCTAATAATAATCAAACCGGTGAAATGTTTAAAATATTTTTTTTTTTTCAAATTATTAATTAATCATGTCCTGAACTGAAATTTTCTAGGCAACCCATATGCAATATATTTATTGACATATTAAATTAAATATAAAATAAGTTTCATCAAATAAACATCTCGGTGAAGGTCGTTGTATAGCGGGATCCTATACCAATATAGAGCGTACTCTGAACTCTACTCAGACTCAAGCCAGAGTTGAAACGAGACAGATTTATGTTAGGGACAAGTTTATGTCCTCTTTCTTAGGAGATGGTGACGTCACACTTACCAAGGAAGTCCGGCTGGTTGATGGTGCTGTCCTTTTCCATGGCGGCCGCGATCACGACGGCGGGCAGTATGAGCGCCGTCGCGTATATCAGGAAGTGCGAGAGCAGCGTCGCGGCCCAGTGCAGCGCGGGCGGGCAGCCCGTCATCACGTGTATGTGCCGCGCGCCCGACACGCGCTCCGCGCACGGCAGGCTCACGCCGTTGATGACCGTGCACAGTATCGCTGCGGACGATGGAATACAAAGAAAAAGAGATTATAATCAGTTATCTTCAACCTGTATACTTACTAGACGATGAAATAGAAAGAAGACCATATTATAAACAGGGGGGTTATTCTGTAACTTAGTTAGCAACTAAAAATAGTTGCCAACGAATTAGTTCGATATACACTGCTGCTTTACAGTGTGAAATTATGAAAACACTTTATATTTCCCACAGTAAAGCAGCAATGTATATCAAACTAATTCGTTGGCAACTATTTTCAGTTGCTAACTAAGTTACAGAATAACCCAGCAGGTGTCCTCAACCTGTATACTTAGTAGACGATGAAATAGAAAGAAGACGATATTATAAACAGGTGTCCTCAACCTGTATACTTAGTAGACGATGAAATAGAAAGAAGACGATATTATAAACAGGTGTCCTCAACCTGTATACTTAGTAGACGATGAAATAGAAAGAAGACGATATTATAAACAGGTGTCCTCAACCTGTATACTTAGTAGACGATGAAATAGAAAGAAGACAATATTACAAACTGTCTTCAACCTGTATACTTCTTTGCACAACTCGACAACGCTGATGCTTTTCGAGTATCGAAACATTCTCTCTATGCAACTAAATACTTACTAACTAGGGTGTAGTTTGAGGGCCGAGGAATCGAGGCCGTAGGGCCTTGATATACTCGAGTTAGGAAACGCACTTTGTCCCGAAGGGATACATAGTGTTTTATTTTACACTTACGAGAAAAACTATAGAATAATCGAAAACATATAGATTGACGAAGGATATTAAAATAGTTACTCACTGAAAACGACGCCGATGGTCCAGAGCACGCAGAAGGGAATCTCCTTCGGGCTGACATAGTCCGTGTGAGTCCGGCGCACGTACTGGTCGTCCTGCAGCGGGTGGTTGACGGTGGCGATGGTCACCTCGGCCTCCGGGTTGGGGATGAGCAGCGCGGCGAGCATGTTCGACAGGAAGTTCAGCGCGACGGGCGCGGCGTGACGCACCAGCGTTGTGTACATCGCCTACAAAAATAAATAGCTGCGTATATATACGACGAAGAGTGAAAACATAAAGCATTTATGTATTTACTAGCTTTTGCCCGCGGCTTCGCCCGCGTGAATTTCGGTTTTTCACAAATCCCAAAATCTCCGATTCAAAAAAAAAAACGCAGGACACATCCGCACGCATTAGCTCCCTCGTTCGAAATGGAGATTGGAGCATGCCCCCTCTTCACCGCACCCGACCGCCGCGCGGCGCAGCGCGGGGAGTTCCGTGCAGCGCGAGCGTCGGCCGTCGCGCGCAGCGAAAATACCTATCAGGGCGTTTTTTAACATAGTTACTTACCGATTTCAACACAACTCCTTTTTTGAAAGTCGGTTAAAAAAGTAGCATATGTTACTCCTTGGTTAATCCTCTACTTGTCTGTGAAAGTCCCGTCAAAATCGGTTCAGCCGTTCCGAAGATTAGCCCGTTCAAACAGACAGACAGACAAAAATTTTAAAAACGTGTGATTCGGTTATGGTATCGTTCAAATAACCATATGAGCTTAATATGTGGTAGTTATTTCGAAATTACAGACAGACACTTCAATTTTATTTATTAGTATAGATAGTATAGATAACTCGCCCTCCACCCGACTTTTCTCACCTTTCGTTATCTACCCAAAGTCATAATATTTGTTATTATTTTTAGCGTTAAAGATAAATTACGAACCTTTGCATCCGTGTCGTTAATTTCAAATCCGATTAAGTAGTGTTGGTATTCCAGTACATTCTTTCGGCCAATGTCGAGAATTGCTGAAAACATTACTTAATTACTTAATTGAAATTAATTAATTAAAAAGTAGGGGGGGGGTCACTGGTGCATATGAATGAAACGAAACACGCTGCGTGGTGCGTTTGAAAACGCACCTAATGACTGATAGTCTAGGAAACATCATCGTAATTTGAAAGACCTATTCAGTAGGTCAATGACAGTAGGACAATGACGGTAGAAATGAAAAAAAAAATTGGCCAATTTTTTTCACATTTCTACAGTCATTTTTGATTTTATAATTACAACAAAACCTAGTCTACACGGTTTAAATCAATTGACAGACCCCTCATTGATTAAAATTCATACATCCGTTGAGAAACTTCAGGGTATAAAGAATATACATACTATACTCAGACATGCGCGAAAAACATACCATGTTTACGAAGTCGGGAAAAAGGAATGAGAGTGACTCACCGTCTGCAACATCGGGCACCTTTTGAAAGTCCACATAGTGGTATTTACGTCCAATGTATATTTGGCTGACGTCTTTCTCTTTGACATTATACAGAACCCTCCGATCGGCTATGTCGTATAGATCCAGGTTCATAGTAATCTTTGTATAGCGTTCGGGCGTGGACAGATCCACACCGTTCGACAGAAATGTGAACAGGCAGAGCATTGCGATCGGCGATATCAATTGCTGAAATATAAATCGCAATGATAAAGATCATCGCCATGAAATATACTATCGAGGAGAGCACGGCGAAGTGGGAGGAAAACGCGTGCCAAATTGATGCACATTTGTGCACAATATTCAAAATCGCAAGCAGTACTTGCCGAGATTTTGACGTAATTTTATTTGTTTTGGTGCACAAAAATAACCTTGGAAGTGCCATTTTACGCTATTTCAAATGTATCTAACCTCAGAAGTTCAGAAATAAACCATAAAAAAGGAAGTATTTCCTATCACACAAGTATTTCCAATGCCGTAGCAAAGCACAGGCACCCATACTCACCTCCGCAGCTTTGGCTCGCTGGTCGCCTCAGCCACTAGGGTTCGCACGGTTGCTTGCGATTTGCTATGGCGGGCGGGGCTGCTCTCTCTCCGCGCCTACGGCTTTTCAAAAACACTCTAGGGATAGGGTAGACCAGACTACGTGGAATTGGGGCGTGCTGATTCGGGTTTGATACAGATTCGACCTATCTTATGTGAGAAAATTGGCGTGACCACTAGAAAAAAAGAATGACGATAGACGGTTGACATTGACAGACGCCCACAAAATGGCCATACGTTTAGCTGTTGATATCATTAAAGGATAACCATTCATTGATCTGGCCAGGCCATATCACGATGTTGACGACCATTTCATGAAACGGTTCTGTTTCATGAAATGATCGGCCACATCATGAAGTGATCAAGTCTAAGATCAAAGTTCCTATTCTCTAACTTAGTTACCAACTGAAAATTATAGCCACCGAATAAGTTCGATATACATTGCTGCTTTACTGTGTGAAATATATAAACAGTGATTTCATTTCACACATTAAAACAGCAATGTATATCGAACTAATTCATTGGCAACCATTTTCTGTTGTTAGAGAATAGCCCCACTGGTCACGACATATATATAACTGTGGTAATCGCTCATTACATTGTACTCATGCATTTGACGTGTTGATGAACTGAAAAAATGTGTTTACAAAAGGCGATGACATTTTGTGTTTATAAGATACATTTTTGTAAGTTGTCGTGGGAAGTGTTGAACGGTACGGTACGGTACGGTAAGTACTTAGGTACTTACCATAACAAGGAAAGTTATCTTTTTCGACCATAAAAACTTGAACTGCCGTATGACCAGCACCAGCAGTTGGTGCGCGTATAACGGTATCCCGGATAACTTTGCGAAAATTGGCTCTATAAAGAAAAACATGAGATAAAAATGCCAGCAAAGTTAGATTTATTTTCATCATCATCATGATCAACCCAGTACCGGTTCACTACAGAGCACGGGTCTCCTCTCAGAGTGAGAAGGGTTTTGGCCATAGTCTACCACGCTGGCCAAGCGGATTGGCAGACTTCACACACCTTTGAGAACGTTATGGAGAACTCTCAGGCATGCAGGTTTCCTCACGATGTTTTCCTTCACCGTTAAAGCAAGTGATATTTTATATACTTAAAACGCACATGACTCCGAAAAGTTAGAGGTGCGTGCCCGGGATCGAACCCACGACCTCCGATTAGAAGTCGGTCGTCCTAACCACTAGGCTATCACAGCTAAAAAGAGATATTTAAGAAAAGATTTATTTTACAGTACACTTTTTTAATAAAAAAAAAATATTGTTGTCCATAAATCAATTTTTATGAGCAAAAATATGCGCTGCTCAACCAATGAGGTGCCATTAACAAGTGTCACTTTAAAAAAAACCCGGTCAAGTGCGAGTCACTCTCGCGCACCGAGGGTTCCATACTCCAGAAGTATAAGTACAATCTGTTTTTCATTAGTTTGTCTTAAAAGGTAAGGTGCTAATTAAGCTGGGCCTCTAAATTGTCTGAATACTCATACAACTCAGAGGTCTATCTTAATTGGCTCAACTATGTATGTATGGGGACACCCTTTAATTACTAACTTTTTTTAGTTTTTGGAATTTTTCCTTTATTTATGCTGTAAGACCTGGCTTTTCGCCAAATTTCGTAATTCTAGGTCAACTGGAACTACCATTTAGGTTTTTGACCCAAAAAATATAGGGTACTTCCGGTTGACCTAGATTTGTCAATTTTGGTCAAAAGCAAGGTCTTAAAGGAAAAATTCCGAAAAATAAAAAAAAGTTGAAAATTAAGGTAAATTTTGGTACTTACAAGTTTTCGTGAAAATCTAAATTTGCCCATATCTTTTTACTGTGTGGACTTTTATACACCTAATAGGGACCATAGACCTTAGTATCTGGTATAAATTTCAACTTGCTAGGTCCATCCGTTCCTGAGAAAATCGGTGGTGACACACGGACAGACGAACAAGAAAGTGATCTTATAAGGGTTCCTTTTTTACCTTTTGAGGTACGGAACCCTAATATTACACATAGATAAATAAAGCATAGAAAAGCTACGAACCAATAGATTCTCCGTCGACGTCGTCATCGGAAAACGTTGTGGTGACGTCACTGCATAATCTGTACACAAGTATAAATAAGAAATTATAACCTATTCCTGACATAATAAATCTGACATCCTATAACCGACCATCATCATCATCATCATCAAACATTATTAAACTGAAAGTCAATGACTAAACTTACTTCAGAAACACCTCTTCCAACGTCGACACCCCTACTCCTATGGAGTCTATGCCGAGTTGAGATCTCTGCGACTCGAGCATGTTGAAGAGTTCGGGGAACTTGTCGCTGCTCTTGGACGGGAGATTGTAGGAGATGGAGTTGAGGGAGGCCTCCTTGACCGTGGCGTCCGGGACTTGCGAGACGACCGCTTCGGTTATGGCGGGCACGTTGGGCAAGCCGGTGGTCGTGAACGAGAGACGGTAGCCCGTGCCTGAGAAAGAGATTTAAAAAAAAAATTACCCCCTTTTTAAAACTCTTATTCACACACAGTATCATAAATTGAAATAGGCTTGCGATTCCTCAACTACGCCCCAAGAAGGTCTGAACGTAGTTTGTGGGAATGGGTGTCATGTTCTATAATAAAATTCTACAGTCAATTTTAGACTTGTCTTAACATTAGTTTAAGAACTCTATTAAAAGTATGCTCTAGCTGTAAAAAAGCGTGGATCTGACTCCCTCCACTTTTCTATTCTATTCTATTCTATGCATAGATAATGTCGATAGAGAAGTATAGGGATACGTTACCGAGCGCTCGTTTGAGATACATGGGTGAGGCGTGGCAGCGCAGACGGCCGCAGTGCAGCGCCGCCACGCGGTCGCCGAGCGCCTCCGCCTCCTCCATGAAGTGCGTGCTGATAAGCACCGTGCGCGACCCGCGCAGCGACTGCGACAGACAAATACGTCAAGGTTAGGGAATTCCGTGCGGAAATCAGGGGCACGGGTCTCCTCTATAAGTGAGAAAGGTTCAGGCCGTAATCCACCACGCTGACCCAGTGTGGATAGACTTCACACGTCTTTGAGAACACTATGAAGAACTCTCAGGCGTGCAGGTTTCCTCACGATGTTTTCCGACCCGGGATGTTTGCCGTCCGACAGCTGCCCGCTGCTGTACGACAACAGTTCTAGTGGCCTGGAGCAAAGTAGATACTCACCAGCAGCAGATTCCACAGTTCCCGCCTGGTCTCCACGTCCAGGCCCGAGGTGGGCTCGTCCAGCACCAGCACCTTGGCGTCGCCCGACAGCGCGCAGGCCAGCTGAAGACGCCGCTTCATGCCGCCCGACAGTTGTCCGCTGGCGTACGACAGCTTGTCACCCAGACCAAGCCTCTCCAGGAGCGTTATACCGGACTTCTCGGCTTCAGAGTACGGAGTGCCTTTGAGCTGTGGCCGAAACATTGTTATGTGAACATCGGAAGCGGGTTAGATAAATATGGAACATCCATGTTTAAGTAGCTTTCGGAGCCTTAAGATTCTAAATTTTTGTTAAGACTTAAAAAAAGGATTTTTTTTGCGTAGAATGGTGGTTTTGGTGGCATTGAAATGTCTTGAGTGGTCTTCTCAGACTCTTCTTTCTCGCTGATTGTTTAGCGAATATTTTTAGATGTAAATTCCTCTATAAAACAACAAGGAGACAAAGATTGCTCACATAAGATTCTTCTGTAAAAAATACCTCGGCGAAAGCATCTTTGGCAAAGAGTCCTCAGCGCAGATTCCTCTGCAAAAATTTCAGCAAAGATTACTTAGCCAAGATTCTTCTGCAAAAGTTATCTTGGTGAAGGATATTTCACCAGAGCTTCCATAAGAAAGATTCCTTAGCCAAGATATCGCCGAAGGAACTCTCGGCAAGGATACCTCAAGAAGATGATACCCTGGTCAAGATTCTTCTGCGAAAAACATCCTAGGACAGCAGAGACACCTCGAGAAAGATTTCTCGGCGAGGTTTCCTCGGCAACCTTGGGTCATGTGATAACATCGACTCACCATGCTGAAGAACTTGACGTGCTGCAGCACGGTGAGGTCGGGGAAGAACAGGTTGTGCTGCGGACACAGCCCCATGAGCTTGCGCGTCTCGTCCTGCTCAGTCAGCGTGTCCATGCCCTCCACGAACACGTTGCCGTCGCTCGCGCCGAACATACCTGCACAACAAGAAAAAGATCATTATAAAAAATATATCCTATACTCGTATTACTAATTCCCCGGAATTCTGACAGCTGTCATTGTCATTTACAGATGAGTTATTTGTATGGAGAACAGGGTTAACATCTACGAAGTACGATTTTACCCCAAACTACTTTAATTCCCTGTCATCATAAAAAGCCATATGCCGAGTAATAATTTTACTCGTTTCGCCTTAAAATAGAAAACACCAAGAGTGGAAACTAGAAACTGCACACTAACAGCAATAGAAAACAAAAGAAGCACATTGAAAAAATTTATTCAAAAATGGATGTCGAATGACATTATCACCATGAAGTGTCTGTCAGGCATTTGTCATATGTCATGTTCACTGTCTTGATTTGTATTTGCATAAGTTTTGAATTTTTTATCTTTTTTGTGGGAATTGTTTTATCTCTGGTAACATTACGAAACGTCAGAATTCCGGGGAATTAGTAATACGGGTATATTACATTTCAATATTGCTTCCAAATACTTCTAATTATTGCGATTCAATATTTTTGTACAGTGACCGGCAAATGACCTTGACTACGCAAAAGTGTCTAATCGTAGACACTTTTTGTGCAACGCCTTACACTACGAGACTACTATTTCTACTATATTGACTCCACTCTAAGTAATCGAAGTATATATCTCATCTCAGTGTTAGATTCCACGAAGTATAAAAATGACCTGTAATAATGGACATAAGGGTGGTCTTCCCGGCTCCGTTGTGTCCCAGCAGCACCGTGATCTCGCCCTTGTAAACGTCCAACGTCACATTGTCCAGTGCGCGTTGTTTTCCAAATATCTGCGAACAAAACATAGAGTAATAAGATTTATAATAGAGATAAAATAATGTTCTATTTTTCATATAAAAAGGGTAGACCATGTTGCCGCCGACTCGCCACATAAGATGTCCTCCCTAAAATGTGTAAATAAACACTCACACACGCACAACTCGAGACGTTTGGTGTGGTCGGATTGTGCGTGTATGAGTGTATTTATAGACACGTTTTTAAAGTAGTTATGCCAGGTCTGTTCATTACAACTGAAAAAAACTACAACATTCAACGTTGTATTTTACGTCAAAGTTGACAGCTCTTTCGTAGAATTAGAAAAACCGTCAAAAATTCCTTGAATATTTTCGCTCTCGCAGGCTCTGTATAAACGGGTATCGCGTTACAGCAAACTACCCTCTTCTTCAAACTGAGCAGGTCGAGCACGTAAACTGCAAGGTCAGTTGTGTGTGGAAACTCTACCTTATGATTTTAAGACAATGGTGCTAACTCGGTTGTACACAATCTCCATTTTAATTTTAATTCACAGTTTTAATGTAATTTTCCACAGGGAATTTAATGTAAAATAGCACCTGGGATCTTCCACTTAAAAAACCGCAGCGTTCACCATTGCGTTAGGTAGGTCAACTGAAACTTCTTTTGATCCATAAAATGATTTGAAACTGGTTTTGATCCATAAAATGAGACACATAAGGACTTCATTCAGAGCTTAGATCCGCCACACTGCTCCAATGCGGGCTGGCGGGCATTAATGACTATTGTCACATGATACATAGTGATAATAACCGGGACCGACTGCTTAACGTGCTCTCCGAGGCACAGGGGAAGAAACACCACCAACTCCAGTCTCGCACTGAGAATTTCTTGACAAAAAAAAAACTCCATACCTAACAATTATTTGCCCGATCCGGAAATTGAACCCGGGACCTCGTAATCTGCAGTTGAATATGTTAATAATTAGACCAACGAGGCAGTTACCCTTGGTTCAGGGTGAATGAAATGAAATGAAGTATTATCACCTTAGACACGTTCTGGATCTTGATGCCAACTTCAGCGTTCTTGGGCGTGGCTTCGAAGTACTGCGCGTCGTTCACGTCGACTTCCTCCATCTCCTCAGCCTTCTCATCGGGCTGAACCCTCGACGAGCACCAGTACTGGCTCTGGAACCAATTCTTTATACAGTTTGACAGTTTGGCGTCCGTCCATTAGGGCCGACGCCGAGCGACATATTGTAATTAGTTAGATAGATATAATATATACAAGAAAGATAATACAAGTAGGTGTAGAGATTGCTTAAAACTATATTTGCATAGGCTTATTATTTCTACCAAAGCAATGGATACATACCCGTGCTATTCACAACACAGAAATGTATCTAACACTGCCAACTTCCCAACTCCGGACTCCCACCTGAGAATTCCTTGATAGAGAATGCTGATAACTGTTTCTTATGTCGATAGTGTCACGTTTACCTGCAGCACCCTTACAGCTTATGTAATATTCTATGCTCAATAACATTGCAAGTATATATATCTTTTGTCTCATGCCGGTTTTTACAGTATGCTGTAATTTGAACCGCATGTCATTGGCATAGGAAAATCCGTCCATTTTATTCTTCACGCCTATAACTCAATTACTAGTCACATTCTCTTTAATTCTTTTTAATTGTGGAACCAACTCCCTTTGGAGGTGTTCCCACATAACTTTGACATAGGGTTATTCAAGGGGCGGATCAACAAACTCCTTATAAGCCGGCAACGCATTAGTGGTTCCCCTGGACGGTAACGCAAATGTTCATGGCGGCGGTAATCACTTAATATCAGGTGACCCGCCGTTTGCCCGCGATTAATCTATCTATATATCTGTGCCTCCTGTGACAGGTGATACAAGTCAAAAATCACCATTTTACAGGAGAGCAAAAACAAGATTAAAAAAATTCTAGTTCGCGATCTAATTGGGCTAGGTTAAACTTGAGTGCTTTCTTTTGTAGATAAAAACATTCACTTTCACCGTGTATTTAAATTTTTGCGGTAAATATTATAGTTTTGAAGTAATTCTTGAAAAACCTGTGAGTTGTACCTTTTTTAATTTCTAATCGATGCTAAAATTACGTGATAAATGATACAAGTACAGTTAAATTACGTTACACCTACATATTGTCTTCGTGTAAATTGATATACATAAAGTAAAAATATCTAATAACTCATTAGAATATATTCCCAACCCAATGGTGCTCAAACAAAGGATAAATGTAATATCTCAAAGATGAGATTTTTTTACTTATCAGTCCCCTATTTTAACAATTTAGCTGAATTGTATCAGTTTGCTAAAATTTTGGTCTTCTGAAAAATGTGTTAAATAATACAACTCATGTTATACCCCTCACTAAAATGCATTTTTATTGTGCAAATAAATACAAGTTTTACAAAAATAAATCAACGTTTGTGAAACTTCTTCTAAACCAATAATTCCCTAATAAAATACTAGCTGATGCCCACAACTTCATTTCGGGTGTATTCTTAGAAGTATCTTATATCGATTTCCAGGATGTAAACTGCAAAGATATAAAGGTTTTTATCTTCAATATGATGGACTCCCACACAAAGATTTAACCCCTATTTCAACCCCTTCAAGCCTTTATTTCGCAACAAAAGATAACTTATGTTGGTCTCCAAAGTCTAATTTATCTCTGTTCCAAATTTCATCAAAATCGGTTTTGCGGTTTAGGCGTGAAAGCATAATATACAGATAGACAGAGTTACATTCGCATTTCAAATTCAAATTCAAATTCAAAATTCATTTATTCAAAGTAGGTACACTGTACACTTTTTGAACGTCAATTTGGGAACAGGCAATGGTGATAATTACTTACGGAAACTTAAAACTAAAGCTACGAGGGTTCCAAACGCGCCCTGGTCTGAGAAGAGCCCACAACAAACTCAGCCGGGTTTATTATTTTTTTTATTATCACCATCTTACAATATGGTATAGCCATAAAAATTATTTGAACTGTTGGCTTTTAGAGCAATCTATGTCCATGGATTTTTGTCATTAAAAAAATCTTTTAAGCTATAGTAAGATTTTTCAATTAATTTGCGTTTAATAAAACCCTTGAACTTATTGAGAGACATATCCAAAATGTTCTCTGGCAACGTATTATAAAAACGTACAGAATTACCAACAAATGATTTTCCAACTTTCCGCAACCTAGTAGTGGGCAACACAAGTTTATTTTTATTTCTAAGATTAATGTTATGACATTCACTTTTTTTCTTAAATTTATCGATATTTTTGTGCACATATATTAAATTTTCAAAAATATATTGATTATAAACTGTCATAATTTTAACTTCCTTGAACTTATTTCTTAGTGACTCTCTGGGTCCCATATTATATATGGCACGAACAGCCCTCTTCTGCAGCACGAAAATGGAATTAATATCAGCAGCATTACCCCATAAAAGTATGCCATATGACATAATGCTGTGAAAGTAACTAAAATAAACTAACCTCGCAGTTTCAATATCAGTTAGTTGGCGAATCTTTTTAACCGCATATGCAGCAGAACTAAGTCTGTTCGATAAGTTATTTACATGAGGGCCCCATTGGAGTTTAGCATCTAACGTTATCCCCAGGAAAACAGCCGTATCCACTAGATCTAATTCCTCATTATTAAGCTGTACAGTGGTTTCAACTTGTTTAACATTGGGTAAAGTGAATTTAACACACTTTGTTTTTTTCCCATTAAGTAATAAGTTATTAGCTTCAAACCACTGTACCACTTTTGTGAGAGAATTGTTTACTTCGTCAGGAATTCTTTTGTATCGATTAGTTTTAAACAAAAGTGATGTATCATCAGCAAACAATACTATCCCGTGACTATCCTTAGCAAGATAAGGAAGGTCATTAATATAAATAAGGAATAGAAAGGGCCCGAGAATGGAACCCTGTGGAACTCCTATTTCTACAACTGACCCGGCAGACCGCTTTCCGTTCACATCTACTTTTTGTGTTCTATCATTTAGGTAAGAACTCATTAAATCCAGTGCTGCTCCCTTAATTCCATAATGGTGTAGTTTTCTGACCAATGTTTCATGATCAACACAATCAAAAGCCTTGGACAAGTCACAAAAAACTCCAAGTGCATCACGTGACTCCTCCCAGGCTTCAAATATATTCTGTATTAACTCAACACCAGCATCAGTTGTTGAGCGACCCCTTGTAAAACCAAATTGTTTTGTATGTAATATATTATTCATATAAAAATGTTTAAGTAATTGATTAAGAATTAATTTTTCAAAAATTTTACTAAAAGTGGGTAGTACCGATATTGGTCTAAAGTTAGTAGGGTCACTAGTACTACCCGATTTAAATAACGGAATTATTTTACTATGTTTCATTAAGTCAGGAAACACACCACAGTCAATACAATTGTTAAATATTAAAGCTAACTCGGGTGCAACAATATCAATCAATGATTTAATAACGTTAACGGAAATGCCCCACAAATCATTTGTTTTCTTATTGTTGATTAATTTGAAGGCCTTAATAACGTCAGAGCAACTAACGTGACTGAATTTAAAAGTTTGATTGCATTCAGGCACATTATCCTCCAATAAAGAGAGAGCGGCTGCTGGTGAAGAGCTCAATGATCTTGTAGTAGAAACAGGAATATCCGTAAAGAAGGCCTCAAAGGCTGAAGCGACCTCGGAGTCCGACGTTACAGATTTGTTATTCACAATAAGTTTAAAGTCACTAGTTTTTTCTGTTGCTTTCCCTGTCTCTTCGTTAATTATCTTCCAAGTAGATTTTATCACATTGGAGCTGTTTTTTATTTTAGTTTGTATATATTTTGACTTGGCCACAATGCAATCCCTTTTAAAAGTTTTGGAAAACAATTGAACGTACTGTTTGAACTCATCACTAGTATTATATTGTCGCTCCGCATACAGTTCATATAATTTTTGCCTATTTTTATGTAATTCAGTTGTTGCCCACTCACTAAAGACTTTTGTATCAGTAATTAAGACCGATTTACTAGTAAAAATATCATTAAAAATTGTGTGAAAGGAATGGAAGAATAAATTGTACATTTCATTAGGGCTTAACATATTTGGTAAAAATGGAAGGTCTTTAACTAGCCCTATTCTCATTTTCTTTATACGGTCCGACGTTACTGGTACATAAGTTATTCTATGTTTAGAAAACTTTTCCTTCAAACTTTTAAACTGAATTATTTGTCCGCAATGATCTGAATCTAATTTACTAATAATGCTTTTACTAATAGGATTTATATCAGTAAAAATATTATCTATACAAGTGGCGCTTATTGAAGTAATTCTTGTTGGTTCCATAAACATTTTGGATAAGTTGTACGACATAAACAGATTTAATAACTTTACACTTAAAGGGCTACTTTCCAAAATGTTTACATTAAAGTCTCCGCATACAAGTAACTTTTTTTTTGAATTTGCGATTTTAAATAATACTTCATCCATTACCTTCTCAAATAGTTCAAAATTGGACAACGGTGGTCTGTAAACAGACACAACAATAAATTGCTCTAGTTCGACTGCCGCTAGTTCAATTGTCCGTTCAACAGACAGGCTCACAATGTCATCTCGATTTTTGAATTTTAATTTTTTGTTCAATAATATTAATGAGCCCCCATGAATAGATTTTGTTCTGGTGAACGCACTGCCAACCTGATGTTCACCAAAATTGAACATGTATTCATTTTTTTTTAACCAGTGTTCAGTTATACATAAAATGTCAATATCAAAATTCTTTAAAAATAATTCTATCTCCAAATCCTTCTTTTTTATAGACTGAATATTCTGGTGAACAAGGTTGATAATATGACATTTTTTATTCTTTAAGTATGGTATGTTGCAACCCTTATTATAATTTGATTCATTTAAGCAAGAGGAAATCTCTGTTGTCTCCTTATCTAGTTTAAAGTTAAATTACTTGGATTGATATCCAAGATAAAGTCAGAATTAGAACACTGCTCAATAGAAGCAGTTTGTTTAGCCAAATTCTTGGCTGTTATTGAAAAAAAATATGATAGCGAAATAGCTACCTGTCTTTTAGAATAGCAAGATAGTGTGGCTAATTCTGTTGTACACAATCTCTAAACTAAACTAAAATGACAGGTCTAAATTTATTCCTATCTCTTTCACAGTGCTCACTGCGGAAAAGGATAGCAATAGATTTAGACCTGTCATTTTAGTTTAGTTTAGAGAATTGTGTACAACAGAATTAGCCACATTGTATACTTATCTTGGTTCAAATTATAATAAATTTTACCACATTTGGCAATGTCAATAATTTTAAATTTATTATTGTATGTACATAGGTTGTACAATGTCACATATAACCTATATCTATGAGTATTTTCTTGGTGTGGCAGATTTTGACAGTAGGGGAATGTATAAATAACAATATTATTTACATTTAATTTATTTAGAGTTTCATAAGAATATTCCAAATCTTTTTTGTTAACAGTACCTCTGTTTCCAAAAAAGATTATCAAATTTGTATTTTCATCAAAACTATTTCTATTTTTGTATATTGAATTTACAACAGACATAAATTGCGCATTAGGGGTACAGCAGTTCAATACAGTATGTCCCTGTAAATGTAAATTAAGTAGTATGCCCATATTACTACCAATTCCGTCGCTAAACATGAATGTTTTTGTGCTGGATTTTGTATCTCTGAAGGAATTATTAGCATTTTGAACCGGGAACCTGTCACACATATGGCTCGACTTCGAGGACAATGAAGCCGGGGACACAGACTGTGGATGACCCGCACCTTCATTAGTACAGTTATTTACTGAAGAATTTATGTGTTGAATATCTAATTGTGTTTCATCTGAAGTCTGTGTGTATTCCGACCTCATATTTTTTTGACAAGAGTCAAGCTGGGCTGCCAGAGTATGTAAGGAAGTCTGTAATCTGGCAATTTGAACTTCTAATATATGTGTGTCAGATTCATAACTCATTTTACTGCTTTCTAATTGTGCACTATAGTTTTTAATCTTTTGTAACAATTGCAATCGATCCTGTTTAGGTTTTAACATTTTATATGAGTAATTATGTATTTTTAATAATTTTTGAGTTTTCCTAATATACCGGTTAATTTTTATATATTTTTTTAGTTTTTTACTGCTGCAGGGATAAACCATTGAAGGATTTGTAATATTGACCTGTGATGATGTTTGGTCAGTACAGAGAACAGGGTTATCCGTGGCAACAGTAATCAACTCCGGGGCCCTGTCAACTAACTCTTCGAAGAGACTTTGATTTTGAAGGACTGTGGTGTTGTAGGCAGCAGTTTCCAACTCGCTGATCTTCTGGTGAGCCTCATGCAACTGCTGCTGTAGGTCAGTGATCTTGTGAAGGGTCGCCTCGTACTCAGCCCGGCACCCATCAAACCTATCTACAAGCTCCTGAAGATGGTCACGCTCTTCGACTACGCTTTCGTAACTTATATGTAAAGCTGACAGTTCCGATTTTAATTTCTTATATTTGTTCAGCATGTCTAATAATTCCTTTTCGTTTTCATCCCGCTCGCTATTCAATTGAGTACATAACTCCTTATATTAGTATGGATAAAGTCGCATTTATAATATTAGTATGGATAAAGTCCTTACATAATATGAAACTGGCGTTTTATCGAACTGGCTTACTATGATCTCATATATCTTGGCGTAATCCAAATTTAAATTTATTTCAAAAGTGGTTTATGTATTTGTTTTTTGAATCTAGTGATTCATTTGTTTTCGCTCAATTTGATTTTTCTTTGACATCGATCTGTTTAAAAAATGGAAAACTTATCGCATTATTTACGAATACGAGTTCCACAGTGGCACCAGTACTGCAAAAACAATTCGAAGGATTAATGATGATTATGGGGAAACCCTTACTGTAAAAGAAAGCATGGTACGATTTTTGTTCCAACGTTTTTGTTCTGGAAATTTTGACCTAAAAACAAACCCCGTGGACGGCTGGAAACCCTAGTTGACAATGAAGAATTAAAGATGATTGTGGTAGCGGATCTATCGCAAACTATGTTAGAGTTAGTGGCAGGCTTCGGTGTGAGTGATATAATAATATTAATTCACTTAAAACAAATTTGAAAAGTGAAAAACTCGAGAAATAGGAACCTACCGCATGAATTGAGTGGAGCACACTAACAAACACGCATTAAGTGCTGCGTTACATTATTCAATTGTCACAATAACGACGGAATTTTGAATCGTATTGTTATCAGTGATGAAAAATGGTGTACGACAGTCGGAAATGCTCATCACAGTGGTTGAATCCAAGAGAACTGGCGAAACCCAACTGGTGAAACTGTCCCAAACGAAAGTTGACTCAGAAAAAACTGCTGGTGTGTGTTTGGTGGACCAGTGCTGGTATCATACACTATGGCTTCCTAAGATCTGGCCAGATAATAAAGATAGATCAACAATTTCAAACCATGATGGAAACGTCAGCAGTTAAACAACCGAAACTGGTCATTTCTCTTGCCCAATGCTGTTAACTTGGACCAACGCTAGACCTCATACTTCACAACAGACAGTCGCTAAAAAGGTGCTGCGACTGAAATATCTCCAACACCTATCACTCTCCCCGGGAATTTGCTTCAACAGATTACTACTTTTATCGGAATTTAGTCAATTTCTTGCAAGGAAAACAATTCAATAACAAAGTCCTAATATTTAAACTCTGTAAAACTCATGATCGCGCTCCTGAATAAAGCATAGCAAAACAGATATTACTTCTTATCGGTTGAAACAGTAATCTTGAAGTGGTAGGCTATTGGTACTGTCTTTATTGTAATCGTAATAGCGTAAGCTTTACCTTGTTTCAAACAATCCATAGTCTTCTATTCATCATCCTTGAATTCATTTTGTGTAAGAAAAACTGGGAATATTTTCTTTGGTATGCAAAACAGATCGAACATCACACCACATCAACTTTCCAATGCAAGAGTAAGAAATTGCTTGAAAACATGTTGAATCACAAGTCATTTAGATAACAGTACCTACCTAAACTTTGCTGTTTTGTTTGAAGCTGTACGCACTAGTTGGTACCAATCTCTTTGCAAGTGAATAACCATACTCATGTGCTTCTTCTTACGCCCAATTAACGCATGGTTGGTGTCAATCTTCATAAGAGTATGACTTGACAATTTCACTTGTATCATTTAGCACGTCTCCTTCTTCATACATTTTTCTAGATTTGGTTTGAGTTTTAGATACAATTCAATTTATATTCGTTTACACAGATAATGTTGATTTGTACACAATGATGCAAGTCGAGATGTATCACTGATCACAAATTAGGTATAAATTTAGATTGTGATTATTAGGTATATGTATAATTGTACCCTAATCAGTTTTGAAAAAAATCTGTTCAAAGTGATATAACTCTAATTATATCAATATTCACGATAAATATACAAAAAATAAAATGTGAAAATTAATATAATCGCACTTATACCACGAAGCACGAAAAATAATGCATGCAGAAAATTACTTATTGAGGTTACAACTTGAAATATATCTCTATGCACGATATTTTTGCAAAAATGCTGCCACTTATATCACTTTGCACAAAATTATCTCCGAAACTATAATAGTTAGAAGAACGTGGGTTAGACCAAAAAAAAGCTAATTTTTTTCTGATCATTTCTATGTAAAAATCTCAAAAAGGGTACAACTCGACTTAGATCACTCATCACAGGAGGCACAGATATATAAAACAAAGTCGTGTAAGCCCTCATACGCATTAGCGGTTGCGGTAGCGGTGCGGCTAGCCGCTTTTTATATTTTTATATGCAACCGCTCATTTTGTACGCACTAAGCGCTCGTACGCATTAGCGGTTGCGGTAGCGGTTGCATATAAAAATATAAAAGCGGCTAGCCGCACCGCTACCGCAACCGCTAATGCGTATGAGGGCTTAGTTCGAACACTTAGCGCTCGTACGCATTAGCGGTTGCGGTTGCGGCGCGGCCAGCCGCTTTTGTATTTTTATATGCAACCGCTCATTTTGTACGCACTACACCGCGACGAAATTCCAACCGCGGCGGTTGACTGGAAGGCAGCGGCCCGCTTCGCGGCTGGCCGCCATGTTGCCTGTACGCACTAGGCGGTTCGGTTCGCGGCGTGCCGCAGGTGTGTTGTCAAAAAAGAAAATAAGCAATATGGAATTGTGAAGCAGCAGATTATAAAAACAGAGACCTAAAATGAAAACAATGGAAAGAATTAGAAGATATTTTTGGAAAATATCTACTAATTCTTCGTTTATGATAGACTGAACGCTGTTGTCAGACTTCAAGCGGTCCAACCGCCTGACGCGGTTCAACAGCGGCTCGCCGCCGGTGGCGGTGAACCGCTGTTTCAACCGCGTCAGGCGGTTCGAACCGCCTGCTACCGCAACCGCTAATGCGTATGAGGGCTTAGCCCTCATACGCATTAGCGGTTGCGGTAGCGGTGCGGCTAGCCGCTTTTTATATTTTTATATGCAACCGCTCATTTTGTACGCACTAAGCGCTCGTACGCATTAGCGGTTGCGGTAGCGGTTGCATATAAAAATATAAAAGCGGCTAGCCGCACCGCTACCGCAACCGCTAATGCGTATGAGGGCTTATAACTCGAGAACGGCTGGACCAATTTTCATGGTTTTTGATTTGTTATATTTGGGATCATCCCGAATAGCAGAATAACTATTAAAAACATTGAAAAATTGACGAAAACATAAAATAAAAGAAAAAACATTTTCCCATACAAAATGTTCATTGGTTTGGCAACTGTCAAACATTTAATGCTTATCCCGTCGATACGGTAAACTCTCTCACCCTCTCACCCGTATCTATAATTATAATTCTTCTGTACGTGTGTTTGTCACTTAACTCCTAAACGGCTGGACCGATTTGTATGAAACTTTGTGTGTATATTTCAATGGGTTCCTGGATGATTTGAAAACACAATAACCGGGTAGGTACAGGTAACGTATCGGGTCTCAGTAAGTGGCGCCGATGTCGGTGTGTCACCGGGAAGGACGAAGTCTGCCGGGTCCACTAGTATAAAAAAAAACTTATCTATGGAAGTCGGCTGTCTATCTAGTTGTTCCTGGTCTGTGTATCTGACAGAGTAAGATATTACTACCAAAACAATGTTAAATACATTCCTGTGCTCTCCACGGAACGGGGATGTATCTAATACCGACAATTTCCAAACTCCAGGCTAACACCTGAGAATTACTTGAAGGAAAATAACCGATAACTTTCTCTTATGTCGATAATCTGTCGATATTGATCACATTTACCTGGCAGAGGAAGTTCCAGGGCAGCGCGGTGCCGTAGGGGCCGGGGTTGACGCGCGCCAGGTACCAGGCCAGCGTGAAGAATATCGCGCTTTGCAGCACCAGCATCACGTAGCAGAGCAGCACCGAGCCGCTGTTCTCGCTGCGCACGTTGCCGATCGTCGCCATGGTCACGCCGCTACCTGGTGACGCGAATACATTTTTAAGTATGACCCAATGGTCATAGTGGTAGTAGTAGTAGTAGGTCATGGTGAAGAGCTGTAGTGATGATGGGTCAATACCCACCATCACTACAGCTCTTCAACATCCCACTGCTGGGCACATCTCTCTTATAGGAGAGAGGGATTTAGAGTTCCAATGCGGGTTTCTCAGGAAAATTCTAGTACTAGCAATCCCTGAGTTGGCAGTTGGTGTTCCCCGGAGTATCACTTGCTTTAACGGTGAAGGAAAACATCGTGAGGAAACCTGCATGCCTGAGAGTTCTCCATAACGTTCTCAAAGGTGTGTGAAGTCTGCCAATCCGCTTGGCCAGCGTGGTAGACTATGGCCAAAACCCTTCTCACTCTGAGAGGAGACCCGTGCTCTGTAGTGAGCCGGTAATGGGTTGATCATGATGATGTTCCCCGGAGAGTATGTTAAGCCCTCGGTTGGTTACCACTTTCCACAAGGTAGAGTAGATTTAATTTAAGCCGTACCTACCCGTCGGTTTCTACGCGGCATCGAAAGGAACGCTAAATCCCTTGGCGGCACGGCTTTGCCGGTAGGGTGATAACTAAGCCACGGCTGAAGCCTAGACCAGACTAGACCGGATACAATTTAGAAATTATAAATCCCCAAATCGCCCCTGCCGGAACCTACCACTTATATATAAAACTACAGCGCTCACCATCCTTATCAGCTTCTGCGAATGGGGTTTATGAAATTAACTTTTTAAATCGCGCTGAGCACATTATTTAGTGGGTATTGACTGAGACTGACCCGTCACGCTCGGCTACACATAGCGTTACAACGCTCGTTCGGGTAAAGTCGGCCTAAGTCGACTGAGGGAATGAGAGAGATATAGTCAACGCCAGGAAGGTATAAATAAAAACTCACCATACTGTTCCAAGATCGCCAACTCGCTCCAGAACCAGCGCATGGGCTCGTGCGGCAGCAGACCGCACAGCGGCAGCGCCCACTGCGGCACCGTGTGCGTCGCGATCAGCGCGCTCGGCGATATCGAAGCCACGTACAGTAACGTCGCAATGGTCACCGTGTACTGGGCTGCGGAGCGAACGTCGTGTTTGTCAAATTCTAGTTAAAATTAATTACAATTATTAAATATGATTTATTGTTAAAGATAAGATTAATTAAATTGATATTTCATTCATTCGACGGTGCCGAACCGCCATCTTGAATTATTTATACAAGTACTTTGATGATATTTGATTGAGGGTTTGCAACAGAAATCGCAACCTAATCGAGTAAATGTTGTCTTTATGGGCTTAGCTGAGTGTAATTAATCTATTAGTATAAAAACTTTTGTTTTAACATCGAGCTTTTGTGTACATCGGCATCGGCTGTTGGGGTGGATCCTGTTGTTTTACCGCGTCAGAAGATTACGAGAGGTGTTTTGTGATGAATGTAAAGTTTAGGCACTTATCGCTGTGCGAGCTGAACTGCACTTAAATGCGTCAAACAATAAGTATTCTGTATATAAATAACATATTATATTGAATTAAACTGGTTTAGTGTACACATTTATTATTTATCTATGCCCTGAGCTGATTTTATGCCAAAGACGACAGACGTCAGAGACGGGGCAAACTCGAAAATTTATACTAGGAGCCCAGAAATCAAAGGAGATACCGTGAAAAGTGACTCACTGCTCTTAACGAAGTAGCTGCAAGCGTACGCCATTGATACGACACTGGTGAAATGAAGGATCAGCATGGTGAATATCATGCCGGGTTGGGTGTGCGGGATGTAGGGGTTCTCGGTGACGGTGAGCAGGATGGTGCCCACCACGCTGTACACCAGCCCGGCGGGCAGCACGTTCAGGAAGTGGGATATGTTGAGAATGTTGTGCGACACGCCCACCATCCTTATCAGCTCCTGCGAATGAGGGGTTGTTTTAACAGAGTTCAAAAAAGAGGTTCTGTATTTGATCCATATGTATGTATTATTTTAAAAACCAATGAACCAATTTGGATGATTTTTTCACTGTAGTAATCTACATATTTTTAGGAAGGTTTTAGTATATAATACACCTAGTTATCTTTCTTGTATCCCATAAATGTACCCATTTATGTCACTAATATTTTGATTGGTACACCGATTTCTCTGAGATTACTGGACCAAAGTCGGTTTAATTTTTTTCTAAAATATAACTTGTTTTATTCTTCTATAGTTAAACCTAAGATGGAAACTTGAAGAATAGATAAGGATATGAAGCCAGTCACCTGTATCCCGTTGATCCTCTCCTCCAGCAGGCGCGCCATGAGGAACACGAACACCAGCAGCAGCGACAGGCTGCACAGGTAGGGCAGCGCCTCGCATACGTACACTATGACGTTGTTCTCAGCCTTAGTCACCTGTATCCCGTTGATCCTCTCTTCCAGCAGGCGCGCCATGAGGAACACGAACACCAGCAGCAGCGACAGGCTGCACAGGTAGGGCAGCGCCTCGCATACGTACACTATGACGTTGTTCTCAGCCTTAGTCACCTGTATCCCGTTGATCCTCTCTTCCAGCAGGCGCGCCATGAGGAACACGAACACCAGCAGCAGCGACAGGCTGCACAGGTAGGGCAGCGCCTCGCATACGTACACTATGACGTTGTTCTCAGCCTTAGTCACCTGTATCCCGTTGATCCTCTCTTCCAGCAGGCGCGCCATGAGGAACACGAACACCAGCAGCAGCGACAGGCTGCACAGGTAGGGCAGCGCCTCGCATACGTACACTATGACGTTGTTCTCAGCCTTAGTCACCTGTATCCCGTTGATCCTCTCTTCCAGCAGGCGCGCCATGAGGAACACGAACACCAGCAGCAGCGACAGGCTGCACAGGTAGGGCAGCGCCTCGCATACGTACACTATGACGTTGTTCTCAGCCTTAGTCACCTGTATCCCGTTGATCCTCTCTTCCAGCAGGCGCGCCATGAGGAACACGAACACCAGCAGCAGCGACAGGCTGCACAGGTAGGGCAGCGCCTCGCATACGTACACTATGACGTTGTTCTCAGCCTTAGTCACCTGTATCCCGTTGATCCTCTCCTCCAGCAGGCGCGCCATGAGGAACACGAACACCAGCAGCAGCGACAGGCTGCACAGGTAGGGCAGCGCCTCGCATACGTACACTATGACGTTGTTCTCAGCCTTAGTCACCTGTATCCCGTTGATCCTCTCCTCCAGCAGGCGCGCCATGAGGAACACGAACACCAGCAGCAGCGACAGGCTGCACAGGTAGGGCAGCGCCTCGCATACGTACACTATGACGTTGTTCTCAGCCTTAGTCACCTGTATCCCGTTGATCCTCTCCTCCAGCAGGCGCGCCATGAGGAACACGAACACCAGCAGCAGCGACAGGCTGCACAGGTAGGGCAGCGCCTCGCATACGTACACTATGACGTTGTTCTCAGCCTTAGTCACCTGTATCCCGTTGATCCTCTCCTCCAGCAGGCGCGCCATGAGGAACACGAACACCAGCAGCAGCGACAGGCTGCACAGGTAGGGCAGCGCCTCGCATACGTACACTATGACGTTGTTCTCAGCCTTAGTCACCTGTATCCCGTTGATCCTCTCCTCCAGCAGGCGCGCCATGAGGAACACGAACACCAGCAGCAGCGACAGGCTGCACAGGTAGGGCAGCGCCTCGCATACGTACACTATGACGTTGTTCTCAGCCTTAGTCACCTGTATCCCGTTGATCCTCTCCTCCAGCAGGCGCGCCATGAGGAACACGAACACCAGCAGCAGCGACAGGCTGCACAGGTAGGGCAGCGCCTCGCATACGTACACTATGACGTTGTTCTCAGCCTTAGTCACCTGTATCCCGTTGATCCTCTCCTCCAGCAGGCGCGCCATGAGGGACACGAACACCAGCAGCAGCGACAGGCTGCACAGGTAGGGCAGCGCCTCGCATACGTACACTATGACGTTGTTCTCAGCCTTAGTCACCTGTATCCCGTTGATCCTCTCCTCCAGCAGGCGCGCCATGAGGAACACGAACACCAGCAGCAGCGACAGGCTGCACAGGTAGGGCAGCGCCTCGCATACGTACACTATGACGTTGTTCTCAGCCTTAGTCACCTGTATCCCGTTGATCCTCTCCTCCAGCAGGCGCGCCATGAGGAACACGAACACCAGCAGCAGCGACAGGCTGCACAGGTAGGGCAGCGCCTCGCATACGTACACTATGACGTTGTTCTCAGCCTTAGTCACCTGTATCCCGTTGATCCTCTCCTCCAGCAGGCGCGCCATGAGGAACACGAACACCAGCAGCAGCGACAGGCTGCACAGGTAGGGCAGCGCCTCGCATACGTACACTATGACGTTGTTCTCAGCCTTAGTCACCTGTATCCCGTTGATCCTCTCCTCCAGCAGGCGCGCCATGAGGAACACGAACACCAGCAGCAGCGACAGGCTGCACAGGTAGGGCAGCGCCTCGCATACGTACACTATGACGTTGTTCTCAGCCTTAGTCACCTGTATCCCGTTGATCCTCTCCTCCAGCAGGCGCGCCATGAGGAACACGAACACCAGCAGCAGCGACAGGCTGCACAGGTAGGGCAGCGCCTCGCATACGTACACTATGACGTTGTTCTCAGCCTTAGTCACCTGTATCCCGTTGATCCTCTCCTCCAGCAGGCGCGCCATGAGGAACACGAACACCAGCAGCAGCGACAGGCTGCACAGGTAGGGCAGCGCCTCGCATACGTACACTATGACGTTGTTCTCAGCCTTAGTCACCTGTATCCCGTTGATCCTCTCCTCCAGCAGGCGCGCCATGAGGAACACGAACACCAGCAGCAGCGACAGGCTGCACAGGTAGGGCAGCGCCTCGCATACGTACACTATGACGTTGTTCTCAGCCTTAGTCACCTGTATCCCGTTGATCCTCTCCTCCAGCAGGCGCGCCATGAGGAACACGAACACCAGCAGCAGCGACAGGCTGCACAGGTAGGGCAGCGCCTCGCATACGTACACTATGACGTTGTTCTCAGCCTTAGTCACCTGTATCCCGTTGATCCTCTCCTCCAGCAGGCGCGCCATGAGGAACACGAACACCAGCAGCAGCGACAGGCTGCACAGGTAGGGCAGCGCCTCGCATACGTACACTATGACGTTGTTCTCAGCCTTAGTCACCTGTATCCCGTTGATCCTCTCTTCCAGCAGGCGCGCCATGAGGAACACGAACACCAGCAGCAGCGACAGGCTGCACAGGTAGGGCAGCGCCTCGCATACGTACACTATGACGTTGTTCTCAGCCTTAGTCACCTGTATCCCGTTGATCCTCTCCTCCAGCAGGCGCGCCATGAGGAACACGAACACCAGCAGCAGCGACAGGCTGCACAGGTAGGGCAGCGCCTCGCATACGTACACTATGACGTTGTTCTCAGCCTTAGTCACCTGTATCCCGTTGATCCTCTCCTCCAGCAGGCGCGCCATGAGGAACACGAACACCAGCAGCAGCGACAGGCTGCACAGGTAGGGCAGCGCCTCGCATACGTACACTATGACGTTGTTCTCAGCCTTAGTCACCTGTATCCCGTTGATCCTCTCCTCCAGCAGGCGCGCCATGAGGAACACGAACACCAGCAGCAGCGACAGGCTGCACAGGTAGGGCAGCGCCTCGCATACGTACACTATGACGTTGTTCTCAGCCTTAGTCACCTGTATCCCGTTGATCCTCTCCTCCAGCAGGCGCGCCATGAGGAACACGAACACCAGCAGCAGCGACAGGCTGCACAGGTAGGGCAGCGCCTCGCATACGTACACTATGACGTTGTTCTCAGCCTTAGTCACCTGTATCCCGTTGATCCTCTCCTCCAGCAGGCGCGCCATGAGGAACACGAACACCAGCAGCAGCGACAGGCTGCACAGGTAGGGCAGCGCCTCGCATACGTACACTATGACGTTGTTCTCAGCCTTAGTCACCTGTATCCCGTTGATCCTCTCCTCCAGCAGGCGCGCCATGAGGAACACGAACACCAGCAGCAGCGACAGGCTGCACAGGTAGGGCAGCGCCTCGCATACGTACACTATGACGTTGTTCTCAGCCTTAGTCACCTGTATCCCGTTGATCCTCTCTTCCAGCAGGCGCGCCATGAGGAACACGAACACCAGCAGCAGCGACAGGCTGCACAGGTAGGGCAGCGCCTCGCATACGTACACTATGACGTTGTTCTCAGCCTTAGTCACCTGTATCCCGTTGATCCTCTCTTCCAGCAGGCGCGCCATGAGGAACACGAACACCAGCAGCAGCGACAGGCTGCACAGGTAGGGCAGCGCCTCGCATACGTACACTATGACGTTGTTCTCAGCCTTAGTCACCTGTATCCCGTTGATCCTCTCCTCCAGCAGGCGCGCCATGAGGAACACGAACACCAGCAGCAGCGACAGGCTGCACAGGTAGGGCAGCGCCTCGCATACGTACACTATGACGTTGTTCTCAGCCTTAGTCACCTGTATCCCGTTGATCCTCTCCTCCAGCAGGCGCGCCATGAGGAACACGAACACCAGCAGCAGCGACAGGCTGCACAGGTAGGGCAGCGCCTCGCATACGTACACTATGACGTTGTTCTCAGCCTTAGTCACCTGTATCCCGTTGATCCTCTCCTCCAGCAGGCGCGCCATGAGGAACACGAACACCAGCAGCAGCGACAGGCTGCACAGGTAGGGCAGCGCCTCGCATACGTACACTATGACGTTGTTCTCAGCCTTAGTCACCTGTATCCCGTTGATCCTCTCTTCCAGCAGGCGCGCCATGAGGAACACGAACACCAGCAGCAGCGACAGGCTGCACAGGTAGGGCAGCGCCTCGCATACGTACACTATGACGTTGTTCTCAGCCTTAGTCACCTGTATCCCGTTGATCCTCTCCTCCAGCAGGCGCGCCATGAGGAACACGAACACCAGCAGCAGCGACAGGCTGCACAGGTAGGGCAGCGCCTCGCATACGTACACTATGACGTTGTTCTCAGCCTTAGTCACCTGTATCCCGTTGATCCTCTCTTCCAGCAGGCGCGCCATGAGGAACACGAACACCAGCAGCAGCGACAGGCTGCACAGGTAGGGCAGCGCCTCGCATACGTACACTATGACGTTGTTCTCAGCCTTAGTCACCTGTATCCCGTTGATCCTCTCTTCCAGCAGGCGCGCCATGAGGAACACGAACACCAGCAGCAGCGACAGGCTGCACAGGTAGGGCAGCGCCTCGCATACGTACACTATGACGTTGTTCTCAGCCTTAGTCACCTGTATCCCGTTGATCCTCTCCTCCAGCAGGCGCGCCATGAGGAACACGAACACCAGCAGCAGCGACAGGCTGCACAGGTAGGGCAGCGCCTCGCATACGTACACTATGACGTTGTTCTCAGCCTTAGTCACCTGTATCCCGTTGATCCTCTCTTCCAGCAGGCGCGCCATGAGGAACACGAACACCAGCAGCAGCGACAGGCTGCACAGGTAGGGCAGCGCCTCGCATACGTACACTATGACGTTGTTCTCAGCCTTAGTCACCTGTATCCCGTTGATCCTCTCTTCCAGCAGGCGCGCCATGAGGAACACGAACACCAGCAGCAGCGACAGGCTGCACAGGTAGGGCAGCGCCTCGCATACGTACACTATGACGTTGTTCTCAGCCTTAGTCACCTGTATCCCGTTGATCCTCTCTTCCAGCAGGCGCGCCATGAGGAACACGAACACCAGCAGCAGCGACAGGCTGCACAGGTAGGGCAGCGCCTCGCATACGTACACTATGACGTTGTTCTCAGCCTTAGTCACCTGTATCCCGTTGATCCTCTCTTCCAGCAGGCGCGCCATGAGGAACACGAACACCAGCAGCAGCGACAGGCTGCACAGGTAGGGCAGCGCCTCGCATACGTACACTATGACGTTGTTCTCAGCCTTAGTCACCTGTATCCCGTTGATCCTCTCTTCCAGCAGGCGCGCCATGAAGAACACGAACACCAGCAGCAGCGACAGGCTGCACAGGTAGGGCAGCGCCTCGCATACGTACACTATGACGTTGTTCTCAGCCTTAGTCACCTGTATCCCGTTGATCCTCTCTTCCAGCAGGCGCGCCATGAGGAACACGAACACCAGCAGCAGCGACAGGCTGCACAGGTAGGGCAGCGCCTCGCATACGTACACTATGACGTTGTTCTCAGCCGTGCGCACAAACGGAAAGTCTTGGATCATCACCTTCTGCAATTTAAGTACAAATAGATATATTTTACTGTTCCGTACCAAAAAAGGAACCTATAAGCTTGCCCAGTCCCCTGTCCTGTACTCTGAACTTGTATTTTGTTGTATATATGAGTACGTAATTAATTCATACAGTGAATAGTTTTTTGTATGTGCCGATATGGTGCTGATAAAATTAGTGGATGTAATGATTACAAAAAATGGTTTCTTATTATGGTGACAATCAACCCTATCCCTTGGATCGTAGAGCAACAGCAGTAAAACTTTTGTAAAAAATACTCACAAAAATATTCCCATAAATATTTTATATGAAAAAGGTACATATATTATACTATGTTTTTTGGCATATTCTGATGTGCTCTCTAAAAAAAATCACCCTGTTTGATTGATAAATTGATGATGTTAAGTATGAAAATTGAGTTGTATACCTGCGGAACTTCCTTCCCGGTCACCAGCTCTATGTAACTTGAATCGATCGCCCATTGGAGCTTCATGAATTGATAATATGTGGTGCCTAGAAAATTAAAAATATGTAAATATTCTATTAGCTTTAGCCCGCGTGGATTTAGGTTTTAGGAAGATCCCGTGGGAACACTTAGACTTTTTGGGATAAAAACTATCCTATATGTCCGTCACCAGGATGCAAGGTATCTGTGCCAAATTTCGTCAAGATCTGTTCGGCGGTTGAGCCGTGAATAGGTTAAACAGACAGACAGAGTTAATTTCCCATTTACAATATTAGTATGGATTAGGCTGCCTGCTATAAGGTACAGACGTTGCCTCAAATAAAGATTTTTTCTTTTGGATACGCGAGGAAGTGTTTCTTACTCTCTTATTGGCGGGTTTCCTTACACATCCTTGTGAAAGGGTGCATCCTCAGGAAATGTAGACTTTACAATGCACGGTTGCAAAGTATTGTGCGGATTATAGAAAAATACTTTTATTTTTTCATTATATATAATATTTTTATTAAATATAAAATTTCGATTTGCGTGTTCATAATTATTCTTCTCCTACGCGGCTTGACCGATTTTGATGATTTTTTTCTTGTACTTATGTGGATGTGGTCACCTGGATGGTTATTAGCTAATAAGTATAGCTAAGAACCATCCTAATAAGGTAAGTGGCGCTGTTGTCGACATCCAGAATTTATTTTTAGTTTTCCGATCACTGTGACAGGACGAATGTTTGCCTGCGTGTTCCGCCATTTCTATGTACAATTTATAAAGTATTCAAAGTTAAATCTCTCTAATTACCAAAACTGTCGATCGGCGTCAATATTCTACTTTCCGATTCATACGACTGCGTGTGAAAATCGTTTTTCATGCGTATCGTGTACTGCAGTTTTTTTGGCAGGGTTGTGTTCATGTCCTAAAACAGGGGACAGATTACGAATAGGTTCTAACATAATAATAGGGGTTAAAGTATGAAATTGCCGTTTTATTGTAATAGGTACTTCGAATTGACATAGAACCTTCATGGTTTGAGATTTTTGAGTGAAACTTTTTTCATACGGTACCTATGTAGTTCTTCTTTAAAAAAATGTGCAACATTCGATTATCAACTTTCAGTTTTTTTTTATTCAGCTTAGACAATAAAGATGGATACTTCGAAAATTCGTGTGATTTTTGAATACGAGTTCCGACGCGGAACTAACGCGGCAGAAACAGCTCGCAATATTAATGTTGCGTTTGGAGAGGGGACTGCTAATGAACGCACTGTGCGATTTTGGTTTAAACGCTTTCGTGATGGAAACTTCGATTTGAAGAACGAACCACGTGGAAGACCGCCCCACACAGGTGAATAACAATGATTTGAAAGAGATGGTGGAAGCCGATCCGAGCCAAACTACCCAGGAATTAGCGGCATGGTTTAACGTTACCTTACCAACAATATTGACTCATTTGCGTCAAATCAATAAAATAAAAAAATATGAAAAATGGGTGCCTCATGATTTGACTGATCTGCAGAAAGAAACGCGTGTTGAAACTTGCGTTGCCTTGTTGAATCGATACAGAAATGAAGGAATATTGGATCCAATTGTGACATGTGATGAAAAATGGATTCTTTACGATAATCGTAAGCGGAAAATGCAATGGCTGACCCCAGGTCAAACGCCGCAACAGTGTCCTAAAGCAAAGCTTACCAATAAAAAGGTAATGGTAACTGTTTGGTGGTCTCAGCGTGGTGTTTCACTATAGCTTTCTCCGATCTGGTCAAGCAATAACGGCAGATGTCTACTGCGCCGAACTCCGAACAATGATAGCGAAACTAGCAGTGAAACAGCCCCGACTTATGAATCGATCTTCACCATTATTGCTCCATGATAACGCGAGACCTCATACAGCACGAGAAACCGTTTTAACTCTACAGGAACTGCAATTACTCTAGCGGCACGCTATGATGGCCGGTTTGACGTTTGTCCGCTCATGAAGTTCCGTATTAATTGATAACGACTTTGAAGGAAATAATTGTATTACTTTATTGACGATAGTGATGTGCAGAGATTCATAAATTTTATCGAATGTAGTTTCTCATGAAGTTCCGTATTAATTGATAACGACTTTGAAGGAAATAATTGTATTACTTTATTGACGATAGTGATGTGCAGAGATTCATAAATTTTATCGAATGTAGTTTTAGGTTTAGGACTCAAAATTTATTTATTAAATTGATTTCTTAAATGTATACAAGTGTAGAAAAATCAGTTTGCACCATTTAAGGGGTGAATGTACTTGTGAATATGAACAATTTTCACTATGTGGACAAACCTCTGAAATCGCAAAAAAATATCAATAAATTTTTAAAAATGGAATCTAATACGATCGTCACATAGAATCGCTGGCTAGCACAACTACTACCTCCGGCAAACTCGCGTCAATGCTCAATGCAAAACAAAACAGTTTCGAATTGACGTTGCTTCGAAAAGTATAAACTGTCAGTGCAATGCGATTGTGATATAGTTTTGACCTGGCTTTGGATTTCAAATATTGATACTGCATTACTGTTGACCCTTGCTCGTTAATTTGGACTCTGTTCAAGCCCTTTGTTGTGGATTTCGTCGATATGACCGAACGTACGCAGAGAACTGTTCTAAATAGTCAGACACGTGAGTTCGTAATACGCCTTCGTAACTATTTCGATCGTGAAGCTCAAAATGGAGGGCCAATTTTACCTATAACGTCAGTGGTTGAACGCGTAGCTGATGCGCTTAATATTGGACAACGAACTGTTAGACGGATAACTAAAAAAAAATATGGCGAGACTGGCACAGAAGAAAATAAACTTCACACACCAAAAAAGAGAAAACGAGCAAAACCAGTCGTAGGCATCGATAGCTTTGATGCCGATGCTATCCGAAGACATGTTTACGGCTACTATTTACAGAAGGAGTATCCAACAAGAAAAAAGTTGGTGCATTCACTGAAGGAAGCTGGATTATTCTTCGGTGGGGAAAGTTCTTTAACGAAGATTTTGAAGACCATTGGATTTCGATACAAAAAATGTAACAAACGCAAAATATTGATGGAAAGATTTGATATAGCGATGGCAAGGTATACTTTTTTACGGCAAGTGAAAGAAATCAAAAATTGGCAAAATGTTGTGTTCTTGGATGAAACATGGCTTAATGCTAACCATACTGTAGGCCGTTCTTGGAACGATGACACAGCAGCATCTACTTCCAAAGTTCCTGTAGGAAAAGGATCGCGACTTATAATTTGTCACGCCGGAACCATCAACGGGTTTGTCGAAGGTTCTCTCATGGCTTTTGCGTCAAAAACCACTGGAGACTATCATGAAGACATGAATGGAGAAAAGTTTACTGAATGGTTTACCTCAATGTTGTGTAGCCTCCCTGAACCATCTATTATAATTATGGACAACGCCCCATACCACTCGATGCAAATTGACAAGCCACCTGCCCAATCCCAAAAGAAAGCTGATATCGTCGCATGGCTTCGTAAAAATGGCGTAGATGCAAACATGAATATGTTAAAAGCGGAATTAGTACGTCTTTTAAAAGAAAACAAACCAACCAAGATCCGATACGTCATTGACGAAATAGCATTAGAACATGGGCACAGAGTTATACGGTTACCGCCTTACCATTGTGAGTATAATGCGATTGAGTTGGTGTGGGCTCAAATTAAGGGATATGCTGCAAGACACAATACAGAACCCCCATTTACCACAAAAAAAATGCTAAAATTATTAGAAGAAGCTTGTGAACATGTGACTAAAGGAGACTGGGAAAAGGTTGTGAATAGAACTGTTAAATTAATAAGGGAAGATTATGAAAGAGATGTGAAAATAGATAATATTATAGAAAACGAACATATAATTATTAATGTATGTGATGATAGCAGTGACGACAGTGAAAATAGTAGTATGGACGAATCTGATTAATTATGGCCTTTTGTGGCACCTTTTTTGGTATCTTTTGTATTCATATGTTTCTTGTGTGCATATAAAGTATGTATATTCATTTTCGTTCAAATATTCAGTTCGTTCAAATAAATTAAATAAACATATACATTTTTGTTTTATTAAACCTATTTAATCAGGTACAAAAACAAAACTTAATTGTTTTTTGTTCGAGAATAAATTGACATTCCACATCACTATTGTAATGTGTCAAACCGGCCATCATAGCGTGCCGCTAGTGTAGAAACCATTCGTCACCCTCCGTATTCGCCAGACCTTGCTCCAACAGACTACCATTTTTTTCGTGATTTGGACAATTTTCTGCGTGATAAAAAGTTTTCTTCTCAGGAGGCAGTGCAAAATGCTTTCACACAGTTTGTCGAATCTAGATCACCAGAGTTCTATCGCAAAGGCATAAATGAGCTTCCTATTAGATGGCAGCAATGTATAGATAATAATGGTAATTATTTTGATTAAATAAATATGTTAATATAAACGACTACCCCTCAGAAGAATAGAATGCGATACTATATACTTCATGACCGCTAGCTATGTTACTCAGACAAATTTTACTTTAAGACTGCCGCTCCGAAAACACTGTCGTTACATCGCCATATTTTTCCGCCTCCATGGTGGGGCACTCACGTCACCACCCCGACCAATCGCTCGAACCTCGCGCGGTCGTGCCAACCGCGCAATGTTGCCAACATTAAATTTAAAAAAAAAGACGAATTTTTATTTTTCAGTACAAATCGGCAATTTCATACTTTAACCCCTAATATTATTTTATTATGGAATCTGACATATGGTGGATGCTCCTAAGCTCGGCCTTCGCTCCAAAAGTCGGCACTCCATTCTATTTGGAACGGGGGCCGGCTCCTAAGAGCATCCATCCCACAAGTTGGACATTAAAAAAAAATCGCGAAATCAAAAAGATAACCATACAAAGCTTATGATCATACCTACATCAACCTTGATCTTTCTAAGACGATGTCCTACATACAAACCCTACGAGTGCCTACGAAGTACGAGCGTACAAAAACTTTTACGTCTTAAAAACGTCAGTCTGAATAATAATTGCGCCGCATAGCATTCGCATTGTGTTCGCTTACGTAGGACGACATGTTAGCCAGGTAGTCTTTTGTCTTCGAAGTGAAAAGAAAGAGTATTTCACTGACAAATGCCGGTTAAGCCCAAATTAGACGGTTAATTTTTTGGGATTTTTGCATTCATTTTTCAGTCATTCGAAAATGAACCCTCTAAACACCGACCGTTCACTGTTCACAGGCACTGTGCCATAGCAAATATCGTATCGTGCATCGTTCATCGCCAAAATGAACGATGAACGGGGCACCGTCTAATTTGGGCTTTAGGCTTTCAGCACCTACGAGTATATACGAGTACATAGTAAGAGTATATACGAGTTCATACAGAGGGAGTTTTGACAGTGTCGAATTCGAACCCGGAACGCTAGACCGCCTTCTGTGTGCGATAGCCCTTAGTTAAAGCTTCGCTGATTATGCGTATGTAGTACTTTTGCTTTTCACCAGACCCGTGCCAATTTAGAAAAGATTGTTCTCCTAAAACCCGACTAGAAATCGGAACTAAATCGCTCACTATGTAATTATTTTAAGAACGATATTATGTTTTGTTATTCTGTGTTTACAAAACATTACACTACTCCGAATCGTATCGACGTGACATCACTTCCGTCGGATGGTGCAACAACGTAGTGGGGACTCGTGAGGTTAGGGGTTCGATTCTCAGGTGGTATTTCGAGCATCGTCAATAATTTTTTTATAAATTAGTTTATATGTTGCGACTGTCTCTACATATAAAGCAGGTCACGTTGTCTGTGTAACTTGGGCCACAATTATTATGTCACTATCAGCACAGCACAGTTGGGGCGAGAAGCGACTTAAATAGTATGAAGCAGGCCATAACTTGACGCTCATAGCGTACTAACTAATAGAATAGAATAGAATAGAAAAAGAAAGTTATTTATTCAAATAAACTTTTACAAGTGCTTTTGAATCATCAATTGAATCTACCACTCGTTGGGAATGCCGTTCCTACTGAGAAGAACCAGCAAGAAATTCGGCGGTTGCTCTTTTATTAAATTAAAAAAAAAAATATATATACATATATATTTAACTTTGTTCTGTACATGATTGAATTGTTGTCTCGCGCATTGTTGGAATAAAATAATAGGCGTAGGACGGGTTTTTCTTTGCCTATAGTTGGTCAAGGGTCTGCAGATAATCAAGTCCTGGGTTGGGCCTAATAAGTTATCCTGTCAAGAAAATCTTAAACGTTTCCTGTCGTTCGTCACATCGCCAAAGCCATGGCCTTTGTTTAAAACATCTTTGGACGACCTTCAATTTTATTCGCCATGCATCACCTAACAGACACAATAGGTAGGTAACATACACAGAAATCCTAATAATATAAGGCACTAGAAATGCGGTGTATATGCGTAACCTTGTCGACATGCATGCGCATGACGCGGACGTCGCCAGTTAAACGATGTGTGAGGTAAGCGAACGATGCGACGCATTTGCAACCTTAAAGCTCAAATCCTACAGTGTGCTTAGTCTAAAGCGGAGCACTCGAAAACGAACTCGAAAACTATTGATCGATTTCAGAGTAAAATAGACCTAAAATGGCTTGTATTAAGGTTTGAGTTCGCCAATACATTCAGCATTCGAACAATGCTGAATGTATTGGCGAACTCAAACCTTAATACAAGCCATTTTAGGTCTATTTTACTCTGAAATCGATCAATAGTTTTCGAGTTCGTTTTCGAGTGCTCCGCTTTAGACTAAGCACACAGCTTAATTTTGTCTGCACAGCATTGAGCGTAAATGTGTTTGCGTGATTGCGTAGAACTATGTTTGTGTATGTAGCAAGGCGGCGACATGCGTTCTGTATAGTGTTACGAATGAACCTTATTACTAGCGCATTAAGGTTCATAATCGCTCGTCACCTAATAAATACCTAACAACCCATGATGTAAACAACAACAACGCGACCTTTCCGGAATAAACATCGATAGGGGTGGAACTTTCTAGAAAACGCTTAGTCACGCGGTAACGGGTATAAAAAGGGACCGGCGACCGGACGGAGTTCAGTTCAGTTCTGAGAACCGAGCGAAGTACAAGCGAAGGAAGCGATCACAAGCGAAGAGGATTGGAAGCGAAAAAGCGTGAAGTGGAAGTCTACAAGAAGATCAGGAGTACCAAGTGGAATACGGAAGTGCGGAATAAAGTCTGATCAAGGGTCACCAGGTGTTTTATTCCAAATCTACGAACCCCAGCACGTAACAATAGTTTGAAGTGGTACACGTACACCACATTTCTAGTGCCTTATATTATTAGGATTTCTATGGCAACATACATATAGGTGTACAGTTGCCTAATGACTATCACTATCATTACTGAGCACTATTTGACACTTATACCACTTGTAACTGGAATGCTACTGATTTGTAACTGGATACAAAATGCCCTACTGCTTATTACAAATAATTCCTGGTACAGTTAAATCATAAATGTCTCGAGAGACACTGACATTTCCATTACTTTCCCTCATGCCTCGAGAACCGTACCATTTACTTACGCAGCATGCATTTCCAGTATGTCAGTCGGTTGACTTTTGTAGTTTTCTTATGAGAAAGTCAATTGCATCCAAACTGCAATATTGTGGTAGGCTTTCAATACTTCTGTCTAGACTTATAGTAGAGGACGAATCACAGATGAAGCAAGGATATAGAGTCCATCCTTCCTTCTGCACAAATTCCACAGGGCCTTTAATTGTGCGATAAATGCAGTCTGTTTCATCATTCAAATTGCTATAGTATTAGATTTTCACCATTGAGAACTATTTTGCAAGTAATGAAGTAAGCTAAAAATATGCTTCTTACCTGAAATATGACAATTGCCTCTTCAGAGCCCATGTTCTCAGCCAGTATGTTGATGTCCGATTCATTTGCAAAGGCTTGGTAGTACTGTTCGTACAATTGGGAACCTGCAATGTAATAATACATAATGGAGTTGTCTGCAAAGTAATATTATAAATGCGAAAGCGTCTGTCTGTTACCTCTTTAGAATCTAATCAATTAACCAATCTTGAGGAAACCTGGCAGAAAGACAGCTTGCATCTCAGAGACAGATCCAGGTCTGTTTTTCTCTCCAAAAATATCTTACTCTTCAAGAAATATTTAAAAATAAATTCCAAGTGAACAAAATTGCGGGCATAAGCTTGATATTAATATAGTTAAAGGTAATGCTAACACCAATTTGGACATACAGACAACAGAATACAACTGCAGAGAAGTTTCAGTTCTTTCGGAAATCGAACATGTAACCTGTCGTTTATAATAAACATGGTGGTCACAGAAAAAATATTGTTATTTAACTAGCAGATTTAGCAGGAAAAATATCCTTTTTCGCATACATTCCGTATATGAAAAAGGATATTTTGCACTCTATGTATCGATTCTGATGAGTTACCAAACACAGATTGGGTAATACCAACATTTTGTCAGTTGTTACGGTGCATTGACCTCACCACCCTCACCATTGTGCCAGGTAGGTTGTTACTCCTACTATGTTTCAAACTAAATTATAATAATCTATGTATATTAATAAACCAATGATGAAAATACCTTCACTGTAGTTCCGTAAAGACAGTTGTTGACCAACTTTTTGCATGAGCTGAATTGTTAGATTAGTTTCAGGGGTGTAGAACACTTTTCTGGGGCTTTCTCTAGAAGCCAAACTTACTGGTTCCTACAACATCAAAAGGTTTTACACTTTCTTTAAATACTACACAGTGTGTATGTCATCATATTGACTCAAATTATTTTATCCTAGTCCTACACAACCCTTTTTATACACAACCCTTTTTATACACACCACACAGCATAGTCACATCTTTGCTCTCAAAGCTGCACTATTAGAGTGGAATCATAAATCATTTATTGCCATAAATACCATACAATATAGTTAGTTAGTTATTAATAATATTCTACAGTGTCCTCCACTCTTGAATATTTCCAAATAATGAGGTCATAAAAATGATTAATAATTATTAATAACCAGCTAACTTTCCCCCTGACTAAATTTAGATTGTCAAAGTGGCTAATACTGTTGTATACAATCTCTTAACTATACTTACTAAATTGACTGGTTTAAAAATAATGAAATCCTTTTCCGCATGGAGCATTGTGGAAGATATAGGAAAAGATTTAGACCTGTCATTTTAGTTTACTTTAGAGATTGTATAAAACAGGATTAGCCCCAATAATTGCTTAGTCTAATAAGAGTTGACTATAAAAATAAGATCTAAACTTAACTTAAAGTCTTTGCTAGATTTTATAATTGTGTTAAGGAGATTAAGAATTTGCAATAAGATCTTTATTTTAAGACTAGTGTCAAATGTGAAAACAGAAAACTAACTGCAATAATAACTCAGTAACCATGACTGAGTAATAAGAAATATTGATTGATGGCAGGGTGCCAAATACTTACTGTATTCTGAATATTAAACTTGTCCAAATGATGAGATCTTGGCACTGGATAGATGTAAGGTTTGAATGCAAAAAGAATAGCAAAGAACAGCACTGGCGACAGTATTTCTACAGGCGTGTGGATGAATCGCTTCAGACGCACCACCAGATGCTTCCACATCAACACTTTCAGAGTCCCCTTCATTTTTATGGTCGATTTTAGTTGCAACTTTCTACCTTATTAAAAGGGCTACCTTAGTATCGCAGGCTTCCAAGAATGGTGAGCGCCCAATAACAACTAATTACTAATGTACAACTAAGTAATAATGTACGCCTCCTTACAAATACATTGTAATGATGAGACTTCATTTACAGATTTCATTGTAATGAAAAGAAACATATTTTAGGGAATTCTCGCATGACTGGGTATTATTTTGGGAGAACCTATGCTATCACTGGAATTTTATTTAAATACACACAATTCTGCAAAGAAATAACGAAGGCAAAAGACGTTCAAAGGTAGCGAAAATTGGAACCAAAATTGGAACACACAATAGAATAAAATCAATAAAATGAATGAAGCACAGATCACTAATATACTAGATGAAGTTTGAAGCAGTGTGACCAGATTTTATTTGATGATTCTACTGTTCGTGGAGGGGAAAATCTACTAAAATGGAAATGGAATATATATACCTACCTACTGAAAATCTAGATACTTAGGTATAGATCGACCAGAATCTCATGAAAAATAGGGAAATTAAATTTTGTTGTAAGCAACACTAGGTTAACTCGGCTGCCATAGTGATAAACAAAGTAATTACATTCAGAACACCTTACCTGGGATCGTTTCACGAAACGAAAAATCAAGCAACTGCATTTTAAATACAAAAACAAAGTAATCAACATCCAATTACTTTGTTTTTGTGTTGCGCTTGTTGTTTACTTGGTTTTTGCATTTATATTCCGGGTTAGTGAGTGCAGTTACTTTGCTTGGGCAATATATGTAAATCTCAGTAAACGGTTCAAGTTATTTGAAATATTAAACTGTGGTAAAAAACTACTCGACATAAAACTTTTGTTAATGCAAAAAGTCAATTTCACAAAAAATGACAGTTACTTTGTTTATCGCTAGGGCAGCCGTAGTGTTGCTAACCTTGGAATTTCATTTCCCTATTTTTCATGAGATTCTGGTCGATCTATACTTCATTTTTCAATAATTATGTGTGTTAAACTTAACAATAAAGTGAATAAAAAATCACCTTGAATTAGAAATGTTTATTATTATTTAAAATCCTTTACTAAATCCAGTGGATCAAATTTTGATCATACTTGATTGAATACTTATAAATCAAATTAAAGATAATATTAAGAGGAATCATAATTTTGTTATGGTTCTTCATCTTATTTTGGTTTATATTTTCATACAGATGTTTTGAGTCCATTATTTGGATCATACTTTTATCCGGAAACAAAAAAATAACAACATGAAGAATTAACAAGGACAAAATCAACAAATTATTAACAAATGTAGGGTTCCCCAAATGCTTGAATGTATAAATAATTTCTGAAAGAGATAGTCATATTTGAATTCCTTAGAAAAGAGGAATACCCTGCATCAAAAAGTTTGTCACAGGGTTGTCATCTCAAGTCAATAAACATATCAAAATAATCTAAAAAAAAATTAATTCTACCAAAATCCTACTTCCTACTAATATTATAAATGTGAAAGTGTGGATGTTTGGATGTTTGGATGTTTAGATGTTTGTATGTTTGGATGTTTGTTACTCAATCACGCCGCAACTACTGAACCGATTTAGCTGAAATTTTGAATGGAGATAGCTTATGCCCTGACTTAAAACATAGGCTACTTTTTATCCCGGAAAAGTATTCCTGTGGGACTAAAATAGATATAATCTTCCAAAAACGCCATAGAGGGCGCTGACTGTTCTTAGGTAAATCACGTTCACATAACACATTATTGTAATAGTTTGCTGTGTTGCATGCATTGGCAACACATTGGCTACTTTTTATCCTGGAAAAAATGCACAGTTCCCATGGGATTTTGAAAAATCCGAAGTCTATATCTACAGCTATAGGTAGATTATTATAGCGAGCTTCCTTGATAGAAAGTATAAAGGATGGAAAAGGGAGCGGGAACGGGAACCGGGAATCAACGATTCCCTCGGGATTTGTTCAAAACCGAAATTCATGCGAGCGACGCTGCGGGCAGAAGCTATCACACATAATCACAATACCAATCCTACTAATCCTACTATACTTTACTTATCCTACTAATATTATAAATGTGAAAGTGTGGATGTTTGGATGTTTAGATGTTTGGATGTTTGTTACTCAATCACGTCGCAACTACTGAACTGATTTGGCTGAAATTTTGAATGGAGATAGCTTATGCCCTGACTTAAAACATAGGGTACTTTTTATCCCGGAAAAGTATTCCTGTGGGACTAAAATAGATATAGACTTCCAAAAACGCGATAGATGGCGTTGACTGTTCTTAGGTAAATCACGCTCACATAGCACATTATTACAATAGTTGCATTCATCTGTATGCGTATGCACTTTTTATCCTGGAAAAATCCACAGTTCCCACGGGATTTTGATAAAAACGAAATATATATCTACAGCTATAGGTAGATTACTATAGCAAACTTCCTTGAACGTAGGTTTAAAGTTTGGAAAAAGGAGCGGGAACGGGAGCCGGAAATCCACGATTCCCTTGGGATTTGTGAAAAACCGAAATTCACGCGGGGGAAGCCGCGGGCAGAATCTAGTATATCAAATATATTTACCAATTTTGTATTCTACCAAAATGTACCAAATATTTTTTACCTACTAGATAATGCCGCCAATACCGCAAAATCTACCAAAAAAGTAGAAATCTACTAATTCTGGTCACGCTGGTTTGCAGTTTATACCGCTTGAACCAAGAATGTCATAACTCTATATTTATAGACACTGGAAACTGCGCTAAAACATTTTATAAAGACAAGGTCATTCACCTGGAGATGTAAATATACCGGTATAAAACGTAAACGTTTAACCTTATAAATACACCGTTTTATACGGTTAAAAACTTTAGACTCCTAAATGCCTAGCGCCATATAGTATCGAAAGGCAGAGTAATTTCTTAAAACTTTAATAATATTATCTGAATAATTTAAATTATCTGAACAAATAATAAAAAGCTCTACTTTTTATAGCACGCCTAGATGACGTTGAATAGCAGAAAACCATTTTTTTACGTTTGATACTTGATAAACACAATGCCTAGCGCCATCTAGTATCGAAAAGCAGAGTTATTTGGTAAAACTTTTCTTTATTTTTCTCGGTTTTCTGAGCCTCTAGATCCCTGAATTTTGTAGCAACGGCCATGTTGGATAGATTTTCATCAAACAGCTATGAGCTCGACTAATTCACCTTTCAAACAAAAAAAACCGCATTCAAATCTCTTCACTCGTTTGAGCACTACAGGGGAACAGACAGACACACACACACACACGTCAAACTTATAACACCGTTTTTGCGTCGGGGGTTAACAAAACAGAGAACTTTGTTTTAATTATCAACGCTAATGTACATACGTACATACGCGTACCAAAAATAATAATCTTTTCGAAATTTGGCACTTATGAGATATATAAGTTTGCGCTTATTTATTGGCTACGTGGAAAAATATATATATTCAGTTCAAGTATGAACAATAGCGCGGTGTAATATAGTATACAGCGACATCTATTGTTAGGATGTGTTATCATCTTAAAAAAAGAAAGGTAGGGCTAAAGAAAGCTACATTAATTTCTGGTCCAAAAACACATTCTGGTTACTGGAATAATGGTAGGTATGTTTTTTTAACGCTTTACACACAACGCATCTGTGTTTCAGGTATGTACTTGAATACAATTTTCTATATTTATTAGTTCTTTTCATAGCCGCTAGGAGCGTTCTACGCCCTACACTACACCCACATGATCCCTTACTTCTCTATTACTAATATGATAAATACGAAAGTAACTCTGTTTGTCTGTCTGTTACGCTTTCACGCCTAAACCGCTGGACTGATTTTGATGAAATTTTAATATTACATTTATTGATAGATTATATACGTCCTAGGAATAGAACATAGGCTACCGCTACCGTTTTGTTGCGAAAAACAAAAAAGAGTTTCCTCGGGAACGGCATTTATTTGTTCGCGTATCAGTTATCCGATTGAGCTGAAACTGGACACAAATACAGTTTGCATTTTGGAGACGGATATAGGACACTTTTATCCCGGAAAATAATTCCTCGAGAACGAAGTCGCGTGCATCAGTTAGTATCCCATACTGATGGAATCGATAAATCGTTTTTATTGCACGATAGAGGCACATTTTCATTATATTAAAAACAGTAATAATGTAAATGCGGAAAACTGTCACTTTGGCACTGTAACATAATTCGTGTACCTATAGTAAGTTACGGTGTTAACTGCGGGTTAACTGCCTCGTTGGTCTAGTGGTTAGCGTATTCGACTGCAGATCACGAAGTTCCGGGTTCGGTTCCCGGGTCGGGCAAATAATTCTTAGGTATTGGGTTTTTCTGTTAAGAAATTCTCAGTGCCAGCCCGGAGTTGGTAGTTGGCGGTGTTTCACCCCCGTGCCTCGGAGAGCACGTTAAGCAGTCGGTCCCGATTATTATCACTATCATGTGACAATAGTCGTTAAAGCTCACCAACCCGCATTGGAGTAACGTAGTGGGTCTAAGGTCTAAATCCCTCTCTCCTATGAGAGAGGAGGCCTGTGCCCAGCTGTGGGACGTTAACAGGCTGTAGTGGTGGTGGAAGTTACGGTGATCTCTTATGGGTCGAATACTGCATTATGTGATAAAATCAAAGATTATGTAGCTAACAATTAATTATATTTTATTTCTGATTACATATTTACATTTATTATTATACTTAATATTATATTATAATAATAATTACAAGCGTAAAAAAATAATGTCTCTACTTATATCTTAGATCTATAAGGCAATAGTCTCCATTGCGACTGGACCATTTCTTTGTTGTTTTCTATCGATGATAGTTTTGATTCGTCTGAAAAGAACAAATTAATAATATGAATATGTGCTTTTTTATAATATTTACGTAAGCTACACGAGGCATCGTGCGTGCGAGAGTGAGGCAATGCGCTCGCGTCCCATCGTCTTCAAAGTATCGTCGTCCATACAAAGTGGAGCGACAACGAGGCGAGGCGAGGTTTTGAGAACGCGAATCAAAGGACGCGAGGATCCTGCAGCCTCCACTCGCCAAGACTCGTGCCGAGAGCCTCTAGGATGCGTCTCGCTAGTCTGGATCGGGCACAAAAGATGAAACAAACCCTCAGTAATCTGTGACAATAGTACCTACATAACATTTTCTTATGCGTTACAGTCTTGGCAGGCTGGTCGTGGTCGTCACTCTGGTATATAGTGGGTCGCTTGACAATCTGTCTCCACTGACGGTTGCTTTTCTCACTCGTGTAATGGTATTTCTTCTTTTACCATTCACACTCGTGTAACTCGAGCGCTGACCTTCAAGTGCGCGCAGCGTCGTACGAGTGAGCAGGACACAATACGATTGGAGAGCCAATCAGCGCTTACGAGGGATCCGCGAGAGCTAATCAGTGCTTACGCTCTGTGATCCCCACGCCCTCCCCGCGACCCCCTCACACCCCGAGATACCTCATTTTCGACTTCTGCGCATTGAAGGTCGGCGCTCGAGTTTCGTGCCGCTGTTTATATTTCTGTTGTAGCCTTGATTTGATCCGTCCTTCTTATGGGCGACTTCTATAAACATCGGCACGTACATCAAACGCTGAAGGAAAGTGGATGGGGTAAGCTATTACGTGAGTGACAGTCTCCATACGCAGCTATCCCCTCCACGATTCGTTCAGCGTTCGATGTACGTGGCGCGGGTTATACTTTCCGTTGCACCACTAGTCGTTCTATGGACATACCTTCACGCCTAGACACGTGACCGAAGAAAGTGAGAATGAAAAGAAAGTGAGAACACAGTAAAAGCTCTTTATTCGCGGGGGACACGTTCCGTAAATATGCCGCGAATACAGAAACCGTGAATATGGAATGGTAATTTTTATGGGATTATAGGGGATACGTTCCTAGGCGACGAAATAAAAAATATATATATAGGATAGGAAAATCAATTTAATTGAACTTTTTGACCATATTGTTAAATTATTGTCTTCAGGTTTAGGAAATGGTTTAAAGAATTTTGTAATTTTTTCTTGCTTTGTAGTTTTTAAAAGCTCCAATTCAGACTGATAAATAGCTAGTCAGTAGTGACATTAGCAATTTGCCTCATAAAAATAAGACTTCGTTCTAGATGGATCAATTTTCCTAAAGAAATCGATAGCTTAATATTATAACAACATAGTATCTACCGTTATATCTACCGATAAATGTACCGTTTAGATCCGCGAATAACGAAATTTTTCGCCGCGAATAAAGGAATTGGGTCGCAAATTTTTAATCCGCGAATAGTGAAACCGCGAATGAAGGAAGCGCGGATAAAGAGAGCTTTTACTGTACTAACCTCTGTCCAGTATGAAATGCTGCACAAGCCTGATGAACGCCCGCGTGGGGACCGCCATGTTGATGTAGGGGAAGCTGGCACCTGTCTGCGCTCTGGCGTTGCTCACGATGGTCGCCAGCACTACCACCTTCAGCTCCTTGGTAATGCGGAATATTGGGCCGCCGCTGTGGACACAGAGATCCAATCAAAAACATAACATTTACAAAATTTCCAATCTCGTAACGCAGTTCTTCTGCCGCAAAAAGTTGTGTACGTAAAACCAAGTTGTTTAATTTATTCAGTAGTATAGTCCGTTCGGTAACATAGTGTCGGTACAGGCGCAGGTGCTCTTAGTATTCTGCTTTTATTTTATTTTTCTGTTTGTAATTTTTTTTCTATTCTAACAGAATCTCCGAATAGTCTGCCAATCGCATTAGGCCAGCGTGGTAGACAATCCTTCTCATTTTGAGAGAAGACGCGTGTTCATGATAATATTATATTTTACTAGCGGTCCGCCCCGGCTTCGTCCGTGGTACATAATATATAGCCTATAGCACTCAGGGATCACGTACATATCCAACGGTGAAAGAATTTTTGGAATCGGTCCAGTAGTTCCTGAGATTAGCGCGTTCAAACAAATAAACTCTTCCGCTTTATTATATTAGTACTAGATGATGCCCACGGCTTCGCCCGTGTGTATTTAGGTTTGTAAAAATCTCGTGGGAACTTTGATTTTCCAGAACAAAAAGTAGCCTATCTGTAGTAAGTAGTAACCCGTCCACAAAACGGAAAAATTCCGTGGGATCCTTACGATTTCGGAATGCAATTCCTTACAGCATCAGGGTTGAGGAGTTGGACATGTACCTACTCGAGGTCATTCAACAATAAAGTATTTAATTGGTATCCCCAATATCAATTTAAATAACCGACAGTGCCTAAATCCCATTAGTTTTGGGGATCAGATCCCCTACAGCATCAGGATTGAGGAGTTGGAATCCAAATTTTTTGTAGGACAGTGTCACAATGTTTCTCTATCGATTAAAAAAAAAATTACGCAAATCGGTTCAGAAATCTCGGAGATATCGGTGTACATAGTAGGTAGAAAAACACAACTCCTCCTTTTTTGAAAGTCGGTTAAAAAAGTAGCCTATGTCACTCCCTGGTTAATTCTCTACTTGTATGTGAAAGTCCCGTCAAAATCGGTTCAGCCGTTCCAAAGATTAGCCCGTTCAAACAGACAGACAGACAGACAGACAGACAGACAGACAGACAGACAGACAGACAGACAGACAAAAATTTTAAAAACGTGTGATTCGGTTATAGTATCGTTCAAATAACCATATGAGCTTAATATGAGGTAGTTATTTCGATATTACAGACAGACACTTCAATTTTATTTATTAGTATAGATAGATGTTTATGGTTATCTATACTAATAAATAAAATTGAAGTGTCTGTCTGTAATATCGAAATAACTACCTCATATTAAGCTCATATGGTTATTTGAACGCTACCATAACCGAATCACACGTTTTTAAAATTTTTGTCTGTCTGTCTGTCTGTCTGTCTGTTTGAACGGGCTAATCTTCGGAACGGCTGAACCGATTTTGACGGGACCTTTACATACAAGTAGAGAATTAACCAGGGAGTAACATAGGCTACTTTTTTAACCGACTTTCAAATAAGGAGGAGTTGTGTTTTTCTACCTATGTACACCGATATCTCCGAGATTTCTGAACCGATTTGCGTAATTTTTTTTAATCGATAGAGAAACATTGCGACCCTGTTCGATAAAAAATTTGGATTCCAACTCCTCAATCCTGATGCTGTAGGGGACCTAATCCCAAAACTAATGGGTTTTAGAAACTTTCGGTTATTTAAATTGATATTGGGGGTACCAATTAAAGACTTTATCGTTGAATGAACTCGAGTAGGTACATATCCAACTCCTCAACCCTGATGCTGTAAGGAATTGTATTCCGAAATCGTGGGGATCCCACGAGATTTTTCCGTTTTGGGGACGGGCTTCTACAGATTAGCTACTTTTTGTTCTGGAAAATCAAACGTTCCCACGGGATTTTTAAAAACCTAAATCCACACGGGCGAAGCCGTGGGCATCATCTAGTATTGTAATAAAATACGAATATATAAAAAGGAAAGAGAATTTTAATATAAAAATATGAGTAGGTATAAAACGCCAAAATCCCTTGTACCTGTACACCCCGCGCGGCATCTTTTGAAGTCACCGGCGGTACCTTTGACAAAACGCCACGCGGCGGAGGCGGCGAGAGATAAAGGTGACCGTAAGAAAACGAACAGACTTTATATGTACATATATCTATGGGAGCATCTATCCAACAACATTGTCGTAAATTGTTACCTAATTAGTACCTTACATAACAACATTTTTTCCAAAATGCTAGAATGGCGACTTCGCCATTTTTTATATCATAATAGGCTGACATTTGACGACAATCAAGCCCTATGGAAAGCAATGATGAGGTCTCAGTTGGAACGCGCTTGCCTAGAAAATGCCTATTTACTCTTGCCATGGACCGCCGGAGGGGCATACAAGCGGCGCGGCGCAAGACCAAAATATGTGGTGGTCCATACCAAAGACGTGAAAGCTTTACCTGAAGCCGGACTGCACGCAGCACGAGGTCTGTATCATGGAGGGCGACACGTTGTTGATGTGTCCGCTGGTCACCGTCGGCTTCAAGTCCTCCAGATTGTTCTCGTTGAAGTACGGGTAGCCCGCCGCTAACACCGATTCACCTTAAAGTAAACACAATACTCGGTTTATTTATTAAACTAAAATATTTTTGATAATCACTACATAGTATAAAACAAAGTCGCTTTCTCTGTCCCTAATATGTCCCTATGTACCTATGCTTAAATCTTTAAAACTAGGCAACGGATTTTGATGCAATTTTTTTTAATAGATAGAGTGATTCAAGAGGAAGGTTTGTAAGTAGAAAAATTGGACCCGGTAGGTGGCGCTAATAGCGGGCAGGACGACGTCTGCCGGGTCCGCTAGTAATTTATAAGTTAACGTTTAAACTGTCGTAATTGTCATCCGTGCTGGTATTATAAACACGAAAGAATGTTGGTTTGTCCATCATGCAGCAAGTGATTGATATCTGATTGATTTTTCGCCTAGTGTATAGGAACCATAAACGCAGCCGAACAAACTGAATGACGATTAGAGTTAGACCAATAAGGCAGTAAAATTTTCCAATAACAATATTCATCATGACATCCCATTACCGGCCCTCTAGGCACGGATCTCCTCTCAGAGTGAGAAGAGTTTAAGCAGTAGTCCATCACGCTGGTCGAGTGCGGATTGGTAGACTTCACACGCCTTTGAGAACTCTTAGGCCTGCCGGAAAACGTCAAGTTTCCTCACTGTTAAAGCGAGCTAAATTTAATTGCTCAAAACGCACATAACTAGGAAAAGTTAGAAGTGCGTGCCGGAATCGAACCTGGCCCTCCGGAAGGGAGTCCGAAGACTTAACCACTAGGCTATCACTGTTTGTCAATAACAATATTAAACTGATGATATATGGGATTCGAAGTGTAACCTTTTTCCGCGGGTTCCTCGGCGAACTCGGCCGGCATGAGGTGTGTCCAGTAGTCGGGGTTGGTGTAGAGCAGCGCCAGGTCGTAGGCCTGGTCGTCCTTGGTCTTGTACCGGACTATGGCCGCCTCCTTCTTATTCTGACAGTATAGCGACACTTTGTAGGACGCGTGCTGTGGAACAGTTCCAAGTTAATGTTCGAATTCACAAGATTGTTCTCCGATTTTGCGTATTGATGTGGATCCTTTCCTACCAACCGATGGACTTTGAGGTCCCAAGGTGCTTGAGTGGCGACCTCGCACGAAGAGTGGGAAGATTCCCCACTAGATGGATGGACGATCTTAAGCGAGTCGCTGGTAGCTGCTGGAAACAAGCGGCGCAAGGTCGTGTTCTGTGGCGATCCTTGCAAGAGACCTATGTTCAGCAGTGCATGTCATTTGGTTGAGACGACGAGTCAGGTCCAACCCTGTCCCTAAGCCGAGGTCTGAGAGACAAAGAGAAAGAAAGACTTTCTTCGAGCCCCGGAGGTCAAACCTTATCTGACAGAGCTTCTGCGCTCATCCGAACCTCCGCTGCAGCATCCCATCCGCCCAATAGAGCTTATGCAGCATACACAATTCGAAAATACAATTACATCAATGTCTGATGAGGAACCTGAGAAACCTTAAACCTGAGAAAACTGGTCTACAACCAGTTTTTTCTGATGACATTTTGGTTTCCGATAGCTAGTTATCCGGTTAACTACTTTCCTGGAGTAATTTTGCGATTCTTTTCCTCGCTAAAATCCAGGTTGATTCTTTGCACTAAAATTTTGCCAGAAGCTAAGAGAAATGTGAGCTTATGTTTTTTTTTGTCACGTGTCATTTCACAAGTTTAGTGTTAAAAGAACAAGTGAATGTGGTGAGTGAGCGTACGTTTTTGACGACGTGTGCGCAGGTGAGCACGTGCCCGCGGCCCAGCCACACGCCCGCGCCCCACGCCGCGCCGCAGCGCACCAGCACCGTGGTGCGGTCCACTACCTCTACAACACGGAAATTTGTAAAAAATCATGAACGAAAAACATGCTCAAAAGGCGAGACTCACGTGGATGTACGCCGAAGTATACCCGACTTGTTCCGAACCTATCCAGGGTCATGAACTCATGAGCACGTCCATGCGACGCGGCGCAGGCGACTACGGATAGCTCGGGCCAGTGCCCGCCGGGCGCGCTTTAAAAGGGCCTGAGGCTTGGGCAACTACAACCCCAAGGTTGATGTGTATCTGCCTCACTTTGTGACGGTTCCCGCTGGTCTTTTTTGCTTTCACCGTCGACGTACTCCAAGCACGCTGAACCATGCTCAAACTGTTAGACTGGACACGGGGCCTATGTTATCGATACCTCCCCACAGTTCATACGGTTGAGTTCAGTTCATGGGAGGCTTCAGCTATGGCTAATTGGCTAATACTAATGGCTATTACTAACCTTCTGGCAAAGCCGTGCCGCCAAGCGATTCAGTGTTCTGGAACGAGGCCGCGCACACACTGATCAGGGGTATGGGTTTAATAAAAACTGCCATATCTCGTCCAGGTTAGCCCGCTTCCATCTTAGACTGCATGGTCATTTACCATCAGGTGAGATCGCAGTCAAGGGCAGCTCCTGTCAACTCCTGTCAGCTCCTGTTAGCTTCTGTCAACTTACTGAGTATGTTGGAGTAGAGCGGCGAGGCGGGCGCCCTCGGCGGGTGCATGGTGGGCACGCGCAGCTTGGCCGCCAGCGTGAGGCCGACCCACTCGCCGCGCCACCACGACACACTGCACACGATGGTGCCCACCAGCTCCTGTCAACTCACTGAGTATGTTGGAGTAGAGCGGCGAGGCGTGCGCCCTCGGCGGGTGCATGGTGGGCACGCGCAGCTTGGCCGCCAGCACGGCGCGCAGCGGCGCCGCCAGCGTGAGGCCGACCCACTCGCCGCGCCACCACGACACACTGCACACGATGGTGCCCACCAGCTCCTGTCAACTCACTGAGTATGTTGGAGTAGAGCGGCGAGGCGGGCGCCCTCGGCGGGTGCATGGTGGGCACGCGCAGCTTGGCCGCCAGCACGGCGCGCAGCGGCGCCGCCAGCGTGAGGCCGACCCACTCGCCGCGCCACCACGACACACTGCACACGATGGTGCCCACCAGCTCCATGCTAAACGAGACAATTTTGAAAATAATCCTATTAATCTACCTTCAATCAAGTGCTTTCACTTATTTAAGTTTCAGTACAATGCCGCACAGGAATCAAAAGGGTCTATGAAATTGTCATTCGCCTCGAGGGTTAGCATGACTATCTACTTAGACTGCATCATCATTTACACCTGGTGAAATCACGGTTTACAATGAAATATCAGCCTAGAGTTGGTTTTGATTATCAGGTATGATCAAAACGAATTATTGTCCTAGCCTGGGAGCTTACTCACTTTGATCCCTCTGTGAACACTGGTCCTCCTTCAGAGCCCAAAGCTGTTGCAGCGTCGGTCAGAAGTAGGGATGGTCTTTTGCCAACGACTCCACACACCGCGCCTCGGGTCACTGCATTGAGGAAAGCCTGAGAAATATTAGGTAGCTAGTAATTTAAGAAATCATAAACACACCAAAAAATGGTACACAACATGGCATTTTGAAAGCTTATAAACGATGCGAGTTACATTACATCAGATGACATGATTTGCTCTAAAGACTTTGCACCTAGTTAAGTAGTTCAGGTTGAGAAGAATATTTTTACCTCACATCCGAAAGGTGTGGAATGAACTTGAATACTGGTTCCCCGTTCAGGCGGCGGTTTCACCATGTCCAGTAGTTCCGACAGTGGCCTGAGGGTTTTGAGACCTGAAAGCAACTGATGTTACCGCTACAGCTCTTTAACGTCCCACTGCTGGGCACAGGCCTCACCCATAGGAGAGAGGGATTAAGAGCTTAGACCCGCCACGCTGCTCCAATGCGGGTTGGCGGGCTTTAACGACTATTGTCACATGATAGTGATGATAACAGGGACCGGCTGCTTAACGTGCTCTCCGAAGCATGGCCTGGGGGTGAAACACCGCCAACTACCAACTCCGGGCTGGCACTGAGAATTTCTTGACAGAAAAACCCAATACCTAATAATTATTTGCCCGACCCGGGAATCGAACCCGGGACCTCGTGATCGTGGAATACGCTAACCACTAGACCAACGAGGCAGTGAGGCAGTGGAACTGATGTTAACTGATGATCATTTTTAAAGATCTTTTTGCCTCTCGTCCATAGCCCACTTTGGGTAGGTAGATTTCCAATTTCTGACTTTGGTATACCTAGTACGTGCGACTAAATTCGCGGGATCAGTGGACTATTAACAACTGGCTGATGTCTGCGAATGATTTCGCAGGGATTAAGGTTTTTAACAATCCCAGGGAAACACTTCCATTATCCGGAATAAATGTTTCTTACGATTGCAGTTTCCAGGATGCAAACTATCTCATATTTCATCAAGACAAGATTCGTTTAGCGGGTGAGCCGTGAAAATGTAATAGACAACAGATATATTAAATGGTACATGGATTTAAAAAGTTTACAAAAGGATCATATTAATGTTAAATAGGTATTTTAAAATGAGAGTTACGCAAAATGATTTCTTGAGGTGCAATGCACTCATCACAATGGCCTTATCATACAGTCGGTACCGATGACTGTATAATACTGTATGAGCTCTACCGACCGCGCAATTAATCCCTGACTAGCCTTATTACTTACCTCTGTAATCACCCTCCAAATCAACCAGCACGAAAACCGACAGCAGCGCTTTTCCCAACCGAGTCTGTTTCTCCATATCACCGTCTTGGTGACCGATGGTCCAACTGTATAATATGTCGTCCACGCATCTGTCCAGGACTGGACATTGCCATACATGGCATATTCTGAAAATATACGACCATTTCCCCAGAGTTCGAAATTGGAACCGATTCGAAATCATCATAGCAAGAAATTATCACAGTAACGAAATTGTAATGGCAACAGGCAGGGAACATAGCTTGAAGAACCAATAGACGTTAGGATCGTAAAGTGCTAGTGCACTAGATGAACGGATGATCTCAAGCGAGTTATTGGAAACCGTTAAACACAAACGTCACAAGATCGTGGTCTGTGGCGATCCTTGCATGAGACGTGTTTCCAGAAGAAGACGTCATATGATGATGACGAAGGTCTGGGAGAAATATTTGAATATGACTAGCTGGTACAAAAGAGTACACCTACTATGAATAAGTAGCTTTGCCCTTTACTGTACCTTCCAGTGAGCACTCTAACTTGGTAACTGCTGTGCTCAAAATCAATATCATTATCTAAACTCCTCTCCCGACTCAGTTTCTCGACATCCTCATACACATTGGCCGCTTTGGACGCCACCTTCTCACACGTGACATATATCTCTGGTAGATCGTTGTAGAACTCATCGTTCAGTATCGGTCTTCCGCGTGAGTTTTTGATGATGTTCGCTTGTTTTAATGGCGAGAGTACGGAGCCGTGGGTGAGCACCCATCGGTTGGAGAATTTCAAGCCAGACGCGGACACGGTGAGGATGTTGGCAAGCTCGCCGCCGTCTGAATAGTTGTACGAGACCATAACACCTTCGACACTCATCTTGGGCCCTGGAACAGAAGAATTTTGATTTATAAATGAGCTTTTTGACGACCTCCCTAGCGGAGTGGACTTTATAGCGCTATAAAGTAGTAACTTTAAGTAGCGCTTATTACCCGACTACGGCAAAGCCAAAAGGAAGGGTGATGATTTTAGCAGTCTATGTATGTATGTATCTAAGTGGCCGATTTTTATATGAGATTAATCTGTGTGTAGCACCGTAGCACCTAAACTACTGGACTGATTTTGATGAATGAGGTGTCTATTGGTTCGTTGTTATGGTCCGGGTGACATATATATAGGCTACGTTTTATTCACGAAAAACATCTAGAAGCGACCTTCGCGCTTCTTTCTAGATTATAAAATTAGTTTCGGCACAGGCATAACAGATGGCGCCATTAGCTGCTTGCCCCGCGCTTTTGCCCACTAAATTATTAAATTATTAGGCGTAGTCGGGTTTTAGTTTACGAACTTTACTTGTTTTAGTCTAGTGTGAGGTCCCGGATTCGATTCCCGGCAGGGCCATTTGAGAATTTACAATTTCTAAACTATGGTCTGGTCTGGCGGGAAGTTTCCTTTGTTGCTAGTTACCATTCTACCGGAAAAGCTGTGCCGTGCGATTTAGCGTTCCGGTACGATGCCGTGTAGAGACCGATAAGAGGTTTGGTAAAAACTGCCATAGGTACCTCTTCCAGGTGAGCCCGCTTCCATCAGACTTCATCGTCACTAACCGCAGGTGATATCGCGGAATCGCGGAATAAATAACTTGTAGATTAATAAAAAAAGAGAATACTTATTTCTGCTCATACAGGGGACAAAATATTCGTAAAATAAATTGAATGCAATTATTCTGATTGATTCTGATACACGACGAGCCTTTCATCGTGAAGACGGTAATCATAATATTATATTGACGCTAAAAATATCTTCAAAACCGCACTACGAACCGTTAGACAACTTCGGTATACATTGCTGCTTTTATTAGAATGAGCTTGTTTCGCTTGGATTTAGATTTCTTTAAACTTCCCTTTGTTTTAATGAAATCTAGCTTAGATCAATAATCGTGTAATGCTTTATTAGCCTCTGTAAATCTTGTCAAAATAAGTCCAGGCATTTCGAAGATTAGCCCGTATAAACGTACAGACAGAGATTTTTTTAAACGTTTGTTAAGATTATGTTATCGTTCAAATATTCTTATCGAATTTAGTAAGCTCTTAGTACTTAAAAAGGCATGATCATTTCAAAAGAATTTCACAGAGATAGACAAACACTTTCTTTTTTAATTATTTGTATGTGGAAATAGAGATTAAATTATATTACGTAGGAACCTATGTGATTCATTTCAGTAATAAGACGATCCGAAGAACGAGTTTTGAAGCTGAAGTGGCAATGGGGGAGCACCGCTAGATACAAGCGGCGCAAGACCGAGACACCCAATGCTTTATACTGGGGAACCTATACTTATTACTGACAGGGACAATGCTACACATAATCGAGCGGGACAAGGACAGGGCGACGATTGGGAGGGAAAGGGGAGAATTGTGTATCGCTTCTTTACGAAGTAATATTCAGTCCCTACAAGAGACCTACTCCAGAACAACAGACTAGACTGTATTGACATTGTCGACGTGTTACATACTTATGGAGCAATGGTTACTGATATACTAAGAAAAACAGACGGTGATCCAAGTCACAGAACGCGTGACAACAGGGCGCGAAGCCTATTACAAATTTGCGCCCCATTTGCGCCACATCAACCACACCCTCGGGGAAAAGTAATGAGGTCTTATTCAGCGGGTGGTCAATGAGAGTGGTAATTTGTTCCAGTATAAAAAGAACTGTTTTCAATATGGCGGCAAAGTTTTACCAAGCGCCGTCGGTACAGGCGCCCGTGATCGCGTTCTTTTCTTAAAAAGTATTTTTATTTATTTTTTCACTTTCGACCAGCATATACAGCGGTGAGTATTTTACTTTACTTTCTATAAGAAATCTTTATATAGTTATCGTTCAGTAAGTAAACAGTTGTGTGATTGCAGTCTTTTTATCACGGATCCTAATTAGTATGGAATTCGGAGTTATAGTAAAAATTACAAAACAAACTTATCCATAATTTTGTCACATAATCTCAAGTTTCCGTAGTGTAGCGGTTATCACGTGTGCTTCACACGCACAAGGTCCCCGGTTCGATCCCGGGCGGAAACAATTTTTTTTCTTTTTCCTAAAAATGTTTACTATTTTGAATCATTACTTATTCCAACAAAATAATACTTTGTTTTAAAAATTGTTTTAATAGTAATAAAATAATACAAGTGTAAATTGAAAATTTAAAAAACCCCCGACATTCGCCATTTAGTAGCGGCGGCCATCTTGAATTTGCAATAGTGCTATTGTACTAGTCAAGCCCTTTCATTTGATACCCATATCAAGGGAGTTGTGAAAAAATATATCATCCGCCATTTTGTAGCGGCGGCCATCTTGGACCGATTTTCATCAAACATAGCTAAGAACACTCTCGACTAATTCACCTTTCAAACAAAAAAAAACCGCATTCAAATCGGTCCACCCGTTTGAGCGCCACAGGGGAACAGACAGACACACACACACACACACACACACACACACACACACAGACACGTCAAACTTATAACACCCCGTCGTTTTTGCGTCGGGGGTTAAAAACTAAAGTAAATGATAATAATGTCGATTTGTTATAACAATATTAATATTGTCGTTTTTTTAGTTATCTATTGATTTTCCTATATCATTATTATTTATAGAAACCTTTCGTCACTTTTTGATTATCAGCAATCGAGTTTGTTTAAAATAAAATAAAAAAAATATGTACTTGAAAGACACTACAATATTTTTTAATCTGTTTATTTAATGAAAATAAAAGGAAAAATAAGAAAAAAAATTCCTTCGAGCCGGATTTGAACCAGCGACCTATGGATATCTTTTGCGAAATTCCTCTACAGTCCACCGCTCTACCAACTGAGCTATCGAAGGTTGTTAATAGTTATCGAAATTAAGGTATAGATCTATTCCACATTAATTATGTAAATTAATGTAATAGGTTAACAAATATTTTGCAAATTGTAGGAATAAATTCTTCATAATAATTTATATCGCCATAATTTTTTTTTAAATTAAAATGTAATTTTTTTAGTTAACAAACTTTTTATTGTTACGCAATAAGAAATTAAATTATTGTATCGACATAAGGATGAGTTTCGATATACATATGGTTCTTCTAGTAATTTATGATAGATTTAATATGTACCGTATCTATCTATAACGAGGTACCTATTCCTTCTATATTAGGATTCTATATATTCTACGTATATTAGAACGAATTAAAAAACCTTTAATAATAAAAACGGTTTACTAAATTATCAAGTTGAATTCTTCTGCTTTGACCGATTATCAAAAGATGTATAGTATCTATAAAACATCCTTTTACTAAAACATATTTATAGATTAAAAAGGAAAATAATATGATGTCACGCGTTTCAGTTGCATCAGAATGACAGTGAACTAAACCTATATCGAATCGAATCGAAAATCGAAAATCGAACCTATTCGAATCTCGAACTTAACCAGTTAATTGTGAATATTATCGCCTGTGATGATAGAACAATATTTCACACTTCTAATAATGGTACAAACTCTAAGGCATTTGACCTTATAGGTATGTGTGATGCCACATACTTAGTTTCATAAACTTTAAAATACCTCAGGTTAAAAATAGGTAAGTACATAATATGTAATTCATGGTGTTTTTGATAATAATTGGTGGCAAAATTATAAACAAAAAAAACAGCGTCTGTTCGTTGGCATTAAATTATCTTACAAGCATCTACAAATAGTTAACTTGTATAACCAGTTATGTTGCAACAAAATTAACTAAAAAAATATTTTACTGCGCAAAATATTATGTACATTAGGTAAACGTTCTATGTAACAGTAGAGTAGGAAAGAATTAGTGCCAATTGGTGATTGGGCTAGAAGGATGGTGTGACCATCACGCCTTATTACGGTTGAATAACACCGTTATCTATTTGCACAGATAATTTCACACAGCCCCGGATCTTCAGTTTTTTCGAGGGGGGGCAAAAACTGTAAAATGCCGCCCCCACCAATATTTTCGATATACCAGTATCGGTTACCAGTAGGTATAAACATATAAGACGAGTAGTTGCCCCCCCCCCCCCCCCCGAAATTAATGTAATATAAAAAAGTATACTCTTTCCTCCTCAACCTTTAAACTAATTTTATGGCCTAAAGACGTCGTTTAAATTGAAGTTAATTATATTTACTACAACATTTTTTCATTTAACTTTACCTGTAAAATGAGTATTTTCCCCAATATCGGAGTTTAAAATTGACCAAATCTTAAAATTTAACTTTTTTGGAAATAATTGTCAAGTTTTGAAGAACTGTACCTATCTCAGTAAATATTGAATTTTCAGAGCTGGTTCTAGACTTAAATTGTAGCAATTTTAGATTACTTTAAAAAAGTATTGTATCATTTTTTTTAAAACGCATAGTTTAGGTTTATATTGAAAATGAAAAATCCAAAAGTGCAAAAACTTCGCGGTTTTTTGAGTCGTGCAAAGTTAGCACAGGTCTTTCAAAGCTCCAAAATCAGATTTTAGACTACTGGTAGTAGTCCTAACATCATATTAAAAAATCAGAACTTGCCGTTTGATTGCGATTTTAATGTAAGATTTGACTGGCGTAGGTAGTAGATTCGACGTGATTCGTGGCCAAGATTATAGACAGACAGACAAAAATGAACAAATTACAGTTTTAGCCTTTAGGTTCCGTATCGATTACCTATACTGTGCCATCCAAAAGTATTTTCAAAATATTTTCAATGTAATACAAAATATGACCTGTACCTAATAGTTTGAAATATGTATGTACCAATACAGTGGCGGATTAGATGTCGACAGCGCTCTAGGCAGCACCTTATCGGCGCCCCTGATTGGCTGAACTAACGGCTAGTTCTGATTTTTAATATTATGTTGTTAGGACTTAGGACCAATAAAAGTCGTGTAGAATATAGGTATTTATACTAATCTAAGTTTGCAGCTTCGAAAGACCTGTGCTAACTTTGCTCCTGCACCTGCTCAATTAATTTTGGCGCCCCTTCTTATCTCGCGCCCCTAGGCACGTACCTAGTTTTCCTTAAGGATAATCCGCCATAGACCTATAGATTATTTTACTACTATACTGCGCGTTCAATCATCGCAAAGTTGCGATAATGCTGTACTCAGCATTTGAATTTGCCGCCCTCTGAATCTGCCGCCCGGGGCACGGGCCCCGGCCTGCCCCCCCCTAGATCCGGGCCTGATTTCACATCGCGATCAGAGCCGCTTCTAGTGTAACTTTTCAGGCGTTAACTCTGCTTATATAACTCTCTGTCAACTCATTTAGTATAGATGGGAAACTATGGGAAAATGTCTTGAGTTTTGAAATGAAAAGAGATTTATAGGCCAAAATTTCTCGACAATTTCTCGTAAGTTTACCGTCCATGCGAAACGACAGAATTACGTACAGTCAACTTAAAAAGATACGCAAGAGTTTCAGATCTCACACTATATTATTATATCCGAAAATGTATTTGTAAACGTTTTTAATTCTTTGAAAATCTCCTCACCTGCTTAAATGAATGATATATTATTTATTAATCTATAATATAATAAAACTGTAACAGATCCAATTCTGTACATTGAAGATATTTTGAAAATTTTTATTGGAGGGCACTCTATAATCGATACTGAATCCAAAACTGCAATTTTTTTCATTTTTGTCTATCTGTCTGTCTGTCTGTCTGTATCTTGGCCGCGCATCACGCCGAAACTACTGAATGGATTCGAATGAAACTTGGTACGATTTGAGTTTATACTCCGAGGTAGGACATAGGATACTTTTTATCCCGAAATTCAGCACGGTTCCCTTGGGAGAGGGGGAGAAAGTTAAAACGAGTATTTAGCTGTAATTCATTAACGCGTGGTTCGATTTCACTCATTCTTTTTTTGTTAGAAAGGTAATATTTTATATATTGTCCCGTAAATATTTCAAGGTCATAGGTGTTTTAGTTCAGAAATTACAGACATTTATTGGGTTCAAATAACTTGGGACGCGGATGTTTGTACGTACGGCTTATTTTAAACTGGCGTGCGTTTAAATTTATGTTTGTCGGCCTGTCTATTTGTTCCAGCTAATCTCCGAAACGGCTGGATCGATTTTGATGGAACTTTCAATGGCAGATAGGTGATGTTAAGGAGTAACTAAGGATACATTTAGTTTAGGTACAAAAAAGAATTATGGGGTCCGATCCGATTCTATATAAAACCTATATCCATGCGAACGAAGTCGCGGGGGTCGGCTAGTTAAATAATATGACAATAGATCATCTTATTTTTGACCATACTATTAACATCCCAGTAATTCCGTTTTATCGCCTTGAAGTCTTAATATTAGTTTAACTTTACTCAATTTATTAATTACTATACGTACTATATTAACATGTGTCCAATGCTCGAAATTTACATGTCTTATCAGTTAATGGAAAGACATGCAACATTGTTTACACAAGCGTCCTTAAATAGTGCACTGTTCTGTATTCATGGTTGGTGTCGGGGTTCCTCCTGGCAAAGTTTTTCAAATTACCACGCGAGCGAAGCCGTGGGTAAAAACTTGTTAAAAATATATTCATCCCTTTTACTGGTAAGGTGACCATTTAATCTTAAATATTTTTTTTTTGTAATTTTTGGGCTATCTACAATCAGTCTGTTTGGACTATAAGTAGAGTCGATGTGTGCGTCGTGAGTTGGGAGAAGGTCACTCCACTGAGGGACTCTTCTCATGTAGCTTATATGCTGGCTTTTATTATCGACAAGACAGCTCTTTCACTGTTGTTCTTTTGAGCCTGTTGATTCTGCTGCACGTGGTTAGTGACACTGCCAGACTATTCACATGGCCTTCTAGCTTGGTCTTGTATTTTTTGGCATTCTGGCTTATTTCCTCTTTAATTGTAGCCATTGCAAGATATTCATGCATTTCTGTTGTTTTGGTGAACCATCTTAAATATGAAACACACTAACGAACTCATACATAGCTGTTAAAAGAAAATGCCCCAAACAGAGTAAAGTATGATAGTTCACATTTTTGTCGCCATTTAGTACGGTATAAAGTATCTACTAGCCACGTATATTCCCATTGGGTCCTGTGTGAAACAACGACGGAAATGACCGGCTTCAGCTTCGGTAGAACTTAACAGCCCAATTGAACAAACGAGCGTGAATAATCCAGGATCCGGTCCCGTCAGTTTATTAGTCCCTTCTCTACAATCCTTTAGTTATTTGTTAAATAATAGTTATCATTCCTGCCATCAATTTTTGGACAAACCATTACCTACTCATTTTGAATTGAGGCACTGATATTTTAAGTGGTACGAAATAATTCCTCAATGTTAATCACTTGTAGAACATTGACAAAGTGGCTCCTACCAGTCCTATCTTAGATGAATATATAAATATCGTGCGTACATAGGTTAGCTTCCCATGGACAAAGTTGCTTTCTCACCTAAATTGTATGTGCCACTCACATTTATCGCTCCCAACGACATAAGGAGACACAAGCGATACGATAAGCCCACGACAATACAATAATGGTCGCTCTTTTGCCTAATGGGCCGCATCCTGCGTGGCTGAAGCGCGTCCAGTCAATGCTAAGAGCCCGTTTCTCTCGCTCCCTGTGTTGACGGCTCGTTTCGTGTTCCTTTTACAGAAACAAAAATTCCTGCCTTTGTTCGTTTCCGCGATCGTGCCTTTAATCACGTTCCGCTTTATTATTCACATCCTCGCGTGGGTTTCGAGACTTGTGGACTTGTGACTTCTTCTGCGACAACCGACGACGCACATCGTCGGTTACGAACGATGTGTTCTCGTGTATATCGATAGCGACAACGAAAACGGCCTTACATCTAAGTTTCTTCACTAACTTCTTTAACAGTGCTTAGGATGCAGTGATAGTAACAAAGTGTCGACTTTCAAAGAGAATTTTCATTGTTGTGCACATTGCAACGGATATGCCTGCATTTCGTCGCCTGGCATCGAGTGTAAAGAAAAAGAAATCACTTTCGCCGGCTCGGTCTTCGAGTCAGTCGCACAGTTCCCATTTGCTTTATGCGATAACGTTTTAGGTGAGTGCATTTTTCGAAGTCATTAGTGCAAAGTGGAGTATCCCTTAATGATCATTTGTGTTAGAAGGCGTGTTGATTGAATGGTGTGTAAAAGGTGGTCTGTGGTTATTATTTTGAAGGATTTTGATGAAGGTAAGTTTATTTGTAAATTATTTCGGAGTTATTTATATTTAGAACCTTACACATTGCTGTTATAATGCATATACCTACCTTAAGTAGGTTTCACCAACGTGAATGGCAGAACCATTAACTTAAGTGAATGATAAAAAAGATTACAAGTATAAAATGTTTAGTTTGACCAAAACTTACTTTAACAGTTGTCATTTTTATTTAATAGTAACATATTATTATAGGTACCTTTAATATGTTTATAAAAAGTTGTGCTATACTTACTTACTTATTAAGAAAAAAATTAAAATTAAAAACTTTTGTTACCATTTGTATCTAATTCAAATTTTATTTTCTGTCCGCTTTTTTACGGTTCCATGGCCAGCGTAATTATTAGGTTTTAGCATTTTTTAGTATTTTAAAATGTTATCAAACAACAACAAATTATTATCTTGTAAATGAAAGATTGACTCGGTCGCCGATACTAAAATATATTTCGTCATACAAATTACAAAGCTTGTAATTATCGTCATGAACAAACAATAATAGCGTACTTACTTATGCTAATAGGTTCCAGAGTTGACTGGAAAGTGACCTCTTGTGAACTTACCAGACTGCACTACTATTTTAAACTAGTGAACTTAGTAGGTACTTATATATTTTGGATGATTCAATTTTTAGTGCAGTTTATAACAGTAGGAAAACAAGTTCATAACAAACAATGAAAGTTTCACTAACCTTGTTCGATGCTTGTTTGTTTACTATTTGAGGTTAGAAATGTAAATTCTTGAAGACAACACTTACGAACATGTATAACATGCACAATTGCGTAGACAAGACTAACACGCGTGATAAAACTACAATTGTTTACTACATTTTATAATATTTTGAGAATTTATTAATAATTCGACCCAGCACTAGCCACTATCAGCTGATGAACTTTGTTGCAGTAACTGTAAGCAAATGTCAGTTTTTATTCATCGATGCATAGAATTTTATTTTCATTCATGCTTCAATCCGAATCATGAATCCGAACCATTCTATAACGTAGTAGTACTACCGTACATGGACAGATGGCGCTGTCATAAACTGTTTAGGTTATTAAAATTCTCTTGTAAAGTTGTAACCGCATTTTTTTCAATAATTCAAAATCAAAATGGGGAAAAGAAAATCCAGTGCAGTAAGTTTTGGGGTGTAAGTGGTTACACCCCAAAATTCCACCTATGTGGCCAAAGTCAACCTCACCTGCACGCGGTGCACCCTGCCAATATGCTAACGAGGCCCTGAGTCCTGACGCTCTCACTCCCCTCTACGGGTCGTTGTGCCTGATACCACTGATACCACACAACAATCTGGATGGTATCACTGCTTTGTGGTAGGATTCTACCCCAAATCCGACCACATCCGTGTGTTCCGGCAGCGAGCTGAAGAGCCAGTCCCTTCCCCAAAAGCCGGCAACGCATTAGTGGTTCCTCAGGTGCTGCTAATGTTTATGGGCGGCGGTAATCACTTAACATCAGGTGACCCGCTTGCTCAGTTGCCTGCTATTCCTATAAAAAAAAACAAAAAGTTTACATAGGTTTAGTTTACATACATGTATGTAGAGCATAGATAAAATGAATGATGTAGAGTATGTAAACTTGCTACACTAGATACATAATATGTATATCTGGCATCGACTGCACAAGTGCACAGAGTACAGAAGGGAAGCTTTTACAAGCGGCCCGCTGTAGGTACACTCACACATATGCGCACGTTTGTCACCCAACTGTACCGGTTGGGGGACCGGTTGGGGGACCGAGCCCCGAGCGGGCGTCCGTGAACCGTTCGTTGGTGAGTGTGTTTGTGTGACTGTACCTACAGCGGGCCGCTTGTGGAAGCTTCCTCTCTGTAGATTTTCTACTCGTGTGCCGACTGCTTGTATTTAGGTACCTACTCCAAATCTGTATAAAAATGTGTTAAGTAGGTAGGTACTAGGTACCCACAGTAACACAGAAGCACAAGACTATAATATTATGGTCGCAGCATTTTATTTTATTTTACTGAAAAATAAAATTGCATATACTTACCTACCTAGTTATTATACCTACCTATTTGAATTTTCTCGTTCTAGGCACACTGCCATAGTTTGGCGAATATACTTATAGGTAGTAGGTCTAGGTACCTAGTACATACGTTTCAGAAACATATCTAGTCTATATATATAGTATAGCGTTTATTGAATACGTAAGAAATTATTCCAAATTGTTTCGAAATGTTTGCATACAGGCAAAATCTCTTTATATAAAACAGAAAATCATTAATTCTGATAATAAAATAAAAGCAGCATGGGATATTATCAGTGATGAAATGGGGAAACATAAAGTGTATACTGGAGTTAAAAATTAATAATCATATTATTGACTCTGATATAGAGATCGCAAATACTTTTGAGAACTTTTTCCAAAATATTCCAGTTACCACTAGCACAGAATAACCAGAAGGGAAGCTACCTAAGAACGTTCAAAATTTATACCTATTCTGATAGGGTTGTCATCTATTGCATGTGAAAAATTATAGGTAAAAATAAAAATATTATATTAATATATATATAGCTGCTCGTGCTGATTGGGTCACTGACTCATTGATCACCTCTCCTGAACAATTTTGTATGAAAATTTTTTTTTTCAATAATGGTGTCGTATAGAGGACAAAAATTCATTAAGAGGAAAAATATGGAGAGAGCTGATGATTGAGGGTTTCGGAGATGGGTGAGGGGCACGCTTAAGGTATTGAAGATAGGTGGGGGGTGCTCGAGCAAATGTCACTCTAAACGTCATCCAATTGGCAGAGAGCTGAAAAAAAATTCAAAATGGCGAAAAAAAGATGGCCGCCATACAAATTTCGTCAGTCTCCATCTCGGAGGGTATAAAAGATGGAAGAGTGGTTTCTTCGCAAAAGATGATGAGGATCCAAAGGTCTACCTGATGAATTGAAAAAAAATTCAAAATGGCGGAATTTATTTTTCCATAGAAAATGTATGGCGAATATTGAAGAGACTACAAGTTGTGAACTATGCAAGGCTTTAATGCGGTTTTTTGGAGAACTCTCAAAGAAAAATATGGGAAGACATGATGATTGAGGGTTTGGAAGTTGGTTGAGGAGCCCGGGCAGGGTATTGAAGATAGGTAGGAGGTGCTCAAACAAAAATTACTCGAAACATCATCCAATTGGCAGTGAGCTGAAAAAAAGTCCAAAATGGCGGATTCAAGATGGCGGCCATACAAACATCGGTGTCTATCTCACCAAGTATAAAAGATGGAAGAGTGGTTTTTGCCAAAAGATGATTAAGACCTTAAGTTCTACTTGATGAGCAGAATGATTCGAAGAAAAAATATGGAGAGTGATAATGATCAAGGATTAGGAATATGGGAGAGATAGGTGGAGGCTGCTCAAACCAAAATACCCGAAAGCGAAACCTCGCGGTCCGCTTGCGGGCCGCGCACCCACGTGCCCTACTAGTTAATATATATATAGCTGCTCGTGCTGATTCATTGACTGACTCACTGATTGATCACCCCTCCTGTAAAATTTTGTATGAAAAATTTTTTTTTCACTAATGATTTCGTATAGAGGACAAAAATTCATTCGGAACAAAAATATGGAGAGAGCTGATGATTGAGGATTTCGGAGACAGGTGAGCAGCACGCTTAAGGTATTGAAGATAGGTGGGGGGTGCTCGAACAAATGTCACTCGAAACGTCATCCAATTGGCAGTTAGCTGAAAAAAAATTCAAAATGGCGAAAAAAAGATGGCCGCCATACAAATTTCATCGGTCTCCATCTCGGAGGGTATAAAAGATGGAAGAGTGGTTTCTTCGCAAAAGATGATGAGGATCCAAAGGTCTACTTGATGAATTGAAAAAAAAATCAAAATGGCGGAATTTATTTTTCCATAGAAAATGTATGGCGAATATTGAAGAGACTACAAGTAATTGTAAACTATGCAAGGCTTTGATGCGATTCTTTGGAGAACTCTCAAAGAAAAATATGGAAAGACATGATGATTGAGGGTTTGGAAGATGGATGAGGAGCCCGGGCAGGGTATGTTAGATAGATGGGAGGTGCTCAAACAAAAATTACTCAAAACCTCATCCAATTGGCACTGAGCTGAAAAAAAAACAAAATGGCGGATTCAAGATGGCGGCTATACAAATTTCGTCAGAGTCTATCTCACCAAGCATAAAAGATGGAAGAGTGGTTTCTGGGAAAAAGATGATCAAGACCTAAAAGTCTACTTGATGAACAGAAAAAAACAAGATGGCGAAATTTATTTTTCTACACAAAAAGTTTTTTTTTGTGATGGTTTCGTATAGAAGACAAAAATTCATGCGGAGGAAAAATATGGAGAGAGCTGATGATTGAAAATTTCAGAGGCGGGTGAAGGGCACAGCGAGGGTATTGAATATAGGTGGAAGGTGCTCAAACAAAAGTTACTCGAAACCTAATCCAATTGGCAGTGAGCTTAAAAAAATTCCTAAATGGCGGTTTCAAGACAGTGGCCATACTTTCGTCTATGTCACTGAGTATGAAAGATGGAAGAGTGGTTTTTTGGCAAAAGATGATCAAGACGTGGTTTACTTGATGAACAGAAAAAAACAAGATGGCGAAATTTATTATTCCATACAAAATATATGGCGAATATTGAAGAGAATGTAAGTTTGGAACTATGCAAGACTTTGACGCCGTTCCTTTTCAATTTTTCAATTTTTTTTTTATGGAAGAACTCTCATTCTGACAAATTATTCGGAGAAAAAATATGGAGAGTGATAATGATCGAGGGTTAGGAATATGGGGTAGATAGGTGGAGGCTGCTCAAACAAAAAATACCTGAAAACAAAACCTCGCGGTCCGCTTGCGGGCCGCGTCCCCACGCGCCATACTAGTACTAGTATATATAGCAAGATATGTAGTAATGATTGGAAAAAAAATGTTTTTTTATATTATATTACTATATAGGTATAAGTTATATAGTTACTTAGGTAGGTAGTAGGTACCTACTAAAAGTAAATATATTAGCACATGCGTAGATATACCTAGTGATAGTACTTAGTAGTAGTAGTAGATACTTACTTACTTTTGTAAAATAAATGAATTAAGTACCTAGTTACTTAGGTAGGTTCGTTCGTTCGTTCGTTGTCAACCGATTGACGTCCACTGCTGGACATAGGTCTCTTGAAGGGACTTCCACTTGCCACGGTCTTGTGCCGCTTGTATCCAGCGGCTCCCTGCGACTCGTTTGATGTCGTCGGTCCACCTAGTGGGGGGTCTACCAACACTGCGCTTCCCGGTGCGAGGTCGCCACTCCAGCACCTTGGGACCCCAACGTCCATCGGTTCTCCGAACTATGTGCCCCGCCCATTGCCACTTCAGTTTCGCAACCCGTTGAGCTATGTCGGTGACTTTGGTTCTTCTACGGATCTCCTCATTTCTGATTTGATCGCGTAGAGAAACTCCGAGCATAGCTCTCTCCATCGCTCTCTGAGCGACTCTGAGCTTTCTTATGAGGCCCATAGTTAGCGACCATGTTTCGGATCCGTATGTCATCACTGGCAACACGCACTGTTCGAAGACTTTCGTCTTCAGGCATTGAGGAATTTTGGACGAGAAGACATCGCGAAGCTTCCCGAACGCTGCCCATCCGAGTTGGATTCGGCGGTTGACCTCTTTCTCGAAATTGGACCTACCTAGCTGGACTGTGTGTCCTAGGTATATATACTCGTCTACAATTTCGAGCGCCGAGTTCTCAACGATTATCGGGTGAAGCGGGACATGAGTATTTGACATGATTTTCGTCTTACTCATATTCATTTTTAGGCCCACCTGTTGAGAAACCCTGCTGAGGTCGTTGAGCATTGTATTGAGATCTTCCAGAGACTCTGCCATCACGACTATATCATCGGCAAACCGCAGGTGAGTGATGTACTCGCCGTTGATGTTAATGCCAAGTTCGTTCCAATTCAGAAGCTTAAAGACGTCCTCCAATGCTGCGGTAAAGAGCTTCGGGGAGATGACGTCTCCCTGTCGCACTCCTCGCTGCAATTGGATTGGTCTTGTAGTCTGATCCTGTATACGGACTGACATAGTGGCGTTTTCGTACAAACACTTCAGCGCTTGGATATACCGATAGTCGATCCGGCATCTCTGTAGTGATCTCAATACAGCCCAAGTTTCCACCGAATCAAAGGCTTTCTCATAGTCCACAAACGCTAAGCAAAGTGGCTTGTTATACTCTTCGGTCTTCTGTATAACCTGCCGCAGCGTATGGATGTGGTCTATGGTACTGAAGCCTTTTCGGAACCCGGCCTGTTCGGGAGGCTGGAAGTCGTCGAACCTACGAGCGAGACGATTCGTAATGACTCTCGAGAACAACTTATAGACATGGCTCAGCAGCGAGATGGGTCTATAATTCTTCAGCAAGGTATTATCACCCTTTTTGAAGAAAAGAACCACCACGCCCCTGTGCCATGCCTCTGGCGTTATACCCTCATCGATGACGGAATTGAACAATCGCTGAAAGATCTTAAGAACTGGTTTGCCACCTGCTTTCAGGAGTTCCGCTGTGATTCCGTCATCGCCTGGCGCCTTGTTGTTCTTCAGTTGTTTGAGAGCCATACTAATCTCGTATAGGCTGACGTCCGGGATATCTTCGGTATAGTGTCGGGTCAATTTGGCTCTGGGATCTTTAGCCAAATCTTCAACAGGCTTCTGAGTTGAGGTGTACAACTGTCCGTAAAAGTTCTCCACCTCTCTCAAGATCTCAGGCTTTGATGAAATGAGACTACCGTTGTCGGTCTTCAGTCGCGTCAGCTGGCTCTGTCCGATAGACAGATCTCTTGCGAAGACTTTTGAGCCCTTGTTTCGCTCGATCGTATCTTTAATACATTCTGTATTAAAGTTACGCAAGTCTCGCGTTTGCGCCTTAGAGATCTGCCTATTAATCTGCCGGTAAGCAAACGCATCTGCTGAAGACTGCAGTCTCATTTCTTGCCTCTTATTCATTAGCTTGAGAGTCTGGTCTGAGAACTTTTTGGTTCTGATTGCACGGTGGGTCTTAAAGTACTTGGACCCAACCGTATGGACAGTTTCCACCAGCCTGTTGTTTAGATCGTCCACAGAGTCGCAATCTGCTAGGCAATCGAATCGGTTCTGTAGTTCGAGCTGAAAGCTTTCGGGGTTTTGGATATGAGCACGAGAAGGTCGGAGTGTAGACTTCACCAGTTTGGCCCTTTCCAGCTTTATGTTGATATTCAATGTGCCTCTTACCATACGGTGATCACTTCCGGTTTCCACTCTGTTGATCACTGAGACATCATTGAATATATGCCGTTTGGTCGACATGATGAAGTCAATCTCGTTTCTCGTGGAACCATCTGGACTCATCCACGTCCACTTTCTGTGTGGCCGCTTCTTGAAGAAGGAGTTCATCATAAAGAGGCCCTCCTTCTCCATGAAGTTGGCCAGCATGTGGCCCCTATGGTTCCTTCGCCCATATCCAAATTGCCCCACTCTCACCTCTGCACCGATTCGTTCACCCAGCCTTGCGTTAAAATCCCCCATCACAACACTGTAGTGAGTGTTGGAGGCATGTATGGCTTTAGAAATATCCTCATACAGTACCTCCACCTCCTCGTCGGGTTGTGTCGATGTCGGTGCGTAAACCTGTATGACCTTCAGCGAATACCGTTTGGTGATTCTGAGTATAAGGTACGCTACCCTGCTCGACACACTCTCGACTTGAACAATGCTGTTGACGAGGGACTTGTGGACGATGAATCCGACACCACCCTGGGACTGTTGGTCGCCCTCCCGGTAGTAGAACAAGTTGCCGGAATTGAGAATTATCGAGTCCTCCCCCTCTCTTCGGACTTCAGACAATCCTATAATATCCCAATGCAACTTGCTCACTGCTTCCTCCAGCTCGATGATCTTCTCGTCAGTCCTCAATGTGCGTGCGTTGTATGTTGCCAGGTCTAGTCGTCGGGGTTGGCAGCGGAATCTCTTCCGGAGATTCTTAGCACCCCCTGCCCCGCCGTTACCATAACCGCTGCCAGAGCCAGGAATAGCGGGGCCGCCGGGGACTAGGGGCCTTGGCAATGTGAATCTGTCCATTTCAAGGATTTGCCCAAATAATGACCACGCTGGGCAGGCGTGTTGGTCATCGCAGGGCTAGACTGTTCGCACCGGTGTCGCTGCTGCCCGACACCGGCCTCTGTCATTTACTCAGTCTAGCTAGTTTTGGATGGTTATACCGCCATCGGTCGGTCGTCAGGGCCTCGTTGGTAAATCAGCAGGGGGCACCGCGTGCAGGTGAGGTTGACAATTGGAGCTCTAGATGGAGATGAGCTCCCTTACCCCCCTTAGGTAGGTAGCAGGTACCTACTAAAAGTAAGTGTGATAACACATGCGTAGGTACATACCCCTAGTGATAGTACCTAGATACTTACTTTAGTAAAATGAATGAATTAAGTAACTACCTAACTAGTTAGGTACTTAGGTAGGTACCTACTAAAAGTAATTAATTTACTTAGGTATATTTTATATTTACTTAGGTATATTTATTTATTTACTGCCGAGTTTCTTGCTGGTTCTTCTCGGTTGGAATGGCATTCCGAACCAGTGGTAGATTCAATTGACCATACAAAAGTACTTGTAAAAGTTCATTTGAATAAAAAACTTTTCTATTCTATTCTACACAGAAGGTAAGGTACTTAGTCACTCTATTGATAAATAAATTCATTTCATTTCATTAATTTATTGTATAGATACGTAAAAGGTGGGTACCTACTTACTTCACTTGATCTACCACAAAAAAGACATATCCTAATTTTTTCTAGAGGAACTTAAACATACTGTACAATGGTTAGGCATTTTGTCTAAACACAACACGTAAATCTATATTAAGACTACTTTTTATGTAATATAAACTATTTTACACCATCTCTAAACTCTCGCCAAACATTTTATTCTCAGTATTAATCTAATGCTCACAACAACACAATGTGTGCGTAACTCACTACCTACCTCTATTCAATTATTAGTATGTTTAGACTTTAGATTAGACTGGTTTAATGGTTATAATGACATACCTATTGGATATTAATATTATATATATAAAGCTACTTGAAGTTACGTATTGATCACCTCTCCTGAACAATTTTGTATGGGACTTTTTCACCATACTTTCCGTGTGTGTAGAATTCAAAAAATTTAGGTCTACAAAATTATAGAGAGAGCTGGACGTGGAAAACTGACTAGAGTACCCTAAGGGATCTCGAAAACTATCAGTCGGAGAGGTACCATCTCCAAACAAAAAATGTTCAAAACCTTGGGCAATTGGGTGAAACGGTGAAAAAAATATGGCCACCAAACAAAAAAAATTTTCGTCTCCATACAAAAATTTCTTAATTTTCAAGAGGCTCTCCAGAACAATTTTGTATGGAACTTTTTTCCCCTCACTATTTATATGCGTAGAACTTATGGGTCTTCCTTCAGGAAAATTATGAAACGTCATGAACGTGGAAAATTTACCAGAGTACCCCAACGGCTCTCAAAAACTATCAGTCATAGAGGCATGGTTCTGAAACTGAAAATGTTCAAGACCTTGGGCCCTTTGGTGAGCCAGTAAAAAAAAGATAGGTACCAAACAAAAAAAAATTTCGTGTCCATACAATTTTTTTTTTAAATTTTCAAAAGGCTCTCCAGAACATTTTTGTATTGAACTTTTTCCCCTTACTATTTATATACGTAGAACTTATGGATCTTCCTTCAGGAAAATTATGAAACGTCATGAATGTGGAAAATTTATCAGGGTACCTAATGGGTTCTCTAAAACTACCAGTTATACAGGCATGGTCCCAAACAAATGTTATTAAGGACCTTGGGCAATTGGGTGAACCGGTAAAAAAAATATGGCCGCCGAACAAAAAAATTTTTTCTCCATACAAATTTTTTAGGTTCTTTTCAAGAGGCTCTCCTGGACACTTTTGTATGAAACTTTTTCCCCCTACTACACGTATATATAAAACTCAAAAGTTTTTTTCGTAAAAAATACAAAATGTAGTGAATGTGGAAAAATTACCAGGGTACCTCATGGGTCCTTTAAAACTACCAGTTATACAGGAATGTTCCCAAACAAATGTTGTTAAAGACCTTGGGCAATTTGGTGAACCGGTAAAAAAAAGATGGCCGCCCAACAAATTTTTTTTTTTGAATTTTCAAAAGGCTCTCCTAAACATTTTAGTATGGAAGTTTTTTCTTTTTACTATTTATATGCGTAGAACTTTTGAGTTTTCCTTCAAAGAAATTATCAAAACGTCATGAACGTGGAAAATTTACCAGAGTACCCCAACGGCTCTCAAAAACTATCAATCATAGAGGCATGGTTCTGAAACTGAAAATGTTCAAGACCTTGGGCCCTTTGGTGAGCCAGTAAAAAAAAGATAGGTACCAAACAAAAAAAAATTTCGTGACCATACAAATTTTTTTTTAATTTTCAAAAGGCTCTCCAGAACATTTTTGTATTGAACTTTTTCCCCTTACTATTTATATACGTAGAACTTATGCGTCTTCTTTCAGGAAAATTATGAAACGTCATGAATGTGGAAAATTTATCAGGGTACCTCATGGGTCCTCTAAAACTACCAGTCATACAGGCATGGTCCCAAACAAATGTTATTAAGGACCTTGGGCCATTGGGTGAACTGGTAAAAAAAGATGGCCGCCGAACAAAAAATTTTTTCTCCATACAAATTTAATAGGTTCTTTTCAAGAGGCTCTCTTAGACATTGTTGTATGAAACTTTTTCCCCCCACTACACGTATAAATAGAACTTAAAGATTTTTTTTCACAAAAATACAAAACGTAGTGAATGTGGAAAAATTACCAGAGTACCCTAACGGCCCTCAAAAACTATCTATCATAGAGGCGTGGTCCTGAAACTAAAAATGTTCAAGACTTTAGGCCCTTTGGTGAGCCAGTAAAAAAAAGATAGCTAGGGAACAAAAAAAATTCGAGTCCATACAAAATTTCTTTTTAATTTTCAAGTGGCTCGCCAGAACATTTTTGTATAGATCTTTTTGCCACTAAACGCATGCATAGAACTCATTAGTGTCCTTTCAGAAAAAATACGAAACGTGATACCAATATTTCTTTTTATCTTTCAAGAGACTCTCCAGGATATTCTGGTATTTGGTATGGCCTCCCATTTCTTTATTTTACGAATATTGAAGTGACTACAAGGCCCGCGAGCTGCTTGCAGCTCGCGCACCGAGCGCAACACTAGTACTGTATATTGTCAGACCATCGCGCACCTTATTCATATTATATTCAATTAAGTCCATAGGAATGGGGAAGTCAGCCCACTGTAACACAGTTTTCACTAGTACAGGGGTTGTCATGCCTATGCCTATAAGCACTATAATTATTATGACCTAGACACCTAACCTACCTTACTATTTAAGTGATATTTTTTGTTTATAATACTCAGCTATTAAACCATTAAGTTGTTAAGTAATTGTAAGAATATGAACTATGTAAAGTATATTGTATAGGTATCATCATCATGATCATGATCAACCCATTACCGGCTCATTACAGAGCACGGGTCTCCTCTCAGAGTGAGAAGGGTTTTGGCCATAGTCTACCACGCTGGCCAAGCGGGTTGGCAGACTTCACACACCTTTGAGAACGTTATGGAGAACTCTCAGGCATGCAGGTTTCCTCACGATGTTTTCCTTCACCGTTAAAGCAAGTGATATTTAAATACTTAAAACGCACATTACCCTGAAAAGTTAGAGGTGCGTGCCCCGGGATCGAACCCACGACCTCCGATTAGAAGTCAGTTGTCCTAACCACTAGGCTATCACAGCTTCGTATAGGTATAATAATAAATAAATAAAATAAAATAAAAAAATGCGCACGACCCACAGCCCTGTCGTTATTTAACTAACGTTCAACTAGTGGAGCGTCCGTGACAGCTCGTGTGTGCGTGAGCGGCGCTATGTGTGAGTGTACTTACAGCGGGCCGCTTGTTGAAGCTTCCTCTCTGTACCTTTTCTACTCGTGTGCCACTAGTTCCATAAATTCATCGCCAACAGAAGCCTATAATATTCTGAGGGGCAATGTTTCTGAGTGTAATGTATTATTTCGATTTAAATACGTAACCCCATATGATATTATCAAAACATTTAAATCTTTGCAACACAAAAAAACAGGAGATTTATGGGGAATATCAGTAAAAATAATTCACAATATTATTGATGTTATTGCGCCATATCTTGCTGTAATTTTTAACAAGTCCATAGATTCGGGATCATTTCCCGACCTCATGAAATGTAGCAAATTGATACCTCTGTTTAAGTCGGGAAGTAAAACTGATCCAAATAACTATAGGCCGATCTCGATTCTACCAACTCTCAGTAAGATATTTGAAAAAATAATGCTCAACCAACTGCTCCTGCACTTTAATTTATAATAAATAAATTACTTCACTCTGAGCAGTATGGTTTTACTAAGGGTCGTTCAACGACCGATGCGGCCGCAAGGCTGTTACGGCACATTTTCGATGCATGGGAAAAGTCACAGAATGCCATTGGTATCTTCTGTGATTTGTCAAAAGCATTTGATTGCGTTGAGCACGAGACTCTTTTACGAAAATTAGGCCACTATGGTATTAAAGAATCTGCACTCAGTCTCATTGCGTCTTATCTCAGTGATCGTATACAAAGGGTATGCATCAATGATGTTAAGTCATCCGGATCAGCCTCAGTAATGGGTGTCCCCCAAGGCTCTATTCTGGGTCCATTCATGTTTCTGGTTTATATTAATGACTTACCACATTTCGTCAAAAATGCTTGCGATATTGTACTATTTGCTGATGATACGTCTTTAATTTTTAAAGTCGATAGAACTAAAGACAATTTTGACGACGTAAATAATACTTTATCTCAAGTTTCACACTGGTTTACTATAAATAATCTACTTTCAAATGCTAAAAAAACCAAGTGTGTCGAGTTTTTATTGCCCAATACAAGGATTACTAGCAACAATTTAAAGATAAGTGGTCAGCCATTGAAAACTGAGAACACAACTGTGTTCTTGGGAATAACCCTAGATGCAAAGCTTCAATGGGGCACCCATATAGCAACACTTGCTGGCAAGCTCAGCTCTGCTGCTTACGCTGTTAGGAAGATTCGACAGTTAACAGACGTAGAAACTGCAAAAGTAGTTTATTTTGCATATTTCCATAGTATTATGTCGTATGGAATCTTACTATGGGGTAAAGCAGCTGATATTGAAAAAAATTTCGTTTTACAAAAAAGGGCAATTCGCGCAATTTATAATTTAAAACCGCGGGATTCCCTTCGAGAGAAATTTAAAGAAATAGGTATTCTTACAGTAGCTTCTCAATATATTTATAACAACATAATTTTTGTTAAGCAAAACATTCACAGTTACAATAAAAAGTGTGAATTACACGATAGGCAATTAAGAAATAGAAATAGACTCGTGATTCCTCAATTACGCCTCAAAAAGGTCCAAAAGTCGTTTGTGGGAATGGGCGTAATGTTCTATAACAAAATTCCACAACAAATCTTAGATTTGCCTTTACACAAGTTTAAGAATTCTATTAAAAGTGTGCTCATGAAAAAAGCATATTATACAATTGAAGATTATATAAATGATAAAAAAGCATGGATTTAATTTATTCGCTTTATACGCTATTATAACTTGAGGAGTATTCGATTATTGGTGTTCAATTCGATGCTGTAATCATGGGTAGCCTAAGTATGTCACGCTCTCTTTAAACATTTCTGTGGTGGTGTCGTGTGGTGCGGGTTGTTACGTTCCCTCAAATATGGTTGAGCGAAGCAATGGCTGGATCATGCGTCATGCTCGTGAACGGGTGCCGCCGTCGGAAATGGGGCTACTTTTGTCTGCCCTTCTTAACATGTGTAGAATTGTAAGCACCATTCCGAACCAGTGGTAGATTCATTTGTCGATTCAAAAGCACTTGTAAAAGTTTATCTGAATAAAAAATACTTATGTCTTAGACTTGCCTTTACACAAGTTTAAGAACTCTATTAAAAGTATGCTCATAAAAAAAGCTTATTATACAATTGAAGATTATATAAACGATAAAAAAGCTTGGATTTAACTCGTTCCAGCAATGCGCGAGACGGCATTTCAATCATGTACATTAATAATAATAACTGTTATAATGTTATTTTTAAAAAAAAGCAACCGCCGAGTTTCTTGCAGGTTCTTCTCGGCTGGAACTGCATTCCGAACCTGTGGTAGATTCAAATTGACGATTCAAAAGTACTTGTAAAAGTTTATTTGAATAAAAAACTTTTCTATTCTATTCTATTCTATTCTATTCTATTCTATGTCTGCCTATTTACATAAGACTTAAATCCTACGACCATTGATCAAAATGACCATTTCCAATTTTTGGGTAAGAGCACCTGAGATGGTCCATGATAGGTAAATATTACCAAGTACGTACCAACTACTACTGCGTACAGAAGTAACACTCAGTTCCATCTTCCAGTTCAGTTGTCTTCAGGGAGTGTGCCACGGGAGTGTGCCATATAGGGCTTAGTAACCGATTGTAACGAGTAGTCCGCGGGCGACATATTGTACCTACCTGTGTCCCGAACTGTGTGTTTGCTAATCTATGGTACAACCATTGGTGCACAAATCGATTGTAAATTTCCTCAAGGCAATGGAAAAAGGTGTGTGCAGGTACAGTAAATGTTTTCATGCTGACTAGAATACCTAATGGTATAATTATTATCAGGGATAATGGTTCTAATTGCTAGGAACTTGCGCGGCGCGGAAGTTTTTTTAGCCCACCACTTTGAGTGGAATACTTTTGTAGAGTTAATTGACATAATAATTATATTGTTTCAGAGTTCAATATTCTCTGTCATACATATAGGCCTTTTCTTCTTAACGTCCAAGTATGTCGTCTTGTAACAATGGACGTCCACAGCTGAAAATAGGTCTCTGTAGGTATGTCCACAGTACACGCAGCGGTCTTGTGCCGCTTGTATCCAGCAGCTCTCTGCGACTCGTCTGATGATGTCGGTACACCCAAAGGGGTCCTGTCAAGATTTCATTTTCCGGTGCGAAATCACCATTCCAGCACCCTGGAACTTAAATCGAACTACATATCAACTTAGATAATATAGTTAGGTAGTAGTTAGGTACCTATGGCCCGCCTATTTCCACGTAGAACTAGCCTGGGTATACCTACCTAGCAGTATCTGTTACATAATATCATAGCGTACTAATTTCAGTAGGCACTGAAAGTAATGAAAAAATTGCATTTGAGTTTTCCAGATTTTTGCCGAATTACTTAAGTACACCTCGGCTTAAACTGAGATCTGTTTTCTCCATTTTTAATTGTTAGAAGGTCGGTAATTTGTAAAAAATTACAAATCAGCAAAACAAAATCTCTTTAGTATGATGGCTGCGCTGTATACTTAGTTGATAGTTTTAAAGGATTTTCTGTGTAACTACTTTATATACCTACATAGTTATATTATTATAGTTACATTTTCCCGTCCAGTCGAGAGTATGTATTGCATAATAATGGCTCAACATCGATTGACACAATGATTTACGGCCCCCAGCGTGTAATTACAATTTTACATCCTATATCCGACTTCTAAGAAAGGTGGGTCATACTCAAGGGTCAAGCGGCAAAGACAAACGCTCAGAAGTACCTAATACTAATGCGTCACCCCAATTATTTATATACTTTTAAAATTAACGATAAATATGACGGTAGGAAATAACCTAGAAGCAACATATTCCCTCACCTCAAAGGGAGGCGATATACCCAAACGCCCCGATGTTTAAGTATTGGCTGCCATAGTATAGGACCGCTAGGCCGATAAAATATGGACGAGAATTTGAGGAGCTGGCGAACAAAACGGCATATGTTTACATAAAATAAAATTTTACACGAGGAGCTAAAAACGTATTCAAAGCTGCTAAGATGCAATTTTAATGCAGTTTTAGGCTGTTTTCAACGGAAATAAGTTGAGATTCTTGTTCAGCAGGCCAATCCATCGGAGCAAAAAAAGTAAGTATTTTGACCAGAAGTGTAATCAAATCAAATCAAATCAAATCAAATAAACTTAATTCAAAATTGGTACACTGTACACTTTTTGAACGTCAATTTAGGTACAGGCAATGGTGATAATTATTTACGGAAACTTAAAACTAAAACTACGAGGGTTCCAAACGCGCCCTGGTCTGAGAAGAGCCCACAACAAACTCAGCCGGGTTTATTTTTTTTTATTATCACCATCTTACAATATGGTATAATAGCCATAAAAATGATTTGAACTGTTGGCTTTTAGAGCAATCTATGTCCATGGATTTTTGTCATTAAGAATCTAATTAAGAATTAAATTAGAATTAAATTAGAATTAAATTAGAAAATTAATTAAGTAAGTATACCGTTTTGTTCGCAAGCTTTTCATTTATCATGCGTGGTTTTTGTCTGTGTTTACCTAATCTGTGCATATGGTCTGGGATCCCGTCTTAGAAATTTATACCCTCATCTGTTATTTAAACGAATTATATGTTAAATGAAAGATTATTTTATTCCCAATCGAACCGTATTTGGTTGCCTGGTCAAAAGTGGTGCTAAATCATGTTTGTCTGGATTTTAAGATATAAAATTTTCGGTGCGAGTGTTGAAAGTGACAGAAAAGTGTTGCGCGCGCAATTTCATTTGACAGACAAAGATGCAGTGAGGCAGGCGTGCACTCGGCAGGTGCTTAGTCTATACATAGATTAAAACCATAGACTTTCTGTGCCTGTCCATTAATAGTAGATTGTATCATAAGGGAGCAAAATAATATTTTTACGGCGAGGGCGCTTTTTGAATCCAGAGCGAAGTGAGGGATTGTATAGTAGAATCCCGAGCGTAGCGAGGGATTCTTTAGTACAATCCTGAACGTAGCGAGGGATTCAAAGTATGTCGCCCGAGCCAAAAATATATTGCGCCCGAGTTATACACTCTACTTTTCATCACCCTCTATGAGGAAATAAAAGGCGCCTCATATTTTTAACCCCCGACGCAAAAACGACGGGGTGTTATAAGTTTGACGTGTCTCTCTGTGTGTGTGTGTGTGTATGTCTGTCTGTTCCCCCATAGCTCTCAAACGGATGGACCGATTTGAATGCGGTTTTTTTGTTTGAAAGGTGAATTAGTCGGGAGTGTTTTTAGCTATGTTTGTTTGATGAAAATCGGTCCAAGATGGCCGCCGCCACAAAATGGCGGATTAATAATACAAGTGTAAATTAAAAATTTAAGAAACCCCGACATTCGCCATTTTGTGATGGCGGCCATCTTGGATTTGCATAGTGTTATTCTACTAGTCAAGACCTTTCATTTGATACCCATATTGAGGGAGTTGTGAAAAAATATGTAATCCGCCATTTTGTGGCGGCGGCCATCTTGGACCAATTTTCATCGAACATAGCCAAGAACACTACCGACTAATTCACCTTCCAAACAAAAAAAAACCGCATTCACATCGGTTCAACCGTTTGAGCGCTATGGGGGAACAGACAGACACACACACATACACATACAAACGTCAAAATGAAAGGTCTTGACGACAAGACCTTTTATTTGATACCCATATTGAGGGAGTTGTGAAAAAATATGTAATCCGCCATTTTGTGGCAGCGGCCATCTTGGACCCAATTTTCATAAAACATAGCTAAGAACACCCCCGACTAATTGACCTTTCAAACAAAAAAAACCGCATTCAAATCGGTTCAACCGTTTGAGCGCTACGGGGGAACAGACAGACACAGACGCACATACATAGTACATACACAGACGTCAAACTTGTAACAACAATAACAACAATCGATACTATCGTTCGCGCCTAGCCCGGTGGGACCACGGGCCCTTCATCTTCAATAAGTGCGCCGCAATTATCTTTTACGCGCACTTATAAATAAGTGCGCGTAAAAGATCTTTTAGGCGCACTTATAAAATTGCGCCGAAAACACCACCTTTGGGTGCACATAAAGGCGAACCAAGTCGTCCTTTTCGAATAGATGGGATGAAAAGATATTTATCATTACATAGTATAAAACAAAGTCGCTTTCTCTGTCCCTATATCCCTATGTATGCTTAAATCTTTAAAACTACGCAACGGATTTTGATGCGGTTTTTTTTTAATAGATAGAGTGATTCAAGAGGAAGGTTTATAAGTAGAAAAATTGGACCCGGTAGGTGGCGCTAATAGCGGGCAGGACGACGTCTGCCGGGTCCGCTAGTACTATATAATAGCATATAGGATACTTTTTATCCCGAAATTCGGCACAGTTCCCTTGGGAGAGGGGATGAAAGTCAAAATGTGTACTTAGATGTAATTCATTATCGGGTAGCCCAATTTCATTAATTTTTTTTTGTTAGAAAGGAGATACTTTAAAAATTGTTCCGTAAATATTTCAAAGTCATCAATTTTGTCAGAAATTACAAAATAATTAAAATAAAAAAAATAATTAATTCAATTTCTAGTTCAATATTTGATTTTGGGTCAACGTTTTACACTAAATACCAAAATTTCAGGTTTGTAACTCATTTCGTCTGCGATCTAGAGACCTGTGACCGGCGGACAGGTGGACAGACAGACGAGTGACATTAATAGGGCTCCGTTTTTACTCGTTTTTACATCAAAATCCGTTGCGTAGTTTTAAAGATTTAAGCATACATAGGGATATAGGGACAGAGAAAGCGACTTTGTTTTATACTATGTAGTGGTGAACTTAAATCATGCCAAGTTTAATTTCAATCCATTCAGTAGTGTTTGCGTAATACATGCACAAACATACAGACAAACAGACAAAATTTTCAAAAACAGCTTTTTTACGTTTTATTACTTATACCTTACGTCTCTCACTTATTTTTTTTTGCAAATATCTTTAATGGACAGGCACAGCAAGTCTATAGTTTTAATCTATGTATAGACTAAGCACCTGCCGAGTGCACGCCTGCCTCACTGCATCTTTGTCTGTCAAATGGAATTGCGCGCGCAACACTTTTCTGTCACTTTCAACACTCGCACAGAAAATTTTATATCTTAAAATCCAGACAACCATGATTTAGCACCACTTTTGACCAGGGAACCAAATACAGTTCGATTGGGAATAAAATAATCTTTCATTTGACATATAATTCGTTTAAATAACAGATGAGGGTATAAATTTCTAAGACGGGATCTCCAACTAATAGTGCATACCCAGAATCTAACGTGACGGCGTGTACGAATATGGCACACGCTTGTCAGGAACAGGCCTAGAAGATGCTCTTGATTCAAGCCTTAGATCTACAGACCGAACTCAGCTTCTACTCAGACATGAGACAGAGTTAAAATGGGACATATTGGCCCCGCAAATTGGTATTGCGCCTGGCCGCCAATGTTAGTGACGTCAGCACTAGATAGACGTCGGTACCGTTGACAAAACTGCAGTTGGCAGAGTACCTACGCGTACTCTACAATGCACAGTTGTAAAGCTTTTTAACTGTGCAAAGCTTTTTAACTGTGCAAAGCTTTTTAACTGTGCAAAGCTTTTTAACTTTTAACAAAAGCTTTGCAACTGTGCATTGTAGAGTCTACATCTCCTGAGGATGCTCCGGTGTCGGAGTGAAACGATCGTCGAGTTTATTTTGGTGGTGGATTTGTGTGGTGTTACATGGTGGTGGTGCTTGGGATCCGCTTGGTTGCTTGTTTATTCCTTCATATTTAATAAACGATCGTCGAGTTTATTTTGGTGGTGGATTTGTGTGGTGTTACATGGTGGTGGTGCTTGGGATCCGCATGGTTGCTTGTTTATTCCTTCATATTTAATAGCAGGAGGGCTGACAGGGCATAGCACATGCTGCTTGTAGTACCGTACAAATTTGACTGTTTTGCGGATTATAGCAAAATAATTTTGACTTTTCATCAAACGTTATTAATTTTAGAAGTCAAGTGAGTGAATTTAGGACTATGGTTACATTTGGCTATGTTTTTTCAAACCTCCAAGTTCCAAGCCCGTTTCCATCTTAAATTGCTTACGTCATTTACCATTAGGTGATATCGGAGTCAAGAGCTAACTTGAAATCTAATGAAAAAATATGTCGTATGTCAGACAGCAGGTACGAGTACTATGTTGAATGACTATTTTCTTTAAGTTTCTTTCGTTTGAAGAGCCAAATCTCTTTGTATACCCGTATTACATAGATATATATACATTATCTTAGCGTATTACTAATTCCCATAGAGATAATATATTATTATTATTATTATCTCTATGCTAATTCCCCGAAATTCTGACAGCTGTCATTGTCATTTACAGATGAGTTATTTGTATGGAGAACAGGGTTAACATCTACGAAGTACGATTTTACCCCAAACTACTTTAATTCCCCGTCATCATAAAAAGCCATATGCCGCGTAATAATATTACTCGTTTCGCCTTAAAATAGAAAACACCAAGAGTAGAAACTAGAAAGTGCACACTGACAGCAACAGAAAACAAAAGAAGCACATTGAAAAAAAATATTCAAAAATGGATGTCGAATGACATTATCACCATGAAGTGTCTGTCAGGCATTTGTCATATCTACATGCGGCAATTGATTTGTATTTGCATAAGTTTTGAATTTTTATCTTTTTTGTGGGAATTGTTTTATCTCTGGTAACATTACGAAACGTCAGAATTCCAGGGAATTAGTAATACGGATATAGATATAGTATCGTAGCGCCGCCGTACCACACGCCGTACTATCCTCTCCTTATCGTGTTGGTTTATGCAATACATACACTATGATGATTATACCTAAATATGTACTTACTTTCCAGATATAACAACTTCATGCTTATCTATATTTACAATAAAGGCAATTTTCCTGTGCGGTTTTCAGACAAACGCCCGGTAGCGATAATTTTATTTTTAGAGCTTTTTCCGAGGAGTCTAATGACTAAGGCCAGCTTAAGCGGTAAATAATTACAGGTATGCATGTGATGTATCATTTCCGTTTACCTTAACAAGCGATTGTTCCAAAATCAAATAAATAAAATTGAAGAGCCTGTCTGTGATTCCAAAATAACTGCCTCTTGCTATTACTTCTAACTCGAAAAAATTAATTATTTTAATGAGACTATAAACTGCCTCGTTGGTCTAGTGGTTAGAGTATTCGACTGCAGATCACGAGGTCCCGGGTTCGATTCCCAGGTCGGGCAAATATTTGTAAGGTATTGGGTTTTTCTCTCAAGAAATTCTCAGTGCCAGCTCGAAGTTTGTAGTTGGCGGTGTTTCATTCACCCCCGTGCCTCGGAGAACACGTTAAGCAGTCGGTCCCGGTTATCATCACTATCATGTGACAATAGTCGTTAAAGCCCGCCAACCCGCATTGGAGCAGCGTGGTGGGTCTAAGCTCTAAATCCCTCTCTCCAATGAGAGAGGAGGCCTGTGTCCAGCAGTGGGACTTTAAAAGGCTGTAGTGGATAAACCAAATGTAGTGGATAAAAAAATATCTAGGTGTCTGTCTGTTTGTTTGTACTTACTGGCTAATCTTCATAATCCAGGACCCATTTGGCATGATTTTCACAGGCCGATAATTATACAAGTAACAGGGGGTATTACTCTTGTCTATGGTTTATTAATCCGAAATCTTACAGCAACAATTTTACAGCTAGGTAGACTAGGTTTTGCCCGCGTGAATTTCGGTTTTTCACTAACTAAATAAACTAATTAATAATAGTAGTTTATGAAACGGTTGCATAATAGAGGTTATTAAAACATGAGTGTGGGTTTAAAAAACGAGCCGCAGGTGAGTTTTTTAATAGTATCACTCGAGTGTTTAATACCTAATTATGTAGAGTTTCATACACTACTTTATCTAAACTCATACTTATCTTAAAACCCAAACCATTAAATCTTGGTAATATTTGTCGTGAGTTTTCCTTGATTTTGCTGGCAAAAGATTGTTGGTCGGTGGTCAGATGGAGTTAAATTCTCTTCAGTATCACTGCTAGACATTTACCCGCACAATAAAAACCATGTCTTGTAAAGTTTTGAGTAACAAAAACAACAAATAAAAAATTTAAATAATATAACTAGCGTTTGTGCCAAAATTCAGTTGTTACCATAGAGAAATTAATAGTAGTAGAGGAGCCCTAATGTCCTATAGAAATTAGTGGATCGGAAAATAGCTCAAGCTTATCAAAATTTTCATAAGTGTGTAAGAGACAACATTACATTTTTGACATAATAATAAAACAGTTTGCGGCAGACTTAAGACAAAAGATGGCCTCCCTAAAATGTATAAATGAACACTCAACACGCACAACTTGAGACATCACAATGAACACGCGCCATTTTATGTCTTCAGATTGTGCGTGTATGATACCTAATCTAAGCGTGTGTGAGTGTATTTTTGACACGTTTTAAAGTAGGTATGGCTTCTCCACTACTATTAATTTCTCAATGGTTGTTGCGACGTAAACGACCAAGGAGGTCGCGCGAATTTCCCGCCATGGCTCAAAAATCTAGAACCCAGAGCCTGTACTATAATGGAGAAAAAATTATTTTATAACATTACTTTGCAATAATTTCCTAACAAAGTAGTGTTATAATGAACTTTTTTTTTTTTTTTTTTTTAATATTATAGACTAGATAATGCCCACGGCTTCGCCCGTGTGGATTTAGGTTTTTAAAAATCCCGTGGGAACTTTTGATTTCCCAGAACAAAAAGTAGCTTATCTGTAGAAACCCGTCCCCAAAACGGAAAAATCCCGTGGGATCCCCACGATTTCGGAAAACAATTCCTTACAGCATCAGGGTTGAGGAGTTGGATATGTACCTACTCGAGTTCATTCAACGATAAAGTCTTTAATTGGTACCCCCAATATCAATTTAAATAACCGAAAGTTTCTAAAACCCATTAGTTTTTGGGATCAGGTCCCCTACAGCATCAGGATTGAGGAGTTGGAATCCAAATTTTTTATAGAACAGGGTCGCAATGTTTCTCTATCGATTAAAAAAAAATTACGCAAATCGGTTCAGAAATCTCGGAGATATCGGTGTACATAGGTAGAAAAACACAACTCCTCCTTTTTTGAAAGTCGGTTAAAAAGTAGTCTATGTTACTCCCTGGTTAATTCTCTACTTGTATGTGAAGGTCCCGTCAAAATCGGTTCAGCCGTTCCGAAGATTAGCCCGTTCAAACAGACAGACAGACAGACAGACAAAAATTTTAAAAACGTGTGATTCGGTTATGGTAGCGTTCAAATAATCATATGAGCTTAATATGAGGTAGTTATTTCGATATTACAGACAGACACTTCAATTTTATTTATTATAGTATAGATGTATGTGAATAAAGTAGTCCATTATATGACACATTTTGATTTCTTAATCGGGATTTTGAGATATGAGAGTAGATAAAACAAATAATTTAACCAAAATAACACTATACGGAACCCTCGCTCTCAGTGCGCGAATCGAGTTGGCCGGTTTTATGCAACAGAACATTTTATTTTCACCACTTTCCGTTACGCATTTTTTTTATTATCTAACTAAGTAAGTATATAATAACTAATTGAACATAATTTTTTTCGAAAGTATTTTTAAATCGGCGCGCGAGTTTTAATTACCTGACATATTTTTAAATAGAAATGCAATGCGACATGCAGAAGCGATTTGACACCTGAGACGCGCTGTGTCTCACATTTTGATGGTAATCAAGCTTTTTGCACCGTTATCTAGACATAGTAATCCACTGTAATATCGTGATTACATATTATTTTTATTACTTATAGAGTACCTACTTAGGGCGTTTGTGCACTTATTCGTTTTCGATTCGTTTTCGTGTTCGTGAAAACACGATTCGACATAGCCTTCCTTATAACTGTATGGTCGCTTGTGCACTTACTCGTTTTCGATTCGTTTTCGTGTTTATATATTCGTGAATTCTTCACATCGAATCGTTTTAAAATAAGGACGCGAGTGGAATGGTGTGTGGAAAGAGGGCAGAGATGAGTCCTGATGTTGTGAGGTATTTGGAAAACATAGGTATCTTGAATTCCAACAAAACATGATTCAAAGCAGTTGATTATTATTAAAAGTTAATACCTACTTAGTTTGGCATTAAAATAAATCGTTTGTTTCATTCAAATTAGTTTTACTTCGAGTAAAATACCTAAATATTGTAGTATAATCAAAATTTCCATACCTGTGGTTGGTAGTCAAAAACTATCAGCAAAATATGAACATTTCATAAAAAATATCATTTCTGATACTTAGTTGTTACTGTTTTCTTACAAGAGCGTAATGTCCACTTGGGATGTTCACAAAATATATGACGTATGCTTAGATAATTTTGATACTAACCGTACCGTGTGAAATATTCATAATCACTTACCTTAGTGTTACTGCCAGCATTTTTTCTGGAGTTATGCATTCTCTAAAACGTGTGTCTTGCCGAGAAATCTTTTTTTTATATGACACAATATGAAATCGAAAGTAGCAACATTCTTTCGATAGTAATTAAAAAAAGTTTTTTCATGATGTCATGTCATGTCATTAAGTGATGATCGCCTACGAATGTATAAGAGAAGTGCGAAAAGCTGACGACGATTAAATGCAGCACACATTATGAACACGGTTTTATCTACGAAATGCTTAAAACGTATAGTGAAATCACGATTAAGTGCACAAATGTCATTCGTGAATTTCGTATACGTTTTTATGATGTTCATTAAAAAAACGAACACGAATCGAAAACGAATCGAAAACGAGTAAGTGCACAAACGCCCTTACAGACTACTTTGGTCACAGACGTTCTTGAAATATTGTCGTCAGCCTTTCAACCGATAGAATTCCACTGCTCTTGCAAGGATATTCATAGAAACCTTGGCTCATGGGTCGCTTGACTGCGTTTGGTGGGTCCTGGGAGGTTTTATAATGCTGCGTTTTCCGGTGCGGGGTCTATTCGCTTGGGTTACCTACCCGATTACATATCGGAAAATTGCGAAACTCCTACAAAGTAATCGGGAAAGGAAAAGTTCCCCCTTTTGAAAGAAAAGGCAGAAAATTTCTCAAAGGGTTTTTTTATTCATGTGTAAGTTAGCCCTAAATGCGATCCCAACTGATAGTAAATGACGATGCAGTCTAAGCAAGCCTTCCTGCACCAGACAGGCAATTTAGAAATTATAAATTCCAAAATCCTTGCCGGGAATCGAACCTGGGACCTCTCACTTATTGATGGCAACGAAAAAGAGATAGATACCTAAGTACTGTTATTACAGTTCGCTCATGAAACCCGTCAAATGTCAGCATTTTGGGTGTGTTAGAAGTGTAATGTAATAACTAAATGTTGGCACAGCAATTACCAATAATTTGTAAATTGGTTGCCGTTGGAATTGGTTGGAGCACGTGATAATATAACGTGCTCCAACCAAGAAGCCGTTGAAGAAAATTAATTAACTTCTCGATACCTACTGAGATTTTAACAAATTAATAACAAGCTTCTTTCGCAAGCTCTACTATGACTATGAGTTTATGACAAATAAGCAGTAAATTAATTTACTTGCCGAGAATGATTGATACGAACGACGCGACTTTCAATACTCGTGATTTGCCTTAGTTTGCTCTACATAACAAGCATAAATTAATAAATAATAGTTTAAAAAAACTAAAAAACACGCTTTTTATAGAAAACCAAACTAAAAAATAGAAAATAAATTTTAATAAATATAAATTAATAATAGTGTGCATATGAAAAAAATGTATTTTATTAAAAAAAAACGTGGGGTGCATGGGTGTATAGAGGATTATCATTTCGATAATATCTCAAAAGCACCCCACGCTTTTTTTAAATAAAATACATTTTTTCATATGCACACTATTATTAATTTATATTTATTAAAATTTATTTTCTATTTTTTAGTTTGGTTTTTAACCCCCGACGCAAAAACGACGGGGTGTTATAAGTTTGACGTGTCTGTGTGTGTGTGTGTGTGTGTGTGTGTGTGTGTGTGTGTGTGTGTGTGTGTGTGTGTGTGTGTGTGTGTGTGTGTGTGTGTGTGTGTGTGTGTGTGTGTGTGTGTGTCTGTCTGTTCCCCTGTGGCGCTCAAACGGGTGGACCGATTTGAATGCGGTTTTTTTTGTTTGAAAGGTGAATTAGTCGAGAGTGTTCTTAGCTATGTTTGATGAAAATCGGTCCAAGATGGCCGCCGCTACAAAATGGCGGATGATATATTTTTTCACAACTCCCTTGATATGGGTATCAAATGAAAGGGCGTGACTAGTAGAATAGCACTATTGCAAATTCAAGATGGCCGCCGCCACTAAATGGCGAATGTCGGGGGTTTTTTAAATTTTCAATTTACACTTGTCTATAAAAAGCGTGTTTTTTAGTTTTTTTTAAACTATTATTTATTTTCTACTTTTTAGTTTGGTTTATTTATAAAACACTAAAAAATCATGTCACTTAAAATACAACAGATATTAATTATTAATAAATTATTTTATTTGTTTTTTATTGTAAATCGTACATTAGGATTAAAGTAAATAAGTACTAAGTAATTAATAATATTATTATTTTGTTTTAATATTGTTTTATCTTCGCATTCGTACGTTTTGTGCTTAGATTTTAGTTGTGTGTGACATCTATTCTGTTTACCTTAGTTACAGTTAGTAAACCGTGCGATTTTGAATGTTTATTGTTTTTCCTTACCGACGAGTCCGACGACTTTTGATAAATGAACACAAAATCTTATTTTCCAAATTGAATAATGATATAATCTTATCAAATTAGTGTATTGTCATCGGTCCTCGATAAATCTACAAAGTTTGAATGAAATCTAACCGTTTAAAGTGGGTCAAAATCGCGTTCAAAGAAGTCGGTTACAAACATACATACAGGTGAAGCTAATATAAAGCGTGTAAAAATTTAAAAACCCCGACATCCGTCATTTCGTGGCGGCGGCCATCTTGGATTTGCATAGTGCTATTCTACTAGTGTACAAGCTGTGATAGCCTAGTGGTTAGGACGACCGACTTCTAATCGGAGGTCGTGGGTTCGATCCCGGGCACGCACCTCTAATTTTTCGGAGTTATGTGCGTTTTAAGTATTTAAATATCACTTGCTTTAACGGTGAAGGAAAACATCGTGAGGAAACCTGCATGCCTGAGAGTTCTCCGTTCTCAAAAGTGTGTGAAGTCTGCCAATCCGCTTGGCCATCGTGGTAGACTGGCCAAAACCCTTCTCACTCTGAGAGGAGACCCGTGCTCTGTAGTGAGCCGGTAATGGGTTGATCATGATGATGATGATGATGATTCTACTAGTCAAGCTCTTTCATTTGATACCTATATTAAGAGAGTTGTGAAAAAATATGTAATCCGCCATTTTGTAGCGGCGGCCATCTGGGATCGATTTTCATCAAACATAGCTAACAACACTCTCGACTAATTCACCTTTCAAACAAAAAAAACCGCATTCAAATCGGCCCACCCGTTTGAGCGCTACAGGGGAACAGACAGACACACACACACACACACACACACAGACACGTCAAACTTATAACACCCCGTCGTTTTTGCGTCGGGAGTTAAAAACAGTCTCCCGCCGCGTCTGCCTGTCTATCTGTTCGTAATAAACTCTAATGTCTGTTCGCTACAAACTCAAAACTATCCACCAATAGACATAGTGATTAAGGTTTAGGTGCATACCTAATTTTTGCCTAATTGGATTTGTAAATTGGTTGAAATAGGTATAACGATAAATGTTGAAAATGTAGGAAAAAGTCAAGCCGCCTGGGAGCTTTCATCAAAATCCTTATCCCTAGGCTTTGAGATTATAACAAAACTGACCCTGCGCATACGTAACATATTATGCATATGCATAATAATATGCTCTGGGTACCTACTACCCGTGCGATGCCGGGGCGGGTCGCTAGGTCTCGCTAGTTATCTTAATTTAGTATGTCTTCGTGAGGTAGGTACTCTGTAGAGTATATATTACAATATCTTAGGTACTCTGTATGTTTCTTACGGATGTATTTTTTTGTCTCAACCCGTTGATGATGTCTCGTGTTGTGTCAGTTGTCACTGACGAGACGAACTTTTTAACGATTTTTTTCTCGGAGGACTTTGAACTGTCCAATGTCCATATCTAGGTACTTACCTATTTAAAGAGTTTTATACTTACTTATTAAGTACTTACCTACTCAAAATATTTGGTTTCTTATGCAGTCGTAATATAAAGTGAGTTAAAAATTATTAAAAAAAAATATTTTTCCAGATGAAGTTAGGTATATATTTAAAAAAATAAATAGAAGATAATTCGCATTTAGCTGGATGGTTTATGGACACACACGAATCGTGAGTCAATAGTTGCTGTTGCTATATTGTAAGACTGCTATAGTTGGCTTTGTATCTTTTCAGCTTCGATAGCATGCTATCGTATGTTATAAGCATAATTTTATATTAAGTAAATTAAATTATAGCGTATAAGTAGGGTTTTAGTTTACGAACTTTTTCTTGTAAGTGCCATGGTTCGGTTGGTACCTATTTGTATAAAATAAATAATCGGAGATAACTAGAGTGATCGGCTTTGGAGACAAGTATAAATTAAAAATTTAAAAAACCCCCGTCATTCGTCATTTTGTGGCGGCGGACATCTTGGATTTGCATAGTGCTATTCTACTAGTCAAGCTCTTTCATTTGATACGTATATTAAGAGAGTTGTGAAAAAATATGTAATCCGCCATTTTGTAGCGGCGGCCATCTTGGATCGATTTTCATCAAACATAGCTAACAACACTCGCGACTTATTCACCTTTCAAACAAAAAAACCGCATTCGAACACACACACACACAGACACGTCAAACTTATAACACCCCGTCGCTTTTGCGTCGGGAGTTAAAAAAGAGAATCTACTGATTTACATATGAATCACATGTGTAAGCATCCGTTCTCATGTAAGTAAAGCATGTCAATAATAATAATCTACCCGCGAATTGAGACTCAGTTACAGATAACCTCGTAGAGGTGCATACCAGGGGGGTGTGTTGGGCAATAAATCTATTTCTACAGCGCGCGTCAAAGATGTTGTAAAATGTAAACAAACACTTTTATGATATACGAAATTCCTCGATGTACGAATTCCTGAACAATGTTTATTAAGTAATTAAGCTATTTTGACGTTCATATAGTCGTAGATGCCGGAAAAGACTAATACCTACCTAATAGGTAGACGTTGGTACATATTTTCATATACCATCGTATGTAGACGCGCAGCATTTTCCATTTACTTTAACAGTGATATCTATAGTACCTACTTACCTACTTGTATCAAGCCTTGTGATTTTACTGATTCTGCTTTTTTTTAACTAGAAAATTTAAAACTTTTGTTGTCTGGGGACTTTATCCCATTAAAGACAATACCTATCTAGTTACAATTGTTTTTAGTTTTAGTTGTTGATAAAGGAGACTTGGAACTGCTCTCTTTATCACGTAGCGGGATACCTACGGGCCATTAGGCACGGGCCACTTATTTAAAATCTTTACGAATTTTGGGTTAATAAACCTCCCAAGTCCCAGGAATAAAGATCGCGACCGCGCATCCCCACGGTTCAAATTCCCACATAGCATAGGTACCTATATCGTCCTTAATTCCAAGCTTCTGGACCATCGATGTAAGTATAAATTCTACATCGATGTTTTGGATCTTTTCCTGCCTCTTGATGACGCGATCTTCGAGTTCCTCAAACGAAACGATGTTTTATTTGTTTTAAAAGTGCAAACAACCTCTGTTCAGTGACCAATACGAAGTGCCACTATCATACACTCTGTTTAGGTACCTTTATTGGAATCTTTCGACGACGCACGCATTGCAATGAGCCCTGAATATTCCAACTGTTAGCTTTACATTGCTGTTTTTGAACACACATCTGGGATTAAAGACAGTTGTGACGCGGCAATTCAGATGCAACAAGAGAAATTGGCAGGGAAATTCGTAGAATGTGCGTGGAAGACGGGCAGACAGCGCGTCTACTCCGACGCCCTCGTCAACTTTAAGCGATTATAATCTTTATTTCACGTACTAATAGAATTAAAATTTCTTGTTATCAAGCGGTCAATAAAGCATTTGTCACAATGTTTGTTCGGAGGCATGTTTGCTTTACGAGTTCCAACTTCCATGTAAAACGCGTGGGTCCGTCGGTCCGTCCATCAATTAGGTAGGTAAGTACCTACATCGGTTCAAGGAAAACGCCGATTTGTATCGCACGTAACGGAAACGAATCGTGTGGAGCAAACAATGGAGATAAAACGATCATCTTCGGCATACAGGCATCTACATAATATTATCTTATATATAAAATTCTCGTGTCACAATTTTCGTTCCCATACCTACTCCTCCGAAACGGCTTGACCGATTCTCATGAAATTTTGTGAGCATATTGAGTAGGTCTGAGAATCGGCCAACATCTATTTTTCATCCCTCTAAATGTTAAGGGTAGTCCACCCCTAAATTTTTATTTTTTATTTTTTAGACAAAATTTTTAGTTTTTATTTTTTTATGATACAACATACAAAAATACATACAATCCTAAATTTTCACCCTTCTATCACCAACCCCTATTTTTTAATTGCGATATTAGCTTACTTTGATGACCGGGTAGGTTGCACTGATGTCAGTATGTCACCGACGTCTGCCGGGTCCGCTAGTTATGTATAAATTTTCATTATTAGGTCACGTTACATAACTTCATACAACGAATTGTATGCGTGTTAACAAGCCCCCAATGTGCTCCACAACACTGCGACCGTAAAATGTAAAACGTACTCTTCCAGGTTTTGCTTCCAGGCAATCAATAGCGTAAAGAACATAGCTACAAATACAGGTTCGGTGATGCATATAGTCCTATTTAGAATTCCTTGACTCTTGAGGATGGCATTCAAAAGCCATTCGTGCAGTGTAAACTTTTTATACCCGTAGATAGGTACCTACCGAGGCAGCACCTTTTTCGGTTTCTCCTAAAGTGAGTAAGTAGTAGGTGATAAATGATGACAAGAATTAATCAAGATGTTTATTATGTACCTTATACAATAAAAATTAGTTCAGTTCTGCGCGATATTATTTTGCGTCTTATCATGATGACATGATTGTTTCTATTATAATTGACGGAAAACATTTGCTGGGCACCTAAACAAGTATTTAGCACCTACTCTAATGTTGAATCATAATTTAATATGTTTATGGGGTTCCATGGAACCATGACTCCATGCTTAATTAACGTAGAGCTTATGAAAATCTAATGCAACTTGTCCAATAGGTACTAAATAAAGCTGTTCCTCGGCTTCACTAATCTATTAATTACAACTTACAAGTTCAGGTATTTTTCTATTGACCCGAGGAAATTGAGTATCACCATTTTGGCGCTTATTTCTAAGAAAAGTGAGAGTGAAGGTACCCGGCACTAATGTGAATAATTGTTATAAATTGTATTGGAAAATGACTTTAGTGCCCAGTGCGGCACTGGCGCTTTGAATCGAAACATTTTTTAAATTCTATTTGGTAAGTATCCTTCATATTGTCGTTTCTTAAAAAATATATGCGAGTGTGTGTGTGTGTGTGTGTGTGTGTGTCTGTCTGTTACTTTTTTAGACGGCTCAACTACTAAACTAATCATTCCGGTTCCGCTGAACTCTATCCTGGAGGAAGAACAATGGGATATTTTTCATCGGGGAAAATCAAAGAGTTCCCGCAGGATTAAAAAAACTTAAAGCGAACGAGGTCGAGGGCAAATGCTAGTTAAAGAATAAAATTCTCAACTCAAAAATCGACCAGGTAGGTAGGTAGACTAGGTATACAGATAATAAACTGATCTTTCATGTCGCGGTTAGCAGGCGCCATGTTTTTTAAATACTTTTTTTTGGTATTTTTTTACCTCCGGCGATTCAGAGAACGGCGCGGCGGCGGCGCGGGCGCGCTCAGACGCTGACGTAGCCATTTCGTCCGACGAAACGAAAAAAAAAAAAGAAACAATTTCTCAAAATTATTACGTTTTGACTGATCATCGAAGAATAAAATTTCAACAAGATTCCAAACGATATTATCCTCTAATTCTTTATCAATAAAGATAACGTATGCAGCGATTGTCGAATATCTGCAAAATGTTGTAATCTCGAAATGAAATTCTGACAACTCAGTTCATTTTCATCACGAATCCATTTAAGTCTCGATTAAATAATCTAATTAGTATCTCAAGGTAATTCAATGTAATTTTATAGTTTTAATTTCGCAAAATATACTTTCTTAAAACATATTTGAAGACACGTTCTCTTGGATCTGATCATGGAAATCATGGAAATGATTTTTTAAATCCATGATAAGTTAGCCCTTGACTGCGATCTCCGCGGTGGTAGTTAATTGACGATGCAGTTGATGGAAGCGGGCTAATTTCGAAGTTTAATTGAATCCATACTCATTGGTTTTTACTCGGCATCATACCGGAACGATAAATCGTCTGGCGGTATAGGTACGTCTTAACTCTTACGGCCACGGTTATTATCACTATCATGGGACAATGTTGGTTAAATCCCGCCATCCTGCACTGGAGAAGCATAACCCTTTTAAGCTCTAAATCCCTCTCTCCTACAAGAGAGGAGGCTCCTCGAATCTCGAGGAGCCTGTATCAAGATTCATGTGTATGTGTCCTGTATAGTGTGGAGGTCTCTAAAAGAGAACTATATCTAGCAGTGTATATATCTCGACGACACACGGCTTACCTGTCCAAAATCACAACCTTTTAAGCTAGCATACACTTATATTCAGTCTTTTTCTATTGTCTATCTTGTAAGTCTGATTGTGTTGAATTTTTAGTCCTTTGAACAAGAAACAGACAAGGTCGAAGTCTGCCAAGCAAACCTCGATCCTACTTGCATCACGTCAATGTCATTGCAGAGCTAAGTTTTCGTGAGTCATTCGCTTAAACTAAGCTAATTATAACTTCCTCGCGACTGTTCTTTTTTAATATTATATCCTTCCTGCGTTCTTATTCAGGTTTCCTGTGTGTATATAGATTCTTCAAGTTCAACGCTCTTGCGGTTTTTATTACCATATTTTAATTATTAGGTACATTCATATGAGATTCATTTAGGTTAGCAACGTTTTACCGCTTGAACTGTGATAGAAAGTGTCCAGACATATTATCTGCGTATAATTATTTTATGCCCGAATTTCGGCTCAATCTCGAACGAGACTAGCAAACTAGGTACTCAGATACAAGATCAACAGCTAGACATGCTCTCTAAGGCACGGGATTGCACGGTGTACCGCCAACTTTCTAATTTGTTGACAGGAAAACCCCATGATCGTTGGTGAATAAACAAATAAGGCAGACCAACAAGAAACCGTCCTTTTAGAATACGAATTACTCGAATAAGTGCAGACAGGACATAAAGAACTTTAAAGGACACGCCATACCTTCAGCGGTGCATTGATGCAGAAACCTGATGGTTATACGCGGGAGATGATTTTTCATGCAAAAACTGACATTTGGACTGACTGTCATGTATCTCACATGTTTTATGATCACAGATGACGCAACGGTACACTTTCGAGCGTCATGTGTACACAGCGAGAGAATGGTTACCGTTCTTACAGTATCGTACGATCGTTTTGAGTTTAAGGTCACTTATTAATCTGCGAGCTGTGACTGATGTAAGCTCGGAGCTCGCTTACGAATGCGCGACTGGTGGTAATTAAATTAGATCTAGTAAAAGTGCCAAGGAATGTGGGTGTGACTGAAAGGTGAACATACTGCATAGTCAACACATATGTTGGGCCGTGGTTGGGCCCAAAAAATTCGCTCATTGAACATAATTGCTTACAACGCATTATGGCAAACTCAAGAAGACCGCGACGCAAAATTCGTGTCGTAGATTTCATGTTAGACCTCAACGCGTTGTGATTATATTTTAGAAAAGCCATAAAGCACTCGGCACGCTGATCCCTAACAGGTAGATAGTTAGATACAATTACACAGCGTTAACGTTACGTTATAAAATGATTTAAAAGTGACTCTATTAAATGGGTGTCAATTAATAAAGATATCGTCTTTAATATCTATACATATCTATACTTCTATACTAATAAATAAAATTGAAGTGTCTGTCTGTAATTTCGATATAACTACCTCATATTAAGCTCATATGGTTATTTGAACGATACCATAACCGAATCACGCATTTTTAAAATTTTTGTCTGTCTGTCTGTCTGTCTGTCTGTTTGAACGGGCTAATCTTCGGAACGGCTGAACCAATTTTGACGGGACTTTCATATACAAGTAGAGAATTAACCAGGCAACATAGGCTACTTTTTTAACCGACTTTCAAAAAAGGAGGAGTTGTGTTTTTCTACCTATGTACACCGATATCTCCGAGATTTCTGAACCGATTTGCGTAATTTTTTTTTTAATTGATAGAGTGACATTGTGACACTATCCTTTTTCCACTTTGCATTCCAACTCCTCAATCCTGATGCTGTAGGGGATCTGATCCCCAAAACTAATGGGAAGTAGGAACTGTCGGTTATTTAAATTGATTTTGGGGGTACCAATTAAAGACTTTATCGTTGAATGAACTTGAGTAGGTGTATCCAAATCCTCAAACCTGATGCTGCAAGGAATTGCATTCTGAAACCGTAAGGATCCCACGGAATTTTTCCGTTTTGGGGACGGGTTATTACAGATAGGCAGATTATTATAAAATCGTAGGCTTGCCGTATTACATTAAAGATTTTTGCAAAATAATAACTAGGGGATGTTAGAGATAAGTAATAGAAAGTAAAAAAGCTATTTTTGAAATTTTTGTCTGTTTGTCTGTTTATCTGTATGTTTGTGCGCGCATCATGCAAAAACTACTGAATGGATTGAAATGAAACTTGACATGATTTAAGTTCATACTACGGAATAACATATAGGATACTTTTTATCCCGAAATTCAGCACGATTCCCTTGGGAGAGGGGATGAAAGTCAAAATGTGTACTTAGCTGTAATTCATTAACGCGTGGTCCGATTTCATTCATTCTTTTTTTTGTTAGAAAGGAAATACTTTAAAGATTACTGGCTAATCTCTCAAAAGGCTGGATCGATTTTGATGGGACTTTCACTGGCGGATGTTTACATTTTGATCTACCTAAACATCCGCCATTGAACTTTTAACAGTTTTTAGCAAGGTATGAGCTCAAAGGAGCTTAGGAAAGACAAAATGATTCCCACGGGATGTTTAAAACCAATATCCACGTGAACGAAATCGCGGGTTTCCGCTTGTTATGAAAATATATTTTATATTATGAATTAAGGTGTCTCAAGGTGTCAAGTATATAATAGGCCACGCAAGTAAAGTCGCTTCGGCTTCGCTTTTTACGAAGACATTCCGGGGGTAGGGAAGACAAGATTGCGTGACGTCGGTAACTGGTAACGATGGCTAAGTGTGCTCAAAATGTTACTTTTCAAAGCTCGTGTAACATCTCATTATTTCATTTCACATTAATAAAAATAATGATTAAAAATGCACCGGTAAAAGCATCATTATTAATTTTCTAATTGGATATCTCATTATAGAACCTGTTTCTGATTTTTTTACACTTCGGAACCGAGGTATCGTAATTATTGATTTTATTTATCCATCTGTATATCTATAAATATAAAATAGAACTCCATTCATGATATGGTCAGTTCCACCATCGCATCATTATATTCCTCGCTATAAAAACTTCCTACCTACCTGCTTTTAAAGTATTCAATATTTGTGTTCAATATTCAACCGAAAAATGCCGTTACAATGACGTTTGTGGGTGTGCAGTTGCGTCATATTATCTGGAAATGCTCTAGTTAAAAAAAAACTTCGATTTATAAAGGGAATTCCCAGAAAGTGCGCGTGGGTTTGATTTTTTCCTATAATCTTTAGGTAAGGTACTGACGTTGCAATACTGACGTTCTTGTGGACACAGTTCCAGAGCAAGTAGGTATAGTTAATTTCTACAATTTTTTTTGCAGAAATTAAGTATGTGTCTAGTTGTCTATCAGACTAAGTAGTTAAAAACTAACTTTCTGCTAGTCTATAGACTATGCAAAAACTTGCCAGAGCGGCTGCAAGTTTCATTACAATATTTGATCGCGGAAACTTAAACGACCAGTTTAAAATAGGTATATTTAAAAGTACTTTGAGCATATTACTTGTATTTATAACTACTTAAGTATAATGAGAAAAATATTTCCAGTTAATATTGTTTTATGCCTTTTCTTCAAGCCTAGGTGATTCATTGGAAATCCCGTGCCTACTGAAAACACCTTCATTCATCAAATAGAGTTAGGGCGGCTATGGTTGCGAAAATTTAACCGTTCAAAATTTTCGTTTACTAAGTAACTATATTGCTCTGATTTTTTGTTAAATAAGTATAGAAAATGGACAAGCCTTACGCAACGAAAATTTCTGCTGCGCATTCATCATGTAGCGCATGTGTGAATGAAATGTGCGTGATTTATTTATTTAAGTAGTGTTTATACATAGGTATATTCCGTCGCAGTGACACAAAATTTTCTGTTAGTGTACAATGTACATATTACTTATTCGCGCATGTGAAGTGAACAGGCAGCTTGGGGACCTCAAACTTTGGCAGAAAATATTTTTCGCGCGTTCATACAATATTATGTACTTTCATCTATGTACGAAACTATCTAGGATTGATTTGAATTTTCGACTCTTGTGACAATGTTAATGCCTCATTTGAGTAGGTAGATAGGTAGGTTTTATTACTTAAAGTAAATAAAGTTTTCACCTGCATTGAGTCACGAGTCAGCACCAAAGTTTTACGATACTTACCTATGTGTTAATATTTATTTTATTCTTATCTCTCTAAAATAGGTACATGTTTCTGCCAAAATATATAGATAACCAAATATAGGTAGGTTTAAATTTGTGCATATGTACCTACATACATACAATCTATGTACTATATGAGACCTACACGAAATTATTGTACAATCCGTTAATAAGCAATTCAAATACGATATCCTCTGGATAGGTTCATCATGAAAAAATTCAAGAAAGTATTGCACATTTTGTTTATTATGGCTTTGCTAAAGTTGATACACGTAATTACACGTTTTAACTTTCATCCCCTCTCCCAAGGGAACTGTGCTGAATTTCGGGATAAAAAGTATCCTATATACTCCGTAGTATGAACTTAAATCATGCCAAGTTTCGTTTCAATCCATTCAGTAGTTTTTGCGTAATGCGCGCACAAACATACAGACAAACAGACAAAAATTTCAAAAATAGCTTTTTTACTTTCTATTACTTATCCCTAACATCCCCCAGTTATTATTTTGCAAAAATTTTTAATGTACAGATACGGCAAGTCTACGATTTTATTATATGTATATAGATATAGATATAGATAGATATAGATTAATAACTTACTATAAACGCGAAAGTTTGTGTGTGTGTGTGTGTGTGTGTGTGTGTGTGTGTGTGTGTGTGTGTGTGTGTGTGTGTGTGTGTGTGTGTGTGTGTGTGTGTGTGTGTGTGTGTGTCTGTGTGTGTATGTTTGTTACTCTTTAACGCCGCAACTACTGAACCGACTTGACTGAAATTTTGAATGGAGATAGATTATGTACTGACTTAATTAACACATAGGCTTTTTATCCTTGAAAAATCCATAGTTCCCACGGGATTTTGAAAAAACCGAAATCTACTCTAGGTACTACTACTCTACTACTACTACTTTACTCTACTAATCTAGGTACATTACTATAGCAAACTTCCTTAAAAGTAGGTGTAAAGGTTGGAAATGGGAGCGGGAGCGGGAACCGGAAATCCACGATTCCCTCGGAATTTGTGAAAAACCGAAATTCACGCGGGCGAAGCTGCGGGCAGAAGCTAGTTTATAATATTAGTAGGGATTGTTTTATTTACTTCGTCACAATATATTGAAAATGAGCTATTTACACATACTTATTGTTATCTAATAGGTATGGAAACCAACAAACAAACAAATAAACGGTACTCGTAAAATGAACCACGTGGTTGCAACGCGGTGGAATCAAGGTAAAATAATAATACTTAATAAATAAATATTAGTCACATCACATAGACCTGATAAGACTGATCACATGATGGTAACACAGCAGCTTGTGAAATGTTCAACAATAAGGTTAAAATGTATTAGTTTTAACGTCATAGGTAAATATTTATTAAATATATATCTAATTAGGTATATGTGTAATATAACTTTATAAGAGTGCTGTAGTAATTTCAGTTAAGTACCCATTTTCTAACTAAATAAATACAAGTAAGTAATATTGAAGTAGGTAACTGTCTGTCATATTGCGATTTCGATAGGTAGGTATGCGTTTTAGTCCTGTCCTATTATAATTGTGAATTCGATATAACTGCTTCTTATAAAACTCAATATAATTATTTGAATTACAGCATAACCTATTGTAGTCCGTCTATTTGTTTGCCTACGGGCTGATCTTCGGGACAGCTGGACTGAATTTGACAGAACTTTCACAGGCAGAATTACGCAAGCAGTTGTCAAGTAACAGTTGATCAAGGGTTCCTGCGAAAAAAAAGTGTTGATATTAGGGACAGAATAATATAGGTTACATTTTCCTAGGCCGCCGCGCCGCTGGATTGATCGTAACATTTGGCTTACATAGGTACCGATACACCAGGGACTGTTTATTATTCTAAAATCCATATAACCTACCCAGACCTACCGAATATTCCAGTAATTATTTTTATACAATTTTTAGGGTTCCGTACCCAAAGGGTAAAAAACGGAGCCCTATTAATGTCACTCGGCTGTCTGTCCGTCTGTCCGCCGGTCACAGGTCTCTAGCTCGCAGACGAAATGAGATACAAACCTGAAATTTTGGTATTTAGTGTAAAACGTTAACCCAAAATCAAATATTGAATTAGAAATTGAATTAAATTATTTTTCAGGGGGGCTCCCATACATGAAAAAGGAGCCGGAAAAAAAAATTTTTTCTTTACCCTAGCTTGTGGGGTATTATTGTTTAGAGCTCATTAAGTAGAGTACAAATATATATATTTTTTAATTTTTATCTCAAAAAATAAGGGAATGGGAGGCCATCAAAGTTGTCAGTTTTAGACCATTTTTGTGACGGGGGCTATCTCAAAAACTAAACTAGTTGGGAATATGATATTTCAGTATATTATGTACTATATGCTCTATTTAAACAACAAATACTGAAAACAACGATTTATTAAATAGTTTATAAGCTGTGACCAAAATAAACGAACATTTTTTTGGGTTTTTCTTTCACGGTTTGTTGCGATGTCTAGCTCGGAAATTAAATATTTCTTAGACCCAAAATATTATATTGTTCATAATTATGTACGGAACCCTGAAAGAGCGAGGCCCGACTCGCACTTGGCTGATTTTTTTTTTAATACAAGTCTACTTCCATTTATGACAGGAATAGGTAGGTGTTACCTAGGTCATGCTGCAACTGTGTAAGTGCAAAATTAGAAGTGGTAAACCACAATGCCTTCAGTCAAGAGTGCGCAGTAAGAAGGAAGTGGGAAGCACTAGCCAGGTCAACAATAGCTTATTGCTAAAGTTGTCCCACGCAAACCCGGAACAGTAGCCAGTCCTGTCGATTTGAGACCTTACTGCATCTTTCAAGCAAATCTCCAGAGGAAAGAACTCGCTACACAAGAGTTAATGATCGAGGCCAATAAAAGGAAGGTAGCTGTAGCACTAATTCAGGAGCCCTATGTCGGGGGAATAGGTAAAATGAAGGACTACTCAGGGGTGCGCATTTTCCAGTGCACGAATGGAAGTGGTGGAGTTGTAAAGGCTGCAGTAGCTGTCTTTGACAATGACATGATGGTGATACAGGACCCAAAACTTACCACAAATAACATAGTTGTGGTAAGAATTAAAACGAATGCATGGGAAACTGGCGTGGTATCCTTTTACTTAGAGCCCAACCAACCCATCGAACCATACCTCGACCAGCTAAGTAATATCATGAAGGAGATAGGACCACGATTAATCATAGTGGGGGGCGATGCCAATGCTAAAAATACCTGGTGGGGGAGTAAGTGCACCGATCGCAGAGGCGAGGCGATGGCTGGAGCCTTGGACGAACTAGATTTACAAGTGCTCAATCAGGGTACTACTCCAACGTTCGACACCGTTAGGGGTAATAAAGTATACTCTAGCTGTGTCGATATAACAGCGTGCTCTTCGGATATGTTAGCATTAGTGGAAGATTGGGAGGTGGATGACGATGTGACCAGCTCAGACCACAATACAATTAAATTCAAAATTCGTTTAACTAACTCTAAAGGCTTTATAATAAACAGCACAACAAGAATTTTTAACACCAGAAAAGCAAATTGGAGTGAGTTTCATGAGAAACTCACACAATTAATGGCTGAAAATTACATAAATAAAACAGAAATAGATAATATTAAAGATAACGTAAATTTAGATAAAGCAATAGAAAATTACACAAATACAATTATAGAAGCATGCGAAGGAAGTATACCTAAAAAGAAAACTATACAAAAAATTAACTTACCTTGGTGGAACGATGAGCTCGCCGCACTGAAGAGGGAACTCACCACGAAGAAGCGTCGAATCCGCTGTGCCGCTCCTGTCCGAAGATCCGTTGTGGTGGAAGAGTACCTGAAAATAAAAGACACGTATGAATCATTAGCTAAAAAGACCCAGATTAAAAGTTGGAAATCATTTTGTGAGAGACAGGAAAGGGAAGGGCTCTGGGATGGAATCTATAGGGTCTTGAATAGAACAAAGAAAAGACAAGAAGACTTACCCCTAATAAAAGACGGAAGAACTTACGACCCTGAGGGATCCGCGAAAATGCTGGCAGATACGTTTTACCCGGAGGACCATAAGGGAGATGATAATACGGAACACCAACAAATAAGGGAAGCAGCTGACAAAGTAAACGAATGGTCCCAAAATGAGTTTTTGGACCCACCGTTTACCTTGGTAGAGCTTAACAGGGTAGCCACAAGTTTTAATCCCAAAAAGGCCCCGGGATCAGATGGACTTACCCCAGATATATGCCTGCACACGATCACACACGACCCCAACGTCTATCTCGCCTTGGCAAATAAATGCCTAGAACTGAGACACTTCCCGAAGATCTGGAAGGAGGCGACTGTTGTAGTTCTTCGAAAACCAGGCAAAGAAGACTACACTAATCCAAAAGCTTACCGACCAATCGGGTTGTTGCCAGTTCTGGGCAAGATTCTGGAGAAGCTGTTAGTGAGTCGAATAAAGTGGCATATCCTGCCAGGAATAAGTAAACGCCAGTACGGGTTCATGCCACAAAAAAGTACAGAAGACGCCCTCTATGTCCTGATGCAACATTTAAACGGAAAACTAAAGCAAAAGAAAATAATAACAATGGTTTCTCTGGACATAGAGGGAGCCTTCGACAGCGCATGGTGGCCCGTTATTAAACTAAGACTGGCCGAGGAAAGATGTCCCGTCAATATTAGGAGACTCATTGACAGCTATCTCCGGGATCGCAGGGTGAAGGTCAGGTATGCCGGTGTTGAATATACTAAAAGCACTACGAAAGGGTGTGTGCAGGGTTCTGTCGGGGGGCCAATTCTTTGGAACCTTCTCCTAGACCCACTACTTAAAGGATTAGAAGCACGAGGCGACTATTGTCAAGCGTTTGCCGACGATGTCGTCCTCGTCTTCGATGGGGATACAGGGCTCGATATCTCGCGGCGTGCCAATGCGACTCTTGCCTATGTGAAGGAGTGGGGGGTCCGTAACAAGCTGAAGTTTGCGCCTCAAAAAACCAAGGCGATGGTTATTACGAGGAAACTGAAGTATGACCCTCCGCTCCTGACCATGGGCGGAATCGGCATTGGACTGTCGAGCGAGATAAAGATTTTGGGGCTCACGATAGACAAAAGCCTTACCTTCAACGCGCACGCAGAGAATACCTGTAGGAAAGTGCAGGCAATATATCAGCAGCTGTGCAGAGCCGCCAAAGTAAGTTGGGGCCTACACCCCGAGGTCATTAAAATTATTTACACTGCAGTGGTAGAGCCGGTAGTTCTATATGCTGCTAGTGCGTGGGCATCAGCCACAAAAAAGCTTGGAGTGCGCAAGCAGCTTAATGCAATTCAAAGAAGCTTCGCACAAAAAATGACAAAGGCCTATCGAACAGTTTCATTAAACTCGGCACTTATACTGGCTGGAATATTACCCCTTGACCTCAGAGTCCAGGAGACAGCCGCTTTGTATGAAGCGAAGAAGGGAATTTTCCGCCAGTTGCCAGAAGATAGACCGATGGAGATAAAGCTAAGTTACGCCGCGCAGCATATAGAGCACCCGGCGCTCAGTACTGAAATCAGCTACTCTCTCCTTGGCACTCCCTTGCATGAAACCGTTGAGGGTGACGAAAAAGAACGCACCCTCATTTACACCGACGGTAGTAAAATTGAGGACAAGGTGGGAGCAGCAGTATCGGTGTGGAAAAAGGGAGTGGAGGTAAAGTCCATCAAAATAAAACTAGAGTCATACTGTACCGTGTTCCAGGCGGAGCTGTATGCCATAGACAAAGCCATCCAATGGGCTAACAAAAATAATGAAAGTGAATTCTGGATTCTGAGTGATTCAAAATCTGCTTTGGACCTAATTAAAAGTGGCAAAGTCTCTCACTTACTGGCATACAGCATACGCAGGAACATAGGTATAGCACGAGATCGAGGAAGTTCTATCCATCTATGTTGGGTTAAAGCCCATGTCGGTAACGCTGGCAATGAACGAGCCGACACTCTCGCAAAACAAGCAGCTCTAAACAGCAAAACAGCCGCAGCCTATAGTGCTATGCCGATATCCTACGCAAAAAGGACAATAAGAGCCGAAACACAAAAACTATGGCAGAAGCGTTACGATGAAGAAGTCACCGCTAGCACAACAAAAGTCTTTTTCCCGGATGTTCAAAGAGCATATAAGATTATGAAAGGGATTGGAATTGACCCAATACTTACCCAAATAATGAGTGGACACGGCGGATTTTCCAAATATCTTCATAGGTTTAAAATTAAAAATACCCCTGAATGCCAATGTGATCCAGACAAAGATGAGGAACCCATCCATCTTCTAACAGAGTGTTTAAGGTTCTGCAAAACTCGTCACGACCTGGAAATAGAACTAGATATTAATATTAACATTGATACAATAAGTAAAATATTAGAAAATGAAGAAATGAGACCGAAGTTCATAAAATACGCAGTAAAACTTGCAAAAATAATAATAAATGGAAATAAATAATTATGAAATGTATAAGAGATCTACAGTTACCTTGTATTATATTAGAATATAAGTAATAACGTAGGTATAAATACATATATAAAAACAACTAGAAAGTAAAACAAATTAGTAGCAAAAATTTCTCAATGACAGAAAGGTCTCCGACCATTATATCGGGGGGTACTCTGCCGTCTTTACTAAAAAAAAAAAAAAAAAAAACCTTATACATATTATTGCATTGACACATACAGCTAAGCTCTGTGTAAATATAAACACACATTTGGTAAATAAACCTCACTTTTTGGTTACTAATTTGATAAAATTAAATAGTTTTGTAAGATACCTAAAGAGATTCGTTAATGTAGAGAAATAGGAAAATAGGTATGTGAATAATGCAAAGAGACCAAGAACTTCAGTAGTACAAAGAGTAATAGATACCTACATATTATACAAAAGTAAGTAAGCTAAAGCTATGCTATATATAATTTGACTGATTTTTTCTTTAATGAAACATACATTATCCCAGAAATATGTAGTTTACCTAACTACCTACCTATTATGTTATTATGTGTAGAATAAAATTTTGCATGTGCAAAATCGTGGGAATACCAAAAGTCAAAGAGTTCAAACTAGTTTAATATCTTCGCCCGAATTATATTATGTAAATATTTTGGTAATATACAAACGTAATTTAACTGTATATAAACCACAAAGAATAACATTACAATATACAAGTACTTAAATAAAAACTGGTCCACAATGACGCAAAACTGATGGAGAAATGAACGGGTAAAACCAAAGGGTACATTTTTATTTTTTCGTGCAACATCTTGTGGTCAATTTAAATGTTTAATTTCAGAATTAATTGGAGTATCATAGGTAGTTATAAAAACAATGTTTGCAATGGAATTTTTTCGCTTCGTTTGCATATTTTTGTTTTGATAATTATAACAGTTATACTTAGGTAGGTTTAATACGTAAAACGCTTGCAATATTCTTGAAAAACCCAAGCAAACGGACATAATTTACTTAAGTAAAAAAAATTTCATTAAATGTTCCATTTGAATTTAGCATAGCCGTTCAGTTGCAAAGTACAGAATAATAGGGGTTCCCTTTTAAATAAATTTTATTTATTTTTTTGTTCGAGAAAAATTTGTAAACCTCTGATCCTTTGACTAAGTTTACACACTAATCTGTGTAAGTTTACATTAAAAAAATTACATAGCATAGGTATACCTACTTTTAATAACTTATCTCTACCCTAACCAAAGTATTCTATACATATAATAAAATCGTAGATTTGCCGTAGGTATCTGTACATTAAAGATTTTTGCAAAATAATGTCTGGGTGATGTTAGGATAAGTAATAGAACGTAAAAAAGCTATTTTTGAAATTTTTGTCCGTTTGTCTGTATGTTTGTGCGCGCATCACGTAAAAACTACTGAATGGTTTTAAATGGCATGATTTAAATTCATACTACGGGGTAACATATAGGATACTTTTTATCCCGAAATTCAGCACGGTTCCGTTGGGAGAGGGGATGAAAGTCAAAATGTGCACTAAGCTGTAATTCATTAACGCGTGGTCCGATTTCATTCATTCTTTTTTTGTTAGAAAGGAGCTACTTTAAAGATTACCGGCTAATCTCTGAAAGGCTGGATTGATTTTGATGGGACTTTCACTGGCGGATGTTTACATTTTGATCTACCTAAACATCCGCCAGTGAAGTTCTAACAGTTTTTAGCAAGGTATGAGCTCAAAGGAGCTTAGGAAAAACAAAATGATTCCTACGGGATATTTTGAAACCAATATCCATGCGAACGAAGTCCCGGTATCCGCTTGTATATTATTAGGATTTCTGTGCCTACAACATTCTGCCCTGCCTGCACTCACTACCTATACCTACTCGATTTTCTCCTGAGATGCATGTGTGAGCAAAATATCTATACCTATGTATGTATTAATATAATTGTATATAACAGTGGAACTAATGCGTTTTAACGAGATAACTTGCATAGTAATGAAGTAAAATAAAAGAAGCCAACACTCTTTTAAAGCATCATACATTCAATCTCTCATTACTTTGTTTTTGAATCTACCACCATTTCCAAGGAGCTTTTGTCTTAGAGAAGAAATGGCGAAACAAACTCCAGAGCACCCTTCTTTTCAAATAATAAACATTTACAAATTTACAATAACACATAATAACACATTAACACATAATACAATAATAATAAAATTATCCTAAAGTACTTAACTTTCACAACGTCGGGCAGCCAGGAACGTACTGTTCCTTTCCCAAACGAGACTCGCGAAAGACTAAACAAAGACTGCCGCGTCGGCACAGAACACTTGTATTTATAATATCAATCTTACGTCATTTGCTAAAATGGATACATATTTGACTTCCTTTATAATATTATTTTAAGGTTGGTATAATGACTATCATGACAAAGTATTATGATACAATATTTGTTTTATTATAAATTTGATTTATTTAATAATTTGTTGTATTTAACAACCATTCTGACACAACGTAGTATATTTTAACATATTTAGCCTATTTTACGATATTCCTCTCACATGTAACTCGACAAAGATTTCCTTCTTATGGAAATACTGAATACATATTATAGACCACCCAAGGCCACCACATAATTTCCCGGGTTACGCTAAGTAAAATAAAACATTTCGAGACTTAAACTTATGTTTTTGGTGTAGGATCTATTTTCCTAAGTTTTATATATTACTAGCGGACCCGGCAGACGTCGTCCTGCCCGGTGACATACCGACACCAGCGCCACCTACCGAGACCCGGTAGGTTACCCGTAACTACCTACCCAGTGATTGTGTTTTCAAATCATCCAGGAGGCAGGAACCCATTGAAATATCCAAATATCGGGCCGGGCCGTTTAGGCCAAACACACGTACCGAAAAATTATATAGTTACGGATGAGAGAGTTTGCCGTATCGACGGGATGAACATTAATTAAATGTTTGACAATTACGAAACCCATGAACATTTTGTATGGGAAAATGTTTTTTCTTATATTTTATCTTTTCGTCAATTTTCCAATGTTTTTAATAGTTAGTCTGCTATTCGGGACGGAGACAAATACAATAAATCAATAACCATGAAAATCGCTCCAGCCGTTCTCGAGTAGTACTTATTCGAACAAATACGACTTTGTTTTATATATATAGATATAAGTAGAATATGGATATAGATTTGTCTTTAAAGGTACATAATATCTACAACAGAAAATTAGAAAAAGTTAAACTAAAGAATTTAATTTTTTTTAAAGTATACATATAAAGTTGTTACACTTGTTATTGTCAACAACTTACATGTATATAGGATACGTAATCTATCTGTACGAAACGTATATTTTATTATGCTAGAGTTAACATAATGCTAGATTAAATACAGCTGTGAAAAATAAGGAAAAACATTTCGCTACGTAAGTTACGTAAAAACTAAAACCAGCTACGCAGTTTAACAAACTGTTTCGTCTAGGATTTTCAAGTTTTCCATCACGGATATTATTTCCCTATTGTTTAATCATTGATTAGCTTCTAGTTCGCCTTTCTGTTAGGACCTACTTAGTTCCTAAAAAAATATTCACTTATCATGATACGACCTTAAGTGGTGTTGACGAAGAATGAGAAATTTATATCTCTGTTTATCGGGTAATGTATAAATAAATTGAAAATTTAAAAAACCCCCGACATTTGCCATTTTGTGGCGGCGGCCATCTTGGATTTACATAATGCTATTCTACTAGTCCCTTGTGTGTGTGTGTGTGTGTGTGTGTGTGTGTGTGTGTGTGTGTCTGTCTGTTTCCCCTTAGCGCTCAAACGGGTGAACCGATTTAAATGCGGTTTTTTTGTTTGAAAGGTGAATTAGTCGGGAGTGTTCTTAACTATGTTCGATGAAAATCGGTCCAAGATGGCCGCCGTCACAAAATGGCGGATTACATATTTTTTCACAACTCCCTCAATATGGGTATCAAATGAAAGGACCTGACGAATAGAATAGCACTATGCAAATCCAAGATGGTCGCCACCACAAAATGGCGAATTTCGGGAGTTTTTTGATTTTTTAATTTATACTTGTTCTATATTTTTGTGGTTTTACGGTCTATGAACAGAACTTACGTAGTATGTATACTTACGCAGTATGTATGTATGTTTATTGATAGTTAAATATAGAGTACTTTGAAGTTTGAGGGCCAAGATAAGATAGTTTAGGTAACGTTATCTAACTAAACTTAAAATTTTCAGTTAGGTATTTGTTGCTGTTGTCTATGTTGTTGTAAACAAGTCAAAAACAAAGTTCGAAACAAACTAACCAACGGTTACGTAAAGTTAAATATTAATTGAGGATTTGTGGGCCAAGTTAAATAAGGTACTGGCACATAGGAAGGCCCACCTTATTTAAAATCTCAATAAAAAATAATGTTTTAAAGATTTGACAAAAACAACTATGTGTAATATTGCAATGTTTTATTGGTTTTCTAAAAATAATCAAAAAACTATAATTTAATTACTCAAAGTTATATTAAAGAGTGTTTTTAAAAAACACTATAGTGGGCCTTGTTAAAGGCACTGTCCCTTACTAAGGCCCGTTTATAACTAACTGTTACTTAACATCAACTTAATATTTCTACAAAATAATTTACAAATCACGTTTAACAGTTTAAGATATAAGTTATTCAACCAATACTTTAGAGATATAATGAAAAAATTGCACACTGGGCCTTGACCCATGTATGAAAAACAAAAATAGACATAAAAGTAAAATTCTACTTTAAATCAATAAAAAAACAATTATTTCTAATGACAAATTCGTAACTCTAGACAGTATTAATTTAAGAATCAAAATATTCAGTTCTCATTTTCCACTTAAATTTTAAGTGGGCCTTACTAGGGCTATTGAATATTTTTTATTTTATTTTCACAAGCTATACAGCTTTATCAACAACTTTTTAATTAAAAAAAACTAATAAATTGAAAATGTATGCAAATATACAAAAATCAGTACAAATATTACAAAAATAAAGTACCTATCCATATTGAGAATTATCAATAATTTAACAAATTATCTATGAAAATTATGATTAACTGCTAAAAAATCGTAAAAAATTTGTAAACTAAACAAAACTAAATTCGTTTTATTTATACTTTAGTACTTTGAGTATTTACAATCCATGTGCATTTGACATTTTCATAGATGTAGTAAAGCCCATAGGCCTCTACGTAGGCCCGGGCCATACTACGGATTTTTCATAGTGACGGAAAAATTCACTTATAATCACAAATATCTAAATAATCGGTAAACTTAGCATTGCATTCTAGTCTCCAATGATTATTTTACAATATGATGATAGAATCACTCGAAAACTGACGCTATTTGTGGAAAAATTGGCAAACACAACCACAGCGAGATTATAATCACGCGATATCGACAGCGTTCAGAGAGAAATGAACAAAATGTAACAAAATGGCGGCGCGGAAATGATTTGGCGCCATTCAACATTCAATGTGGGGTCAAGGTAAATATGGGCCCGAAATTTCGACTGCTTTAGGCAGTGGCAAGTGCGTTTTTTCAATGTGGGCTTTCGTAGAGGCCGGGCCTTCGTATGTGCCAGTACCTTATTTTAGATAACCTAGTACCTACCAAAACTTAAAATTTTCAGTTATTTGTTGCTCATTCGCCACACAAACGAAAAACAAACTTCGAAATAGACTAACCAACGGCCTTTTTTTTACCCGACTGCGGCAAAGCCAAAAGGAAGTGTTATACCTACTTATAAATCGATTTTGTGTGTTCCACCGTAGCGCCTAAACTACTGGGCCGATTTTGATGAATGAGGTGTTAATTGATTCGTTGTTATGGTCCGGGTGACATAGGCTACATTTTATATACTAAAAAAAATCGAGAAGTGATCTTCGCAGCAGGCAGCTTAAACTGAGAATATTAATTTAGTTTCGGATAGACATAACAGATGGTGCCACTAGCTGCTTGCCCCGCGCTTTCTTCCGTTCGAATTCTCATTAGTACGCAGTTGAATACACGTTTTTCTGCACACTAAATTAGTAGTCGAGTTTTAGTTTACGAACTTTATCTCTTGTTATTTTCAACTACAAGTTAGCCCTGGACTGCAATCTCACGTAAGTGACGATGCAGTCTAAGATGAAAGCGGGCTAACTTGGAAAAAATATGCATATTGCATAGGTAGGTACCCCTGATCAGTTTCTGCAGAAAAGCCTACTCGCAGAAAAGCGCAGTTTCGTGAAACAGAGGTGGCGGCGCGGCGCGGCGCGGTCGCAACTCGCAAGTTTTAACAACTTTTAACGGAGAGGAGAAAAAAAAATACCTGCAGGCTTTTCACCGAGTGACGTAGAGCGAGCCGCGGGCGCGCCGGCGTCGGCCAATCGCTGCGTTTGTGCCAGCAATATATACTCGATGTGGGACCGGCCGCGCTCAAAGTTTTGACGTACGCGGCTAGGATCGCACGCACGGCAAACTCGCGGGTGACCTTACCAACGGCTCGTTCGACTGTTCCATTTGCTCGTTTACTTGCGGGAAAGTGTTTTGTGTGAATCACAACTCGAATCGGACAACCGACCGTGAGTACCCATTTTTTTCCTGTCTCACTTATCGACGTCACTTTTCACGTCTCGAGTCTGCCGTCACTCTGAACGTATTTATGGTCCCTGCACATTTTAAACTTTATACCTGTTTCGAGTATAAACAATTGTGGGCTCTAACGTCAAGCGCCAAAGGGTAGTATTTCCTTGTCGTTGTTAACAGATGGTAGATTTGCGTGCGAACCATAGTAATTGGGGTTTAATGTTTATTAAAGTTTATTTACCTTTATCGATTATCTGATAAGCGCGCATCGGCTTACTTGAATGGTGTAACTTAAATTTAAGTACGTGGAGTTTTAAGGTTTAAGTTTTAAGCTTAGGTTCACTTTTCCGTTCTCAACTTTACTCTATACTCAAGTTACTCTACATAGAGATTGTTATAGGTAGGTAGCTACATCGTGAATTTAGAATCGATTTCAATAATGTAAGATTCTTTAAATATTTTTGATTGTTTCGCAAAATCAGTTAACATTATGTAAAAGTTTATGTTAAGTTTCTCATTTTACACTTAGCGCTACTTAACCTTAATTCGTGAAATAAAAATCTGCCTATAACCTTCACAGCAATCGAAAGATACGATAACAGGTGCCAATGGGTAGGTACCTAATAGATTCAAAAGTCCTTTGTTAGCAATAAAAATGCCCGTAGGTACATATCTATATTAGGTACGTATGTGCCACACTTGCAAGATCAACTCCCCATAGATATTGCATAAGCAACCAGTTGTCAGTATTACGGTTAATTTTTAGCATTATCTGATCTGTATCTCTTCATCTTTGCGCTTATCTGTTGCGTAAAGAACTGGCGAATAAACATTGATATACAAAGCGAAGACAAACAGCTTCCTAGAAATGTAGGGTTTTCTTACCGGTTATCGTCCATTTAGTGGAGTTACTGAGTTTGAGAGGGTGAAAATATATGTTCTATAAAAAAAATTAAACAAAAACTTGTTAAAATATACTTCTAGTATAGTCTATTTTCATTGCACGTTAGTATTTTTTTAGTCAGATAACTAGTTTTTTTTAAATCCTAATAAAAAGCTCAAAATGCCGATTTCACCGGTTATCGTCCACTAAATCTAGTTATCGTCCACCCTTGTACCTGTTATCCGTCCACTGATTTCTATGAGAAATTTACTATGAAAAAGTATGCATGTAATGAGTAAGTAATTGAATATGTAATATTAACACCACTTTAATATGTATTTAATATCTATACCAATTAAAATTAACTTCCTGTCCGTCTTTACGAAATATATGGGTTTTTATTAGTGAATTTATGTTTACTTATACATTGTTAAAAAGCCACATAACCGTTTATAAAAAAATTGTTTTCTGTTTTTCGTCTATTCGTAATATGTACTTACTTTTCAAAACAGCTGAACCTATTTTGACAGAACTTTCACAGGGTGATAAAGAACTTTATGCAAAGTGATGTGGTCTTTCTACGCATACGCAATAGCGGTCAACTGCTTGTTTTAAAATAAAACAGATAAAAAAACTATTGCCTTGTTAATGCGGTTTATAGAGTCTACAATATGACATAATATCTTTACCAACTTTGCGCCTATCTATCTTGCATCGTCTTTTACCACATCGCACTTACATTATATAAAAGTAGGTATATATAATTTGGCAGCCTCCCTGGCATGGCGCAGGGGTAAGTCTTATTAGTGGAAGGTCCTCTACTTGATTCTCGGCAGACCAATTTGGTAAATTCAATTTAATAATTTCAAAATTGTCTCTAGTCTAGTATGCCTTACTTCCAAGTCATTTAGCGTTTAAGGGTACGGATTCTGCCGTACCTCTTTCAGGTTATCCCGCATCCATCTTAGACTGCATCGTCACTTAACATCAGATGAGATCGCAGTCAAGGACTAACTTGTAGATGAATAAAAAATAAATTATAGATATGAGTAATAATCAAAATTCGACTAAATAATAACATAATATTAAAAAATATATGTTTTTCATACAGTTTAAAATATAGGTGGACGGATAACCGGTGCACTTCAGATTCTCTATTTTAAATTTCGTCCACAAATTATAATGATCGACAATACTATCTTAACTTATAAATATATCAAAGTTCCAAGGAGAAACACATAAAATATAAGGTAATTCTTTTGTCAAACAAGTTTAAATATTTATATTTTTACTAAATCTATTTATTTTCAAATAATAGCTTGGTGGTCGAAACTTAGAATATTTATTCAGTGCAAATTTAGATATCGTCCACGCGTGATTTTGTAGACCCATAGTTTTATATACAATGAGAAAAAAGTGGACGAAGACTAGTCACTAACTAGTGAATGTGTATAGGATTCGAATTAATAAACTTAATTCCAATTTTGTGCACACCTCGATTGATAACAAGACCACCTAAAATTAAGACGCTAAACCTGTGGTTGACCGCCCGGACGATAACAGGTTTTCTTAAGAAAATAGTGAACTAGTTGTCGTCCACCCCTTTTATTTGTATTCTAATGTAATCAAAAGTAAAAAAACACGTTCACAGTATTTTATGAAACATAAGTAAGTGCTACAAAGAAGAATCAAACTAAATCTTATAGTAAAATGATTAATAACTTCCCGTGATAGTTGAAGCATGCCACTAATTTTTTTGCTCCACACGGCTCATTTTCATTCCTTAATTGCATACTCAAAATTCGATCGCTTTGTTTTCAAAGAAACTTAAATGAAATAGACTTTTTTCTTTCTCTGTGTCTTGATAAGACATTCAAGTTGGCATAGAGATGCATTATTTTTATGTAAGTCTTATAATGTTTCTATTTTTAAGCGTTTCTTAAGAGTGATCCGCTCGGTGGACGATAACAGGTGCGTGTCCGGAAACCGGTGTTCCTACCCTAACACCGTAAAGTTCACCGCATTTTTGAGAACAATACAGAAAACTACAAATCTGATCGTTTAATCAAATTATTACTTAGTTATTTTTTATCAATATTACTGAAAATAAAAAAATCAATATAGACTAAAAAGCAATTTTCTAAATGAACATTTTCCAAGAGCTCAACGAAAAGTATTCTGGAATCTTGCTTACTTAATCCACGACTATTTTACAACTTTTTAGGTAGGTACGTACCTATTTTAGGTAGGTAGTTCACTTTTAGATAAAAATGTATAATGAGTAAATGACACTGATTCTTTTGTACACAATCTCTAATAATTTAAATAAATTAACTGGTTGAAAAATATTTAATGTCGCTATCCTGTTCGCAATGTTCCCTACCGAAAATTATGGCATTACATTTAGAGCAGCTGTCAGTTTAATTTAGTCGTTTAGTTTAGAGTTACCTAACTGGTGCTACTTAGGTAACTCTAAATTAAACATGTCTTGATTTATATATCAGTGATAGGAGAAGTATCAAGATCGATGATCTCAAAAATTGAATATCGGTCAAATTTATCGACTATCATATCAACACATCAAATTTCGGTGAAATGCATCGTTAATGATTGATATCGTCGGCGATAGTTCGAATATTTAAGACATCCTTATTGGGAAAGAATTCCGAAACGATCAATAAAACTGACGGACATAAAATGATGAGGACTTTATTAAAGTTATAAAAGTTTAATCCTTAAACCCGTTAAGGTATAAGTTTTTATTGCGGTTAGGTACTTACCTACTTATTTTTATTTTGATTAATTATTATCTTAGGGCGGGTTCCACATCACGCGGTTAATGTAAGGAAAGAGGATGGAAATATAAAACTGACTTGCGCTGTGCTGTGCTCAACCCACTATCCTTTTTATTTTGTATTTAAATATAACCCTAACCATTGCATTACTTAGTAATAATGGTTAACTGGTACTCAGGCATTAACTCCACTACTGGCAGGAGCACTACTGGCAATCGGCTCCGATGAGTTAGTTTTCAAGTTAAAGTTAACCATGCGTAAATTTGTCAATTAAGTAGTATGAAGTTGTAAAATCATGACTTTTACCAAAAAACATTATAAAAGTAAATTAAGTATACCTAGTCTTTCAAGTTTCCATCCTAGACTGCGTCGTTACTTAACACCCCAAGTGCTTGATCGAAAACTTTTACTCGAATAAAACAAGTATAAATTAAAAAACCCCGACATTCGCCATTTTGTGGTGGTGTTAATCCATCCAGGTGAAGCCATCTTGGATTTGCATAGTGCTATTCTACCATGATGAAAGAGCTTGACTGCAGTCAAAGTCTGTCAGTCTTGAAGCTCTTTCATTTGATACCCACATTAAGGGTTGTAAAAAAATATGTAGGTATAACACCCCGCCGTTATTGCGTTGGGGGTTAAAAAATAGTCGGCTTAGCGCGGTCATATTGTCGTTTTCATCTTCGATTGGTCAGTTTTGATGGTGCAAAGCAGATATAGATACTTCTGAACTCAAGAATTCAAAGTTTTGCGTTGCACATCCATATGCCGTGCAGAGCGTAACTTTTCAAGTTAAGTAATGTTTATAAAATAATTAATTGTATCGATTTTCCGCTACAAGTAGTTACGAGTTAATAACGTAACTAATACTTAGAATTACTTAAGAGTGACAGTCGACCAGTTTTTTATAGAGCCTATTATTATCTGACCTCTACAACCCATTATGGCTTAACTTGTAACGCCTTTGGTAGGAACAATAATAATTATAAGATCTTACCTAGCCACTGTGCGCTAAAAACCTGATTGCTCAAGTTAAGTGTATCTAGTCTATTTATGCGCAAACCACACTGCGACTTAAGCTAAATTAGCTAGCTTAGTTCACGTAGTTTAACGTCCAACCAACTTCGCGAAAGCTATGCGAGCTAATAAGCTGATATTAATATCGAAAAGTAAAAGAAGTAGTTGCCAGGAGACGCGCGGGGGAGAGAGCTAGCTCCACTTATCTTAGCCGGAATCGTCGGGTTGAGCTAACTGCGAGCTAAAATATGAACTTAGGTTCAGATCGAAACCTAATAGCTATGGTGAGGGGCTGCCAGTCAACGCAGTCCCTTGTCAGGTAGAGGCAGGCAGAAGGGGGACAAAATTCACTCGAAACGTTGGGTAGAGCTAAATCCACAATTCAGTTAGCTAGCTTAGCTTAGCTCTGTATTCGGTGTGAACTAAGGAAAAGATGCCTAAGCTACGTAAATTAATGTAAACTACTTAGTTAAGTTAGTTTTTGTTATAATATGACTTGCGCTTGATGCTGTGGGGGCCAAGGAACCTTTCATATTTTTATATTGAGTTTTGAACGAGGCTGCGTAATTGAAGCAAGAATCACATTAGTGCTTCTCTATAGTCTATATAGTGTACAATTCATATGATATCATAATGAATCCACATTTACTGTGTATTCTTTTAACTTCTCAGTAGATTTCTAAGCAGTTTTCAACTTAATTTAGAAGAACATTTCACGAGAGAGCCCACCCACGCAAAGCTGTAGCGAGTCTGCCAGTATTCAGACAATATAATATACGTATGTACAAGTGCACGTGTATGTAAGTGTGTGTATAAATGTGAGGTGGGAATGTAATCATTGCGTTATCTTGTCAATCAGTCGTACAGATCGCCCGTCGTGGGAAACACAATACCTACAATGCAGCCTTGAGCAACGTACCTAAAACCTATTTCTATTATTACACCTACAGGCTTCAGGGTTACTTGTAAAATACTAGTATAATCCTAGGTAATGTTTTTTTAAACATTACAATAGCCACGCTGAAAGTGACTAATATTCGCCTTTCCCTGCTGAAAAACGAGCGAAAACCTTGTTCAGGGCTGTTTGTGGTAGGTACGACAATAGTGCAACTGCATATTCGAAGTATAGGTTCATTTTGCATTAGGTACTTATTACAATTATTCGATACGTAGTATTTGCTGCCTCGTTGGGCTAGTGGTTAGCATATTCGACTGCAGATCACGAGGTCCCGGGTTCGATTCCCGGGTCGGGCAAATATTTGTTAGGCATTGGGTTTTTTCTTTCAAGAAATTCTCAGTGCCAGCCCGGAGTTGGTAGTTGGCGGTGTTTCACCCTCATGCCTCGGAGAGCACGTTAAGCAGTCGGTCCCGGTTATTATCACTATCATGTGACAATAGTCGTTAAAGCCCGCCAACCCGCATTGGAACAGCGTGGCGGGTCTATGCTGTAATCCCTCTCTCCTATGAGAGAGGAGGCCTCTGCCCAGCAGTGGGACGTTAAAAGGCTGTAGTGGTGGTGGTGGTAGTATTTGGTAAAGTTTTGGAGGTGCGCAAACTCAGAATAACTGTACTGTACACAAATACATACTGTCTACAAGTGCCTACAATGTATATGCAAATATTTATTGTTGCAATGATGTGGAACAGTTACTAGCTTACGAACCGGTATAAATTCAGACGAGACCTGACCAAAGCATATTGGATTACAAGCAAAAGGTTTATGGAGCTTTTAAGGAAATAACTCAGTTAAAGATTTAAGTGCTCTCACATTACAGATAAACTGTAGTCTGTATGTGGAAATTTATTAATGTACGTAAAAGATATACTTACCTATACTCGTAAAAAATTTTTAGCCGTTAAATAGTTATAATTGATCGTGATGCCTCGTTGGTCCAGTGGTTAGCATATTCGATCGCAGATCACGTGCTCGATTCCCGGGCTGGGCAATAATTGTTAGGTTAGGTTTTTCTGTCAAAAAATTCTCAGTAAAAATTGAATGCCAAAACGAAAGACAGCATTTTACGAGTATGTTGGACATGACATTATGAATTAGTATAACATTTATTGACGGGATAACGTCTTATAAATCGATGAACGCCGGCTACACGCACGAAAAAGCATGACTCATTGTCACGTTTCGCGTGCAAGCGAGAGCGCGGAACAAGCGATAGAGAAGGTACGATCAGCCTAAGTGTTCGGCTTGTGACGCATCTATCTATCTATCTCTCTTCGTTTTTTTACGACGTTATCACGTAAAATTATCGTTCGTAAACCGACTTTACAAACAACCAATTTTTTTTTGTAGCCGTATTATTCGAGCGAATTAAAGTATTTTTATCGTTATCACAAAAATTTTTTGATTTTACAATTTACACTTCTAAATTCATAGATTTTTTCAAAAATAGCAAAAAGTTTTCAGTTGAGCTTGGGGTCTCCGCTTAATATCAAAATAAAAGAATAGCGCCTAGTAAAAGACATCAACGCGAGTCTGCAAAAATATAAGTAATGTTTTTGAATTTTCGTATCAACTTTATCATAATAAAATTATTTAAGTATTTTAAAATCAGAAATGATTTTTTCTATGTTATAGTAATATAATTGATATCTAAACAATTGTTAATATTTGCCTACAGTCTTTAACATTATTGTACTTACTGTTTTTATTAAGAATGAATCTCAAAAAAGTATAAACAAATTCTATTTTTATTTACGCATCGATTTTACGATATAAGTGTAGGTATGTCTGCAAAACATAATTTAAATTAATATCCCACAACCTAAATCATCACTAATATATGTAACGACCCAAAGCAGACGTCATTAAAGCGGTGTAAAATTATTAAAACCACATAAAACAGTATCAAATGTCTCTCTCTATCTCAAATAGCAATAAAATTTGAATAAATTTATAGTTTCGAATGAAACTAGCCGTTACCCGCGTCTCTATCTTGTGTAATATTCTATTCTCTACTCTTCTGCCTACCTTTATATGCTCATCGCTTGTGGGTAGACGCGTTTTCATCTTATACCTATTGAAGCATCGCTCACCATCAGATCAGATGGGATTACTGATTAGTCAACCCTCTCATTCTGAGAGGAGACCTGTGCCGTGCGTGACGATGATGACTAGCAGGGGCGTAGCTACCGCCGTATATGCCGTATCAATTATACGGGGCCCCCAAGCCACGGGGGTCCCCGACGTGCGTAAGTAAAAATTAACAAAAACTTCCCAAATTTTTGTTTATTTCAGAAATGACAAAAGTCAAAAAATTTTGTCCAAAAAGTTGTCCATAGAGGCAGAATCTTTAGAAAAACAAAAGTCATCATCAACTATAAATGATTTAATAAATCAGTTTGCCGAAAAAAAGGCAAGGAGAGTATATATTTAATTTGGATTGTTTGTAAAAATTTTAGAAAAAGTGACAGATAAATAATTATGATGCATAAATTGCTTTTAATTTTATGCAAACATTTTTTTTTCTTTTGTGAGAAATCTTTACCCTTCATAAGGGCCCCCAAACAAATTTTTATACGGGGCCCCGCCAAGGTACGCTACGCCACTGAATTGACTAGTCATCGTAAATAAAGGTTTAAACGAGACAAACAAACAGACGCTCAGACAAACGCGTGGATGTGTTTGGATAAAATGATCGTTTTTAGATCTTCGTGTAGCACCTGTTGCAGCCACCTGTGGTAACTCTACACCGTCGCGTCGTCGGCTCTCCATAAATTACGTATTATAATTTTTATTGCTTTCCGTTTAGGTTGATGGCTTGTATGTTTTGTATTTTGTAAGCGTCTTGTCAATGATCCCTAGTAATATTCCTTTGAACAAACCCACTTTTACCGCCGAACGGTGAGCCGCAGATAAAGAGTGCATGGTCGTTTTGTGTCACTATCTTTGCTGACGTAGGTACTTATTTCAATGTGTATAGACGAAAAAGTAATAGAGATTGTTGATGTTACATTTTAAGTACTAAGTATAGTATAGTTTACTGTCATCATTCCAAATCATTATTATCAACCCATTACCGGCCCACTACAGAGCACTACTGCAGGTCCCCTCTCAGAATAAGAAGGGTTTAGGCCATAGTCAACCACTAGGCCAAGTGCGGTAGACTTCATACGCCTTTGAGAATATTATGAACAACTATAGGAATGCAGGTTTCTTCATTAAAACAAGTGATATTTAATTGCTCAAAATGCACATAACTTGCCAGGGATCGAACGTGGTTCCCCGAAAGGGAGGCCGAAGTCCTAACCACTAGGCTATCGCTAATCACCGCATCATATAGTTTATACAGAGATATAATAAGCCATGACACTTTATAGCTAATGGCCAGTTCAACTTCCTAGGCACATTATTTAATGTGATGTAGGAAGAACGGAATTGACTTCAAGGGCGGCCAGGCGTTTCCTTGGTTTAGTAAATAGGTACCTGAGGCCTTATGCCGACTTTGTATATAGTGGCAACGATGATCGAAATTCGAGTATCGACACACAATGACTTGAGAGCAAAATGAACCTAAAGACTCTTATTTTAAAGTCGTAATTCAATAGTTCGAATATTTATTTTATAACATTACTGCTTGGGGCGCTGGCTGTTTTCTAATGCTGAATGTATTGGCGAACTCAAACCTTAATAGATGCCATTTTAGGTCCACTTTACTCTGAAGTCATTGTGATTCGATCTAATATTTAGTAAAGTTTTCGAGCTCTGCAAAGTGAGACTAAGCATACTGAAGTTTTGTTAGGTTTCCGTAGTAAAACTAAAAGATTCCTTATACCTACTTTGGTCTAGTCCGTCCGTTCGGTTATCCGTCTGTCCATCCGTATTACACATCCCTTTTATTGAGAACTAAAGAAATTATTGAGAAATCTAGTTATGAGAACTCTGACATTATTTTAAGAGCAACAGGTTCATAACAAAATCCATCTTTTCGATAATTTTCCAGAATTTTATTTCACCGGCCCATTAAAATTTATTGCGAAAGAAGATCTCGCATTCAAGATAAACATAAGGTAAGTGATACAAACAAGGCCTACCTTATTTTAAACGCTGATAACAAAATAAATATAAGTGTGCAGAAATAAAAACTATTGTAATTTTTTACAATATGTTCCTTTATTTCAATTAGTGGAGAAAAACATTAATAATTTCCAATTAAAGGCAGGCAAAATGAACAATTTGAAAACGTTAGCCAGCGGCCATAATAAATCACGGCTACTAAATAGGGCCTATAAACTTTAAACTCTGAGAATCTTATCAAAATTACCTTTTTATTTAAAAAAATGTTCACAACCTATAAATAATAATCAGCTTCTATATTTTTATTACTAAGCTTTTTATTACAATAATAATTAAACAGTAGAAAACACAGATGATTTGTCAGACGTACCCTCTTATATTATATTAACAAAAAATATAGACCTTATTAAAAATACAGTGTTTTTATAAGGCACTGCAAAAAATAAAAATTTAAACCACTTACTTTTTTTTACAATAAGCAGTAAATTATTATCTTCTAATCTTTGTAGAACTATTTTTGAGAGAGACTTGTTTACCTGAACCGTTAGTTTTTTTGATAAAGTATTAGCTTTAATAAAAAGTGATGTAATTATTAAGGCCTACAGGATTACATTTAAGGCCTAGGGCCTTATTCGATACCATACCCAGATAAGACTTAAAGTTTTATAATTCATTCTAATATTAAAAATGATAAAATTTACAGCAACAATTATCTAAATTAATGGTTTGGGTACAATTGGTATTTATTGGTTTAAGTAAAAATGACATGATTAAAGTAATAACACACCTTGAAATTGCGCGAAATTTTATTGCGCGCCACGAAAACCACACTTCCTGTAAAAACGCATCGCATACTAGCTCATGGCGCGTCGTAGGACGCCTGGGCTCTCCGTATCTATTCGTAGGGCTACTAGTGTGTGTATGCATGAAAAATCTTTGATGTTAAAAATATTTAACCGGGTTTTCGGGAGTCTAGGCCTTATTCGAGCACAGGCCTTATTTGTATCAAGTACCTTATATTACAATTTTCGGCAATTTACAATTTAAATGAAATTCAAGCGATGTTACTTATATTTATCATATTTTACTATTTATAGGTAGAGCATATACGATATTACCTAAGGACCTGTTTTACCACCTTCTGATAAGTATCAAATAGCTATGTAAACCTTTTGTCATTCGACATAAAGTAAGAAAGTGACAAAACTTACGTTTAGGCTATCAGACACTTATCAGAAGGTGGTGAAACAGGTCGTAAGAATTGGACATTTTGGTGTGCAATAGAAATTCTGCAAGAGGCTGTTATAGGTGTAACAAAGTTAATCATCTAACCGAGGAAACCTGCGTCCGATATAGATTTAATTAAGATACCACCTTTCACTAGGCACGATATCGCGCACCGAGTAGGCAATGCCAGCGCTCTACATCGCTTATTGATTTCATTTATATTAAAATACGAGCTTTAACTGGCGTTTTCTCTGTCGTGTTGTCCAGTCCTTTTATTTATTCCAATTGATCACATGAATATTATTACATTTGACCGCGGCTGCGAGTTCGTTCATGTGGATTTAAATATGGATTTTGGGGTTCTAAAATCCAATAGTAGGTATAGGTACTAAGCTTATGCTTAGGTATTAGTTACAGATTAGGTAACTTCTCTCACATGGCAGTACCAATTTACTAGGTTCATCGATGGCAACTATATAGCGATTGTATCAATTGAATGTGATTATCACAAACGTGCTAAAAATGTATTGTACAGTGCAGGCTGTATTATAAAAAGGAAGTAATGTATTCGTATATATTATTATTAAACTGCGGTTAGTGCCAACTTTTCACCGCAGACTAGTTGGCGTTTGATTCTTCAGTTCGCATTAATTATTATTACCACAGTGTTCCTTTATTAACTGCCTCATATGGTATGGCGGTAGGCATGGTTGACTGCGGATCCCGAGGTACTGCTGGGTTGGGTTATCCCAACGACGGGTTATCCCAACCCGTGATGGGCCAAAAATTAAAAGGTAAGTACCTACTTATTGAGTTTTTCTGTCAAGAAATTCTTCCAACCCGGAATTGGAAGTTGGTCGACCACGCCAACCGCTAGACCATCTACTGCTACTAGATACAGTTAAGAAGAACCACTATACACACAACATCAAACTTATTAAGAAAGACTATTATATATATATATATTTTATTGATCAACCCATTACCGGCTCACTACAGAGCACGGGTCTCCTCTCAGAGTGAGAAGGGTTTTGGCCATAGTCTACCACGCTGGCCAAGCGGATTGGCAGACTTCACACACCTTTGAGAACGTTATGGAGAACTCTCAGGCATGCTGGTTTCCTCACGATGTTTTCCTTCACCGTTAAAGCAAGTGATATTTAAATACTTAAAACGCACATAACTCCGAAAAGTTAGAGGTGCGTGCCCGGGATCAAACCCACGACCTCCGATTAGAAGTCGGTCGTCCTAACCACTAGGCTATCACAGGAAAGACTATGCAGCGTGGAAATCCCCCAAGATTTGCCTAAAGAACTTTTTTCTTTTTTTTTTTTTTTAATAATAATAGCGGGCAAACGAGCAAGCGGGTCACCTGATGTTAAGTGATTACCGCCGTCCATGAACATTAGCAGCACCTGAGGAACTAATGCGTTGCCGGTTTTTGAGGAAGGGGACTAGCTACTTATTCAGCTCGCTGCCAAAACGCATCGGATGCTTTGCGGCAGATTACGGCTGAAGTGTGGTGGCTAGCCACACTAAGGTGGATTCGGGGTAGAATCCTACCACAAAACAGCGATACCATCAAGATTAAGTTGTGTGGTATCAGGCACAACGACCCGTAGAGGGGAGTGAGAGCGTCAGAGCCTCGTTAGCATATTGGCAGGGTGCACCGCGCGCAGGTGAGGTTGACTTTGGCCACATTGGTGGAATTTGGGCCACTTACACCCCACTTAACCCCTTGTTGTATTATTTTCAATTACCGGGCAGACAGGCAGGTCCATATCTCAACAAGTATTTAAGTATTAAAAAATAAAAAATACCCCGACATTCACCATTTTGTGGTAGGGGCAATCTTGGATTTACATAATGCTATTCTACTAGTCAAGCCTTTTCATTTGATAACCATATTGAGAGAGTTGTGAAAAAATATATAATCCGCTATTTTGTGGCGGCGGCCATCTTGGACTGATTTTCATCAAACATAGCTAAGAACACTCCCGACTAAATCACCTTTCAAACAAAAAAACCGCATTCAAATCGGTTCACCCGTTTGAGCGCTGCGGGGGAACAGACAGACACACACACACACACTCACACACACATACACACAAACAGACATGTTAAACTTATAACACGTTATAAGTTTAAACGACGTTGTTTTTGCGTCGGGGGTTAATAAACATAATGTATAAGAGGTAATCACTTGCGATACTCCGGTATATTGCGCATAACGCAACCATCGCAAAGCTCAGCACTGTGTTTAATTTTCATAATCTAGCCGGAGCCGCCCGGAGCCCGGACCGGTTGCGGACCGGTACCGATATACCCAGCTCTGAGACGCCGCCGCGTCTCGTGCATTACCCATTGCCGACGACTCTTTGATAAAATACAAATTCAATGATAACTTTTATACATATAATATTCAAGCTGTAGACCATTAAATATTCGTAAAGCTTTTTTTATTTTTTTGTGCTGATAAAAAAACTTTCATTAATGCACAGCAGCATTATTAGGTTTATATTAAACATAGAGTATAAAGTCAATTAAAAAATGGTTTCTATTAGATTAAGCTATATTTTAGGAAAAATTTGACCGACTACAACATTATTATCATATGAGGAGTTCCCTCGCTTTATCCAGGACCCCATTATCAGATCCTGACCTGATGACAATGGACCACCAGTGTGCTTAGTCTAAAGCGGAGCACTCGAAAACGAACTCGAAAACTATTGATCGATTTCAGAGTAAAATAGACCTAAAATGGCTTTTATTAAGGTTTGAGTTCGCCAATACATTCAGCATTGTTCGAATGCTGAATGTATTGGCGAACTCAAACCTTAATACAAGCCATTTTAGGTCTATTTTACTTTGAAATCGATCAATAGTTTTCGAGTTCGTTTTCGAGTGCTCCGCTTTAGACTAAGCACACTGGGAAGTAATATCTATCCTGTCAAACAATAGTACATTGTGATACAAGGGTGGAATGTTGGTTATTGCAAACGAGCTGTCATTAACAAGCCCGAACCGAAGGTGAGGGTTTTTAATGTCACGAGTTTGCAATAACCGATACACCCGTGTATCACACGACGTTTTTCAATACAGTTGTAGGAAATAGTAAAAAAACAAATCGAAGAATCAAATGTTTATTTCAACATAAATACCTACGTACGTACCTATCTTTGTCGGAATCTTGGGGGCAAAATTCCATCTTGCGTAATTTTTGCCCCAGATAAAATATCAGGTGGAGTTAATTCCATAATATCACTCATATTTACAAAAAATAATCAATTTATCACACAAAAAATGAAAACTTTAAGAAAATGGCGCGTTTTAGCAACTGGACATTTTAAAACGAAACTAGGCAACGGTCTACGCGTATACAGCCTATTCGATTTTTGAGATTGTGAAAATAATTAAATTAAAAATGGTAATTAAATATATAATTAATTATAATAAACAAACATTTAAAAGAATTTTGAGAATTCAATGCTAAGACGTACGCATTTATTAATTTTTTCTCGTATAAAATCTATCCGATTTTATTCTATACTAGATGATGCCCACGGCTTCGCCCGTGTGGATTTAGGTTTTTAAAAATCCCGTGGGAACTTTTGATTTTCCAGAACAAAAAGTAGCTTATTTGTTAAGTAACCCGTCTCCAAAACGGAAAAATCCCGTGGGATCCCCACGATTTCGGAATGCAATTCCTTACAGCATCAGGGTTGAGGAGTTGGATATGTACCTACTCGAGTTCATTCAACGATAAAGTCTTTAATTGGTACCCCAATATCAATTTAAATAACCGACAGTTTCTGAATCCCATTAGTTTTGAGGATCAGGTCCCCTACAGCATCAGGATTGAGGAGTTGGAATCCAAATTTTTTATAAAACAGGGTCGCAATGTTTCTCTATCGATTAAAAAAAAAATTACGCAAATCGGTTCAGAAATCTCGGAGATATCGGTGTACATAGGTAGATAAACACAACTCCTCCTTTTTTGAAAGTCGGTTAAAAAAGTAGCCTATGTTACTCCCTGGTTAATTCTCTACTTGTATGTGAAGGTCCCGTCAAAATCGGTTCAACCGTTCCGAAGATTAGCCCGTTCAAACAGACAGACAGACAGACAGACAGACAGACAGACAGACAGACAGACAAAAATTTTAAAAACGTGTGATTCGGTTATGGTAGCGTTCAAATAACCATATGAGCTTAATATGAGGTAGTTATTTCGATATTACAGACAGACACTTCAATTTTATTTATTAGTATAGATGTATGAAAACTCCTTGCTACTAAACTTTTTAAATTGACTTATAAATCTATACTAATAAATAAAATTGAAGTGTCTGTCTGTAATATCGAAATTACTACCTCATATTAAGCTCATACGGTTATTTGAACGATACTATAACCGAATCACACGTTTTTAAAATTTTTGTCTGTCTGTCTGTCTGTCTGTCTGTCTGTCTGTCTGTCTGTCTGTCTGTTTGAACGGGCTAATCTTTGGAACGGCTGAACCGATTTTGACGGGACTTTCACATACTAGTAGAGAATTAACCAGGGAGTAACATAGGCTACTTTTTTAACCGACTTTCAAAAAAGGAGGAGTTGTGTTTTTCTACCTATGTACACGGATATCTCCGAGATTTCTGAACCGATTTGCGTAATTTCTTTTTTAATCGATAGAGAAACATTGCGGCACTGTCTTACAAAAAATTTGGATTCCAACTCCTCAATCCTGATGCTGTAGGGGATCTGATCCCCAACACTAATGGGATTTACGCACTGTCCGTTATTTAAATTGATATTGGGGATACCAATTAAAGACTTTATTGTTGAATGACCTCGAGTAGGTACTTACATGTCCAACTCCTCAACCCTGATGCTGTAAGGAATTGCATTCCGAAGTCGTAAGGATCCCACGGAATTTTTCCGTTTTGTGGACGGGTTACTACTTACTACAGATAAGCTACTTTTTGTTCTGGAAAATCAAAGTTCCCACGAGATTTTTACAAACCTAAATACACACGGGCGAAGCCGTGGGCATCATCTAGTTTAAAAATAAACTGCAAAACAAAATGATCGAGCTCGTAAAACAAAAGTCACGACCGCGTAAAACAAAACATGCCTGTGCAAAAGATTTAATTTTCGAATCATAACTATAGCCACAGAATAACCAGAAGGGAAGCTACCTAAGAACGTCCAAAATTTATACCTATTCTGATAGGGTTGTCACCTGTTGCATGTGAAAAATTATGGGTAAAAATAAAAATATTATATACTAGTATATATGTATAGCAAGATATGTAGTAATGATTGGAATAAAATGTTTTTTATATTATACTAGCTTCTGCCCGCGGTTTCGCCCGCGTGACAGTACCTAGATACTTACTTACTTTAGTAAATTGAATGAATTAAGTACCTAGTTACTTAGATAGGTACCTTAGATAGGCCCATCGAAATGGTCCATAGTGTACAGGAGCTATTTTAACTTACCTGGCAATGTTTTACCTAATTCTATTGAGTAGAATCTGATTTCCGTACCAGTCAGGGGCGTAGCTACCACCGTATATGCCGTATCAATTATACGGGGCCCCCAAGCCATGGGGGCACCCGACGTGCGTAAGTAAAAATTAACACAAACTTCCCAAATTTTTGTTTATTTCAGAAATGACAAAAGTCAAAAAATGTTGTCTAAAAAGTTGTACATAGAGGCAGAATCTTTAGAAAAACTAAAGTCATCATCAAATGATTTAATAAATTAGTTTGCCGAAAAAAGGCAAGGAGAGTATATATTTAATTTGAATTAGAAAAAGTGACAGATAAATAATTATGATGAATAAATAGGTATTGCTTTTAATTTTATGCAAACATTTTTTTTTCTTTTGTGAGAAATCTTTACCCTTCATAAAGGCCCCCAAACAAATTTTTATACGGGGCCCCGCCAAGGTATGCTACGCCACTGGTACCAGTGGTAGAGTCTTGACATCATATCATAAGTGGCACATGCTATGCTAAATATCCTTATTTTTTACTAGATGATGCCCACGGCTTCGCCCGTGTGGATTTAGGTTTTTTAAAATCCCGTAGGAACTTTTGATTTCCCAGGACAAAAAGTAGCTTATCTGTAGTAACCCGTCCCCAAAACGCAAAAATCCCGTGGGATCCCCACGATTTCGGAATACAATTCCTTACAGCATCAGGGTTGAGGAGTTGGATATGTATCTACTCGAGTTCATTCAACGATAAATATCAATTTAAATAACCGAAAGTTTCTGAAACCCATTAGTTTTGGGGATCAGGTCCACTACAGCATCAGGATTGAGGAGTTGGAATCCAATTTTTTTATAGAACAGGGTCGCAATGTTTCTCTATCGATTAAAAAAAAATTTACGCAAATTGGTTCAGAAATCTCGGAGATATCGGTGTACATAGGTAGAAAAACAGAACTCCTCCTTTTTTGAAAGTCGGTTAAAAAATATGTATAAATAGTCTATGTTACTCCCTGGTTAATTCTCGACTTGAATGTGAAAGTCCCGTCAAAATCGGTTCAGCCGTTCCGAAGATTAGCCCGTTCAAACAGACAGACAGACAGACAGACAAAAATTTTAAAAACGTGTGATTCGGTTATGGTACAGTTCAAATAACCGTATGAGCTTAATATGAGGTAGTTATTTCGAAATTACAGACAGACACTTCAATTTTATTTATTAGTATAGATATCGATAGTGGAACTTAAACATACTGTACAATACTGAGGCATATTTGTCTAAACACAACACTTAATTTTTTATAAGTATAATTTACACTATTTTAAGTACACAGTTGTCTAAACTCTCGCTAATAACTCTCGCTAATAATTTAATGCGCACGCGACACGACCACACGACAGCCTTGACGTTATTCAACTAACTGTTCACTAGCGGAGCGTCCGTGACAGCCCGTGTGTGCGTGAGCGGCGCTATGTGTGAGTGTACTTGCTGCGGGACGCTTGTAGGTAGCTTCCTCTCTGTTCCTTTTCTACTCGTGTGCTATAGCCTCTGAAAGTACGCCATGTTAAACAACTGTATTGAAAAAGAATTTACCAAATCGGTTCATGCGTCTTTGAATAACAAAAGATTCCGACGAATTGGGAACCTCCTCCTTTTTTTGACGTCGGTTAAAATATAAAAAATTTGCATAGGTATGTTTTTATACTGTCGTTCGTCTGAAATAGCATACGAATGCCAGTGTGGCAACAATACACACGAATCAGTGGGGTAGGTCGGGTAACATTGCACTAATTTCCTGGTACGGGCCGGAGTTGGTTTACACGCCGCATTAAAACACACACACACACACACAATGCCGCGTTCACAAACCTACATCTACAGATACAGTTATCCATACATATTCTGTGGCCATACATCCATTTCAAAAAATGCGAAAGTCTCTGTCGGTCCGTCTGTTACTTTTTCACGGCGACGCAAACGCTGAGTACAGAGATAGCTTGCAGGGTAGGAAGGTACTTTTAGGTTTCCGTGCCCAAAGGGCGCCACTGCAGGGACCCTGTTACCCTGTTGCCTGTTACTAACCCTGTTGCTATTTTCCACTGGTTGTTCATCCGTCCGTCTGTCTGTCAGCGGGCTGTATCTCATGAACCGTAATATTTTATATTATCATGTAGACAGCTTAGTTTAGCTAGTAGATTTTTTTAAACCTAACATCATGTTACCGCGAATGTTGTAATATTAAAGCTAATTTTACGCGGACAAACCAGCTTATAATTATTAAGCTAGTCTTTTAAAATACACTCGTGATTCATGCATGCAGAACGTGGGAAAATGTTCGATTATATTTAATAAAGCGAAAAGTTTAATATAATAACGTTTTAATTACTTATTGTATGGAACTTTGATCGCAGAACAAGTAACAATGGAACGAAGGAGTTTATTTATATTACTGTCGATGACCCTTTGGTTGGCTCTATGTTCATATTATTAATAATATACTTAGTCAGATGATTTTTTGTATGCAGCTTAGTAAATACTTGTATAATGAAATGGCTACATCCGAGCGAATCGAAATGTTTAACACCTGCGCACTCGAGTAGCTACCTCCATCGAAAATTTTCATAGAGGAAAAACTTGGTCGTCTCGTCAAAACGAACCTGCTCACGAAGATTCAGCCTGTTATTATCTAATCACTAAAAAATTTGTTCGTCGGCTGCCGGACCATAATAAGGAATACTTAAATCGATAGATTACAGATAAATTGAATATAGAAAGTGGACGACAGTCAAGTACTTTGTTAAACGTTGCCAATTTCCAAGACACGTGCAAAACTATCCGAAACACATCTGTTGCACACACACACATACACACACACATATAGGTATAGGTATACAACATTATAACATATTGCCTATGGTTTCCCAGTACCACCACATGCACAGCAGAGACTAGAGAGCCGTATCGTAAGCTGTAGTGAAGTAAATTAATAAATTAAAAAAAAAAACATTAATTGAGCTGTTTGAGTAGGTAAAATGCGGTCTCTTCTCGACCATAACCTGAATGAAATTCCTGAAAATGTTGTGAGTTGCACTTAAAAACTTAAAATTACCTATTAAGGCTCCCCCACACAGGCGCGTTATTAGGTATAGGTCGATAGTATCGGACGACGGTATCGGTATCGGTAGTATCGCAGGACGGAGACGCAACGTCCTACTTCCATTGCGGCGTTATTACCGCAACAGTATGTAACTACATGACCATCCTAATACAAAATGTACTGGAAACAGATATCGCAATAACGCATGCGATATTATCGACCTATAATAACGCGCCTGTGTGGGGGAGCCTTTACAATCAATTGCACAACTCATTAAGTAAAAAGTTTTGGCAAAAAAAGTCCTTTAAATACTCAAATAACCTATATTAGTATTGTGTGTGTCACGATCACGGGTCACGATTTCTGTCTAAATTATATTTCCTTTGTCTGCTGTGCATCGATATTTAAAAAGTATCTAAGTAATTAAATTTTCTTTGAACATGAAACCTTTTGTATAACTATTCCAATCACGCGCACAAATAACTCATTCCGGCATCGAAAGCTGCATAAATGCCGAATAAAAAAGGCGTTTTATTCAGAATCCAAAGCAGCTCTTGCCAGATGTCGCGACTTGCGCGGTAGGCGCTGCATGTAACAGTTTACCGTACGGCGTACGGCGACACGTCGTCTGTGTCTGTGCACGCACACAAGCGCCCGCGCGATGTCACCGCGGACGCAACTTGAGGCGCATCCTCACTGAAAAATAACTTCAGTAATTAGCTTACCCGTATTATACCTTACCCGTATTGTGTCTGCTGCAAGGGTTGTAATGTCTGGATGCGGCAGTAAGCAGCATTCCGCATTAATTCAATATATCAGTTAGCTGGCGAACCATTTTAACCGCATATTTAGCAGAACTAAGTCTGTTCGATAAGTTATTTATATGAAAGCCCCATTAGAGTTTAGCGTCTAACGTTAGTCCTAGGAAAACAGCTGTATTCAATAAATGTAATTCCTCATTATTAAGTTGTACTCTGGCAACTTTTACATTACTGAGGCGCATCACATATTTGCAAAAATTCAGTTACAGGATAACACTTCATAAACAGTGACTTAGTGGTTTTCCAAACACTAGCACGCTATGTATAAGGCTAGCCGGCCGCGTTCCCAGTCTGGATTTAATCAACGCGACGAATGTAGCGGATGCGGAGAACGCATGTGGACCATAAAAACGTCGCATGCACTCCTGCTTTGTTGCGTAGTGCATACTGGTTTACGTTTTGAGAGGGAAGGAAAATGATTCGATTAGATTCAGAAAAAAAACCGCTTTTGGTCAAAAGCATTCACAGTCACTTAAGGAAAATCAGCAGATACACGATAACTAATGCACTAAGTAAGCAGTTCTAACTGGTTATTTTCGGATATCTCGACCGAACGCAATTAAGGCAAATTATTGCCCGCATATTTTACACGCAATTTAAGTAGTTAAAAGGCAAAAAACTGGGCTAGAAACAGCCAGCAATCCGGGCCGAATGTGAACGTAGGTACCCACCTATCGGATTAACGTGCCTTCGCCGGACACCTCGCATTCCATTTCTAACATTTATTATCTATAACAAGCGCTGCCCATCACCCGTACGCGATGGTGATTATACCAATTACCGGCCTTAAAAACTAGACGTGCTCCACAACGATAGAGGTCCGTACCCTGTAATGAGACCGTAATGGGCCATTAAGGGCCATTAATAAGTGGTAAAAAGTCGTTCAATCTAAACGCGCCCTAACAGTACGCGTTGCCAAGAAGTCTGCCGCGGCACACGCACACACGCGTGCGGGGTGAATACGATACACGCACACACTGAGCGGGGAAATCAAACGACCTGCGCGTACGCAAACTGCGTTCGTAACGACCTATGGCGTTTTGATTATCGAGTCTTTTGTATGTATACCAGTACATCATAGAACTATGCCTAGCATTTATTGCCTGTAACATTTAGAATGATTTATTTCGTGTAGGCCAACTAATGTTGCGATAAATCACCGGTGCCTCTCGTCAAGATCAGTTCGCGGTTGAGCCGTGAGAAGGTAACAGACAAACAAACAGACACTTTCGCATTTATAATCTATACTAATAAATAAAATTGAAGTGTCTGTCTGTAATTTCGAAATAACTACCTCATATTAAGCTCATACGGTTATTTGAACTGTACCATAACCGAATCACACGTTTTTAAAATTTTTGTCTGTCTGTCTGTCTGTCTGTCTGTCTGTCTGTCTGTCTGTCTGTCTGTCTGTCTGTCTGTTTGAACGGGCTAATCTTCGGAACGGCTGAACCGATTTTGACGGGACTTTCACATACAAGTAGAGAATTAACCAGGGAGTAACATAGGCTACTTTTTTAACCGACTTTCAAAAAAGGAGGAGTTGTGTTTTTCTACCTATGTACACCGATATCTCCGAGATTTCTGGACCGATTTTAGTAATTCTTTTTTTAATCGATAGAAAAACTTTGCGACCCTGTTCTATAAAAAATTTGGATTCCAACTTCTCAATCCTGATGATGTAGAGGACCTGATCCCCAAAACTAATGGGGTTTAGAAACTTTCGGTTATTTGAATTGATATTGCGGTACCAATTAAAGACTTTATCGTTGAATGAACTCGAGTAGGTACATATCCAACTCCTCAACCCTGATGCTGTAAGGAATTGCATTCCGAAATCGTGGGGATCCCACGGGATTTTTCCGTTTTGGGGACGGGTTACTTAACAAATAAGCTACTTTTTGTTCTGGAAAATCAAAAGTTCCCACGGGATTTTTAAAAACCTAAATCCACACGGGCGAAGCCGTGGGCATCATCTAGTATTAGAATAAGCGGACGTAGCCTATTTATAGCTCGTATCAACACAAGAGAATACGATTTGACAGTGTAATTTAAGAGCTTTTGCGACAAATCTGTAACAAAGTTTCAGCGGGATTTAAAGCGTAAAATAAAATACATATATTAGAGTTTTAACACAATTTATGTTACATCCGGTGATTTAAATGAAATAGTGATTATATCGAGCTAACTAGGTACCTACTCGTACGCTTTCCAAATTGCGTCCGGGTGTTGAAAAAAATATTAATTTTGGCATATGACACGGCGCGGCGCGCTCTATTACCTCATGTAGGTACGAGTTATTATTAGGGATATTTCTGAGAGAAAAACAATTAATTTTTCGTTTTTTGTTTACAAGATGGTAGCATTTCCACGTATCACTAAGTTCATATTATAAAACAAAGTCCCTCGTCACTTCTGTCTGTCTGCCTGTCTGTTGGCGATAAAATTAAAACTACTGAACGGATTTTCATGCCGTTTTTAAATATACAGAGTGATTGATGAGGAAGGTTTAGGTGTATTAAATTGTTACGATTTTGTGTAAATTGGTTGAAATATGACGATAATTTATTGTTGAAAATGTCGGAAAAAGTCAAAAGCTTTCATCGAAAATGCTACCTAATCCCTTTGTAATAATAACAAAACAATGAACCTATGGTGGAATAGTAGCGGGTAATTATTACCCGTGCGAAACCGAAGCAGGTCGCTAGTTGGATCCTTACTAATGTTGTAGGTACATAATGAACTAATGACACACCCAAATTTCACTGATTCGTAAATCAGGCAATGTGGAACCCAAAAGGGCCACTTTGGCCTTTTTTGGTCGTCAAAGCCTCTAACGGTGACTACTACAACCGACTGACGTGCAACCGATCCTGCGAATCATTCTAAAGCGAGAAGGCTAACAACGTCAAAGTAACCCGAGATGTTCGTATTTGGGTCAGCGCAGACATCCGATATTCGCAGATAGAAATCGCGCGCAGGCCCGCGAAGGGCAACTACTGAGTGATTGATGATTGTGGAATTAATACGCGGAATGATAAATTAGCGGGCTCGTTCATTACTCATTGCCGAGAAGTGCATGTTGCATTGTTCTTAGCCATTCTAGCAATAAACGTGATGAACATACCGCACCGGGCTTCATATTCGGAATCGTTTAGAATGTTTAGATAAATCGCCTTCAAGTCGGTAGGTAGCTACTTATACTGTGGTGCTCATTCGATCATTAATGATGAAAATCGATTTCAGTAATCTAGATCAATAATCAATATCTAGATATAACGATTTATAACTGCCTCATTGATCTAGTGGTAAGTTTATTTGGCTGCGGATTATGAGATTGGATATCATTAGAGTTAGGAAATGGAGAGTGCACGTGTTTTTGGGCGCACACTTGTGCACTATTAGGTATATCCCCTGCGTAGTTACGTATACGGATAAAATCAATGATCATGAATTTGTTGAAGTGTGCGTAAATTGTATATGTACCTTCCTATTCCATCGTAGTGAAAATTAATAATTTTGTATCGCGCATGCTGGCCGCGGGGGGACCTCAAATATTTCATTCGACGTTTACATGATGAATGCGCGATTCGTCATGTCAAAACGTCGAATGGCCACTCTATTTACTTCATGGTACAACATATTATGACATCATCCTATCGAAGCTTGATATAGCGTGTGATAGCCGGCTATTGCAGCCTTTGACTCACGACACGTAAAAGAGTTTCTAAAGCCAACCATCCAGCTAAACGCTACTGAAATAGATACTAGTAGGTATCTATTTCACAAATATTAAATAAGTATCTATTTAAAAAAAAGTAAAAAATAGTAGGTTACTTGTACAGTTATTTTTTCGTTTTATTTCTTGAAACGGGATATATCGGTAAAGTATTTCTTGATACACTTAGACGCAGCCCTCGGGCATAAATCGACACCGGAGACGCCGCTAAAAATATATTCGACAGACTGGTCTGACTGTATCAGCTGTTAACTTAACTAGTTCAAGAATAACTATTTCAGTAATGATATATTATATTTTATACTTAGGTAGTTAGGTAAGATTTATAAAGTCCTATTTCAACAATAGAGTCTTTCAGAGAAACCTGTGTGGATCAGCTAGTTTTTGATAGAAGTAAATTAAAATGAAACAGAAGTTGAGTAGCTAATTTTAATCTCTGCAATAATACATACATAAATTATTATTATTGATCTTTATTATATGTATTATATCGACTAACCGCGAGTCTCACCTTTCTTCATGTACACCGAATAACACAAGTTAATAAATATAAGTGTTAATATTTAAAAGTATCGTATACTTACATGTGAAAATATACTAAATACAGTAGGTACTTATACATAAAGGATATAAGGAGACCGCTTTCGAAAACTTAGCGCTATTATTATACTCTACCTAAACCAATAACCATTTACCTTATAGCGTAGGTACCGCGCGCAACGGTAGGTATCTACTGGATACGCTGCAGATCAAGGTAACGCAACATTCGTTGACCTCCAGCGTCCGCTGATTTTATTTGAATTACGTTACGAACTTTAAAAAATATTAGAATTTTTTTTTCTAGATATTGCACAAAAATGCAATTTTTTTTACGTTTTTTTTTATAGTAGGTATCTTATCAGTAATCATCAGTACTATCACCTGTCTTCGTTTCCGAGAGCGTTCTCCTGATACCCTGTATTATTCATACGGTTATCTGAAAAAACACAGACACACATAGATATTAGTTTTTACAAAATTGCACTGTCTTCCTGCAACTCATTCGATGCATTCTTTCCACCTAATGAGGGGTCTCTGAGCACTACATTTGCTTTTTAAAAAAATTTTTACCTCTGGGCTCCCCATACAAAAAAATCTCCAAAAAATAGCATTTTTCTAACGTTATTCATTTCAGCTCTATATAGAAGTAAGTGTTGGTCAAACACTACCATTTTACCATGCGCCTTGTTTTCGTAACCTTAATCTTGCTATGGCATTTGTCTTTTTATAGGTAGGTACTAAAATAATTTACAAGCATGTATCGTGTTCTCTAAGCTCTTTTTAATGATTTTTTTCGACGCACTCAATACGACTGCGTGTGTGCGTAAGGATGACACATTATTCAAAGTAGTTAGTACCTTGAAAGTGCGTTGACACGGGCCGCCGCAGGACAATAGCAATAGTAGCCAGTAGGGCGCATATGTCTCACCGGCTTAGCATCGAAAACCTATAAATAACTCAATGGCGTGTCACTTGTTAGTAGTAATAGGTACCTACCCATTCCTCGCCTATAGTAGGGGAGCCCAAGAGCGGATTTTTGGATTTACTCGAGTGCGTCAGATTAACATAAGGGACGCATCTTGCATTCTGCTGAATACCCTTTATACCCTATATAAGCCTTTTGCATAGAGCCGCGCGAAAAAAAACAATGGTCATAAATACTCAGAAACATCAGATTAAGGTATAGTGGCTTAATAACGAGCTAAAAAAAGTATACTTATTTAGAAAATCAGACTATTTGAACGTAACGTACGAGAGTGGGAGCGTTACAAAGCTACAAAAAAAAACGTTATCTTGACATTCTCGAATCTTGAAAGCGGTTTAATTTTTTTCTGTTTTGAAGGAAATGATCCAAAAGTAACAAAAAAATATAATTTCCACAAGCTGAAGTAATAAAAATCGCCTATGAAGAGGAGAGCGTGCAGCTAGACGCTTTCACCACTACTGAAAGAGGAAACATATAACCTTTTATTCATCCTATTAACCAATCTACAAAATCTAATAGGTCCCGACGACGCTCGAGTCCACATTTAGCATCTTCGGCTCTCTTCCTACCACTACTACTTTTGTTTACAAAGATGTTAATTTCCTCATAAATATCAATATATAGCTGACCTAGCATGGCCCGGGTTTGCACTAGACTGTATTCAATACGGGAAGTGGGAACTTTCTTTGACTAACACTTTACAGCACACTTTTAAGAGCCCTATCTTTACAGTCTTACAGTTACTATTTATTTAAGGTACGTACCCAAAATAGGTGGCAACTGTTACAATGTTCAAAATAAGAAAACAAATTAGGATCCAAGTAACGTCGTAAAATGAGTCGTAACTCGTAATAGATTAGGACAAAACTAATTCCAGACTACACACCGAAAAAGCTTTAAATGTGAACGTCGTTGTCTTTTATAGTTTTCAACTTAAAGTATAAAAATAATTATTATTCTAATAAAGCTAAATAAATAATACTTTTGAAATTGAATAATACATACTTACTGGACATACTGTCTTTACACAAAATGTAAGTTTAATGTGTCTAGGTATTTGTCTTTCTGTCTTCTATCTATGTCATCCGATGTATGTATGTCCATGTCTATAATATATCTTGCATCCTGACACAGGAAAACTTTTCATACCGGAAAAGAGATATTAATTGTTGATCACTTGTTGATATATCACTACATAGTATAAAACAAAGTCGCTTTCTCTGTCCCTACTACGCAACGGATTTTGATGCGGTTTTTTTATAGAGTGATTCAAGAGGAAGGTTTGTAAGTAGAAAAATTGGACCCGGTAGGTGGCGCTAATATCGGTATGCAAGCGGGCAGGACGACGTCCTGCCGGGTCCGCTAGTTGTAATATAATTTATATTTTTTTATATCTAAAAGCCACGCGGACCTGTGTACTTAGCACTCTGCGGTTGAGTGCAGCAACTGTACAACCTTCGACTCCCGTCAACCGAACCGACAACTACCGACGCACGGCTGTATGGTTAGTCCGAGCTTGCACACCTCGAAAACCTCACTAAATACGAAATATCGCGAAGAGACCTACTCAGGTGGCTCGTGTAAGACACAGCAACCACTGTGTAAAACCTGCTGCTGTAGCAAAGCAGCAGGTTTTACACAGTGGTTGCTGCTGCTATCTGGCGATGCTTGCAAGAGATACCCACCAGTAGATGTCTATCGCTTGAGACGACTAAAGCGCAGGCCACATTGGGAGCGAAGCGAAACGAGGTTCGTTCTGCTTAGCTCATGCCGCTACCGCGTTTTTTCATACTACGGTTCACTCTGCGAACGACAGAGCTAAGCGAAGCCAGCGATGCGAACTTGTGAGCTCTCATAGACTAGCTATATGAGCGAAGCGAAACGAAGTTCGTTTGGCTTCGCTTCGCTCCCAATGTGGCCAACTCTTAACGAAAAATGATCACATAATCGTTGAAATAAGCTCTTATAAAGCTCATACCGACAACGATGTGAAACTAATATCGCCTAAGGTATCACACCAGTGATATTACAAATCTTCGTTTTTATCTTCGATTAAAACTTTGTTGCCAAACAAAAACAACTGACAGCTGATATGAATTGCCGTTAAGAGTTTAGAGTATATTAACATCAATAGGCTCTGAACTCTTTCGAAAACGCATATATTTTATCGAATTACACACGGTATTAGAGATTTATTGCACGCACCGGCGAAATAGATATGTATGTACTCTTCTTATGTATACATGACTCATTTTGTTATTCAAGAAAGACGCCGCAGATATTAGGTATATAATTTTAACAGGAATTAATGGCGCCATAGATCTTATTAATTTCCAGAAAAAAAAGCTACTACGACCATTTTTTTCTTGACATTTTTATGAATAGAAGTTTTTTTTAATTTATTACTAAAATTTTATTACTTAGTCGATTCTATTTTTTTTATAATAATCTATCCTATATAAGACAGGAGAAAACCATTGATAAGCATTTTTGACTCTATTAGCATTTAGATCAGCAAAAACCTGCAAACAAGAAAAAAATATACCTATAAAAACCGGCCAAGTGCGTATCGGGCCTCGCTCTTTTAGTGTTCCATACATAATTAAGAACAACATAATATTTTAGGTGTAAGAAATATTTAATTTCCGAGCTAGACATAGCAACAAACCGTGAAAAAAAGAAGCCAAATAAGGGTTCCGTTTGTTGCCATTTGGCTACGGAACCCTAAAAATGTGCCTTTGTTTTGATTACAGCTTACAAACTAGGTACTTTACGAATCGTTGTTTTCAGTAGGTATTTGTTGTTTAAATACAGTAGTTAACTAGGTGTTTGTAACTCATTTGGTCTGCGAGCTAGAGACCTGTGACCGGCGGACGGACAGACAGATAGCGGAGTGACATTAATACTGGCTCCGTTTTTACCCTTTGGGTTCGGAACCCTGAAAACCACTGTTTTCTAAACATACATATGATGAAAAAAAAAGTTTAAAAATAAGTAGTTAAGTAAATTAATTTTAATGTACAACCTTTGCACGATCCGACTAATTTACATAACTGATATCACTTCTAATAGAATTATAGTTAAGAATAATAAAATGAGATTAATATATATTCTTATTTTTTAATTTAATTTTTAACGTTTTAATCGAGAACCTTCGTTATTATGAATGGGTTGCCCACGCAACGGAAGCGTGAATGAAGGAACGTTATAGTATTATACATTATTTATATCTTAATAATATAATGTTTATTGTATTGTATACTATATATACTTACAACTCATATAATTTATATACAGTCTGTATGATGAGAGTGCTTGGAGTGTTGCCAGTCTAAAATCCCGAAGAACGTTCAGGGTTCACTTGATAATAAATAAAATACGGCCAGACGGCGTTGACATGTTAACTTTTACAGCCAGACGATTTTTACAACAGAATAAAAATGAACACGGCTTGAAGCAAGACGCAATTTTTTCGATTACAATTGTAAAATGTTATCAAAGCGTTCTCGCCTTAAAATTACCTTAATTAAATTTAAAGTGTCACATGAAAAGAAATTGAAAAACAAATAATTTTGTAAAAATATTAGGTAAATTAAATTATGTTTGATGTACTTAGGTATTTATTAGGGATGATTAAATTGGAATAATGTATCAGATAACTGATTCTTATGGGCTTAGAAAAAAATAACCGGAACTACTTATGTTTGAAGTTCAAATAATCAAAATAGTATTGACCTTATCAGCTTTTTAACAAGTTGGACAAAACAAAAAAAAACCGACCAAGTGCGAGTCGGGCTTCGCTCTTTTAGGGTTTCGGACATAATTATGAACAATATAATATTTTGAGTGTAAGAAATATTTAATTTCCGAGCTACACATCTGAACAAACCGTGGAAGAAAAACCCAAAAAATGTGCGCTTGTTTTCGTCACAGCTTACAAAATACTTTAGCAATCGTTATTTTCAGTACTTGTTGTTTAAATACAGTATATGGTAACTACATAATATAGCGAAATTCCTAAGTTGTTTAGTTTTTGAGATACTAGTCCCAGTCACAAAAATGGTCTAAAACTGACAAATTTGATGACTCCCCATTTCCTTATTTTTTAAGCAAAAAATTTAAATAATATATACTATTCGTACTCTACTTGATAAGCTCTAAACATTATACTTACCTCACAAGCTAGGGTAAAAAGAAAAAAAAAGAGTGACATTAATAGGGCTCCGTTTTTACTCTTTGGGTACTTAACCCTAAAAATCTACCTGTACTGGGAGTGATTAATTTTAAAGTAGTAAGGGCTATAAAACAAAAGCAGGTATTATGTCTATAAAAAGTAACATTTGCATAAATTGCTTAATTTAGAATGTAGATATACATATACATTATACAAGCACATTATATCACGTCGTTTATGTAAAAACTATTGCCTAATAGGTTTTAATTTCCGATATCCTTAGCCTTCTAATAGCCACTTGGAGCAATGACATTAAACAGGCTTCGGTGTAAAGATCGAATGAATCGAAGTGTTTTGTTAGAACCAAGAAGAAGAACTTATGAATATCCATAACCGATATCGCCCCTGATTCGCACAGATTAGGGACATTTTGTCTGTCTATCTGTAGCTTGTCCGGGATGTTCGCAACGGCTGAACCGATAGTACCTATAACCGGTAATACGCGGACCTTGATATTTTGCACATAGACTTTATTCCGAAAAATCACAGAATTCGCACATGATTTTTAAATACCCAAATGCGAACGAAATCGGGTACACCAACTTGTTTATAATACTGAGAATGAATTATAGTTGTTTGTTAATCCTATATATACTAAACAGACAGACAGGTAACTACATCAAAAGAGTGATACTAAAACATTGAAGAGAGCGGATGTGGTGCAAAATATGAGGACAGTGATCGCGTCTTTGGCAATGCCATTAAGTATATTTTTATTTTTCCGTGGTAGGTGGTATAATAGTTATTTCTCAGATATAAAAAGTAGCCTGTCTGTCTCTAAATTGCGTGCTATCTCTGTACTTTATTCACAAGTATAGATATAAATTAAAAATTTAGACCCCCCAACATTCGCCATTTTGTGACGGCGGCCATCTTGGATTTGCATAGTGCTATTCTGCTAGTCAAGGCCTTTCATTTGATACCCATATTAAGTGAGTTGTGAAAAAATATGTAATCCGCCATTTTGTAGCGGCGGCCATCTTGGATCAATTTTCATCAAACATAGCTAACAACACTCTCGACTAATTCACCTTTCAAACAAAAACCGCATTCAAATCGATCCACCCGTTTGAGCGCTACAGGGGAATAGACAGACACATACACACACACAAACACAGACACACAGACACGTCAAACTTATAACACCCCGTCGTTTTTGCGTCGGGGGTTTAAAATAGAGTTCAGCCGTGCAAATGTAACAGATAGAGGAAAACATTTTTGCATAATCTCTATCTCTCTATCTAATATACTATACATATATACCTAGATGAGAAAGTGTGTTTGTTTGTTGGTTTGTCCTTCCATTAAATCATCGTGATTTATTGCACCAGTAAGACAAAGTCAAAGACCTACTAAGTGACATAGGATACTTTTTATCCTGGAAAACAAATAGTTCCCGTGGGATAGGATTTTTATCGCATTGGTCGTTCAACCACGACTCCACGCGGACAAAAGCTAGGAGCTAGTAGCTTATTTGGAGTGGAAAGGGGAATACGTACCTACTAGTCATGTTCATCATGGCTAATACTGTTTAAAAAAACTTAATAGTAATAGATTTAATAATAGTGATAGTTATATATAATGCGGATGCATCTATAATAGCACAATGCATTAGCAGCACCGAGTATAAATACTTGGGTTCAAGGAATTACATACGAGTAGGTAGGTACCTACCCACAAACTCATTGATTCATGGGTTTTATTTAAAGCGCGGTAATATTTTGCAATAATTAGACGTTTGCGTCAAACATGAATGAGTTATCCCGCGTATTTTGTTGTAATTAACTAGGCCACACACTGCAGAAAATAATATTCATTTGTGCTTAGTCATATTTGCGCAAGATAACCACATCCTCAGCTGGGCACGATGTCTGGAAGATAGATTAACTGATCTGAATGCGTAGTACTTCAGAGTACTGAAACACAATCAGAAAAGTTGAAATTTTCGGACCCTTCTAACCCCTAGCTATCGCCAAAGGTCTATGAAACCCACCACGGTCCATGCAATCGAGTCGAAATATGTACCGACATTCTCTTAAAGGATACACATCATGGTATGTTTGTACTCATTTAGCAAGTATCTACACTATGTCATTGTACCATGAAATAAGTCAAAAATTTTTGAACTGCAAGAAGACTGCATGCTTTGCGAGCCATTGATTGCGTAGTCCATTGTACTAGAAGTGTACGCTAGCTGCACGCGAGCTGAGCAGTCTGTCGTTAGTTGCGATGCAATTAATGCAATGCAATTTTGCACACTCCAATTTTGCAGACTGCAATTTTGCACATTACAATTTTGCAGCCTGCGATTTTACAGACTTCCCAACAGAGATTTTGCACTCCCGTTTTCTAGTAAAAAGAATCTTCGATGTGTAGCCTGTCTAATAAAATACGTACAGCCGGACAATTGTTTTGGTTACGCGGTTTCCTCAAAGGCGTGCGCCCGTCTGTGGGCCGCGACACCGCTGCCCGGGCTCATTCATAAGTCCGTTTGTGAGAGAAAGAGCTTCAGTTAAGAGTTCTTCTTCAATTTAACTTCTTCAATTTAAACGTGAAACTTGGTGACTGTGGTGAGGCGAGACTTTTTTTTTAAAGTTTGTGACTTCTTCTTTCGGTCAAATCAACGCTTACCAAGAAACGAAATGGTAACGTATGTATTGATTTTGGTTCTATTTTTCTTTAATATGTTGATTCAAATAATTATAAATAATTAATATTACGAGTGAAGTCAATGAAATGTCCTTTAAGCGAAAGCTCAAGCAATGGCTCACGCAAAATTGTTTTTATAAGATTGCCGAATTATTTTCCAGTTAAATCACATAATAAAATCTAAAACCTCAATAGCACGACAGACTATTTCAGACTATTTAAGACTATTTAAGACTATTTTAGACTATTTTAGACTGTTTAAATTACTTTAGACTATACTGGACTTATGTATTTATCATACCTATCAATATTGCAACTTAACTACACTTACTTAATTTTATCAATTCTAATCTAATTAACTATATTTGTAGCTATTAAATTTAATTGTAATATTTGTATTTCATATTATTATGTGTTTAATATAAGAAAATAACTAAGTTAAGAATGATTTGCAATGCCCTGACGGGGCCTATGTTGTGTCATATGCAATAAATAAATAAATAAATAAATTCGTTAATAGGTACTTAATATGCAGTTGATGTAAATAACACTCGTATGTTTCTTCAGATATGTGAGTGCCATACTTTTGTTGTTTTTGTTTTTTAGAAAGTGCTTTTGAATAGGTTCGGAATGCCCGCCCTGCCTTTCGTGATGAACTATAAGCTATATTGCTTATAGCAAGAAATTCCCCGTAACTTATAGACTTTACATATAGGCAGGTAGTAGATAAGTAAGTCACGCTTTTTATTTTAAGCACATTCTTTAGAATATTCACTTTTTGAATATGAACTTTCTGAAAGTGCTTTTGATTAGTCAAATGAATCTAGCACTTCTTGGTGCCAATACTTGCGCGTCGTCATTTTTGGTGTGAAAAAAAGTTATACCTAACTATTAACTACTTGGTAATTTAATCCAAAAACATTTTCTAGTCTTCAAAACTAGCCGACTGAAGAAAAAATAGAACTCTATTTATAAGCCACTCAATTACTGGAGTTGACGTTTTGTCTCCATTTTCTTGGAACCCACTATTAATTATCATTTACATAATGCCCCTAAGAATTGCCAGTATCCGCTTCCTCGTACATACTTCCGGTTTGAATCATATGTGCTATAATTACATACTTCGACGTAAACAGTAAGGGTGCTTAGAACATTCCTTAAACAAATAGGTAGGTATATACATACGAATATACTGTTCTTTTTAATAAACCCGTATAATAAAATAAAAAATAAATAAAGTAAACTTTAAAGTATCCACCCTGTCTCTACATAAGTAAATATAATTTATGCATCACTTTTATTATTATTATAATGTCGCCTCGTCTTGTATTCATAAACCAGTAATAGATTCAACTGAAAATTCAAAAGCACTTTTAAAAGTTTATTTGAATAAAAAACTTTTCTATTCTATTCCTTTAAATCCTACAGGCAAAGATATCCATGCAACTACGTTATTCATCGATTGTTAGATTATTTTCCTTGAATACATTTTTCATCCGTGTCAATTAATCACAGGTACGGACTTTTCATTCATATCATTTAATAAATACCTGATACCATAATAGGTATTTTAAAACAATTTTCGAAATTGTTAGATTAATAAACTTTTCGCCAGCGAGTAGATCACTCTACATTTGCCGATCGCTCGACTCTATAATGTCTATACTCATCCCGCCATTTCCATCCCGCGATACAGTTTAAAAAATAAAATAAATAAATACATAAATGGCGGCAAATGTAACTTTTCATCTAGCGGACGTCGCACTGATGGTATCGTTATAGTGATAAAGTCGTTGATCGCGTGAAGTTTGAATTGCTGGGTGTAAAGTTGTGGTCAAGATAACCAGACGGACTGGTCGGTGTAGTGGCGTTGAACCGCTCAGGTGGGCCTTGGATTATTACGAGATAAATTCATTATTAATAATAGCCTCACTGATTTATATGTGTGGTCCGTTGAAACTGAGAGTTGAACGATTTGAAGCGAGGTACAAGATAAACTTAGACATTAACTTTACTGCCTAGCGTTCGATATCAACACTTTTTTTTAATCATAAACTTTTATTATTAAAAAAAGGGAAATAAAATAGATTTTTTTAATACAAGGAAGGAAGCTTCAAAAGCTTTCTCGCGTGGATTTCTATATCACATAAATCAGCTGTCCTAAATAATTAAGAAAAAATAATAATTAAAACGAATTTTATAAAGTCAAATTTTATTTATTTCAACAAAGTTGCTGAGGGCGTTATTTATTTTATTTTAAGTTCTTTAGTCCAAAAACTTTATGTAATAGTACCTACTGTGGTAGTACCTACTCTCGTCTTTAAATATCAAGATACAATAATTCTCCACTTTCAGTGGACAGGCACCCTTAAGCTTATGAATTCGTCAATTATCAATATTTATTAGTAGGTATACCTACTACTCAAAGTTTAATAGTAATAATAATTAGGATTGCCAAACCATTGGTCACTTTGCAACTTACGAAAGCTTCAATCTATCGTCTGTCGTAATCGTTATACGTATAGGCGAAGAGTTTACCAAAACCATACTAAGTAATATAAATGTGAAAGTTTGTCTGTATGTCTATCTATCAGTTAAGTACCAGTAAGCTCGACCGGAGAACGGATCAAGATCTTGGCACAGACATAGCCTGTATATCTGTATCTAGGAAACGGATACGTTTATCCCGGATAATCAGAGTCCCCACGGGATTTATAACGGGACTAGCGGTCCGCTCCGGTTTCGCCCGTGGTACACAATATATAGCCTATAGCACTCAAGGATCACGTACATATCCAACGGTGAAAGAATTTTTGAAATCGGTCCAGTAGTTCCTGAGATTAGCGCGTTCAAACAAACAAACTCTTCAGTTTTATAATATTAGTATAGAATATAAATCTAGATCAGCTAGTTAACTATACAAATCAACCTATTAATTAAAGACTCAATAGCTCAACGGGCAAAGAGCGGATAGAAATTTAAAAGACTAACATTAGTTTTACTCTTAATTTGAGAGTAACGAGCCTATAACATTCTTTTTAGGGTTCCGTACCCAAAGGGTAAAAAACGGAGCCCTATTAATGTCACTCGGCTGTCTGTCTGTCTGTCTGTCTGTCTGTCTGTCTGTCTGTCCGTCTGTCCGCCGGTCACAGGTCTCTAGCTCGCAGACAAAATGAGTTACAAACCTGAAATTTTGGTATTTAGTGTAAAACGTTAACCCAAAATCAAATATTGAATTAGAAATTGAATTAAATTATTTTTCAGGGGGGCTCCCATACATGAAAAAGGAGCCGGAAAAAAAATTTTTTTCTTTACCCTAGCTTGTGGGGTATCATTGTTTAGAACTCATTAAGTAGAGTACAAATATATATTTTTTTAATTTTTATCTCAAAAAATAAGGGAATGGGAGGCCATCAAAGTTGTCAGTTTTAGACCATTTTTGTGACGGGGGCTATCTCAAAAACTAAACTAGTTGGGAATATGATATTTCAGTATATTATGTACTATATGCTCTATTTAAACAACAAATACTGAAAACAACGATTTATTAAATAGTTTATAAGCTGTGACCAAAATAAACGAACATTTTTTTGGGTTTTTCTTTCACGGTTTGTTGCGATGTCTAGCTCGGAAATTAAATATTTCTTAGACCCAAAATATTATTTTGTTCATAATTATGTACGGAACCCTGAAAGAGCGAGGCCCGACTCGCACTTGGCTGATTTTTTATATATTAAGAAATACAACAAATAAAAATTAAAAAACTAGAATAAATAGGTATCCTTTGAACAACTTCGATACTAGGTAGGTACTTACATTTTTATTTCGAACTGACTCAGAAATAATTAACACTATTTTTACAATACTATTTTTAGAAAAAAATCTTAGTAATTACACCACAACATACGCACATATAAAAGAAAAATATAAAATGACTAATTCATTGAGACCACAAAATCCTTGTTTCAGCGGTAGTATAGTAGTATAGGTCAATACATAAATACACGCGAACTAAGTCGCGGGTTAAAAACTATAGTGCTCTTTAAAACATGGCATAAAATGATGTATTCGCGGCGTAGGAATTTTCGTCGCCGCCTCTTGGACTAGTGAACGTAACGTTTATGTAAAGGAAAGGTTCTAGCAATTTCTGAGCTTTCCTGGCAAACGGCGTGCTTGCGACAATTTTCCAATACGTTTTTTATGGTCGGTCGGTTAAGTGGTTCTTGTATTATAAGTTGTTCGCGATTACCTGTCTTGGCTGTATTCAGATGTACTAGTTAGTTATTTTTAATTTATTAGTTTTTATCAATTTATAGCTACTTATAAGTAAGTACTTAAACCTAAGATGTTGTATTATAGTAATAGTAATTTTGCTTATATTGTAATATCTATTCTATTCTATACATACATATAATAAAATCGTAGACTTGCCGTATCTGGGCACTTCTCCCAAATTCTGGCAAAAGCATGTCACAAGCTGGAGAACGTAGGTTAATAAATACCCAGGGTTATGTAAATTTTTTTGTAGATACTAGACAGTGTCTTCTATACCTGCCATCAAGAAAAAGAAGATAAATGGGATGGGATCTGTGTTAAAAAAATTTTTGAACCTCTAATTTCTCACTACCATGACTGTCACATTGCTTGGGTCGTCGGATACAAACCCATTTAATTCGAAATTGAGTTGTTAAAAAATTCTTTAAAAAATATGGTCAATTAATGGATAACTACCCTTTAGAATAAAATAATCAGTCTGAAAATATAACTAAAAATAAATAAATTACAAGGTAGTAAAGTCTGTCACACGACTTTTTCATAATTGCCATGACCTGACACAAACACTATCACAACAATGATACTATACGTAGTACAACGATCATGATAAGATCAATTAACAGAGCATTGGTCATTCTAGCAATATGTTTTAAAAGAAAAAGCGTACTTCATAACGTTGAGAAGATAAAGGGAAATAATGTAGTAAAAATGCACTTTGTCATTTAGTCCTCCTCATTCATAGATATTTTGGCAGGCCTAAAGTACGCGTTATATTTTGTTGTTATTTATTCTTGTCATGTCAAATGTGTTTCTTTTTCACACGAATAGCCTACAAAATTTTTACTGTGTTTCTAAATTTTTTAATTAATTATTAATTAGCAAATTTTCATTACCATGGTCCTAATTACCATAATTACCATGACTTTTTTAATTAATTTTAATAGTAAATGGGGGGTATCTCTCTCATTTACCATAATTTATGAATGATTTTGATAAAAATGACGTTATATAATTATTTTTAGAATTTTCAGATGTTTAAACAATTTAAATTATAGAAATTTGAAAAAAAAGTCAAAAATGACAAAAATACTGAAAAAAAAGGAGTTTATAAGAAGATTAAGCATAATACAAGTGTGATATTTAAAATAATAGAAAAACTACCTTACTTGCTATGAAAATATATGAAAAAAATATATATTTGGACTTAAATAACGACATGACAACAAAAAATACAATGTAATGACAGTAAAAAATGGAAAATTAATGATTAAAAAAAAAATAGAGACCTATATCAGTATACAAATACTAAGAAACTTGCTCTGATGTAATATCTACATAATGCTACAAATTGCATCCAAATCGGTTTGGTAGTTTCCGAAAAAATTGGGCTCACAGTTTCACAGAAAAACATTTCCTGCTATGCTTCTGGTAGTCTATACTAGAATCATAAAATATGTATATCTAAAAATATGCTTTGAGGTAATTTATAATCTACGTCGCGAATATTGAACTGCATTTGAATCCGCCCAGCACCATTTGAGGAAAATGAAAACATATAAACACATAAAAAAATAACATATACAATTTTTCTCCTCAAACGTATACAGTGTGTCCGGGATCGAATTAGCGATATTTTAGGGACATATTCTATCTACAACTCATTACCTCTCTGAAAATACCACTTATTAGGGCCTGCCCCCCTCCCCCTCCCAGGGACAGCCATTTCAATTTGGTGTGCGTTTTTGTGGGTATGTGCGCACAAAAATTGTAATAACTCGAAAGTCTGCTGATGCACAGGTCTTCAAATGACCTTATTCGATTGGATACAATATTCTCCATCACTAAATACCAAACAATAGAATAAAATGTTAAAATAACTCGATCAAAAATGCTTCGGAAAAAAAATATTTTTTCAAAAATATTGAAAACTACAAGTTTTTGCTGCATTTTGCAAAAATGAGGTCATTAAGACCACATTATAAAGTAATAAATCGATAGCTTTTGAGATAAGCAACAAAACGACATAAAAATTTTGACTGTAAGTTACTTACTTCTGGAGATATTGGTAATTGTAAGTACTTCGTCCCCAAGCATGAATTACGAGTATTGAACCCAAGATTCATCATTTTTTTACTACAAATACTTAAGGTAAAAAAATCTTAACTTTATAATTTAATTTTTGTTAGTTATAAACTCAATAATTCAATAACTCTGATTTGTGTATGTGACATCCTCAATCCAATTATCTCCAAATCAGATATCCTAAAAACTAGGTTATTTCCGCCACAAACCGAAATTACCACATCTGTTCTGTTAGCTAGTTGCTTCATGTTGGGAGGATCGTTGGATCATGTCCAAATACAATCTTATTTTATCTGCAACGGACAGGATCGTCTCCAATAATTCTTTTCTGGTATTTGGTACCATATAAAAGACCTTCTGCTTCATAGGTCCTCATAAAAAGAAGTCCAAAGGTGTAAGGTCTGGAGAATGAGGTGACCATTCCATTGAATTGCTGCCACGTCCGATCCAAGGCGAATAGTTGACATCTAAATGCTCTCTTATGGCTATAATAATACCGAGTAGGCATGTCTTTAAACCTAGCAAAATTCACAAACCTGAATCACAAACTTACAGTAAAATTTTTATGTCGTTTTGTTGTTTATCTCAAAAACTGTCGATTTAATACTTAACAATGTAATCTTAACGACCTCGTTTTTGCAAAATGCAGCAAAAACTTGTAGTTTTCAATATTTTTGAAAAAATAATTTATTCCGAAGCATTTTTGATCGAGTTATTTTAACATTTTATTCTATTGTTTGGTATGTAGTGATGGAGAATATTGTATCCAATCGAATAAGGGCATTTAAAGACATGTGCATCAGCAGACTTTCGAGTTATTACATTTTTTGTGCGCACATACCCACAAAAACGCACGCAAAATTGAAATGGCTGTCCCTGAGAGGGGGAGGGGGGCAGGCCCTAATAAGTGGTATTTTCAGAGAGGTAATGAGTTGTAGAATATGTCCCTAAAATATCGCTAATTCGATCCCGGACACACTGTATAGCGTTTCCTTTCTGTTGTGGATACAAATGCTTTTTATTACAAGAAAAAAAAAATTATAATATACACTCTTGATTTAAACTCCTTCTTGAAACTGATTCTAGGTACAACTAACTAACTTGTCATCTTGTTAGCCACAAGTTCATTCGGAGACCTACATGTTCGGAGGCAACATAAAAGTTATAGAGCATTTGCTGAAGCTATTAAACGTCTAAGAAAATCATCAGCAAAAAGAAGGTGTGAGCTTTGTTAAAGTTTATGTTCTGTTCCTTCTAATAATCAAGCATCTTAAAGTATTCTTCCAGCACATTTTGAGCAAAAAGATTCTTTGGTGGATTGCATTAACTTATTTCAGATTGCAATAAAGCGAATACACAGGCATGTTTACCGTAGTTCCTACTTTGAAAAGTATATCCGTTATCGATTCGAATGAGATCTTGGATATGAAAATCGTATCCAGTATCAAATTTGCAAAGGTTTTCTGCTTCTCGCACTTTTAACAAGCATGCCGTTTGAACTACCATGGAGCACCGTAACTAGCTATGTGATGGCTCTGCCGAATACCAGACCGATTCAATAAACTTGGTACATTTTTGTGGTTGAAGAGTCATTGGCTCAATCACTAATACAGGCAAAATTACTTTGTTTATGGCACTGACTCAAAGTTGCTTGTGGGGCAATTTCAACAAAGCCGTTTTTTCTTGAATTTCGGTGGACTTTTTTATTATTAAGTTTTTTCAACTTTGAACTATGGTTTATTGTTCTTCTTGTTATTGTTTATGCTCTTATTGAATGCCATCAAAATATGTCTTATAAACTCGTGAGAATACGTGTTTAAAATTTTAATGCCACCGAAATGATAAAAGTAGCCACCGAAATGATATAAGTAGCCACCGAAATGATAGAAACTGTCCACCGAAATTAAAATTTACTGAAAATATATTAAATATACTACTGAGCAGCCTCAACCATACACTTTAACTAAATAGATGCACTCTTAGCAAGTGTGAAAGGTTGTATACTATCATGAGTGACAATGTGTTAACCTAGTTACGTATGTTCTACTTAATTTTAGATATTCCTCTGGATTTCACACAAAAAAATGCACCTACCTACAATAAAAGGAATAGAATAAAACTAAATGAAAAGACATATATTTTAATTAACGATTTTAATCTTAGCTTAGCAATAATCAGTCTTTTAATTTCTACTATTCTAATAATTTCGCACTTACTTAAATACAGTGTAAACTCTATATTGCGACACTTAAAGGGCTTCAAATTTTATGGAGTTATTGAGATTTCAGAGTTGTCGTTAAATGAAGAGAAAAAAAATCAATATTATGATGCATACAGTGACTAATAAAGTATACAGTTTGAAAGTCTGTGACCAACCAAGAATACGATAACGTATAGATAATGCAGATGCATTATTTGACTGTGTATTTGAAGTTCCATTAGATTCTAAATCATCATTGATAATTGAGTGTGCCACTAAGGTTTGTCGAGTTGTCTGAATTGTGTATTTTTTTTTCTTATAATAATATGCTTTCGAACTGGCTGCGTTTTTTTTTTGCGTAGATTTCGGAGCTTGTGAGAATTTAATGCACTCCTCAAAAAAATTAATCCTGTAGCTTTTCTTCTTGCATATCTCTCTCTATCTTTTCTAAGAAACTCTTCTCGATCGCTTTTAATTCGTTGTTTTTTTTTTCTGTTCGTATAATCTTCTTTTTCTTTTCTCTCATCTTTGGTCAATGTTCGTCTCGGCATTCTAAAAAAAAATACGTCAATGATAGTTAGTAGATTAGTAGATTACATTTCAACATTGAATTCACCTGACACTTTAAAATAAATAATGTTATGTGCGTAAATATTTAAATATCACTTGCTTTAACGGTGAAGGAAAACATCGTGAGGAAACCTGCATGCCTGAGAGTTCTCCATAACGTTCTCAAAGGTGTGTGAAGTCTGCCAATCCGCTTGGCCAGCGTGGTAGACTATGGCCAAAACCCTTCTCACTCTGAGAGGAGACCCGTGCTCTGCAGTGAGCCGGTAATGGGTTGATCATGATGATTTTACAAAAAACTGATGAACAAAAAATCAAAACTTACCTATATTTTAATATAAATATCGCTCGTTATCTACTAGAATTTTCCTTTTTGGTTTGGTTTTCGTTTATTTTTCAGTGTTTTTGACCACCTACCTTCTACCTACCAACAGTTCATGTATTCTTTTTGCGACCATTTCATAAACTTTCTCTATTGAGTAAAAAAAAATTAGTGTAGAACCAAATATGGGGAAAATCGGTGTACAGGTTCAATATTTTGATGACATAAGTAAGTGTACACTTATGTCAATTTGTACATATGAATTATTTGAACGTAGGTATAATATAGTTACTAAAAACTCTCTGAAAGTATGTTAATTACGATAGCGAAAAAATTATCAAAATCGGTTCATTAGTCTTTGAGATAATTGCGGCCATACATACATACATAAATTCGTACGGGTCAAATACATAAACTCTTTTTTTGAAGTGGTTTAGTTAAAAAATTACCTGCTGGCCTGAATTTTCATCGAAACAAATAATAATCTACCAAAATAATAAAACAATCCACCGAAATGAGACAATTAAACACCGAAATGATAAAGCAATCCACCGAAATGAGATAATTAAGATTTAAAAAAACCGAAATGAGAATTCCTATCATTTCGGTGAGTTTTTTGTCATTTCGGTTGACAATTTAGCCCACCGAATCCACCGAAATGATAACACCGAAATTAGAAATACGGACAAAAATTAGCATTACAAGAAGACTATTTATTACAAGATGATATGAATATTACACAAATAAACGTATTGCCATTACGCACTCTTGAATAGTTTTTTATATGTATTAACTAATTGCAAGACAAGTTATACCTGTACACGGAAATGATAAGAAGTTTGTCACATGCCACCGAATTGAACTACTTACTTTTTTTGCGGGAACACGCAGGCAAGCGGCGCATTTCCTCCTACAATAAGCACATAGACCACACTGTTACCTACATTTTAAGCGCACGAGGGGGGAGCTAGAGTTGTCCTATGCAAAACTACAATCGATTAAAAAAAAAACACCGAAATGAGAGGACTTTCTGGGACACAAGCATTTTTACTTACCAGTTATTAAACTAAGTAGATATTATCATAAATTTATTTTATAACTATACTGTCACTATTCACAATTTAAATAAAAGTAGCCATATACCTAAATAAGCAATACTTTTTGATTTATGAGGGAAATTACATTGAAAAAGGTTGTGAGGACAGCTACCGAAATGATAAATTCGGGGCTTTAAAAATTTTTTATTTCCTAAACTGCAGTCCTAATCAATAAATATTTATTGTCTCGCATAGGTATCTACCTATTCTACCTAGAAAAAAATATTAGATCTTTATACTAACGTTGGACAGTACCGATTTCACCCATGCCGTGCGAATTTTGCTGTTGGGAAATCCACCCTTGTATCGGTCTTTTATCGGATAAAATTTGAAATGTGCTCTCAGGAACTTTACAAAATTGTTCCTTCTCCACCGTTCTACCACGGAACAGAGAGAAGCAATTTGTAGAAATTTTCTTGGAAAGTCCAACCCCACCTAGATTTCACCGTTTTGTCTAACTGTCTGCATTCAAACAGATATGGAAGCTTTCTTGAATATACATCTTAACATTTCCATTTCAAGCTAATCTGCTATCAACGAATTTTTTGTTGTTATAAGTACCCTTCTCGAAATCAATAACACCGTGGAGTCTTCGTGGTATATAGTTCTTAATCGAGAATGTGTTCTGTCCTCTTTTTTAAATATAAAAAAAATTATGCTCCTGTTCACTCTCAATAATGCTCATACCACGCCTTTTTGGGTCTAAAATTATCTGTTTAGGTCTTCAAAGCTGCACACTCATTGCGTTCAGCAGCTCAAAGTCTTTTTCAGAGGATTTCAACATGAAACTCGTCCACACAAACATCCAGAACAGGTTTGCTCTGGAATTTACACCTCAGTTGTTAAGCTACCTAAAGTGGCTTTCAAGGTTCTTTGGCTGAATACTAATGGTTGTAACGCTCGAGGTCCTAAGTTTTATTGGTCAGCGATTTCCTAGACTTTAAGCAAACACCTTTTTCGGATACTTTTCTATGGCTTTCTAGAGTTTTTCATCACCATAATTAATAACAAATTACCATAGGCATATTCTAATCGCCATATACCAGAGATAATTACCATATCGCAATTTATCATTACCATGACCATCATAATTACCGAATTCGTTATATCTCCTAGGAAACCAGGGTACGATAAAGGCCTTCTTCATCACCGAGATCAATTTAGGTACCCCTTTGAGAAGGTATCCTTAAATAATCAAAAATTGAAAAAAAAAAATTTTTTTTCAACCTCGACACTTTTTGCCAGAATTTCGGAGAAGTGCCCATCTGTACATTAAAGATTTTTGCAAAATAATAACTGGGGGATGTTAGGGATAAGCAATAGAACGTAAAAAAGCTATTTTTGAAATTTTTGTCTGTTTGTCTGTTTATCTGTTTGTCTGTTTATCTGTTTGTCTGTATGTTTGTGCGCGCATCACGCAAAAACTACTGAATGGATTGAAATGAAACTCGGCATGATTTAAGTTCATACTACGGAGTAACATATAGGATACTTTTTATCCCGAAATTCAGCACGGTTCCCTTGGGAGAGGGGATGAAAGTTAAAATGTGTACTTAGCTGTAATTCATTAACGGGTGGTCTGATTTCATTCATTCTTTTTTTGTTAGAAAGGAAATACTTTAAAGATTACTGGCTAATCTCTGATATGCTGGACCGATTTTGATGAGACTTTCACTAGCAGATGTTTTCATTTTTATCTACCTAAATATCCGCCAGTGAACTTTTAACAGTTTTTAGCAAGGTATGAGCTCAAAAGAACTTAGAAAAACAAAAATATTCCCACGGGATTTGTAAAAACCAATATGCACGCGAACGAAGTCGCGGGTTTCCACTTGTATTGTAATATATAGTAATAATTACTTTCATACGAGTACGATAAAATCGTAGAATTTTTCACATTTCACAATACAGTAGCTGAGTTCTTAGACTATAACATTACATAGTCTTAGGCTGAGTTACGACGGGGGACACTGACGTAAAGCTGCAATTTTTTTGTTAAGCAAATAGAAGCAAATATAATGAAGTTATGTTCCTCCATCTCTTTCTCGTTGTGTATACGATCGTGAATAAAACTATCCTTCTTAAATTTTGGGCTAAAAGACAAAAGTCAGTATCATTGTATCCCCAAGATTAATATATTTAGTAGTTATAATTATTATTACCGAGTGGATAACCCGCGACTAAGTTTGCGTGGATATTGATTTTAAAAATCCCGTGAGAATCCATGGGATGGGAAAGTCCCATCAAAATTGATCCAGCTTTTCAGAGATTAGTCGGTAATCTCTAAAGTATCTACTTTCTAACAAAAAAAGAATTAATGAAATCAGACCACGCGTTAATGAATTACAGCTAATTACACATTTTGAATTTCATCCCCTCTCCCAAGGGAACCGTGCTGAATTTCGGGATAGAAAGTATCCTATACTTTACTCCGTAGTATGAACTTAAATCACACCAAGTTTCATTTCAATCCATTCAGTAGTTTTTGCGTGATGCGCATACAGACAAACAGACAAACAGTCAAAAATTTCAAAAATAGCTTTTTTGCGTTCTATTACTTATCCCTAACATCCCCCAGTTATTATTTTGCAAAAATCTTTAATGTACAGATACGGTAAGTCTACGATTTTATTATATTATGTATAGAAGATATAGAAGACTAGCGGACCCGGCAGACGTCGTCCTGCCCGCTATTAGCGCCACCTACCGTCTCCAATTTTTCTACTTATAAACCTTCCTCTTGAATCACTCTATCTATTAAAAAAAAACCGCATCGAAATCCGTTGCGTAGTTTTAAAGATTTAAGCATACATAGGGACATAGGGACATAGGGATATAGGGACAGAGAAAGCGACTTTGTTTTATACTATGTAGTGATAAGGGAATAAACCTTCCTTTTCACAAAAGTTTAACTGACTTTGACTAACCACTTGCGCGTGTGTACCAGCATTGTTGTTCGATTGGCAATAGACGAGGCATATGCATATTGTTGACGGATTTGCATCCAGTGTCATTGTATCGATAAGTTGCTGTGACTAAGCGCACAGGTATTTCACTTTGATGGCTGTTGACCGGAGTAGGTATCATACCTGCCTATTTAATATTTATACTCCACAGTTAAGTATTTAAGGGGGCACATTAGGAACTAGCCCTGTGACCTGTCCCCCACGGGCGAGACAGGTCACCTAGTGGCACGCACAGGACTTAGTAAATATCCTAAATGTTAATACAGATAGATAGACAGATAAAAATAAAAACATCTTACAGACGCACTTTCACACTTTTCATCCCCTATTTAACTCCCGTGCAGATGGAATTTCCAAAAATCCTGAACACGTATTTCTTGATCTTTAACGGAAAGCCCATAAACCAATTTTCATGGATATACCATGAAAAATTATGGATTCTCATACAAATTTTCATCCCCTATTTAACCCAGTTGGAGGTGGGATTTCTGAAAATCCTGAAACGCGTGACTCTTTATTTAATGAAAAGCCTAAATATCAATTTTCATGGATATTCCTTGAAAAATGACGGACTTTCATATAATCATCCGTCTACTATTATTAAAACTCATATTAAACTCACTTATAGGTGGAATTTCCAATAATCCCTTCCTGTGTGCCTACGTCATAAAAGGAACCTATTATAATTATAGAAGATACAGCGTAAAATTACAGTTATTTACTATTACAGGCCTTATGTAATAAAATACCAAGCTCGTCACTGTAGTAGCATAGGTATTATGAACGACGTCACATGCAATGCGTCGCAGTAAAACAATTAAAACTGTGTCTATTCCATTATAATAGTTTCATCTTAATTAATATTACCTAACGGTTGTCTTACTCATACTCATATTTCGTATTCATTTCATGATTTTATTTCCTTAAGCCGGCTTGAAAGGTTGAAAGAAATCCACAAAATGGTACTTATTCATCATCATCATCATCTGACGTCAACTGTTCGACATAGTAGGTCTTGCAAGGATCGTCGTAGAAACCGATCTTGTGCCGCTTGTATCCAGCGGCTGCCTGCATGCAACTTTGTTGAGACCACCGCGCCTATCGGCTTACGCCGCCATTTGCCATTTCAGTTTCGCGACACGATGAGCTATGTCGGTAAATCTGGTTCTCCTACAGACGTCCTAATTTTTAGGATTCCGTACCCAAAGGGTAAAAAGACTCCGCTGTCCGTTTGTCCGTCCGTCTGTCAGCAGGCTGTATCTCCTGAACTATGATAGTTAATTATGCGGACATGCCTAATTAAATAACATAAAAATTGCAATAACTGCCCAATGCCCATCCGTAATACTTACTTATAAATAATTTAAAAGTCTTGCCTTAACTACCATTTTCCATCAAAGGTTTTGCGCATAAGAAAATTCCGTTCAGGGAAAATTTCTAGTAAGTAGTGTTAGGTATGCAACTAAAATTGTTGCATTACGCAACAGCGCCGCGCGTGTGTGCGTGAGGACCGCAGACTGCAAGGCGCTCCCGCAGCCAACTCGAGCGGCCATTGCATGCAGTCCCAGAGCTGGTGGACAGTTCCATTGATGCGTTCATACTCGTTCAACTTTATTATAAAACATTCTGAGCTCCGTCTCTCGTAGGTGAGAAGGATATGGAATTATGTAGCTCCAAGCTCTATGCTCCAGTGGGGAAAGATTATTTATTATGCACATTATAAATACAAAACCCATTAGTTGACCTGCATTACAAATAATGCAGGTTAACTATAAATGGGCAGCGTGATGACACAAGAAGTGACTTGCTTCTCCACTTGATTTCTCCAAAGTTTTATTGCAAGTGGACACTCGGCATAAGAAATGTGGCTAATAATTCATTGTCATTCTTGCACTATCCAGCTCTTACACTATCGCATACCAGCCTACATCTGAATAAGATAGTAAATCGCGACGCCATTACAGAATTTAAATGAGTAGGTACCGGGAACGTGGTTAGCATCTTAAGAATACAATATTGCTTAGTTAAGAACTGAAGAATACTTGAACTAAGGTGCCGTATTCTTGTGAATATGTAGATATATATCGGGAGTTTCATTACGGAATATTGCAAATAATTATTATCTTAAATTAATCTTTATAGTGAGTATATTTTGACGCTTTGTGCCGCGCAGTGCAGCGACGCGCAGCGCCGCGTAAGTGCGGTCCGGCCCTAAGAATACCAACCTACATCATACAGAAATATCTACAAGAATTTGGAATATGTCTGGTCTAAATACTGCTATCACTATAAGAAGATAAGTAGGTACCTATTTATTCCTTAGTAAAATTTCCTATTTCAAAAAATTAAATATTTTTTTCCTTTTCAATAAACTCTAATCTGAATAGAGTGAAAATATACTTTAGAAAATCCTAAGAATTGGGAATCACATTAATAGGTACTTATTTAACATCATAAAATTCATTCGTGTGATAATAATAATCTCTTTATTATTATAAATATAGGATATATAATTCTAGATACATTACCTATAAGATAATAGACAGAAATAATTCAAATTAAATACGTCAGTATAATGTACCTTAGTACGTGGAAAAACCTAACTAGAGAAAAATAGCTATTGTGAACAAGTGTAAATTGAAAATTTAAAAAACCCCCGACATTCGCCATTTAGTGGCGGCGGCCATCTTGAATTTGCAATAGTGCTATTCTACTAGTCAAGCCCTTTCATTTGATACCCATATCAAGGGAGTTGTGAAAAAATATATCATCCGCCATTTTGTAGCGGCGGCCATCTTGGACCGATTTTCATCAAACATAGCTAAGAACACTCTCGACTAATTCACCTTTCAAACAAAAAAAACCGCATTCAAATCGGTCCACCCGTTTGAGCGCCACAGGGGAACAGACAGACACACACACACACATACACACACACACACACACAGACACGTCAAACTTATAACACCCCGTCGTTTTTGCGTCGGGGGTTAAAAAGGAAAAAAATAATATAGTCATCTATTATAAGCAATTACGAATGATTACATAATGGCGCTTAGCATTGAGTAGAATTGACCATCGAGTAGTAAACCTCAAAGTATAGTCGGATTTCACACACACAAACAAACACCTGCCAACTAGTAGGTACTTAATTATACCGTCAAGTATAACCCCCGTCACCCGTAAAAAAACCCATAAAAAAGCTAGACGTAAACTTTAACGTAAAAGCTAGACGTAAAACGCTACAAAGACAAACTTTTTTGAATAAACGTATATCTACTTATATCTTTTGCTCTATTCACGTTATATTCATATTATAAGTATTATCTATATATATTATTTGGAAACAAATTAAAATTAGGTTTAGCGACAATGGACGGAATGTAAATCGTCAGCTCTTCACCAGTTGGGCCATCACTAACTCTAGTAGGTACTATGACCAGTGGCGGGGCAAGACCTAAATTTTATGTGGGCAAGATATATTTTGCGAGGCCCTCTGAAATTTTTATTCATACAAAATCATAGTAGGCACCTACTATACTATGTAAGTAACCTCCGCGGGGAGGTGGCGCGAGGCCCTCCGGAGCGCGAGGCCGTGGGCCTGCCTTCCGCCGCCTCTGACTATGACAACTGTGGCAGCCGGACTTGTCTATGATCTTTACCAATCTCTTGAAAATGGAAGATCAAACAATATACTTAAGTATCGTTGCAAAAACCACTTATCGGCAGTTACTTGCTACATGTCACAAGTCTGCATCAAAACTTGTTATAACCGGTAAAAACCAGAACTCAGAACGATCCTCCACGCGTTTAATATTGCCATGAACTATAAATAAGTTGACGTCTGCTACTATCTTTTTGTGACCAACGACTCTTAAAAACCAAGCAAATGAAGCTGCGTGTATAAATTATTAATATACAAAAACAACCATTTCTGATGAGAATTTTCCGTTTAGAGAAAACTGTATCTATTCAAATAGCACTACGAGGTAAACGTTGATTGAAATTTCAACAAAAATTTCAATTTTGAATAAATTTATGAATTGAGAAATAATCAGTTAATTACTACAAAGTTGTCATCCAAAGCACTGTAAATAGGTCTAAGAATAAACAGGTAAGTAAATTGGCAGACCATGTCATACGAAATCGTAACCAATTTGGAAACAATTTTGGATGCAATTGCAAATTGTACGAGTATTTTGCATATTTTGTAAATGGACAAAACAACTGTAGCTTGGCGTGTTCAATTGAAAGTTCAACACACGTAACAATACTGGTAGGTTCACATCGACTCAAGTAGAATTGAGATAGGTATATAAGTGGCTGCAAACACGCTGTAGAGTCACATATATTATTATTAGTACACAAGCGGACACCCGCGACTTCGTTCGCGTGGACATTGGTTTTTAAAAATCCCGTGGGAATCATTTTGTTTTCTTAAGCTCCTTTGAGCTCATACCTTGCTAAAAACTGTTAAAAGTTCACTGGCGGATGTTTAGGTAGATCAAAATGTAAGCATCCGCCAGTAAAAGTCGCATCAAAATTGATTCAGCCTTTCTGAGATTAGCTGGTAATCTATAAAGTATTCCCTTTCTAACAAAAAAAGAATGAATGAAATCGGACCACGCGTTAATGAATTACAGCTAAGTACACATTTTAACTTTAATCCCCTTTCCCTAGGGAACCGTGCTGAATTTCGGAATAAAAAGTATCCTAAGTATATGTTACTCCTTAGTATGAACTTAAATCATACCAAGTTTCATTTCAATCCATTTAGTAGTTTTTACGTGATGCGCGCACAAACATACAGCCAAACAGATAAACAGACAAAAATTTCAAAAATAGCTTTTTTACGTTCTATTACTTATCCCCCAGTTATTATTTTACAAAAATCTAAGTTTACGATTTTATTATATGTAAGTATAGATAATATGGCAATGGTGAAATAAGTTATCCAAAGTGTGGGATTTTAAACAATCATTCTGGTATGATAATCTTTCCCTTTCTTCTTCCAAGCTTTGAGTTTGACTTTGGCTCAATGCAATAATGGCCTGAGAGTAGAAAGAAGTAAGTACCTACTTAAGATAGAGAGTAGGGCTGGGGTTTTAAGGTGTTTGATGAAAGTTGGTGTGTTTGTTTTTCTGCATTGCCTGATTATTATGACACAAATTCTGCTATTCAATTAATGCAATGCATCAATGACAAACGTTTCTCAGTTGAAGCAAATATTCTGTGGTTGTTTGAAATGGTATCATCAGAAGTTATTATGTCTGAGTAACTATAGTGCTAAATAATCTGTACAATATACCTTCCCACTTTTAGCACCTTAGAGAAAATATGAATTGAAAATTCTAAGAAAACTATGATGAAATAGATGTAAAACATTGAAAAAATGTGTGAAAATAGGTTTGCGAAATTCTTAGAAAAACTAGTTAGATCTAAGTTAACGTCTGTATACAGTATGCATAGAATTAGCACTTTAAAATTGTACTATTTAGCAGATAGATGACCTTCTCTTGTATCTTGGCTCAAGTTAAACAATCCGTTAGGTAAGTATATAAAGTCTGGATTTGTTAAATTTACTCTTAGTCATAACTGTGGAGGTACAAATAGGTACTCCGTTGACCAACCCACTTTTATTTCATGTTATTTTAAATTGTTGACGATGTTTAAGATGTAAACGTTACCTTACTTTAACCGCATGTCATACAACGGGTCCTAAGCACGGCCTTAAGTAAATAAGTCACTATCCATTGAATTGTTAATCTGGAAATTGACCATATAATCGAATTAAGAAGGTTAATGTTTATTTTTTCGCACTGAGAGACACGGACAGAGAAGTGGGTCTCAGTGTGCAAGAGCTCCAATTCCTGTGACCCACATAGACGCACGTGGCTAATTGCCATTGGCCATTGCGACTCAGCCTCTTAATTGACTCGTACCAGTCGTTGCAAAAACCTTTATATTCATATTATAATATAAAATATTATTGTAAATAAATACATATGTACCCGCTTAAGTTTGTTGTGGGCTTTCCTCAGACCAAGGCGCGTTTGGTATCCTCGCTTTAGTTTTAAGGTGTCGTAAATATCACCAATGTGGCTAATTCTGTTGTACACAATGTGGGCGATTCTGTTGTACACAATCTCTAAATCTAAACTAAAATGACAGGTCTAAATATATTTCTGTCTCTTTCACAATCCTCCCTGCTGAAGGGGATAGCACTATTTTTAAACCTGTCAATTTAGTTTAGGTTTAGAGATTGTGTACAACAGAATTAGCCACATTCTCTAAACCTAAACTAAAATGACAGGTCTAAATCTATTGCTATCCTTTTCTGCAGTGAGCACTGTGAAAGAGATAGGAATAAATTTAGACCTGTCATTTTAGTTTAGGTTTAGAGATTGTGTACAACAGAATTGGCCACAATATCCTACCTATGCCTCATTACAATCTCTATGATTGCGATTGACTGAATTTGTGGTATCCTTACTACAATTGTGCATTGCAGCCAATAGTGAGTTTCAGCCAAGCAGAGGTTATTGCGATCATCACACTGTATAGCTACTGTCAGACTACGAAGGCAGGCTTACAGTAGGTCGATTGCAGAATTTAAAAATTGCTACGTGGTGATTGGCTGGATTTATGATTGGGTGTCGATCGTCTAAGGGCGTTTGTGCACTTATTCGTTTTCGATTCGTTTTCATGTTTCGTGAAAACACGATTCGACATAGCCTTCCTTATAACTGTATGGGCGTTTGTGCACTTACTCGTTTTCGATTCGTTTTCGTGTTTATATATTCGTGAATTCTTCACATCGAATCGTTTTAAAATAAGGACGCGAGTGGAATGGTGTGTGGAAAGAGGGCAGAGATGAGTCCTGATGTTGTGAGGTATTTGGAAAACATAGGTATTTGCATTTCTTGAATTCCAACAAAACATGATTCAATTAAATGATTTGATTATTATTAAAAATTAATACCTACTTAGTTTGGCATTAAAATAAATCGTTTGTTTCATTCAAATTAGTTTTACTTCGAGTAAAATACCTAAATATTGTAGTATAATCAAAATTTCCATACCTGTGGTTGGTAGTCAAAAACTATCAGCAAAATATGAACATTTCATAAAAAATATCATTTCTGATACTTAGTTGTTACTGTTTTCTTACAAGAGCGTAATGTCCACTTGGGATGTTCACAAAATATATGACGTATGCTTAGATAATTTTGATACTAACCGTACCGTGTGAAATATTCATAATCACTTACCTTAGTGTTACTGCCAGCATTTTTTCTGGAGTTATGCATTCTCTAAAACGTGTGTCTTGCCGAGGAATCTTTTTTTTATATGACACAATATGAAATCGAAAGTAGCAACATTCTTTCGATAGTAATTAAAAAAAGTTTTTTCATGATGTCATGTCATGTCATTAAGTGATGATCGCCTACGAATGTATAAGAGAAGTGCGAAAAGCTGACGACGATTAAATGCAGCACACATTATGAACACGGTTTTATCTACGAAATGCTTAAAACGTATAGTGAAATCACGATTAAGTGCACAAATGTCATTCGTGAATTTCGTATACGTTTTTATGATGTTCATTAAAAAAACGAACACGAATCGAAAACGAATCGAAAACGAATAAGTGCACAAACGCCCTAAAAATGACAGTTTTACAGTGTGACAATCGCATTCACCTCTGATTGATCGACACTCTCTCGCTATTGGCTTCAATGCATTGTTGCAGCGAGAATACCATAAATTGAGCCAATCACTATAAGATTGACGCTGCTTTTAAACAGTAAGTATGTCGCCAACAGGGGACGAGAACCTTAGTTTAACAGCTGAAGTAATTTACCCTGATGAATCACTTCAGTGAAACTATAGTTAGTGAAACTAGGAAGCGAGTAGGTATCACAGTGTATGAATTCGGCGCAGAGAGGCCGTCTGCGCCGCGCAGAGGTCACCGCGGAGGTTACCCGTTTGCTCAACAATGCACACTTCCGATCCACTTTGCGCATTGTCCTGCAAATTATAAACTGTTACAACATCCCGATTCACGACAATTATTACGTAATAGTTCGAACGGTGCGCGTGTTGCTACTGATGATTCACGGCTCCGAAACATAACAGCAAATTAGGTATGGCCTGATAAGAAATCTCACTCAAAGCCAAGAGAGAGATTTATAGAGCCAAGCTCAGCGTACCTCGAAGATATCAGAAATGAGGAGATCCGTAGGAGGACCAGAGTAACGATAACGATGATAAATGTAAAATAGATACCTACCTACCTACTTGTATCAAGGCAATCAGTAATATTTTTATTACATTGAAATACGTATCTGCAGACTGCATTTGATAATGCTAATGATTTGATGATGTCAATCCAATAGGTATCCTGTAACAATTAGCACTTAGCTTGCTAAGTGCTAATTGTTACACGATATAATATATTGATCAAAATTTTGATATCATACTCTCAACTGGATAAGTTGAGAGCTTCACGTGAAAAAGCTTCGGTTTAAATAAAAAGAGCGTATCAATTCGAAAACAATTCATAATATAAGTAAAAGTTTGTTTGGATGAAAAGCTTTTTAATTCTCACTATCACTGAGTGCCATCAGCGAAAAACGATCACAAGGTACCTACTTCGTAGTAGTACCTGGATCATAATTTGTTTACCACTTTACTGTAGTAGTACGTTTGACCGATTACACTGTGGGAGTGGTGACAGTATAATAGTCTCAACCAGAGAGATGCGACATCCTAGAGCCGGCCATGTCGACCAAAATGTCGTGAATAAGAAGACCGGCCGTGCTTTAGGTTATTCAGTAGATAATATTAATATTGGCGGTGGAACTGCTTTTATATTCAATACATAATGTCGCTATTTTTATAATATGATGCAAGTTTTATGTATGTACAATACCGGAAGAGTTACGAAAAAAATGGTAAAAGATACAAATAATAGATTATGTTGTATAAGGCAAAAGCCTGCCTTTCATCCTTCCATTTAACTTTGTCCATTGCTAGTTAAGGACTGTGTCCATCGTCTGAAATGCGTATCATACGAACGCCTCAGTTCTCAATTTCTATTATTATGTTTCCACCACCACCAGCACTACAGCCTTTTGACGTCCCACTGCTGGGCACAGGGTCTCATAGGAGAGAGAGATTTAAAGCTTAGACCCGCTCTAATGCGGGTTGGCGGGCTTTAACGACTATTGTCACATGAAGTGAAGTGATAATAACCGGGACCGACTGCTTAACATGCTCTACGAGGCACGGGGATGAAACCCCGCCAACTACCAACTCCGGGCTGGCACTGAGAATTTCTTGGCAGAAAAACCCATTAACTAACCCCGGGACCTCCTGATCTGCAGTCGAATATGCTAACCTAGTGGTTAGTAACCAAGAAGGCAAATTATTATGTTTACGCTTGAATATTGTCTTTGTAGTGTAAGCGTTTTTTTAAAGCCTCGTGAGGTATCTCTATAGTCTATAGCTCATTGTCGCAATAGTCAGTACCCCGCGGTTCGTTGTTCGTCTAGTGACGGTTGCCTGTAGTACTTTACTATGTACTAGGTACATAGGTACCTACTACCACTTCACTGCGCTACCACAGTCACAGCTACCGTCCGTCTCCCTTGACCCAGTTGTTGTTAATGGAAAACAAACAACATTTTTATCCTTTACATCTCCTTAATGATGTATTTAGTGTTAGGGTGAGGACAAACGAGCGTGATTGTGTAAGCTTTGAGACGGGTAATTTACGCTTGCAAAAGCTTATGCTAAAAAAATCTTTAAAAAAAATATATATTTCCAAAAAAATATACATCGTCCAAATGATCGTTTTTGGCATAGTGCCCAAGACGCTGGCGTGGTAAGTAGTTAAAAGTAATATAGGGAATAAAAATTTTAGTTTGTTCAAGAGGCATATTAAAAAAATTCATTCTACATATTCTTTATAAAGAAAAAGAAAAAACAAAGTACTTAAGTAGATTAAAAAATTAAAATTGGTAAGTATTGGATGGAATAAAACATAACTTTAAACTCCGGGAGTTGGTTTCCGATGGAAAATACCGAATATTACCTGAGTGGGTACTTTATTATGCGAATGCAATAAATAGATACCACCCGCTGCAATATTTTCTCGCACGTAATAAGGACAGTGGAAACTTTCAATGAATGCAAATTCATTTCACATAAATACCAATAACTATAAGTCTTGGACCAGAGTCCGGGCGCTACGGGCGAGGACAATTTGCCCAACGCTCCTAGAAATACAATTAGAGATGAACCGACTATGCCATTTGTCGACTAGCCGACTAATCGGTTTTCAAATTGCCGATCAATAGGCCGACTAGTCGATTATTTTAATACCTACTAGCTTTTGTAGTATGAAAATAGGTAGGTATAAGTGGTAACAACTAACAGTACATAATAACGAAGTTGCCTGGAAGAGATCGCTTCTAAGCGATAAGGCCGCCAATTGTACCTATTTCTTTTAAAATGTTTCTTTTGTTTAATTTATGTTTTTTGGTGTACAATAAAGTATTAAATAAATAATAAATAAATTAATAATAGTAAGCTCACAGTTTTTGCTTAAAGCTTAGAATAGGTAGTAACTAGTATGAATGACGATAATGACAGCGACTCAAATAACAAAATATGTAGGTACTTATCTCAAAATGTTTCGTACTGGTATCTTTAACAGCAGAATAATAAAAAATATAATAAATACCTAGGTAGTTAGCGCCGATTATAATCGGCATATTTTGCCGATTGCCGAATAGTCGGCTTTTCCGACACACACACGCCGAGCGTCAAGCTGTGCGTCTGTTCAAGCCTTAAATGCAAATTCATTTCCCATATCTTCAGTATGGAAGTAGGAGTAATCTGGCGGTGCCACTTTGTCTATAAACACAAACAATTCACGTAGAACTCTGCAAAGGTTTGTTTTCCTACCGAAGGGGGGTCTTATTATGTTGGACGTGTTAATAAGGATTTTCACGCTGCTTTGTAAACAAACTAAATCCGATAAGTTTATTAGTGAATGCAGACTGTGGGCAGTCAACTTATGAGAAGCTCTTTCTAGAAAAGCGCATTTTTGATTGAAGTTGTTGAGTTGAGAAAAAATTTAAAATAAGAATACTAAAGTAGACAGGTAATTAATTTATTTATCACTATAGCTTCTGTCCGCGACTTGGCCCGCGTGAATTTCAATTTTTCACAAATCCCGAGGGAATCGTGGATTTCCGGTTCCCGTTCCCGCTCCTTTTCAAACCTTAACACCTACTTTCAAGGAAGTTTATTTACTAGGCCGATTTTAATGCGGTCTTCCGCATTAAATACTTTTCTCTTGAAGCCAGATTTGTATAAATACTTTACTTAGGTATCTTTCATGGCCATTTCATGTAAATCACAGAAAAAAATCTCTACCGAACGAATTTACCGCGCGAATTTTCGCGTATTTTAATTTTGCCGTATTTTAATATATTTTTTCACGAATTTTAAATCGCAAGTGTAGCTTCATACATTTCCATATTATGTCACAGACTTCTGCAAAAAAAAAAATTGCGCGAATAAATTTCGCAGTGCGGGACCGGCCGATTAATAAAGTAGATATACATACCTACATTTATTACATCTTAGAAGTACTTATAGATTCGCTCCGAAATGTGCATTTCTAATTTTCTAGCTTAGATATAGGATATAGGTAGGTGCTCTATAAAAATACTTAGAAGGATTTAAAACGTGGTAGGTACCTACCAGCCGGTCGGCGTTTGATCAAAGCGTAAAAATGTACCAAGGCAAAACGAATGACACTGTTATTAACATCAAGTACCCTCGGTAACAAGGTATCTGGACTAGGATAAACGCAGCTGTGCAATTATAGACCGCATTCTTATAAAAAACCGCGTAAAAGTTTTTATAAAATAGCAAGCTGGGCTGGACGCATTTCATCTGCTTGTTGAACTAGGGCTGGCAATTATTATCGATGTGAAGATTTTATTTTTATTTTATTTTATTAAAAAAAAAAACTAAGTGCATTCGCTACGCTTGTTAAAATTATTGCTGGCACGAATAAGTCAACAATATAAGATTTTTTCTTTATTTTAAATATTTTGACATGTCGCTCTTGTAAATTGGAAACTGCATGCTGATTCTTAATACCATTGAAGTGGTAATCATGCACGGGTAGCGACTAGCATTTTGTGACGTCTTTGACACCTCTTCTTACAAGCCGTTCCATGGGATTATGAGTGTGAGGGAATAGTGTTGTAGTTGCCTAGTCACCGTTGAAATTGGCTGCTTTGTCCGAAGTTTGCTCAGGACAACATTATCATTATTTAGAAACAAGCTGGCAGCCCTAAAGCTCGCTTGGGTGGCAGCCGAGCAGTCTAGCGTCTGTAGTTCACGCATTTGTATGCGCTGCTGCGCGAGCGAGTGCGTGGGACCGAACGCACACGCCTACCTACTCGTAGGTACGCAATACCATATAGCCATAGAATAATGATTTATCTATGCATATAGCCATAGAATATTATCTATGCATATAGCCTTCTATATACCGCCGTTGATTGTTAGTTAGAGTTTTCATATTTACCTACAAGTATAAATTAAAAATTTAAATAACTCCCGACATTCGCCATTTTGTGGCAGCGGCCATCTTGGATTTGCAATAGTGCTATTCTACTAGTCAAGCCCTTTCATTTGATACCTACCCATATTAAGGGAGTTGTGAAAAAATATGTAATCCGCCATTTTGTAGCGGCGGCCATCTTGGACCGATTTTCTTCAAACATAGCTAACAACACTCTCGACTAATTCACCTTTCAAACAAAAGAAACCGCATTCAAATCGGTCCACCCGTTTGAGCGCCACAGGGGAACAGACAGACGCACACACACATATACACACACACACAGACACGTCAAACTTATAACACCCCGTCGTTTTTGCGTCGGGGGTTAACGACTCTCATATAGAGATCCGCAGGAGAACGAAGGCCACTGACATAACCAGCCATGAGACACGTGTGAGCAGACCAGAGTAATCGCCAAAGCTCATCGAGTTGCGATGTTAAAGTAACAATTTGCTGGCCACATATTACTTTGTCGTAAGAGTGATGGCCGTTAAATTGGTAAACAATAATAAAAAAGACCACCCGTCCAGAAGTTTCTGTAGCACTGATCTGACAGGAGCGACATGGTCATTACATCGACCAGTTCTCACGCAAGCGATGGCGTCTAATAACTTTATTATGCCATGAATCAGAGGCCTCGGGCTCGCCCGCGACGTACAGTCGATGACTGAAGTACCTACTTTAGATATAGGTAGAAAGCCAAACTTTTTTTAAAGTTAGATATTTACATAGTTTCATTTAATACCTGTTCGACGTTTTTATTCCAAGTAACAAGTTGGTGCTTCAAGTTTCAACGGTTGCCGCTGTGAATGTTTGGCCTGGTGGGAGGCTACCACCGTGGCCAGTTACCACCCTATTAGCAAAGAAGTGCCGCTAAGCAATTTAGCGTATCGATACCACATGGAAATCGACTAGGAGTATCCGAGTATGGATTTAATTGAACTACCATACCCGCTTCTATCTCAGACTGCATCACTTAGGTACCTACCAACTTACGACAAAGCGAGATCGCAATCAACCTACATAATTCAACTTGTCATTGAATACAAAAAAAAAAATATAAAAAAAACTGAAAGATTTTCTTTCACGAGAATAGCGTTAAATTTTTTATTGCGCATAATTTGAAATTATGCCTTTATAGTAGGCGCACAGAGCTAAATTAAATTAAATCCAATTTTGTTGTTGATTTTACAGTACACAGACAAAACCTGCAATGCTGCACCGTTTAGATGATCAACAAGGCATTGATTCAGCCCATCCAATACCCTGAGTTTACAACAACCGCTCTTCTATTCTATGGAACACATGCGTTTCATTATAATGTAGGTCTTCTGGTTTAGCATCTAATTAGAGACACCTCGTTCAGCTAACTTCTTATAAAATGTAGATCTACAGCATCTATTTGAGGAGCGGGCGAACAAAATGGCGTAATTACACTTCTGGTCAAAATACTCTTTTTTAATCCGGTGGTTTTTGGCCTGCTGAACAAGAATCTCAACTTATTGCTATTGAAAACAGCCTGAAACTGCATTAAAATTGCATCTAAAATTCGTTGGTTTCGAACAAGTATTAGCAGATTTTAATAACTAAGTAGGTACGTTTTTTGCTACTCCTGTAAAATTTTATTTTATGTAAATTATGACGTTTTGTTCGCCTGCTCCTCATTTTAATCAGCGGGTCTACTTATTACTTATTTCTCTAAAAGCTGCATCGATCATTGCTACTTAGATTGCTACAATCTCAATTATCGTGATTGGCTGAATGTATGGTATTCTTGCTGCAACAATGCATTTTAACCAATATCGAGAGAGCGTCGGTCAATCAGAGGTGAATCGACCCAAGGATTTTCACCAAAATATGGAACCAACCACCAACTTGATAATACATGTCTATATCTACACCCTTAACGATTAGAAAAAAGCCTTGTAGAAATCGGTTTAGAATACAAAGCAGTATCACTAAATCTAAGTACCTACGGTCTATTACTTGAGTATGGGAAGGTCTTAGAAGTTAGTACTATTTATAGAATAATGAACAGGTAGCGTGGCGACTGGTGGCCAGGTGGGCATCTGTCAGGTGGCCACTGGCCGAGCGAGCGGGCGGGGTTGTCGGACCGGATTAGGGAACACCTACCGAGCGACACAGGCTAATTAAGAGAGAGAGATGTCAATTATTGAGCTATTTTTGTCGAATGCTTTTGTTTTGCTCCTCCTGTTAATGTCGCTCTTGGTTTGTCAGCGTGAGATTTGTTTTTATTAGTCTACAAGTTAAGCGATTATCACCGCGACACGCGCAGCAGGCCGTGAAGCGGATTTTATGTCGTATGGTTGTGTCCCATTGGAGTACGAGAGCGAAGGAATTGCTCCTGTGTTTGTGCACACACTTGTGCATTATAACATCTCCTGCGTTGTAGCAGTTATACTTAGTATGTATACTTATAGATAAATATTTTATGATTCTACATATATGTGTGATATAAATACTTAAATAAATATGGATATAGATTTAAACTTGGATTTAAATAAGTATGTGTATACTACCTACCTACAGTCTAGTTGGCCATTTTCTATCACTGTTGATTTTGGCCGCCGTGGCCGAAATTCGGTCAAAAGTACGCCCTCATTTTGATCGAATTATACAGTACGAATAAGCAGTTTAAAGGCTCTATTCCTTGCTGCACTGTGGCAGCGATTAAGTAAAGTGGATAAGCATAAAGTGTTTATAGTTTACGGGGCGATTACCGAGACCACCGGCTTTTGAGGTTGTATGAATTAATATAATCTCCCTGTAGCCTGCCTTTAATGCTGCACGAGGTTCACCATACGATAATGATTAAAAACAGGACAGTTAAATCGATGCAGTTTCTATGACTATGGGTTCTATGGGAATGATAAAATCTATGGGCTCTGCTACCTGAAAATAAAACTTTTTATTTATTATTATTTATTAAGTACTAGATGATGCCCACGGCTTCGCCCGTGTGGTTTGTAAAAATCTCATGGGAACTTTGATTTTCCAGAACAAAAAGTAGCCTATCTGTAGTAAGTAGTAACCCGTCCACAAAACGGAAAAATTCCGTGGGATCCTTAACATTTCGGAATGCAATTCCTTACAGCATCAGGGTTGAGGAGTTGGACATGTACCTACTCGAGGTCATTCAACAATAAAGTCTTGAATTGGTATCCCCAATATCAATTTAAATAACCGACAGTGCCTAAATCCCATTAGTGTTGGGGATCAGATCCCCTACAGCATCAGGATTGAGGAGTTGGAATCCAAATTTTTTGTAGGACAGAGTCGCAATGTTTCTCTATCGATTAAAAAAAAAATTACGCAAATCGGTTCAGAAATCTCGGAGATATCGGTGTACATAGGTAGAAAAACACAACTCCTCCTTTTTTGAAAGTCGGTTAAAAAAGTAGCCTATGTTACTCCCTGGTTAATTCTCTACTTGTATGTGAAAGTCCCGTCAAAATCGGTTCAGCCGTTCCAAAGATTAGCCCGTTCAAACAGACAGACAGACAGACAGACAGACAAAAATTTTAAAAACGTGTGATTCGGTTATAGTATCGTTCAAATAACCATATGAGCTTAATATGAGGTAGTTATTTCGATATTACAGACAGACACTTCAATTTTATTTATTAGTATAGATGACTAATCTTCGCCTCTTTCATTTGTACTCGTTTTTCTGCTAAATGCCTTCTTAATAAGGACTTAATCAAACCTTATGGGTTCTGGATGGGTTTGAAACTAGTAGGGCATCAGCAGTTGTTACGTTTATGGGATATTAATATTCTTGAAACCATAAACTTTAGTGAAAAGCTTAAAGCGTAAGCTGCATTGGGAGTGAAGCGAAATGAAACGAGATTCGTTTCACTTCGCTCATGTCGTTATCGCAGTTTTTTCCGGTTCACACTACGAACGACAGAGCTAAGCGAAGCCAGCGATTCGAACTTGCGACTGCGAGCTCTCATAGTCTAACGATATGAGCAAAGCGAAACGAACCTAGTTGTGTTCGTTCCAATGTGATCTAGGCTCTAAACGTCACACACGAGTCTCGAGTCAGGACTGTTGCGGAGAACCCGAACTGCTGGTGGTCCTGGTTGTTCAGCGTTTCACTATTCGCAATAAACAATGCTCCGTGTGCGGGTCCGCTGATTTTGGACCGGTCTTCTCTTTCCTTTCGGAGTTTACGTCGCGAGCGGTTGGGACCTTTTTTTCTGTGTTAGTGTTACGGTTGTTATACCTATTGTTTGTCAATTTTGTGCGTTTTTACCTAAATACAGCAAAGCCAAAAGGAAGGGTAATGATTTTAGCAGTCTGTGTATGTACATATATACGTATGTATGTTTGTATCCGATTTTCGTATCCAGCTGTGTTCCACCGTGGCGCCTAAACTACTGGGCCGATTTTGATGAACGAACTGTCAATTGATTTGTTGTTATGGTCCGGGTGACATAGGTTACATTTTATATACGAAAAAAATCGAGGAGTGACTTTCGCGCAGATAAACTTGCAATATTAAGTTAGTTACGAGTAGACATAACAGATGGCGCCACTAGCTGCTTGCCCCGCGCTTCCTTCCGTTCGAATTCTACATTACTATCCAGTTGAATACACGTTTTTCTGTACACTAAATTACTAGTCGGGTTTTAGTTTATGAACTTTATTTTCTTTTGTTTCTGGGGAACACATCAACTACTAGAAAAGGTTTACTCGTTTATCGGAGGTCGATCCGTTGGGCCATCCAGCGGGTATGTTTTGTGTGAAAGATCAAGTAGATGGGTTTGTAATGTCGGTGTACGTTTGTCCTCAGATGCATCTAAGCTCGATCCAAGTGTGCGCGCTGATGACGCTGGCGCTGGCGGCGCCGCGCGCGGCCGGCTCGCCGCACCACGTGGCGCGCCGCTCCTTCTTCAACCTGCAGTGCAAGGGCGTGTACGACGCCGCCATCTTCGCGCGCCTCGACCGCATCTGCGACGACTGCTACAACCTCTTCCGGGAGCCGCAGCTCTTCACTCTGTGCAGGTGCGACCATAGACAGCTTGGTTTTTTTGTTTGTGGCGTTTTTCAGCCAGCATCAGTTTTGCTCTAATTTATTTTTACTAGTCTGTTTAAAAAGAGAATCGGCGTGGACAAACAGTACTTGTAGGTATTGTCCGCTAAACAAAAGCACGGCAGCGCAGCAGCGCTCTCAAATCTCACGTCGATTCTCTTTTTGAACAGACTCTACTTCTTTTCGTGGCGTTTTTCAGCCAGTGTCATTTTGTATAAAACTTTTATTTATGTTGTGGCGTTTTTCAGCCAGTGAAAAAAATATATAGCGATCAGAAATTCCCCAGAGTTTAAAAAATCGTCATGTTCCTCATGTTTAGGAACTTAATGGTTTTGTTTGGTAAAAAAAAAATTGTCCCCATTAGGTGCACCATTTTAATGTTAATTTAATCTATGTACTCAAAATATGTATTGGTTGTTGGGGCACAGGCAAGACTGTTTCACGACAGACTACTTCAAGGGCTGCGTGGAGGTACTACAAGAAACGGACCAACTAGAACTATTCAAGAAGTATATAAAACAGTTACACGGGGCGGACCCAGGGATTACGGATTAGGTACCCGACGAGTTTTTATTTTATTTTTCTTCCTCCCTTCCTTCCTTTCTTTCTTCCTTGGTATTAAGAACTGGGAAAATCACTTAGTATCCATTAAAAAAAAAAACACCGAATTTTATTATTTATTATTATATGTATATTAACAACCTTAGTAATTTTAAAATATTTCATTTCGAAAACCAACAAAGTGATACCCTTTCCTCTTACCGCTACACTCAGAATGGCTTTTGGTTCGATATATCCTTTCTCTTTTCCAGCTCTACAAACTTAATCACGCTTTCTTTTAGAAGCACGCAATATGACATTGAAATAATCTATACTAATAAATAAAATTGAAGTGTCTGTCTGTAATATCGAAATAACTACCTCATATTAAGCTCATATGGTTATTTGAACGATACTATAACCGAATCACACGTTTTTAAAATTTTTGTCTGTCTGTCTGTCTGTCTGTCTGTCTGTCTGTCTGTCTGTCTGTCTGTCTGTTTGAACGGGCTAATCTTTGGAACGGCTGAACCGATTTTGACGGGACTTTCACATACAAGTAGAGAATTAACCAGGGAGTAACATAGGCTACTTTTTTAACCGACTTTCAAAAAAGGAGGAGTTGTGTTTTTCTACCTATGTACACCGATATCTCCGAGATTTCTGAACCGATTTGCGTAATTTTTTTTTTAATCGATAGAGAAACATTGCGACACTGTCCTACAAAAAAATTGGATTCCAACTCCTCAATCCTGATGCTGTAGGGGATCTGATCCCCAAAACTAATGGGATTTAGGCACTGTCGGTTATTTAAATTGATATTGGGGATACCAATTAAAGACTTTATTGTTGAATGACCTCGAGTAGGTACATGTCCAACTCCTCAACCCTGATGCTGTAAGGAATTGCATTCCGAAATCGTAAGGATCCCTCGGAATTTTTCCGTTTTGTGGACGGGTTACTACTTACTACATATAGGCTACTTTTTGTTCTGGAAAATCAAAGTTCCCACGAGATTTTTACAAACCTAAATACACACGGGCGAAGCCGTGGGCATCATCTAGTTATTTAATTAAAGTTAGATACTGGATTATTAACAGCATGCAACTCTGCACCACTTGGCACTTTTTCACGGATTTTATTAATTGGTGATTCGGTAAAAATCAGAGCATTTTTTTTTCTGTAATATCTGAGGCATCAGGGTACAATTTGATTATATGCAACTAACTTTTAATAATATTTAAATACGTGTTAAGTATTTAACGAATTTTAAGTATACAGTGGTCCTTATTCTGTTGTCAAAATCTCTAAACTAATTTCTGACAATTGCGATCCGTTTCAAGATGTAACCTGCGAAAAAAGCAGTATATAATTCGATACCTTTAGACATCAATTTAGTTTAGTTGAGACAACCGAATCAGCACCTATACCTACTCCTAAATGCTAAAAATGTCCACAAAACCCCAAGGAGTGGGTCTTGTACAGAAACTTTGAATAGTTTTAAATGTATCTAATAACATTTGGACAGCTTTTGGACTTTGTATTTTGTAAATGTTTAAAATGTTTTTTAATGTTTTTTGTATCCTACACTACTTGTACTATATCTCTATTTTCTGTATTCTTCACTCTATTTAGTTTAAGTGCATGTTACTTTTAAAATTTTTAAGAGTTTTAATGAATAAATCATTAAACTTAGTTTTTAAAATTCTTCTAGACTGCTTTCATTTTGGCTAGACGCTGGAAACTAAAAAGCTTTGAAACATAATATCTACCCTAATTATAAGTTTGCGGTAGGCTAAAATTGAGATAGATATATTATTATATCTACAGCGCACTTTGACTTTACTTTCCAGTTAAACAAAGACATTTATATTTTGTCATATATTTCTTATTTTCTCATGATGTTACTGCATATGCTAACTTACAAAAGTACAATTATTCGGTGAGGGTCGAGATCAATCCCATTAATCACATGTTAATGGCAGGGGGTTCAATTAGTATAATAATGCAGTGAGCTCCCAGAATCTTACGCAGTCCTGAATAGGTTTCTAGAGGGTAATTTAGTGTAACTTAGTGTCAGTTGCACATCTGTCGGTTAAAGTTGAGTTACTCCCAGAATCTTACTTATTTTCACAAAAAAACATTTTTGGTGGTAAAATTTAACCTTAACTGGAACTTCACACCAAGACTGAGATCTATACGTATTCTGTATGTACTCATTTTAACATTGTCTTAAGTCTGAGTAACGTCAGATAGCTCTATAGATTTAAGCCTGTCTCACGTGCAATCTACACTTAATTGTCCGCGCTCTATTTTCTTTTACAGCTAATTATAATTTTGATTAGATTTTAACGTGCGCTTGTATGTTCCACAGGTCGAAATGTTTCACCTCGCCCTACTTCAAGGGTTGCATGGAGTCTTTGTACCTCTACGACGAGGAGGAACAGTTAGATCAAATGATCGACTTCATCGGGAAACGCTAACACGCCACACAGCCAACAAACACATTTCGCGCCAACTCTTGACACGACGCCATTTTGTACAACCCAACACGAATTGATACGACCACAGATTAAACAAAAATAAAGTTCAGCATAGAGGTAATAACCTAGGTAAAAACACAACTCCACCGCTTCGCCAACAACAAAGAGCAGAACAGAAATGTCAAGTTCCTCCAGATTGACGTCTGCTTTCTATCCTCAACGTATTCTAGTCTTTAACGCGACATAAAAATATTTTATGTTTGCAACTAATTGTAATGTTATCATAATTTGTATTTAGACAATGTGTATACAGTGCTAAGGACATTTATTATATTGTGTTATACATATAAGTGTTGTAAGCTTCTCGCTACGGGAGTGTAATGTATATTGAAGATTTGTTTTATTGATTGTATTAAAGTATTAGATCGCCTCCTGGGTATGAAAGAAATCGTTCAAAAAAAAAAAAAAAAAAGGTCGAGGCAGATGTTTTCCTGGATCCGATGCTGGTCATCTAATTTTTAATCTGTCTCTTTTAAAAAGAAAAAAGTTTACCGACTGAGATTGCCTATTTAATTATATTATTGTGACGCATTCCAAACGCAGTATTTAATTAAATTAAATCACTGAACTCTATTATTTTACTACAAGTAGGTATATGTTGGACGGGCCGTAGCATACAAAATAGTTATTTTTATGCAGATTCAAAACGCCCCCACCGAGCGCATCGGGAATTAAAATTGACATTTATCAATACAATTTATTACATTTGACATTTAAGTTCCGGATACCTTCACTTCTTCGTCAGCGTCAAAATGGCAAGTCAAATAGCTTCATTATCATCACGTCATCAATATCCAGTCCAACGTAGGTACTTGTATTATAAGAGATCAGTGAATAAAATGAATTACTTACGCTTTTTTAACCGTTTTTTTTTTCTACTAACAGTAGGGTTCCGTATTGTATCGATGATGATATTATGTACAATAGGTCGCCATAAGTAAATAAGTTTTTGTAATATATAGTTTAATTACCTACGTGAATCACAAACGTGTCTTTGAAACATATGTATTCCGTATTATTTCACATATTTACCTAATAGATTTAATTGGACACAATGTATTTAATTCTTATTTACAATTAGATTTTCTCAACCTGTTTGTAATGAGAGGGGACGGCAAAGTTAAATAGTTGCAAAAACAAAACAGGAAATACGTTTAAATTTTTCTGAAGAAAATAACTGTAAATTAAAATAGATAATAAATATAAAAAAAGAATTCTAGTTTTACATCTATTACCTAATGTTTTCATCTTTTCAATTTGGATTTGTTCATAGTTAAATTTCATATCTTTGTAAAGTACCTACCTAATTTTCACTTTGCCGTCTCACAAAATAGGAATGGTTGAGAATTTAGCGATTTAATTAGTTAATAAGTATTTATAAAGATTTATTTTTTATATACTTCCGACCTATTTATTTGTTACTTTTTACGATTTATAATTTATTTTTTTATTATTATTATTATAACTACTGTAATTATTATTATACTTGCAACCGTGGAGATTACCAGTGAATGTTTAATAATTCGACACTTTTTACACATAAAGCGCGAGTTCTCATTAATTCTATTCAATTATTATTAGACATCAATATTTGCCACCTATTATGCCGCGCCAGAATCCACCTGCTAAGTAATAATTTCCGACATTAATTAAATTTCAAATTAGCAGATATAAGATACTAATTTGTTGGTAAATACACAACTCTCTAATTGACTGGTCTATAATAAGTGACATCCCTTACACAATATTACCTGGGAAAAAGGATGGCACGACTTTTAAACGTGTAAATAGTAAATAACATTTATCAGCTTTTATCTTGATAATGAAAGAAATGTAAGAATCTTGAATATTTAATTTCTTTAATTAAATTCATAATTCGAATCTAAAAGCGGTCAAAGCTAAGGGAAAAAATAAATTCAATATTATAAACTTTCAGCTGTTAATTAATTATTATCTCTTCATAATTTCATTTTCCCGGTTGGCACAATGGGAACTCGCCCTGAAGTATTTCTAAATTTTTATCTTGTAAGTTGCGGTTTATACTTATTTGACTGTTTTAATAATTAGTTCCACTGAAACTTTTCTCTGTATTTGAATCTCAATTTTTTTTAACTTTCTTTTAGCGTTTCTTACCTCACAAGTTATTTCTTCCATAGACAAGAATTCTTTTTGTTTTTTCTAAAAATCTAACTTGTGATTTGGACGAAGATTTATCGACGTAACATACTTGTTAAGAGTGACCTTCACGGAAGTTGAATTGAAGCCTCAATCTCGACGATGGATGTAAATCCGAAAAATTATTGGTTCAAATCCTACCAGTTGTTCTATAGTCCTACCTACTCTGAGTGCTTGACTTAGACAATACAAGCAAGAACACCAATCGCTAAATTCATTATAAACCGTCCAAACAGTCTCACGAGTCATGACTCAAAACTCAGAAGTCAAGTGACTCACGAGTCTTCCCTCGAGTTTTGATTCCTTTTGAGTTTTTCGATAAAGTGATTGTAACAAGCAAGTTCTTATATATTTACTTGTTCCAATCACATTATACACTGAATATGTGAGTGTTTTTATTTAAGTCGGGACTTTAGAGCTCGGGACTCAATTTGACTCGAAAACTCAAAAGACTCACGTGAGACTGATAGTCGCGAGTTTCGAAAAGTCAAGTCGTGACTCAAAATTAAAACCAATAGACTTCTTATTCTTTAAAAATAGTTAAATAAAAGCACCATCTATGTCATTTCTTTTTCAACTTTCGTGTTGCGTTCTGTGTCTGTCCTATAATAATATTTAGAGAAATGGTGCCAATTATTGTCCCAAGAAAAATATACTTATAACAAATTTAGCTAATGGATTTTATAGGAGCGAGAGATGTAAAACGATTTATAGGACTTATATGAAATTATTATTGTAATAAAAAAAAATATTGAATTAGTAAAAAATATTAATCTATTTGTATAAATTTTATATACAACAGCTAAGAAACGCTACGGGTTCCATGAAATATATTTCATTTAAAAAACGATTATGCGAATTTTATTTTGCTACCTTACCAACACAAAGGTTTCAAACGAGAATCCAGAATTAAATATTTAGCATCTCCAGGCTTTTTAGGGTTCCGTACCCAAAGGGTAAAATGGGACCCTATTACTAGGACGCCGCTGTCCGGTGGCTGTCCGTCTGTCTCACGAACCGTGATAGTTAGACAGTTGAAATTTTCACGGATGATATATTTTTAACCCCCGACGCAAAAACGACGGGGTGTTATAAGTTTGATGTGTCTATGTGTGTGTGTGTCTGTCTGTTCCCCTGTAGCGCTCAAATGGGTGAACCGATTTGAATGCGGTTTTTTTTTGTTTGAAAGGTGAATTAGTCGAGAGTGTTGTTAACTATGTTTGATGAAAATCAATTCAAGATGGCCGCCGCCACAAAATGATGAATGTCGGAGGTTTTTAAATTTTTAATTTACACTTGTTGTTGCCGCTATAACGGCAAATACTAAGAAACAGCATAAAATAAATATTTAAGGGGGCTCCCATACAATAGACATTGTTGCCGTTTTTATAGATAATGGTACGGAACCCTTCGTGCGCGAGTCCGACTCGCACTTGGCCGATTTTATGTATTCATTATTATTCATTCATAAAAAATAATATCAACAAACAATTTATGGTTATATAATAACTTTATTACGTCAACCATAGTTCAAGAAATAGAATTCAATTACAGTCCCACAAACTTATCTGGGCCGGTGACAGCGTCGCTAGCGTCGCTCTTATCACATTAAGGCTCTGTTTCACCAGCTTGTTATAAGTGTCGGATAGCCTAAAAGTAAGTTTTGTTTCTAACTTTATGTCAAGCGACAAGACAAAAGTTGTGAATAAGTTATTTAACACTTATTAGAAGGTGGTGGAGCAGGCCCTAAATGTTGCCAATAATTTTGCATTGAAATTTCAAAATGGCGTCAATAATTCCACTTTCCGCCACTGGGTCAGATAAGTTTGTAGCACTATACGTACGAATGACGTTGATAGAGTCTACAAGTTATTTTTTGCGAGTTTTTTTGTGCTATCTATATTCTCTATGCACAACTAAATTTTAATACCAAAGTTTACTGATCATACAGTTCAGGAATGATCTCCAGCGGGCGTCTTGTTACCGGTGTTAAAACCGAGTTGAAATGGCAAACAAATGGCTAATAATAAAAATAAACACCTAGAATTGGTATTTTTTCAAAAAAGTTGGCGATGAAAGCTGGCGGCAGTTTATCGTATTCCGAACTGTATGATTGCTAAACTACAAAGGAGCCTATATAGGCTGTCAAAAATCAAATACGTCATAGCTATGTTGATCTTCGACATTTGACATGTACATTTTATTGGATCTAAAAAAATTACTTAACCTACGTATAATTCCCGGCACGTAAGTCTAGCGCTGAGCGAGAGAAGTGCGCGCAGCGTCGTATGAGTGAGCGGGATACGGTACCATTGGGGAGCCAATCGGCGCTTGCGAACGATCCGCACGCCCTCCCCGCGACCCCCTCACCTCCCCAGGATACCTTATTTACGACTTCTGCGCCTTGAAGCTCAGCGCTAGACTTATTTGCCGCGACTTGTAATATAGTTAGGAACAGACAGTCTTTTACAATCGCACCGAATTCAATTAGAACATATTTCTCGAAAATCAAATATAGCATTAACATCGAAAAATAATGATGATGAATGAAGATAATTCTCAATAACTTTAATCGATGTGAATACGAAATATAATAGTAGTTTATGAAACGGTTGCATAATAGAGGTTATTAAAACACGAGTGTTAGTTTAAAAAACGAGCCGCAGGCGAGTTTTTTAATAGTATTACACGAGTGTTTTAATAACTAATTATGTAGAGTTTCATACACTACTTTATCTAAACTCATATCTTAAAATCCAAACCATAAAATCTTGGTAATATTTGTCGTGAGTTTTCTTTGATTTTGCTGGCAAAAGATTGTTGGTCGGTGGTCAGGTGGAGTTAAATTCTCTTCAGTATCACTGCTAGACATTTTTCCGCACAATAAAAACCATGTCTTGTAAAGTTTTGAGTAACAAATAAAAAATTTAAATAATATAACTAGCGTATGGCGCCAAAATTCAGTTGTTACCATAGAGATTCTTCTTCTTTTTCGGTTCGTCCCTTTCGGGACAGGCCAAGATCGTTGACCATACAGCCTGGGTTACCATAGAGAAATTAATAGTAGTAGAGGAGTCCTAATATCCTATAGAAATTAGTGGATCGGAAAATAGCTCAAGCTTATCAAAAATTTAATTTTTAATAGTTATTAATTTTTAGTAGTTATTTTTAGTAGTTACTTAATTTTAAGTAAACTGAATTTTTAGTAGTTACTCTTCTGCAATTTAACACAATTCACAATGTTTAACGCGTTTGTACAGTTACACACATCTACTGTAAGGAGGTCGCACGAATTTCCCGCCATGGCTCAAAAATACCAGAACCCAGTGCGCCTGTACTATAATGTAGAAAAAATTATTTTATAACATTACTTTGCAATAATTTCCTAACAAAGTAGTGTTATAATGAACTTTTTTAATTTTTTTTTTAAATATTATAGATGTATGTGAATAAAGTAGTCCAATATATGACACATTTTGATTTCATATTCGGGATTTTAAGATATGAGAGTAGATAAATAATTTTATTAGACATTTAGACCTTAATTTAAGCCCTGGATATAGTATTAACCTTTTTATTGGTTATTATATTTTTGGATTAGCCTCAAGCAAATTATATTATGGTAACCATTCATAAGTTTAAATGACTGTCAATTCATCGTTGTTAAAACTTTTGACTATTTTAACAGTCGTACACACGGACGCTTTAATATAATTCCACATAGCACTCACCGCGAATTTTTTTTTTCTAAATAAATTCACGTCTAAACTTATCAATAAGATTTATAAATAAATATCTCTTTTTGTTTATTAATGTTACGTATTTTGGAATAAAATTGGAACACTAAGAAATGGCACTAGAGTCGAATCATTTATGATACTAATATTGAACTAGATACTTTTATACAAAACCTAAATAAAAAAAATACTTTAAATACATGTTAAATGTCATTTACAGATAGATATAAATGACAAAACAATATATATAATAATATATACTCGTATGTATTATAGTCTTTCAATAGCATAGGTATTATTGGCGATTAAATACATCATCTGAAACGCATCATAATATTTGAAATCAATAAAAAAATATATATGTACATATACGTATATATGTATTAAGCTTATTATTACTTTATGCAATTTTATAATTATAGAAAATCTCATATTTTAAGTCTTGTTGAGATGTAAGTACCTAACCGGAAGGATCCAAACGGTTTGATATGAATGTGTTTAGTGGCGTAATTTGAGATTTATACAAGACTTTAAATTATAATCTACGGATGCAAAGGCGATTGATTTTAAGTTCATCATTTGGTAGTTACTTGCATCTCAACAAGAGACCTTGAATATAAATGTACAATGCAACAACAATTATCACAAATCGTACAAATATCTTATTGCCAAAATCCATTAATGTAATATTAAAGACAGCAGCGGCAACTGAGTTTCATGTAGATAGGTTATGTTTTCGGTTATTCGAACTGGATGGATTTTTATCTGCAAATAGAAGATTGAAACTTTGTAGTTTTGTCTGCTCAGTAATTAGTGTCTAGACAAATAGACAGACTGCATTTGGAGAAAAATGTTGATGTTGATGTAACCGCTTCACCAGTTAAATTAACTGTACATTGCAAGGATTCGATTAAATTATACATTTATAACCCGCGGCACGTACATCGAACGCTGAACGAAACGTGGAGGGGATAGCTGCGTATGGGAACTGTCGCGCACGTAAAACAATAGCTTACCCCCTCCACTTTCCTTCAGCGTTCGATGTTCGTGCCGATGTTTATACGTAACGGGTTTAAGGGAACCGCTATCAAAAACGAAGACAGACAACAGTAGTAATGATTACTGGCACGATACCACAAAAAAAAAAAACGCGAAAAAAATATACATATATATGTTTCCTGTATTTTTTAATGTAATGAAATCAACTGACGCCTAAATACATAAAGTTGTTGCCCGCCGCTCGCGTAGCATTGACCCCGAGTGGTGCACGCTTAACATTGCCGGTTTGAAAAATACTAAATAACAGACCACTAATACTAAAAGTCGTAGACAAATGGTTATTTATAACACAATCCAATAGGTTATAGTGTTTAGGTAGTATAATAATTATGTAATAGCATTATGTTTTCAGTAACGTTCCCCTTATAACATAACATACAGGTAACATACAGGATGTTTATTATATAAAAAGATATATGTATATATAATATACAGAAATTGTTGAACATGATAAAACAAGTGTGTTACCAGTATTCCATAATCTTTAATTGAATCTCGTCTAGTAAATCTACCATGTACGTAAGTTATATACGTGGTAAGTTCAATAGATGATTCAAAATAACTTGTAAAAGTTTGAATTAAAAAAAAATTGAAAAAAAAATTCTGTTTCCATTTCATACTTACAAGGCAATCAAAAGTCGTCCAAGCAGAAGTCGAAATGGTCTTCCATCACCTTGTACTGGTCGCTGGAGAACCGCATGCATTTTGGACATTTGTACACCTGAAAATACAAAAAAAAAAAAAGATTGTATGTAGATTATGCGTTTATTTTTGTAGTTTCTCTATTTTTTAAATATTATATTTTTACTAGTTAAACCTAGCTGTTCTCTTCTTTGTTTTGAATATGAAAATGAAATCATTATTTCGATCAAGTTTGCAAGCTCAATTGGATACTGGATACGATATGAGAGCGCAAGAACAAACAGACAACAGCTCAAAATTTATATCCAATTCGTTATTTTCACAAAAAATGAGCGACGGTAATAGAGGCCCATGCAATTATACTAATCATTATAAAAACAAAATCCACACATTCATGAAAAAACACAAAAATCATAAAACATCGTAATAAAGATTAAAACTTATTATATTGGCATATTAGTACATGCATACTTTAAGAGTTTTTTTTTAATTGTATCAATTATTTAAATTATGAAAATGATTTGAAATAGCTCAACGTGTGCATGTAAGCCTAAGGCCGGAACCACACTTACGTGTCGTGGCGCGTCGTGGCGCGCCAGCAGCATATCGGTTTCATACATTTAGTATGGTTAGAGACACACTTGTAGGGCGTGTCGTTTTATACTAAATGTATGAAACCGGCGCATCACGACACGCCACGACACGTAAGTGTGCCGGAGGCTTAAGGCCGGGCTCGCACTGCGAAATTTATTCGCGCGATTTTTTTCGCAGAATTCTGTGACATATGGAAATGTATGAAGCTGCTTGCGATTTGAAATTCGCGAATAAAAATCGCACGAATAAATTTCGCAGTGCGGCCCCGCTCTAAAAGGTCGAAGGATCAAAATATAACATGCTTTCTATTATAATGTAAATTCTATTCACAGAAACACTTGAAAATATCCACAAATTAAAAATAAAAACAACATAATAACACTGAACAACACAAAAAAATCTTACCCGAAAAAATTATGGAATAATATATTATTACCAAAGAATGCTGATAGTAAAATATTAAAAAAATAATTTGTTTATTTATTATGCTCTTAAGTAAAAACAGTAATACTAATAAATAGTTTGAATATTTAACAAAATATATAATAACATTATTGCTATAAAATAGTAAAAACTATTGACATTAAAATTATTCATTTACAACTTAAAATAATAAAGGCAAATAAAAAAATATTTTTACTGATATATATTTTAAAATAAAAATGCAATGTGCTATAAAAAGTCTGTATTAAATTAAAAAAAACATTACTTTCCGAGTGAGTCATTAGTATTAATAATTATTTTGTACACAATGTGGCTAATTCTGTTGTACACCATATCTAAACCTAAACTAAAATGACAGGACTAAATATATTCTTATCTCTTTCACAACAATACCTGCGGAAAAGGATAGCACTATTTTTAAACTTGTCAGTTTAGTTTAGTTTAGAGATTGTGTACAACAGAATTAGCCACAATCTCTAACTAAACTAAACTAAATCTAAAAGCAATGCTATTTCTTTCTGCAGGGAACATTATGAAAAGGATATCACAATTTTTAGACCTGTCAATTTAGTTGACAGATTTTGTACAACAGAATTAGTACCAATATTTGAGGGAATGCTAAATAAATAAATCTTTTCTGCTTTGAAATAGAAAATCAATTGAACACAATTTTCTCGACAAAAGTTGTTTTGAATTGCAGATTGAAGGCAGATTTACAATCAGTTTAAACAAAACGTCAACCAACCAAATGATTACCTATTATACAGATACTAGCTGACGCCCGCGACTCCGTCTGCGTGGATTCATATAAATCTCATACAAACTTTCAACCCCTCTTTAACCCCCTTAGGGGTTGAATTTTCAAAAATCATTTATTAGCGGACGCCTACGTCGTAATAGCTATTTGCATGCCAAATTTCAGCCTGATCTGTCCAGTGGTTTGAGCTGTGCGTTGATAGATCAATCAGTCAGTCAGTAAGTCACCTTTTCCTTTTAAATATTTACGAGTAGATTAGAGTCATTTGCTATAAGTTGGGACATAACAAAAGTGCGAACCAAGTCTTAAATCAATTTTGTCGGACTTCTCACTCGCACTTACAAGCCTTATGGAACTGGAGCCTGATTCTGTAGTTTTGTGTAACAATAATAAAGGATTTGTCGATAGTCGATAACAGGTTATAAAGAACGAGAGAGAGCCCTCAACAAAACTCTGATCGTAATGCTTTATGACTAAGTTCGCACGTTTGTCGTGTCCCAACTATAATCGCGTCTGGTTACTTCAAAGCTTTTAAAACCCTATGGACTAAACCATAAGGTTTATATTATATTGTCACATTATTAGACATTTTGACATACAAATCAATGCGGACAAACATTTAATTGGATTTTACAAGGGCATCTTGTTATTGTGATCGATCCTCCTTAGTCATAATTTTTCTAAATTGAACCCTAACGCTATAGTAAACAAGAGTCGACGTGTTGTTGCAACAGTATGAGGCTCTTGAAAGGCTGGTCGCACACTGGGCAGTCGAAACGCAGCGGCGGCGGCGACGCCTCGCGCGAGGGCGGTTCTTCTTTAGATTTTGTTTCTATTTTCTTCTTTTTACGAACCTTAGTTACAAATACGTCAGTAAATAAAAAATAGCTTTAAAAGGTGGTGCAACTTTAGAAAGTTTTAGAAGATGGTCTATTTTAAGTTTTGATAGTAATACTGACAAATTCGATTGTACACAATCTCTAAAAGTCTAAACTCTCAAAGCCTACATTTCTAAACTAATTATAATTGGTACAGAAGGGCCATTACAGACTCTTAAATAAAAAGCAACGATCATTTAGACGCAATAAAGTGCATTTTAGCTTGGACAGCAATGAGGGCCTGAACTTTATATTCATCTTCAAAGCACCTCTTTTTATCTCTCTTTCTATCACGTAATCTTTTATTCTTTCTTTCATATTCTAACGCGGTAGGCCAACTGAATTTGTGCCGATGTATTTACAGCTCGGTGAATAAACATCAAAATAAGACAGGCCCGACTAAACTAAACTGTCAATTTTAACAATAATATTGTTAAAATACGCGCGGCATATTATGCCGCGCGTAACAGGACAACGTTACATTCGGACCTGAATTTTATAAGAATAAAAAAATCCTCGAGCTCACTTCGCTCGCGTTGCTCACCATATTGCCAGTGGTGGTGGTCGCGGCAGCGGCAGTCGCGGGAGACGGTCGCGGGTTGCGCGCGGGGGTCGCGGGGTGTGAAGGCGCCCTTTTGGTGGTCACGCTCTTGTGTAGAGCCGGGCTTAGGATGCGGATTTCTTCTAGCTGTGGAATAAATAAAATTAATCAGTTTTAAAAGTCCAAAATAGGAGCAATCCAAATTAAAGCGCGTTAAAAAGCGGAAGTGTATTGGATTAACGTAATCCATACTGACATTATAAATGCGAAAGTAACTGTCTGTTTGTCTTTCTGTTACTATTTCACAGTTCAATCTCTGTGCCAAGGGTCAGCCCTTGGCACAGAGATAGCTTGCGTCCTGCGTCCATCTCTACACTTTTTCTCGTCGAATACAATAGAATTCGACGAGAAAAAGTGTAGAGATAATTTTCTCGTGTGTCGCATGTTAGCCCTGCTGGAGACGAACACAGACTATTATTATAATTCCGGAAAATCAAAGTTTTCGCGGAATTTTTAAAATGCCTACCGCCTCGAACGGATGTCGACAAATTCCGGCACAGATATAGCCAGAATCCTCGTATTTCTTACTAGCGGTCCGCCCCGGCTTCGCCCGTGGTACATAAATATAGCCTATAGCACTTAACGATCACTTACATATCCAACGGTGAAAGAATTTTTGAAATCGGTCCATTAGTTCCTGAGATTAGCGCGTTCAAACAAACAAACTCTTCCGCTTTATTATATTAAGTATAGATTGGTATAGATTTAAACTGTCTTGTTGCTTTAATGGTTAGCATGTTCGACTGCGAATGCATGATCCGAGGTCTTGGGCATACATTCCGACCAAAAATTACGAGACATTAGATATTTCTTTCAAGAAATTATCAGTGCCAGGAGTAGGCGGTGTGTCAGATCCCGTGCCTCGGAGAGCACGTTAAGCCGTCGTTCCCGGTTATCATCACTATCGTGTTACAATAGTCGTTAAAGCTCGCCAACCCGCATTGGAGCAGCGTGGCGTGTGTAAGTTAAACCCCTCTTTCCTAGAAGAGAGGAGGCCTTTGCCCAGCGACGTTAAAAGGGCTGTTATAGTCGTGGTGGTGGTGGTGTTGGTGGGTGGGGGTACTTTACCTGGGCAGTGAGCTCCTGTATCTTGCGCTGGGCAGTGCGCAGGTCGGTGTGAAGGTTCTCTTTCTCGCTCGCCATCTTCTCGCGAGACTCGCGCTCAGCCTCGAAGTCACTCCTAAACACAGAGTACTTAATAGTACCATAGGTACAGCAGTCTCACGTATAAACATTTAAAGAAAAACACACTTTTGTTACGACGCAATAAAGTGCAGTTCAGCTCGCCCAGCGATGAGTGCCTAAACTTTATATTCACCTATGAAGCGCCTCTCTTCGCTACTTTTTTTATCGCGTAGTCTTTGCAACATCGCTGCGGCGGGTTGCTCCGACATAGTTCGAAATAAATGGACCTAAGCTGGTTTACTGTAAGGTTTGAGTTCGTCCATACATTTATACCCAGGGCTCCAAGCAGAAACTTTGAGAAATAAAAATCAGAAATACCTACTGAATATTCAACTTTAAAACAAGAGGATTTAGGTCCATTTTACTGTGACATTATAGTTTTTCGATTTTCAAAATCTAGCAACCATGTCGAAATGTGAAAACTCACTATCTTTAGGGCGTTTGTGCACTTACTCGTTTTCGATTCGTGTTCGTTTTTTTAATGAACATCATAAAAACGTATACGAAATTCACGAATGACATTTGTGCACTTAATCGTGATTTCACTATACGTTTTAAGCATTTCGTAGATAAAACCGTGTTCATAATGTGTGCTGCATTTAATCGTCGTCAGCTTTTCGCACTTCTCTTATACATTCGTAGGCGATCATCACTTAATGACATGACATGACATCATGAAAAAACTTTTTTTAATTACTATCGAAAGAATGTTGCTACTTTCGATTTCATATTGTGTCATATAAAAAAAAGATTCCTCGGCAAGACACACGTTTTAGAGAATGCATAACTCCAGAAAAAATGCTGGCAGTAACACTAAGGTAAGTGATTATGAATATTTCACACGGTACGGTTAGTATCAAAATTATCTAAGCATACGTCATATATTTTGTGAACATCCCAAGTGGACATTACGCTCTTGTAAGAAAACAGTAACAACTAAGTATAAGAAATGATATTTTTTATGAAATGTTCATATTTTGCTGATAGTTTTTGACTACCAACCACAGGTATGGAAATTTTGATTATACTACAATATTTAGGTATTTTACTCGAAGTAAAACTAATTTGAATGAAACAAACGATTTATTTTAATGCCAAACTAAGTAGGTATTAATTTTTAATAATAATCAACTGCGTTGAATCATGTTTTGTTGGAATTCAAGAAATGCAAATACCTATGTTTTCCAAATACCTCACAACATCAGGACTCATCTCTGCCCTCTTTCCACACACCATTCCACTCGCGTCCTTATTTTAAAACGATTCGATGTGAAGAATTCACGAATATATAAACACGAAAACGAATCGAAAACGAGTAAGTGCACAAACGCCCATACAGTTATAAGGAAGGCTATGTCGAATCGTGTTTTCACGAAACACGAAAACGAATCGAAAACGAATAAGTGCACAAACGCCCTTAGAGTGTACACTGATTTTACTCAGACTTGAGAACGGGACACAAATATGTCGCTGACATAAATCTACCTCTTTTCGACTGTCAGAGTACGCTCTATAGATCTCAGCCTTAGGTATAGAAGAGTGTGCTACGTGTTGAGGGTAGAATTCGTCATCATTGACTGGGTAACATGCCTAGAGGTGGCTTAGGAGGTTGTTAATGTCAGTTTTGTGAGCAAAAGCTAAGGTTAAAAATTCGAAGAGACTGATTGTGGTTAGTGTTGCTTTCGACGGTTCAAATGGCGTGTGATTAATTGCGATGCCCTATTGTGTGGCTTAATGTTGGTTAGGACGTGATGTTGTCAGATTAGGTAAGTTGGCGATGGATCGGCTATAAGGGGAGGATGGAGGCCGAAAGTTAGGTTAGGTTAGTTAATTCAGTGTTCCCATCGTGCCACGAGTTGGCTGTGTTAGCGAATTCTTCACATAGGGTACTGTCAAACTTACTTGTACAACTCTATTTGCGCCTTCAACAGTTCACAGTCGTCCTTATTGTTCTTGAGCAGGGCTAGTTCTGCCTCCAGGGCTTGCAGCTCGTGGCCGCGCGCGACCAGCGCCGCCGTCAGTTGCTCCACGCTCTGTGACTGAGGCTTCTGGTCGGAAAGACCAAAATAATTAAAATGTTATGTAAAAGAAGAAAACAGGTAAGGGTTTAATACAAATACAAAGCTTTATTACAAAGAGTTTTTACAATGTAAACACGTAAAGTAATAAAATATATCATTATTCATTCTTTTTGAAAGGACTTTAAGATATTACAAGTAATACAAGTTTTATTAATTTAACAATAGGTTTACACTAAATTGATAACGAAACTAATAAAAACTAAATTGTCTCTGCCACGGCTAGTTATTTATTAGCCTACTGGCAATGTCGTGCCACCAAGCGATTTAGCGTTCCGGTATAATGCCGCGTAAAAACCGGTCAGGGGTATGGGTATCATATAAACTGACTGACTGACTATACTATACCTCTTCCAGATTAGCCCGCTTCACTCTTAGACTGAATCGTCACGTCTTACCAGTTACCACTAGGTGAGATCGCAGTCAAGGGCTAAGATTGTAGATCACTACATAGTATAAAACAAAGTCGCTTTCTCTGTCCCTATATCCCTATGTATGCTTAAATCTTTAAAACTACGCAAAGGATTTTGATGCGGTTTTTTTAATAGATAGAGTGATTCAAGAGGAAGGTTTATAAGGAGAAAAATTGGACCCGGTAGGTGGCGCTAATAGCGGGCAGGACGACGTCTGCCGGGTCCGCTAGTGATAAAAAACAAAGATAAACTTACACACTAAAATTTATAATTCATTTATTGGTAGTTTTTTACGTTTTTTGTAATTTTTTTTTAAATTATAGTTTTACAACATTTTTCGTGTTTTTGAATTTGGTAGGATTAAACACCCCTCCCTCCCGATATACAAATAAAAAAGCAAGAAACACTCACAGGCTCCTGTTTCGTCAACGACTTCTTGAGCAGTTCTGTGTAGTCTTTGAAGATGCCTTCGAAGATAGTCAGCGTGCCGCGCACTTGGCTTCTGCAATATTATTTATTTCCACGTCAATACGATACCAAATCTTGGATATAACGTTCTGGGTGTGTTGATTCTGGGTGTTTTTTTCTGACACTAAAGAACAAGAACTTCAACAAGAATAAATTTAAAAAATTAAAAACCCCCGACATTCGCCATTTTGTGGCAGCGGCCATCTTGGATTTGCATAGTGCTATTCTACTAGTCAAGCCGCTTACATTTGATACCCATATCGAGGGAGTTGTGAAAAATATGTAATCCGCCATTTTGTGACGGCGGCCATCTTGGACCGATTTTTATCAAACACTCCCGACTAATTCACCTTTCAAACAAAAAAAAACCGCATTCAATTCGGTTCACCCGTTTGAGCGTTACGGTGGAACACACATACACACACAGACACGTCAAACTTATAACATCCCGTAGTTTTTGCGATTGTGACCAAAACTTAATTCTGGTGCTACGAGACACATGACGAACTGACAAGTTGGTCCAACGGGATCGTTACTCACATGTTGGTCAGGGCCTCGCGGTGCTGTCTCTCTATCATCTGCTTCACCTCGTTGAGGCCCGACCTGACGCGGTCGGCCGAACACCGCTCCAGCTTGAAATCGCACAAACTGGCCACCACCCCCAGCGTGTGGACCAGGCTGTCGGATAAACTGAAAAAGATAGATTTATTTATTTGATTTCGTCGGTTGAAAATCAGATGGAAATTATAATGGCGATTTCGAAAAGTTGGAAAATCATTTGTTGGTAATTCTCTACTTTTTTTATAATATTATGTTGCCAGAGAACATTTTGGATATAGAGAGACTCAATAAGTTCAAAGGTTTTATTAAGAGCGTTGACGCGGCCTGCGCCATTTTAGCTCATTTTTAAGCTATTTTGACCCTTCATAAGTTGTTAATCAATGCATTTATTTAAAAACTTATTTATACTACATTGTAGATAATTTTCTGTTCTAGGGAATTGGAAGACAACATTTTGCAATTTATTGATAGTTTGTGTCTTATTGCCAAAATACCAAAGGCCTATTTTTGAATTTTGGGTTTTGTGTAATCTTTGACGTTCACTACGTCAAAAGTTACTTGTTCAATTCACACACAAAGACATATTTATTAAAGGAAATGTCCTGAACTAAAGACATGGAAGAAAACATTTTTTCATTTTGTATTTTTTACATCATAAAAATTCAAATAAAGAAATTGTAATTTCAGTAAATTGTAGACATATAAAACCGTCATTTTAGTAGATTATTTTTCGACATTTATAAGTAAAATTAAGTATTTATAAAAGTAAAACCCATTTGCAATAATATAAACAAAAAAAAAAAATTGAAATTTACCACTATTTGTTTCCAAAAAATAACTTTGAAACCCAGTACAAAACGCAGAAAGTTGCAGTAGGAAATTGAACTAGGAAACTAGTATGGGTCGAGGCCTCTCCGAGAACGGACGTAACACTTTTTGTCTCGGCAATTCTTATTGGATTACATGAAATATACGTAAAATTGTAGTGCGACTGTCACTTTTCAATACTAGATATTTTTAATGCTCACTATTTTTTGTTACAGATAGTTTAAAACTTTTGACGCATTTTTTAATTGTATTATATATGTTACCGGAAATGTATGTAATCCGTCATTGTATACAATTCCTAGGAAATGTATGTAATTCCTAAAATTGCACGGAAAAGTGTAAAATAAATTATATTAGACACATTTCCTAGGAAATCTATACATATCCTAAATAGCAATCGGAAATGTAAAACATTTGAGATATCAATGGGTACGCGGGGATAGCGGGGTGAGGGGAGGGTATTGCATCGTCTGATCAGGCGATCGCGCTAGTAAGAGGAGGTACTTATTACTTTATCTTAGGCGGAAATCATATTCTTTTCAAAATTATTTCTTTTTTTCAGAAGTTAGATTAGGTTAGAACACAAATATCCATGTGCCCAGCCGCAGGACGAGCACTTAGGTTCTATTGGGTCCTAGGTAGAATGTGGTCCAAAAGAAAGCATTATTTTTATACATTTCCTAATACGATATAGGAATTATATATAACTAGCTTTTGCCCGCGGCTTCGCCCGCGTGAATTTAGGTTTTTCACAAATCCTGAGGGAATCGTGGATTTCTGGTTCCCGTTCCCGCTCCCTTTTCCAACCTTTATACTTACTTTCAAGGTAGTTTGCTATAGTGATCTACCTATAGCTAGCTGTAGCTATAGATTTGGGTTTTTGTCAAAATCCCGCGGGAACTGTGGATTTTTCCAGGATAAAAAGTCTGTTTTAAGTCAGGGCATCATCTATCTCCATTAGTTAGCTTACATCCTAGGGAGGGATATAGGATACTTTTTATCTCGGAAAATTAAAAAGTTCCCATGGAATTTTTAAAGGTCCGTCCGTTTAACCGATTTATACGAAATTTGGTAGGTACAGTTGAGGTAGCTTGCGTCCCGGAAATTGACACAGGCAACTTTTATTCCGAAAAAGCACATAGTTCCGCACAGGATTTTTAAAAACCTAATTCCACGCTGACGAAGTCGCGGCCATCATCTAGTACATAATATTATGTGGAAAATGAACTATAAAATAGCTATACAAAAACTATCGTTCGGAAACTATTAAAATTTAAAATCGAGAAATGACATCAAAATGAACATGGCGGGCTTACATTACAAATTGGTAACTAACAACATACTTTTGTTGACAAAAGTTTTTGATCTCTCTTGTATATCTCGCGGAAATGACTGCTGTCTAAGTAATTTAACATATTTTAATATTTTTTTTATTTAACACATACGCTACTTTTTATCCTGGAAAGATCCAGAGTTCCTATGGGATTTTTAAAACACCGAAATCTATAGCTATAGGTAAATTACTATAGCAAACTTCCTTGAAAATAAGTATAAAGGTTGGAAAAGAGATCGGGAACGGGAACCGGAAATCCACGATTCCCTCGGGATTTGTGAAAAACCGAAATTCACGCGGACAAAGTCGCGGGCAAAATCTAGTATGTAATAAGTAAATAAACGAGATTTTGAATTAATCTGCATTTTTCTTCACTCTCTTACCCTTTCACGAGTAGGTAGGTATGTAAAAAAATCAATATCAGAAGCTGTACTATATTCTCCAATTATAATTTGTATGTACTGGTCTACTCTATAAGGTCTTTTTCAAGCATTATACATTAATTATGCCTGCTTTATAAAATTAAAAATCTTCGAACTAAAAACTAAGTAATAGGTGCCTAAAAATATTGGAAAAAAAATAATAGCCCATTTGAAAACGGTAAAAGGATCAAAACGGTTTGTTACACTACACTGCAATTGCTGCGGCCTGTTCATTCACGTAAACAAAGAATCTCAGGTAAATGCCTAAACTTGCGAAGCGGGTTGGTGCGTCAACGCTCTTAAACGCAAATTAATTGAAAAGTCTTACTATAGCTTAAAATATTTTTTTAATGACAAAAATCCATGGACATAGATTGCTCTAAAAGCCAACAGTTCAAATCATTTTTATGGCTATTATACCATATTGTAAGATGATGATAATAAAACAAAATAATAAACCCGGCTGAGTTTGTTGTGGGCTCTTCTCAGACCAGGGAGCGTTTGGAACCCTCGTAGTTTTAGTTTTAAGTTTCCGTAAGTAATTATCACCATTGCCTGTTCCTAAATTGACGTTCAAAAAGTGTACAGTGTACCAATTTTGAATAAAGTCTATTTGATTTGATTTGATTTGACATATGCCGTCTTTTTGGTGTGCAAATATTGTAAAATTATAAAATTGAGTCCTGACTAAAAGAGTCCTGTTTTACCCTTGAATGGTACGGAACCCTATTTATTTATTTAAATCAATTAGAACGGCGCGCAGGCCACTTACACTAATTAATCAGGTAAAAACAAAAGAATAACAAAAATAAAAAAGAGCACTTAAAAATAAATAGGTTATACAATCACAATCACACTCACAAAACTCTAGACACGTTCGTACGATCACCTTCCATTCATCAGCAAACACATCTAACTCGGGTTTGAAACCGAGAACAGCATTGATCGCTGAGAGAGCGCGAGGGATAGGAGAGCGAGCACGCGCTACTGTACGCGCTCTGGGCACGGCAAACAGTTTGTGTCTCCTGACACGCCTGCCATCCGGTACCAATATCCGTGATAGTTGCTCGAGTAGCAAAGGGCTATTAATCTTTCCGTGGAGGACTTTGAGCACCTAAAAACAAGCCAGCACTCACCCATTGCTCAAGTTGGTGAGGTAGTCGGCGAGGTGTTTGAGCGCGCGGTCGTACACTTTGACGTGTGAGGCGTAGCTCGCGTGCTCCGACAGCGCCTCGCGTTCCGCGCTCAGGGAGATGTGCATCGGCTGGAACACCTGGGAAGTATGGAAAAACTATTTTTTACCCGACTACGGCAAAGCCAAAAGGTTATGATTTTAGCAGTCTATGTATCATCATCATCATCATGATCAACCCATTACCGGCTCACTACAGAGCACGGGTCTCCTCTCAGAGTGAGAAGGGTTTTGGCCATAGTTTACCACGCTGGCCAAGCGGATTGGCAGACTTCACACACCTTTGAGAACGTTATGGAGAACTCTCAGGCATTTCCTCACGATGTTTTCCTTCACCGTTAAAGCAAGTGATATTTAAATACTTAAAACGCACATAACTCCGAAAAGTTAGAGGTGCGTGCCCGGGATCGAACCCACGACCTCCGATTAGAAGTCGGTTGTCCTAACCACTAGGCTATCACAGCTTTCTATGTATGTATGTATGTATATATGTATGTGTCCGATTTTTGGTTCCACCGCGCTGTAGTGTCTAAACTATTGGTTTTTAATGAACGAGGTGTCAATTGATTCGTTATTATGGTCCGGGTGACATAGACAATATTAAGTTAGTTTCAGATAGACATAACAGATAGCGCCACTAGCTGCTTGCCCCGCGCTTTCTTCTATTAGTATGCAGATTGCAGTTGAATACACGTTTTTTCTGCACACTAAATTATTATGAAAACACCGCCAACTCCTGATTGGCGCTGAAATTTCTGGACAGAATATCCCAATACCTTTTGGCCCGACCCGGTAATCGAACCCAGGACCTTGCGATGCGCAGTCAAACATGCTCTATGCTTTAGAGATACAGAAGTATACTTACAACAGTTTGTATTTCCTTTATCCTATTGTTCAGCTCGTGTATCTGTTCGTTGTACATCCTCGCAGTCTCCGCCGCGACGGACTTGTGTTGTGTGAACTCCAACTGCAAATAACAGTAATTAATAGGTCATTACAGAGCAGAGTATATTAGTGCCTGAAGACAAAACGCACGCACGCACGCACTCACGCACGCACGCACACACGCACACACACACACACACACACACACACACACACGCACACGTCATTACTATACAACAAAAACACGAACTTCACACGCTTAAGCATGCTTTTTCTTATTTGGACATGCTTAAAAACGTCCTTTGATATAATAGGCTATTTGACTAATTTTTGGAATTAGTTTTAAATTATTCTTTATTACTTATTAAAACACACTACATTGATATTTTTCGGAATATCTACAGTATTAAGAATTAAATCAATGATAAAGTTTAAGTTTTGAAAACCGCGCCAAAAACGACATTTCTGTAATAGCGCTGATCACATGATACGCGTGACGTCACAAACCAATGAGCAAGTTTATAGGTTCACACACAGAGGTCAGAGTATGTATGGGCACAGTATGGGTTACATAACCAGAAACCACAACAAAACAGCGTAGCTATCCAGTAACAATAATTAAATAGTTAAATACAAATTAAAAGTAATTAAATAGGTTAAATACAATAAATACAAAGTTAAATGCAATAAATGGAATGCGGGAGAGGAAACAAGAAAAATAACAATCTTTAATTATGTAATAAATACATAGCAAAAATATTAGCATCATCACTTTTCTCGCTCGCTCTCGGTGCGTGCGACAGAGCACGCTGCGTGATTAGTTACGACGGATGGCGCGAAAAACACTTGTGTATTTAGGTACAAATCTTTTGTTTTTGTGAGGAAATAAAGAAAAGTTATGAGTTTATCTAGTGATAATTTATTAGTGGAAGAGTTTATCTAATTATTGGTATGAAAACAATTGTGTATTGTAGAGTATATGCGCTAGAAAGTCACACCAAATAAGTGAAATTAAGAGGTTAATAATGCTATTTTAATATCAATCTTATTGTTTCAACTTTAAAGTTTACTTTCGATTGGTTGATAAACTTCAATTATATCGACCAAGTAAAGTGTACTCTCAAGTATAATAATTTCAAGTGACGTCACCAGAGTAGCAACCAATCACAGAGCGTTCACGTGTCTGATAAAATTTCAAAAATTATAATGTTTTATTTCGTGCAAAATATCGCGTAAAATTACATAATTTAGTGTGATTGAGTGAAATATGTCTTTTTTAGGCTATTATCTGATAAGATGACCACAATCTATACTAATAAATAAAATTGAAGTGTCTGTCTGTAATATCGAAATAACTACCTCATATTAAGCTCATATGGTTATTTGAACGATACTATAACCGAATCACACGTTTTTAAAATTTTTGTCTGTCTGTCTGTCTGTCTGTCTGTCTGTCTGTCTGTCTGTCTGTCTGTTTGTTTGAACGGGCTAATCTTTGGAACGGCTGAACCGATTTTGACGGGACTTTCACATACAAGTAGAGAATTAACCAGGGAGTAACATAGGCTACTTTTTTAACCGACTTTCAAAAAAGGAGGAGTTGTGTTTTTCTACCTATGTACACCGATATCTCCGAGATTTCTGAACCGATTTGCGTAATTTTTTTTTAATCAATAGAGAAACATTGCGACACTGTCCTACAATCAAATTTGGATTCCAACTCTTCAATCCTGATGCTGTAGGGGATCTGATCCCCAACACTAATGGGATTTAGGCACTGTCGGTTATTTAAATTGATATTGGGGATACCAATTAAAGACTTTATTGTTGAATGACCTCGAGTAGGTACATGCCCAACTCCTCAACCCTGATGCTGTAAGGAATTGCATTCCGAAATCGTAAGGATCCCACGGAATTTTTCCGTTTTGTGGACGGGTTACTACTTACTACAGATAGGCTACTTTTTTTTCTGGAAAATCAAAGTTCCCACGAGATTTTTACAAACCACACGGGCGAAGCCGTAGGTATCATCTAGTCAATAGTATATTTTCAATGTTGTCAAATACCCTATTATTATACCTATCTACAATTTCCGAGTCACATTTTAGACGCGTTTCAAATATTAATTACCCTTCTTAATGTTTAAATATTGATAACATTAGAAAGATTAGATTTCGAAAACAAATTGTTTTTAACCCCCGACGCAAAAACGACGGGGTGTTCTAAGTTTGACGTGTCTGTGTGTGTGTGTGTGTGTGTGTATGTGTGTGTGTGTCTGTCTGTTCCCCTGTGGCGCTCAAACGGGTGGACCGATTTGAATGTGGTTTTTTTTTTGTTTGAAAGGTGAATTGGTCGAGAGTGTTGTTAGCTATGTTTGATGAAAATCGATCCAAGATGGCCGCCGCTACAAAATGACGGATTACATATTTTTTCACAACTCCCTTAATAATTTATGGGTATCAAATGAAAGGGCTTGACTAGTAGAATAGTACTATGCAAATCCAAGATGGCTGCCGCCACAAAATGGCAAATGTCGGGGGTTTTTTACATTTTTAATTATATCTTGTATGTTGTTTGGTCAACAGAACCTTTGGTACAACATTAGTACGGATAATAAACTTGGCTACTGTATAAAACTTACCTTTATATTTTCAAAGTCTAATATTTTAATCTGCGCCTTCTTAAGTTCATTTTGGTGTGCTGAAAGTTTTGTCTCCAACTGTTGTATGTACGCATCCCGTTTGTCTAATTCTTCGGGCGATACATTCTATAAATAGAAAATAAATAAATAAGCACTTATTTAAATTAAAACCGAACTATAACAATTTTCTTTAAAAAAAACCAAAAACATTGTGTTCTTCCAGCAATTTAAAAGAAAAATAATTAGGCGAGTAAATCTGTGGTTTTCCACCATTTTAGTAGTCTATAGAAGACATATTTTTGACTATGGTCGATGGACGAAGACTTTAAACTACAGCGAAAGATCGAACAGTGAACAAAACCCAAAAAGAATTCATTCGTATTTTATCCGAATCCGAAAAGTTATTTATATACTTCCAAATTATGGAACTTACGGAACTTGAAGATTTCAATTTAGCTTGCAGATCATTTATAATATAGTGCAGTTTCTTTAGCTCTTGTGCATGATCACTCTCCTTGTTTGATAGAAGCAACTGGAAAAAGATATACGATAAAATACTAGCCGTCATCATATAATCACAAACTAACACCACCACAATCACTACAGCCTTTTTCAATGTCCCACTGCTGGGCACAATACTCCTATCTCATAGGAGAAAGGGATTTAGAGCTTAGACCCGCCGCGCTACACCAACGCAGATTGACGGATTTAACGACTATTGTAACACACACATATGATAGTGATAATAACCGGGACCGACTGCTTAATGTGCTCTCCGAGACACGGGGTGTAAAACACCACTTACTACCAACTCTGGGCTGGCACTGACAATATCTTGACAGAAAACTCAATACTTGTTTTATTTGTGCGACCCGGGAATCGAACCTGGGACCTTGTGATCAGCAGTTGAATATGTTACCCACTAGACAAACGAGGCAGTTAATCATGAAACAATCGATGTAAACTAGATATTACCTCAACATTTTTCAATTTCTCCTTAGCATCGTCTCTCTCTTTGGACGTAGCATCAACTATATGCTCCAGTGACTCCTTCTGCCATGATAGCTTTTCATTTTCCACTATAACCTGAAAAGGATTACATACTGGCATTCAAAGTTTTGCCATTTCATACACGCAAACTATAACATTTCATTTGTTACAGTTTTGCTCAACGTAAACTATGACTAAATGTAATTTTGGCTAATTTTGCTTTTATTAACCCCCGACGCAAAAACGACGGGGTGTAATAAGTTTGACGTGTCTGTGTGTGTGTGTGTCTGTCTGTTCCCCTGTGGCGCTCAAACGGGTGGACCGATTTGAGTGCGGTTTTTTTGTTTGAAAGGTGAATTAGTCGAGAGTGTTGTTAGCTATGTTTGATGAAAATCCGTCCAAGATGACCGCCGCTACAAAATGGCGGATGACATATTTTTTCACAACTCCCTTGATATGGGTATCAAATGAAAGGGCTTGACTAGTAGAATAGCACTATTGCAAATCCAAGATGGCCACCGTCACAAAATGGCGAATGTCGGAGGTTTATTAAATTTTTAATTTATACTTGTGTGACGATTTATGACGTCGAAAACTAGTTTGTATGAAGTGTTGGGGGTGTTGTACTGTGGTATAACGGTTAAGGCACTCTGGGTTTGATTCTCGAAGATGCAGCTGTGCATAATATGTCACAATTTTTGATTTGTATTAAAAAAACTTAAGATTTATTTTGTAGTTTAACAACATAATTATAGTGTCGATATTTAGACCCAGAAACATCTAGGTGTTCAAATTTATTCAGATAGGTTACCTATCTGAGTAAAATTTAAGTAAAAATAGCATGTTTCTACTAAATTGTCTAGGAGTCTTATTGTCATAACATATGATCAACATCAGTTCTGATTAGCTGACAATCTTTCATACTATTGTTTGAAAGGCACATAAGAACTTCTCTAGCATAACAGAACGTGCAACGCCATCTAGTTTTTGATGTGTAAACAGTACCTGTCTCCTCTGTTTCTCCACCAGTTCCAGCTGCGCGGTGAGTTTGTCGATGGTGTCGTCGTCCGGTGAAGTGACGAACTCCACTCCGGAGGAGGCGCCCGACTTGCTCTCCCCTGTTTCACTGTTGATGGGAATTTCACTGTCTGATATACGGGATATATCGAGTTTGAGCTGTTTGTTTTCTTGTCGTAGCTGTAACAATATTTATATATATCAAATTTTTTTTCAAATTCAAAATTCATTTATTCAAAGTAGGTACACTGTACACTTTTTGAACGTCAATTTAGGAACAGGCAATGGTGATAATTACTTACGGAAACTTAAAACTAAAGCTACGAGGGTTCCAAACGCGCCCTGGTCTGAGAAGAGCCCACAACAAACTCAGCTGGGTTTAATTTTTTTTTTAATCACATAACATGTTTGCTTTAAATTGAAACTCACTATGGATAGCACAAAAAACAATGAGATGATTATAAGTCTTAAACAACCTGATTGTTCATGTTTTGAAAACAAAATAGGGTCATGGATCTATTTCATTATCTTTTTCCAAACAATCCTGTTTAGACTGATTCAGTACCAGTTTAGAATATAATTTTAATGTCTCTGTAACATATAGGTTGTTAACATAATAAAAACATTGTTATAAGAAACCAGCATGCAAGAGTACACAGTAAGCATAAAATGACAATAACTGATCTATGATGAAGCATTACTTGAGTCACTCACTCTTTCAACTAGCTCCCTAGTCTCATCAAATTTCTCCTTATGCAACCTGTGAGTCTTGAGCATGTCCTCCTGACACGACGCTATCAACATGAACTGTTCTTTCATCGAGTCATTGTTCTGCTTCAGCGTCTCTTTGAGAACCACATTCTCATCTAACAGCTCACCAAATCTCTTCTGGAGTTCCTCAGTGCTTCGGTCATCAGTTATCAGTGTGCTTGCGACCATCATGCTTGCTGGGGATGGCTAGAAAATAAAATATATTTTTATTTCATAACAAGTTAATGGTTGACTGCCATTTGACATTATGGTACAATGAATATAAATCCGAAATGGTGACAGAAAAATATTGGACATCCAATAAAATAGTTCATTAATGCACATAGTCCCTAATGCATACTGACTAGGATAATTTATTTACTTATTTATTTAGTACATACCAAAAATTATAACTGAAACAAACAAAAAAGATGTGCACAAGGATCATTAGAATAGAATAGAATAGAAAAGTTTTTTATTCAAATAAACTTACATTACAAGGATAATGTGTTTACATAATAATTACAAAAGTAATTTTAAATCAGTTTGTTTGCACAAACTATACCTAATACAATTTGTACAAACTGATATTGTGAATAGGTAATATCCCTAGTTAGAGTGTAGTTACTTATCAAGAAAATGTTTTCTAATGTAGCTTTGGACCTCAACATTTTTAAGCTACATTAATTTTTACATTGGTATTTATTTAAACACCAATGTAAAAATCCGGTCAGATGCATGAGCGTGAAAGAGTACGAGCATGGAGCAGCCGACCGGCTCGACGAGCAGCCTAGCAGCTGCTCTTAATATTTCACACCAAGCGTGTTGGGAATAGAATAATAGAATACAAAAGTTTTTTATTCAAATAAACTTTTACAAGTGCTTTTGAATCGTCGATTGAGTCTACCACAGGTTCGGAATGCAGTTCCAGCCGAGAAGAACCTGTAAGAAACTCGGCGGTTGCTCTTTTTTAAAAATAACATTATAACAATTATTATTATTAATGTACATGATTGAAATGCCGTCTCGCGCATTGCTGGAACGAGTTAAATCCAAGCTTTTTTATCGTTTATATAATCTTCAATTGTATAATAAGCTTTTTTTATGAGCATACTTTTAATAAAGTTCTTAAACTTGTGTAAAGGCAAGTCTAAGACATATTTTTTATTCAGATAAACTTTTACAAGTGCTTTTGAATCGACAAATGAATCTACCACTGGTTCGGAATGGTGCTTACAATTCTACACGTTAAGAAGGGCAGACAAAAGTAGCCCCATTTCCGACGGCGGCACCCGTTCACGAGCATGACGCATGATCCAGCCATTGCTTCGCTCAACCATATTTGAGGGAACATAACAACCCGCACCACACGACACCACCACAGAAATGTTTAAAGAGAGAGTGACATACTTAGGCTACCCATGATTAAAGCATCGAATTGAACACCAATAATCGAATACTCCTCAAGTTATTATAGCGTATAAAGCGAATAAATTAAATCCATGCTTTTTTATCATTTATATAATCTTCAATTGTATAATATGCTTTTTTCATGAGCACACTTTTAATAGAATTCTTAAACTTGTGTAAAGGCAAATCTAAGATTTGTTGTGGAATTTTGTTATAGAACATTACGCCCATTCCCACAAACGACCTTTGGACCTTTTTGAGGCGTAATCGAGGAATCACGAGTCTATTTCTATTTCTTAATTGCCTATCGTGTAATTCACACTTTTTATTGTAACTGTGAATGTTTTGCTTAACAAAAATTATGTTGTTATAAATATATTGAGAAGCTACTGTAAGAATACCTATTTCTTTAAATTTCTCTCGAAGGGAATCCTGCGGTTTTAAATTATAAATTGCACGAATTGCCCTTTTTTGTAAAACGAAAATTTTTTCAATATCAGCTGCTTTACCCCATAGTAAGATTCCATACGACATAATACTATGGAAATATGCAAAGTAAACTTCAGGGAGCATCCTCGAGTATCCTCTTATCATAAAAGAGCTAATGTATGAAATGTAAAAATACAGCTTATTTCAATGTCTTAAGATTCTATTTTAAATGTGATTAAAATTTGCTCTGCTCTCTGCGCCTGTCTATCTGAACGGACCCCTACAGGACACAGGTCTCCTCCCAGAATGAGAAGGGTTTCAAACTAAGCACTAAGCCACTGGCATGCTTCGATCACCGGGCTGAATAACTATAGACATGCTTGTTTGCATAGATGGCAAGCCTTCCCATCAACTGGTAGTCTTATATAGATTTTTTAAAGTATTTAATAGAACTGTTAAACATGACTGTTACTCCCCTGGTTTCTTAATTATACGAAAGAGAGTTTTTGTAATTTTGGTAAACATAAAAACTTCCTTTTGACATTCAAATCTTAAAAGAATTATTTTGGACTTGCCATACTACATCAACACTTTAAGCACACCACTGGATGTAAGTGTAGAAATCTATTCAGCATGTATGTCGAGTGATGCAAAAAAAAATAGATAAACTACTGTTTTTTTTTTAATATTTAGACTTGAGACTTTTTTTTAAATATTTAGACATTTGATCATATTAAGGTGACGATTAAGCCAGTGACCCAAGTTGAAATATTAGTAATGAACAGATTGTTATACTCACACTATCCCCAAGTTGAAATTGTGCCTTAAATGCCATGTTAGCCTCAACAGATAGGTCCTTCATTGCATCTTCTATCTGTGACTTATCCAAATCCCCATTAACAACACCATTACATTTCTCCACGTCCATACTGGCTCCAGGGGAAGTACCCAGGACGATTATAAATGAATCATCATCATTTTCCAGTTTTGCTGACATTTTTAAACATCACACCTATAAAAGAAACTTAAGAATTACCTACATAGGGCCAGTTTTACGTAAACGAAAGTAAGCGAACTTGATCGGTAATACGATAACTCTGTATTGAACACTCTATCTACTGTAATTACTAAGTGGTCAAAATAAGTAATGTGATAAAAATCACAAAAATAAATACGTTTATTAACTCACATAAATCGCACGTGAGTATGTTTAGGACGGTTGCGGCACAAGTCACAAACGGTGGTATTATACTCTCACAACAACAAAACAGCCTGAATTTTATAGAATATCTTCAACAATACAGGTTGTGGCAAATTGTAAAATTAATTCACTTTTGTTGAAATTTGAAAAGCAAATAGCAAATAGCAATTGATTGATGATACCAATGACATCTGGGATGACAATTGACAATTAGCGATCACAGACCACGAAGATATCAAAAAGAATAATTTAGGTACTCGAGTGATTCGAGTCTTATTCGTTGACTCGAGCGCAGGTCTCGTTAATAACTGCATTTTATCGGTAGTTAGCCGTAAATTTGGTTAATTAACGGTAGTTAACGGGGTTTTTACAACTATATTGCTGACGTCATGAAAATGGCGGCAATAGGAATGAATTATGAAAGGCATGAAAAGGTGCAATAGCAATTTGCGGGGCTTATATCGATACTATTATCGATATCACGGCACGATTCAACAATATAGGGTTGATTCGATATATCGACTGAATATAATATCGATATTTTATGAAATATCGATACCTACATATTGAGCACAGTTGTCACTTGGCACTTGTCAGTACTCAGTTGTTACCACAGACCAATAACATATGTTGTTACCATAGTGCCATAGAGATAATACCATAATAATTATTATTATTAATTATTATTAGTGATGTGCCGATTCGATCATTTTGATAATCGATTAATCGATTACACCAGTAAGCATTATTAATAATTAAATAAGTAATTCTTAGGAAAAACTGAAAAAACCGTTCTCCTTTCTGGAAAAATTTCTGAACCAATCCTACTACTTAGTACCTAACGATCAAGTATCCTTATTTCCTTGGCCTTTATTAGCCTTTATTTCAGATTATTATTAGCCTTTATTTCAGATAATTGTTTTTAAATCTCGAAACTAATTTCGAGAATTATTAAATCTAAGCAAATGTCATAAGTGACAGCAGCTTTACGATTTACGTGGCAAATTGAAACTAAGAAATACGCGGTCAATTCGAATTAAGAAAAACGCTTGCATAGTTTTCTTTACATGTACAAGTCACGGCAAATAAGTCGACCGGTGACCTTCAATGCGCATAAGTCGCAATAAGTCGAAAATGAGGTATCTCGGGGTGTGAAAGCGTCGCGCGGAGGGCGTGGGGATCGTTCGTAAGCACTTATTAGCTCTCGCGGATCCCTCGTAAGCGCTGATTGGCTCTCCAATCGTATTGTGTCCCGCTCACTCGTACAACGCTGCGCGCACTTGAAGGTCACTGGTTGACTTACGTGCCAGGGGTTATATATAGAGTTCAGGTTCTCCAAGTTTGGGGCTTATTCTTCAATCGCCGGATAAACTAAATAATATCTTTTGAGTTTTGACAGATATCCAGCACAAAAACTAAGAAAACCCTTATTTTTTAAGGATTTCTTGAAATCCTTAAAAAATAATAATTGACAATGGACTAACCACTTTATATAATAATTACTAACTGCGCCCCGTGGTGTTACCCGCGGTTAATAAGTTTGTACACATAAAAATATTTGAACACAGTCTTCTAAGAGTAACTTAGCAAATAGAATGACAGTAAAGTAAGAACAATCAGCGCCATCTATCGCGTTCTTTATATCTATTTAAGTCCCACAGGAACACTTTATCTGGGATAAAAAGTAGCCAATCTGTTATTCCAGGGTACTTATAATCAATCTCCACTCCAAACTTCAGCCAAATCGGTTCAGTAGATGCGACGTTAAAGTGTAACAAACATACACACACACATACATATATACATATTTAAACACAAACTTACGCCTTTATAATATTAGTGTGATAATTCTTATTATAAGTTTACTAAAAAAAGTTTTTTTTACGTCAGTCAATGTTTAACGGACAAAAGACAAAAGAGCTCAATGGCTTTCGTTCAGTAATTACTGCGTTAGCAAAATATAACTGCATGCCGGCCGTGCCGCAGCGGCTGACTATCCGTTTAGTATGAACAAGTCTAAATATAAGTTTGAGGGAATCCTCTTTTTGCAATTGCCAAACTATATATTTTTAGCAACCAAATTAGTACCAGAAGCTGGTTGTAAAGTTTGGTAACGTATTTTTTCTTAATCGATCATGATCGATTATCCAAAATCATAATCGATTGCAATCGATCATTTTAATAATCGATTAATCGATTATTGATAATCGATTCCGCACATCACTAATTATTATCTCTATGCTCTATGGTTCAGACTCATGAACCTATAGAATTAGAAATTATCTCTATGTTCAGACTTCAGAGTTGATTTTTTGGATTTTTGTGATGTGATTTGTAGTTTGAAAACCGCGGTGTATAGTTTTTTTTTTGTTAATTAATAAAATAAATTAAATTTAAGAGAAATGTCCAAGGAGACTACTTTAGATCTAGAATACGTGACCGAGAGTTTCCAAAAAAGTCTGAAAGAAGACGACGATGTGATAATAGATGCTTATATAGACGGTTACAATGAGCTCGTAAAGTAAGAGAATTTTACATCTTTATTAATTTGTTAATTCCATATGGTTGTGTTTTGATAAGATTTTCGTGTTTAGGTTCTTGAATCTTATCGGAACAGTATTTTCCTTCGTGAGTAGCGATGTGAAGAGTAAAATCAAAATAATGGAGAAGCACAAGGCGGGCGAGGATGCGCTTTATTATGAATCGTTCAAGAAGATGATGAAGTACGAGAAGGAAACTAGCTTGCACGATAAGAATGGATATGTGTCGGGCTCAAGAACGATGCTGAGGTTGCACAGAGGCTTAGGTTTGTTCAAAACCTTAACACAAAAAATCTATTTACTATACAAAAATGATTTGCTGTTCGTTAGTCTCGCTAAAACTTAGAAACGGCTGGACCGATTCTAATGAAATTTGTCTTTATTTGAGTGGGTTTAGATTTACAATTGGATCTGGTAGATGGCACTGTAGTCAGGTTCTAGAATTTTTTATTTTATTGCAAACATATTTTGATGAAATTTCTTATGTATATTTATGTTGGTCCCTGGGGGACTTAGATTCACAATAATTGGACCCAGCAAGTGGCACTGAAATCGGTTTTTAGGTTCAGTGCAGAATAACGTCTGCTGGGCCCACTAATCTATTATTTAGTCTGTCAGACCAGTAGTAAGTTACCACATTATATAGACGATAGTAAAATAAATGAACACTACTGCATTTAATTTCTTTATTTGTACACATACCTATTTCAATTTTTATTTAACATTAGTTTTATAAAAAACTTATTGTTTAGTTGTTTTTGGGAGAGAAATAAGATAAAATATTAATTAGTATTTAAATATTTAAATATACAAAGCTAAAATATGTCAAAAAGGTTTTAATACATAAGAATATTATAAATGTGAAACTGTCTGTATGTTGCCTTTTTATACTCAATTGTTAAATCAATAATGACATCATATTGAAGATAAACTTTTATCATAAAAACTTTTTACTCTGGGATTTTCCAAAACATAAATTCATAGGTCAAGTTGTGGGCATCAAGCTACTAAATATAAAGAATAATATAAGTTTAGAATTTCCTAAAGAAAACTTTACTTATTTTATTTTTATTGCAGATTTCATACGCCTATTTCTAAAGAGACTGAGTGAGTCAGAGGAAGGTGTGAATACATGCACTACATGCCAGGGCTCCTACAACGAGACACTCGCGGAGTTCCACCCTTGGTACATAAGGAAAGCGGCCACCCTGGCCATGCATGCACTGCCTTCCCGACCGGATTTATTGCATAAGGTGAGCCAACCTGACTGAAATTTCGAATGGAGATAGATTATGCCCCGACTTAACACATAGGCTACTTTTTATCCTGGAAATGTCTACAGTTCCCACAGGATTTTGAAAAAACCGAAATATATAGGTAGATTACTATAATAGCAAACTTCCTTGAAATTAGGTTTAAAGGTTGGAAAAGGGAGCGGGAACGCGAACCGGAAATCCACGATTCCCTCGGGATTTGTAAAAAACCGAAATTCACTCAGGCGAAGCCGCGGGCAGAAGCTAGTTGGCTATGTGTGTGAGCAGTGTAATGATATACATTCGGCTTAAACCAATTCTGCGATGATAAACGTGGGGAGACTCTCAAACATCTGTGACAGATAGGTAATTCCATGGAAATATTTGTTTTTTTATTTTTATTGAGTGTTAAACACACCCTTAAACATCTCTAACATGAAATAATAATTTATTGCTTTGCCAATAAGTGACATAATTATTGTAAATTACTGTTATCACTATCAAAGGATAGCTAATAATATAAGAGTACTGTTAAATGATGTTAGATTAAGTGCTATAATTTGTTGGATTTTTATCAGTTTGTTGACTTTTTATTTTAAAGTCCCCATTGTGAGTTTATCAGTTACTAGCTTTGCCTGTGGCTTCGTCCTAAAAGTATTTTTTTAATTACTGCCTGCATTTTACAACAAATTTTGATGCTGTGTTCAAAAAAAGTTTTTTTTTTCTTAAATAATAATTGTTCTGTTTCATATGAAATAATGAGCACTTAAATATATAATGTAGAATTACTAAATATCTCACAAACTACATAAAAGACAAGCAATAATATGTGCATTAAATAAAGTTACCGTATGTAGTTTACTCTGGTATGTTTGCAGACATCTGCTAGGAATATAATAGCACTGTCTGCTGTTCAAGGTAAAACTCATTCTTAACAATTTACACTGATCATTTGGCGATGCACAATTTACATTCATAATCAAAGAGCTCAAAGAGGTTAGCAAAGTAAATGATGTTTAGTTTTATTTCATTTTATTTATCCACTAAGAGAATAGTAGATAAGGGTACTAAAAAACCGGCCAAGTGCGAGTCGGATTCGCGCACGAAGGGTTCCGTACCATCTATAAAACAGCAAAAAAAAACACGTTTGTTGTATGGCAGCCAATATTTATTCTATTTATTTTTTAGTATTTGTTGTTATAGCGGCAACAAAAATACATCATCTGTGCAAATTTCAACCGTCTGTCAGGATTCATGAGATACAGCCTTGTGATAGACGGACGGACAGACAGACAGCGGAGCGCTTTGGGTACAGAACCCTAATAATAATATGATGTAATAATATTCTCCTTTACAGAATTTCGGCCACAGTGCCATAGCTCCACCGAAATTAGCCAACTACTAGATAGATAGATAGGAGATATTAAAGTGCGCATGTGCACAAACACAGGTGCACTGTCTATGTACTTATTCTCAGTTTGTGATACCTAACATCGGTCGGCAAAAAGTGTCTATCGGCATATTATCTTGTATCTAAATTGATTGAAGGTGTAGACATATTAGATTTTCGGACGACTTTTGTGCTGTTGTGTCTTCGCATCAAGGCCTTTTAAACACTTTGTTAAACCAATTAAAAGAATCGATATAATACATATTCATTATTCATTAACCCAAAGTGTATTGGTATAATCCTAGGATACCTAATCACTTACAATGAAGTAGTATATGTTACATGGTATAGTAAGTATACGTAGTAGTATATAGAAAGGCAGTGATATATATTATAGGTATAGATTGACCAGAATCTCATGAATAATAGGGAAATTAAATTTTGTAGTAAGCAACACTAGGTTAACTCGGCTGCCCTAGTGATAAACAAAGTAATTACATTCAGAACACCTTACCTGGGATCGTTTCACGAAACGAAAAATCAAGCAACTGCATTTTAAATACAAAACAAAGTAACCAACATCCAATTACTTTGTTTTTGTGTTGTGCTTGTTGTTTACTTGGTTTTTGCATTTATATTCCGGGTTAGTGAGTGCAGTTACTTTGTTTGGGCAATTTAAATTTCAGTAAAAGGTTCAAGTTATTTGAAATAATTAAACTGTGGTAAAAAACTACTCGACATAAAACTTTTGTTAATGCAAAAAGTCAATTTCACAAAAAATGTCAGTTACTTTGTTTATCGCTAGGGCAGCCGTAGTGTTGCTAACCTTGGAATTTCATTTCCCTATTTTTCATGAGATTTTGGTCGATCTATATAATGGACCTATATTCCTTATCAGTTATACAGGATTTCGTAATATTTCGATAATTCAAATAAAATAATTATCACATTGACCTGAGTAACGTACTTTTATTGGTTGATGTCAATTACGATCTCTATGTACCTTTGGTTTCTTTTTGACGTGATAACGTCTTATAAATCGATGAACGCCGGCTACACGCACAAAAAATCATGATTCACTGTCGCGTTCCGCGTGCAAATGAGAGCGCGGAACAAGCGATAGAGAAGGTTCGGCTTGTGACGCTTCTCTCTTTGTTCTCATAAGACGTTATCACGTTAAATTATCCTCCGTAGACCGACTTTACAGACAACCAATTTTTTTATTGGATTTTTTCACTATTACAGATTTTTGGCAACGATGACAAACTGACAGAGGCGCTCGCTATCTTGCCGCAGACGCTACAGTCCTGCGACGAGGTCTACCAGCGCGTGGAAAACCTCTATACAGACTTCGATTTTCACGGTTTGCCGTAGACCAATTAAATTGTAGACTAAATAATAATAATTATTATGATATCAATTTTGCCAAATGTAAGAGACGTAAGCTTTGGCCTTATACATGTATGTGTTACCGTTAAAGTGCGTACACCAGTTAGAGTGCACATTAACTAGTTAATCAGCAGATTCTTCAGGTAATCCGCAACCGAGCGAGCATTCATTACAGCAGAAAATGGGTCCTTTACTTTGCCTTAACCGTATTGTTTTTGTAAAGCACGAGGTCGTAATAAAACGACGAAGCGGGTCTTCGTGCGTTGCCAATTTAAAGACTTGAGTCCTTTGAGCCTCACTTTATCGAATGAGCCTAAAATTCTTTTACGTAGCTTTACAAAGATACATTTATAGTATACTAGCGGACCCGGCAGACGTCGTCCTGCCCGCTATTAGCGCCTTCTACCGGGTCCAATTTTTATACATACTTATAAACCTTCCTCTTGGATCACTCTATCTATTTAAAAAAACCGCATCAAAATCCGTTGCGTAGTTTAAAAGATTTAAGCATACATAAGGGACATAGGGATATAGGGACAGAGAAAGCGACTTTGTTTTATACTATGTAGTGATGTATATCAAAATAGTCCATACTTTGAGCATCTCGATTCGATATATCGAATGAGTGTAATTTATTTAGTACTAATTTCTTTTGACCCATACCAACTTCTTTTGGTGACATAACCAAGTTCACAAATCTGCTACTTTACGTATTATTTCGCACTTTGACGTATCGAATCCGGTAATCTCAAGATTACCTAGTTAATGCTGACACTAACGAATATCGTTTTCTAGCGGTAGCATTATACTAAAAACTAAGCCTTTTATTGCTCATTTAAAGACTAAGACTAGAAAATTAGCGAATGAGGCTTTGGCTGCCTTTCCATGAATAGGAATATATTTTCATTGTCATAATATAATGTTAGCTTAATGAACCAACTGACCTTTATGATACTAGTATGTTAGACTAACTGCCATATAAAGCAAATTCTTATGCCAATTTAAAGCCCTGCGTACAGTATGATATCATTTATTTTATGTATCGCTGTTAACGTCCCACTGCTGGGCACAGGTCTCCTCTCTCATAGGAGAGAGGTATTTAAAGCTCAGACCCGCCACGGTGCTCCAATGCGGGTTGGCGGGCTTACGTACTGGATGTACTTACAGCACAGGCGATTGCACAACGAAGTGAGACGTCTGGTTTCACATACACCGCTCGCACGTGCCCTGTGGAAAGGCGGCCTTATGTTCAAAAATCGGTTTAGACTTCTCGGAGAAATCGGTTTACATACATAAATAAAAAAACATACGCGCCGAATTGAGAACCTCCTTTTTTGGAGGTTGGTTAAAAATACAACACCTCGGCACTAGAGCATCTACTTAGCAGTAAGAACTGCGATATTGTTTTATCAAAGTACGCCATAGCACCAATAGTTAATGCACTTTAACAAGGCGCCACTTTCCAGATGGCAGCTGTTCAATAGTAGAAAATCCTGTTAAGACGTGATTCATAATGATTTGTTTATAAATTTATATGTACAATTTTACCTGTTTGTCAGTCTCTTATATGTATAATTTCGCAAGTCGATTTTACCCATTTCGGATTTCCAAATAGGTATGGAAAAGGTAGAGCACGGGCTCGTAGCCGCGCAGTAGGTTTATGCCGAGTTCGCACACCTCGACAATGCTACTAAATCTCGAATATCGAAAACTACAATATCAGAGCAAAATGGACCCAGAGCCTCTTATTTTAAAGTCGTAAATTCAGTACTTCCAATTTTTATTTCGCATTGCCGCTTGGGACGCTGGCTGTAGATGTATGGACGAACTCAAACCTTAAAACAAGCTTGTTTAGCTCCATTTCACTCTGAAGTCATTATTTCGATATACGAAATCAACGTTGCAGCAATGTGCAAACGCTGCATAACCCCACAGGCGTCTAGTGAAACATCAGTAGAATTTACGACTTTAAAACAAGTGACTTTGGGTTCATTTTAATGTAGCATTCCGATGTCGGCGACCGTCGAAGAATCACCTCATCGTCCTATAGTAGCTTCTTTTTCTAGTTGTAGATGTAAATACTGTATTAAGTATAAGAACACAATGCAGTATAATAAAAGCTTATGGAATACGGGCAGTCTGTCGCTGTTGATCGAAATCGCTACTGGTAGCTGGGCTAGCGCTGGGCGCTGGGCGGCGACAGCGACAAGCGCCCACTACCCTCGTCACTTGTCGCGGTCGCCGAGGCCGCAGACATCGGAATGCTACTTTTTCTCTAACATTATATAACAATGTTTCGATAAATCGATATGCATCAACGTTTATAGAATACCCCAGCTGTTACTGATCATAAATTAGGCCGTCAGCGCATAAGCGGCCTAACCCACATTTTTTTAAGTTCTTACTTATAGACCTAAACTGATTACAAAGATGATAATTCTTTGCCTAAAAATGGTCTAACTGTTATGCAATAGATGGCGCAGCAAAATCCATTTTTGTATTTAATTATTTTCGTCTTTTATTTGAGCAATGATGTCTTAACCCGCCTGACGGCCTCAAATATTGTATTAATAGATAAGATTTCATATCTTTTCATTAAATTGTTATCTTTTATCCATTATCACAGAACTGCAGTATTATGTTTATAACGAGATAATTCTGCAACAGTCGTGGCACCGGAGCTTTTAGTAAAATAACTTCGAAAAGTATATAATTAAGATAATATGTAAGCATTTCAATTACTTGAAAAAAAAAAAAACCTGGTACATATACGAAGTACCAAATGTACCTACATCGTGTTCATCTAACTTAGGGCCAGCGTACAAAAGTAGCGCCGAGGCGCGGCGTCTTTTCATCATAACTTAAACCATATGTCAAAGTAAATAAAGCTGAATTTAAGTTGTATTCATTAAAAGATTCCGCGACTCGGAGCCACTCAACCGCGCTGGTGTGCCTTATAGAAATACCAAATAGAAATTCTATGTAAACATTCGCCAACAATAGTATTACCAATGTTTATCAACCATACAGTTCGGAAACAGCCGCCGATTGATTGCCAACGCCAACGCAATATTTTCCTAAAATTTGAAATGTCCTTCGAGTCTACGCCACAAATTCGCTTATTTTGAGAAGGGAATCAATTATTATGTGTGGTAAGGTGGAAAAACAATTTTTTTCTTCTAGAAAAATGTATTCGCCTTACCGCTGCAAATAATTCTAGCGAACATATTATGATCAATGATTTAGAATTTATTGAAGTGTGAGTGAATTGTTTGTTTCATCACAGTGATACATAATTTTTCTGTCAGTGTACATAGTACAGTGATAAATGTTTTTTTTGTCAGTGTACATTATAAATGCGCGTGTGGTCGGCGAAACAACCTCAAAATTTGACAGTAGATAATTTTCGCGCATCCATCCATGCGTCTAGCGCGGAACGGCGACTCTATCAAGTATTCTATGCATGTAGGACAAATCTGCGACATCCACTTTACCTCAAGGCCCCAGCTGTTGCTAAACTGTACGATTGCGATATTGCGGTAACAACAACAGCATGTATTATTTAATTTTAAATATAATTGTGTTATTGTGTATTTGTGATCTCAGCATAATAACTTAGATATAACTATTATTATATGCCTAGTGAATGTTCTTCATGTATAACATGTTATATTCATTTTAACATTTTATTTAGAAATGTTATGTTATTATGTATTATATGTTTATGTCTGCAGATGAAATAATTTAAAAGGTCGAATATGACAGTGCACATACCGACAACAAAGGTAGTATTTTACTCATAAAGTATATTATAACAGAGATGAAATTATGTCCTATTTCCATATAAAAAGTGTTGGCCACCCAAGATGTCCTCCCTAAAATGTAAACATAAACACTCACACACGCACAACTCGAGACATCACAATGAACACCCGCCATTTTGTGTCGTCGGATTGTGTGTGTATGAGTATACTAATCCCAATAATAATCTGTGATTTTACTGCCTCATTGATTTAGAGTCGGGCCTGAAGTTATTGGGATTTTCTCTCAAGAAATGAAATCGCGGTGTTACATCCCCCTGCCTCGGAGAGCACGTAAAGCAGACGGCCCTGCACCTGATCTCTGTGGTCGTAACGCGTTGGCATCACATCTGACTATGAGAGTGAGGGAATAGAGAGTGCACCTGCGTTTGCACACTGTAATCTTCTACTTCTGCATCACCGTCTAGTCTAGTCTCCGATGAGGCTTAAATTCAATCCGGATACATTTTTAGTTAGGTAATCTTTATGTCAACTACTTAGGTACGAGTTAATTTATTGATATTACTATTGAATTCAATAAGTTAATTTTTTAATTTATTTGAAAAATACAGCTAGGTATGTTAAGGATTCTTCTTAAACAGTGTTTTTTATTTATCAGGAATATTACTTACTCTCCCATCCACAACTATAAACGTTTTACTTAACGTTTTACAGCTGCTTACTGTTATTACTGTATAGATGTTTTACGCGCTGCCCGTCCAAAAGTACGTAAAATTCTTCAAATTTTATGTATAACTGTAATAATTAGTTTCTCCAATATTTGTACCAATGACGTCAATAAAACATACCTACTGTATAAAGTAGTAGGATTTAGTGAATTATTAGCTTTTTAAAAGAAAATAATATTATACGATAAGGATTAAGTATATTAAAGTCCCCTTGAAAAAACTTGAGCTCAATTGCAACTTTTGCTCAGTTTTATTTGTAAAAATATAGTGGAGCATTTTTTAAAAATTCAGAATCAGATGATGAATATTATCAAACATTATTCAAAATTTGATAATTTTTCCAAAATTTCGGTTGCATATTGTATAGGATGTCCGGTATTATGAACAGGACACATCAGGGAGATTGAAATAAATTGTTTCACTAAATAATTATTTTTTGTAAAAAAAAAACTTATTTCTGTATATTTATTTAACTTAAAAATACCTAAAAGTTAAATCTTCTAGGTCTTCTTTACCAAATATGTAAATATATTTTCGGACATCCTCATTAATTTCTTGAATACAATATATTTTATTTATAATCTGTACTATAATGACAGCTTTTTGTCCCACGTGTGTATAAATGTATGTTATTTAATTATGATTTGTATATTATGTAATGTTTAGGAGTAACATTCCCAGACGATTCCTATAAAATTGGGAAGAGATTTCGTCAAAATTGTACCTTTTTAGGGTTCCGTAGTAAACAAGGAACCCTTATAGTTTCGCCATGTCCGTCCGTCTGTCCGTCTGTCCGTCTGTCCGTCTGTCCGTCTGTCCGTCTGTCCGTCCGTCCTCGGTTAATCTCAGAGACTATTAGTGCTAGAAATCCGTAATTTGGCATGAGTATAAATATTAATCACGCCGACAAAGTGGTGAAATAAAATTTTGATAAATATTTTTTTTAGGGTAGCTCCCCTACATGTAAAGTGGGGATGAATATTTTTTTTCTCGTCTACCCCATAGTGTGGGGTATCGTTGAATAGGTCTTTTAAAAATACTGTGGGTGTGGGAACATCATTTTTCGATTTCTAGATCCGTTTGTAAAATATGATGTTTTAAAGTGCAAATTTTTATTAGAGTCAAGTGTCCCCCCCCTCTATCAGCCAAATGGCAGTATATAGGAACTTGAAAAAATTCACAGCAGTAGGGTATATAATCAATTTTAAAGGAAAACTATCACGGCTAAGTAGGGTTCACAGGTTAAGGAGTTATATCTGTTTTTCGAGGATTGTGACTACGGAACCCTACACTGCGCGTGGCCCGCCACGCACTTGACCGGTTTTTTTACTCTGTATTTGCAATAAAAAAATTGCTGTATCCATACATTTGTTTTACTTATAAAACCAGACTACATATTTTAATTCAGATTGTTTGCTAATGTAACCTGATGATACCCAAAGTTGTCTACATATATTATTGACCCTCAAGAGTCACACATTGTGGCTAATTCTGTTGTACACAATCTCTAAATTAAACTAAATTGACAGGTTTAAAAATAGTGCTATACTTTTCCGCAGGTATCGTTGTGAACGAGATAAGAATATATTTAGCCCTGTCATTTTAGTTTAGGTTTAGAGATTGTGTACAACAGAATTAGCCACATTATGTTGCTATTTTTTTTTTAAGTTTGGGGACCTCTGATTTAACCTAACAGGGAATCGAATCAAATACCTCTTGTAGCAGATGCATTGGCGGCGAAACGTCAATAATGAAACAATAATTACAATATTGTACTTGTATTTATTTCAAAATATGAAAAATAAAAACGGGATGCAATCTCATCCTTAAATCAACAATGAAAAAAAAAGTTTGTCAACTAAAAATCTCACAGTTGATTCTTAATTTATATTAAAAAAATTAAATTAAGAAAACATAAAAAAACGTGTTTTGGAAAATAAATTAAGGATACATGACAACAATTCATATCACAAGTGATTACAAAATTAACTTAATTATTATTAAAAATTATTATGCTATGTTTAATTGAAATTTAATGTTACATTATATACAATTGAAGTGACGGAAAAAAGCCAAATATACGATTATTAAAATTTTATTCAAGTATAGCGTGCCATGATTAAAACCAGAGATATGTATCTTGTAAACATATTGTTATTATAGGTACTTAGACTAATAATGGGATATAATATACCACAAGACCCTACAAGTCTTGGAAGTCCCTACAAGAGACCTATACGTCCAGCAGTGGACGTCTCGCCTACCGGTTGATGACGATTATACCGCTTGTGGTGAGATCTTATATAATTATACCATATTTATATATTATACTAGTTTTTGCCCGCGGCTTCGCCCGCGTGAGTTTCGGTTTTAAAAAAATCCCAAGGGAATCGTAGATTTCCGATTCCCGTTCCCGCTCCCTTTTCCAACCTTTATACCTACTATCAAAGAAGTTCGCTATAGTAATCTACCTATAGCTGTAGCCATAGATTTCGGGTTTCAAAATCCCGTGGGAACTGTGCATTTTTCCGGGATAAAAAGTAGCCTATGTTTTAAGTCAGGGCATAATCTATCTCCACTCAAAATTTCAGCCAAATCGGTTCAGTAGTTGCGGCGTGATTGAGTAACAAACATCCAAACATCCACACTTTCACATTTATAATATTAGTAGGAAGTAGGATATAGGACACAACAATATAGTCTACATATATATATAACATAATATATGTAGTTCGACCGACTTATTGACTGATGAAAAAGAGCCTTAAAATACTAAGAAGATTATTATTAATAATATTATAACATGTGTACTGAAAGTATGATCACATTATGTTATTATCTATAGTACATAATTATCTTAATCACATAATATAACAATGATTAAAGTAATAATATAAATAAAATAATAATAATAACATTATTACTAAGTTAGTATATTATTGTAATTAATATAAAACATATTATGCATAACAAAATGGAAATTTTCAACATCACAAATTTAATGTTAGGAATTCAGTGCATCGATTTTAATATTTTACAAGTTTTTTCTTTAATACATGGAATTTTGATGATCAGTTAATTTAATATTATAAATAAATCAGTAAGACAGTAACCCTAGTGACAGTTTGTTAATGTCAAAAACATTTATGGTTTTTGTGATTTTCAGTAACTGTTCAACAGGTGTAAAGCAGTATCGATTTTCGTTTTCGAAAACTGTAAAAACTCGCACTAAAGGTGAGAAAACTTTCAGGCTTGTCAAGCCTAACTAACGTCAGATGGTAGGTTAAGCTTGGGTCAAACCTAGGCCTAGGCTTGGGTTGTACTTAAAGTCTGGTTTGGGTCAAGCCAAGGCTCAGAGTTGGGTCCAGTGTAAGGTCTGGTTAGTGTCAAATCTATGGTTAGGTTGGAGCCAAGCTTACGGTTAAACTTGGGTCTAACCTAAGTTCGAAGCTTGGGTCTATCCTAAGGCCAGGCTTGGGTCAAACAAACCTATAATTCAAGGGTTCAGCCTAAGGTCTGGCTTTGGGTAAAAATAGTCTATGGTTCAATATGGTTCCTAGACTCAGAATACGGTCAGGCTTTGCCTCGCGCGAAAACCCTAGAATACGTCGCCTTTTGAAACAAAATGAAATGGTCCAAGGCAAAAAAAAAAAATCCACCGCTAATTAAAAACCATTTTTCAAAGTGTTGAATATCCTACTTTTGACTATGGTGGTAAGGACGAAGATCAGTAATGCTGATAACTACTACGCGTCCAAGTTACCTTGGCGCTCGCTCCATCTCCCACGTCGTCAAACCGCATGTACCTTACACCACCACTACAGCCTTTTAACATCCCACTACTGGGCACAAGCCACCCCGGCCCGCCACGCTGCTGCTATGCCGGTTGGCGGGCTTTAACGACTAGTGTCACTGCTCTCCGAGGCACGGGGGTGAAACACCGCCAGCTTCCCCAGCACGGGCAAATAATAATAATTGTTAGGTTTCGGGTTTTTCTGTCAAGAAATTCTCAGTGCCAGCCCGGAGTTGGTAGTTGGCGGTGTTTCACCCCCGTGCCTCGGAGAGCACGTTAAGCTGTCGGTTCCGATTATTATAACTATCATGTGGCAATAGTCGTTAAAGCCCGCCAACCCGGATTTAGCCGCAGCGATCTAAGCTCTAAATCCTATGAGAGAGGAGGCTTGTACCCAGCAGTGGGACGTTAAAAAGGCTGTAGTGGTGGCGTGCACTTTATAAAGGCAGAAAAGCACTGCATACCCTCAGAAAAGCAATGTTTAGGTAAATTGATGAGAAAAGGCAAGCAAGTAGAAATTTTAATTCTACCGATTGCATGCCCTGGCTTCGAACCCTGTGCAGGCCACTGGTGGTGGCATATAGTTGCTGTTGTTGGTTATCTCGTTACGTTTGGGACTCAAACTGTTCATTATTGGACATTGTTGTCAAATTGATTGATTGTTCACAGTGATGAGAAAATAAGGTCATATTAAGAGTTATCTGATGGTCGGTAACGACATTTTTATGCACACCATACTGGAACTGAGTTCGAGCGCCAGATAATGTGAACGCATGGTATATCACCTCAACCCTAGGGTCAGGCTTGCGGCGGCTCGTCCATGGGGTTGGCTCGCGGCAGATCCTCACCGGCCTCTTCCTGGTTCCTCTCCTCCCGCGGCTCGAAGGTGGCTGATGCTGAACCGCTCCTGCTGGTGGATGAGGTGGAAGACGATGACGATGGTGACGACGACTCGCACTGCTCCGAATTGCCGGTGTCCCTGGAAAGTATAAGTATGTTTACATAAGCACAGAACATGTTATTTTTTCAACGACCTAACCGCTGAAACTGGATGGAATTTATTATTTCAACAATATAGGGACATGATTTATCGCAACTTATACTCAGGAGAAAATAAATAACATTAGAAGAATGGAGACTACATAATAATTTACTAACAGGCAGAGTATTCAAAAGTATTAACTTTTTTTACACACAACTTTTTCTAGCATATAGCTTGACCACCACCAATCAGCATTCCATTCCAAAGTCATGGTAGGTTCCAAAAAAAATCCAAAAATTCCAGCAGTGGTAACATTCCAAACTATGATCAAAGAGTTTTATTGGTATATTAAACATATCAGTACTTACTTGTGGAAGCCATTAGTTTGACATGTGTTGTATCCACCGCAGTGCTGACATTTCAGCCCAACCACGTGAAACTTTACAGTAGAAAGCTGAAAATGGATACAATACACATCATTAGAAATGTTACCAGTTGAGCTTTGAGTTAGAATGATTGAAATTACTGAGGCAACAATAGTGAGACACTAAATTCCAACTTCTGCAATGTTTAGAACACATAGTGAGAATGCCAAAAAGTGGGAGGGTTAAGAGTGATAAAATGGATACCACAACAAAAAAGGGTAAAAGGAAGACCCAGGGAAAGATAGATGGATGAAGAGATTTTTGGAAAATTGGAAAGTTAGCATCGTGGAAGAAAGAAATAGAAGACAGAAGCTAATGGAAAATTCCAGGGGAAGCCAAATCCCAGAAAGGGTTTGTAGCAGGAAGGTGATATCACTTTGTATAGAGCATTTAGAGTAAGTAAACATATAGCAGACCTTGTGACAATCTTTGCACAGAATGGTAGTTTTGTAGTCAGCGTATTCCGGTGGCATGGGAGTCGCAGCCACCTCCGAATCCAGGTAGTTCCACAGCTGCAACCCAGTACACATACATAGTTGAGTACAGTTTAACATTCTTATAGTGAAAACAGCGGAAACAAACACATGAAATATTTTCACTTCTAATATGGTAACTAATCAAACCTAATTAATATGGTATCAATTTCTTAAAATTTAAAAAATAAGAAAGAAAAGCAAACGCCGAGTTTATTGCTGGTTCTTCTCGGTAGGAATGGCATTCCGAACCATTTACGATTCAAAAGTACTTGCAAAAGTTTATTTGAATAAAATTTTTTTTCTATTCTATTCTGTTGTATGCACACTCACGTTGGTCATGTCGATCATGCTGGTCTGGCAGGTGGGGCAGGCGTAGTGGCCAGACTTCAGCATCTGCTCGAAGCACGGGCGGTGCAGCAGGTGGCCGCAGTCGGGGATGTGGCACGGGATGCGCGACGTGTGGATGTCCTCCAGGCACACGGGGCAGTTGGCGCGGGACACGTTCTCTACGCACTGTAGCAACCATACAATATCATAAATACCAGTAAAAAAAACAACTGTAATGATAAAAAACACAAACTCCAGTCAAACAAAAAACAACTGTAACAATGAAATACACAAAGTATGCTTGTTTTATAAAATACTAACACAAGCTATAATTTAAGAAAAATTTAACCAAATACAATATTATACAGAAATAAAAAATAATTGAAGAGAAAAGTGTCCATATATTTAAACTACAGAATCAGAAGATGAAATTTGAACTGTTCCCTAAGGGCGTTTGTGCACTTATTCGTTTTCGATTCGTTTTCGTGTTTCGTGAAAACACGATTCGACATAGGTTCCTTATAACTGTATGGGCGCTTGTGCACTTACTCGTTTTCGATTCGTTTTCGTGTTTATATATTCGTGAATTCTTCACATCGAATCGTTTTAAAATAAGGACGCGAGTGGAATGGTGTGTGGAAAGAGGGCAGAGATGAGTCCTGATCACAGAATAATGAATAAGAGGGTCCTGATGTTGTGAGGTATTTGGAAAACATAGGTATTTGCATTTCTTGAATTCCAACAAAACATGATTCAAAGCAGTTGATTATTATTAAAAGTTAATACCTACTTAGTTTGGCATTAAAATAAATCGTTTGTTTCATTCAAATTAGTTTTACTTCGAGTAAAATACCTAAATATTGTAGTATAATCAAAATTTCCATACCTGTGGTTGGTAGTCAAAAACTATCAGCAAAATATGAACATTTCATAAAAAATATCATTTCTGATACTTAGTTGTTACTGTTTTCTTACAAGACCGTAATGTCCACTTGGGATGTTCACAAAATATATGACGTATGCTTAGATAATTTTGATACTAACCGTACCGTGTGAAATATTCATAATCACTTACCTTAGTGTTACTGCCAGCATTTTTTCTGGAGTTATGCATTCTCTAACTAAAACGTGTGTCTTGCCGAGGAATCTTTTTTTATATGACACAATATGAAATCGAAAGTAGCAACATTCTTTCGATAGTAATTAAAAAAAGTTTTTTCATGATGTCATGTCATGTCATTAAGTGATGATCGCCTACGAATGTATAAGAGAAGTGCGAAAAGCTGACGACGATTAAATGCAGCACACATTATGAACACGGTTTTATCTACGAAATGCTTAAAACGTATAGTGAAATCACGATTAAGTGCACAAATGTCATTCGTGAATTTCGTATACGTTTTTATGATGTTCATTAAAAAAACGAACACGAATCGAAAACGAATCGAAAACGAGTAAGTGCACAAACGCCCTTAGTGTAAGTGAAATGAAGTGTTGACTTACAGTCAATAAAAAAAGAATAGTCACACTCCAATTAATAGTTTCCGAGAAATGTGTGGACATACATACTACAAACATACAACTATAAAATTTTGTACATGTACTTATTTGGAAGGCCTAATAGATTAATATGTGAAGAGGTTATTGCTGTTACCCTGTGCCCCACGCGCTGCAGTTGCACTGGCAGACACATGTTGCATCGCTCACAGTGGAAGAATCTGTCTCGGCCTCCCACTCGGCAGATGCCACAGCCCTCACAGTGGTACTGCTTCTTGTCCTCATCGTCAAACAGGTTGCAGATCAGGCATGTGTACTGGAAATAATATACTTATTACGAAATATCCATCTTAGGCTGTGTCCCCATTAGGCGAATAGTGAGAGGCTAACTGTTTGCTTCCAGTTAGCCTCCCTATACTTTTTAAATGGAGTATCCAAACAGAGCGTAATGTACGCCGTTTACGGCGCTTCGCTTGCTAACTTATTCAGTGAGATCAGTGAGCAGCTGATTTGCTCCAAATGTCTCCCAAAACTATGACATAGCTATGAATTAGCGACCAATATGCCATACAGTAATCTGTTTTGCCTAATGAGAATGCAGCCTTACTGATAAAAATTAAGAACATTCTTAACCCTGCTCGACTTACGTGCCGCGGGTTATATGCGGCACGTAAGTCTTGCTTGCTAAGCTTGTAAAACTTGCTTAACAGCTTCATAACTTTTCGACTGTACCTAAAATTGATACTTTCCCATCCTCCATATATCAATTTGCCCCCCCATCATCTGGCAACACTCTTGATCTGGGCCATAGGGTTGCTCGCTTTAGGAGGCTACTGACTACAAAATAAGAAAACTTATAAATTTCATTTAGGCCACTGCTTACCTTGCCGAACGTGACTCCGCAATTGGAACACTCAGCCTGCACTTTCTGTCTAGTGTCACACTCTGTGCAGATGAGCTCAGTCACCGATTTCCTGTTAAAGTAGTGCTCCTCCTTCTCATCATGGCAGTAGCGGCACATATAAAATTTGTTGCAGCATGGGGTCTGTTGAAATTAAAAAATACTATAGGCCCACAGTTTAACTTAGTTCTTGGAATTGATGTTTAGATGGCGGCAGGAGTGATGATTGATGTTAAATTAATCACACCACCTACTCAGCGTAGCTGCCTCGGGAATCATCTTAGTTAATCAGTAGGCCTAGTGCCTACAGTTAGTATTTAGTTAAGTTCGTAAAATATCTGTGATGGATGAACCATCCGAGTTAACTCAAATCAATATAAGTAATTTTTGACAGTGTATTTATATTTATTACTAGCTGATGCCTGCTACTTTGTCGGCATGGATTTAAGTTTTTTTTAAATCGCTAAAAAATAGCCTTTGTCCTTCTCCAAGACCTAGTCTATCTCTGTACCAAATTTTGTCAAGTCGGTTTAGGCGTGAAAGCTTAACAAACAAACAAACTCACTTTGGCATTTTTAATATTAGGATTAGGGGATAGCAAATGTATATTGTTGAGTAAACAAAGACACTGTATATTTTCATAGACAATGTATAAATGACAAAACAATTCTCATGTAAATTTTTTTATTGACTTCTTGAGATTTAGCCAGGAAAGTCCAAAATAAAATCTCAATTTACTTATTCCCAGTAGTTCTAATCAGCTTTCTTGATCTAACTACAGGAATTTTTTATGGTCCATTAGTAAATAATTACCAGTAGTAGACAACAGAACTGATGAACAGAGCTATTGGAAATTTTAATACACTTTACCAAAACAGTCACGAAATTAAAGTTCGTTGACACGCTTTTGTTTTCCCGATTTGCGTATCATAGTACATCGAAGTTTCTGCGTTGATGTTCAATGGTTATAAATATAGACATGAGTGTTTTGAACCCGGTAGCATTGCATGCTACAGGAAATGGATGCAAAATCGTACAGAATGAATTATTTATCACAAACTGCTCACCACAAACTTAGCACGCCTCTTGTAATGTGCACAGCCGATGCGTTTTTCGATAATTTGTTCAGGTTCACCCACTGGCACGGGAGTTTCACCATTCGTAGTTTCAGATTCTGACATTTTTGAGCAATTCACATGAACACTGGAATGAACTGATACCTGCCTAAAAATTATAATTATTAGAGTATGAAAATGAATGAATTCTTTCAATTAGAGAATTATTTAATGGAATAATGGACAAAAAATTATCGAGCACAAAGTACAAACAAATTGCCAAAATTGCGTGACATCAAAAAGTAAATGACAAATGTGAAATGTCTATGTCAATTGTCATGTCGCACAAATCCATAGTGCACAAATAAGAAGAGGAGGTACTTATAATTTCTCTTAAACCGGCTTTACATTTGGCTGGATTCAGTGTGACTGAATTCAGATACTAAGCGTGGCTAATTAGAGCTTGGCGCTTGCTCTTTACACTTGATCTAATGGGGCCTGTCACACTATCAATACCGTATCACGATCCACGGATCGCGGATTTCAAGACCATCCGGAAATCCATCAGTATTGACGCAAAAAAGCGGCCAAACCATCAATAATTGGATCGCGTATCGCGGATCGCGTGATAATACTGATAGTGTAACACCCCCCTTAGCTAGCTAACTCAGTATAACCAAGGATTCCGAAACTGTCGCACGTATTTATAGAGCTCTCATGGGACCATCAAAATATCAAAGAATAGGGCTCGCCTTGGCTATGGTTGCGTCGATCTCGATTTTAATTAATAAAAAAAGACGCAGGAAGTGTTGGATGAAAAAAATATTTGCTTTTAAGACAAAAACTATTTACAACGAATTATATATTTTATTAAATTTTTTCTTTCGACATCGCTGCTCAAAAAGTAAATATAGTATACAGTAGCTGATGCCAGCGACTTTGTCCGCTTGGATTCTTATAGATTTCATCCTTTACCCTTACCACCCCTACCCACTTGGGGGTAGAATTTCCAAAATTCCAGAAACACGTAATTCTTTATTTTTAACTGACAATAGGTACAAAAACCAATTTTCATGGACATAACTTGATAAATGACGGACTTTCATTTAAACTTTCATCCCCTATATAACCACCTTAGGGGTATAATTCGCAATAATTCTTTCTTAGTGTGCACCTACGTCATAAAAGGAAGCTACTGTGAAAATTTCAAGTTTCTAGCTTCAGTGGTTTAGGCAGTGCGTTGATAATAAGTCAGTCAGTCAGTCAAGACAAGCCTCTGTATATTATTATAGATAACGCTCCTCAAAAGCGCTGCGTTCGGCGACTAATTAAGCGATATTATAGGTACTAGATGTGTGTGCACTCCACCTCGAGTGGCGGTCAGCGGACAACTGAACTTATTTTTTTGGCTAAATCGCTTTACACTTGGCTGGATTCAGTATGCTAACTGATTTAGATCGGCACTGTGGCCAGTTCTGTTGTACACAATCTCTAAACCTAAACTAAAATGACAGGTCTAAATTTATTGCTATCTCTTTCACAGTGCTCATTGCGGAAAAGGATAGCAATAGATTTAGAACTGTCATTTTAGTTTAGGTTTAGAGATTGTGTACAACAGAATTAGCCACAGTGTCGACTCTGACTGTCTAATTAGTGTGTCTTACTGTCTGAATGCCTTTACACTTGTCTTCCTCTAGAGTCTTTTTCATTTAGTGCACTAAATCCAGCCAAATCTAAAGGGCCCTTCAGATGCTCTTATGAAATGCATGATGAAATGACATCTCAGTTACAGTAAATTTTTAATCTGTGGAGTGTGGACTGTGTTGATTTTGAGCGCAAAATTTCAAACAATAAACCCCAAAAAATTCACTTCATAATGTATTTTGTTTTTCTAAATTTGTAGCTTAATAATTTATGAGCACAATGAAAACTACACTACTTTGTATGTATATGTTCTGCCTACTCAATGATTCGCTATGCTTGTTGCCGCCTCGATTTCAGTGGAAAACTATAGATTTTGCTTGGGAAGGCCACGCAAGGGAGGCAGCATTGAAGTCTGGTGCTTATATTCCTGAAAACAACATGCCTGCAGGCATCGCTAGATGGAAAGATAAACTTTTTATTACGATACCTAGATGGAAGAAAGGTAAGTATTACCTACATTTCTTCACTTTGAACAAATAATTATAACCTCAACCTCACCTTCATATTGTAACTAAAATGATTAGAAGCAGGAATCATTTCAATACTTTTAACGTGCTGAGTGAAGTTAACTACGAGTATGTACCTACCCCACCCATTGCTATTCCAGCTTCGCGAAAAGTAAGTAGAAACTGGCGATTATTATGGTTCTTCTACGGATCTTCTCATTTCTGATTTGATCACGTAGAGAAACTCCGAGCATGGTCTTCTCAATCGCCCGCTCAGTGACTGAGCTTTTTATGTGGATTGAGGCATAATTAGGTTCACTGGCAACACGCACTGTTGGAAAACTGTTCTTCAGACACTAAGTGATTTTTGGATGAGAATATCTCCAAGCTTCCCGAGATTTCCGAGTTGGATCCTAAAGTGCCTTGTCGTGATTATCATCATCATCAACCAATTACCGGCCCACTACAGAGCACGGGACTCCTTTCAGAGAGAGAACCGTTTAGGCCGTAGTACACCACGTTGGCCGAATGCGGATTGGTAGACTTCACACGCCTTTGAAAATATAATGGAGAACTCTCAGGCGTGCAGATTTATTCACGACTAGCTTTTGCCCGCGGCTTCGCCCGCGTGAATTTCCGTTTTTCACAAATCCTGAGGGATAAGTAGATTTCTGGTTCCCGTTCCCGCTCCCTTTTCCAACCTTTATACTTACTTAAGGCATTTTTTATCTCCATTCAAAATTTCAGCCAAATCTGTTCAGTAGTTTTGACTGGCCCGTTGGCGCGGTTGGCAGTGACCCTGCCTTCGACATACATACGACTAAAACAAACTAAAGAAATAAAAAACATGATACCCCTAATAAAAACAAAATCTCCGATTCAAAATAAAAATTACGAAAACGCACGCAACAAACGCAGGACACATCCGCACGCATTAGCTCCCTCGTTCGAAATGGAGATTGGATTGGAGCATGCACCCTTCACCGCACCCGCCCGCGCCCGCCGCGCGGCGCGGCGCGGGGAGTTCCGTGCAAAGCGAGCGTCGCGCGTAGCGAAAATACCTATCAGGGCGTTTTTTAACATAGGTACCTACTTACCGATTTCAACACAACTCCTTTTTTGAAAGTCGGTTAAAAAAGTAGCCTATGTTACTCCTTGGTTAATCCTCTACTTGTCTGTGAAAGGCCCGTCAAAATCGGTTCAGCCGTTCCGAAGATTAGCCCGTTCAAACAGACAGACAGACAGACAAAAATTTTAAAAACGTGTGATTCGGTTATGGTATCGTTCAAATAACCATATGAGCTTAATATGTGGTAGTTATTTCGAAATTACAGACAGACACTTCAATTTTATTTATTAGTATAGATGTTTTCCTTCGCCTTTAAAGCGAGTGATATTAAAACGCACATAGGTAACTCCATGAATTAGAGATGCGTGCCGTGAAACTCGATCCCCCCGAAAGGGAGGCCGAAATCTCAACCACTAGACTATCACCGCTTTCTAAATTATCTACCTACTATAGATACATATATATATTTTTATTTGTAAATTCTTATAATTTCAGGGGTACCAGCATCGTTAAACTACATCAATTTAAACGGCAGTCAGTCCCAACCGCTGACCCCGTACCCGAGTTGGGGCGAGGCGTTCGTGTGTGACGCGGCGTGCTGCGTCAGCGCCAACAGCACGGTGGTGTCCGCGTTCCGCGCGCACGTTGACAAGTGCGACCGGCTGTGGGTCGTCGACAACGGAGTCACCGACATGACGGGTATAATAAACAACTACCTAATAAACCATACCTACCTGCAAGGCAGATGCTGTCTTGACTGTCAGCCTTTTAACGTCCCACTGTTGGGCACAAGCCCCTCTCTCATGAGAGAGAGGGATTGGAGCTTAGACCCGCCACGCTGCTCCAATGCGGGCGGGCTTTAACGACACGTGTTAGTGATAACAACCGGGACCGACTGCTGAACGTGATAATGTTTCAGGTCGTTCACTCCAAATTGCACTACCTATTCCAATCTTTGCTCATCATGTAAGACGTAAGTTATACCTATTAGTATAATATAATATATTTAATGTATAATCTAGGAGATATTCGTCAAATAACGGCGCCAGCGATACTGGTGTTTGATCTGAACACGGACACGCTGCTGCGCCGCCACGAGATCAACGACGAGTTGCTCAGAGACTCTTCAGTGTTGACCAGCATTGTGAGAATACCTTTTTTTAACGGGTTTTGGGGTGTAAGTGGCCCAAATTCTACCTATGTGGCCAAAGTCAACCTCGCCTGTGCGCGGTGCGCCCTGCCAATATGCTAACGAGGCCCTGACGCTCTCAGTCCCCTCTACGAGTCGTTGTGCCTGATACCACACAACTTAGGTGATGAAACAGGCCCTTAATAAACTTTTGACACATAATTATGTACTATTATATACTTACGTACTTATTTATTGTTCTCGAGTAGATACCTACATAAGTCCAAAATTAATGAGAAAACAGTTAATAGGTTAGAAAACTCGCTTCCTCATCTCTTCATTCTAGTGGATATTTATCCATTGGTAGGTGGTGGATATAGTGGGCAGGGGTTGCGCCGACGCGTACGCCTACGTCCCCGACATGGGGTCCAACGCGCTGCTGGCGTACAGTCTGGCGCGGGACGACGCGTGGCGCGTGGAGCACCACTACTTCCACTTCGACCCGCATGCGGGGGTGTATTCGGTGGGCGGGGTGGACTTCTACTGGAGCGATGGTGTGTCTTCGGTTGCACTGTCGCCGGTGAAGAGATCCGGGTTAGTTAAATTAACTGATTTTCAGTTGTTTTTCACGTCTGACGTAGTTGTTCCACAACATATTATGGGAACTACCCTCACTTACCATTATGTTGAATTCTATCAAAAAAAATCTTTTGTTATAATATTTTTCCAAGTTACCGAGATCTCTACTTCCATCCGACCTCGAGCACGAAACAGTTCCGAATGCCCACAAAGCTGCTGAGAGACAAGGACGTGCCACAAGAAAATATATTCAGTGGAGTTGAAGTGAGTACAAACGATCACAAATCTCGATGAATATTTTTTATTTAGAGTTGGATCAAGGAGTTGTTTAGGTACTTAGGCAGTTTGCGATCTGCTCTTACTGAAAAGCGTTTTTGAATGTGCTTTTTGAAGATTTTCCAGTACCTACAGCAAAATACCAAGTTACCAAGGATTGTTCCTATATTTTGGTCACATTACACGGCTTAAGCCTATAAAAAATAACGACGGGCAACACTGAGGGCAAAAGAGCGAGAGGCCGCTCACCAACCAGGTGGTCCGACCAACTGAAGGAGTTCAGCAGATGTAAATTTTACCATATTGTTAAAATACTCGTAGCCACCAATAGGAGCTGGTGGAAACAGTTAATCCATTCGTGGGCAGTACGTATGCCAGGACCACGATCTACAGCAATGAAGGAACGACTGGAAAGAGAGAAGAATGGTCTTTATGGTTCCATTCATTTTTCAGGTTGTCGGCGAAAGAGGCGAAAAGTCGCAGGCAACTGCATGTGATTTGGATCCAAACAGCAATGTTCTATTTTACACTCAGGTAATTTTTATCAATTTAAGTTCTATAAATGTATTTATGGATAGGTTTAGGTGGACCTATAGGCCTGCCGGGCACAACTGAGACAGGCACAGCTCCTGAGTTACATCTATACTAATAAATAAAATTGAAGTGTCTGTCTGTAATATCGAAATAACTACCTCATATTAAGCTCATATGGTTATTTGAACGCTACCATAACCGAATCACACGTTTTTAAAATTTTTGTCTGTCTGTCTGTCTGTCTGTTTGAACGGGCTAATCTTCGGAACGGCTGAACCGATTTTGACGGGACCTTCACATACAAGTAGAGAATTAACCAGGGAGTAACATAGGCTACTTTTTTAACCGACTTTCAAAAAAGGAGGAGTTGTGTTTTTCTACCTATGTACACCGATATCTCCGAGATTTCTGAACCGATTTGCGTAATTTTTTTTTTAATCGATAGAGAAACATTGCGACCCTGTTCTATAAAAAAATTGGATTCCAACTCCTCAATCCTGATGCTGTAGGGGACCTAATCCCCAAAACTAATGGGTTTTAGAAACTTTTGGTTATTTAAATTGATATTGGGGGTACCAATTAAAGACTTTATCGTTGAATGAACTCGAGTAGGTACATATCCAACTCCTCAACCCTGATGCTGTAAGGAATTGTGTTCCGAAATCGTGGGGATCCCACGGGATTTTTCCGTTTTGGGGACGGGTTACGACAGATAAGCTACTTTTTGTTCTGGAAAATCAAAAGTTCCCACGGGATTTTTAAAAACCTAAATCCACACGGGCGAAGCCGTGGGCATCGTCTAGTAGTAAAATAAAGTCCATCACTCATCCCGAACCGCACAGCTATCTCTATCAGCTAGTCTCAATCCTGCTGGCCTATAGGAAAAATAATCTATACTAATAAATAAAATTGAAGTGTCTGTCTGTAATATCGAAATAACTACCTCATATTAAGCTCATATGGTTATTTGAACGCTACCATAACCGAATCACATGTTTTTAAAATTTTTGTCTGTCTGTCTGTCTGTTTGAACGGGCTAATCTTCGGAACGGCTGAACCGATTTTGACGGGACCTTCACATACAAGTAGAGAATTAACCAGGGAGTAACATAGGCTACTTTTTTAACCGACTTTCAAAAAAGGAGGAGTTGTGTTTTTCTACCTATGTACACCGATATCTCCGAGATTTCTGAACCGATTTGCGTAATTTTTTTTTTAATCGATAGAGAAACATTGCGACCCTGTTCTATAAAAAATTTGGATTCCAACTCCTCAATCCTGATGCTGTAGGGGACCTAATCCCCAAAACTAATGGGTTTTAGAAACTTTCGGTTATTTAAATTGATATTGGGGGTACCAATTAAAGACTTTATCGTTGAATGAACTCGAGTAGGTACATATCCAACTCCTCGACCCTGATGCTGTAAGGAATTGTATTCCGAAATCGTGGGGATCCCACGGGATTTTTCCGTTTTGGGGACGGGTTTCTAGATATAAGCTACTTTTTATTCTGGAAAATCAAAAGTTCCCACGGGATTTTTAAAAACCTAAATCCACACGGGCGAAGCCGTGGGCATCATCTAGTATAGGATAAATTTCCTATAGGAATTTTTTTTTACAGCTTAGCAAAAACGGTATAAGCTGTTGGAATTTAGACAAACCCTTGACAGAGGAGAATGTGCCTCTCGTCATCAGCGATTGCGCTGTTCTGGAGTTTCCGAATGACATCAAGGTATGTAACAAGACCTGCTGGGTTATTCTGTAACTTAGTTAGCAACTGAAAATAGTTGCCAACAAATTAGTTCGATATAGGTACATTGCTGCTTTACTGTGGGAAATATAAAGTCTTTTCATAATTTTACACAGTAAAGCAGCAATGTACCTATATCGAACTAATTTGTTGGCAACTATTTTCAGTTGCTAACTAAGTTACAGAATAACCCCCTGGTAATCTTTATTAACTATAAAACAGTGACTGTGACTGACCGACTGACAGCCAGTGCACATATCCTTACCCGGTGGACTTGGAAAACTGGAGTCACCGAAAATATCCCTTGATAACTCTAGCACCTCTAGTTTTCCCTCCTCAGGGTTTTTTTTTATTTCCATCCCTTAAGGCGTGAAAAGGGGTGGTAAGGTCTAATCTGTACAAAGGTGAGGTAACGTTTGACAAAATAAAGTGATATTTTATAGGGTAAGTTTCATTTAACTTTGATAACCACATAGTGGTCTTAGTCGGCAATGCGCAATTTAAGTGCTCAACAAAGTAATATTATTTTTCCTTAGCAGTTAGTATAAACTATAAGTATCTGTCATCTCAGTAAGTTTAATAGAAATATGCGTACCTATTATTTTGTAGGTGGATCAAGAAGGTAATCTCTGGATGCTGAGCAATAGACAATCAAGATTCCTCTACGAGTCTATGGATTTCTCTCAAGTGAATTTCAGAATACTGACGGCACCAGTAAGCGCCGTAATACAAGGCACACCGTGCGAAAGACTTTCCACTATGGAAAAGGCGATTAGTTTCATACGACCAAGAAATAGCAAAAAATCCTTAAAAACTTCACAATGAAGGCGTCTCCTTAGTATTTACATTCAGTTGTAAAAATCAGACACAGATTCAGTTGTAAAAGATTAATCAGTCATTTAAATCACCCTATTATTACACTGTAATAAATACATATATCAGGTATATTGAAATATAAATTAATTTGATTCAAATATTATGTATTATAAAAATTATCTAGAAACACCACAGACAATATTGTCGCATATATGTACGAGTATATTACTTTAAAAATAAATCTTTAATACCCTTTGAACTTGCCCTATATACATGAATTATCGAGGAATTAAAAAAGAAACCACAAATAATAATTTAAATTTTTATTCAAATATACAACATGGTAGCTAATACCTATTTAATTCAATAATAATAATAATTAATCAAATAAGTCTATGTGTGATTGAATATAATAATTATAATTTTCATGTGCTCCACGTCTTTTTACATTTTTTTCTTCGATTCGTTCGCATTTTGTGTCAGTCTTGTCTAAGGGGAACGTCTTCCGCGAACCAGCCTATAACATTGCGAATTTCGCATCGATTACAGTCATGTAATAGGGGTGCAATTTGACTTAAGGCAGTGTAGAATTCTTTGCTGATTGCGCAAAATCTTCGCCTTATTTAACAATTTTTTTAATGTACAAAATACTTTATCTATTAAGATTTAGATTTTTAGAGATATTATTTTATTACAATTAATTTAATAACAGAGCATCGTATCGTACCTTTTTTGCTATAATAGTATTTTCCTTGATGACTGCGTAGTTTTATCTAAACGCGTATTTACATAGGCATCTCTCCTGTCTCCTGTTATTCAATTATTATTGTACGAGTCGGCGACAACTGCAGAGTGATAACTGAAGTTCAGCTTTATTTACTTCAGCATACAGTTGAAAATGGTACACTGAAACAAAGCACGGAGAAGACAGTCTGACTAAAAGGTTGTACTCCAGTTGGAAATATTATATAGAATTAGTTTTGAATACTGCTCTAACTTTAATGAAAATCGATCCAATAGAATCTCTAGAAGATATTATGTCCTCTCAGGTTGTTGGATTTCCGTCCCACAGGACTATGGGAGTGAGGGAACATAGAGTGGACTTGTCTTTGCACACATTTGTGCACAGCAACATCTCCTGAAAAGTTGGCTAGTCTCCGTTGAGATAGGCCGCCGTGGCGAAAATAAGAACATTTTTGTGTAACATAAAAAGTCTTGGAAAGAGGAAATGCTGAATTTTTAGCCGGTTCTTCTCAGTAGATGGATACTAGCGCCGCAAGACCGGAAGTGTGGAAGTGGCAGAGACCTTTGTCCAGCAGTGGACGTCTATCGTTTGACGACGACAATTTATAAATTTGAATCTTATATAAATACGCTTTTTAGAATTACTATACAAGCAACCACTTCATTCGTTATTATAATTTAAAGCAAGAGAGATTTAGGAATTTATATTTACAATTATTGCTGGAAATATTATATAGGCCATAATTATTAATGATGATAATATTTAATAATTAAATTATCATAGGAAAATTTCTGTTTAAATTACCTACTATTTATTTATAGTTATAATCTATTTTTTCTTAGCTTACAAATTAAAATGCGATTTTCCTGAGAAACGCGTAAGCGACGCCTGCCTGGCGCTAAAGATGTTCTAAACTTTTATTTTTCAATTGTATCACGGTTTCATTGTTTGCGATAAACACCGCGCTTACTTGAATCTTAAGCGCCGTGGATAGTGGGTCGCTTAGGCGTTTTTCCGTGGAAGCGATTTAAAGTAAACTAAGTAAAAATTTATTATAAACGCATCAATCGTTTCGTATTCATTAAGGTTTCCACCCACGGCATAGAGAGCTACGCTATATAGAAATGTACGAAATAACAGAAAAAAAAAACCAATTAATTCATAGCGCGTTCGTATGCCGTGAGCGGATAGCTTTATACCGCACTAATATTATTTCTAATAGCTATCACGCCATTTTTTTATTTTATACTTTATTATTTCATAAGAATCCTTATCCGAAAGTTTGAGTTTCGATTTTGAAATCGATCGGTTAGAAAAACTACACCAAAACGTTGGATATGCCAAAATCATTTCGTAGTGTCTTACAGTCAACGTTCTATAGTATATCCTTGTAATATTGATATTGCATAATAATATTGTAAGCAATCAGAAGTAGTTTTCAATAATTAGGAAACAGTTTTAATTATCACAAGGTATTATTGTTGACTTTAAACAATAAAACAGCATTAAGAGAAAACATGACTAGGTCATAAAATTAGTCTCCGACAAAGCGCGCCAAAATCCAACCATAGAGGTGAAAGTCTGTGGAGGCACAGACATCCAGCCGAACCATAATTAATATTGGTGACCATACTCTGTGAAACAACCACAGATCATAGACTGGAAAACCACAGCTTCAATAAACAATGTTGCCACACGACCCATTAAAAAGTTGCCTCTATGCTTATAATATTATATCGACCAAACTATGCCCGTACCCATAGAGTAACTAGATTCTCAATACAGGGTGGAAATGAGAAGTGTACGCGAGCGATCATTATCTCAATACAAGGGATATCTAACAACTTGCAATCGGTATTGAAGTATAGCCCGCGGCACGCACATCCAACGCTGAACGAAACGTGGAGGGGATAGCTGCGTATGGGAACTGTCGCGCACGTAATACAATAGCTTACCCCCTCTACTTTCCCTTAGCGTTCGATGCACGTGCCGATGTTTATACACCGCTTGGTGAACAAAATCACAATTTGATGCAAAACATAAATTAAACTGTTCGAATTTCAATCTTTTATTTAATTCCACAATTTTTAATTTCCTTATTTTTTTTGTATGGAACTCTAGAGAACTGTAAATGTTGAATAGAAGCAGGCGTTAGTTTGGGGTACAACACCACACAAATTCAACACAAAAGAAACTCGACGATCGTTTCGCTCCGACATCGGAGTATCTTCAGGAGATGTCGACATCACAACGCACGATTGATAAGTGACACGACCGTCACTTTGCAATCGTATATATTGGACCGAGACATAGTAAAGCTTCGCTTCAGTCAGGCTTCTCACGACGCCATCTTACGGCTTGTTTTTACACTTTCTTTTATACAAACTAAACTTAAACGAAAACTGACCTTTTTACGGAGATCTCTGAGAAGAAGGCACTACTATTTAGGTTTAACGAATTTAAGTTCTAAAAAGTTATTCATGAGTAGAGGGGTGCGTTTATTTACATTTTCCAGTAGTCGTGGTAAGGTCGATACGACAAAGGCCCAGCGCAGCAGAGCAGAGCATTTTCTGAGAACACTGAATAATTAACTTTACGACTATTGACATACAGTACAAACTTGAATTTACTTCAAAACGCCAGATAAACCATTATGGTCGAGCGTCGCGTTTTCATGGACATTCAATTTTGCACTGTATCTCCATAGTCGTAAAGTTTACAGTTACAGTTTATTCAAGTGTTCTCAGAAAATGCTCTGCTCTGCGCTGTTCTTAAGTGTGCGCTGGGCCAAAAGTCGACATCACCATTTCTATCGTCGACATCTTGATATCCCTAGATACGTTCTTACGGCTATAGTTATAGAGTCCATAATGTCGTCTCGGCCATTATCTGGTCTCGATGTTCCTATGTATGTTCTTACGCCTATAGTAATAGAGTCCACAATAACTCATCTCGGCTATAATCTGATCTGGATGCCCCTATGTAACTTCTTACGCCTATAGTTATAGAGTCCATAATAACTCGTCTCGGCCATTATCTGGTCTCGATGTCTGCATCACCTATGCACGTTCTTACGCCTATAGTAATAGAGTCCATAATAACTCATCTCGGCTACTATCAGCTAATCTCGATGATGTTCCTATGAACGCCCTTACGCCTATAGTTATAGAGTCCATAATAGCTCATCTCGGCCATTATCTGTTTTCGATGTCCCTATGCACGTTCTTACGCCTATAGTTATAGAGTCCATAATAGCTCGTCTCGGCCATTATCTGGTCTCCGGTTCTGTGGCGGTGCGTTGCGGGGTGGTGCTCGCGGCGGGCTCCGAGCGCTTGCTGAGCGGTGCGATGTACTCCCAGCCGTCTTCGCCTTTTGGACTGAATAACTGTAATAGAAAGACGATTTTGTTATCAAATTAATTCGTAATTTAATAAAACAAAGAGAGATAAATGCACGCGCTTGCGCCGCGGCTTCATGCTCGACACGTCGAACACCACCTCGCTGCGCTGTGGGACGGGACGAACATCCTCACCTGCGTGACCCAGCGGTCGGCCGTGTCGACGCGCTTCTTGGCCGCGTCCCTCTGCGCCTGCTCCAGCTTCCGCTTGGCGGCGGTGGCGGCGTCCGTGTCGGCGGCGCGCAGCGCGGCGGTCACGTGGCGCCACACGCGCCGCGACTCGTTCGCCGCCTGCCGCGACACGGGCGCCACGCGCTTGCGCCGCGGCTTCATGCTCGACACGTCGAACACCACCTCGCTGCGCTGTGGGACGGGACGAACATCCTCACCTGCGTGACCCAGCGGTCGGCCGTGTCGACGCGCTTCTTGGCCGCGTCCCTCTGCGCCTGCTCCAGCTTCCGCTTGGCGGCGGTGGCGGCGTCCGTGTCGGCGGCGCGCAGCGCGGCGGTCACGTGGCGCCACACGCGCCGCGACTCGTTCGCCGCCTGCCGCGACACGGGCGCCACGCGCTTGCGCCGCGGCTTCATGCTCGACACGTCGAACACCACCTCGCTGCGCTGTGGGACGGGACGAACATCCTCACCTGCGTGACCCAGCGGTCGGCCGTGTCGACGCGCTTCTTGGCCGCGTCCCTCTGCGCCTGCTCCAGCTTCCGCTTGGCGGCGGTGGCGGCGTCCGTGTCGGCGGCGCGCAGCGCGGCGGTCACGTGGCGCCACACGCGCCGCGACTCGTTCGCCGCCTGCCGCGACACGGGCGCCACGCGCTTGCGCCGCGGCTTCATGCTCGACACGTCGAACACCACCTCGCTGCGCTGTGGGACGGGACGAACATCCTCACCTGCGTGACCCAGCGGTCGGCCGTGTCGACGCGCTTCTTGGCCGCGTCCCTCTGCGCCTGCTCCAGCTTCCGCTTGGCGGCGGTGGCGGCGTCCGTGTCGGCGGCGCGCAGCGCGGCGGTCACGTGGCGCCACACGCGCCGCGACTCGTTCGCCGCCTGCCGCGACACGGGCGCCACGCGCTTGCGCCGCGGCTTCATGCTCGACACGTCGAACACCACCTCGCTGCGCTGTGGGACGGGACGAACATCCTCACCTGCGTGACCCAGCGGTCGGCCGTGTCGACGCGCTTCTTGGCCGCGTCCCTCTGCGCCTGCTCCAGCTTCCGCTTGGCGGCGGTGGCGGCGTCCGTGTCGGCGGCGCGCAGCGCGGCGGTCACGTGGCGCCACACGCGCCGCGACTCGTTCGCCGCCTGCCGCGACACGGGCGCCACGCGCTTGCGCCGCGGCTTCATGCTCGACACGTCGAACACCACCTCGCTGCGCTGTGGGACGGGACGAACATCCTCACCTGCGTGACCCAGCGGTCGGCCGTGTCGACGCGCTTCTTGGCCGCGTCCCTCTGCGCCTGCTCCAGCTTCCGCTTGGCGGCGGTGGCGGCGTCCGTGTCGGCGGCGCGCAGCGCGGCGGTCACGTGGCGCCACACGCGCCGCGACTCGTTCGCCGCCTGCCGCGACACGGGCGCCACGCGCTTGCGCCGCGGCTTCATGCTCGACACGTCGAACACCACCTCGCTGCGCTGTGGGACGGGACGAACATCCTCACCTGCGTGACCCAGCGGTCGGCCGTGTCGACGCGCTTCTTGGCCGCGTCCCTCTGCGCCTGCTCCAGCTTCCGCTTGGCGGCGGTGGCGGCGTCCGTGTCGGCGGCGCGCAGCGCGGCGGTCACGTGGCGCCACACGCGCCGCGACTCGTTCGCCGCCTGCCGCGACACGGGCGCCACGCGCTTGCGCCGCGGCTTCATGCTCGACACGTCGAACACCACCTCGCTGCGCTGTGGGACGGGACGAACATCCTCACCTGCGTGACCCAGCGGTCGGCCGTGTCGACGCGCTTCTTGGCCGCGTCCCTCTGCGCCTGCTCCAGCTTCCGCTTGGCGGCGGTGGCGGCGTCCGTGTCGGCGGCGCGCAGCGCGGCGGTCACGTGGCGCCACACGCGCCGCGACTCGTTCGCCGCCTGCCGCGACACGGGCGCCACGCGCTTGCGCCGCGGCTTCATGCTCGACACGTCGAACACCACCTCGCTGCGCTGTGGGACGGGACGAACATCCTCACCTGCGTGACCCAGCGGTCGGCCGTGTCGACGCGCTTCTTGGCCGCGTCCCTCTGCGCCTGCTCCAGCTTCCGCTTGGCGGCGGTGGCGGCGTCCGTGTCGGCGGCGCGCAGCGCGGCGGTCACGTGGCGCCACACGCGCCGCGACTCGTTCGCCGCCTGCCGCGACACGGGCGCCACGCGCTTGCGCCGCGGCTTCATGCTCGACACGTCGAACACCACCTCGCTGCGCTGTGGGACGGGACGAACATCCTCACCTGCGTGACCCAGCGGTCGGCCGTGTCGACGCGCTTCTTGGCCGCGTCCCTCTGCGCCTGCTCCAGCTTCCGCTTGGCGGCGGTGGCGGCGTCCGTGTCGGCGGCGCGCAGCGCGGCGGTCACGTGGCGCCACACGCGCCGCGACTCGTTCGCCGCCTGCCGCGACACGGGCGCCACGCGCTTGCGCCGCGGCTTCATGCTCGACACGTCGAACACCACCTCGCTGCGCTGTGGGACGGGACGAACATCCTCACCTGCGTGACCCAGCGGTCGGCCGTGTCGACGCGCTTCTTGGCCGCGTCCCTCTGCGCCTGCTCCAGCTTCCGCTTGGCGGCGGTGGCGGCGTCCGTGTCGGCGGCGCGCAGCGCGGCGGTCACGTGGCGCCACACGCGCCGCGACTCGTTCGCCGCCTGCCGCGACACGGGCGCCACGCGCTTGCGCCGCGGCTTCATGCTCGACACGTCGAACACCACCTCGCTGCGCTGTGGGACGGGACGAACATCCTCACCTGCGTGACCCAGCGGTCGGCCGTGTCGACGCGCTTCTTGGCCGCGTCCCTCTGCGCCTGCTCCAGCTTCCGCTTGGCGGCGGTGGCGGCGTCCGTGTCGGCGGCGCGCAGCGCGGCGGTCACGTGGCGCCACACGCGCCGCGACTCGTTCGCCGCCTGCCGCGACACGGGCGCCACGCGCTTGCGCCGCGGCTTCATGCTCGACACGTCGAACACCACCTCGCTGCGCTGTGGGACGGGACGAACATCCTCACCTGCGTGACCCAGCGGTCGGCCGTGTCGACGCGCTTCTTGGCCGCGTCCCTCTGCGCCTGCTCCAGCTTCCGCTTGGCGGCGGTGGCGGCGTCCGTGTCGGCGGCGCGCAGCGCGGCGGTCACGTGGCGCCACACGCGCCGCGACTCGTTCGCCGCCTGCCGCGACACGGGCGCCACGCGCTTGCGCCGCGGCTTCATGCTCGACACGTCGAACACCACCTCGCTGCGCTGTGGGACGGGACGAACATCCTCACCTGCGTGACCCAGCGGTCGGCCGTGTCGACGCGCTTCTTGGCCGCGTCCCTCTGCGCCTGCTCCAGCTTCCGCTTGGCGGCGGTGGCGGCGTCCGTGTCGGCGGCGCGCAGCGCGGCGGTCACGTGGCGCCACACGCGCCGCGACTCGTTCGCCGCCTGCCGCGACACGGGCGCCACGCGCTTGCGCCGCGGCTTCATGCTCGACACGTCGAACACCACCTCGCTGCGCTGTGGGACGGGACGAACATCCTCACCTGCGTGACCCAGCGGTCGGCCGTGTCGACGCGCTTCTTGGCCGCGTCCCTCTGCGCCTGCTCCAGCTTCCGCTTGGCGGCGGTGGCGGCGTCCGTGTCGGCGGCGCGCAGCGCGGCGGTCACGTGGCGCCACACGCGCCGCGACTCGTTCGCCGCCTGCCGCGACACGGGCGCCACGCGCTTGCGCCGCGGCTTCATGCTCGACACGTCGAACACCACCTCGCTGCGCTGTGGGACGGGACGAACATCCTCACCTGCGTGACCCAGCGGTCGGCCGTGTCGACGCGCTTCTTGGCCGCGTCCCTCTGCGCCTGCTCCAGCTTCCGCTTGGCGGCGGTGGCGGCGTCCGTGTCGGCGGCGCGCAGCGCGGCGGTCACGTGGCGCCACACGCGCCGCGACTCGTTCGCCGCCTGCCGCGACACGGGCGCCACGCGCTTGCGCCGCGGCTTCATGCTCGACACGTCGAACACCACCTCGCTGCGCTGTGGGACGGGACGAACATCCTCACCTGCGTGACCCAGCGGTCGGCCGTGTCGACGCGCTTCTTGGCCGCGTCCCTCTGCGCCTGCTCCAGCTTCCGCTTGGCGGCGGTGGCGGCGTCCGTGTCGGCGGCGCGCAGCGCGGCGGTCACGTGGCGCCACACGCGCCGCGACTCGTTCGCCGCCTGCCGCGACACGGGCGCCACGCGCTTGCGCCGCGGCTTCATGCTCGACACGTCGAACACCACCTCGCTGCGCTGTGGGACGGGACGAACATCCTCACCTGCGTGACCCAGCGGTCGGCCGTGTCGACGCGCTTCTTGGCCGCGTCCCTCTGCGCCTGCTCCAGCTTCCGCTTGGCGGCGGTGGCGGCGTCCGTGTCGGCGGCGCGCAGCGCGGCGGTCACGTGGCGCCACACGCGCCGCGACTCGTTCGCCGCCTGCCGCGACACGGGCGCCACGCGCTTGCGCCGCGGCTTCATGCTCGACACGTCGAACACCACCTCGCTGCGCTGTGGGACGGGACGAACATCCTCACCTGCGTGACCCAGCGGTCGGCCGTGTCGACGCGCTTCTTGGCCGCGTCCCTCTGCGCCTGCTCCAGCTTCCGCTTGGCGGCGGTGGCGGCGTCCGTGTCGGCGGCGCGCAGCGCGGCGGTCACGTGGCGCCACACGCGCCGCGACTCGTTCGCCGCCTGCCGCGACACGGGCGCCACGCGCTTGCGCCGCGGCTTCATGCTCGACACGTCGAACACCACCTCGCTGCGCTGTGGGACGGGACGAACATCCTCACCTGCGTGACCCAGCGGTCGGCCGTGTCGACGCGCTTCTTGGCCGCGTCCCTCTGCGCCTGCTCCAGCTTCCGCTTGGCGGCGGTGGCGGCGTCCGTGTCGGCGGCGCGCAGCGCGGCGGTCACGTGGCGCCACACGCGCCGCGACTCGTTCGCCGCCTGCCGCGACACGGGCGCCACGCGCTTGCGCCGCGGCTTCATGCTCGACACGTCGAACACCACCTCGCTGCGCTGTGGGACGGGACGAACATCCTCACCTGCGTGACCCAGCGGTCGGCCGTGTCGACGCGCTTCTTGGCCGCGTCCCTCTGCGCCTGCTCCAGCTTCCGCTTGGCGGCGGTGGCGGCGTCCGTGTCGGCGGCGCGCAGCGCGGCGGTCACGTGGCGCCACACGCGCCGCGACTCGTTCGCCGCCTGCCGCGACACGGGCGCCACGCGCTTGCGCCGCGGCTTCATGCTCGACACGTCGAACACCACCTCGCTGCGCTGTGGGACGGGACGAACATCCTCACCTGCGTGACCCAGCGGTCGGCCGTGTCGACGCGCTTCTTGGCCGCGTCCCTCTGCGCCTGCTCCAGCTTCCGCTTGGCGGCGGTGGCGGCGTCCGTGTCGGCGGCGCGCAGCGCGGCGGTCACGTGGCGCCACACGCGCCGCGACTCGTTCGCCGCCTGCCGCGACACGGGCGCCACGCGCTTGCGCCGCGGCTTCATGCTCGACACGTCGAACACCACCTCGCTGCGCTGTGGGACGGGACGAACATCCTCACCTGCGTGACCCAGCGGTCGGCCGTGTCGACGCGCTTCTTGGCCGCGTCCCTCTGCGCCTGCTCCAGCTTCCGCTTGGCGGCGGTGGCGGCGTCCGTGTCGGCGGCGCGCAGCGCGGCGGTCACGTGGCGCCACACGCGCCGCGACTCGTTCGCCGCCTGCCGCGACACGGGCGCCACGCGCTTGCGCCGCGGCTTCATGCTCGACACGTCGAACACCACCTCGCTGCGCTGTGGGACGGGACGAACATCCTCACCTGCGTGACCCAGCGGTCGGCCGTGTCGACGCGCTTCTTGGCCGCGTCCCTCTGCGCCTGCTCCAGCTTCCGCTTGGCGGCGGTGGCGGCGTCCGTGTCGGCGGCGCGCAGCGCGGCGGTCACGTGGCGCCACACGCGCCGCGACTCGTTCGCCGCCTGCCGCGACACGGGCGCCACGCGCTTGCGCCGCGGCTTCATGCTCGACACGTCGAACACCACCTCGCTGCGCTGTGGGACGGGACGAACATCCTCACCTGCGTGACCCAGCGGTCGGCCGTGTCGACGCGCTTCTTGGCCGCGTCCCTCTGCGCCTGCTCCAGCTTCCGCTTGGCGGCGGTGGCGGCGTCCGTGTCGGCGGCGCGCAGCGCGGCGGTCACGTGGCGCCACACGCGCCGCGACTCGTTCGCCGCCTGCCGCGACACGGGCGCCACGCGCTTGCGCCGCGGCTTCATGCTCGACACGTCGAACACCACCTCGCTGCGCTGTGGGACGAATCATCATCATCATCATCACAACCATCACCATCATCATCATCATCACAATCATCATCGTCACAACCATTATCATCATCACAATCATCATCATCATCACAACCATCATCATCATCACAACCATCTTCATCATCATCACAACCATCATCATCATCACAACCATCACCATCATCATCATCATCCCAACCATCAAAATCATCATCACAACCATCATCATCATCACAACCATCACCATCACAATCATCATCGTCACAACCATCATCATCATCATCACCACAACCATCTTCATCATCATCATCACAACCACCATCATCATCATCACAACCATCATCATCATCATTTCAACCATCATCATTACAGGCCCGCTCCAGGATACAAACTAAACCTGAAAGTGCCATTTTGCGCTATATCGAACTGTAAATACAGAAGTTCAAAAATAAATCAATAAAAAAGGAGGTATTTTCTATCACACGTAATGTTTATCAACCGACGCGGACGAAGTCGTGGGCATAAGCTAGTATTTTTATAAAATTACTCTTTAGGCCACATACTGGTCAATGATGACTCACCCCGGATTCCGTCCACCTGCCCTCCATCCTGGTGTTCCACTCGCCCTGCGCGGTGTAGTACGGCTTCTTGTCGCTGCCGGCGAATATCTCGCACGTCACGCGGTGCTTCTTGCCTCCGTAGAAGGGTTTCGTGAGGAACTCGATGTTCGCCTTGTGGCCCGTCTGCACGCACTCTATCACCACTGATCCACCGAGCTCGATCCACGGCACCGTCAGTATTGACCTAGTGGTAGATAAAATTAATATTAATATTCTTCTGACCTAATTTCTAAGGCTGTCAATCTCCAACGAAGATTAGCCAACTAATATTTCCACGAACAGAGGTACACTCTCTATAGTCTATATCTATATTCTATATATTCTACATATTCTATATCTATACTAATATAATAAAGCGGAAAAGTTTGTTTGTTTGAACGCGCTAATCTCAGGAACTACTGGACCGATTTCAAAAATTCTTTCACCGTTGGATATGTACGTGATCCCTGAGTGCTATAGGCAATATATTATCTACCACGGGCGAAGCCGGGGCGGACCGCTAGTAGTCTATATTCCCAGTCTCATTGTTCGACGGGATTGGGTATGAGAGGAAGGATATACTCCTTTCCCATGTCTAAGCAGTGTGATTAGTCTTCTGCCGATGTTATAAACGCCTTTGGACAGATCAAGGAACTTGCTCTGGGTGAACCATAGAGATTACTCACCTGCCCTATCCGTTGGGGAATGTGAGGGTGTACTTCTCTCCCAAGTCCACCCATATCAAGTAGCCTGACTAGTCCTTTGCCGATATTGTGCATGTTTATGGACAGATCGAGGAACTTGCTCTGGGTGGACCATAGGGATAGAGATTACGCACCTGCCATATCCGTTGGAGAATGTGAGGGTGTACTTCTCTCGCAAGTCCACCCATATCAAGTAGCCTGACTAGTCCTTTGCCGATATTGTGCATGTTTATGGACAGATCGAGGAACTTGCTCTGGGTGGACCATAGGGATAGAGATTACGCACCTGCCATATCCATTGGGGAATGTGAGGGTGTACTTCTCTCCCAAGTCCACCCATATCAAGTAGCCTAGACTAGTCCTTTGCCGATATTGTGCATGTTTATGGACAAATCGAGGAACTTGCTCTGGGTGGACCATAGGGATAGAGATTACGCACCTGCCATATCCGTTGGGGAATGTGAGGGTGTACTCCTCGCTCAGGTCCAGCAGCGTGACCAGTCCCCGTCCGATGTTGTGCACGTTTATGGACAGGTTGAGGAACTTACTCTGGGTGGACCATAGAGATTACCTACTGATCTACCGTATCCGTTGGGGAATGTGAGGGTGTACTCCTTAGTCCTCTGCCGATATTATGCACATATATGGACAGGTCGAGGAACTTGCTCTGGGTGGACCATTATGGTCCACCCAGAGCAAATTTATGATAAAGATTACTGACCTGCCGTATCCGTTGGGGAATGTGAGGGTGTACTCCTCGCCCAGGTCCAGCAGCGTGACCAGTCCCCGTCCGATGTTGTGCACGCCTATGGACAGGCCGAGGAACTTGCTCTTGGTCCACACCCACGCGTCGAACTGGATGCGCTTGTTGACGTGCTCCGCGTAGAAGGCGGATATGGGCGGGTGGTGGGACACTTGCTCCGCCACAAACGACAGCTGGTCGGGAGAGCACCAGGGGACGGGACCGTCGCCTACTTCTTGCTGAGAAACACAAAGATTTTTATCTATATCTATACTAATAAATAAAATTGAAGTGTCTGTCTGTAATTTCGAAATAACTACCACATATTAAGCTCATATGGTTATTTGAACGATACCATAACCGACTCACACGTTTTTAAAATTTTTGTCTGTCTGTCTGTCTGTTTGAACGGGCTAATCTTCGGAACGGCTGAACCGATTTTGACGGGACTTTCACAGACAAGTAGAGGATTAACCAAGGAGTAACATAGGCTACTTTTTTAACCGACTTTCAAAAAAGGAGTTGTGTTGAAATCGGTAAGTACCTATGTTAAAAAACGCCCTGATAGGTATTTTCGCTTCGCGCGGCGGCCGACGCTCGCGCCACACGGAACTCCCCGCGCCCCTGCGCCCTGCGCCCGCTGTACGCGGTACCGCGGTACGCCGCCGCGCGGCGGGCGGGTGCGGTGAAGAGGGTGCATGCTCCAATCCAATCTCCATTTCAAACGAGGGAGCTAATGCGTGCGGATGTGTCCTGCGTTTGTTGCGTGCGTTTTCGTAATTTTTATTTTGAATCGGAGATTTTGTTTTTATTAGGGGTTATGATGTTTTTTATTTCTTTAGTTTGTTTTAGTCGTATGTAGGTATGTCGAAGGCAGGGTCACTGCCAACCGCGCCAACGGGCCAGTCAAAACTACAGAACAGATTTGGCTGAAATTTTGAATGGAGATAAAAAATGCCCTAAGTATAAAGGTTGGAAAAGGGAGCGGGAACGGGAACCAGAAATCTACGTATCCCTCAGGATTTGTGAAAAACCGAAATTCACGCGGGCGAAGCCGCGGGCAAAAGCTAGTCTATACTAATAAATAAAATTGAAGTGTCTGTCTGTAATTTCGAAATAACTACCACATATTAAGCTCATATGGTTATTTGAACGATACCATAACCGAATCATACGTTTTTAAAATTTTTGTCTGTCTGTCTGTCTGTTTGAACGGGCTAATCTTCGGAACGGCTGAACCGATTTTGACGGGACTTTCACAGACAAGTAGAGGATTAACCAAGGAGTAACATAGGCTAACCGACTTTCAAAAAAGGAGTTGTGTTGAAATCGGTAAGTACCTATGTTCAAAAACGCCCTGATAGGTATTTTCGCTGCGCGCGACGGCCGACGCTCGCGCTGCACGGAACTCCCCGCGCCGCGCCCCGCGCCCCTGCGCCCTGCGCCCGCCGTACGCGGTACCGCGGTACGCCGCCGCGCGGCGGGGTCGGGTGGACCAGAAATTTACTTATCCGAAAAACCGAAATTCACGCGGGCGAAGCCGCGGGCAAAAGCTAGTAAGGAATATAATTTATTGGAAGGATCCACTACTCTAAAGGCAACTTACTGCCATCAATCGATCAATATTTAGGGGAAAGGAGATCTTCCGTAAAGTGTGATATTGTGGTATGTTAGGCCAAGGATTCAAATCTTTCTGAAAAGCAAGAGGTTGAACACATAAAAGTACAATCCTTATACTTTGTTACCACCCCATCTGACCTTGAGTAAGTTTATTTTTGGTAAGGGTACATTATAAGACAACACTATATAAACAACGCTTAGAAAGTTAGAACTAACTGGTTATAAAAGACCTTGACTTCGATTTCAGCTAATAAAGTGATGATGCAGTCTAAGATGGAAGCGGGCTAAGCTGGGAAAGGAGTAGCACAGTTGCATTAAAACTACACCATTCCCCTAGTCAGCTTATGTCATCGAGCCAGAACTTTGAGCACGTACTAGTTTTGGGTGTACGTCAACGGTGTCAGCAAAGAAGACTGTTATAGTAAGAAAAATCAGCTACCTCAGTCCCTCTCACACGTCGGACAGTTACAGTTTTGAGAGATTTAGGGCTTGTTAGACTAAACGTAAGTTTTGTCACTTTCTTACTTTATGTCAAGTGACAAAGACAAAAGTTGTAGATAGCTATCCGATACTTATCAGAAGGTGGTGAAACAGGCCCTTATTCTCGGTCCACATAAAGTTGAGAGGTAAAGAACTCACCTTGCTTGTGTTACTATCGACTGATTCGCCGTCTTGGTCCCAATGGCAACGGAAAACTTCTCCCAATATGGGGTTGTAAGGTTTCTTCGCCACTTGCGACTTGCGGCCGGCGTGGTAGGAGCTGAGATACCATCTGACCACTTGCACCATTCTGTCGCGGGGGGTTGGTTGGTCTACTATCCTGCAATGGGAAAGATGGCTTCAGTTTTTTAAATGACTTCAAAAAATGAGGATTTTCATTGTTCTTGATAAAACAATAAAAAAAACTGGAGGTAAAAAGTAACCTTTTTAGGTTACTTTACCCAATATCTAACATAGACAGAATTAGTTTTTTGTTAATCCACTCAAAAATAAACCACAAGTCTTTTAAAATGTGGTGTTAATAATTAATAATACTTGTTATATTTCAGAAACGGGATGTACGAATTAAATAGTGACGTCACAGCCATTTAGGTGCGGGTGTGCGAGGGAGATAGCGTTATGTTCCCACTACGCACCAGCTCTTCTCCAAGCCTTCATTAAAATATTAATTACTGCCACATTATGCAAGCAATTCTGAATCCGTTTTCTCAGAAAGGTTTGTTTTGAATAGTATTTGCTGTTGGGTATAAAATAATGATCAAAATGAAACATTTTAAAACATTTATGGCGACTTTTATAGTTGTTTTTAATACCAATTTTTGATCGACCATGCGTTTTTTTATACCTAGTTTAAAACTTACTTAATGAATTGGTCAGGGTGTGCGAAAGAGTCCGCATACATCTCGAGAAGTGACCGCCTCTCCAGTATGAATGTTGGTAGAACAACCTATAAGTACAAAAGTCTGTGATCTTGAATTTGGTAAATAAATTTTGACTTCTTAATATTATCCCAATTGCTTAAAATAGATTTCTTTTAATTCAAATAAACTTTTACACAAGTTCTATCGAATCCTTAAACTTCTGTAAAGGCAGGTCTAAAATTTACTTTGGAATTTCAATTTAGAAAATCATACCCATTCCCACAAACTACCTTTTACTACTTTGTCGAGGCGCAGTTGAGGATAAACGAATACCTTAGTGAGATCCATGCCAATTTTAACTTGGGACAGCAGGTGTGTGACGACCGAGCCATGGTTCTCCATTGACCCCAAGTCGCTGTCTGAATCGTCCTCGTAAAGGGCTGAAACAATAACATTATAAAGGCCGATTCGCACATGTCAGTGAAGCATCAGTGCCGCGGCCGGTGTAGTTCCGGCATAGTGAAATATATGTCATTTTCTACGAACTGACACTGAAACACCGCGTCGTCACTGATTCGGACAGGTGTGAACGCGTTCATAGAGAATGTATGAAATAATATTTTTCACTGTGCCAGAACTGTGCCGGCACTGATGCTTCACTGATATGTGTGAATTGATTGGTCTTAATAATGACCAAATAAGAATTATAATATATTCAACATAATATTTTCCTCGTACATATTTTAGCTAATATCTGAGCCTCAAAATTCCTTCAGAGACCAATGTTACTTTCGCATTTATAATATTAGTTGGGAAGCAGGAAATTAGGGATTAACTATTTTATGCTTCTAACCCTCCGAACTTTTCCTCTCGCCCAGTCCAATCATTTTTGCACAAACAAATAAACAAGATGAATACTGGCGCTTATTGTAAGGTGTATATAAAAGCATGATGCAACATCCCAGTCATTATCCGATCGCAGGCACCGTTTTATTCCCGTCACGCGCCGCTCCAGTCCCTCTGAGCAGCGTGTGACTCACAAAGTCGCAACTCACGTCTTACTCGCCACTCGTAGAATGCGGTTCGACAAGTGACTTGCATTAGAGGAATTCAGATCGGGTTAACCACAGAATTTAAAAGTATAAATTAAAAATTTTAAAAACTCCCGACATTCGCCATTTTGTGGCGGCGACCATCTTGGATCGATTTTTATCAAACATAGCTAACAACACTCTCGACTAATTCACCTTTCAAACAAAAAAACCGCATTCAAATCGGTCCACCCGTTTGAGCGCCACAGGGGAACAGATAGACAGACAGACACACACACAAACACACACACACAGACACGTCAAACTTATAACACCTCGTCGTTTTTGCGCCGGGGGTTAAAATAGATTTAGGAGAGGTAAAGCAGCGTATAAGCTGGTCGCCGCGCATCAGATGTCTTGTGAACTTAATAGCGTTACAGTTTAATTTACATTTCTTTGCATAATAATACTAGCTCACCCCCGCGACTTCGTTCGCGTGTTTTTCTTGGCTATAAACCTCACGGAGCCCGAGACCTTTCCAACGAATGCAAAACCGTGGAAATCGGTTCGTGCGTTCTGGAGTTATAGCGTCAGGAAGGAAAACCCGACTTATTTTTATATAATAAACTAGCTTCTGCCCGCGGCTTCGCCCGCGTGAATTTCGGTTTTGAACAAATCCCGAGGGAATCGTGGAGTTCCGGTTCCCGTTCCCGCTCCCTTTTCCTACCTTTATACTTAAAATATCAAGCAAGGTCGCTATAGTAATCTACCTATAGCTGTAGATATAGATTTCGGGTTTTTCAAAATCCCGTGGGAACTGTGCATTTTTCCAGGATAAAAAGTAGCCTATGTGTTGCCAATGCATGCTACACAGCAAAGTATTGCAATAATGGGTTATGTGAGCGTGATTTACCTAAGAACAGTCAGCGCCCTCTGTGGCGTTTTGGAGGTCTATATCTATTTTAGTCCTACAGGAATACTTTTCTGGGATAAAAAGTTACTTTATGTGTTAAGTCAGGGCATAAGCTATCTCCATTTAAAATTTCAGCCAAATCGGTTCAGTAGTTGCGGCGGAGAAGAGGAACAAACATACACACAAACTTAATAACTTAATAACGCCTTTATAATATTAGTGTGATTGTTATTTTCCTCGCTAGAAAGCTCCGATAATCGATAGCATACGCGTCCGATCGCTGCTAAATTCAAAATGCTATAGGAGAACTTTACGCATCGCCGCCCCGGCCGGCTGGAACCGCGCGCCGCGCGCAAAGTCTATGTCCCGCAATTTTTAAATCTGTAATATCTTCGAAAATATTCATTTAAATCATATGCTGTAAAGGGCCATAAAGATCTATAATAAATCAACAATGTACTTAAGGTATTTAATTAGATAAGGATTTATGCTGTATTGGTTAAAATCGCTTCTAAAATTAGCCATTATTTGTCGTAAAAAAGTAAATGACAAAAAATGTTATTGTGGGATATCCATAAGAGATAGACATATACCATCGCGGAGTTTTCTATAGACCTTTTCAATGTGTACAATACTTAGTACATTATATTGATAAATCTCGTAGGGTTCAGCCTACGTTTGCAATGTAAGCGGAAAAAATGTAATTATTTACGACATCACATTAGAAACCTCAAAAATAACAGTATTTCTCCACTATTTAATGGATGTTATCATACATATAAACCTTCCTCTTGAATCACTCTATCTATTAAAAAAAACCGCATCAAAATCCGTTGCGTAGTTTTAAAGATTTAAGCGTACAAAGGGATATAGGGACATAGGGACAGAGAAAACGACTTTGTTTTATACTATGTAGTGATATGTAACTGGCTCGATTGATGAACGACAAATGCGATGGGATGCGCTAGTGCGACATACGACGCGACGCGAAAATATCAAACAGTAGCCGAGCCTTCACGCGGCCTACGTTGTCGCGTAGGTAAATTTGTCATTTTCTATGGAGTCTTATCGCATCGCGTCGAATCGCATTTGTCGTTTTTCGCACATAGGACACTGTCGTCGTCTGTTCTGCGCCGCGTCGCGTGAACATGCTCATGATTAAAAGCCCGGATGGGTTCGATACGTAGGCGTACAACACGAGCGTCCAACCGTTGTCCTGTGTAGTTATAACAATGGTACAACCCCCGGCACGTAAGTCGAGCGGTGACTCTCAAGTACGCGCAGCGTCGTACGAGTGAGCGGGACACAATACGATTGGAGAGCCAATCAGCGCTTACGAGGGATCCGCGAGAGCTAATCAGTGCTTACGAACGATCCCCACGCCCTCCCCGCGACCCCCTCACCACCCGAGATACCTCATTTTCGACTTCTGCGAATTGAAGGTCACCGGTCGACTTATTTGCCGTGACTTGTAGTTCTCCCGCACTCACCGTCATAGTCGATCTCCCCGTCCCTGGTCCGAGGCAGGTCGACGGCGGCGGGCGGCGCCTGCTCCGCGGCCGCGCCCTCCGCGCCGCACGTGCGACTTGCGCTGCAACAATACACACTCTTATTAATTGCCTAGTTGAATCATCATCATCATTACTATCAACCCATTACCGGCCCACTACAGGGCACGGGTCTACCTCTCAGTATGAAGCTGCAATTATACTGCCCGTGACAGCTGAAACTTCCCCCCTCGCAGCACCCCCAGTCTCGTCGTGACCACGGTCCATGTAACTGGATCGAAATATCGAACAACAAACAAATATTTTTATCGTCTAGCTGGTGCATTAGCACCTTTAAGAATAGAATAGAATAGAAAAGTTTTGTATTCAAATAAACTTTTACAAGTACTTTTGAATAGTCAAATGAATCTACCACTGGTTCGGAATGCCAACCGAGAAGAACCAGCAAGAAACTCGGCGGTTGCTCTTTTTCAAATTTACAATATCAATATAACAATTTTATGTTAAGTACATGATTGAATTGCCGTCTCGCGCATTGCTGGAACAAGTCAAATCCACGCCTTTTTATCTATACTAATATAATAAAGCGGAAGAGTTTGTTTGTTTGTTTGTTTGTTTGTTTGTTTTTTTGTTTGAACGCGCTAATCTCTGGAAGTACCTATCGGATTTGAAAAATTCTTTTTGCATTTGGTAGTCCAACTTTTGGGGCAGGTTATAGGCTTAATATCCCTAAAATCCTCCCCTAAGGGGGTAAAATGGGGGTAGGAAGTTTGTATGAAAGTCCTATGTTTTTAAAGTTACAGACATGAAAATCGGCATTTAGATTATTAGTTTTAAATAATAAAACTCTGTATATTTTATTTTGAAAAATCTTCCCTTAAGGGTGGTAAAATAGGGGATGATAGTTTTAATGGGAAGTTTTAATAATAATTTTGCTATTATCAACTTGAAATTTGGAAGGTAGGTTAATTCTACGGCTTAGATATCAGCCTAGAAAATGTTTCACAAAAATCCTCCCCTAAGGGGGTAAAATGGGGGTAGGAAGGTTATGTTTTTGAAGTTACAGATATGAAAATAGGCATTTAGATTATAATTTTTAAATGATAAAAACCTGTATAAGTTATTCTGGAAAATCTCCCCTTAAGGGTGGTAAAATAGGGGATGAAAGTTTTTATGAAAGTCCTATGTTTTTAAAGTTACAGACCTGAAAATCGGCATTTAGATTATGAGTTTTAAATAATAAAACTCTGTATATTTTATTTTGAAAAATCTTCTTTTAAGGGTGGTAAAATAGGGGATGAAAGTTTTAATGGGAACTAAAAACGATCGCAGCGCCCTCTGGCGGCCTAACTTGAAGTGATCACAGCGCCCTTTGGCGGCCAAAACTGGAAACTAAAAAACGATCACAGCGCCCTCTGACGGCCTAAGCCGGAAACTTGAAGCAATAGCAGCACTCTCTAGCAGCCAAAACTGGAAACTAAAAAAACGATTGCAGCGCCCTCTAGCGGCCAAAACTGGAAACTAAAAACGATCGCAGCGCCCTCTGGCGGGCTAACTTGAAGCGATCACAGTACCCTCTGGTGGCCAAAACTGGAAACTAAAAAACGATCAAAGCGCTCTCTGGCGTCCTAAGCCGGAAACTTGAAGCAATAGCAGCGCCCTCTAGCAGCCAAAATTGGAAACTAAAAATCAATCACAACGCCCTCTGGCGGCCTAGGCCAGAAACTTGAAGTGATTGCAGCGCCCTCTTGCGGCCAAAACTGGAAACTAAAAAACGATCGCAGCGCCCTCTGGTGGCCTAGGCCAGAAACTTGGAAGTGATTGCAGCGCCCTCTTGCGGTCAAAACTGGAAACTAAAAATGATCGCAGCGCCCTTTAGCGGCCTAAGCCGGAAACTCGAAGCGATTGCAATGACCTCTGACGGCCGCAGGCGGAATCTCGATACGACAGCTGCGCCCTCTGGTGGCCGAAGGCAATTAAATAAATACTAAATTAATAACTAAATCAATAAATAAATAAATAATTTAAAGCTATTTAGGTAGTTAATAATTATCTAAATGTGAAAGTGTGGATATTTGGATGTTTGGATGTTTAGATGTTTGGATGTTTGTTATTACTCTATAACGTCGCAACTACTGAACAGATTTGGCTGAAATTTTGAATGGAGATAGATAATGACCTGACTTAAAACATAGGCAATTTTTATTCTTGAAAAATCCACAGTTCCCACGGGATTTAGAAAAAACCCAAATCTACAGCTATAGGTAGATCAATATAGCAAACTACCTTGAAAGTAAGTATAAAGGTTGGAAAAGGGAGCTGGAACGGGAACCAGAAATCCACGATTCCCTCAGGAATTGTGAAAAACCGAAATTGACGCGGGCGAAGCCGCGGGCAACAGCTAGTCATTTATATAAGTAACTTCAATTTTATTCAGATAAACTTTCACAAGCGCTTACGAATCGGCAAATGAATCTACCACAGGTTCGGAATGGTGCTTACAATTCGACACATGTGAAGAAGGGCAGACAAAAGGTAGCCCCATTTCCGACGGTGGCACCCGTTCACGAGCATGACGCATGATCCAGCCATTGCTTCGCTCAACCATATTCGAGGGAATGTAACAACCCGCACCAGTAAGAAACCAGTTATATTTGTAGGTGAAAAAATATGTAATAATTTATAATTAATTTACGAGTATTACCCACTGACCAAAGCACCCGAGCGGATAAGAGTAGATACAATAAGGAGTTTAAAATTCAAACACAGTTTATAAAGAAGGAGCATATAGCTAATACAGATATAGACAGCGAATTGCGTGCAAGGGCAACATTACAACTTAAATGCAATTATCACCAGCTAGGCGAGCTAGCACGAGTAGCTACCGAAGGTCGGAACATCGGAATAGATATACATCGGAACCCTGCCTCATGCGGGTTACTGGACAACTCGACCGCAATAAAATCGACCGAATGGTCGAGTTGTCCACATTCAATTTTATTAATATTTTTTGATGGTCAACTCGACCGCACGTACAAAGTACAGTCATTTACAGTAGCAGATAGGTTGGGTTGAGGTATAAAAGTACAGTACAGGTATAAAAAGAAAGAGATAGCAAATCTCATTTTCGTTTAGAGACGTACCTATTATTATCTCTTGTATTCAGGAGAAAGAGACGGCTATTGGTGACATTTAAAAAAATTACCTCGTGGGAGCGCCGTATTACCCAACGTGTTTTAGTTGTTTAAAACTGTCACTTGGTTGGTGACGTGCATGTAGGTGCTACTGTGAGTTTAGTTTTATTTGTTATGAAAATCATTCATAACAAAAAAAATCCTGATGTGTGATTTTCTCTTAAGGTGACCTGTTTGATATTATAGATAATAAGAGGTCAAAAACTACTAATAATTTGTTTTGTTTGTTGATATAAGTGGTATTTTTTTAAACTGACTGACTGACTGACTGACTGAAACAATCCATGAAAATAGAAATTGTTAAGGTTTCAATATTGACAGCAATTATACAAATCTGTGATTTTATAAATAAGACTTATTTTTTTTATAGAGTAAAATATTTAGGTTTGTACGTTATATTATGATGTTTTTGATGACTTACATACAGTATTGCGAAATTTTATACATATACATATATATAAATACTTTTATTTCATATTTATAACCTTTTTAAATTTTGTGATGTTAATTTTTACTGATGCTACTTATAATTTGTTTCAAAGAATACCTAAATTTTGCTCTTTCAAAAAATACCATTTATTCATAATATCTTGATAATAATTAATAAAACGCTGATAAATTATAAGTAATTTCATATAAGAGTTAATCAAAATATTTGATACGTGAAACACTTTTTGTATTCGACTGTACATAAACAACTCAGTATTGTGCTATTGGCCGAGTTGACCATCAAAAAATTGGATGTGGACAACTCGACCATTCGGTCGATTTTATTGCGGTCGAGTTGTCCAGTAACCCCCTCATGCCTGGCAACGATCGATACAGATGCACATTGACCCAGACATTGATCACCGAATGGCTATCATTTCAGTTCAATAGAAAAATAGTATTTATTACTGAATGCAAATGGTATTTATCTACTATATAAAAATAAGTCGGGTTTTCCTTCCTGACGCTATAACTCCAGAACGCACGAACCGATTTCCACGGGTTTGCATTCGTTGGAAAGGTCTCGGGCTCCGTGAGGTTTATAGCAAAGAAAAACACGCGAACGAAGTCGCGGGGGTCAGCTAGTTTTATATAATTATCTTTTTTCTATAATCGGCTAGCATCTAGTGTTTTATTTCAAAACAGCTTCTGCCCGCGGCCTCGCCCGCGTGATTTTCGGTTTTTCACAAACCCCGGGAATCGTGGATTTCCGGTTCCCGTTCCCGCTCCCTTTTCCAACCTTTATACTGACTTTCAAGGAAGTTTGCTGTAGTAATGTACCTATAGCTGTAGTTATAGATTACGGTTTTTTCAAAATCCCGTGGGAACTGTGGATTTTTCCAGGATAAAAAGTATAGTAGCCTATGTGTTAAGTCAGGGCATAATCTATCTCCATTTAAAATTTCAGCCAAATCAGTTCAGTAGTCGCGGCGTTGAAGAGTAACAAACATACATACACACACAAACTTTCGCCTTTATAATATTAGTGTGAGAGTTTGATTGGTATAAAAATATTGTTACGAATGAACCTTATTTCTAGAGCATTAAGGTTCATAATTGCTCGTCACCTAATAAATACCTAATCACCCATCGATGTAAACAACCCATGATGTAAACAAACAAAAACGCGGGTTCTGGAATAAACATCGATAGGGGTGGAACTTTCTAGAAAACGCTTAGTCACGCGGTAACGGGTATATAAAGGGACCGGCGAGCTGACGGAGGGCAGTTCAGTTCTGAGAGCCGAGCGATATACAAGTGAAGGAAGCGATCGGAAGCGAAGAGGATTGGAAGCGAACAAACGTGAAGAGGAAGTCTACAAGAAGATCAGGAGTACCAAGTGGAATACGGAAGTGCAGAATAAAGTCTGATCAAGGGTCACCAGGTGTTTTATTCCAAATCTTCGAACCCCAGCACGTAACAATTGGTGACAGAAGTGTGATTTGGAAGCTATGCCATTGACTCCGAGAGACGACTTCGGCAGCGAGGGTGTCAAGACCAGGGCCCAGCGTGCAGCGGAATCCAGCCGAGCACCTGTGGAGGAGCACCTGGAGGAACCAGCACCTGGTGGGTCCCCCCAGCTGGCCCCACCCACTGGCCACACCCACCAGGCCACGCCCCTTGAGACCACGCCCACCCAATCGGAGGCCCCGCCCACTGGCCACGCCCACCAGACCACGCCCCTTGAGGCCACGCCCACTCAGCCGGAGGCCCCGCCCACTGGCCACACCCACCTGGCCACGCCCACTGAGCAAGCCACGCCCACCGTTGACTTGTCGGGTTTGATGCGGATAATGCAACAACAGTTTGCAGCGATACAGGAAAATCAAGATTGCAAATTTGCAGCGATACAGGAAAATCAAGAAGGGGTGCAGCGAAATGTTTTGTCGGCCGTTCACGAAGTTGGCGGCATGGTGGCTAAATTGCGAAAAGAGTTGGACCTCATGGACGAGCGAGTCACCTGCCTAGGAACGGACATAGATGGTGTGAAGACTGGCCTCACCGAGTTACAGAAAAAGGTGATACGTCTTGAAACGACAAGGCTAACGTCAAGTGGAGCGATGGGCGCAGTTCAGGGACCTAATGTTAAGGTACCCCCATACGACGGTAGCACCTCCTGGCCCGCGTACCGGCAACAGTTTCAGACTGTTGCTACTGCCAACGGATGGACGGACGAACAGTGCTTGACTGCCCTCACTGTCGCATTGAGAGGGCAGGCTCTAACTGTTCTGGAGGCCTTTCCTACTTCAGGCTGTGGATACAAGGAACTGTTGGATGCACTCGAATCCAGGTATGGGGAGCGACATCTGGAGCATGTGTTCCGCGCCCAGCTGCGCGATAGAGTCCAGCGATCTGGAGAGGGTCTCCAGCAATGGGCGTTGGAAATAGATAAGCTTGTGCGGAAAGCTTATCCATCGGTCGACGATAAAATGGTAACTGCAAACACCGTGCAAGCTTTTGTCGACGGAATTAAAGACCTGGAGGTAAGAGCTGCCGTGAGGCTTCGTCACCATGTCTCATTAAAAGAAGCATTGGCGCATGCCTTAGAGGTCGAAGCAGTTCGACACGACATTCGGCAGACTCACAGACTACGTGAAGTTGTCGAGGAGGTGAAAGAGGTTAAGACCTCATTCAGGAAGAACTTTGGCGCTGTGTGCTATAGATGCGGTGTGAAAGGGCATCTGCAGCTGAATTGCCCACAGAAAGAGTCGCAGATGTCCCGACTAAAGAAAATAGAGGAACGGTTGGAGGAGCTTGCGAAGAGAGGTGAGGATGCAAGGTTTCCTCAAAATCAGGGAAACTAGTAACAGCCAGGACTAAGGGGCGAGTACTGGCTGGCACGGAGGGAGCCCCAGCAACGGTTATCTCACAGGGGGACATCGTCGGAAAGTGTGAAGAAGTTGTGTGGCTGAAGAAATGCACTTCAATGCCAAGCATGGAAAAATCAGGTTCTGGGAAGGATCCTACAGTCTATGAGCTTCTTGAAAACTGCAAAAGCAACCTGACTTATTCACAAAGCATCAAGGCAAAGAAGTTTCTATTACGCCATGCGGACATCTTTTCTAGTCAAGAAGGAAACCTAGGGAGAACATCGTTAGTGCAGCATAGAATCGATACCGGAAATGAGGGACCCATCCGTCAGCGGGCGAGACGGCTACCAATCGCGAAGGAAAAAAAAGTCGAGGATATGCTGAAAGAAATGGAAAGGAACAAAATAATAGAACCATCCGCAAGTCCCTGGTGCTCACCGGTTGTGCTTGTGAAGAAGAAAGATGGAAGCACACGGTTCTGCGTGGACTATAGGCGGCTCAATGACATCACAAAGAAGGATAGTTACCCGCTACCTAGAATTGATGACACTCTGGATACCTTGAGTGGCATGAAATGGTTTTCGACTCTAGACCTAAAATCAGGTTACTGGCAGGTAGAAATCCATCCAAAAGACAAGGAGAAGACAGCGTTTTCAACGGGAAAAGGATTATGGCAGTTTAATGTTATGCCTTTTGGATTGTGCAACGCACCTGCCACCTTTGAACGACTCATGGAATGTGTTCTAGCAGGGTTAGTAGGAGATGCCTGCTTGGTGTATCTAGATGACGTCGTTATCATGGGTCGAGACTTCGATGACCATTTGCAAAACATGGAGCGAGTCTTCGCTAAAATACATGGGGCAAACTTAAAACTTAACCCGAAGAAGTGTCAGCTATTTAGGAAAGAAGTGAATTATCTCGGCCATGTTATCACAAGTGAGGGCATCCAGACTGACCCGGCGAAAATTGAAGTGGTTAAAAAATGGCCTACCCCTAAAGACAAGACAGAGGTAAGGGCATTTTTGGGTTTGTGCTCTTACTACAGGCGTTTCGTCAAGGGGTTTTCTGAGATCGCAAAACCGTTACATAGACTGACGGAAGAGAAAAGACCATTTTGTTGGGATGAAGCCTGTGAGGATTCCTTTTCAAAACTGAAGGAATACCTATGTGAAACACCAATTCTGGGATACCCACAACCGGAAGGCCAGTTTATCGTCGATACCGACGCGAGCAACACCGCGATTGGAGGAGTGCTATCCCAAAAGCAGGGAGATAGAGAAGTCGTTATGGGGTATTTCAGCAAATCACTGTCAAGACCGGAACGGAACTACTGCGTGACACGGAGGGAACTTTTTGCCGTGGTAAAAACATTGCAACACTTCAGCAAGTACCTAATCGGCCGAAAGTTTTTACTACGTACGGATCATGCAGCATTGAAATGGCTACTGCAATTTAAGAATCCCGAAGGTCAAGTTGCTCGGTGGATTGAACAGCTCCAGGAATATGACTTCGAGACTCAACATCGCAGCGGGAAGTCACATGGAAATGCAGATGCACTTTCTCGGAGGCCATGCCCGGAAGAATGCAAACATTGCATCAAACAGGAGTCGACGGAGCTATCATTGAAACTTACCAGGACGAGTTCCTTAGGACCCTGGGAGGATGATGCAATGAAGATGGCTCAAGAGGGTGATGAGGATGTACGGCACATCATCGTGTGGAAGAAAAGAGGAGACGCCAGACCAACATGGAGTGAGGTTGCACCTATGAGCGTTATCACTAAGGCATACTGGGCACAGTGGAGCAGTCTTACTCTACAAAATGGAATACTCTACCGAAAATGGGAAAAGACTAACGGTAGGGAGTTCCATCTTCAGGTAGTCGTTCCGAGAGCCAAGGTACCCGATGTCCTACGTGAAGTGCATGACGGAGTTTCGGGAGGTCATCTTGGCGTCAAGAAGACACTAACAAAAGTACGGGAGAGGTTTTACTGGCTCCATTGTCGGGAGGATGTGCAGGACTGGTGCCGTAAATGTACCATTTGCGCTGCCGTGAAGGGACCGCAGACAAGGAGTAGAGGTAACCTGCAGCTGTACAATGTTGGTGCACCCTGGGAACGTATAGCTATTGATGTAGCCGGACCATTCCCTGTGACTGAATCAGGGAACAAATACTTCATGGTTGTTATGGACTACTTCACTAAGTGGCCGGAAGTATTCGCGATACCTAACCAGGAAGCTACAACTGTTGCAACTAAGCTCGTTGAGGAGGTTATATGTCGCTTTGGTGTACCATTGGAAATCCACTCAGACCAAGGAAGGAACTTTGAATCGCAAGTGTTTCAGGAAGTATGCAAAATTTTGGGTCTGCATAAGACACGCACAACTGCATACCACCCGCAGTCTGACGGAATGGTTGAAAGATTCAATCAGACGCTTGAAAGGCATTTGGCAAAGTTGGTTGACGCCCACCAAAGAGACTGGGACAGGTACATTCCACTGTTTCTCCTCGCCTACAGGACTGCAGAGCATGAGAGCACAAAGGCAACTCCGGCGTTAGTCAATTATGGCAGGGAACTACGGTTACCAGTAGACTTATTGATGGGAGGGTCACCGGATGAACCTTGTACCGTACAAGACTACGTCGCCAATCTGAGAGAGAAAATGCGGGAAATACATGCTACAGTTCGAGAAAACGGATTGCAATCGAGTGAGAACATGAAAACCAGATACGACCGGAAATCGAACACGAGCGGATTCGAGGAAGGTGCCTTAGTCTGGCTGCATAATCCGACTCGTCGAAAAGGGAAATCTCCAAAATTGCAAACCAGATGGGAGGGTCCATACAAAGTGGTTACCCGTATTAACGACGTCACGTATAGGATTCAACGTCAACCAAGGGGAAAATTTAAGGTTGTGCACATCGACCGCTTGGCAAAACATTACGGAAGCAACAGTGATGCTCGGGACGAGCATCGCTAAGAGGGGGGCAGTGTTACGAATGAACCTTATTTCTAGAGCATTAAGGTTCATAATTGCTCGTCACCTAATAAATACCTAATCACCCATCGATGTAAACAACCCATGATGTAAACAAACAAAAACGCGGGTTCTGGAATAAACATCGATAGGGGTGGAACTTTCTAGAAAACGCTTAGTCACGCGGTAACGGGTATATAAAGGGACCGGCGAGCTGACGGAGGGCAGTTCAGTTCTGAGAGCCGAGCGATATACAAGTGAAGGAAGCGATCGGAAGCGAAGAGGATTGGAAGCGAACAAACGTGAAGAGGAAGTCTACAAGAAGATCAGGAGTACCAAGTGGAATACGGAAGTGCAGAATAAAGTCTGATCAAGGGTCACCAGGTGTTTTATTCCAAATCTTCGAACCCCAGCACGTAACAATATTTATTACTTTTGCATAAATCAATGTAAAAAACGTTTATTCGCATTGTCAAAACTTCGTGCATCTCGTTCTTGAGAATATGCGTCCTTAAATGCATTAAAGCTCTCAGTAACAAATTGCTCTCTTCCGAAATTTAGGGACGCTACAATGTAACGTATTGATCGGTCAGGGGATCGCAAAAGCTGACAAAATGCTGTATTTTCGGCTTCTCTAGATTTGTCCCTGGCTTAGTAGAAAGGCAGAAATCCAAAACAAGACTTATTTTTTGATAATAATTAACAACGAAAGATTAATTTTTTGATAATAATTAACTAACTAGTAATTAATTGCCTCGTTGGTCTAGTGGTTATACTCCGACCGTGATAAAGATAGCCCTCCTGCATTGAAACGGAGCCCTCCCTGCGCCCCGCGCAGCGATTTGTTCATTCATAAGTTCATTGATAAATTCATTGATAAATCGGCTGCCCTAGTGATAAACAAAGTAACTACATTCAGAACAATTTTACAGCACAAGCATAAACATTGAAACTCTTATTTGAAGGCAACCTTTCTACAAAATACCTACTTATTTATCTCTGTAATAAATTGCAAAATAATATATTTTAACTTATAAATAACAGTATTTATTTCTAACTCCTTCGCTTTTAATTTTGTTTAAAATTAAAAATATGGTTTTTCTAATTGCAAATAAAATACAAAAAAATTAATGTTTCAACTTTAAAAAGATGTTAAGTCATTTACTTCGTTTGTATATTGCTTGATAATTTCTTCCAAAAATAATTTTTCAATTTATTACAAAGAGTTTACTATGTTATTCAGATACAAATAGTTACCCCAAAAATTAATGTTCAAATGTGCGTGTGCGTGTGCGTTTGTGTGTGTGTGATATTGTGATTGTGATATTGCGACTAATACAATTGTCCCCCCCCCCCATTTGCTTTAATGGGCACCCGGGCCCTCCCCAAATAACTCAAATAACTATTTTTATTATTTTTTATGTAATCACCGGCTTTAGGTCGTAATTCTGAATGTTATTCTACATATTATCGGTGAATTTGAAGTAATTCTGTTCATTAAATCAGAAGTTATAAGGCTGTGACAGTCAGACGGACAAAGCATATCCAACCTAGTTCACTCAGAGACTTAAGTTAGAGCTTATTACAACTCAGGAATCTATACCATATCTATACTTACCTACTAATATTATAAATGCGAAAGTATGTCTGTCTACTAAGTCTTCACGCACCAACTGTTCAACCGATCTTAACGAGGTATAAAGATAAGTTTCATTTTTGGAAAGGACATAAGCTACTTTTTATCCTGGTAAATTAAGAGCTTAGACTAGAATTTCAAAAACCTAAATACACGCGGACGGAGTCGTGGGCATCATAATCAACTATGTTTATTTTGTAAAGTTATAATTTACAGTATTGTGTCTATTTTTAGTTATATTCCTGTAAAGTAATGTCCCTATTAGTTAATTATGTACGTAGGTATCTAAAATTCTGCACCTACCTTCAGTAGAAACATTTTAAAACTAGTAGGGCGCGTGGGTGCGCGGCCCGCAAGCGGACCGCGAGGTTTCGCTTTCGGGTATTTTGGTTTGAGCAGCCTCCACCTATCTCTCCCATATTCCTAATCCTCGATCATTATCACTCTCCATATTTTTTCTTCGAATCATTCTGCTCATCAAGTAGAACTTAAGGTCTTAATCATCTTTTGGCAAAAACCACTCTTCCATCTTTTATACTTGGTGAGATAGACACCGATGTTTGTATGGCCACCATTTGGACTTTTTTTCAGCTCACTGCCAATTGGATGATGTTTCGAGTATTTTTTGTTTGAGCACCTCCTACCTATCTTCAATACCCTGCCCGGGCTCCTCAACCAACTTCCAAACCCTCAATCATCATGTCTTCCCATATTGTTCTTTGAGAGTTCTCAAAAAAACCGCATTAAAGCCTTGCATAGTTCACAACTTGTAGTCTCTTCAATATTCGCCATACATTTTCTATGGAAAAATAAATTCCGCCATTTTGAATTTTTTTTCAATTCATCAAGTAGACCTTTGGATCCTCATCATCTTTTGCGAAGAAACCACTCTTCCATCTTTTATACCCTCCGAGATGGAGACCGACGAAATTTGTATGGCGGCCATCTTTTTTTCGCCATTTTGAATTTTTTTTCAGCTGACTGCCAATTGGATGACGTTTCAAGTGACATTTGCTCGAGCACCCCCCACCTATCTTCAATACCTTAAGCGTGCCCGTCGCTCGTCTCTGAAATCCTCAATCATCAGCTCTCTCCATATTTTTCCTCTTAATGAATTTTTGTCCTCTATACGACACCATGAGTGAAAAAAAAAATTTTCATACAAAATTGTTCAGGAGAGGTGATCAATGAGTGAGTGAATCAGCACGAGCAGCTATATATATAGTAACTAGTATGGCGCGTGGGTGCGCGGCCCGCAAGCGGACCGCGAGGATTCGAGTAGTTTTTGTTTGAGCACGTCCCACCTATCTTCAATACCCTCGCCGTGCTCTTCATCCGTCTCTAAAATCTTCCATCATCAGCTCTTTCCGTATTTTTCCATCAATAATTTTTTTTTGTGTAGAAAAATAAATTCCGCCATCTTGTTTTTTTCTGTTCATCAAGTAGACTTTTAGGTCTTGATCATCTTTTTCCCAGAAACCACTCTTCCATCTTTTATGCTTGGTGAGATAGACTCTGACGAAATTTGTATAGCCGCCATCTTGAATCCGCCATTTTGTTTTTTTTTCAGCTCAGTGCCAATTGGATGAGGTTTTGAGTAATTTTTGTTTGAGCACCTCCCATCTATCTAACATACCCTGCCCGGGCTCCTCATCCATCTTCCAAACCTTCAATCATCATGTCTTTCCATATTTTTCTTTGAGAGTTCTCCAAAGAATCGCATCAAAGCCTTGCATAGTTTACAACTTGTAGTCTCTTCAATATTCGCCATACATTTTCTATGGAAAAATAAATTCCGCCATTTTGATTTTTTTTTCAATTCATCAAGTAGACCTTTGGATCCTCATCATCTTTTGCGAAGAAACTATTCTTCCATCTTTTATACCCTCCGAGATGGAGACCGACGAAATTTGTATGGCGGCCATCTTTTTTTCGCCATTTTGAATTTTTTTTCAGCTCACTGCCAATTGGATGACGTTTCGAATGACATTTGCTCGAGCACCCCCCACCTATCTTCAATACCTTAAGCGTGCCATTCGCTCGTCTCTGAAATCCTTAATCATCAGCTCTCTCCATATTTTTCCTCTTAATAAATTTTTGTCCTCTATACGACACCATTATTGAAAAAAAAATTTTTCATACAAAATTGTTCAGGAGAGGTGATCAATGAGTGAGTCACCCAATCAGCACGAGCAGCTATATATATATTAATAGTAAGTTCGTTCGTTCGTTCGTTTCAACCAATGATGTATTACCTTAACTAGATCAGCATTCTAAAGCACCGACTCATTGCTACTTCGCTGATGTCCGATGACATCAACGACTTCAGTTGCCAGCCCGACGTCCGAGTGAACACGAACGTAACGGTTACTTGCCACACAATTTGTCAAAATGGTGAAATGTGTTGTTAAAATTTGTTTGTCACGGTCAGAAAAAGATAATAAAGCAACTGGTGTTACTTTTCACAAGTAAGTTTGTTTTATTTAATTCCGATTATCCAAAACAACACGTAATAAAAACATAAATTTACCACGCATTATTTTTACTATAAGTGTTGCCAGTAAAAACTATTTTGATTTTCCCTACATTGTTGGGAAATTAGTGAATGAAAAAGCGAATGATGAACGTACGTATGTACCTATAAGGCAAACGTAAGTAAATCAGTAATTTATGTGATCATACTGAGTCATTATAAAATAGTTAGAAGTAGGTATAATGATTTCTTACTAAGCGAGTTCAAAAAGGAAGGTTATATATTCAACCCGTATGTTCGCGATTATTTCAAAAACCAATGAACCGATTTTGATAATTTTTTCACTATCGTAATTTACAAACTTTCAGAAAGATATTAGTATACATATACATACCTAGTGATCATTCTTATGTATGAAGTTACTAACATAAACGTACCCATATGTAACTAATATTTTTGATTGGTTCAATAAATTTCAAAATATCTTCAAAATTTCAGAATTGGACCTGTTACAGTTTTATTATTAACTAGATAATGCCCATGGCTTCACCTGTGTGGATTTAGGTTTTTAAAAATCCCGTGGGAACTTTTGATTTTCCAGAACAAAAAGTAGCCTATCTGCAGTAACCCGTCCCCAAAACGGAAAAATTCCGTGGGATCCCTACGATTTCGGAATGCAATTCCTTACAGCATCCGGGTTGAGGAGTTGTATATATACCTACTCGAGTTCATTCAACGATAAAGTCTTTAATTGGTATCACCAATATAAATTTAAATAACCGACAGTTCCTAAACCCCATTAGTTTTGAAGATCAGGTCCTCTACAGCATCAGGATTGAGGAGTTGGAATCCAATTTTTTTTTAGAACAGTGTCGCAATGGTTTTCTATCGATTAAAAAAAAATACGCAAATCGGTTCAGAAATCTCGGAGATATCGGTGTACATAGGTAGAAAAACACAACTCCTCCTTTTCTGAAAGTCGGTTAAAAAAGTAGCCTATGTTACTCCCTGGTTAATTCTCTACTTGTATGTGAAAGTCCCGTCAAAATCGGTTCAGCTGTTCCGAAGATTAGCCCGTTCAAACAGACAGACAGACAGGCAAAAATTTTAAAAACGTATGATTCGGTTATGGTACCGTTCAAATAACCATAATATGAGCTTAATATGAGGTAGTTATTTCGAAATTACAGACAGACACTTCAATTTTATTTATTAGTATAGTATAGATAGATAGATGAAAGATTTAAATAAAGTTATTTACGTTCACGCATTTAAATATTTTTTTCCTATTAATAATCCTTATTTAGTTCTATATGGTTTATATTGAAAATTTTATTAAATCTAATATAATTATTAAATCTCATAAACTCAAATAATTTTTTGGGGGAAATCGTTCTTTTGTGGGAAATTATTCCTGATACTGGTAACTCTAATCATTTGTCTAATTGCAATGTCTTGTCCTTTTCTAACGTAATTAGTTTGAGGGCAGAAGAAACGAGACAAATATAGTTTACTCAAAGTTTACTTGGCGTATTTGTCAGTTTCAAAGCTACGTCTTTGAAACTCAAAAGTGGTTACGTTTTTCTGAAAACAGTTTATATGACGCTTCTACTCTTTATTTATTACACCTCACTGGTTTCAACCAATAGACGTCCACTGCTGGACATAGGTCTCTTGCAAGGATCGCCACAGCACACGATCTTGTGCCGCCTGACTCCAGCGGCTGCCAGCGACTCGCTTGAGATCGTCTGTCCAACGAGTGGGGGGTCTACCTGCGCTTCGTTTACTGGTGCGAGGTCGCCATTCAAGCACCTTGGGACCCCAACGTCCATCGGTTCTTCGAGCAATGTGCCCCGCCCATTGCCACTTCAGCTTCGCGACTCGATGAGCTATGTCGGTAACTCTTGTTCTCCTGCGGATCTCCTCATTTCTGATTTGATCCCGCAGGGATACTCCGAGCATAGCTCTCTCCATCGCCCGCTGAGTGACCCTGAGCCTTCTTATGAGGCCCATTGTCAGCGACCATGTCTCAGATCCGTAAGTCATCACTGGCAACACGCACTGTTCGAAGACTTTCGTCTTCAGACACTGAGGGATATTGGACGAAAAGACATCTCGAAGTTTCCCGAACGCTGCCCAGCCGAGTTGAATTCGGCGGTTGATCTCTTTCTCGAAATTGGACCTACCTAGCTGGACCGTGTGTCCCAGGTATATGTACTCGTCTACAATCTCGAGTGCAGAGTTCTCAACGATTACCGGGTGGAGCGGAACATGTGCATTAGATATGACCTTCGTCTTACTCATGTTCATTTTTAGGCCCACCTGATGAGAAACTCTGCTGAGATCGTTGAGCATTGTATTGAGGTCTCCCAGAGTCTCTGCCATCACGACTATATCATCGGCAAACCGTAGGTGAGTGATGTACTCGCCGTTTATGTTGATGCCAAGTCCGTTCCACTCCAGAAGCTTAAAGACGTCTTCCAACGCAGCGGTAAATAGCTTCGGGGAGATAACATCTCCCTGACGCACTCCTCGCTGCAATTGGATTGGCCTCGTATTCTGGTCCTGTATACGGACTGACATAGTGGCGTTTTCGTACAAACACTTCAGCGCTTGGATGTACCGATAGTCGATCCGGCATCTCTGCAGTGATCTCAATACAGCCCAAGTTTCCACCGAATCAAAGGCTTTCTCATAGTCCACAAACGCTAAGCAAAGTGGCCGGTTATACTCTTCGGTCTTCTGTATAACCTGCCGCAGCGTATGAATGTGGTCTATGGTGCTGAAGCCTTTTCGGAACCCGGCCTGTTCGGGAGGCTGGAAGTCGTCGAACCTACGAGCGAGACGATTCGTAATGACTCTCGAGAACAACTTATAGACATGGCTCAGCAGCGAGATGGGTCTATAATTCTTCAGCAGGGTATTGTCGCCCTTTTTGAAGAAAAGAACCACCACGCTCCTGTGCCATGCCTCTGGCGTTATGCCCTCGTCGATGACGGAATTGAACAGTCGCTGAAAGACTTTAAGTACCGGTTTTCCACCTGCTTTCAGGAGTTCCGCTGTGATTCCGTCATCACCTGGCGCCTTGTTGTCCTTAAGTTGTTTGAGAGCCATACTAATCTCGTATAGGCTGACATCCGGGATATCTTCGGTATAGTGTCGGGTCAATTTGGCTCTGGGATCTTTAGCCAAATCTTCAACAGGCTTCTGTGTTGACGTGTACAGCTGTCCATAGAACTTCTCAACCTCTCTCAAAATCTCATGTTTAGATGAAATGAGACTACCGCTGTCGGTCTTCAGTCGCGTCAGCTGGCTCTGACCGATAGACAGATCTCTCGCGAACACCTTTGAGCCTTTGTTCCGCTCAATGGTTTCTTTGATACGCTCGGTGTTAAAGTATCGCAGATCGCGTATTTGTGATTTAGAGATCTGTCTATTAATCTGCCGATAGGCGAGGGCGTCTCCTGAAGACTGCAGTCTCATTTCATGTCTCTGTTCCATGAGTTTAAGAGTATGGTCTGAGAATTTTTTGGTTCTACTTCTACGGTGGGTCTTAAAGAACTTAGACCCAACCGCATAGACAGTTTCCACCAGCCTGTTGTTCAGTTCGTCCACAGAATCGCAATCTGCCAGGCAAGCGAATCGGTTTTGCAATTCGATTTGGAAGCTCTCGGGGTTCTGGATATGGGCACGAGAAGGTCGGAGCGTTGACTTCATCAGTCTGGCCCTTTCGAGCTTTATGTTCAGATTTAATGTGCCTCGTACCATACGGTGATCACTGCCGGTTTTCACCCTATTGATCACAGAGACATCATTGAATACATGCCGCTTGGTAGACATGATGAAGTCGATCTCATTTCTCGTAGAACCGTCGGGGCTCATCCAGGTCCATTTCCTGTGTGGCCGCTTCTCAAAGAAAGAGTTCATCATGTAGAGGCCCTCTTTCTCCATGAAGTCGGCCAACATTTGGCCCCTATGGTTCCGTCGCCCATAGCCAAATTGTCCCACTTTCAACTCTACACCGCTTCGCTTACCCAGCCTTGCGTTGAAATCCCCCATCACAACACTGTAGTAGGTATTAGAGGCATGCATGGCTTTTGATATGTCCTCATACATGACCTCTACTTCCTCGTCGGGATGTGTCGATGTCGGTGCGTAGACCTGTATGACCTTCAGCGAATACCGTTTGGTTATTCTGAGTATAAGGTACGCTACCCTGCTCGACACACTTTCGACTTGCACAATGTTGTTAACGAGGGACCTGTGGACGAGAAACCCAACACCACCCTGGGATTGTTGATCACCCTCCCGGTAGTAAAGCAAGTTGCCGGATTTAAGAATTATCGAGTCCTCCCCCTCTCTTCGGACTTCAGATAATCCTATGACACCCCAATTCAACTTGCTCACTGCTTCTTCCAGCTCGATGATCTTTTCGTCGGTCCTCAAAGTGCGTGCGTTATATGTTGCCAGGTCAAGTCGTCGGGGTCGGCAGCGGAATCTCTTCCGGAGATTCTTGACACCCCCTGCCCCGCCGTTACCGTAACCGCTGCCAGAGCTAGGAATAGCGGGGCCGCCGGGGACTAGGGGCTGTGGCTTTGTTTTATAATCCATATATGCAAAGGGTATGCCCTTAATCGCCACGCTGGGCAGGCGGGTTGGCGATCGCAGGGCTAGACTATTGTACCGATGTCGCTGCTGCCCGACATCGGCCCTTGCCATTTTTGTAGTCTAGCCGATACGAAATGGTTATACCGCCATTTGTCGGTCGTCAGAGCCTCGTCAGTTGATTAGCAGGGGGCACCACGTGCAGGTGAGGTTGACAATTGGAGTGCTGAGATGGAGGTGCACTCCCTTACCCCCCTTAAATAGTAAGTAACCGATAACAATTAAAACGATTATTTATAAGTACATAAAGTAATACCCTAAATTCCAGTCTCAGTGTGCAGTTATTTGTTTGGGCAATTCAAATTTCAGTAAACTGTTCAAGTTATTTGAAATATTATACTGTGGACACTGTGTTAAAAAACTACTCGACATTAAACTTTTGTTAATGCAAACAAGTCAATTTCACAAAAAATGTCAGTTACTTTGTTTATATCACTAGGGCAGTCGAAATCTGTCATATTGAAAAGTCACTTTGAAACTTCAAAGTTCATTGTTTACATCGTTACGAAAATTTTGTGAAATACATAGCAGTAACCAGTTCTTATGTGATAAAAAGTTGTGCTAGAAAAATTGTTATGGTAGTGCGTTCGTTTTGTGCTCAAGAATGTGAGAGAAAAGAACAAATATCTCTAAATTATATATCATAATAATAAATATGAGGCTGACGGGCAATGTCAATAAAGTGTTGTCAGCTTCATGTGAAAAATTTCCATACCCATTGAAGCCATCACGCAAACGGCCTCTCAATTATTATAAAAATACTATAATGTGGACCAATAATTTCAACACAACATTTTTAGTTATTTCGCTGGCGTTTCGAAACAAAAATATTAAATCTGGTGCAAGATGCTTTTCAAGCTGTAACGGAGGCTACGTGAAGTCACATTGTACTTAAGTTCACGTTGAGAGATTGCAGAATGACGACGATGAATTAGTGAATTATAATATAGTTATTGATAGCGACAGTGACACATCATCTGACAGCAATGCATTGAAATTTTAAGATATAGAAGAACACGTCTCGACGAATCCTAATAGTTTTTTTATCTTTGTTTTATTCCATCTCCTAACATCTCCATGCCGTACTAATCTAAACGTCTGGTTTTTTTTTACCCGACTACGGCAAAGCCAAAAGGAAGGGTTATGATTTTAGCAGTCTATGTATTTACGTGTTGTAAATAATTAAGTTGCGATTTGTTTTTATAAAGAATTGTCAACACTGATTTATTATCTGTGACTATTGATGCTACAGATCTGTTGCACAAGTTTTATCTGTGGTGTCAAAACTCGAATTGTACTTTATCTTCTCTGGCTCTCTGCTTGCTCTCTGCCTCGGCGTCCCGTCGGCCATTGGTGTAACAGTGCTAATTAAAATTAAATATGTATATTGATCCACGGAGAATCCTCTTTTATTTCCAAGATTACGTATGTATATATTTATGTATGGATGTTTGTAACCGATTTTTGTATGAGATTCTGTGTGTACTAATGTAGCGCCTAAACTGCTGGACCGATTTTGATGAATGAGGTGTCTATTGATTCGTTGTTATTATCATTGACATAGGCTACATTTTATCTACGAAAAAAATCGAGAAGTCAGCTTTGCGCGGCTTTCTAGATTTTTAACCCCCGACGCAAAAACGACGGGGTGTTATAAGTTTGACGTGTCTGTGTGTGTGTGTGTGTGTGTGTGTATGTGTGTGTGTGTGTGTATGTGTGTGTGTGTGTGTCTGTGTGTGTGTCTGTCTGTGTGTGTGTGTGTGTGTGTGTGTGTGTGTGTGTGTGTGTGTGTGTGTGTGTGTGTGTGTGTTTGTGTGTGTGTGTGTGTGTGTGTGTGTGTGTGTGTCTGTCTGTCTGTCTGTCTGTCCGTCTGTTCCCCTGTAGCGCTCAGCTCAAATGCGATTTTTTTTGTTTGAAAGGTGAATTAATCGAGAGTGTTGTTAGCTATGTTTGATGAAAATCGATACAAGATGGCCGCCGCTACAAAATGGTGGATTACATATATTTTCACAACTCCCTAAATATGGGTATCAAATGAAAGGGCTTGACTAGTAGAATAGCATTATACAAATCCAAGATGGCTGCCGCCACAAAATGGCGAATGTCGGGGGTTTTTAAATTTTTAATTTATACTTGTAAAATTAGTTTCGGATAAGAATAACAGATGGCACCACTAGCTCCTTGCCCCGCGCATTTGCCCACTAAATTATTATTAAATTATTAAGCGTAGTCGGGTTTTACTTCACGAACTTTACTTGTATTTAGTAGATGTATTAAATAAATTATTTTATTATGAGTATAATATGTATAAAATTTAAAAAATGGGGTATAAATTATATTTAATAACGTATCTTCTTCTTTCTTGGTTATGGAAAATCTTTTTTCTATATCCTGAAACGTACCTACTTAACTTTAAATGTATAGTACTAACTACTACTACTATAGAAAAGTATTGAGCAAACTTAAAGAGACACAGATGAAAGACTAAATTGCGATTACGCAAATAATAGAATAACTATGATAATTAAAATTATTATAATTATTATAAAATTTCTTTTTCCCTAATTTAGTGTCATGTGGGGCTCTCACAGGGGCGTCAAAAATGCTTGTCATACATTATAGTACGAGCACATCCATTGATTATTATTAATTTATCAATGAGAATTTCCTCCCGTCCCGCATCCCGCAGACCATGGGAGAGCCAAGTTAATCGTGGTCTTACTATAGCATATTCGATCACGAGGTCCGGCATTTCGACGGTTCGATTCCTGGGTTGGGTAAATAATAAACAGATATAGAAACTGCAAAAATTGTTTATTTTGCATATTTCCATAGTATTATGTCGTATGGACTCATACTATGGGGTAAAGCGGCTGATATTGAAAAAAATTTCGTTTTACAAAAAAGGGCAATTCGCACAATTTATAATTTAAAACCGCGGGATTCCCTTCGAGAGAAATTTAAAGAAATAGGTATTCTTACGGTAGCTTCTCAATATATCTATAACAATATAATTTTTGTTAGGCAAAACATTCACAGTTACATTAAAAAGTGCGAATTACACGACAGGCAATTAAGAAATAGAAATAGGCTCGTGATTCCTCAGTTACGCCTCAAGAGGGTCCAAAAGTCATTTGTGGGAATGGGCGTAATGTTCTATAATAAAATTCCACAAGCAATCTTAGACTTGCCTTTACACAAGTTTAAGAACTCTATTAAAAATATGCTCATAAAAAAAGCATATTATACAATTGAAGATTATATAAATGATAAAAAAGCATGGAGCAATTTCTCAATGACAGGTTGCTTGGAAACAATCTAAGAAAATTTAACTCATGTCTTAAAATGAGTATTTGATTATTGGTGTTCAATTCGATGCTTTGATCATGGGTAGCCTAAGTATGTCACGCTCTCTTTAAACATTTCTGTGGTGGTGTCGTGTGGTGCGGGTTGTTACGTTCCCTCGAATATGGTTGAGCGAAGCAATGGCTGGATCATGCGTCATGCTCGTGAACGGGTGCCACCGTCGAAAATGGGGCTACTTTTGTCTGCCCTTCTTCACATGTGTAGAATTGTAAGCACCATTCCGAACCTGCGGTAGATTCATTTGTCGATTCGTAAACGCTTGTGAAAGTTTATCTGAATAAAATTATGATTACTTATATAAATGATAAAAAGGCGTGGATTTGACTCGTTCCAGCAATGCGCGAGACGGCAATTCAATCATGTACTTAACATAAAATTGTTATATTTATATTGTAAATTTGGAAAAGAGCAACCGCCGAGTTTCTTGCTGGTTCTTCTCGGTTGGAATGGCATTCCGAACCAGTGGTAGATTCATCTGACTATTCAAAAGCACTTGTAAAAGTTTATTTGAATAAAACACTTTTCTATTCTATTCTATTAGTTTATGTTAGTATTAGTTAGTGGGGTTTAGTTAATGGGGTTAACGGGGTTAGTTAATGGGGTTTTCTGTCACGAAATTCTCAGTGCCAGCCCGGAATTGGATTCTGGCGGTGTTTCACCCCCGTGCCTCAAAGAGCACGTTAAGCAGTCCCGGTTATTAACACTATCATGTGGCAATAGACGCTAAAGCCCGCCAACCCGCATTGGAGCAGCGTGGCCGGTCTAAGTCCTAAATCCCTCTCTCCTATGAGGAAGCCTGTGACCAGCAGTGGGACGTTAAAAGGCTGTAGTGGATGGTGGTGGTAATTAACAGCTATAATATGTTTTACCGCAAATGTAGACAGTCTCACAGGCGACAGCCTTGTGTCATCGATCTTGTATACCCGTATTACTAGTTCCCTGGAATTCTGACGTATCATAATGTTACCAGAGATAAAACAATTCCCACAAAAAAGATAAAAAAATCAAAACTTATGCAAATACAAATCAACTGCCGCATGTAGATATGACAAATGCCTGACAGACACTTCATGGTGATAATGTCATTCGATATCCATTTTTGAATAAATTTTTTCAATGTGCTTCTTTTGTTTTCTGTTGCTGTCAGTGTGCACTTTCTAGTTTCCACTCTTGGTTTTTCTATTTTAAGGCGAAACGAGTAATATTATTACGCGGCATAATATGGCTTTTTATGATGACAGGGAATTAAAGTAGTTTGGGGTAAAATCCTACTTCGTAGATGTTAACCCTGTTCTCCATACAAATAACTCGTCTGTAAATGACAATGACAGCTGTCAGAATTCCGGGGAATTAGTAATACGGGTATAGGTACTGACAAGGCCCTGACATTGGCCGCGAGATATTGAACTATTGAATACCCACAGTTGAAGGACGCACGCGGTGACGTGAACGTATTGTTTTCGCTTTGCTTTGTTGCTAGCCGTTTCCTAGAAAGTCGTATCGAAACAATAATTTACGTCACCTGTCACTATGGAGGACGTGGAATTTTATTGAAACCCTACGAACAATTGAAACCGAATATTGCGTAGCTATTAGAGTGACCTTTGGTTTTTTTTACTCGTTATTGTTGGTACATTTGATATTACAAGGCAGTGAAAATATGTGGTTGAAAAACAATTGTGATGAATCAAACGATAAGCCGAAACCTAGATAGATTAATTTTGAAGCTAATTTGGCAGTGTAACCAGACTGTACGCCCCTTTTCTCTATGACGACTATTTTTTGGCAGCAGGATATGAAAACAAAACGTTTGTTCGATAACAAATCATAGTCATAATATAGAGTGGCCATTAGGGGGTTTAATGTAATATGTACACTGACAGAAAAAATATGTATCACTACAACACAATACATAAATAATAATTCACGCAAACTTCAATAAACTCATGATCTTGGTGGTGTCCGCTAAGCGCCTGTTCAGACACGGCGGGAACCGCGCGATTATAGAATCGCATGGGAATCGCGCAGGTCTTATTTATATGAGTTATAAAGTAATCGTTCAGACATAACCGCGCGATTACCGCGCGATAATCGCGCGGTTCCCGCCGTGTCTGAACAGGCGCTAATGGTGCCAGTGGTTAGTCCACTCTATAAGAGAAAAAAACGCCATGTGGCATCACTTTTATGAGTTTTATGTATGTAGTATAATAGTGACTATCATTTTCAATTCAATTCAATCAACTCAATTTAGTCTCTATTAACTAAATTCTATATTATAAAAAAATGAGGAGGTAAGTATACCTGTTATAACTAATATGACACGGTGGTCAAAGGCTTATGTAACAACCCCAATTTCTTACGTTTAACCGGAGGTTGAATGACTCTTAACACTTAGTGCTTGTTCAGACACGGCTTGCGCCTTCAAGCGCTTAATCATTCATGGGTTTCTTAAACGAATTTCCTGTCGGCGATAGGTACATAATTATATTGTTCATGAGTCACGTTATTATTTGGCAAGAGAAATACAAAACAATTGTATGCTTACACGTCTACCTATCTATATACCTATATACCAAATCATGGCCTGTAGCAGTTGTTTTCTTATGTTGTCACTGCCTTGTTAAGTTCGTAGCAATATATGTAACGGGATTTTTCTCTCGTCTGCTTTAAAAAAAAAATTATAAACATCGCTTTCTTCTATTTTTCCCGCAACACGCGACGTCTTAGTCCAGTATGCCAGCAGTAAAAATATATATCAAAATATTATGGGAAATAAACCGCGCGACTAAATTTCGCAGTGCGGGCTAGGCATTAGTGAACAAGCGGTATCTATCCCAAGTACTCCCATACCCGTGCTGGTAGTTGCCTAGTATTAAAACTTAATAATGCTATAGTAGTGTGTAATAAAAATACAAGTATTTATTATTTAAATGGTACATACTACATACTCGTGTTTCAAAGCATTTTTCATACCCACAATTAATCCGATAACACTAATGAATTGTGAATGTAATCGGTAGCTTATCGCTTGGTACCTATTGTGCCTATACTGGAGATTGTAATATACCTACATTGGGTAAATAAACAATGTGCAACTTGTATTAGCTACGTCTACTATTTATTTCAAATCTAGAAGTTCCGGTAGCCGGTTATGACGGTAGATAATTTAATAAAAAAAACACCGGCTGAGTTTGTTGTGGGCTCTTTTCAGACCAGGGCGCGTTTGGAACCCTCGTAGTTTTAAGTTTCCGTAAGTAATTATCACCATTACCTGTTCTTAAATTGATGTTCAAAAAGTGTACAGTGTACCAATTTTGAGTAAAGTTTATTTGAATTTGATATAATATGTAGTCAAAAAAGCGTCTGTTTGTACGGTATCCCGGTAAGGCACAACGCACACCTACGGAGTGGAGTGGGGTCGAAGCGCAGCGTCGTTTTATATTACAGTCAGTCAGTTACAGTCTCAACCAATAGACGTCCACAGCTGGACATAGGTCTCTTGCAAGGATCGCCACAGAACACGATCTTGCGCCGCTTGTTTCCAGCGGCTGCCAGCGATTCGCTTGAGATCGTCTGTCCATCTAGTGGGGGGTCTTCCCACGCTTCGTTTGCTGGTGCGAGGTCGCCAGTCAAGCACCTTGGGACCCCAACGTCCATCGGTTCTTCGAGCAATGTGCCCCGCCCATTGCCACTTCAGCTTCGCGACTCGATGATCTATGTCGGTGACTCTGGTTCTCCTGCGGATCTCCTCATTTCTGATTTGATCCCGCAGGGATACTCCGAGCATAGCTCTCTCCATCGCCCGCTGAGTGACTCTGAGCCTTCTTATGAGGCCCATTGTTAGCGACGCTGTCTCAGATCCGTAAGTCATCACTGGCAACACGCACTGTTCGAAGACTTTCGTCTTCAGACACTGAGGACGAAAAGACATCTCGAAGTTTCCCGAACGCTGCCCAGCCGAGTTGGATTCGGCGGTTGATCTCTTTCTCAAAATTGGACCTACCTAGCTGGACCGTGTGTCCCAGGTATATGTACTCGTCCACAATTTCGAGTGCCGAGTTCTCGACGATTACTGGATGGAGCGGAACATGAGCATTAGACATAATTTTCGTCTTACTCATGTTCATTTTCAGGCCCACCTGTTGAGAAACTCTGCTGAGATCATTGAGCATTGTATTAAGGTCTCCCAGAGTCTCTGCCATAATTACCACGTCATCGGCAAACCGAAGCTGAGTAATGTACTCGCCGTTTATGTTGATGCCGAGTCCGTTCCAGTCCAGAAGCTTAAAGACGTCTTCCAACGCAGCGGTAAATAGCTTCGGGGAGATAACATCTCCCTGAAGCTACGCTACCCTGCTCGACACACTTTCGACTTGCACAATATTGTTAACGAGGGACCTGTGGACGAGAAACCCGACACCACCTTGGGATTGTTGGTCGCCCTCCCGGTAGTAAAGCAAGTTGCCGGATTTAAGGATTATCGAGTCCTCCCCCTCTCTTCGGACTTCAGATAACCCTATGACACCCCAATTCAACTTGCTCACTGCTTCTTCCAGCTCGATGATCTTTTCGTCGGTCCTCAAAGTGCGTGCGTTATATGTTGCCAGGTCCAGTCGTCGGGGTCGGCAGCGGAATCTCTTCCGGAGATTCTTGACACCCCCTGCCAGAGCTAGGAATAGCGGGGCCGCCGGGGACTAGGGGCTATGGCTTTATTTTACAATCCATGAATTGCAAGGGTATGCCCTTAATCGCCACGCTGGGCAGGCGGGTTGGCGATCGCAGGGCTAGACTATTGTACCGATGTCGCTGCTGCCCGACATCGGCCCTTGTCATTTCTGTAGTCTAGCCAATATGAAATGGTTATACTACCGTTTGTCGGTCGTCAGAGCCTCGTCTGTTGATTAGCAGGGGGCACCACGTGCAGTTGAGGTTGACAATTGGAGCGCTGAGATGGTGTTGCGCTCCCTTACCCCCCTTACGTTTTATATTAGTCGACTATAAAAAGTTATCATTTCGGCACGTATTGGACCAGCAATATATTCACATAAATGATAATAATCTATAGGGCTTCCTAATATACAAAATTTTATAAGTGCATGTTTGTCCACGTATTTCTTAGAAACTATTATCTGACTGACCATTATTTTTTTATTAGCTTACTGCTTAGGTACATTTACTTCAGCTTAGGGAACAGTGCAAGTTTCATCAAATTCGGTTCAGTTGTTTTCAATATATGGGAAATTCTTTATTTCGGTATATTAAAGTCGATTAGGTGTATGCACGGAAGAGAGAAAGCAGGGGAATTGACATGCTTTACCAAAACTACTATAGGAACCGCTGTCGCCAAACTCATACAAATATACCGATAATCATATATTGCACTACAAAGAAACAAATCGTTTGATTTGTCGTTTTAAGTTTAGTCAAAACTAGCCTACTTCACAGAACTCACAGATTTGGAAACAAACCCTGATGTTCTAGAAATAAGATTTATTTTGCTTTAACGGAAGAATGTATTTATGAGCTATAGTCACACTAGATTCGATTGTCCAATTAATTCCGCTACTTGACCATAGATGGCGGTATTGTAAAAGGTAGCAATTATAAACATTAATTAGACATTTGCGTGATCGGTCCAATTAATTCCGCTACTTGACCATAGATGGCGCTGTATTGCTACTCATTTAGGGCCGCACCACGTAGCTCATTGAATTATCTATCGATATCGATAGATACTCGTTATTTTGTTCATTCGCAAAAAGAAAATTAAAAAAGGTAATTATAAAATTAAATAAAAGTGCTGGTATGTATGCACTGATGAGAAAATAAAAATGTTGAGTAAAAGCCATTAAAACTTTAGTGATTGACTAAAATGTAAAGTTATCGATTCTTAAATTTTTTACTATTTGGGTTTTGACAATGACTTATATATTAAGAAAAGCGATATATTATTATTATGAATCAAAAATAATACGATATAAAAAATGCCTACTTATATAATACGATCAATTTAGACTTCCAAGGTTACAATATTCACACCTGGCTGAAAATTGGTAGGATTGTTCAAAACACTATTATAAATGAAATGTGAAAAGTCCTCATCGATCCGACACCTGGAAGAAAATTACTCGGTTTCAAAGTTTTCACGGGAAATTTTTCAGCAAAACGGTAAGTCTTATCATAAAATTATTTTAAACAAAATTGTAGATCAGATAATTATCTATAAAAAATGTCTAAATACTTTTTTTCCTAAGAGCCACCGTTTTTGAGATATAACGATTCAAAAAAATTAATTTCGAAATAAAAATGAGGGGCTGGGTTTCTTTTTACCCGAAATTCTGTGGTGGTGGTGCAATCTTGTATTTGCATAGTGCTATTCTACTAGTCAAGCCCTTTCATTTGATACCCATATTAAGGGGGTTGTGAAAAAATATGTAATCCGCCATTTTGTAGCGGCGGCCATCTTGGACCGATTTTCTTCAAACATAGCTAACAACACTCGACTAATTCACCTTTCAAACAAAAAAAAACGCATTCACACACACACACACACACACACACACACACACACACACACACACACACACACACACAGACACGTCAAACTTATAACACCCCGTCGTTTTTGCTTCGGGGGTTAATTAATAATAACTGTATCAAAAATCATCGTTTGGTCGTTAAAATATCGATAACAATGTACTTAGCTAACATCATGACATCTCTACGACCACGACCACCCGATCGGCGTCCGTAGCGTGAGTCTAACGTCTTAGTGAAGGAATATATTTATATAGTACAAGTCCATTGCGTCCTATACTTCGACCGCGATAAAGATAACCCTCCTGGGGCCCTCCCTGCTCCCCGCGCAGCGATTTGTTCATTCATAAGTTCATTGATAAATTCATTGATAAATCGGCTGCCCTAGTGATAAACAAAGTAACTACATTCAGAACAATTTTACAGGACAAGCATAAACATTGAAACTCTTATTTGAAGGCAACCTTTCTACAAAATATCTACTTATTTATCTCTGTAATAAATTGCAAAATAATATATTTTAATTTATAAATAACAGTATTTATTCCTAACTCCTTCGCTTTTAATTTTGTTTAAAATTAAAAATATGGTTTTTCTAATTGCAAATAAAATACAAAAAAATTAATGTTTCAACTTTAAAAAGATATTAAGTCATTTACTTCGTTTGTATATTGCTTGATAATTTCTTCCAAAAATAATTTTTCAATTTATTACAAAGAGTTTACTATGTTATTCAGATACAAATAGTTACTTTAATTTAATGTTTTGTAAGTTAGTTTAATGTGCGTGTGCGTGTGCGTTTGTGTGTGTGTGATATTGTGATTGTGATATTGCGACTAATACAATTGTCCCCCCCCCCATTTGCTTTAATGGGCACCCGGGCCCTCCCCAAATAACTCAAATAACTATTTTTATTATTTTTTATGTAATCACCGGCTTTAGGTCGTAATTCTGAATGTTATTCTACATAATATTATCGGTGAATTTGAAGTAATTCTGTTCATTAAATCAGAAGTTATAAGGCTGTGACAGTCAGACGGACAAAGCATATCCAACCTAGTTCACTCAGAGACTTAAGTAGAGCTTATTACAACTCAAGAATCTATACCATATCTATACTTACCTACTATAATTATAAATGCGAAAGTATGTCTGTCTACTAAGTCTTCACGCACCAACTGTTCAACCGATCTTAACGAGGTATAAAGATAAGTTTCATTTTTGGAAAGGACATAAGCTACTTTTTTATCCTGGTAAATTAAGAGCTTAGACTAGAATTTCAAAAACCTAAATACACGCGGACGGAGTCGTGGGCATCAATCAACTATGTTTATCTTGTAAAGTTATAATTTACAGTATTGTGTCTATTTTTAGTTATATTCCTGTAAAGTAATGTCCCTATTAGTTAATTATGTACGTAGGTATCTAAAATTCTGCACCTACCTTCAGTAGAAACATTTTAAAATAGTAAGTAACCGATAACAATTAAAACGATTATTTATAAGTACATAAAGTAATACCCTAAATTCCAGTCTCAGTGTGCAGTTATTTGTTTGGGCAATTCAAATTTCAGTAAACTGTTCAAGTTATTTGAAATATACTGTGGACACTGTGTTAAAAAACTACTCGACATTAAACTTTTGTTAATGCAAAAAAGTCAATTTCACAAAAAATGTCAGTTACTTTGTTTATATCACTAGGGCAGTCGAAATCTGTCATATTGAAAAGTCACTTTGAAACTTCAAAGTTCATTGTTTACATCGTTACGAAAATTTTGTGAACTATATTATAGCAGTAACCAGTTCTTATGTGATAAAAAGTTGTGCTAGAAAAATTGTTATGGTAGTGCGTTCGTTTTGTGCTCAAGAATGTGAGAGAAAAGAACAAATATCTCTAAAATAAATATCATAATAATAAATATGATGCTGACGACTGTGTCAAGTAAGTGTTGTCAGCTTCATGTGAAAAATTTCCATACCCATTGAATACATCACGCATCGTCAGATATTGGTTAAAACGGCCTCTCAATTATTATAAAAAAAACTATAATGTGGACCAATAATTTCAAGACAACATTTTAAATTATTTCGTTGGCGTTTCGAAACAAAAATATTAAATCTGGTGCAAGATGCTTTTCAAGCTGTAACGGAGGCTACGTGAAATCACATTGTAAGTTCACGTTGAGAGATTGCAGAATGACGACGATGAATTAGTGAATTATAATATAGAACAGTTATTGATAGCGACAGTGACACATCATCTGACAGCAATGCATTGAAATTTTAAGATATAGAAGAACACGTCTCGACGAATCCTAATAGTTTTTTTATCTTTGTTTTATTCCATCTCCTAACATCTCCATGCCGTACTAATCTAAACGTCTGGTTTTTTTTTACCCGACTACGGCAAAGCCAAAAGGAAGGGTTATGATTTTAGCAGTCTATGTATTTACGTGTTGTAAATAATTAAGTTGCGATTTGTTTTTATAAAGAATTGTCAACACTGATTTATTATCTGTGACTATTGATGCTACCATGAACCTATAGAAGTGGACTTGGCATAATGTCCTATAGAAAATAGTGGATCGGAAAATAGCTTAAGCTTATCAAAATTTTCATAAGTGTGTAAGAGACAACACTACATTTTTAAACATAACAATAAAACAGATCGTGGCAGAAATTTTATTGCACTTCCCTTAAGATGGCCTCCCTAAAATGTATACATGAACACTCACACACGCACAACTTGAGACATCACAATGAACACGCGCCATTTTAGTTGTAGGATTGTGCGTGTGTGAGTGTATTTTTGGCACGTTTTTAAGGTAGGTATGCCTACTCTACTTATTATTATTATCTCTATGGATGCTACAGATCTGTTGCATAAGTTTTATCTGTGGTGTCGAAACTCGAATTGTACTTTATCTTCTCTGGCTCTCTGCTTGCTCTCTGCCTCGGCGTCTCGTCGGCCATTGGTATAACAGTGCTAATTAAAATTAAATATATTGATCCACGGAGAATCCTCTTTTATTTCCAAGATTACGTATGTATATATTTATGTATGTATGTATGTTTGTAACTGATTTTTGTATGAGATTCTGTGTGTACTAATGTAGCGCCTAAACTGCTGGACCGATTTTGATGAATGAGGTGTCTACTGATTCGTTGTTATTATCAGGGTGACATAGGCTACATTTTATCTACGAAAAAAATCGAGAAGTCAGCTTTGCGCGGCTTTCTAGATTTTTAACCCCCGACGCAAAAACGACGGGGTGTTATAAGTTTGACGTGTCTGTGTGTGTGTGTGTGTGTGTGTGTGTGTCTGTCTGTCTGTCCGTCTGTTCGCCTGTAGCGCTCAGCTCAAACGGGTGAACTGATTTGAATGCGATTTTTTTTGTTTGAAAGGTGAATTAATCGAGAGTGTTGTTAGCTATGTTTGATGAAAATCGATCCAAGATGGCCGCCGCTACAAAATGGTGGATTACATAGTTTTTCACAACTCCCTTAATATGGGTATCAAATGAAAGGGCTTGACTAGTAGAATAGCATTATACAAATCCAAGATGGCTGCCGCCACAAAATGGCGAATGTCGGGGGTTTTTAAATTTTTAATTTATACTTGTAAAATTAGTTTCGGATAAGAATAACAGATGGCACCACTAGCTCCTTGCCCCGCGCATTTGCCCACTAAATTATTATTAAATTATTAAGCGTAGTCGGGTTTTAGTTCACGAACTTTACTTGTATTTAGTAGATGTATTAAATAAATTATTTTATTATGAGTATAATATGTATAAAATTTAAAAAATGGGGTATAAATTATATTTAATAACGTATCTTCTTCTTTCTTGGTTATGGAAAATCTTTTTTCTATATCCTGAAACGTACCTACTTAACTTTAAATGTATAGTACTAACTGCTACTACTATAGAAAAGTATTGAGCAAACTTAAAGAGACACAGATGAAAGACTAAATTGCGATTACGCAAATAATAGAATAACTATGATAATTAAAATTATTGTAATTATTATAAAATTTCTTTTTCCCTAATTTAGTGTCATGTCCTTACAGTAGCAATACACACACACACACTCACAGGGGCGTCAAAAGTGCTTGTCATACATTATAGTACGAGCACATCCATTGATTATTAATTTATCAATGAGAATTTCGCCCCCTCCCTCGTCCCGCAGATCATGGGAGAGCCAAGTTAATCGCGGTCTTACTATAAGACCGACCGATTCAATGATTGATTTCTACTAAGCAAGCAATGGATTTTGTTCATAATGAGATATAGACTTCTCAATTTAGCACATTTTTAGCATAATGTAAATATACAAAATAATGTTTTCTTGTTTTTTATGGAAAATAACAACAATAGCTTGTACTTAAGTGTGAAATGAGATGCCATATTTTGTATGATTCACTTTTTTGCTTGATTTTTTGCAAACAACCACTGAACAACACGGCATTTTGTTAAAAATCGAGAGCGGTGAAGCGATAGTTGGACGACATTCGACTGAAGACAAAAACGGTTCTCAGGTGTATTTAACGCCAGAAGAGTTCTCAGGAACCACGCCCCCTTGCCATATCTCGTCTTATTCATTTTATCTATGGGTGTATGGCTTTAATAAAAACTGCCATACCTCTTCTAAGTTAGCTTTTACCTCGCAGTCAGGGGCTAACTTGTAGATGATTTAAAAAAAATCAGCCAAGTGCGAGTCGCGCCTCGCTCTTTCAGGGTTCCGTACATAATTATGAACAATATAATATTTTGGGTCTAAGAAATATTTAATTTCCGAGTTAGACATTGCAACAAACCGTGAAAGAAAAACCCAAAAAAATGTTCGTTTATTTTGGTCACAGCTTATAAACTATGTAATAAATCGTTGTTTTCAGTATTTGTTGTTTAAATAGAGCATATAGTACATAATATACTGAAATATCATATTCCCAACTAGTTTAGTTTTTTAGTTTAGTTTAGCCCCCGTCACAAAAATGGTCTAAAACTGACAACTTTGATGGCCTCCCATTCCCTTATTTTTTGAGATAAAAATTAAAAAAATATATATTTGTACTCTACTTAATGAGCTCTAAACAATGATACCCCACAAGCTAGGGTAAAGAAAAAAATTTTTTTTCCGGCTCCTTTTTCATGTATGGGAGCCCCCCTGAAAATAATTTAATTCAATTTCTAATTCAATATTTGATTTTGGGTTAACGTTTTACACTAAATACCAAAATTTCAGGTTTGTAACTCATTTCGTCTGCGAGCTAGAGACCTGTGACCGGCGGACAGACGGACAGACAGACAGACAGACAGACAGACAGCCGAGTGACATTAATAGGGCTCCGTTTTTACCCTTCGGGTACGGAACCCTAAAAAATCATAAATAATTATAGCTAGTAACCACTCAAACCTAGCATCCATAAGCCCGCAAGTAGGCGTTGGGCACACAGAATAATATAAGGACCTAATAGGTTGAAAAGGAGTCAATGCTGGTTTTTTTTCCAAGAATATCATTATAAGCCATGATGAGCATGACTAATATTCCCCTTTCCCCACCAAATAAATACTATATAGCTTGTGTTAGGAGTGGAATGGCATTCCGAACCAGTGGTAGATTCATTTGACTATTCAAAAGTACTTGTAAAAGTTTATTTGAATAAAAAACTTTTCTATTCTATTCTATTCTATTCTATTCTATTCTATTCTATTCTATACGACAATAGTGTAACGGGTGGGGTTTGAACCGTCGACCTTTCGGTTTTAGATCCCCGCCCGATGACCGTTGCGCTATTGAGGCTATGAAGTTTTAAAACAGTGTCAGGTGTTGAATCTTTAATTCAACCCTTTGTAATACGAAAAGTTCACTCCGAGGTCAATGCCCTCGGTCCCTAAGACACCTAATACTTTGAAGCCATTAAATGGAGAGGGTGAAAGCAGGCGTTTTGGCGGGTTTTAATAAAAAAATACAGCTTTACAATGCTTTTAAAGACTTCTCTTTTTTAAATTGTATCTATTTGTATATATTTAGCTGGTAAGTCCAATTTCGAAAAACTGCAAACGTGAACATTTTAATTCAAATCGAGCGAAGCAACGGGCGGTCGCCAGTTATGTGTATTACCAAACAAAAGTAAGCTTAGAAAATACCGAATAAATATTAAGTATTTTAGGGATCTGACATTCTCCTCAGGTAAGCGGCTTTTCTTTGATGTCGTTGGTATTATTATTGTGAATTTCGCTAAAGACCCGAAAATAAAGATAATTTATAATCTGCACAGATCTCATCAAAGGTCAGAAGGTGGATCCTTTATATACTTTGAAGGTTAAAGTTCAGCGGTTTACTTATTTATTTCGTGTATAGGAATTTCTGTTTCATTTTCTTTTGATTGCGCGATATAAGAGTAAAATGATGGAAGATAAACTTTGCTGCTTTACAAAAATATTGTATACTTTTTCATTTGTTTCATGATATTATACGCAGTAAGCGATGGTTATTTAGATGAAATTGCGAAATATTTACGAAAATATTATGATCTAGGTACTAATGACAATTTTCTGGCCGATTAACTTAGCGCGTATTCTACTTTCAGTTCGAATTAATCTGTGCATTGATTAAAACAGCGAACAAATGCAAGTTGTTTTTGCACAGATATAATTTCGTCACACTCCCGACACTTCATACAAGCGAACCTACTACTGACAAAGAAAACGATATACTACTAGGCGTACTTCTACGTTGCGGGCAACGATTGGCGGGGGAGACCGAGTATCATTTCTTTACACAGTCTAAAATTATCACACAAATATTATAAAGGCGAAAGTTTGTGTATGTGTGTATGTTTGTTACTCTTTAACGCCGCAACTACTGAACTTTGGCTGTTTAGAATGGAAATAGATTATACCCTGGAATAACACATAGGCTAATTTTAGCCCGGAAAAAGTGATACGGACTTAAATAGATACATGTAAATTTCTAAAAACGCCATAGATGGCGCTGATTCTTCTTAGGTAGGTACATCACGCTCACATAACTCATTATTGCAAACGTTTGCTGTCGTTGCAAGCATTTGTATGCGTTTGCATGACTTTGCTGTCGTTCTCTTTACTAAGTTACTCTTAGAAGATTCTGTTCTAATATTTTTATGTGTACTTACAAACTTATTAACTGCGGGTAATGCCGCAGGGCGCAGCTAGTCATCAATAAAGTTATTATCGGCTTTGACTTCAAAGAGTTTGTACCAAGTCGACTCCGGATTAAGTAGAGTAGCTATCATCGATTCAGAGCCTAATTACTTAATTCATTATTTAAGCTCTGTTGGCCTTGCACACACGTAAATAACACATTAACTTAGCCTAAAAGGTCGCCTCATAAATATAATTAATCATAAGGGTGCTTGTCCATTGACGCGAAACCGCGCGGTGATGTTATTCGTCCGAATGAATTCTCGTTTTCTGAATAGAAAACTCGTATTACTTATTATAATATGCGAGTTGTTACCAGATCCTTAAAATAAAATAAAACCTTCAATTTTCAAAATTAAACTTAAAATATAGGTATTAATAATGAAAAGTAATATGTGAAAATAAATGGTGTGTGTACTTATGTACACGCGTATTCTGTCAGACTTGTCAACCTCTCGACTGTCAGACGTTGCTAACTTCATATTTTTTAACAAAATTCCCTCTCATATTTTTTTCATAACGCACCTAAAGAAGTATAACTTCAAAAACTCTTATGCAAAAATATACTTTTTTCATAAATTATAAGAACCCTATAAGCGGTAGTTATTTCGAAATAACAATTCAAGTTTATTCATTTGTAAAATTATAAATTCTCACCTCTCGATGACACTCTCACGGCGCAACGACCATCGCCTCGAAGTTAACGCTCGTAACATTTTCACTCGATATTCAACACGTAAGTCATCACATAATTGTTTCACACTTCACTAAGTCACTATAGTTTTACTAGTCGGTATATTATGTTATAAAAACTTACTTTTACACTGTCTAAGGCTTTATGTGTACATTATTATTAACACAAGTACCTATTACAACAATTCTAAATAGTTACTGGGATATAGTTTCTCATGTATTTAGTACCAGCACGGTAGCGTTTCTGTTAAATCTAACGGCAATAGTGCGGAGTACCGTATGATACTCACGGATCAAATCAACTGTAATATTACATAGTTATAGTTTGAACAGTAGTCTATAGTTTACACACAGCGTGTTAGCGTCGGAGCACATCTGCAGAGAGTCGCTAACTATAAAATTACGCTAGCCAATCCAATTCAAGAATCTAAATAAAGTCAATGTGGTAAGGCGACGTTGACATATTGAAAGACTCTTTTTTACGAATGACTAGTACCCACTTGGTTATTGGATTCATTAGCTAGTTTCTTTTTGTCAGATGATAAAAAAAAAAACAAGAATTTGAAAATCCGTTCGATGCGATTCGTCCGATGGGGAGCTGTGGACGTTTGCCTTTACATTGCTCCTTCAGAATCTTTGATTAGCAACTTCCAAATTCATTGTTTATATTATACCTTGTTCTTCCCCTGTGCCCTTGAAATATAATCGTGGGATTTTGAAGGGAACACTTAAACCGACAGACTCAGATTTCAATATTGTTGTGGTTTCACAACTCTTCAAATTAGTTTAAAACTACTGCCGTATGGATTAAAAGCACTAGTCCACCTGTCCTATTTAATTTAACGAGGGAAAGCTCTCGTGTTACATGAACAGCGGGTATCGGAAACACACTGGCAAACGGCGAGCTACGGCAAACATTTGGGCCAAGGTTTGCTGTACGTACATTTCCAGTTCCCACTAACCTATATTCGGCACTAAGCGTAGCAACTGCAACAGCAACAAGGGCGTTGATATTTCATGTTTTGAATTAAGTGTCTAGACCAGTAGTTCCCAAAGTAGTCCAGGTGGACCCCCAAGGGTCCACGGGAGACTCGACGGGGGTCTACGTTGGCGTGACAAAAAAATGGGGGTTCACGAGTTGTAAGCGGCGGTCCACGAAAATTTATCTGCTTTCGATAGTGAAGACCTAAAATGTTGGCTTGACTTCATCTACTTAACAATGTAGGCAGATAATATTTTAAGAAGCTTAGCGACTGTTACTTGTAAAAACTTGCAAATTCCATATTCAGTACTTAACTTTACTTTTTCGACGTCCACTCACAGTACAATCAATTAACCAATCAATTCTCACTTTTTTCGAAAATTATTGATTCGTGGTTGGAACTCAGCCGCAATGCTTTCCATAGTAAGATCTAACCTTCACATTTTTTGTCGATTTTTGGGAATATGGTAGAAATGTAGCTACAGGGGGTCCACTGGAACTAGCTAAATTTTGAAAGTGGTCTATGAAGATAAAAAGTTTGGGAACCCCTGGTCTAGACAAACTCATTGCATTTGGACAGCGTCAAGAGATAGGCAGTTCTTCTGGTTGTACAAATATTTATGGGCGGCAGTACTCACTTAATATTAAGCTACCTATCGATTAGATTGAGTTAAATCCTTAATCTATCTAAGGGCTATCGTAAGTATAGGAGCAAGTATAGTTTGCCGCTTGTAGAGACAGCTCAGTCTGATGCTTCTCAAATCCATATGAAGATTAAGCCTCTGGTAGACTTTGCATAAAATATACACTTAAGCGTGATTTCAATCCGTTCATGAGTAAATGGAAAAGATAAAGCAAACACAAGAGAGGAGTAGAACAAGAAATGTTGCAAAGAAGCCAGCGCTTATCGACAGAAGTAAAAGATAAAAATCTCGATCCAGTCGCAGATAAAAAAGTGTCACGAAGCTCAAACGAGCATAACACCTTGTTCTATATTCATAATAACAATTCAAACAAAATGTAAACGTGGACCTAATTCCTCAGGGAAATCTCGCAGACGGTATTGTATTTGCAAATGACAAAAGACGCAGGTAGACAATTTATTCATATCGCGGAGTCTTCTAAACTTTGAAAGGGCATCGGGATTCATGGTATCGGAGCGAATGTAAATAAGCTTTAACATCATCCACGAGTTATGAGGTATATTTTCATCTTTTGTTAGTCTTCTTAATTCTAGAATGTTTCCAGTACATATTTAAAGTATAAATTAAAAAAAAAAAACTCGAAAAACGAAATTCACGCGGGCGAAGCCGCGGGCAAAAGCTAGTCATGCCATAAATAGAAGTTATTAATTAAGAACGTTTTCCCAAACAGTTTCGCTCTCTAAATGAAGACAGTTCGACACGTGTGCCTGATTTAAAACCACCCCTAAAGATAAAAATAAAACCGGATTGATCGGGTTTTGGTTTACTTCCGTTAACGTGAGAGCTGCAGGTAAATGAAGTCGGTTTTATAGACAAACAAATGGAGATATATTAACCCAGTACCTGTAAGGAGAGATGTTTTAGCTGCATGGCTACACACCTCCAATTTAGTTTAACAACGACTTTAGTGATCAAATAAAAACATGAAATTCTCGATTTTTTTACTCGGGGCTTGGTTCTATTCCCCTGGTTGTATAATGTATATCTAGAAATGCTCTTACCCAGGATATATTAGGTGTAACTACATTACATTTCCATAGACAACGTAGAAAGTTTATAAATATACATTGCTCTTGCCTACCTTCGAGTACGTAAATGATAATGCGTTTAATGCAGTAAGCGTGCAATGAACCACGCAGCAATTTAGAATATAGTGCAGCAGTGACTTTCTTTTCTCACTAATAAGTAATAACCCTTAGAAATGATATGGTCATTGGTCATTCAAGCCGGATAACATTATAAAATCATCAATAATAATTAGTTATTGGCTTTTAACTACTATTTAACAATATTTCAACCAATCAATTACGCAACGATTTTTCTGCTAAAATACTTTGGGTTTGTCCTTAATATAGGATTTTTTTTGTAGACAAAAAAAGCGACTTTGATGTAAGAAATACTACGAAAAATAAATGTCCATCATATTAAAGGATATATGCTTTTTATTTTATTGCAGTCGAAAAAAGAAATTAATGAATTAATGTTCTTTATATAGGACAATTAATTATGGTAACGACAAAAAAAAGCAATTTTGGAGTAAGAAATGCTTAAAAAACTTACACAGATTAGATCTTCTATATTAACTTTTATACAATGAAAAGAAATTTAAGTGGTAAGAGAACGCTTTGAGGTATTCTAATAAATTGTAACTTAATACGATAGAATTTACAGCTATTCCGTGTATTGTTAAACACAACAATGATACAGCGCTGCGGTATGCCGCGGCTGAAACACGAGCAGAATGGTAATTGTATGTAAAGGGCAGAACGATTTCACTCGAAACGGAACGGCAGGCAACGTAGCATGAAACAATGAAGCGTTTTCTTTATTAGTGTCAGCGTACACTAGGCGGGAAACTGCTTGAAGCTTTTTCGAATATATTTACTGAATCGCTGAGGCATTTTTTTAAATATTTGACTCACAATTAGGTAAGTAAATGCGTACTTTAAATATGTAATATATTATCCTCATATAATCCTCATAATATGTAATATATTATCCTCATAAGTCATCATCAACGAAATAATAATTAAGTATATGAATAATTAATTTTATTTTTGCCTAGAAAAATATCCAAATTAGGACGGCATAAATGCGACGTTTTTCATATTAAATTTCATTTAGTTTATTTTTTCAAATTGGTGACTAATGTCCAACAGAAGTATTCTAATCCAAAATATTAGTTGTGCAATTATCCTGGTTTTAGAAGAAGAAAACTGGTGTCACTGAGGTCCTTGCAGAACAACAGAAACATTATGTAGCAGATGTCAGATATGAATGTATATATTTAAAAAAATCTCATACGACTCAGCACGTATGTAATTTTGTCCTTTCTAGGATACAAGGGGCTGGTAAGGGATTTTTTAAAAAGAATAGAAAAGTTTTTTATTCAAATAAACTTTTACAAGTACTTTTGAATCGTCAATTGAATCTACCACTGGTTCGGAATGCCGTTCCAACCGAGAAGAACTAGTAAGAAACTCGGCGGTTGCTCTTTAAAAAAAAAAACATTATAATGATTTATGTAAGTACATGATTGAAATGCCGTCTCGCGCATTGCTGGAACGAGTTAAATCCATGCTTTTTTATCGTTTATATAATCTTCAATTGTATAATAAGCTTTTTTATGAGCATAATTTTAACAGATTATCCTAGTTGTAGTACAAGAACGGTTACACTAAGGTCCATGCCGTAGATCAACAACAAAAACATTAAAAAAGTATAGAGTAAGCCCATGCTTGTCAGCACGTACGTAATTTTGTCCTTTCTAGGACACAAGGGGCTGTTAAGGGGTTATCCTGGTTTAGCACAAGAGATCCTGGTTACACTAAGGTCCATGCCGTAGAACAACAACAAAAACATTACGTAGCAGATAATACTAATGAAAAATATTAAATAAACCCATGCTTGTCAGCACTCAGCACGTACGTAATTTTGTCCTTTCTAAGGCACCGGGGGCTATTAGGTCCTGGTTTTAGCACAAGAGATCGCGGTGTAACTAACGTGTTCGCCGTTGTATTGATCTGCCGGGGTGGACGCGGTGTGAGCGATGCGCACCGCGCCGCGTCTGACCGCGCACTGAGCGCGATGTAATGTAACATGAGGCAAAGATTAGGAGGCATTGTAGACGGTTATTAGTAGAGGTATTTAGACAGGCAATTTTTAATAAGTAATATAATATACTATAATATATATATAAGAACTTTCGCTTGGTATTTAAAGGAGAATGCTTAATTGTATTTTAAAAATCAAATAGAATCCTTTTCGATTGGTATTTAGAGGAGGATGATTAAATGTAGACAAGTTTTTAAAATACTTTTGACGTGATAAAGTCTTATAAACCGTTGAACGCCGACTACTTGCACGAAAAAGCATGACCCATTGTTACGTAACGGGGAACGTAGCGCGTAGCACGTAGCGCGTAGGGCGGAAGCGTTCGGCTTGTGACGCATCTATCTCTCTTTGTTTTCTTATGACGTTATCATGTACAATTATCGTCCGTAAATCGACTTTACAGACAACCAATTTTTTTATATATAAAAGTAGGTTGCACTGCAGATTTCCTCTCAGAATGAGAACGGTTCAGGCCGTAGTCCACCACGCTGCACAAGTGTCTTCACCCGCCTTTGAGAACATTATACATATGAAAAGCTCTCAGGCATGCAGGTTTCCTCAAGTTGTTTTCCTTCACCGTTAAATCAAGTGATATTTAACTTCTTAAAACGCACATAACTATAAAAAGTTAAAGTGCGTGCCGGGGATTAAAATCGGTCTCGGTCGAAAAGGAGGCCGAAGTCCGAACCGAAGAATTAATTTTATTTATTCACAGTAACGCAATGAAAAGGATTAAGTGTCGCATCTGATTCAATACTCTATGTCCATTTGAGAGCACATTCCGGCGCATCGATACTGCCGCGCTACCGGAAAGCCGAGTAAACATTACCGGCGGCGCAGTGTTGTTTATAAATAAATTAAATACATTTTCTTATCTCGCCATATCGATTATATTAATAGGAGCGATTATAATAGTATATTACCCACTGTAATCTACGCAATTAATAACCATATACCACCACCACCACCATTAAAGCCTTTTTAACGTCCCACTGCTGGGCATAGGCTTCCTCTCTCATACGAGAGAGGAATTTAGACCTTAGACCCGCCACGCTACTCCAATGCGGGTTGGTGGACTTTAACGACTATTGTCACAATATGATAGTGATAATAACCGGGACCGACTGCTTAACGTGCTCTCCGAGGCACGGGGGTGAAACACCGCCAACTACCAACTCCGGGCTAGCACTGAGAATTTTTTGACAGAAAAACCTAATACCTAAAAATAATTTGCCCGACCCGGGATTCGAAACCAGGACCTCGTGATCTGCAGTCGAATATAAACATATATGTATACAATATAAGTATAATTATAATAAGACAGACAGGTTCCTTTTATAAACATTTTAGCACTTTGTATATATTTGCCAGAACTTTAGGTCATTAACATCAATATTAACTTGTACTAATTAAAGTTTTTTTTATCACAAAGTTTAATGCCGCTAAAAATATATTTTTGAGGAAAGTCATTTTAAAGGACATCTCCAAGATTTTTATTCGTGAAGTTTTTAGGTACCCTAATATCGTAAAAACTAAGCCATGTAGAATGTAGATGCATGCACGTTTAATTTATACTATTACTATTTTAATATATAGATTACATATATAATAACATGTTTTATATTATACATATTATACATATTAAGGATTGCCTGGAAAAGATTGCTTTAGCAATTAAACTGCCTTTGCATGCTACCTTACTTATACAAAAAAAAATAGTTTATTGTATTCTTTTTCCTTGTTCTTTTTTAATCACACTAATATTATAAAAGCGAAAGTTTGTGTGTGTGTGTGTGTGTGTGTATGTTTGTTATTCTTAACTATACTGAACCGATTTGGCTGAAATTTTGAATGGAGATAGAGTAGCCTATGTGTTACATAGGCTACTTTTATCCTGGAAAATCTACAGTTTCCACGGGATTTTGAAAAAACCGAAATCTATAGCTTCAGCTATAGGTTGATTAGTATAGTAAACTTCCTTGAAAGTAGGTATAAAAGTTGGAATAGGGAGCGGGAAACGAGAACCGGAAACCCACGATTCCCTCGGGATTTGTTAAAACCGAAATTCACGCGGGCGAAGCCGCGGGCAGAAGCTAGTCCTACTAATATTATAAATGTAAAAGTGTGGATGTTTGGATGTTTGTTACTCAATCACACAAAAACTACTGGATGGATTTGGCTAAAATTTGGAATGGTTGTAGAATAGCCCTGACTTAACACATAGGCTACTTTTAATCCTGGAAAATCAATGAGTTCCCACAGGATTTTAAAAAAACCGAAATCTATAGCTACAGCTATAGGTAGATTACTATAGTAAACTTCTTTGAAAGTAGGTATAAAAGTTGGAAAAGGGAGTGGGAACGGGAACCGGAAATCCACGATTCCCTCGGGATTTGTGAAAAAACCGAAATTCACGCGGGCGAAGCCGCAGGCAGAAGCTAGTATGCAATAAAGTGTTTTTTATTCTATTCTATTCACGATTCAGATTACTAAAGCATGACCTCCTGAGCACACGCTCAATTATTATTATGTTTTGGAGAAAGATTTTATGTAGGTATATACTTTTATGAAACGCGAACATTTGCGTGCTTGTAGGCGTATGTTAGTTAACATTTTAATTTCACTTTCGACTAGGGTTGCCAAATATATCGAGGTTTCCGGTACGATTCCTGTTTTTCACGCGTATTATTGTGTACCTACATAATATGATTGTGGGATTTTTTATACCCTCGAACCATCGCAACGGCTGTATGGATTTTAATCTAGGATAAATACGCTAGGTATTACGCATTCGGCTTTTTGATTTCTTTTTTCAATATATTAAAAAGTGATTTCAGATATTTTTTAGCTATAAATAAAAATTAGCCTTTTTCAAGACCCTGTAAAATTTTGTAAGTAGTAGATTTTTGAATGAATGTTTAAAATGCACAGGCAGCTATTTTTTTGTTATTGCCGCTTTTAGTATCCTTCTTTTTTCTGTTTCAGTTATTTTTGTACTTATCGAGGTGTAAAAATAAATATCATATATAAAAATAATAATCACTTCTTTGTTCTAATAAAAGCACATTTATTTGCATTAATAATTGCATAATGTTTTATTGCAATTATTTTTCTATTAATCCTAATTTTGCAATTTAAAATATGGCCGCACTACATCGAACACTCCTTTTCACCTTAATCGAGGCGATGGCCGTGAACCGAATCATAAAATCTACTTTAGTGTTATTAATCTTTTTTGCCGAGGTCATCGATTTGTATGAGGATGCGCGAAAGAAATGTCATCGTGATTTTTTGGGTTTGAAAATAACTATTTAGGTAGGTAATAATCTATTATTACTCCCCAAAATGTGCCAACGAAAAGGTAATTTAGTTTCCTCTCGCTCATATAAGAGTCTATAGAGTTACCTATAGAGTGAATAAGATGTGTTATGGAACTAAGGCTCTCTATGGAGCATACTCTAGACTCTACTCAGACTAAAGGTTAAAACGAGACAGATTTATGTCAGGGACATCTTTATGTCCCGTTTTAACTCTTTCTTGAGTCTAAGTAGAGTCGGAGAACGTTCTATAGTTCTCGGCCTTAGTCCCGCCAGGCTACTCTAGTGCATACTAAAGAGTCAAAGACACACAGATAGAGCGATTTAAAATCTATAAAATTCCAATCGAATCGATGCGCTTTTCGAATCGGTGGTGGAGTCTTGACTTGTCATAGTTGTATGAATGAAACTAAGATAAAGTATAAGTACCTCCTCTTCTTTGAAATAAATAATTATTTTGACTTTAAATATATTACGATTGAAGAAATACGGTATAGAGATAACTTGCCTCCTGAGACGGACGCAGGATACTTTTTGTCCCGGAAAGTCAAAGAATTCCCGGGAATTTTTAAAAGCTTAATAATGTAAGGTACATTTAAAGTATGAAGAATTAACAAAACTATTCAGTTAAATTCTTTTAGCATCCGAAGCTATAAATTATAAGATGGTATGTGCAGTGCAGTTTGCGGAGTTCAAACGTTATAGTTTAAGCACGTTTTCATTCTGCATCCAAATTATACAAGATATTGTGTTTTGTCCCAAAAATAGTACAAGAAAAGCTGCAATGGAAATCACAAACAATAGGTTGGCGAAATGTTAAAAAAGTTAGAAGTCGTATTATAGGGATATAGGTGTAACCACGGCTATCTATTTCTAGGTTCAAGAGAAATTCAAGGAAATTCAAAAGTGAAAATTATCAATCCAATAAATTACTATGCAGTGACTTGATTGTGATACAAATACTTATGTTAGGGTTGCAGACCCAAGAAACGAGAAAACGATTTACGTTACGTTCTCGCAGAAACGCGTAAGCGACGCGCTATACCCGGCGCATAGGACATTCTTACCGCGAACTAACAATGCAGCCATGATTTCAGTGAAGATTTAAATACTTGAGAACGTTTAAAGCGCCGGGGAAGAGCATCGCTTATGCGTTTCTCCGAGAAGTTTTTTTGGGAATTGTTATCTTTTAAGACAGCTAAAAAAAACAGATTGTACTATCATTTATGTAGAAAGGGAGTAACGCCTTTATCTAAGTAGGTAGGCCTTTTATTCTTCGAAAAGCACTTTTATACTTCCGTCGCACGGATATAGGTAAAGCTGAAATGTAGCGACCTGGGTCAGGTCAATGACTTGCGGTCAAGCGTGTATCAAGTTTTATGTTAGTAGGAGTGACACTTGGGGTTCGGGGTTATTGGGACCATTTGTTATTAAGGTTGCTCCTGTTTTGGGTGATAAGCTTCATTGTTATACAGCTAGGTATAAGACACTTCCGTTGTCATCCGGTTATAAGGAACCTCTTATTAACCCCCGACGCAAAAACAACGGGATGTTATGAGTATGACGTGTCAGTTTGTTCCACCGTAGCGCTTAATCGGGTGAACCGATTTGAATGCGGTTTTTTTTGTTTGAAAGGTGAATTAATCGGGAGTGTTCTTAGCTATGTTTGATGAAAATCGGTCTAAGATGACCGCCGCCATAAAATGGCGGATTATATATTTTTCACAACTCCCTCAGTATGGGTACCAAATGAAAGGGCTTGACTAGTAGGCATCATGCAAATCTAAGATGGCCGCCACCACAAAATGGCGAATGTCGGGGGTTTTTAAAATTTTTAATTTATACTTGTTGAGTATCGTGATGCCTTATTATCTTCGCTGTCGCTAAGCAATAAACCACCGAGTTATTTGGGGTAACAAGTCTATTTCCTTATGTTACAATTTCGCCAAAACACCACCCTCTGTCATAAAAAGGAATTACACACCTAATAGGTAGGTATACAGGTATTTATATTGTACGATGCATAAAAGCACATGAGTAGATATCCCTACAGAGAGGAAGCTTCATACAAACGGCCCGCTGTAGGTACACTCACACATGAGCTCTCACAAACGGTCCACGGACGCCCGCGTCTGACCTCCTACCGGCTCAGTTGGATGACAAACGTTCGCTATGTGTGAATGTATCTACAGCGGGCCGCTTGTGTTTTTTTTTATAATAATAGCGGACAAACGAGCAAGCGGGTCACCTGATGTTAAGTGATTACCGCCGCCCATGAACATTAGCAGCACCTGAGGAACCACTAATGCGTTGCCGGCTTTTAAGGAAAGGGGCTGGCTATTCAGCTCGCTGCCGGAACACATCGGATGCTTTGCGGCAGATTACGGTTGACCTGTGGTCGCTAGCCAGGCGGATTTGGGATAAAATCCTACCACAAAGTAAAAGCTTGTATGATTTGCGGCAGATTACGGTTGACCTGTGGTCGCTAGCCAGGCCGATTTGGGATAAAATCCTACCACAAAGTAAAGGCTTGTATGAAGCTTCCTCTCTGTACGTATATCTACTCATGTGATAAAAGTTTATGTGTGTACACGCGAGATAAGCGCTGGTGAAGTGGGACTTCAGAAGTACCGCACGAACGCTTTCCATTTTATTGCCGAATTGCATTTCGCTACAAATCATACACCAAATGGGGGTAATCGGTTAAACGTGTTTGTTCGTTTCTCATATGAACGCCAAATAATAATGGGCTACGCAACATTGCACCTTATGCTCGCAGTCATTGAGGTTTAAACGCTGTGAACGGATATGTAATTAGGCGTACCGTTCTTAGGCGAAAGCGAAAATTGACCTAAATGAGGTTTGTGAATTTTGTAATTGTGGAAAGTTACGGATGATATCACTCAGTTTGTTTCTACATTGGTAAGTCAACTCGTAAGGGCGCCTTGTGGACAGAAGCGGAGCGATCATATTATTATCCCTTCATCTATCGATGGTCTGATAAACGCTGTATTTTAAGTTTTTCAGTGTGGTAAAAATATAAATTAAGCGTATGGCGTGACAGTTGATCATTTATTAACCCCCGACGCAATAACGACGGGGTGTTATAAGTTTGACGTGTCTGTGTGTGTGTGTGTGTGTCTGTCTGTTCCCCTGTAGCGCTCAAACGGGCGGACCGATTTGAATGCGGTTTTTTTTTGTTTTAAAGGTTAATTAAGCGAGAGTGTTGTTAGCTATGTTTGACGAAAATCGATCTAAGATGGCCGCCGCTACAAAATGGCGGATTACATATTTTTTCACAACTCCCTTAATATAGGTATCAAATCAAAGGGCTTGACTAGTAGAATAGCACTATTGAAAATCCAACATGACCGCCGCCACAAAATGGCGAATGTCGGGGGTTTTTTAAATTTTTAATTTATACTTGTAAATATTTTTGTTCAAAGAATCTCTATGTCTTTTAAGATTTTCAGTTTGGTAATAACATAAAGTAGAGCCCGTAGAAGGAAATAGTGTGACAGTTGATCATTTGTGTAGATGATAGCTGTGAGATATAAAATGTATTGCCCGATCGAAATAAAGATTAAATTGGATTTCAACAATGAAATGGATATTCATTTCGTGTATGGAACAACGCTCCGTACATTTTTAGGTCGTCTCCTTAAGGACGTATGTGGAAGTTATTTGTATAGCTTTGGATACGATTCTTGTAAAGTCCTTTGTACAGCGCCATCTTGTATGGAGAGCTCGAATCGCTACATCTCTAATGCGAAGTCGGTATTTCACGAGCTTCGTGAACGGTTACAACCAAAACACGACCTCTATAGTGTGATTTTTAGTCCACTTTACTCTGACGTTGTGATATTGAAACACGCGAACATCATCTTAGTTTACGAAATGTATAAAATCGTAATAATATGAGTACTGATGATCTTTACTCAAAAGTACACATCAGGCCATAAGCACAACAAGCTGTTCCACCAAGTATGTTGTGAGAAAGGTTTGTTTTCAAAAATTGCAGCTTAAAATGCAATGCTGCAGCAATAATACCATGAATTAAGCCAATTAACAATGGGGTACCACGTAAATCATCGACGTCAGGTAGCGCCACTGACACGATATATAGAACCGCGAAATCTATGGTCTATCAAACTAAATTTGACTTGACACCTCATTCATCAAAATTGGCCCAGTACCTACTTTAGGCGCTACGGTGGAAAACACAGAATCTGATACAAATAAATTGGATACAAACATACATCATACATAGACTGCTAAAACCATAACCCATAATTTTGGCTTTGCCGTAGTCGGGTAAAAAAACTAACCTCGGCCCCGGCGAGACGGTGTCCACCAGTTCATCGTCGGCGTCGTAGAAGTCGTCCTCGCCTTCCGACGACGAGTACGAAGTGTCGGGCACCAGCAGGGTCATCGCTTGTCCTGTTCCAAACGGAAAACTAAATGTAAGGTTTCATAGATACTTTAGTTTCCGAGTAGTCTGTTTCTTGCTGGTTCTTCTCGGTAGGAACGGCATTCCGAACCAGTGGTAGATTCAATGCACAAGTTTCTAATATATATATTTTTTAATTTATTATAAAAATTTAAGTAAAATAAAACAAAAAATCTGAAAGAATCATTAAATTATCTCAAAAACTGAAAAAGTTATGGAACTTTAAACTAAAAAAAAGAATATCTTTTTTTCGAATAAAATCCATTTTGCAAACATTCTCAGCTGTCGATTAAAAAAAAATCACGTAAATCGGTTCAGAAATCTCGGAGAAATTGGTAAAACAAGAAAATTTACATGGAAAAATACCTCCGAATAGACGCGATGACGTCATACTCGAGTAAGAAGTGGCCATAATTTTGCGTTAAAATACATAAATAATTAATTTCTCCGTAATTTTTTGATGGATTTCAAAAATTTTATCACTGATTTATTAGTTTTGATCTAAGTATATTTTAATTCCATTGTATTAAATATGATATTTTCAACATCTGGAAACTTCCTCATTGACGATTAAGTATTTGTAAAAGTTTATTTGAATATAAAACTTTTCTATTTTATTCTATTCCTTAGCATTATCGCTATGTTTGTAATGATATGAACATTCTTCAAAATTATTAATTCCTTGATGTAGTTCTAGACTTACTAGGTGTATCGATATGTTCAAGAGGCGTTATAGGGAGTGTGGGGGTGGACAGTTCTCGACACTCCGACCCGAGCTCCACGCGCGGCGATAGATCTGTGACAAAATCATACATTACAATTTATATAATGAACAAATAACACGTTTTTTACACTTATCATAAAATGAAAAATAAAAGCAAACGGAGGCCTGGCACAACGAGAATATTCTAGCTTGAAAACCTTCGCCAGTGAGGTGAGCAGAAAATAAAATCCAATTAGCCTTAATTGTTGCCAACCTCCGCTAAGAGATGGCACTAGCAGAAGAAGAATTTATTCCTAACAAGATAATGTTCAAAACTAAAACCAAACTACCCCCATTATATTTTGAATATTTTAATGTACAAATTAAGTAACAGAGAGTACCTATTTTACTTTTTTTTCCCAAGACATATTTTTGTTGGTCATTTTTCCGCCATATTAAGTTTGTTATGAAGCCATAATAGCCCAGTTTAATTTGCCTCATTTAAAAATACGACGTTAGAGAAGTAATAGAGTAGTAAAATATGACGTGTACCTTCTTTGATATGTGATTGCGATAGATGTATGGGTCCCTGGTACACGCCGTTGACCGGGTTCACAGTGTTCTGCAAAGTGCATACATGGTCTAAACAAAGTTATGGAAAAATTAAACATAGGTACTGATTTTGTTGTACATAATAAGTTTGAAGTCGGTTAAAAATGATATTTTTAGAGCTTGAAATTTTGTTAAGTTGATTGTGTACAATAGAATCGGTACCATTTCAGCAATGACTTACTACACCCGCAAGAACCACAATCACATGCAAAGTGGTCGAAAAAAACAAGTGCTCACGCGATTACGGGGCATGTACATATTTGTGTGTAGTTTTGTCAATATAGCACCTTTCACCATTACAGCCGTCTAACGGCCCACAGCTGGGCATAGGCTTGGGATTTAGAGCTTAGACCCGCCACGCCGCTCCAATGAATAGCACCTGTACCAAACTACAACTTCTAAATAGAGTGAATTCTGTTATGGCTACCTGTCACAACGCCCTTCGGACTGTTTTTGAACAAATCTTAGCAAGTCTTGCTTGTATATAAGTCAATGCATTTTATCCTAAAATGTTTCCTTTCAAACCACTGTGCACCGTGTGCTTGGAATGCATACACATATGGGGGGTTATTCTGTAACTTAGTTAGCAACTGAAAATAGTTGCCAACTAATTAGTTAGATATACATTGCTGCTTTATTGTGTAAAATTATGAAAACACTTTATATTTACCACATTAAAGCAGCAATGTATATCTAACTAATTAGTTGGCAACTATTTTCAGTTGCTAACTAAGTTACAGAATAACCCAGCTGGTCGACTAGTCCCCGCCGATCTTGGGCGACGCTCTGAACATTCAGCGAGTTTTACAGACCAATTAAAGAGTTCAATCTTACTTCCTAACTTCGAGAGAAATTTAAAGAAATAGGTGTTCTTACAGTAGCTTCTCAATACATCTAGAACAATATAATTTTTGTTAGGCAAATCACTCACAGTTACAAAAAAAAGTGTGAATTACACGACAGGCAATTAAGAAATAGAAATATGCTTGTGATTCGTCAATTTCGCCTCAAGAAGGTCCGACAGCCGTGTGTGGGCATGGGCGTAATGTTCTATAATAAAATTCCATAAGCAATCTTAGACTTGCCTTTACACAAGTTTAAGAATTCCATTAAAAGTATACTGTACTCAACATAAAATTGTTATATTATTAAAAAAAAAGAGCAGCCGCCGAGTTTCTTGTTGGTTCTTCTCGGTAGGAAGGTTTCGATATTCCGAAACAGTGGTAGATTCAAATGACGATTCAAAAGTACTTGTAAAAGTTTATTTGATAAAAAAGTTTTCTATTCTATTCTATTCTTGTGCAAGGCACATTTGCGAGTGGTAGAGTGCAACTGGCTCCATGCTCCCCTATGTTCCACTGATATCAGAAAATTTTTATTCTGCGCATCGAATCGCGGCTATGCTCAGAGCGGCCATTAAGATTGGCGAGGACTGCAGTAAAGCAATAATAGAACTATGATCAAATCTATCTTCCTATCTACTTTTCGGAATTCAGTCCGAAACACTAAAAGTTAAAGTTTTGAAGTTACATTTTACCAATTGTACATTCACAGTGTCAAGTGTTTTTGTAATTAGAGTTTGTATTAGAACTTTGTTAGTAAACGATTTTGTAATAAAATAAAAACAGTAGGTACCTTAGCAATTTGAAGAAGCACTATGGAATGTTTTATATTATCCAACATTGCCTGCAAAGGAAAGAGAATAACTAAAGGATATGTTTATGAAAACGACAATAATGTATGGAACCGAAATAATAAAAATGTTTAGCTTTAAAGAAAAAAAAAAACCGCAAAATGGAAATAAATGTTAATATATTCGTTCGTGAATGGTTTATTAAATATGTCGTACATGTTTTTTCACTAAAAAAACTACTTATCAATTGTTCGTTGACCTAGCATAATAAATGTCAATAACTTCCATAATAGTTTTTATTTTTTTGGGAGATAGGAAGCCATTATAAATGTGAACCTTGTATAATACCAGGTTAATAGATTAAAAAGTTTTTCAAGTTATTAATTTTGAACGGATTCACATAACGTCGCTGACAGTGCAAAACTGCCCTATCAACGACGATAATTAATTTTATTATTGCTATTTTAGGTATTCTTTGGGTGATGTAACCTTAAGTTTAGTAAAAGTTATTGAGTCATTAAACTAATGATGTAGACCAGTCCGATCCGATTTCTTAGTGAAGTGAAACAGTAGATTGACATGTTGGTTGGTTGGTAGTTTGAATATAATGGGGATGTTAGGTAGTTGTAGAGTTACTTACGTTAGAGTGATCTAATATGACTTGCCCTTTATTCTTGTCTTGCGGTTCGGCCAGCTCGGACACTCTTGTGGTCATTTTCTGCAACGATAGAGAATACATTGGAATTCAATAAAAATACCATGGGATAAGGTTCAATAAAAATACCATGACATAAGATTTAATAAAAATACCATGACATAAGATTCAATAAAAATACCATGGCATAAGATTCAATAATAGTCCCATGGCGAATCCTCCGAAGTTCAATTGTAGTATTTTGATAGCTTTGAAGTTTCAACAATAAAATCAGTGCCGTAAGGGCAAAGGATCAGTACCTACTTGATTCTTCTATAGATACTGTACAGGAGTTCAGTGGGACTTTTTTCTAATTTCTGAATTCAATTTCAGACAACAAAGTGTCTGCGGGCAATAGAGACAATTTCTAAAGCAGTACAACGCCAAACTATGCTACGGTCTGCAGGTCTCTGTATCTATCTCTGGAATGCATCACCCGGAATATTGCTAATAGGCAGGTTTTTTCTGCCACTGCCGATGATTTTCCGCATAGCACAGCAACCAAGAGACGGATCTTTTTTTTTTGTTCATTCACCTTTTTAGCCACTTTACTGCGATTTCACCTGATGGCATGTGATGATGCAGTCTAAGGTGGAAGCGGACCAACCTGGAAGAGGTATGGCAGTTTTTGTTAAACCCATACCCGTAATCGGTTTCTACGCGGCATCGCACCGGAAAACCAGCAGGTAAATGAAGAAGATTGACAGAAACGAGACTCACAGAAACGAGTTCTATCATGATCTGCAGGTAGGCGTCCGCCTCCGAGATGCGGCGCTCGAGGTCGCCGTGGCGGTGCGCGGGCGCGGGCACGCTGCGCGACCAGCGCTCGCGTCTGCCGTGCCGGGCTATGGTGTTATGATGGTGACTCACAGAAACGAGTTCTATCATGATCTGCAGGTAGGCGTCCGCCTCCGAGATGCGGCGCTCGAGGTCGCCGTGGCGGTGCGCGGGCGCGGGCACGCTGCGCGACCAGCGCTCGCGTCTGCCGTGCCGGGCTATGGTGTTATGATGGTGACTCACAGAAACGAGTTCTATCATGATCTGCAGGTAGGCGTCCGCCTCCGAGATGCGGCGCTCGAGGTCGCCGTGGCGGTGCGCGGGCGCGGGCACGCTGCGCGACCAGCGCTCGCGTCTGCCGTGCCGGGCTATGGTGTTATGATGGTGACTCACAGAAACGAGTTCTATCATGATCTGCAGGTAGGCGTCCGCCTCCGAGATGCGGCGCTCGAGGTCGCCGTGGCGGTGCGCGGGCGCGGGCACGCTGCGCGACCAGCGCTCGCGTCTGCCGTGCCGGGCTATGGTGTTATGATGGTGACTCACAGAAACGAGTTCTATCATGATCTGCAGGTAGGCGTCCGCCTCCGAGATGCGGCGCTCGAGGTCGCCGTGGCGGTGCGCGGGCGCGGGCACGCTGCGCGACCAGCGCTCGCGTCTGCCGTGCCGGGCTATGGTGTTATGATGGTGACTCACAGAAACGAGTTCTATCATGATCTGCAGGTAGGCGTCCGCCTCCGAGATGCGGCGCTCGAGGTCGCCGTGGCGGTGCGCGGGCGCGGGCACGCTGCGCGACCAGCGCTCGCGTCTGCCGTGCCGGGCTATGGTGTTATGATGGTGACTCACAGAAACGAGTTCTATCATGATCTGCAGGTAGGCGTCCGCCTCCGAGATGCGGCGCTCGAGGTCGCCGTGGCGGTGCGCGGGCGCGGGCACGCTGCGCGACCAGCGCTCGCGTCTGCCGTGCCGGGCTATGGTGTTATGATGGTGACTCACAGAAACGAGTTCTATCATGATCTGCAGGTAGGCGTCCGCCTCCGAGATGCGGCGCTCGAGGTCGCCGTGGCGGTGCGCGGGCGCGGGCACGCTGCGCGTCCAGCGCTCGCGTCTGCCGTGCCGGGCTATGGTGTTATGATGGTGACTCACAGAAACGAGTTCTATCATGATCTGCAGGTAGGCGTCCGCCTCCGAGATGCGGCGCTCGAGGTCGCCGTGGCGGTGCGCGGGCGCGGGCACGCTGCGCGACCAGCGCTCGCGTCTGCCGTGCCGGGCTATGGTGTTATGATGGTGACTCACAGAAACGAGTTCTATCATGATCTGCAGGTAGGCGTCCGCCTCCGAGATGCGGCGCTCGAGGTCGCCGTGGCGGTGCGCGGGCGCGGGCACGCTGCGCGACCAGCGCTCGCGTCTGCCGTGCCGGGCTATGGTGTTATGATGGTGACTCACAGAAACGAGTTCTATCATGATCTGCAGGTAGGCGTCCGCCTCCGAGATGCGGCGCTCGAGGTCGCCGTGGCGGTGCGCGGGCGCGGGCACGCTGCGCGACCAGCGCTCGCGTCTGCCGTGCCGGGCTATGGTGTTATGATGGTGACTCACAGAAACGAGTTCTATCATGATCTGCAGGTAGGCGTCCGCCTCCGAGATGCGGCGCTCGAGGTCGCCGTGGCGGTGCGCGGGCGCGGGCACGCTGCGCGACCAGCGCTCGCGTCTGCCGTGCCGGGCTATGGTGTTATGATGGTGACTCACAGAAACGAGTTCTATCATGATCTGCAGGTAGGCGTCCGCCTCCGAGATGCGGCGCTCGAGGTCGCCGTGGCGGTGCGCGGGCGCGGGCACGCTGCGCGACCAGCGCTCGCGTCTGCCGTGCCGGGCTATGGTGTTATGATGGTGACTCACAGAAACGAGTTCTATCATGATCTGCAGGTAGGCGTCCGCCTCCGAGATGCGGCGCTCGAGGTCGCCGTGGCGGTGCGCGGGCGCGGGCACGCTGCGCGACCAGCGCTCGCGTCTGCCGTGCCGGGCTATGGTGTTATGATGGTGACTCACAGAAACGAGTTCTATCATGATCTGCAGGTAGGCGTCCGCCTCCGAGATGCGGCGCTCGAGGTCGCCGTGGCGGTGCGCGGGCGCGGGCACGCTGCGCGACCAGCGCTCGCGTCTGCCGTGCCGGGCTATGGTGTTATGATGGTGACTCACAGAAACGAGTTCTATCATGATCTGCAGGTAGGCGTCCGCCTCCGAGATGCGGCGCTCGAGGTCGCCGTGGCGGTGCGCGGGCGCGGGCACGCTGCGCGACCAGCGCTCGCGTCTGCCGTGCCGGGCTATGGTGTCCTCCAGGGCACGCACCCAGCGCTCCCGCTCCGAACCGTCCCGGGCCTGTGGAAACACAACCAAACAAAAAAAAATTAACACCAATACAACCACCACCATCACCACCGCTCAGCCCCACACGTCATCTCTCGTAGGAGCGAGGAAATAGGCTGAGATTGTACTGACTCTACTTAGACTCAAAAAAGAGCTATGGTGTTCTCTAGGGTTATCCACCCAGCGCTTCCTATAGCTTCTATCCTGTGGAAGGACAACAATAAAACAATCACGTCCTCATTAAGGGTCTTTGACCTCTGTAACAAAGGGTTGAAACTATTATCTTTGCAAATAAGGGGTCTCGGATTGGACTGCTGTTTGGCAGTTTTTCATACTGAATGGCTGCAACTACCTATTTAGCTTCTTTTTTTTACTTAGGCAAAGCCACCAAGAAGTCAACATTCCGCAACAAACTAACATGGAAGCACATGAGAACATAGCAAAGCAGAAAACAAAACAAAGAATATTCATTCATTATTCACTCAGGTAGGTACCAAACGCGAATCTGTTCAGTTATCATTACATCAACGTTCAGACTGACCTTTCAGGCGCACTAAATATAATGAACTACAGACTCGATGCCGACAGATAAGATCACGAGTAGGCACAAATTAGTATTCCGAACGAGAATTGGAAATGTTTCTGCTTGCGCTCAATTCGAAGGAAGAGCGAGAGAAAGGCAGGATTCTGTGATTCATCCTGAGTAAATGAGGCGAGGTCGCTTCAAGATCCGACTTGATATGCCTAAAGCAAGTAGCAACGCCCTGTGCATTCCGATTTCCGAGCCATCCGACTTAATGTGATGAGTGATGACGTCATTCATAATGTTGAAAGTATCGCGATTATGATGCAAAATGGCTGTGAACAGATATTTCTTTGTAGGTTCTAATTGGAATCATCAGGAAAAACTACCGGTAGGTCTAAGGCTGAAATCTATAGAGTGTATTCTGACGAGATCGGTCACTAACGCAGGCGAAATTGCTCAGTTTACAGCACCGACGCAATGTCGCTTGTCTATCGGTCTTTTATCGGGTATACTTTGGAGAGTGTGCTCAGGAACTTTTTAACCTAGTTCCTCCTTCACCATTTCACCACAGAACAGCGAGAAGTCGTGAGCGATGGCATCCCTATGTGGTTGACGTTCAGTCAGCTCGCAAGAAGCGCTTTCGGTCTACGTTTCTGATACGAACCGCTAGGGTGTGGAACGCCCTTCCGGCTTCCGTGTTTCTCTCCTCGTACTATTTGAGTACCTTCAAGGCAAGGCATTTTCTAGGCAAGCGCGTTCCAACTTAGACCTCATCATGGCTTTCCAGGCATGATTGTCGACAAGCGTAAGCCTATCATTCAACAAAAAAAGAGAAAGATTTATATCAGGGACACATTTATGTCCCGTTTTAACTCCGTCTCAAGTCTAAGTAAAGTCAGAGTATGCTCTACAGACCTCAGCATAAGTGTTATACAAATAAGATGGACTGCCCAATCGTTAGCAAATCCTAATAGCCCATTTAAATTATGCTCCTGCCACTGCTTCTCCCGCCGCAATAACTAAATAAATAAATAGCTCCTTTTGTGGCAGTATCGAAGGAATTGAGTCGACGATGGACCAATGACCAGTGCGGACTTCATTATCAATCTTGTGTGTCCCATTTCTTGCTCATAAATGTATAAATAACTCGTTGGTCTATGTGGTTAGCATATTCGACTGCAGATCATGCGGTCCCGGGTTCAATTCCCAGGTCGGGCAAATAATTGTTAGGTATTGGGTTTTCTGTCAAGAAATCAGTGCCAGCTTGGAGTTGGTAGTCAGCGGTGTTTCAGCCCCGTGCCTCAGAGAGCATGTTAAGCAGTCGGTTCCAGTTATTATCACTATCATGTGACAATAGTCGTTAGCCCGCCAACCCGCATTACAGCAGCGTGGCGGGTCTAAGCTCTAATCCCTTTTTCCTATAAGAGAGGAGGCCTGTGCCCAGCAGTAAAATGTTAAAAGGCTGTACTGGTGGTGGTATCCATCACCACCACCACTGCAGCCTTTTAACGTCACAGCCCAACCCAACCTTTTAATTTTAGCCCAGCAATTTTAGACCCGCCACGCTGCTCCAATGCGGGTTGGTGGGCTGTGATGGATGCATATAGGTGTTATTATGTGATGAAAGATGCCTCACCTGAAAGTGAAAGGTCTTGTGGTCAACGGTGATGGTGAACGTGGAGTCGTCTTCATCATCGATCCCGATGACGGCCGCTCGGAGACGAACGCAGCCTCTTCTCACGCCGCGAGTCATCTTTTCCTTTGACTGGAAAAGAAAACATTAAACGTGTTGTGTTTAACATCCTTTTAAAAGGCACATAATTAATTATTATTCATTCATTCATTAACAACCCTTACCGGTCCATTACAGGGTACGGGTCTCCTCTCAGAATGAGAAGAGTAATTTACATAATAAACTACTATAATGTAGGATTATTTTTCCACAATTTGCAGAGAGCATTTAAGAAGTATTGTCCTGCAAATAGGGAAAAGAGGAACCTTCAAATCGCACCTCGACATGAGTGTTGATATGGTTTAAACGGTCATTATAATCAAGATTGGTTTAATTTTAGGAAGATTAAAATGTATAATTGAATAGAAGTTTGATAGTAGCAGGAATATGAATTTTAGAAGCTACCGCGGTGAGCCCAAATGTTATGTTCCAAAAACTGCATTCACATGTTATATCTTCGCAACAAAGTTACTTGTATGTTAGATTAAAATATGTCATACAATATTATAATCAGTCAGAATATAGAGGGGCTGACATGAGCCGGCGGCTATCGACCTTTCGGTGACATTATTCTGTTTTATCATAATAACAAATGAAATGCCGCATGCACATAACGGTTGTTCCGATCCTAGTTCCAATAAACTACATTTATTGCAACTACATTGCAATTATTGATTCCAATGGTATAAAAATCGGTCAAGTGCGAGTTAGATTCGCGCATCGATGGTTCTGGACCTAGGAAAGAAAAGTAATAAATAATTATCTGAATAATTTATTCGACCCTTTCCAAAACGCTTTTGTTTGTTACTGAAAAAGTTAACCAAGTTTGTTTGTAAAACTTTGTTGTTTATTTCAAAAAAAAAAAAAAAATTTTCTAATTAGAGACATATTCGTATTATTATAATATTTTTATATTCGTATTATTATAATATTTTTCCATTCATCTACAAGTTAAGCCCTCGGTTGCGATCTCACCGGATGGTGACGATGCAGTCTAAGATGTATTTTTCCTGTATTGTTTACAAGAACCTCTATCAACTCATAAAAAGCACTGAATGTCAGTGATAATAGACATCGATAGAACTAGACGGTATATGGAAAACGTAATGCAGTTATTTGTGGGACACGTTTCGTAGAATGATATCTACATAAATAACAAAGTCACTGAGATATAAAATAGGCTTGCTAAGTGCCTTTGCAAAGTAGTTTAGTGTTAACGATAAAACATTACTAAGGGTAAAGAAAATCATCGTGAGGAAACTTGCATGCATGAGAGTTCATGTTTTTAAAAGCGTGTGAAGTCTACCAAACCGCACTCGGTCAGCGTGGTGGACTACTGCCTGAACCCTTCTCATTTTGAGAGGAGACCCGTGCCGTGTAGTGAGCCGGTAATGGGTTGTTAATGATGATGATAAATCATCAAAATTTTACCAAGTGGTACGTAGGAAAAGTGGTGGTGGGGTGTAAGTGGCCCAAATTCCACCGATGTGGCCAAAGTCAACCTCACCTGCGCGCGGTGCGCCCTGCCAATATGCTAACGAGGCCCTGACGCTCTCAGTCCCCTCTACGAGTCGTTGTGCCTGATACCACACAACATAATCTGGATGGTATTACCGCTTTGTGGTAGGATTCTACCCCGAATCCGCCTGGCTAGCGACCACACTTCAACCGTAATCTGCCGCAGAACATCAGATGTGTTCCGGCAGCGAGCTGAAGAGCCAGTCCCCTTCAAAAGCCGGCAACGCATTAGTGGTTCCTCAGGTACTGGTAATGTTCATGGGCGGCGGTAATCACTTAACATCAGGTGACTCGCTTGCTCGGTTGCCCGCTAAAAAAAAAGGAAAACCAAATAAAAATCAACCCGTATACTAACTAGTAAGCATAACAGAACGGTGCATTGTACAGTAAAATAGGCATATTTCCATTTGCAAAGGTGTGTTCACTGAAGTTACATTGTTTCGGGAAACAAAAACGAGCCGTCTCGTTAAAGTATTGTGTGACAATGGAGAGTGTTACGAGAGCCTACAACACAGTCTTCTACGAAAGAGCAGGTATTTTTTTTATATCGCAACTCGTAGCCACTTCGCTGAGCTAACAGTGTTTCTTCGTTTTAACGTGTTCCCAGTAAGGTGCCCAAAGAAACCGATCAGGGGTATGGGTTTAATAAAAATCTGCCAAGTGCGAGTCGGGCCTCGCTCTTTCAGGGTTCCGTACATAATTATGAACAATATAATATTTTGGGTCTAAGAAATATTTAATTTCCGAGTTAGACATCGCAAGAAATCGTGAAAGAAAAACGCAAAATAAGTTCGTTTGTTTTGGTCACAGCTTATAAACTATTTTATGAATCGTTGTTTTCAGTATTTGTTGCACAAATAGAGCATATAGTACATAATATACCGAAATATCATATTCCTAACTAGTTTAGTTTTTTAGATAGCCCCCGTCACAAAAATGGTCTAAAACTGACATATTTGATGACCCCCCGTTTCCTTCCTTTTTAAGCAAAAAATTAAAAAAATATATATTCGTACTCTACTCAATGAGTTCTAAACAATGATACCCCACAAGCTAGGGTAAGAAAAAAAATTTTTTTTCCGGTTCCTTTCTCATGTATTTTTCATTTGCAATATGCATATTGCATACCTCTTCCAAGTTAGCCCGCTTCCATCTTAGACTGCATCATCACTTACCATCAGGTGAGATTGCAGTCAAGGGCTAACTTGTAGTTGAATTAAAAAAAAAAAAGATAGAGTTAAAACGGGACGAAAATATGTCCCCGACTTTGTCTCGATTTAACTCTGCCTCGAGTCTGATTAGAGTCAAAGTCCTCTCTATAAATCTCACTGACTGACACCGTCACTTCGCAATCAAAGGCTGACTTGTAGATGAATTAAAAATTACAAATATACGTGACAAAATAAACGTTGAGTTTCCAAGATGCTCGAATATTCCCCATTAGATGGACGGACGGTCTCAAGCGAGTCGCTGCCAGCCTCTGGATACAAGCCACTCAAGATCTAGAGCTGTAGCGATCCTTGCAGACCTATGTATGTCCAATAGTAACGTCTTTCGGTTCTACAAGTACCAGGAAAACATAACTGAAACGGCACATTTTTGTCTATTATTCTATCGCGTCGAACGGGACACCGAGTGCGGTTGACCTTTCGGGCAAATTGTGACATAACGCTGTATGCAAGTGCATCGTTACTTGCGACATTGCACTTTGTACGAGAGAGCGGCAAATTAAATTAGTGAGCTACGAGTATTACCTATATTGTTAGTAGGTAGTTTACGTAATGTTTTCATGTGTTACCAACCAAAGATCCATACTAATAACACACATATGCAAAAGTGACTATATGTTATCCTTTTATATGTTAATCTTTATGTTACCTTTTAACGCCTAAACAGCTGAATCGATTTCGACAAAATTGGCAACGAGATACATAGTTTCCATCCTCGGGAGGACAAATGACATATTTTGTCTTTAAAAAGTAGAAAATGTTATCATGCTATGTCGGGAGCTATAGGTGGCTATAGTTCGAGTATTATCATTTATCATAAAAGATTAATCAATCTTCTTATGTGATAATAGATACCTATTGGATACTTACTATCTACCATTGTCGGTCTTTGCCTTATTTATCGGTCGTTTTGATAAAATATTTTGAACATTACTTAGTATGTAGGATATCATCTATAATAGCTAATTATGTGATAAAAACATTGTATGCAATAGAACAAACAACGAAAAAGCTTCTTTATTACAAAAAATACTATGGCTCTCAAAAAACTATAATAATTTAAGTGAGATGGACTATGGTCTACAGCCTGAATCCTACTCATTTTGAGAAGACATCCGTGCCAGTTAGTGGACCGGTAAGTGGTAACGGGTTAATGATGACGATGATATTATTATGATGGTGCTAGAGTTAAAAATTTTACAAACTTTGGACCTCTCAGAAAAAATACCAAACAAAATGAAAATACTTGTTTCAAAGACCTAAATTATAATAACAAGAGAAGTTTGAACAAATATCCAAAGAAATACAACTTAATTGGCAATTTCGAAGGTTAGTCCTGAATTGCCTGCCACGTTAGTGACCCGGATAAATGGCAATTGAATCCGAACATACTCGTGGTATATTTTTCAGTTTGAGAGTGTGCAATAAACAGTTTAGAAATCAAAATTCCCAAGTGTATCGCTATTGCATCGGAATCGTGATTCGATTCTGCGCGATAGCAGATAGCGTGTTACGATATTAGTATCGCACGAGTCATTGCGGTCGCGTTATGGTGTATTGGGTAAGCAAACGGTTTTCAGTTGGTCAACCTTTGTGATTCACACTTTATGACGATTAATGTTAGTACAATTGGTTTAGGACCTGTTTCACCACCTTCTGATATAAGTGTCAGATAGCTATTCTCAACTTTTGTCTTTGGTACTTGACATAAAGTAAGAAAGTGACAAAACTTATGTTTAGGCAATCCGACACTTATCAGAAGGTGGTGAAACAGGCCCTTAGAGTTGTATTTTTTATACATATTATAAAATCAAGCCCCTCCGCCGAGTTTATGTGTCTGTGTGCACTAATCTCAAAAACTATTGAAGGGATTTTCAGGCGGTTTGCGCCAATGGATACCCTGCATATGCGAGAAGATAAATTAAGATCAGCTAGTGTAAATAGTTTAATGTCTACAAATGTCGGTAAAACTACGAACGACTAGTTGAGAGCTTTCCTGGCGTTTTTTATAATATTCTTTGCTGGCGTATTACTGCATCCAACAAAACACTAAATAACACATTCGATTTTAGTCTATACTTAGGTACATGCCCTAATTTATCGAACCGAAACGTGCGAGAATCGCCCTCCGTCTAAATGACCCTTAAAGTCTATAGTAAAGCTCACCCGAAGAAGCCAGGGTGTGTAAACTGTAGTGACTAATACTACGTACTTACGTAGTACCTATTATATTATATTCTGTGCTAATACTCTCCTTTGTATCTTTCACAAGTATAAATTGAAAATTTAAAAAACCCCCGACATTCGCCATTTTGTGGCGGCGGCCATCTTGGATTTACATAGTGCTATTCTACTAGTCAAGCCCTTTCATTTGGTACCCATATTGAGTGAGTAGTGAAAAAATATGTAATCCGCCATTTTGTAGCGGCGGCCATCTTGGACCGATTTTCATCAAACATATCTAACAAAACTCTCGACTAATTCACCTTTCAAACAAAAAAACCGCATTCAAATTGGTCCACCCGTTTGAGCGCCACAGGGGAACAGACAGACAGACAGACAGACACACACACACACAGACACAGACAGACAGACACACACACACACAGACACACACACACACACTCACGCTCTCGCACACGCTCTCGCACACGCTCTCGCACACGCTCTCGCACACGCTCTCGCACACGCTCTCGCACACGCTCTCGCACACGCTCACGCTCACGCTCACGCACGCACGCACGCACGCAAGCACGCACGCACGCACACACACACACACACACACACACACACACACAGACACACACACACACACACACACACACACACACACACCCCGTCGTTTTTGCGTCGGGGGTTAAAAACTAATAACTATAAAATATGAGGTTTACACAGAGTGTATAAATATGTATACGTACAATCGTGGCCGTCGAAAAGATCCACACACCATTCAGTATTCACATTCAGCAAAACTTTAAAGCTCTACGTTAAAAATTTCAATTATGTTGAGAGCACATTTACCGCATCTATTTAAAAAAATCTGCATAGCAATCTGCATTTACGTAAGGGTGGCCGCCCACGACGCGCGACAGCACGAGCTGACGAATGACGATGTTCAGGTATCGTCACTTCGTCCGCGTGGATTTTTACAAATCTCATACAAACTTTTATCATCCACTAGCTTCTGCCCGCAGCTTCGCCCGCGTGACTTTCGGTTATTCACAAATCCCGAGGTAATCGTGGATTTCTGTTTATCGTTCCCGCTCCCTTTTCCAACTTTTATACCTACTTTCAAGGAAGTTTGCTATAGTAATCTACCTATAGCTGTAGCTATAGATTTCGGTATTTTCACAGTCATACACACATACACACACAAACTTTAAATGACATTTTTATTTATATCTAAGCTTTAAAAATGACGATACTTCCATACAACATTTCAATCCCCTTTTCAACCCCTTACAACCCTTTTTTCGCATTAAAAAGTAGCCTATGTCCTTTCTTAGGCTCTAGTGTATCTGTGTACCAAATTTCATTTAAATCGGTTCAGTGGTTTTGGCGTGAAAGCGTGACAGACAGACAAACAGACAGAGTTACTTTCGCATTTATAATATTAGTAAGGAAGTAAGGATTAACTCTCTTGAGGGTGGACTATATCAAATCACCAGTTAAATTCGCGCTAGGCCAAATCGCGTTCTTTTTTAAGAACACACCATGATAGTTTTTCATAAGACTAGATCAAAAGTTTAACCTTAAAACCAGTAGGTAAACTCAATTGGTGCTGCTGCATCAATTAAATTATTCCATTTCGTTACAGATCCACGCGTCAAAGACTGGTCGCTAATGAGCTCGCCGTGGCCGCTTGTCGCAATCATCGCTGGCTACCTGACGGTTATTAAGGTCCTGCCGTACTTCATGCACGACAGAAGACCTTACGATCTCCGCACAGTCATTAAGTGGTACAACGTGCTGCAGATATTGTCCAACGCTGTTGTTACTTGGGGGGTAAGTAGGGGAACACGCATATTTAAAACTTGACTTTGCACCAGTAGTTATACTGTCAACCACATGAATTCTCTTAAGATAACTTCCAACTATAACTATAGGCCACATAGGAAGGCTCAGTCACTCAGCGGGCGATGGAAATAGTAAGGTTCAGAGTATCCCTGCGAGATCAAATTAGAAATGAGTATAGATCCGTCCAATCCGAGAACCAGTTAGTCTCAAAGTCTCAGAGTCGGCACTCAGTCTTATCAAATCGCGAAATTGAAGCGGCAATGGCAGCGCATGTAGCTTGAAGAACCGATAGGCGTTGGGATCCCAAGGTGATTGAATGGCGACTTCGCATGAGTAAACGCAGCGTTGGAAGACCTTTCACTAGGTAGATGGACTATTTTAAACGAGTCGCTAGCAGCCGTTGGATACAAGTTGGATAAGCCGTTGGATCGTTCTATGGCGATACTTGCAAGAGACGACCAGCAGTGGACATTCTGTCGGTTCAGATGACGACGACTAACTGTCACGTTGTAACTTACATGCAACATCGTACAGAACCAAAGGTTTGATGGAGAGAAGACTGATAGTGATATGTTGCGGAGACATAAGTTGCCCATATGTGGGCACCATTATGGTTTTCTAATATTAATAATATTAGACTGAGCCTGATTTACGAATATGTAAAATATTATGGTCATTTGCATGAATGACAGAGAAATGGCGAAACTTCGTGAGGCGAAAACATCTGCCCTAAAAACAAGTCACGTCATAATGACCACGTCCGCTCTGACAAGAATGATTCGATGGAGAAGAAAAATTGTAACAGGATCTTATATAATTATACAAAAATGATGTTTGGGAAATTATACATTGTATATGAGTATATAGAACGTGATAAATGCGTGGGCGCTTTTGTGATTAGAATTGGTTTGTAAATTCAAAACCAATAAGTAAAGGGAAATTGCACAAGTCGGTTGGCATTTAACTTGGAAAGGCACAGGCATGGCCAGTTGATCTACTTATAGATATAATATAATGACATGAAAGCGTTGCTGCGTTATTGAACAGATAAACGATAAACCATCACTGGAACAGGCAGGTCATTTATAGCTCAGTGAGTAAAACTGTGTTTTATATATTCACAGTATGCTTGCAAATCTGTAAATATGAGCTTTATTAGCTTTTAAGAGCGTGTTTACATAATTTTATTGACTTTGATATTAAAATAACAGTCAAACTTCTTTTAAGGAATAGTCGAGTATACATACCATTACTCACTGAGCTAGACTAAACCAATAGTGATTTAGAGTTACGATAATTAAGTCATAGCAAAATTGTTTTAAATAACTAAGGACTAGTATTATAATATTTTTGATACAAACTCAATACTCAATTGGTTTATTTGTATTTCACGTAGGTTGACTTTATATAAATGCTAATGAAACGTCAAGTCTGTCCGTTTATAGTGACTCTACAAGTCCAAGAACCGGTAGAATGCTGAATAGACATGGAAAGCTTTGAGCTATAATGACATATTGTGTTCTAGATTATGACCTCAGGTTGGACGACAACCTATCACTTCGGCTGCATGCTACCAGACTACTCGATGAATCCAGAAGCGTTAAGAATGCTCCGGTTCCTTTGGTGGACGATAATCTTGAAGCTATTGGAACTGTTCGAGACTGTCTTCTTCTTGCTACGGAAGAAGCAGAGGCAAGCTTCGTTCCTGCACATTTACCATCACGTCAGCACGCTGGTGATTATCTGGTCTGGTGTGAAATACGTTGGAGGTAAACTATCAACATTTGCTTTGCAAACACGATAAAGAGCTTGTGAAAATAGGAATTTGGTATTTGGAGGAGGAATTACTTTTAAGGCTGCATACGAGTTTCAGGTACAGAGTTTCATGGTACAGGGTTTCAGGGTACAGGTATACAAGGTTAACAGGGCAAAGGCGCGCAGAACTGCAGCTCTGGTCTCTTGATCGGAACGCTCTGCTTACTTTATACGTGTAAAAGTGTTCTGAGTATAACTAGGGGAGCTGGACTTACAGATCATAAGGATGCAGTTAAAGTATTAAGGATAGTAAAACTACGGTGCAGGGCTACACACGGGTTAGGGCTAATAGGATATACAGGTAGAGTAAATGATGGAAATAAAATACACTAAATCTTTCTAAAAAAACTACTCACAAAGTTGTGCCATGTATGTAAACGTCCTCTATTTTTGTAGAATTAAAATCCATAAGTAGGGACTAAGACTATAAGAAAATTGCTAAAATTCCCATTGTACATTTGGTACCACCTCGCGTCACCTACAAATAATACCGTAATATCAAACCTGTTTGAAACAAATAAGGCTTTATGTCTGTGGAGGCGTATTTACTACAATTTCGTGCCTCGCGTGAGGCGCCAGCCGGCGTTGTTGGAAAACTTGGAACATTTTCGTCGCCCCATCAACACGCTGCCATTGCCTAACGTTGCACGCGAGTGGGCATACCTTTTAAATTATCTAAGCAGTTTAGTAAGCTACGTTGGGTCACCTTTTCGCCATAACAATGTCTGGATATTTAGAGCTCCGATTTTTACAGACTCAAAAGATCCAACCATATTACTCTATTAGTTATGATGAATCAAGCCTTGATTGAAGTTTTTGATAAAGGTATTTGGAGTTGGTTTTATCCACGGAGACCATCCGCATTGGGAAATATTGTTGTACTTTTCACTTGAAGTTTTGATCAGACGAAGAATAATCTCTTTGAATTGGTATGACGAACCAGTTTCTAAAGTTATCCGTTCGGGTCGCTACTCGCTTTTCCATACATACTTAAAAAATGACACTCACGATTCGAATGTAATAAACTACTATGGAGTATGGATCCACTTTTCACCCGCATTGATTTAGGGTTTCGCTTCAGTTCAATTCGTTTAACCTCCCCTCACCCACACAGGTGCGTTTTTATCGGCCGAAAAAACTTCAATGCCTTATTGTGATAGCTGTTTATATTTCTATAGCATCGTTATTATCGCAGTAGTGTTTAAGATCTCATGCTCCCTCATACAAAATGTACTAAAACCAGGGACCATTTAATGGTCCTAAACCGGTATCTTTAAGGACGTACCTATGTGTGGGAGGCTTTATTTGCCAGATTGAATAAAACTGCAAGGCCATACCTACAATTTATTTTGGTGCTACGAAAATTTTTCACATATCAACTCAAAATACTCATCGTGTAGGATTGCAATCTTTTAACAACTACCCTATATAGAAGCGACTAACGAACCGTGCGCGTGGTAGGCACGGCAGTATTGTGTAAGGCATAACTCGCAACGAGCTAAATTCATGCGATGTGGGTGAAAAGTCACCATAAATTGGATTTGGAAACACAGCATCTCGACTGTACGGTTACTTATTGTCTTCATCATGAAATATTATAACTGGATTGTGTTTGAAATTTTATTTCAGAAAAATGTGCGTCATAATATAAGCTAAAGAAGAAACAGATTATAAAATTACATTTCTATTCCCAAAGATCGAAATGAAAAGACAACCTTTGCATGCGAAATGTAGTGCCAAAGCTTTCTTCACCCGTTTCTTTATCTGTGTGTGCAATAAATTATTCTAAAATAATTTATTTTAGAATAATTAAACTACGTTATTTCATAAAGATGTTCTTTGTTTACTTATGCACCTAGTCTAGATGCACAAATGCCGTGCAGATTCGCTTATTTAGATTCGCTTGGGGCATCGCGCCGGGTTCTACCCGATCCGGCGATGTGAAAAATTCCTCAGGCACCGTGCGGTCCAGTAAGAGCCGGATGGATTCACCCGGCGCGTGTTGAACGTTGTTTATTCATCCAACACTATATCCGGTACCCGGCGCCGAACCGCCTGGTGCCGGACGCCAGTTTATGTTACTCAGTGAATGCGTCACTTGTCACTAATCGACACGACATCTGTCACTGGTGCCCACTGTCGTGTGTCGTGCCTTGATTACGCTAATGAGCGTAGAAAGCAAGAGCTTTTCTAATCAATCATTATCGGTAGATCAAGTGGCGGTGGCTGCGTTATGTCATCAGCGCTATGATAATAATATCTCAATATTTATTAAGAGAGAGGAAAAACTGGTATGGAAGAGAATTCCGTTGAATCAGTAGCATATTTTGCCACCAAAAAAATACATTTTGGGTTTTAACAAGTCAGTTTTTAAACTTTTTTCCAAAGTTTGACCCTAAAACCTTACTACGGAGGTATCACGGAATAGACTCGTGCGACCCACTTTGCTTGGTTTTTGTTGTCAAATTTACAATTAACGGTGCCGTAGATGTCGATTAGATTACTTTCAGCATGAGGCTCGTTTGGTAAAATGGTCAAGTAAGGTTAGGTTTGTAACCAGGAGCACCCTAGAAAGCGGTGAACCCTCTATTTCCGACGTCATTCGGACGAGGAACCTTCGAAGGAAGGACTAGTCAAATCCAACAAACTCATATAATATATCCACGGACCTACACCTTCCGCCGATTTTCGTGCCTCACAGTAGGCGTACTAATATAGAAACATAAAAGCTATGTCACTGCAAGGTTACATGAACACAAAAGAATGTTTGACCAAATATAATGCCGCGAATAATCTTACCACCATCTCTTGCACAATGATGGTCGAAAGCTCTATAATAGGTACCGGGATATTGTGTTATGTAACGCCGGTCACTTACAGCTTATCTTCCTTATTTTATTATTATAGAAGCTTTTGCGTAACTGGATTGCTATTATCTAACGTTAGCGCGAAGGGAAAACAGCTTGTTTATTGTTTGTTCTAGTTTGTCGCCGACAGTACAATATTTTAGGGTTGTTTCTCAAAATAGAGCCTCAAAGTTAGGTTAGTTGCGCAAGGTAGTCGCAATCGTCAATCAATAGTTTATATTTTAAAGACAACCATGTGGGGTCTCATTGAAGTTAGGTGCGTGTATGGTAATTTGGATAAATCTCTACAATCAACAAAATATACATACATATCTATACATATCTATATCTATACTAATATCTATACTAATATAATAAAGCGGAAGAGTTTGTTTGTTTGAACGCGCTAATCTCGGAAACTACTGGACCGATTTCAAAAATTCTTTCACCGTTGGATATACTGTACGTGATCCTTGAGTGCTATAGGCTATATTATATTATGTACCACGGGCGAAGCCGGGGCGGACCGCTAGTCTATAATAATTTCAAGAAGCTTGTCCTGACTGATCATCAACGCAAAGCCTAAACCACTGAAGCTAGAAACTTGAAATCACAGTAGCTTTCTTTTATGACGCAGGCGCACACTGAGAAAGCATTATTATTGCAAATTCCACCCCTAAAGGGGTTAAATAGGGGATGAAAGTTTGTATGAAAGTCCGTCATTTTTCAAGTTATATCCATGAAAATTGGTATTTAGGATTTCGATTAAAAATAAAGAGCTACGTGTTTAAGGAATCTTGGAAAAACTACCCACAAGTGGGTTAAATGGGGGAATGATAGTGTGGCCAGTTGATATTCTATACAATATGATATTGTAAGTATCGCTTTATTTTTTTTCTTTCTTAAATAATCGTCTTTACCAATTTGATAAAGATCATTTTCTAAATAATTCTTCTATTCTTTTCTGGTTTAGTGTAGATAGGTACGTGGTGGATACAGCTAGGGACAACCGCTAGAGGCAATGAATGTTATTCAAATAAGAATCGACACTTAAGATCAAAGATTCAAAGACCACAATCCAACAATAGTTAGGTAAGTATAACCCCCGGCACGTAAGTCGAGCGCTGACCTTCAAGTGCGCGCAGCGTCGTACGAGTGAGCGGGACACAATACGATTGGAGAGCCAATTAGCGCTTACGAGGGATCCACGAGAGCTAATCAGTGCTTACGAATGATCCCCACGCCCTTCCCGCGACCCCCTCACCACACGAGATACCTCATTTTCGACTTTTGCGCATTGAAGGTCAACGCTAGACTTATTTGCCGTGACTTGTAAAGATAATACGCAAGGTTTACGTAGGACTCGCTGCTCGACTCCCGAAACTCCCAAGCGAATAGTTCCAAACCAAAGCAAAATGGTAACCTTTCTAAGATACCTATATTATATAAACGAGCGAATCACGTTCAAGAGCCGTCGTTAAAGCCAATATCGTAAATAGTTAATCATTTCTGATCACTTTTACCCCGCTTGTGACTGTGAGGCCTTCACCCCACGTTTCCTCATTAAACTCTAATACACGTCAAAACCTATTCGCTTTTTACGACTCGCTGCAAAAATGGAACGCAATTAAAAAAAAATGCCCAGTATTCTTCTATAATGTGTTGATGAGAATGAGAAGTTTAACATTTTTTAATTATATTGAATAACAAGCGGACACCCGCGACTTCGTTCGCGTGGATATTGATTTTAAAAATCCCGTGGGAATCATTTTGTTTTTCCTAAGCTCCTTTGAGCTCATACCTTGCTAAAAACTGTTAAAAGTTCACTGGCGGATGTTTAGGTAGATCAAAATGTAAACATCGGCCAGTGAAAGTCCCATCAAAATCGATCCAACCATTCAGAGATTAGCCGGTAATCTTTAAAGTATCTACTTTCTAACAAAAAAAGAATGAATGAATTACAGCTAAGTAGGTACACATTTTGACTTTCACCCCCTCTTCCAAGGGAACCGTGCTGAATTTCGGGATAAAAAGTATCCTATATGTTACCCCGTAGTATGAACTTAAATCGTACCAAGTTTCATTTCAATCCATTTAGTAGTTTTTGCATGATGCGCGCACAAACATACAGACAAACAGATAAACAAACAGACAAAAATTTCAAAAATAGCTTTTTTACGTTCTATTGCTTATCCCTAACATCCCCCAGTTATTATTTTGCAAAAATCTTTAATGTACAGATACGGCAAGTCTACGATTTTATATTATATATGTATAAATTACTATCTTTGATTCACTCATTTATATCAGCTATAGGTAATTAGGTACCTTTAGATAAAATTGAAGATATGTACGTATTATGATTTCTGTGATTTCGAAATAAATGATTATTTGAACAATAGGATAATCCAAACATATTTTTTTTTAATTTTCATCTGTCTATTTAGTATTTACCCTTACTTACTATCTACTAATATTTTTATTTATAATACTAATCTTCGGAACGGCTGAACCGATTTTGACGAGACTTCCACAGATAAGTAGAAGATAAGGAGAAAACTAGACTTCATTTTATGTCGGAAATATTTAAGATTCCTTAAAAAAATAAAAATTTTATATTAGAGACAATAATTATAGGTAATATTATGTAACAGGTTATATTTACATTTTCGAGTTTTATTGCTGAACTGATTGACGAAAGGTACCGAGCTAGCCGGCATCCGGAGACTTACCTACGAGTACTAAGACTAGGTTTTTATTCCTGGAACTAGCGGTCCGCCCCGGGTTCGCCCGTGGTACATAGGGGAAGGTGGGGCAATACGGGGCGAGGGGCAAGATGAAGTTTTGGCTGTAAGTCATGATACCAATTCATTAATCAGTATTGAGCATATGCGTTAGGCGTGCTGTCACCGCCGTCATCGGCGTGTGGCGAGTCACCTAAACGAGTGATGGAGTGACAAAGTTATAGCGATATTTGTCAAATGCACGATAATGTTAAAATTTTCTAATTTTTACTAGTCGTGAGATTAAATCTGAGAGAACAGGCTTTGTCTTTATTAAATATCAATGAATATGACATTGGATTATTGAATAGTATTTTAGCTCAACCTAATTCACGTTCAGCTAAAATTCTATTTAATTTTTATATAAATAGTTTAAAAAACAGATAGGATAAATTATATAGGTAATATTTTAGTTTACTACTAGAGTCGTAGATTTTTGTTTCGTTTAAAATATGATTATATACCCCTAAGTTTAAATAGTTATTGTGGCTAATTCTGTTGTACACAAATCTCTAAACTAAACTAAAATGACAGGTCTAAATCTATTGCTATCCTTTTCCGCAGTGAGCACTGTGAAAGAGATAGGAATAAATTTAGACCTGTCATTTTAGTTTAGATTTAGAGATTGTGTACAACAGAAACGGCCACATTGACTGATTGTTACATATATATATGGTACAATAGGACTGTCATGTACTTAATGTATAAAAGCCCTTAAAAATAAAGATAATAAAAAAAAAATAAAAAAAACATAATTAAATAAAATATCGTAGCCAGCTGTGAGTGTTTCTGAGACAGAATTTAACGGTTTATAAGATACGTATTCTATTTCATGCTTTTTTAAATAATGTTTCTAACAGTATTATAATATTATGAGATAAATGATAAGGGGCATGATGGGGTTTTGTTATTGGTTAGTCCAAAATAATTAATTTTTATGCCAATCACAAAATAAAAAGACTCGTGTCTCAAGACAACGTACAAGTACTGCAATTATTACGTCCTCCCGGTACAAAAATAGTCTAGAAGATAGTAATAAAAAGAAGAAACCAGTAGAAAAAGAGAAAGAAGAGAAGAAAAACTTAAGGAAAACGAGACTAAAGGTAAGAAAAATCGGACAAAATACTAGAAAAGAAACAAAAAAAGCAAAAAAGGCAGTCTTCATCAGAATCAGATGATACGGAAGAGAAAACAAGAATCCTGCATGTTTATATTGCACTGAACTATAATTGGAATCAGTGGAAGGATGGATAAGTTGTCAGGTCTGTAGTAAATGGGCTCATTACTCGTGTGCTGATGTAGAAGATGACGACGATGAAGTCATACATATACGTCTCCACTGTCAAGCCAATAAATAATTAGATATACCTGTTTGTTGTTAGGTACCCCATCTTGCCCATTGGACTTTTTTTGTATTTGTTGATTTATTATTTTTTAAAACTTTAAGTAAATGTTTAGTTCTTTCTTAAACTGAAAGATTGATAACCAAAGAATAGTTAAAAAATAAAGTTAATTAGTTGAATACAAAAAACTGTGTTTTATTCATCATCAAACCTTAACCACCCCGTCATGCCCCACCTTCCCCTATATAGCCTATAGCACTCAAGGATCACGTACATATCCAACGGTGAAAGAATTTTTGAAATCGGTCCAGTAGTTCCTGAGATTAGCGCGTTCAAACAAACAAACTCTTCCGCTTTATTATATTAGTATAGATTTAAAGAGTTCCCATGTTCGCGCATCAGCTAGTATTTAAATAAATTAAAATACAGTAAGAATCTTGAACTAATGAATGGATTATGTAAATATTCACGGATCCAAATTACGGGTTAGAATTGGGCCTATTAATCTTTTTGGGTCTCGTTCGTAAAAGGTTCGTCCCGCTTTATTTGGCAAATTAAAAGGCCGACGAAAAGTACTCGGTTTACAATTAATTCAATTAGACGAAGGATTCGTTTCGCAGATCCAGGTATCGGCTTTACTTACAGATATTCTATAGAATTGTATGTAGCACTGTATTTTTTAACCACCGACGCTAGTTTGTGTGTGTGTGTGTGTGTGTGTCTGTTCCCCTGTGGCGCTCAAACGGGTGGACCGATTTCAATGCGGGTTTTTTTTGTTTGAAAGGTGAATAAGTCGAGAGTGTTGTTAGTTATGTTTGATGAAAATCGATCCAATATGGCCGCCGCTACAAAATGGCGGATTACGTATTTTTTCACCACTCCCTTAATATGGGTATCAAATGAAAGGGCTTGACTAGTAGAATAGCATTATTGCAAATCCAAGATGGCCGCTGCCACAAAATCGCGAATGTCGGGGGTTTTTTTAATTTTTCATTTATACTTGTCTAAATATACCTAATCGATCCATTAGGACATCATCGATTAGAGGACTTGCTTCGTCTTGATGCTTGCGTAGCTATTCTCGTCGTCAAATCTTATTATAGACCGTACGGCTAGGTATGGCACTGACGCATAATCAATACGCTGAGCCTCTCCGTCAATTGCAGCTCTCGCATGTAGCAAACACTCATCAATTTGTTTCGCCCGCATCATGAGTGTAATTAATTGCAACTCGCCTTTCGATGAGTGTCATTCATTACACTCACAAAAAAAAGGATAAGTATTTTTGTGTTGTGTTGTGATATTTCTAAGGATTTCTGGTCGTTATTTTGTTTTTGCGTTAGGTATCAAAGTTGAATCGTCTTATTAAATACACTAGCTGATCCCCGCGACTTCGTCCGCGTGGATATTGGTTTTTAAACATCCCGTGGGAATCATTTGTCTTTCCTAAGCTCCTTTGTGCTCATACCTTGCTAAAAACTGTTAAAAGTTCACTGGCGGATGTTTAGGTAGATAAAAATGTAAACATCCGTCAGTGAAAGTCCCATCAAAATCGATCCAGCCTTTTAAGAGATTAGCCAGTAATCCTTAAAGTATTTCCTTTCTAACAAAAAAAGAATGAATGAAATCGGACCACGCATTAATGAATTACAGCTAAGTACACATTTTGACTTTCATCCCCTCTCCCAAGGGAACCGTGCTGAATTTCGGGATAAAAAGTATCCTATATGTTAAGTCCGTAGTATGAACTTAAATCATGCCAAGTTTAATTTCAATCCATTCAGTAGTTTTTGCGTGATGCGCGTTCAAACATACAGACAAACAGACAAAAATTTCAAAAATAGCATTTTTACTTTCTATTACTTATCCCTAACGTGTGATAGCCTAGTGTAAGCAAAGTGTGTGTGGTGTAAGCCTTCAATCAACAAAATTTTGGAATGTAAATATTCATGTGGAATCTCCTTAACATGGTCTAATAATATAATAATTAATTACAATATAAATTATTATTTATGAAACACCTGCATTCATTTACTTTGGGCTTATTCACATGTCTATGTGAGTTGGCTCACATCAATTTACTTCATAGGCTTTTAAACTGTCATTAGGATGAAAGGATCTTGAGTTACTCAGGTATACGACAGCTCATTAAAATCCAGTTTCTATGCATAATTCTGTATTTGTACTTACAAATCGCGAAAGTGGCTTTGATGACTAAATCAAATGAAATAAAACCTTATTATGTTGGCTTTGAATTAAATATAGTTTGAACTTTGAATTGAATTAACAAAATGTTTTTCTATTGATAAAGCAATATCATATTCAGAAATGTTAATGTCTGTTTTCTATTTTCCATTGATCTTTCAATAAGTTAATAGGATTATAGTTAGGATCAATTATTTGTGAAAAATTGACTTTTTTATGAGAATAATTATGACAATAATGTTTGATTAGATTTATAGTTTGTTTGATTAGATAGATTGAACATAGGAAATGTTTTGTAATGGGGTGCTGGCTGTTTAGGTAACCTATAATAAAATCTGCTTATTTTTTATTAGTTGCATACAATGCAAACCAATCTTTTATTTTCTATTCGAAAACAGACTCCACATAGTGTTATACATAGTCCTCATCATTATCAATAATTGATAGACATACACAGCTGGGCATAGATAGGTCTCAGGTAGATACCATCACATGCTGTGGTCTTGTGATGCTTGTATTAAAGACCGCCGCCTTGTATTAGCGGTCCGCCCCGGCTTCGCCCGTGTTACATATTATATAGCCTATAGCACTCATTAAGGATCACATACATATCCAATAGTGAAAGAATTTTTGAAATCGGTCCAGTAGTTCCTGACATTAGCGTGTTCAAACAAACAAACTCTTATTATATTAGTATAGATATTACTGCACTATAGTTACATTACAAACATGCAAATGAGCCATGAAATATTACGATCTTAAGGCTGTGAGGGCTCTCCCTCGCTCTCTATAACCTGTTATCAAGTATCGACAAAATCTTTTTTACTGTTACACACAACACCAGAGAAACAGTCCGTCTCCCTACTATAATTGTTGTGCCTCAACAGGGCTCCAATATTCATTGTAAATAATATATTTTCCAAATGCATTTAATAAATGAATGAACAGGTTCCAGTTCCATAAGGCCTGTAAGTGTGAGCGAGAAGTCTGATAAAAATAATTTATGACTCAGATTGCACGTTTGTAATGTCCCAACTATAACTAACTAGCGGTCCGCCCCGGCTTCGCCTGTGGTACATAATATAATTATAGCCTATAGCACTCAAGGGTCACGTACATATCCAATGGTGAAAGAATTTTTGAAATCGGTCCAGTAGTTCCTGAGATTAGCGCATTCAAACAAACAAACTCTTCCGCTTTATTATATTAGTATAGATAATGTCAATGTAATATATAAAAGTAGATGTACTTCTTTTGCAGGTGGCATAACTTCATTCTCCCCTATGATAAACAATGCAGTCCATGTAATAATGTACAGTTACTACCTCATGTCTTCGGAGGGAAGCCCTAAGGTGAAAGCTGTCCTTATTAAATATAAGAAGTGGCTGACAGTTATGCAGATGGTGAGTACAGCTCTTTATAAATTATTATCATATTATATACTTTGTCTTTATTCATTTATGTAAGTAAGTAATTGCGATCATTACATAGCAACAACAATTTAAATATACAAATTAAAGAGCCTTCATGAGGGAGGCTTTCACATTTCTGCATATAATTTCAACTGATAAAATTATCTTGATGAAATACACAGACACAACTTGCAACTCAGCGACATACATAGGCTACTGTTTATCCAGGGATTGTACCTCATAGGATTATTAAAATTCCAAATATATGCGGATGAAGTGGCTGGCTTTCAACTCGTAATAAGTAATGAAGTAGTACTGTAAGTTTTTAATATAGTATTTTCTTTACTTTACAGATACAATTCACCCTTATGTTAATATACAGTGCACAAGTCTTCCTGCCAAGTTGCCCGGCACCACTGGGCATCACGTTCATGTACTTTCCAAATGTCATATTCGTTTACTACATGTTCTACAAGTTCTTTAAGCAAAATTATATAGATTACAAGAATCATAAGCAAAATATTGGACAGAATGGACTTAAATCCAAAGATTATGATTAAATTTTGTCATATTTTGGTGTTTAACTGTCATAAACCTATATCAATGCTTTCTGTATCAGTGGTAGGACTGGTTTTTTAATGAGTTGCAAAGCTTAAGTGGTAAAGGGTGGGTCACATTGCTCGACAAGCTTATAAATATTGGGGTTCCAAAGTGCTGGCGATTTCTCACTGGAAAGCACAGTGTTGGCAGATCAACATCAAATGAGTTGCAGGTAGCCTCTAGATTCAAACTGTGCAAGATCAAAGTGTTTGAAAATCAACAAGAGGAGACCAGGCCTATGGTCCAGTAGTGGACAGCTATCAGTTGACAAAGAAGTGTAATAAATTACAATAAATTGTAATAAATTACAATAAACAGGTACAATAAATTACAAATATAGATTTGCACTACCAACAGACCACTGTCATATTCCACGAACTGTGACAAGAGAGACACAGTATAAAGTAGGTAATCTATTGAGAAACTCAGTGGAAAACTTAAGATCACTGATTGAACACTACATTTTTTTGGTATCAAATACTTAAAATAACAATAATTTATTTATTTCTAACAACTATGTCAAAATTGTAAGTCCATCTTATAAGTAAGTAAATGGAATTCTTCAAAATATTTTATTCATAATAAAATTAGTCTGGAATGTTTCTAATAATAAGACTCCAATAGTTCAGTTAGTTGGTTCAAAGTAAACAAAAAATATAATAATTGTAACCTCTAAGAAACATTACAGGTGCTGTTTGTTCATGCAGTTTTAATGCATACTCAAACATTTTTTAATAAGTAAGTAAATCTTAATAATTATTGTATGTAGAATTAATCATCTTATCAAAACAAATACCCATTTTAAAAGTAAAAAAATGAAAACGTCACTCACAGTATAATACGACAGCAAGCCAGCATTCTCATCGAGTACGAACCAGCGATACTGCCACCCTTTCATCACATTTGTCCATTTGCTCAAGGATCCCTCCATCATGATTACAAAACTCAAAAATAATTTAAAAACACATCAAAAAATAAAGAGACAGAAAAATTCACACTGCGGCAAAAACGTTCCACCATAAACTGCTGCCATAAACTACGACCATAAATAATCCATACGTTTGACATTTAGATTTTATGTTGCTAGCCTTGCGATTTGTGCGAAACTGGGTTGCTATTGCACAAAATGAATAGATAGAAATGAATTTTTTTTATAGATTTTATTTATCATATTAATACGCGTTATTACATAAGGACAATGTTACCTTCAGCACTTTCAGTAATTTTATTTTCTACACATTAATTGTTCGTAAATAAAAGCTGTCTGATCATAGGGAATTCTAGATATCGATTTTGAGATAATTCGGTGCATCAACAAAAAAATCAAAATGGCGTCCATTTTTTGCTATTTTGACATCAGTTTTCTTTTTTATGGTCACAAGGAACTTCAGATATCGATTTTGAGAAAATTCGGTCCATTAACAAAAAAAAAAATCAAAAAGGCGTCTATTTTCCCATAAGTTCATACTTGTTTCCGTTTTTGAAACATACGTCCACGTACATGGATGGTATATAAACCTTGATCAGCTTTTATAAAGACGGAATTTGTTTAAAACCGAAATTCACGCGGGCGAAGCCGCGGGCAGATGCCAGTGTTTAAATAAAAACTATTTAAAAAAAATGTAAAAGTATGTAAAATAATTAAAGGAGATGTTTCAAATCTGGCTAAGTCTTGTACAGTACCTTACAAATTAAGAAAAATCTGTTGTTCTCGGGAAAAATCAAATTATTGAGTTAAAACTAATACTTTAGCTGTACAAAAATATTTTTTATTCATTAATTATTGATCGATTTTCAATATGGCGTCGCTGGCGTCGTATGGTTTGACGTAAACTGACAGCTTGTCACTTAAAATAACAATTGTCATTGTGATTGATATTCTGTCAGTCAATGGTGGACTGGTGGACAATTGCAATCGATTTCTGTTTGATTTTTGAGTTCTTTTCAACAACTTCGCTTTCGTTTTCTGTATTTTGGACCGTTTTGCTCATCTGTTTACCTGGCTTTCGTTTTTGGACTGTTACTCATACCATCTGTTGACCCGGCGTTGTGCTACACGGACTTCGATTTTGCTTAGCGATTTGGACGGTGTTGATACCTAAGATAATGTAATATATATCTATAAATAGATGTGCGATAACATCTGTCAGGTGGTCACAAGGTTTTTAATGACACATGACGATGACACGTGACGTGCTAGTGATGTAACTATCGATATTTTGACTGTGAGGATCTATAGGGACACAATATGCGTGTTTAAATATGTGCACCATAATCTAATATTACATTATGCGAAAGTGTGTCTTTCTGTCTTTTACCTTTTCAGGGCCCATCCGATTTGGACGAAATTTTGTACACAGACAGCTTGCATCCCGGGAACCGATATTTAAGGCTACTTTTGTCTTGCAGTATCAAAGCGTTCCCACAAGATTAATAATAAAAACCTAAGCTCACGTGAATGAAGTCTCGGGCATCATCTTGTTAGGAAATACAAGAATAATATGTTTCGTATAGTATATTTTTAACCGACTTCAAAAAAGGAGGTTGTATGTATGTTTGTATGTATATAAGTATGTGCGCGATTATCTCCGCAACTAATGAACCGATTTTGATGATTTTTTCACTATCATAATCTACATACTTTCAGAAAGGTTTTACTGTACACATCGAAAAATATACATATATATTATATTAAAAAAAAAACACAAAATATACATATTCTAGAACCTTTGTTGTGCCTTCTAGAACTGAAATAAAATCGAGTCTTTTTGGAGTCGATGAAACTTTATAAACGGTGTTTCGAAAATACGATCATACAAGCTATTTTTAAGAAAAATTAAACCGACTTCGGTCCAGCAATCTCAGAGGAACCGGTGTACCAGTCAAAAATATTAGTGACATGTGGGTACATTTATGCGTGTAACTTCGCACATAAGAATGGTAACTAGGTGTGTTATATATTAAAACCTTCCTGAAAGTACTATGTAGATTACAATAGTGAATTGTTTTGTCTCGAAATACAAAATATTAAACGTATTTATATTAATAGGTAGTAATATTATACACTTACTAAATTTCTTTGAACATTAATGTTTATACGTCACTCCGTTAATGTGCGAATGGAAACTTCATTGACGGAATTTTCTTCTGCATTACAGACATCCATTGGTAACGGTTCTCTTGCATTAAATTAAAAAAATCAGACGTGGTAGAACATTTTTCACGTTTCGCTTCAGCGTTTTTCATACACCAATAACAGCTTTTAGGGTAAAACTTTTAAAACGTGCCGCCTTGATATGGGTTTTGGGATGGAGAGGGTAAATCATCCAGTGTTGAGGTTAGAATTGATTTTTGTTGTTTTCTTGAAAACGATGAATTACCTTATTATAAGAGTGTTAGCATTATACTCGTGGACCAAACATCTATCACTAATGACTATTTTTATCTCTGGATTCGTGCCAAAGACTATTAAGTCCAACCCTAGTATTTGCATGTATTTTGCACCTTCACATAACACTAGCATGAAATTATGGTATTATTACAAATATCTGATATTATTATAATTACCAATGTGTCTATATGCGGCAAAAATAATAGCATTTGCTTCTAAGCGCCTCCATTTTAAATTGTTTTGGGCACAAATCAATTAAGTGTGAAGTGTTTTGAACAAATATGACTGTTTCTGCGATGTCCAATATTGCGGTCTTATTCTTTGTGCCCATTCATTTCTTATTTTTGGGTTCTTTGGAAATCTGTAACAAATAAAAATTTAGCGATCTTGATACAACAATAGCACGCAAAAACTAGCACGCGGAAATACACGTAAGTATTCATTGTGTGTAGTGGCTACGGAATCTAATGTTCAAAAATTAAAAAAAAAACCCCGACATTCACCATTTTTTGATCGCGGCCATCTTGGATTTGCATGGTGTTATTCTACTAGTCAAGCCCTTTCATTTGATACCCATATTAACGGAGTTGTGAAAAATAAATAATCTACCATTTTGTAGCGGCAGCCATCTTGCATCGATTTTCATCAAAATAGCTGACAACACTTTCGACTAATTCACCTTTCAAACAAAAAAAAACCGCGTTCAAATCGGTTTACCCGTTTTAGCGATACAGAGGAACAGACAGACAGACACACACACATACAAACACACACACAACACACACAGACACATCAAACTTATAACACCCCGTCGTTTTTGCGTCGGGGGTTAAAAAATTTATCGCACGTAATCGATATGCAATTTTAGTACATCACTATGCTAAAAAACATAACCTTTATTAGTCAACAGAGAATATTTAAAAAATAGGCAAAAATCGGTGTAGAATTGAACACGATGTTGATTTCCAAAATCTACAAATAACGTTACATAATTTTAGATTATATTTACATAAAAAACTATCAAAACTCACCGATTAAATGATAATGTTTCTTTAAAATTTTCTTTTCGGCCGCTATGGGAATTACATCCTTTCACAGCACAGGACATTATAATAAAACTACGGAAAATTTATCAAAAATAACATAGGATCAAACATTTATAAATTCTTGGAAGAAGAACACCAAAATAATAAAAAATTATCAGCCTCGTGATGAATGTTTTTGGAAAATTATGATGCGACTAAATTCAATAGTCAATTGACAAAAAACATCCAAAAACAATATCTAAACAATCCATAAAGTAATGATGGTTTATGAGACATACCTATTTAATTTGGTAGGATTAAATTTATTAAAATATAACAAATAAGTCCATTTGACAATCAATTTAGTGACACGGTTAGAAATAATAAAAAGCAAGTGCGATTCGGTGTTTCATTTACACCTAGACAGGAGTCATTTAGGTTAGGTGAGTACAATAACTTGAAATCAAGTTATCTTTTAAATTGAAATCTCTTATTTAATAGATCAATGGTTGATACCATAAAGTAAACATTATTATTATCTCTATGGTTGATACGATCTAATGACATTTCTGTCAAAGTCAAATGTCAAAACGAAATTAAAGACATTTTACCGCCATGATGAATTTTTATTACGTGTTGCAATCCTAAGCAGAAATACTTGTTTTGTACAACCAAACAAAACCATTTTATAGAAAATATATAGTTCAAAACTGTTCAATGTTTTCTGGACTATATCCAAGTATACTGTACCAAGTCCTAGCCAAGGCCTCATACAGTGATGAAACATCTCCTTTAAAACAAATTATAGAATATGCACCACAAAATCAAAATATATTATTCCTCTACTTGATTGGAAATAATCAAGAATTGCTGGGCTATTCTGTAACTTAGTTACCAACTGAAAATAGTTGCCAACGAATTAGCTTGATATACATTGCTGCTTTACTGTGTGAAATATAAAATGTTTTCATAATTTCACACAGTAAAGCAGCAATGTATATCGAACTGCCCCACTGGTATCACTCAGCGCACGCCCACATGAATCAGCGCGCTTGTTAAATACGCGCGCCTACGTACACGTGTGTGCGTAATACGCACACAGCGCTTTCAAAGTTGGCCTGTTATTTTTGTTGCGATTGCAGCGCTTCACTCTATCTAGAGAGTCATTAATCCAAGGCGCCAACGTATGGACGGTAACACTACGCTGGCGCAGATACCTTTGAAAAAACCGACATAGAACGGTCAACTCCCAACGTTAGCTCGAGTGTTGGGGCGAATGATAATTTCCCGAGGTGTCAACATTACGGCCAACGTGTGGAGCCAGGGTCGTAGTTGGCCATCTTAAATTAATATTATGGAACTCTATAGTTAATACTAGCTTCTGACCGCGGCTTCGCCCGCGTAAATTTTGGTTTTTCACAAATCCCGAGGAAATCATGGATTTCCGGTTCCCGTTCCTGCTCCCTTTTCTTACCTTTATATCTACTTTCAAGGAAGTTTGCTATAGAAATCCACATATAGCTGTAGCTATAGATTTCCGTTTTTTCAAAATCCCGTGGGAATTCTGGATTTTTCCAGGATAAAAAGTGCAAACGCATACAATATATTCATGCAACTATTGTAATAATGTGCTATGTGAGCGTGATTTACCTAAGAGCAGTCAGCGCCATCTATCGCGTTTTTGGAAGTCTATATCTATTTTAGTCCCACAGGAATACTTTTCTGGGATAAAAAGTATGCGTTATGTAGCCTATGTGTTATGTCAGGGCATAATCTATTCAATTTCAAATAACTTTCGGTTCAAAATTCGGTTCAAAATTTCAGCCAAATCGGTTCTGTAGTTGCGGCGTTAAAGAGTGACACACACACACACGTGGGATTTTCAGCGCTATTTAAAACCCTCGTCTGCGGTTGGGGTAATTAGCACCTCGACCGTATTTTTCAACTTTTCAAACTTATACTTAGCATGTCTTAGGTAGGTATACTTACTTAACTAATTATTAAAAAATAAAAAACAAATGAGGTAATATAGAAGTCTTTATATTTTACAACCTGATCATCACTTTCATCATAATTATTAACAACTAAATATAGTACAACATCAAGTCCTTTTAATTTAGTAATACTAATGCTAATGCTATTTACAATGATAAATTGCCAAAGGCAGTTTTGTACGTCAATGTGTTCTAAAAGATCTGCCCCGTTTTGTTTTACTGTATCCCGAGGATATTAATACTCCCTTATTACTCTCTTTGCCTAACTTAACTCCAGATAAATCTACAAATAATGGCACGTTGTCCGATCCTTCTGCAATGGCATCATCTTTTTCCTTGTCAAAGTTTTCGGGTGTGCCTTCTCCTTCGATTGCAAGTTTCTCAAAGTCTCTGCTAAGAGAATTATTTTCTGCTGCCTCAACAAATGCATTTGAGAGATCACCGCTGAGTTTGCTGACGTTGCCTGTTGCAATGTCGTACATGAAGATTTCCCTTTCCTCTGGTTTCTCCTCGTTTCTGTAAAATGCAAGAATTTATAGTAAAATTTAATATTAATTTAATTTAATATTTTTATATGTTATAGTAAAATCTTAAAGATTTTTCTGTGAATAAAAAAGTTTTAAATGAACACACTAAAGCCGAGTGATTCGAAAATTGCATACAATTTGATTCTGAAAATACAGACGCATTGGATGTAAGTATAATACCTAAATTAATTTGGATATTATATACTCAATAAGACTGTTGTACTTTACTATGTATTTTTTATTTCTAGCAAAATTTGACAAACTTACCCAGTTACCAGAAGAATAACAGACTGTTCGTCCGTTGCTGTTCTCTTTTCCATGTCCAGCCACTTTTCAAAGTTGTCCTTTGTTGGTTTTCTCAATAATTTATGAAGACTTTCTCCGGCAACAAATTTTATTCCTCTTAAACTATCGGTTGCTGAACGCTCAGCTCTAGGGTGTTCACCATCCAAAATTTCAGTTTCAACAGGAGCTAAGACTACAACAGAAGTTATTCTTCTACCTTTTAGTACATCAGGTAAAGGAAATTGATTGCCGCTAACTTTCAAAGGTAGGTACCTATTATATTTTTTATCATTTAAAGCCACAGGATCAACATGAGTAGCATCTTCTTTTACATAATCATTAGCAATTTTCTGACCTTCCGCGGTTTTTGGGTCGAAATGTACAACCTTCATCTCTACAGCCTGATTATTAGGGGGTGCTACGATACTTGGTAAATTCTCCGATGCAGCGATTTCTTGATCATCTTCATCAACATTATCGTCTATTCTCGATTCTATTCTATCACCGTTAGGTTTAACCAGTATAGGCCTATGTTCACTCGAAGCTATTTGTTGACCACCTCCAGCACTGAAAAAGTTTGCCAACTGATCTGGTGGCAGTGATTCAAGGGGAGTTTCACCTACTTTGTCGTAGTCAAGTACACTTATATCAGCGTTGTCTAGAATACCAGAAGAAAGCAACTGTTGTCGTAAATCATCGGGAACTTCATCAGGCAACTCAATTGCTGGTCTCTTCTTTTGCTCTTTCTGAGATTCGGAGTTGTTATTGACTGTTGAAGATCCATAGTTTTGAGTTGTAGGTTTAATTTCTACAGTTCTAGAAGTAGATTGGTAATATTCTGGAGAAGCTGTGCTTGTTACGTAATTGGGTTGTAATCTGGATCTTTCTTGCACATACTGATTATTTACTGCAGCTTGTTGCAATTGCTGTTGATTATATTGGTTCACTCTTTGCTCATATTCATTTTGTTGGCGTTGTTGCTGCTGCTGCTGTTGCTGCTGCTGCTGTTGCTGTTGCTGCAGCTGATGTTGTTGCTGCTGTTGTTGTTGTTGCTGTTCTTGCTGCTGCTGCTGCTGGTGTTGCTGAAGTTTATGTTGTTGTTGCTGCTGTTGCTGTTGTTGCTGTTGCTGTTGATGGTGGTGCGCAAATTGCAGTTGATTTTGCAGACGTTGGATTTCCTCTTGTTGCTTTCTAACATTTTGGGCTAACTGTTGTCTAACTTGCTCTTGCTCTGCATCAATATATTGCGATTGTGCTTGCTGTTCGACCTGACTAGCTGTTGGAGTCGGTTGGCTTATGATGTTTAAACCACCATTGAAATTGGATTGATCACTTGGTCCATTTACCGTTATATGCTGTTCATATCGTGGAATGGACGCTACTAATTCCCCACCATTCGGTATGAATTGTTGAACATTTTGTTGATGTTCTAAATTGGATAATCCTTGGGCGCTACCTTGTGGTCTTTCTGATGGGTTGTGCTGTGGTCTACCGGTGGATAAGCTCTGTTGGAAGTTTTGGTGTTGGTTAGAAATGGTTGATTGTTGGAAATCAAAGAAGGGTGTAGAGGACGGTTGTGGGAGGAACTGATTATGAGGAATTGGAGAAGATGTAGACGAAGGAGATGTCAAAAATATGTTTTGAGTATGACTATCCTGAGAAGAGAGTTGAACTGAAGGTCTAAGTTGTCCCTGAATCTGGGGGCCCTGGTGAAAGCTAACATGTTGCTGTGACTGGTGGGGAAGTGGCTGGCGTTGGAAAGGAGGGCGATTGTCTTCAATATGGGGCGGAGATGGTTTTAAATTAAAGAATGGAGACCTGCTTGGGGTGACTGGGAATGATGGTTTATTTCCGTTATTGTCAAAAACTTGAGGTGGTCTTTGTTGAGGTAATTGTTGGTTAAAAGGAATTATTTGTTGAGGACGGCTCTGATGTTCAGAGAAATGAGTTGGAGAGGGACTGGGTTTAGGAGTCAGGTTAAAGTTCTGTATTTGTCTGTTTGGTAATAATTGTTGTTTGGGTGGATCTACTTGATCTGTTGTAATTGTGTGATAATTTTCTTGTAAGTATTTTGCTTCATCGAAAAATTGCTGTTGTGGTCTTTGTGGTCCTGAGTGGAAGCTAACTCTCGGAGGACCATTAAAATGTGGCCTTAGACTGAATGACGGTGGATTGTTTTGGCGGGAGTTGAATGACGGAGGACTGTTCGGCCTTGAAAAAATTGGGCCAACAGGTCCAGGAATTGTTGGGGCAACGTTAGGGAAATGTTGACCAGGACTGGGTGAAACGTTTGAAAATGAAGGTCTTAGGGATATTGCAGGACCAAATGGTTGGCGTGGTGCTTGAGCTCTAAAGGGTGCAACCGATGGACCTTGTCTTGGTAATTGGGGTTCATGATTTATTTGCGGCTGCTGTTGGAATTGTATGCGACTTTGCGCCTGTTGTCCAGACTGATATGCTTGTTGATTAGACTGACTAAAATGTTTATTATCATGATCATTATATTGTAATTTAGATGATGCTGATCTTCCTGTTTGTACTTCAGTTGGTGGTGAGTTTGGTAAAGCGATTGCTGGTCTAGGAGCTGTTTCTTCTCTGTCTTCGCCGTGATGATTCTCCTCTCTTCTGTAACCGTAATGATGTTCATCGTTTCCAAAAGTTATTTTAACATTACTGTTACTGTGATACACTTCTGACTCTGGTTTTATAATAGCTCTCAATGTGGTTGTTTGGGAAGGTATGTAATAAGGTTGTGGGGTTACAGTTACATAATCGTCGTGGTGTTCTTCCTCATTGGAAGCCGGTGTGATAGCCGGAACAGGTTTTTCATATATTACTTTGTCCTTAGAGTGGGGATCCTTGCTGTATTTTACATAGAAAACATGTACTGGTTCCTTTTTCTTTTTGTGTACTGGAGGTGGCGGTGGCGCAGGCAATGATTCATTTGACTCTTTAATAATTATTTCTATAATAGGTTCAGGAGCTTCAATGTAATGAGGGTGTGACTCTCCACTGTAAAGAGGAGCGGTAGGTAATGCTCCGTAAGGAGGTCCAAAAGAACTTTCAGGTCCTTCATCGTGAACGTTGAGTATTTTAGATTGGGCATAAATTTCGTTTTGGTTCACGGCGTCCACCAGATTATCTTGAGTGGGATCGTATAGGGGGTCTTTTTGAGAATACTGCACTACCGGTTCCATTTGAACTGCATACGGCGGTAGCTTCCCTCCTCTTGGCACGACATTTGAAATTCTACGATTGCTACTAATGGAGCGAAAATGGGCGACTCTTGAATGTGGGAGTATGAGCGAGTATTGAAGATTTTGAGGTGTCCTTATGTTATCTAGCTGTCGTTTCGGTTTCGTTTTCGTTGTCGAGTTCTTGGCGTACGTTGTGCTGAGCACAGCAAAAGCTGTTACCTGAAACAAGAAAAAAAGGATTTTAGATTTATTGGCTAGGCATAATTAAGGTACCTGTGCCCATTTTATACTATTTAGCTCCATTTAAAGGGCATTCGTTGAATATTTTATCTATACATATAATAAAATCGTAGAATTGCCGTATCTGTACATTAAAGATTTTTGCAAAATAATAACTGGGGGGTGTTTGGGATAAGTAATGGAACATAAAAAAGCTATTTTTGAAATTTTTGTCTGTTTGTCTGTTTGTCTGTTTATCTGTTTGTCTGTATGTTTGTGCGCGCATCACGCAAAAACTACTGAATGGATTGAAATGAAACTCAGCATACTTTAAGTTCATACTACGGAGTAACATATAGGATACTTTTTATCCCGAAATTCAGCACGGTTCCCTTGGGAGAGGGGATGAAAATCAAAATGTGTACTTAGCTGTAATTCGTTAACGGATGGTCCGATTTCATTCATTCTTTTTTTGTTAGAAAGGAAATACTTCAAAGATTACTGGGTAATCTCTGAAAGGCTGGACCGATTTTGATGGGACTTTCACTGGTGGATGTTTATATTTTGATCTACCTAAACATCCGCCAGTGAACTTTTAACAGTTTTTAGCAAGATATGAGCTCAAAAGAGCTTAGGAAAGACAAAATGATTCTCACGGGAGTTTTAAAAATCAATATCCACGCGAACGAAGTCGCGGGTTTCCACTTGTCCGTAATAAAATTAACAGATGAGCTACCTAATACCTACACAGTAAGCAATAATAAACAAAACCAAACGAGCCCTATACCTACCTACCTTGAACCGAAACAGAAAAGGGATTCAAAACAAACTCGTTTGTCTGCATTCTAATAAAAATAAAAGTGAGCCTTTCTAGTAAGTACGTGATGGTATTTGGGATGTGAAGACACTATCCATCCGTTGGTACTTGGTAGGTACTAGGTAGGTACTAATATTATAAAGCGAAAGTAACTCTTTTTTTTATTCATCTACAAGTTAACCCTTGACTGCGATATCACCTGATGGTAAGTGATATTGCAGCCTAAGGTGGAAGCGGGCTAACTTAGGAGAGGTAACGGCAGATTTTATTAAACCCATATCCCTGGTCGGTTTCTACAAAGCCGCGGGCGGCTATATTTTTGAATCATTTTATACAAATAGGTTTAGCCAATTGACGATAATAAACCAATAGAGATATATATTATGTAGGTACCTCCAATCAGACCTGACAGCCAATTTAGAGACTTTAGAGCCGAGCTCAGAATTGTCCTCTTAAAAGACCTGAGCGGGAGGTCGTCAAAACTAAAACCTACGCAAAATAATGTCCTCCTGACCGAATTTCGGCCACGGCGGCCAATCTCAACCGAGGCAGAGACTAGCCATTTACGCAGGATATATTATAGTGCACAAGTGTGTGCGCATACACAGGTGCACTCTCTATTCCCTCACTCTCATAGTCCGATGGGACGCCAATGCGACACGACCGGAGAGAGATCAGGCGCAGGACCGACGGCTTTACGTGCTCTCCGAGGCACGGGGGTGTATCTAACACCGCCAACTTCCAACTCCGGGCTGGCACTGAGAATTTCTTTACAGAAAAACCCAACACCTCGAATTTTTTTTTTGGCCCGACCCGGGAATTGAACCCAGGACCTCGTGATCCACAGTCGAACGTGCTAACAGCGAGACCAACGCAAAAACGAAGGTTACAACACCTGCTAACACTAGTACGATTGTTTTTTTACATTTTTTATGACATTGCAGCATGTTATAGGCTGAGGTAAGTGTGGAGACTGTCGTCTTACGTCTAGCAAATTGATTTTGTAACGCACACATTGCTTCATTGTCAGTAAACTGTTGAAAGTAAAAGTACGCTCATATCAGTTACTTTAAGCAATCTAGTATCTACTTACCTAGTATAATATTGTGTAAATGAAATGAATGAACGGTGAACCGTGAGATTACTTACATACTGAACCCGGCGGTCTGGCGCGGTCTCAATCCGGCGGCTTTATAACGCTACAAGTCATCATGATCAACCCATTACCGGCTCACTACAGAGCACGGGTCTCCTCTCAGAGTGAGAAGGGTTTTGGCCATAGTCTACCACGCTGGCCGAGCGGATTGGCAGAATTCACACACCTTTGAGAACGTTATGGAGAACTCTCAGGCGTGCAGGTTTCCTCACGATGTTTTCCTTCACCGTTAAAGCAAGTGATATTTAAATACTTAAAACGTACATAACTCCGAAAAGTTAGAGGTGCGTGCCCGGGATCGAACCCACGACCTCCGATTACAAGTCGGTCGTCCTAACCACTAGGCTATCACAGCTTTTATTTATAGACGCTACAAGTGCTCTCCAACTTAGCCCGCCGGCTTTCTAAATTATTGCAGGCTGGTCAAATGATCACCCATTCAGATAGATGTACCTAATGGTTTAAGTCAACTAACTAAAATGCGCTGATGCAACTAGACTGCGCACAGTAAATACTTAATTTAGATAAAAATTCTGAAAAGCATAATAATACCCACCAATACAAAATTAACTGATTTTATAGTTTTCAAGTTGTGGTTTACATAATAAATTCCATAAATCTTGAAATATAAAGGGATCACGACCCTAAACAACAACTAAACAATCACAGTTATACTTACGAGACAGAGAATCACAGAAAAAACATCATAGAATATAAAACAAATGCATCTAAGACAAGTAACGCAACGCAACCAACATGTTATTAACACGGCTAGGCTAGGCCAGTAGAGCGGGCGGCAATAGCCGGCAATTTTCCACAATTTCCCTGAGCCTTTTCTCACGGTCATCGTATAAATTACGCATTTAACTCGATCGGAACACTCCACCTATGTTACCTACGTGTTTACATATATCGAACTACGACTTTTAAAGTAGTACGTTATAAAAATTCTCTCGGTGCAAACTTTGCCATGCTTTTCCCATCCCTTTAGAGATGCAAAAACGTATTTTGTTTGTCATTTGCGCCTTGTTTGCGCCATATTGAATTTGTCATGATGTCATCAATAGGTCTAAGATTCTTGGTCTTCGTACTATTAAAATAAAGCAGACAGTAGGTATATCAATAGGTAAGCGCAATTCAGATCGTACTGAATACCGAGTGATAGATATTGTTTCGATATTGAAGTACATGGGTATGCTGCTGTTTATTGCTCTTTTTAATATCAAAATCGTGAGTCGTCTGGAAATTATAAGAGAACAAAAGAACACAGGAACACACTCACATTGGTCACATAATTGCCAAACATGCCCATGCTGCAGCTGCAACTGTGTGCGTTGCGCCTTAGAGTTACAAACTCAAACTCTATTTATTTCATGTAGGCCAATTCTTATGACAAGTAAAGACTCTACTAAGTACCACGTTTTGGAAAGCGGGTTCTGCTGAAATAAACACGTTACAATAATTTATTAATTAAGAATGTAACAAATTATGACATTTCACACTATCTTGTGGGTGGCTGAATGCAATGCATTGGCTTATAGGTATTTAGGTACTGCCTACCCGTACCTAATTCTAATTTAGATTCAATTGGTCGTAATATCTTAATTTTTACGAGCGATAGTAAAATGTTAACTATGAACTTTTTAATGAAGTATACTAAAACCGGAGTTCCGAGTTATCTATATATAGAAAGTTTTCTACATTCTACAATTAATTACCATTTAAATTTTAATCTCAACAGGTGAACTTCCATGATATAATATTGTCGTTTAAATTTAATCCGTTTATAGGAAAGTTACTATAACGTTGCATAATATCATAAACATAACAAATTAACTTTAATTAATGCTAAACATATGGAAACATGTGCGGAGCTGTCATTTGGAACAAGTTAATGTGGATTTCATTCAATATTAAGGTGGTACGTTTTTCATACTAATTTATTATTACCATTTAAAAGCGAATGGATTATATATTTACACTGAAATTACATCGCACAGCCTTAATTTAATGTTTAATTTGCGGAAAATTTTATTTACATAAAGAAAACATTACATAAACAGCTAAAGGTGAAGTAAAGCCATCTCGGTCAGCTAGGCAAAACAGTGTTTAATAGATTGCTATTATAATAATTAAGCTGTCTATGTAATGTTTTCTTTATGTAAATATAATTTCGCGCAAATTAAAAATTATATTAAGGCTGTGCGATGTAATTTCAGTGTAAATATATAATCCATTCCCTCTTGAATGGTAACATGAAGTTAGTATGGAAAACGTAACACCTTAAGGCGAGATGGCTGAGTGGTGAGATCGCCTGGAAACTAAAGGTCGTAGGATCGAAAGGTTAGGTTTTCTGAGTTTGCTACACTACGGTAGCATAATCCTTGGTTAATGATTGTACGATGAAACGATGCGATTTCATGAAAATTAGTATTGCAATCGTGCGATGACTTGCGAGCTTCAATTAGGACACTCGGGATTCATATGTTTTATTCGATTCTACGATCGTTAACCAATTAGGACGACGGGTGAGGGCCTGACGTTCCTACAAATATTTCCCCTCCAAATAATTTCTTTCCTTTATTTAAATCTCAATTAGACGGAAATTAGAAATTCCGTCCAGATTAATGCTCATTAGGACAGGAGAGATTAAAGATTTCTACCATGGGTTAGAAAAGCAGAATCCACTGAGACAGCAAGACAGCAACAAGTTCAGCACTTACGCTATGTGGACACTATGTGAACAGCTGAATACAAAGACAGCTTCCGTGCAAATAAATATTCATCAATTGTTACATAATACCTCCTTTCTTACCTGGTTTTCAGTAATGTGCTTTTTAACCCCCGACGCAAAAACGACGGGGTGTTATAAGTTTGACGTGTCTGTGTGCGTGTGTGTGTGTGTGTGTGTGTGTGTGTGTGTGTGTGTCTGTCTGTTCCCCTGTAGCGCTCAAACGGGTGGACCGATTTGAATGCGGTTTTTTTTGTTTGAAAGGTGAATTAGTCGAAAGTGTTGTTAGCTATGTTTGAAGAAAATCGGTCCAAGATGGCCGCCGCTACAAAATGGCGGATTACATATTTTTTCACAACTCCCTTAATATGGGTATCAAATGAAAGGGCTTGACTAGTAGAATAGCACTATTGCACATCTAAGATGGCCGCTGCCACAAAATGGCGAATGTCGGGGGTTTTTTAAATTTTTAATTTATACTTGTTACACATTGTTTTAAATAATCTAATGTCAAATCTCAAAATTCTAATGGGAATTGGAATCATTACTATATTACTATACGTGAAACGCATATAGATGCTATTATAAAGTAATTAGGTACCTGTCTACAAAAATATTTAATTTTAAATATAAAATTACACTATTCAGTACCTACTCGCTGAAATTAGGTGTATTAAGTTTTCTTTTTGTTTCTTCATAACATACATACATATTACATATCTTATTACCTATGTGTGTCATGGTAACATATCTTTGAAAATTGAAAGTAAATTACAAACTGAGATAATAAAAATTTAGTAACACACAAGGACGCTTCAGTTGTTTTTTAAACCGAATACAAACACACGCGGTTTCATAAATAAATAAAATTAGCACTTGTTGCACGATTGCAAGTTAAAAATTGCATAAGAATAAAGACTTCGAAACGAATCGGGAAAAAAATATCTAAATCTATCATCTAAAATGCTGTAGGTATGTGCTTTTCATCGCCCACCCTTCTGCTAATGCACATGCAGGAAAACTATGCAACCGAGCAATAGCCGAGCATTCAAGTATTTCCGCGAAGTAACGCCTATTTCCATCCGGAATAATTGTTACTTTTAGGAGAGTGATTAAATACGAATGTGAAGTGTCCAAATGAGCAATGGAATAAGTTTTTTTTTCCATCAGGTAATTAGGTATTTTTATTAAGTAGTAAGGTATTGGGTAGGTTTAATACGAAATCGGACAGCTTTTTCCACAATTAATCGGGGGCAGTTGTTTGGCGTAAGAAGTTTTTGTTGTTGGGCGGTTTTATAAATTATCATTTTCCTGAAAAATTACTGGGCTGATTTTAGTGCAGTTTTTGCACTGAGTACCTACACATTACTTTTGGAAAGGATCTTAGATATATGTTTTGGGGCTATTTATAGGGCACCTGTTCTGCACCAGCGCTGAAGGACGTTGTGGATTATTTACAACAAGCGGAAACCCGCGACTTCGTTCGCGTGGATATTGGTTTTTAAACATCCCGTGGCAATCATTTTGTCTTTCCTCCTTTGAGCTCATACCTTGCTAAAAACTGTTAAAAGTTCACTGGCGGATGTTTAGGTAGATCAAAATGTAAACATCCACCAGTGAAAGTCCCATCAAAATCGATCCAGCATTTGAGAGATCAGCCAGTAATTTTTAAAGTATTTCCTTTCTAACAAAAAAGGAATGAATGAAATCGGACCACGCGTTAATGAATTACAGCTAAGTACACATTTTGACTTTCATCCCCTCTCCCAAGGGAACCGTGCGGAATTTCGGGATAAAAAGTATCCTATATGTTACTCCGTAGTATGAACTTTAATCATGCCAAGTTTCATTAAAATCCATTCAGTAGTTTTTGCGTGATACGCGCACAAACATACAGACAAACAGACAAACAGACAAAAATTTCAAAAATAGCTTTTTTACGTTCTATTACTTATCCATAACATCCCCCAGATATTATTTTGCAAAAATCTTTAATGTACAGATACGGCAAGTCTACGATTTTATTATACTTATGTAGGTATAGATTTTTAGTTTTAGTCTTTGTGCGATGTTAGGCAGATTTGCATTTATAAAGAGAGCCTATATCAATACCTACTTATATGCAAACATTGTTGTACGTCTGACTGACCCGAAGATACTTGTACAATTGTGAAATAAATAAAGCAAAATGCAATATTTAACTGTAGAGAAGTAAGTAATTAGTGTTTCCAAAATTCGAAACGTTATTAAAATTCAATCACATACCTATTCCAATTCTAATTTATGCTGTTAACACAATTGCGGCATCGCTACGTCGGCAACAGATTCTTTTTTTTTATCAACGTACCTACCTAACTCATCTATACTATACTAATAAATAAAATTGAAGTGTCTGTCTGTAATTTCGAAATAACTACCACATATTAAGCTCATATGGTTATTTGGACGATACCATAACCCAATCACACGTTTTTAAAATTTTTGTCTGTCTGTCTGTCTGTTTGTTCTGTAATCTTCGAAACGCCTGAACCAATTTTGACGGGACTTTCACAGACAAGTAGAGGATTAACCAAGGAGTAACATAGGCTACTTTTTAACCGACTTTCAAAAAAGGAGTTGTGTTGAAATCGGTAAAAAACGCCCTGATAGGTATTTTCGCTGCGCGCGACGGCCGACGCACGCTCGCGCTGCATGGAACTCCCCGCGCCGCGCACCGCGCGCCCCTGTGCCCTGCTCCCGCCGTACGCGGTACCGCAGTACGCCGACGCGCGGCGGGGGGCGGGTGGACCAGAAATCTACTTATCCCTCAGGATTTGTGAAAAACCGAAAGTCACGCGGGCGAAGCTGCGAGCAAAAGCTAGTTTTAAATATAATGAGTTCGCACACTTAACCGTCGAATGGACACACAACAGATGGAACGATTACATCAAATCTGGGTCACGTTACAGAGAGGAAATGGAGATTATTTTATGTTATTTCCGTTACTAATGTTACGTAAGATGAGAACGTCTTTCATAACATCAAACATAACATACGACTTTATTATCATATCATTAGGAAATAATTGATGCACAGGTCAAGAGACTTGTTACCGTGATGTATCGTTACTGGAGACAAGTTTTCTTTGAGAACGGCGCAAGTCGCAACCAACCTATCAACTTTATTTTGTCAAATTGTTACCGTCATCATCATCATGATCAACCCATTACCGGCTCACTACAGAGCACGGGTCTCCTCTCAGAGTGAGAAGGGTTTTGGCCATAGTCTACCACGCTGGCCAAGCGGATTGGCAGACTTCACACACCTTTGAGAACGTTATGGAGAACTCTCAGGCATGCAGGTTTCCTCACGATGTTTTCCTTCACCGTTAAAGCAAGTGATATTTAAATACTTAAAACGCACATAACTCCGAAAAGTTAGAGGTGCGTGCCCGGGATCGAACCCACGACCTCCGATTAGAAGTCGGTCGTCCTAACCACTAGGCTATCACAGCACTTGTTACCGTAACCTAATGTAAATCATATGATTTACATGATAATTAAGTACCTACTTATGATTTTTCAATAGTTATAAAAAAATCATAATTAACAAATTAATAAACTTTTACGAAAATGTATCACGGGATCTTATCTATCTATCAAAAGGACTCCACGATGTTTAAAATTTTTAGGCCAATTATTTATACCTTTCATCACATTGTTTATGCCAACGGAAATTGGGAACTTTGTTAATTTACAATTGAATAACTTATTGAAAAATGGTGATTAAACTTTTTTTTTCTTCAGGGCTCGATGCTTTCAAGTGTTAAGAAGATACTAGAATTTTTTTAAATTTTTAAAATCACATTTTATGTTATAAAAAAAATATTTTCATTGCTGAGCGCTCGCGCGCGCAAGCCGTAAACGCCGCGCGGAGGCTTATTTTCAACGTCAAATTAAAGTTATAAATAACTAGCGGTCCGCCCCGGCTTCGCCCGTGGTACATAATATATAGCCTATAGCACTCAGGGATCACGTACATTATCTGTTTTTCGAGGATTGTGACTACGGAACCCTACACTGCGCGTGGCCCGCCACGCACTTGGCCGGTTTATTTTTATATGCAACCGCTCATTTTGTACCTACGCACTAAACCGCGACGAAATTCTATAAAAGCAGCTAGCCGCGCGGTTAGCCGCACACGCGGTTGACCGCTAATGCGTATGAGGGCTTAATGCCACGCAAGGTGGTCTATTCAATCAGCAACACTTGAAAGGCAACTATTAACCTGTCTGCTTGTCAATCATTCACAAGAGTCGGCAGATGATCCTTTCAGTCAGAGCTCTCTGCAGCTATTTACTTTAGACAAAAAGCACTCTGCACTTGACAGAATATGATGGTGTGAACTGTGAAGGTATGATTAAATTATTTATGTAACATCTATTTCTATTGATTGTGTTTTGTTATCTTAATTTTCGTTAATCTACCTATTGTTATAATAGAAACTAGAAAGGCGTGATCTGTCGTTTAGACGTATCTACTTATCGAATTGATATCTACTTTGGGACTTAAAATACTTTTTTTACAAATACTATAAATACTTAAAAATAAAAATTAAGTACAAATAAAAAAATCATCCAAACCACTAACGAGGAAAGGTGCCCAGAACGCTGGCTGCGTTACCTCGTTGAATGGCCAGAAATGTATTCTAATTGCTGACTGAGAAAACTGCCAGCCGTCAGGTCACTCGTGGACTCCACGACACGGGATGACAGGTCCTTAAAAAAGGAACTAGCATTCTATCTAGCTTTAATATAACAACATAGGCCCATCAGTTAAAAAGTGATTTTCACAGGCAATTGCAGGGAAAATCCTGCAGGTCTGAAAAATTCGGAAAAAGATTAAAATAAGCCAAAAAATGCAGGAAAGGTCTTGCAGAACACTCCTAATGCGTTTTTTTTCGATCAAAAAATTAGAAGAGGAGTCTGGATTTCGCTCGTATTTTAAACATCTGATAACCAAGCAGAAGTGAAGGCGACATAACAACAAATAACTACGTAACATTATCTTAAATCATCGTAAACAATAAACATAACTCATCCACAATGACTTTAATTTAAAATTACGTCTGCGGCATTTAGTAGTTCCGCAACTCTAATTTCAAGGAAAATTAACTTCTAGCCCATTCAATTAATCATCTGTTGGTATACGACTGTGACTATGTAATTTACTTGGTGGTTTTAATTCGAAATTAACTTTTACTTTCAAAGTTTTTTCGTAAAATACGATCTGGCATTTCTGGCGAAGCCGAAAAACTTTTGAGGGATGAATTTTCATCAAATAATATTTAAATTTTTAGGCTTCCGTACCCTATAAGGGTAAAAACGGAGCCCTATTAATGTTACTCAGCTGTCTGTCTGTCTGTCCGTCTGTCTGTCAGTCTCTCCGCCGGTCACAGGTCTCTAGCTCGTAGATGAAATGAGTTACAAATAAATTTTGGTATTTAGTGTAGAACGTTGACCCAAAACCAAATATTGAATTAGAAATTGAATTAGGTAAATCATTTTTCAGGGGGATTAAATTATATTGAATTAAAATATTTTGTGGAGTATCACAAAATATTATGTTGTTCATAATTATGTACGGAACCCTAAAAGAGAAAGGCCCGACTCGCACTTGGCCAATTTTATTTTTATTTTCAATATTACTTACCTACTTAGTAAACTACACTTTTTGAATGTCAATCAATTTTACAAGTTCCTATATGGAAGTGAGTTATTATGATGATAATTATTTTCAACAATTTAAAACTAGCTGCCAGGGTCCATCACGGTGAAATATTTTTATTTTTATGACGGTCTGCCCATCTGTTCTTATGCCAATTTGAAACTTACCTATTTTTCTAAACTGTGTGCTTAGTCTAAATCGGAGCACTCGAAAACGAACTCGAAAACTATTGATCGATTTCAGAGTAAAATAGACCTAAAATGGCTTGTGTTAAGGTTTGATTTCGCCAATACATTCAGCATTGTTCGAATGCTGAATGTATTGGCGAACTCAAACCTTAATACAAGCCATTTTAGGTCTATTTTACTCTGAAATCGATCAATAGTTTTCGAGTTCGTTTTCGAGTGCTCCGATTTAGACTAAGCACACTGATCTGAATCGTAATCGAACTCGGGTTGGACGCGAGAAAAAGCTTCAAGATCATTAGGTGAATAGACCTTGCATTTACCGAAACGTGATACGGGGACCTGTGCCGGGACCTTGTCACGTCATTTTGATAAATCAAGCAACAACATCATTAAGCTCTGTAATTTAATATTGCACCACTAATGTTATGATATTTTAGATTAATCATATCAAGGTTAATGTACGGATCTTGATTAAGTAACTGAATTCTGAAGCTGTTATGAAATCAATTACATTTTTAATACCAACTTCATTAAAAAGGAGAGGCATCTCTTGACTATTGAAGGCCATTTATTTCGGGTTGTTTAATCATCTTCGTTACTTAGCTAACAGCAGGATCGATTCGTAATTTATTATTTCTTTATATCGTGTATAGTCTGTTGTCAAGCGATTAAGTCTTCCTTTGTAGAGATTGTTCAGGGATTTTGGTTTTTCGAGTGCCCCCGTACGAACGAATCGAAGGAAAATTAAAGAGTTCCCACGGGATTCTTAAATCCATCCGTTAGCGATTTATACAAAACTAGCGGTCCGTCCCGGCTTCGCCCGTAGTACATAATATATTATAGCCTATAGCACTCAAGGATCACGTACCTACATATATCCAACGGTGAAAGAATTTTTGAAATCGGTCCAGTAGTTCCTGAGATTAGCGCGTTCAAACAAACAAACTCTTCAGCTTTATAATATTAAGTATAGATTTGGTACAGAGGTAGCTTGCATTTGCTTGCCGGAAATTGACTTACTCTAGCGGCACGCTATGATGGCCGGTTTGACGTTTGTCCGCTCATGAAGTTCCGTATTAATTGATAACAACTTTGAAGGAAATAATTGTATTACTTTATTGACGATAGTGATGTGCAGAGATTCATAAATTTTATCGAATGTAGTTTTAGGTTTAGGACTCAAAATTTATTTATTAAATTGATTTCTTAAATGTATACAAGTGTAGAAAAATCAGTTTGCACCATTTAAGGGGTGAATGTACTTGTGAATATGAACAATTTTCACTATGTGGACAAACCTCTGAAATCGCAAAAAAATATCAATAAATTTTTAAAAATGGAATCTAATACGATCGTCACATAGGATCGCTGGCTAGCACAACTACTACCTCCGGCAAACTCGCGTCAATGCTCAATGCAAAACAAAGCAGTTTCGAATTGACGTTGCTTCGAAAAGTATAAACTGTCAGTGCAATGCGATTGTGATATAGTTTTGACCTGGCTTTGGATTTCAAATATTGATACTGCATTACTGTTGACCCTTGCTCGTTAATTTGGACTCTGTTCAAGCCCTTTGTTGTGGATTTCGTCGATATGACCGAACGTACGCAGAGAACTGTTCTAAATAGTCAGACACGTGAGTTCGTAATACGCCTTCGTAACTATTTCGATCGTGAAGCTCAAAATGGAGGGCCAATTTTACCTATAACGTCAGTGGTTGAACGCGTAGCTGATGCGCTTAATATTGGACAACGAACTGTTAGACGAATAACTAAAAAAAAATATGGCGAGACTGGCACAGAAGAAAATAAACTTCACACACCAAAAAAGAGAAAACGAGCAAAACCAGTCGTAGGCATCGATAGCTTTGATGCCGATGCTATCCGAAGACATGTTTACGGCTACTATTTACAGAAGGAGTATCCAACAAGAAAAAAGTTGGTGCATTCACTGAAGGAAGCTGGATTATTCTTCGGTGGGGAAAGTTCTTTAACGAAGATTTTGAAGACCATTGGATTTCGATACAAAAAATGTAACAAACGCAAAATATTGATGGAAAGATTTGATATAGCGATGGCAAGGTATACTTTTTTACGGCAAGTGAAAGAAATCAAAAATTGGCAAAATGTTGTGTTCTTGGATGAAACATGGCTTAATGCTAACCATACTGTAGGCCGTTCTTGGAACGATGACACAGCAGCATCTACTTCCAAAGTTCCTGTAGGAAAAGGATCGCGACTTATAATTTGTCACGCCGGAACCATCAACGGGTTTGTCGAAGGTTCTCTCATGGCTTTTGCGTCAAAAACCACTGGAGTCTCTCATGAAGACATGAATGGAGAAAAGTTTACTGAATGGTTTACCTCAATGTTGTGTAGCCTCCCTGAACCATCTATTATAATTATGGACAACGCCCCATACCACTCGATGCAAATTGACAAGCCACCTGCCCAATCCCAAAAGAAAGCTGATATCGTCGCATGGCTTCGTAAAAATGGCGTAGATGCAAACATGAATATGTTAAAAGCGGAATTAGTACGTCTTTTAAAAGAAAACAAACCAACCAAGATCCGATACGTCATTGACGAAATAGCATTAGAACATGGGCACAGAGTTATACGGTTACCGCCTTACCATTGTGAGTATAATGCGATTGAGTTGGTGTGGGCTCAAATTAAGGGATATGCTGCAAGACACAATACAGAACCCCCATTTACCACAAAAAAAATGCTAAAATTATTAGAAGAAGCTTGTGAACATGTGACTAAAGGAGACTGGGAAAAGGTTGTGAATAGAACTGTTAAATTAATAAGGGAAGATTATGAAAGAGATGTGAAAATAGATAATATTATAGAAAACGAACATATAATTATTAATGTATGTGATGATAGCAGTGACGACAGTGAAAATAGTAGTATGGACGAATCTGATTAATTATGGCCTTTTGTGGCACCTTTTTTGGTATCTTTTGTATTCATATGTTTCTTGTGTGCATATAAAGTATGTATATTCATTTTCGTTCAAATATTCAGTTCGTTCAAATAAATTAAATAAACATATACATTTTTGTTTTATTAAACCTATTTAATCAGGTACAAAAACAAAACTTAATTGTTTTTTGTTCGAGAATAAATTGACATTCCACATCACTATTGTAATGTGTCAAACCGGCCATCATAGCGTGCCGCTAGTGTAGGCAACTTTTATCCAAAAAAGATAGAAAAGCAAATAGTTCCCACAGGATTTTAAATAACCTAAATCCACGTGAACGAAGTCGCGGGCATCATCTAATATTCAATAAATTAATTTTTGTTTAATGGATTCCGATTTCCAGAAAAGCTGCCCATCCATAATATGTCTTCGTTTGTATAAAACGCCTTGATCATAGCCGAGCGCACATGTTATAGTAAGGTCTCCCTATTTCTCTACGGAACCCTGAAGAGAGTATGCTAGTTATGTCACAAAGTAACAGGCACCGAGCAAGCAGTCTGTTTGTTTGGCGTTATCCTAAGATCAAGTTCATCGACACGACACTTTCACCGGCACAATGGCTTGTATTAATTTCTTACTCACAATTAGCTCCTATTCGGAAGGCTTCCTGCTCAAAGATGTTTCGGAGCCGTAACTTCACGATTGATGCTTAGGTATGTCGTTTTGTAGACCGTAGGTACATACGACAGTCTTCCAAAAATCGATGAACGCCGGTTACATGCCCGAAAAAGCATGACTCATTGTCACGTACCGCGTGCAAGCGAGAGCGCGGAACAAACGATAGAGAAGGCCGAAACTACCTGAATGGATTCGAATGAAACTTGGTACGAAATGAGTTTATACTGTATGCCGCAAGTGGCACAAGACCGAGGTGTGTGAAAGTCCCTAAAAGAGACGTTTGTTTAGTACTTGACGTGAATCGGTTGATAACGACGTTGGATAACACAGCTCATTGTAATTACCTCTATTTTTAGTTCACAGTGGTTAGCAATAAGAAAATAACTACTTATTTGTTTCTTCAAATCTTTGGTCAAGTAGCATCTTCTTGAACCGACTCGCCAGCTAACGTAATAATTTCCATAATAGGTACACTTTTTGTTGTCCCAGCCAATATACTTAGTTTCCCATACTCTCGCTTGCAAGCCGCATGCATGTGCGTATGTCATTACTCATTAGAAAGCACGCGGTCCTTTCCTCACGAAGCGCATGCACATGTGTAATTTACATTTCTGATGTGAACTTGCATGCTAAATTGCTTATCCTGGACGTGCTTCAGATTAGAGTAAAAAGTTCATCGGCCGGTATGTTCAAGTAACACTTTATATCTACTTAGTAATAGTAGGTACTACACAGGTAGGTATGACTTTTCCAGGTATATATCTATTTAGACGCGATGATATCTCCATTAAATGTATAGTATGTTCAAGGAAGAGTAGAGGGAACCAGTAGGTACCTACACGTGTGACGCGGCAGATAAGTTTATGAGAAGGACATTACATTTTTCCTTGTAAAGGTTTCTCAAACTCTACAATTTGACGAACTCCTTGGCGCAGTGCTGAGCACTGCGGTCTTTTAACGTTGGAGTTAGAGGTAATTTAGGATTTTATAATGTCTAAATTGTCTCTGGTCTGGTGCCTTTAGCCATGGCTGCTTAACACCTTACCGGGAAAGCCTGCATGCTCTGGCCAGCTGGGTTATTCTGTAACTTAGTTAGCAACTGAAAATAGTTGCCAACAAATGAGTTTGATATACATTGCTGCTTTACTGTGGGAAATATAAAGTGTTTTCATAATTTCACACAGTAAAGCAGCAATGTATATCGAACTAATTCGTTGGCAACTATTTTCAGTTGCTAACTAAGTTACAGAATAACCCCCCAGGCCGCGATTTAGCGTTCCGGTACGATGCCGCGTAAAACCGATCATCGGTATGGGTTTAATAAAACTACCATACTCTTCCAGGCTATCCCGCTTCCACCTTAAGGTGCGTCCAGACTTGAACATTTCACCGAACCGAACAGCGAACATTTCGGCGAACTTGTTACGCTCAATGTGGACGGCGCGCTTGGAGCGCTTGAGATGGGTTACTGCGTAACAGTTCGGAAAAACTTTCGCCGAACTGTTACGCAGTAACCCATCTCAAGCGCTCCAAGCGCGCCGTCCACATTGAGCGTAACAAGTTCGCCGAAATGTTCGCTGTTCGGTTCGGTGAAATGTTCAAGTCTGGACGCACCTTAAGACGGCTATGACTAACTTGAAGATGGATTTAAAAATATATTAATACCTACTCGTTTCCTTGCAAAAGTTTCCTAGTCAATCTCTAAAATTACTTATTTGTGTTACTAGAATGATACGACTAACATCGACAGTTTGAAACCTATCGTGCGGGCTTTTGGCTCGACCTATTAGTTGTAACATTTTCAATAATACTAAAAAGAAATGATAATAGGTATAGGTAGGTACTTCTATTGACTAGAGCTAGGAGTAAATGTTCTGTCGACTAGATTCAATCGAAAAACGAACTAAAAGGCAACTTTTTAGGTCTCATCGTTTGAGAGCTTAATTGGTTACGTCACTTATTGATACTTTTACTTTTTTAGTAAGACAGCTTTGCTCGAATTTCTAGGTTAGTGTTCAAGGAAATCTACATTGTTAATACACGAAGTAGTCAGTGGGCAAGTAGAATGAGTATGAGGTAAGTAATAGGTAGACGTAAATACAAGATTATAGGAGGATTATTCAATAATATTTTTCTATTTAGGCGATTAAAGTAAGGTTATTAAATCCATAAGCACCATATTTCAACCAATTTACACAAAACCTTAACAAATTATACACTTTTTAAACCTTTCTATTGAATTGCTGTCTATTGATGAAAACCGCGTGAAAATCCGTTCAGTAGTTTTTAGGTTTATCGCGAACAGAAGCGGCGGGGGACATTTTTTTATAACTAGAAGAAAACCCGGCTTCGCTCGGGGACTTATAATACACATCTAGGTAAAAAATGTAGGTAGATATTTCTGCAGTCATCGGTTCTCAAGGAATATTAAAGGAAAGCAAGGCATAGACTCGTATAGCTTGTGTTGTTGTGTCGTTGTTAATTGTGTAGTGTGTAGTGTAAGCGTTAGTATATAAGGTGTTCCAAATACATTTAAGATTACTAATAAACGAGCCTTAGTCGTGTACAGTTGTTTCAATTAAGAACAATAAACACACCTCATGGCGACCCTGCCAGTCGGTCGCGTGCGCCGGCTGTGCAGTGGGCCAAAGACAAGTGTAAACACAAGACATGAATTAACTAACAACCATAATGGACAAGAAGTATAATAATTGAGTGAAAAATACCAACTGATTATATAGCCCATGGAATAATTAATATTAAACACATCTATGAAATACGTAATTTAAGTGAATAAAAAAAAAAAAAAATTAAATAAAAAGTTCGAGCAGCTGATTCAATGAAGCCTCATTGCTACAACTGACAACGGACCACCCACGGTCCGCAGAAGAGACCCAAGCAGCAGGCAGGAGTGTTAAAAAAAAAAAAAAAAGTGTGTGGTGAGCAGTTTGTTTTAAGTGTTTTTGTGCAAATGAATAGGCGTGTTAAGTGCGTTGACTTGAATGAGACTTTTTTTTTTTAAGGACCGCTAAGTTTTTTATATTGTAATATTGTAGTTTAACGATTTATGGAAGCCAAGTTAAAAAGTTTTTGTGTCGATTTAGAAAACATTAGGGTAAGTGTTAGAAAATTAGGTCCTAAGCGAAGATTAGCAGCAATAGGAAAAAGTAAAATTGGAAAGGCTTTAGATATATATGAACAGTATAAAACATTTGTGAAAACTTTAGATTTTAAGACATTAACAGACAGTGATTATTCAGGGTTAGTTATAGAAAATTTATGTAAGAATATAGAAGAAACTTATTGTAAAATATTAGGTTACTGTGAGTCATCATCAACAAACATGGCGAGTTTCGATTTAAAAACAGCTAGTAATTTAATACCTGTCATGGATGGAAAAGAGGTGACGACGGAAAATATCATCCAAGGAATAGAAATGTACGATTCCTGCTTAACAAAACCAGAGGACAAGAAATTACTGATTTCTTTCGTACTTAAGAGGGGACTCGAGTGGACCTTTCTCCATACAAACGTATTCTGCTGTTTCCTTCGTGGATAATACCTCTAGAGCAATGTTTTTTTCCCAAAAAATCTATGTCTAATTAATGCGTGCCTCTATCATTTCCTTTTTTCCAAAACATAATCACTACAAGAAATATGACAATCCAAAAACCCGAAAAAAATACCCGTTTTTACTGCCGTGTTCAGACGACTATCAGACAAATTTGATAAGTTTTTAACAAAAAAGAAAATAATAGAGGCATAGATAAACTATTCCTCTAAATTTTGATACCAGAATTTTTGAGATCTGTTCAGTTTTGAAGGAGGAAATAGCAGAATACGAAACGTCTTTTCGCCAACGTTTTTGTAGGTAAAATCAGCCTGAGCTGCAGTTGTCCCTATCATACTTTACGGGGGCAGGTTGGTGGCGAGGGGGGAAGGCTTACACGTACACTAATAGGGAAGTGGATATTTTCAATATTTACACTATACAATTATTATTTTTATTTATTGTTTACCGACTTTATTCGCCCGCTACTAGGCTGCGGAAAATTAGTAAATCTTTTGTTGGTAATTCTAATAGGTAGGTACTTTCTTATAATCGGTTGCCGGTGGATATTTTGGATTTGTTTCTCAATTGGTAAGTTCAAGGTTCTTATAAAACGCAAATAATTGAAAAATCCTATTATAGCGTAAAAGATGTTTTTAATGACAAAAAACCATGAACATAGATTGCTCTAAAAGTCAACAGTTCAAATTATTTAGAAATTATACATTATTTGAGATGGTTATAATAAAAAAAAATAACCCGGCTGAGTTTGTTGAGGGCTCTTCTCAGACCAGGGCGCGTTTGGAATCCTCGTAATTTTAATTATAAGTTTTCGTAGTAATTATCACCATTACCTCATTTTCATGTACTTTATATTATATTGACGTTAAAAAAGTGTATAGTGTACCTACTTTGAATAAATGAAATTTGAATTAAAATTTATTAAATCGTGTGATTGTAAGTAGGTTAACGTACCTGTTCTCGGACACCTAGCGAATCACTCAGGAATGCTTACAAAATAAAAGTATTATAAGACTCAGGGCCTGTTTCATCACCTTCTGATAAGTGTCTGGTAGCTTTTGTCTTTGTCACTTGACGTAAAGTAAGAAAGTGACAAAACTTACGACTATCCGACACTTATCAGAAGGTGGTGAAAAAGGGTGTGAATTAAATAAAATTCATCTCTGAGCCAATTTGAATATCTTATCAGGACATGAGCAGTAAAAAAGTTTATTGCGCTCAAGTTTCTTTGAAAACAAAGCGATCTAATTTTGAGCTTGCACCTAATGAATGAAAACGAGTCGTGTAGAGCAAAAAAGGGCATGCTGCAATTATCACGGTTAGTTATTAATCAATTTACTATAAGATTTAGTCAGTTAGTCTTGGTAGCACTTATTTATGTTTCATAAAATACTATGAAAGTGTTTATTTTACTTTTTATTACATAAGAATACAAAAAAGGAGTAGACAAGAACTAGTTCACTATTTTCTTAAGAAATCCTATTATCGTCCAGGTGGTCAAAAACTGGTTTAGAAATTTTATTTTAGGTACTCTGTACTGTTATACAATGAAGTGTGCAAAAAATTTAAATTAGGTTTATTAATTCGAATCCGAAATCTTTTACACTGAATAAATATTTTAGTTTTCGCCCGTCAAGTTCCCATGGGATTTTGAAAAATCCGAAATCTATAGCTACAGCTGTAGGTAGATTACTCTAACAAACTTCCTTGAAAGTAGGTATAAAGGTTGGAAAAGGGAGCGGGAACGGGAAGCGAAAATCCACGATTCTCTCGGGATTTGTAAAAAACCGAAATTCACGCGAGCGAAGACACGGGCAGAAGCTAGTAATTTCTAAATTATTCCTGGTCTGGTCTGGTCGGAGGCCTCAGTCGTGGCTGAATACCACCCTCCGAACTAAGCCATGCCGCCAAGCGATTTAGCGTTCTAATATGGGTTAAATAAAAACTGCCATATATACCCATCTCTTCCAGGTTAGCCCGCTTCCACCTTAGACTGCATCGTCACATCATCTTCAGGTGAGGTTGCAGTCAAGGGCTAACATGTGATTAATAAAACAAAATACTGGTGTTAATTTTATGTATTTACAAATTAAAATGAAACTGTCTGTCTGTCATTTCGAAATATCATGTACTTAACATAAAATTGTTATATAGAAACTCGGCGGTTGCTCTTTACCAAATTAACAAAATTTGGAAAAGAGCAACCGCCGAGTTTCTTGCTGGTTCTTCTCGGTTGGAATGACATTCCGAACCAGTGGTAGATTCAATTGACTATTCAAAAGTACTTACTTGTAAAAGTTTATTTGAATAAAAAACTTTTCTATTCTATTCTATCTTGCTTTTATTACGTAAAGCCACGTAAACATTTATAAAAAAAAGGTTTTCTTTTGTCCGTCTATTTACACTATCTGTACTCTTAGAAAGAGTTGAACCTATTTTATTCAGAACTTTCACAGACAGGTAGACCTTATAAAAAGTGATGTGGTCTGAAAGTGATGTATACAAAAGTATTACTGACTTAACAAAAGTAATCTACCTATAGCTATAGATTTCAGTTTTTTCAACATCCCGTGAGAACTGTGGATTATTCCAGGATAAAAAGTAGCATATTTGTTAAGTCAGGTAGGGCATAATCTATCTCCATTCAAAATTTCAGCCAAATCGGTTAAGTTACACACACATACACACACTTTCGCCTTTATAATATTAGTGTGATAATATACCAAATTGCCACTGCCGGGAATCAAACCCGGGACCTCCCACTTATAAGATTATAGTGCTCACAACTGCCATCAGGGAGGTCGTCAATGTCGCACGTTCAATTATACTTGCATACATTTCTAAAGAAAATTTCTCATACAAATCAGTGGTCAATAACAGGTATACAGGTGGATGATAACTGGATTTAAAAGAGTAAGCTGGATTTAAAAAAGTACCTAAGCTTAAAACAACTAAATTATAAAATACAAATAGACTACTTAGTACATTTTAAATTTTTTTTAATATATATTACCTATATTTTCACCCTCTCAAACTCAGTAACTCCACTAAATGGACGATAACCGGTAACAAAACCCTATTATTTTTTATTGTTGAAGCAGGTTGAGATGATCGCGATTAAAATTTTTTTTTTGAGTCGTTGATTTAAATCAATACTTACTTTTTTAATCCAATAAAGTGAAGAAGTGTTTTAACCGAGTTCAAAAAGGAAGAGGTTCTCAATTCGTTGGAATCTTTTTTATTTGTTGTTTTTTTTAACCCCCGACGCAAAAAGGATAATATCAAATAAAAACACTGAAAAGAGTAAAATAACATAAATTTCGAAATAATATGAATGAATGAATATATTATACGGGCATAGAGGGAGATGCGCGCGCGCGGCGCGCGCGGGCGCGGCGGGCGGCGGCGGCGGGCACACAAATACACTACTCGTGCACACATTGATAGCTCGCTTGGTACTCGTGGTGTCGGGGCCAGAGCGATGGCAATAGTTTCTTCAAATACCTATTTTTCAAATTCATCACGACTCGAGTACCGTCTTAAAACACGATTAACTAAAATAGCTAGATTGAAATTACAGTCTGATTATAATACGATAAATGATTTGACGTTGGATATCAAAAAGTTTTTACTCACGAAAAAATCAGCGAATTCTTTATTAATCCAAATGAATAATTTATCTCAAAATGACTTAACTATTTCAAATTTCGGTAATAAGTTAGAGGAACTTTTTGTTGAATTGACAATTTCCCAAGCGGAATCAGATAAAACAGCCAGTACTATTTTAAGACCAATAAACGAAAAGTTGGCAATAAAACGGTTTGCTGATGGATTGCGTAACAGAAGATTAGGTACAATAATTGCAGCACGTGATTACCAGGAATTGAAAGATGCAATCCGTGCGGCAGAGGACGAAGAATCGTCTCAACCATCAGGCCAAGTCTTCATAAATATGAGAGGTAAGCCCAGGGGTAGAGGAAGTTACTCCCGTGGATTCCAAGGACAAAATAGAGGTCAGTATACTAACTATCGCAATAATTATGGCTTTAACTATCGTGGAAGATCCGCTGGTCCGAGTGGTTACCGTAACCACCACAACCGTGGTTATTCCCGTGGTTTCCGTGGATTTCGAGGACAACAAGGTCGTGGCACAAGGCAACAAGCATATTATGTAGGTGAGTGTCTTAGCGCAGAACAGAAAAATTTGAATAATTTAAATGAAAGTCAGTTTTTTCGAGCATAAGATTTTATCTTCATGCGATGGGGTCGATATTTTAAAGTTCAGGATAGGTAGTGTAGAATATTCATTTTTATTAGATACGGGTGCAACCCTATCAGTTATACGTAACAATAAATTACCAAATAATATAAAATTTTACAATGACGAAACCATAATTTGTGGCTTAGGAGGCAAAATAAGTTCTCAAAAAGTAACATGGCTAGATTTACAAACACATTCAAATGTATTTCGTCATAAGTTCCACATATTGGACAATATGCCTTGTCACACAGACGGAATTATAGGTTTAGATTTCTTACGTACTTACAATGCGAATATAAACTTGCGAACGAATGAGTTAACTTTGTACAGTCGAGGGCAAATGTGTTCAATACCAATTAATAAAAGTAATGAAAATAAAATTTATTTGACATTGCCAGCTAGAAGTGAATCAATACATTTTATTTCGATAGATAAATCATTTGTTACAGGAAATGAGTATGTTTTGAGTGGAAAACAGTTTTCAGAAAATATATTTTTGGCGAATAGTTTAGTAAAAGTTCACAATGGTAGGATACCAGTGCGATTACTTAATATGTCTGAAAAAGATGAAAAGTTAAATATATTTAAACCAGAATTAAATTCATTAGAGGATTATGAAATACGTAACTTTGAGAAGTCGTACAGTTCAGTAGAAAGAGTTAAAAAATTATTACAAACATTGAAGTTGGATCATTTAAATTCATACGAGCGAAGCCAGGTAGAGTCCATATGTGCCAAGTATGTCGATGTATTTTACTTGGAAGGCGATAAGTTAGGCACAACGAATATAATGGAGCAGTGTATTAACGTAAAACCAAACACCAAACCTGTTTATGTTAAGCCATATAGAATTCCCGAGTCATTGAAATCTGAAGTGGATAGGCAAATTGAAAACATGTTGAAAGAGAGCATTATAGAACCGACAAACAGCGATTGGAATAGCCCAGTACTTTTAGTTCCAAAGAAATCGATTAACAATAACAAAAAATGGAGGTTAGTTATTGATTACAGAAAGGTAAATAATGTTATTCAGGACGATAAATTTCCATTGCCTAACATAACGGAGATATTAGATTCATTGTCTGGAGCTATGTACTTTAGTCATTTAGATCTTCAGTCTTCATACTACCAAGCTAGTTTAGAACCTAATAGTAGAAAAGTTACAGCTTTTACAACAAATTCGGGACAATATCAAATGATGCGTTTACCAATGGGACTTAAAATAAGCCCTAGTGCTTTTTCTCGTGTTATGTCTATAGCATTATCAGGTCTTACGTGCGATAAAGCATTTGTTTACATGGACGATTTAATAGTCTATGGACGAAACTTAGAATGTCATAATAAAAATTTAATAGATATATTTGAGCGTCTTCGAAAGGTAAATTTAAAGGTTAATCCACAAAAATGTGAATTTCTAAAGACCGAACTCTTGTACTTAGGTCATGTTGTTACGTCAGACGGTGTTCTCCCAGATCCAGAAAAAGTAAGGGTGTTACAAAATTATCCCATTCCGAAAAGTACCGATGAAGTAAGACGTTTTGTCGCATTTTGTAATTATTACCGAAAATTTATACCGAAATTTTCCGAGATAACTGTACCATTAAATAAACTTTGTAGAAAAAATTCAATATTTGAATGGACGGAGGAATGTCAAAAAGCTTTCGATAACTTAAAACAAAGCTTAGTTTGTCCACCTATTTTACAGTACCCTGATTTCTCTGAGAACAATGAGTTCATTTTACAAACGGACGCTTCCGGTATCGCTATCGGATCGGTTTTGTGTAATAAAAACATGAAACCCATAGCTTATGCGAGTAGACCGCTAAACAAAGCCGAGTTAAACTATCCGACAATAGAGAAAGAGTTGTTAGCAATTGTTTGGAGTGTTAAATATTTTAGACCATATTTATTTGGCAGGAAATTTACGATTATGACGGATCATATGCCACTTATATATTTATTTAGTATGAAAGATCCCTCTAGCCGATTGTTAAAGTTTAGGTTGAAACTCGAAGAGTATGATTATAGTGTTATTTACATTAGAGGAAAAGATAACGTAGTAGCAGATGCATTGAGTAGGGTGACCATTACTTCAAACGAATTAAAGGATATAAATCAAAAAATAATGGTAATGACTCGAGCACAGAGTAGGAAGTTAAAAAATAATTTGGATAGTAGTTTCGGGAACCGAAGTAGGCATACTTCTAATGTTTCTGACGACGATAGGTCAGGCCAACCTAGAGTAGCAGAAATATTACGTATTCCCAGTGGTTCCGTAGAAATGAAGTTGATTGAAGGAAAATATTTAGATAGGTTACGAACGAAAGGAAAAATAAGTGAGGAATATAAATGCTTTGCATTTGTAGAAAGTCAATTAATTATATACATAAACCTCAATTTTATGTTGCAATTCACGCGAGACGTATTTGCGAATATGTTGAGAGATTTTTGTAAAAAGATAAATGTGTCAGAAATATGTATAATAAAAGAAAAAAATATCGCGAAATTTTTAAAAGAGTTATGTGAAGAGATAAAAAGTAGAAATATTTGGACCGGTCCCCAAATTCATATTTTGAAAAATATTAAGAGAATTACGAATAAAGACGAGAAAACAGTAATACTAAACGATTATCATTTATTACCTTCGAGCGGACATGCCGGTATTCGTCGAATGGTAAATAACATTAAGAGTAAGTATTACTGGCCAGGACTAGAAGCTGATGTAAGGAGCTATGTGAGTAAGTGTACTAAGTGTCAAGTGATGAAACACTCTCGTAGTTATAAGGAGCCTATGGTAATAACAACGACTGCCAGTTCAGCGTTTGAGAAAATTTTCTTGGATCTAGTTGGTCCATTAGACAAGGATGACGCAGGTAATCAATATATACTTACCATCCAGTGTGAGCTTACGAAGTATGTGGAGGCATACCCGATACCGACAAAGGAAACTGAGGTAGTAACTAGAGCATTAGTTAATAATTTTATATTACGTTACGGCGTTCCTGACGTCATGGGATGTGACAGAGGAAAGGAGTTCATATCATCAACAATGGAGGAAACATGTAAGTTATTAGGAATAGAGAAAATCCATTCCACAGCATATCATCATGAGAGCATAGGTGCATTAGAAAATACCCATAAACATCTACGAAACTTTTTACGTATTCAATGTGAGGAAAATACGTACACGTGGAGCCATTGGCTACCATTTTGGTGTTTTGCTTTTAATACAACCATACATACATCAACAAAATATACACCATATGAATTAGTTTTTGGTAAACCGTGTAGTATTCCGAGTCGATTGAAAAGTGATATTATAGAACCAATGTATAATGCGGATAATTATGCATTAGAATTAAAATATAGATTACAAGTAGCACACAGAGATGCGAGAAAAAGGTTGATTGATAGTAAGATAAATAGAAAATTAAGTTATGATAAAAATAAAAAACCAGTTAATTACCAAAAAGATGATTTAATTTTAGTTAGAAACGATAGTACCAACAAAATGGATCCATTGTTTAAAGGACCATATTTAGTAATTAAGGATATTGGACCAAATGTTGAAATAGTTAAAAATAACAAAACTGAAATTATTCATAAAAATCGTACAAAACCATATAAAAATTAATTATAATAATTGTCTTATGTAATTAGAAATTTTTGAATTATTGTTAGATATAAGTATAAAACTTTAGTAAATAAGTACGTTATGTATTAGATAATAAGTATACCTCATTAAGTATATAAGTAGTAATTTTAAAAATGTTTATTTTCTATAATTGTATATTCAAAAAAAAAAAAAAATCAAGTCCATATATTTTTTTTTTACTTTTAGGGGGATGATGTAGTGTGTAGTGTAAGCGTTAGTATATAAGGTGTTCCAAATAGATTTAAGATTACTAATAAACGAGCCTTAGTCGTGTACAGTTGTTTCAATTAAGAACAATAAACACACCTCAATTGTGTTTAATAAATATAGTAGGTAAATAAAAACTGCAAATCTGGTAATAAGTATTATTTTTCATTTTACTGTACTTGGTGACCTGCACCATTAACTTACCCGAAAGTCATCAAATAAATCTTGTGATTTGTCAGGTTGTATTGTAGAGGCAGCTAGTGATGCAACAGAAGCAGTTTAATTTTTTGAAAAAATGTTTGACAGTGCCCGAGTGGTTATTCTTAACTCGCAATAATTGAGATTATCTGCAAAAATATATTATACAATTAATAATGTCTAATTGTATAATAAGAACCAGCCAAGTTCAAGTTGAACTTGCGCATGAAGGGGTCCATTCCATTATCAAGAAATAGTGTATGTTTCTGTAGGTATGTGTTCATGACACCTCAACACAGGCTATGCATGTCGTCGTCGTCTCAACCAATAGACGTCCACTGCTGGACATACGTCTCTTGCAAGGATCGCCACAGATCACGATCTTGTGCCGCCTGATTCCAGCGGCTACCAGCGACTCGCTTGAGATCGTCTATCCATCGGGTCGGGGGTCTACCAACGCTTCGTTTACTGGTGCGAGGTCGCCATTCAAGCACCTTGGGCCCCAACGTCCATCGGTTCTTCTAGCAATGTGCTCCGCCCATTGCCACTTCAGTTTCGCGACTCGATGAGCTATGTCGGTAACTCTGGTTCTCCTGCGGATCTCCTCATTTCTGATTTGATCCCGCAGGGATACTCCGAGCATAGCTCTCTCCATCGCCCGCTGAGTGACCCTGAGCCTTCTTATGAGGCCCATTGTCAGCGACCATGTCTCAGATCCGTAAGTCATCACTGGCAACACGCATTGTTCGAAGACTTTCGTCTTCAGACACTGAGGGATGCATGTGGCCATTTATTATTATTTGTTGGGTTATAGAGAAAAAATATTGAGCCGCTTACCGAGTATAATGTTGTCGCATTCCACACATCGACTGCACATTTTAATTTCAGCGTAAATCTAGGCGCACGAAGTGCGCCAGGCCAAGTTCCTCCGGCCTTGTCGCATGAGTGTGTTATTTACACGATCCATTTCGAGCTGTTTTGACCCCCCTCATAACTCTGGTTCGCGGGATAGTAATCCTACGAAATTTGAAATATAAGTTAAACTCGTGGATGTGATGATAAATTGAAAGTTTCAAGTTTTCAAGTTGAACCGTTTCTGAGATACAGAGGTTTGAAAATCACATAAAACAAGACCTACTCACTGACTGATCAAAATTATGACGCACTTCCCGTGTATGTGGAATGTTGAAATTTGGTAAGAAGATGAGTCTTAGTGTGTATATGAAGGAAAAAATCGAAAAATGTCCAAAAGTTGCATCAGACACTGACCAATTCAAAGATATATAAAAATCTGTCTGTTCCCACATCACACAAAAAATACTGAACAAATTTTCATTTTGTTTTAATAAATGTATTTTACTTTATTCGAAGCTATATATGGTTCTTGTTTCATCGAAATCGGTGCACTATTTAGGGAGATGTGACTTTTTAAGTTTTCTAGCAAGGGGTCAATCTTACTGGTCTTGAGTTCTAATAAAAAGTAAAGTGTAGGTAAATAATAAAACGCCAAGAGGTATATTTTTTTATCGAAGTCGCGGGCGCGACTTCGTCGGCGTGGACTACACAAATTTCAAACCCCTATATTACCCCCTAAGGGGTTGAATTTTCAAAAATCCTTTCTTTGCGGATGTCGTACGCCACATTAATAGCTATCTGTGTGCCTAAGCCCGTTCCTTCCAGTAGTTTGAGATTCGTCTTTGCCAATAAAACCAGAAGCGCGATTTTCTTAATAATTTTGATAAGCAACCTTGACCCGAGTCAGGAAATGGGGACTTTGGAGGTTTGGAGGAGACTTTGGTGTCCTGTTGATTCCGGCTACTAGGTATCACTAATATCTAATACTATTCATTAAACTTAATGAGAGTCAAATACTCAAAATCTTCTCTTAGTTAAGCCGTATGGTTCTAAGTTCTGAAACTGACCACTGAGTGGAAATACTCTGGAGTGGAGTTTCTGTTATCTGTGATTTTGACAGACAGACGAACAAAATAAAAATTCACCCAATTAGAACAGAGAAAGCGACTTTGTTTTATACTATGTATTGAAGATTAAACCACATCTAATCAGACCGTAAAATGTGATAGGGTTCTATTCCTAATTATACTGAAGCGTAAGAGAGAAAAAATACTTCATTATACTTATTGCATTAACTTTGAAATACTTAGAAAAAAGGAGTGAGATCCAAACAAAAACATTTCATGTGAATAATAAGGCCAACTTCCTATCAAAAAGTTTCGGCCATTAAAAGTACTGATATCAAAAATTATGACCAAGTCCTTTGCTAGGCTCGATAAATGAAACCATACAGTTTTAGAAGGTATATCTTCTTCGATCACCCTCAAGCTGTCACACCATTCCTAATGATCCTGTTAAAATATTTTTAAATAATTTATGTCTTACTAATAACACTATAATATGAAGCTCATTTGGGACTGAGAATAGTTTTATTGTTTTCAACTTGACAACATTTTTGTACTCCTTTGAATTTGTTTAATTTAAAAAATGTTGCCAAGTTGAAAACAATAAAACTATTCTCAGTCCCAAATGAGCTTCATATTATAGTGTTATTAGTAAGACATAAATTATTTAAAAATATTTTAACAGGATCATTAGGAATGGTATGACAGCTTGAGGGTGATCGAAGAAGATATACCTTCTAAAACTGTATGGTTTCATTTATCGAGCCTAGCAAAGGACTTGGTCATAATTTTTGATATCAGTACTTTTAATGGCCGAAACTTTTTGATAGGAAGTTGGCCTTATTATTCACATGAAATGTTTTTGTTTGGATATATACTTAATCCATGTGCTCTTGAATGGATACATAAATTAGTATGGAAGATGTAGCGCCTTAAAATTGTAAAATTACAATTTACATACTTCCTAATATTATTTTCTAAGATTATTTTTGATTTAGCCGATTTGATTAAAGAACAACAATTTCATTTTTTATTTTTAAAATTAGTAAGTACTTATCTACCTGCCAAAGTAATCAAATAAAAATAAAAAAAGATGTGTCAAATTGGCGAGTCGTATCCATGGCGACTGCGGTTTGTTTGGATGACAAACGTGATTTGTTGTTTGTCAGTGCCGTTAGAATTTAACGAAATTCTCCATAATCCGAATTTTGCGGATATATGTTGTCGACTCGAAATCAATATTTTTTCATGCCCTGTTATTCTTATAAGGTTTCGATCGAGTCTACCGTACCCCTGCACGAAATTATTAATATAGACTAGAAGAAAACCCGGCTTCGCTCGGGGGACTCATAATACACATCTAGGTAAAAAATGTAGGTAGATATTTCTGTAGTCATCGGTTCTCAAGGAATATTAAAGGAAAGCAAGGCATAGACTCGTATAGCTTGTGTTGTTGTGTCGTTGTTCATTGTGTTTAATAAATATAGTAGGTAAATAAAAACTGCAAAAGATTTTACACAAATAATTTTTATTTTAAATTAACATTCAAAATAAACTAACTCTGGAAAACAAATCTGCTGAATCAAAAATAATCTTTAAAATAATATTAGGAAATATGTAAATTGTAATTTTGATCAATGATTAATTAATTAATTTTGATTTGTACAATGAGTATCTCACCCGAGAATTTGGCAAAGATACCTATAAAGGATACTTATCTCTGTTATACATCACACGTTGATTATCATAAAATTTCTCTATATTGAAATTGTTTATTTTTTACACAAATAGTTTTTATTTCAAATTAACATTCAAAATAAACTAACATAAATTAACAAAACATAAGTTTTAATAAGTATTGTGTATGTATGTAGGTATATCCTCACACCTCAATCTGGTAATAAGTATTATTTTTCATTTTACTGTACTTGGTGACCTGCACCGTTAACTTACCCGAAAGTCATCAAATAAATCTTGGGATTTATCAGATTGTATTGTAGAGGCAGCTAGTGATTTAACAGATGCAACAGGAGCAGTTTAAAAATGTTTGACAGTGCCCGAGCCTTGGTTATTCTTAACTCCCTAATTGTTTCTAGGCCACAACACTCGCAATAATTGAGATTATCGGCAAAAATATATTATACAACTAATAATGTCTAATTGTAAAATAAGAACCAGCCAAGTTCAAGTTGAACTTGCGCATGAAGGGGTCTATTCCATTATCAAGAAATAGTGTCTATTTCTGTATGTGTTCATGACACCTCAACACAGGCTATGCATGTCGTCGTCGTCTTAACCAATAGACGTCCACTGCTGGACATAGGTCTCTTGCAAGGCTCGCCACAGATCACGATCTTGTGCCGCCTGATTCCAGCGGCTACCAGCGACTCGCTTGAGATCGTCTGTCCATCGTGTCGGGGGTCTACCAACGCTTCGTTTACTGGTGCGAGGTCGCCATTCAGGCACCTTGGGACCCCAACATCCATCGGTTCTTCTAGCAATGTGCCCCGCCCATTGCCACTTCAGTTTCGCGACTCGATGAGCTATGTCGGTAACTCTGATTCTCCTGCGGATCTCCTCATTTCTGATTTGATCCCGCAGGGATACTCCGAGCATAGCTCTCTCCATCGCCCGCTGAGTGACCCTGAGCCTTCTTATGAGGCCCATTGTTAGCGACCATGTCTCAGATCCGTAAGTCATCACTGGCAACACGCACTGTTATTTTTTACAATTTATTATTATCCACACATCGACTGCAGTAGTAAGTACTTATCTACCTGCCAAAGTAGAGAAAAAGGCTGAGTGCTTTAAAACAAAGAGGTTTACACAGAATAAACCTTAAAACTTATATTTTGTTAATTTTAATTTGATTTGTTTTGACAATGAACGAATTACGAAGCTATATGAATCTATATGCCTTGCTTTCCTTTAACAATGAGAACCGATGACTACAGAAATATCTACCTACATTTTGTACCTAGATGTGTATTATGAGTCATTGTCTCAAAAGGGCTAGAACTCAGAGTCGTAAAACCTGTTAAATCTCCATGGTTAAATCAAATAAAAATAAAAAAAGATGTGTCAAATTGGCGAGTCGTATCCATGGCGACTGCGGTTTGTTTGGATGACAAACGTGATTTGTTGTTGGTCAGTGCCGTTAGAATTTAACGAAATTGTCCATAATACGAATTTTGCGGATATATGTTGTCGACTCGAAATCAATATTTTTTCATGCCCTGTTATTCTTATAAGGTTTCGATCGAGTCTACCGTACCCCTGCACGAAATTATTAATATAGATATGCAGTTATACGTTTAACAATGAATGCAGTAGTATAATTTCTCTAACGTCATTTTGAAAACCATGGCGTCCCGCCCGCGTCTTCATTATACGATTCGAGCTTTCTACAGCATTCCGGGCCGACCAGTCCTTCGACCCGTCTGCCAACCAGTCCGTCAACCAGTCCACCATCCATTTTGGAGTGAGAGTGAAACAACGGAGCGACCACGATTACACTATGGCGGTAACAAATAACTATACAAAAGTAACTATAATAATGTCTCCCGACTGGATTTCGGCCATGACGGTAAATCTCACGGACTAGCCAACTATGCAGGAGATATTATAGTGCACAAGAATGTGCTCATACACAGGTGCACTCTCTATTTCTTCACTGTGACACGACCGGAGAGAGATCAGGCGCAGGACCGACGGTTAACATGTCAATACAAAAGTCACTAACTAAAGTGTTAGGTTATTCTTGACTTTTCATAAAAATTGTTGTACCTAAAAGTTGCTTGTGACCTCACGTAATGGTTTAATTGATTGGAGATGCAGTCGAGATACGCTAAAGGTACTTGCTCCTTACTTGGTGCTACTTGAAACTTGGCTTAGTGGAGTCGAGGCGGAGTAAAGCATAGTATTTATCGAGTAGTTGTTATCACGTAAGTGGTTAACCACGAAATAAAACGAGGATCTTGGCTTATGACACAAAGTTGCCCGTCTTCAGTCATCGGCAAAGTGGCGTACCCTTTGCATAAATAGGTCTTAGAGATGGAACTAATTCTAAAATCTGAATCGCGAGCATCTGTAGCTGGTTTATGTAATAGTTTAAACAGAACCTGTTAAAGGGACACTCAGGTATACATAATATATATTTTAAATAATACAATACATTCTACATTTAGTAGATAAGTAGTTACTCATAATAATATAGTCGAAAAGTGAACGGCCTTTCAAATGTAACTAAAGGTAAGTATAACTGCAGGTTAGCAGGTTCACTTAAAGCACTCTAGCCGATATTATAATGATCAAAATACGCTCTTACATAATCTATAATATAATAAAACTGTAACAGATCCAATTCTGTACATTGAAGATATTTTGAAAATTTTTATTGGAGGGCACTCTATAATCGATACTGAAGCCAAAACTGCAATTTGTTTCATTTTTGTCTGTCTGTCTGTCTGTCTGTCTGTCTGTCTGTCTGTATCTTGGCCGCGCATCACGCCGAAACTACTGAATGGATTCAAATGAAACTTGGTACGATTTGAGTTTATACTCCGAGGTAGGACATAGGATACTTTTTATCCCGAAATTCAGCACGGTTCCCTTGGGAGAGAGGATGAAAGTTAAAACGTGTATTTAGCTGTAATTCATTAACGCGTTGTTCGATTTCACTCATTCTTTTTTTGTTAGAAAGGTAATACTTTATATATTGTCCCGTAAATATTTCAAGGTCATAGGTGTTTTAGTTCAGAAATTACAGACATTTATTGGGTTCAAATAACTTGGGACGCGGATGTTTGTACGTACGGCTTATTTTAAACTGGCGTGCGTTTAAATTTATGTTTGTCGGCCTGTCTATTTGTTCCAGCTAATCTCCGAAACGGCTGGATCGATTTTGATGGAACTTTCAATGGCAGATACGTGATGTTAAGGAGTAACTTAGGATACATTTAGTTTAGGTACAAAAAAGAATTATGGGGTCCGATCCGATTCTATATAAAAACCTGTATCCATGCGAACGAAGTCGCGGGGGTCGGCTAGTGATAATAATAATTATAGACGCGTTTTTATGTAATGAAAATCTAAACTGTTATAGCTATTATCGAATTCAACACACCATAATATTATGGGAAAATTGGACATAGTTAACACCATTCAAAGCTTGTAGCATATAACATCGTCTTGTTATTCTGAAATTATATAAGATCTTATAACTAGATGTGCTTTTTTATTTTGTACAGTATAGACATACAATTAACCACAATAAGATCTGATGGAAATGGATGATGTGGCCTTAAAATAAACACGTTTGCAAGAATAATCACTTTTGCTAAAAAGTTATTCAGATTGTGTCAGGAAAGGAAACAGCTCTCGGAAGGGTATTCCTGTCTAGCTATGCTTACCTATGAAGACTTAAATTTCTTTATGCAATGTACCATGTACCTATATTCTAGACAAGCGGACACCCGCGACTTCGTTCACGTGGATATATATTGGTTTTTAAAAATCCCGTAGGAATCATTTTGTTTTTCCTAAGCTCCTTTGAGCTCATATCATGCTAAGAACCTGTTAAAAGTTAACTGGCGGATGTTTAGGTAGATCAAAATGTAAACATCCGCCTGTGAAGGTCCCATCAAAATCGATCCAGCCTTTTAGTGATTAGTCGGTAATATTTAAAGTATCTACTTTCTAACAAAAATAGAATGAATGAAATCGGACCACGCGTTATTGAATTACAGCTAAATACACGTTTTGACTTTCATCCCCTCTCCCTAGGGAACCGTGCTGAATTTGATGAAAATGATGAAATGAAAGCCAGGCAGACAGACAGACAGTCTTGTAGGCAGTCAAGAAAAAAGTAGTCTCAGCTACCAATTTGAATTTACATTATTAAAATTAGCAGTAAGCAGCAAGTAACCTACCACAAGTAGATAATGTCACTGTGGCTACATTCGCGGATGATACTGCTGTTCTTGCTCGCAGTAAAAATCCTGATGAAGCCTCGGCTATTCTGCAACGTGGTCTAAACGAGATTGACAAATGGCTGTCGAAATGGAGAATAAAAGCTAGTGGTACAAAATCAGTGCATATAACATTTACACTTCGTCGAGGAAACTGTCCTCCGGTCTCACTGCGGAACAATCAGCTTCCGCAAAGTGACGATGTCAGGTAACGTGGTGTCGCCAGGTATGGACCAGGCACCAGTAGCTGACCACCTTCACCGTTTTTAACAAAAATAAGAGCTAGATTAGAGTTTTACCGCTGGCAACACTTAAACCATGTAGAATAGGGATATGTTTGTCATATTGACAAATATCATATGAAACGGCCATTTTGTTTTAAAATGGCAAGGCGAACAAAATGTTATGTGCAAATATCTTTCGATTTCAATAGTTTTCTTAAGCAAATCGCTAAGAAGGTAAATAAACGTTTTGTTCGATGGATTCTCGTTTCTGATTAAAATGTAAATTTACAATGATTAAATCACTTAGATATAAACTTTGAAACATGCTTGTGAAGGAATAAATGCGACATAGAGTTATTTTCAAGTTTTAGAGGGGATGTCCATTACTGGATCGGAAACACATCAAAAATCCAGTCATGGACCTATCTATTCTTATCATTTAAACACAATTACAAGTCAAAATTAAACTTGTATAGTTTAACTAGCTTCTGCCCGCGTGAATTTCGGTTTTTTAACCCCCGACGCAAAAACGACGGGGTGTTATAAGTTTGACGTGTCTCTCTCTCTCTCTGTGTGTGTGTGTGTCTGTCTGTTCCCCTGTAGCGCTCAAACGGATGAACCGATTTGAATGCGGTTTTTTTGTTTGCAAGGTGAATTAGTCGAGAGTGTTATTAGCTGTTTGATGAAAATCAAGATGGCCGCCACCACAAAATGGCGAATGTCGGGGGTTTTTAAAATTTTTAATTTATACTTTTCACAAATCCCACGGGAATCGTGGATTTCCGGTTCCCGTTCCCGCTCCCTTATGCAACTTTTATAGCTACTTTCAAGGAGGTTTGCTATAGTAATCTACCTATAGCCGTAGCTATAGATTTTGGTTTTTTCAATATCCCGTGGGAACTGTGGATTTTTTCAGGATAAAAAGTAGCCTATGTGTTAAGTCATGGCATAATCTATCTCCATCAAAATTTCAGCCAAATCGGTTCAGTTCGGTACAGTAGAAGGATTGCATCTTAAATTTTTTTTTTCCTTCAAATCTTATCAAGTGGGGTGTCAAATTAAAGGGGTTCAAAAGGTGATTCCGAAAATATAATTTTTTTGACTAAAAATATTGTGATCAAAAGTGAAAGAGAAAAAAAATTATCACGCAGTTGATATTTTTTATTTTTTAACAATATTATACTTGTTTTAAAAAAATAATTATGGTTTCCATGCAAAAAAAAAATCTGATGGGTGGGAAAGGGTTAAAAAATTAATACCTATTATTGTAGTTCCATTTAGATGCGCCACTTTTAACATTTTTTAGAAATGTAGGTATGAGCTCAAAGGAGCTTAGAAAAAACAAAGAGTTCCCGCGGGATTATAATAAACCTAAATCCACGTGGACGAAGTCACAGGCATCCGCTTGTATGCAATATGGGGCCTAGCTCTATATTAACACAAAATAAAGAAGTGTTAATAGTAAAACGTGTCATACGAGTAGCTATGAATGAGGAACCTTCTTTCACCTAGAAAGAAGATTCTCCATAGCTAAGGATCACCTTTTGCCCTCTTGGACAGTGTCCAAGTAATTATTACGCAAGGAGAAAGGAAACCTTTTATAGGTAAAAGACCTAGAAAAACACTTATTCATCTTTTCAAAAAACAGGCGAAAACTCCTCGCTGCTTATGTGAGCAGTATCGTGCTGCATCAGGATTAAGGAGCTGGGACTCAGAGGTCCGTGATTCAATCTAAGCTTGGTAACAAAAATATGAAGTCATAGTGGACAGTTCCCGAATCCCTTTAGTTTAGGTGGGTAGTACCCTAAAGCATCAGGATTAAGAAGTTGAAGCAAATAAAAAATTATGGAACCATTTTGTAAACGTCCTCAAATAGACAAGTGTCAAATTGAAATGTGACGAACCTTGGTTGTTTCTACGTAACTTTGATATTTATATATTATTCGAAATAATCAAGGAGCGGATCAACAAATTCTTTAAAAGCCGGCAACGTATTAGTGATTCCTTTGGTGATGCAAATGTTCATGGGCAGCAGTAATCACTCAACATCAGGTGACCCGCTTGCTCGTTTGCCCACAATCCATATAAAATAAAACAAGAGATAAAGTTCGTAAACTAAAACCCATCATCATCATCATCATCATGATCAACCCATTACCGGCTCAATATAGCTCCGTGCTCAATACAGAGCACGGGTCTCCTCTCAGAGTGAGAAGGGTTTTGGCCATAGTTTACCACGCTGGCCAAGCGGATTGGCAGACTTCACACACCTTTGAGAACGTTATGGAGAACTCTCAGGCATGCAGGTTTCCTCAAGATGTTTTCCTTCACCGTTAAAGCAAGTGATATTTAAATACTTAAACTAAAACCCGACTACTCATAATAGTATACAAGTATAAATTAAAAATTAAAAAAACCCCTCACATTCGCTATTTTGTGGCGGCGGCCATCTTGGATTTGCATAGTGCTATTCTACTAGTCAAGTCCTTTCATTTGATACCCATATTAAGGCAGTTGTAATAAAATATGTAATCCGCCATTTTGTAGCGACGGCCATGTTGGTTCGATTTTCATCAAACATAGCTAACAAAACTGTCGACTAATTCACCTTTCAAACGAAATAAAACTGCATTCAAATCGGTTCACCCGTTTGAGCACTACAGGGGAACAGACAGACACACACCCACACACATACACACACAGACACGTCAAACTTATAACACCCCTTCGTTTTGCGTCGGGGGTTAAAAATAATAATTTAGAAAAACGTGTATTCAATTGTGTACTAATGGAAGAAAAGGCGGGGCAAGCGGCTAGTGGCGCCATCTGTTATGTCTATCCAAAACTAACTTAATATTCCAATTTAGCTGTGCGAACGTCACTTCTCGATTTTTTCACATATAAAATGTAGCCTATGTCACCCCCAAACTATAACAACGAATCAATTAACACCTCATTCATCAACATTGGCCCAGTAGTTTAGGTGCTTCGCTAGAACAAAAAATTGGATACAAACATACATACATAGACTACAAAAATCATAACCCTTCCTTTTGGCTTTGCAGTAATCGGATAAAAACGAACTGTCCATCACTGGGTGTCCATAACTGGATTTAGACTGTCCATCATAAAGATTTTTACATATTTCAGTTGATCGTTTTTAGGTTTCCATATTTCAAAACTCGTTCGACTATTTCTAAATTTTACCAGTTGGTGAGAAGCTTTGTATATCTGAGTATATCATTGTAAAATTATAACACTCTAGATTAAATAATAAAAAAGTTATAGCTCCTCATGTTTGACTCAGCGCTTAACCCTGTCCATAACTGGTGCCACCACGTTACTTGGGAATGCATTTAGACAGAAGGCTTACCTGGAAGAAACACATTCAAACTAAGAGGGATGAGATCTATCACCGATATAGAGGGCTGTACTGGATGCTTTCAAGGAAATCCAGACTTTCCTTAGATAACAAGCTCCTGATATACAAGACAATAATAAAGCCGATATGGTCATATGGCATAGAACTCTGGGGATCAGCATGCAACTCCAATATTCAAATTATTCAAAGAGCTCAAAATTACATTTTGTAACAACTATCCAACGCGCCATGGTTCTTGCAGATACCGGAACTCCATGAGCACTTAAATATTAACACAGTAAAGGAAGAAATTAAAAGCTATAGTTGCAACTACAAAACACGACTTACTAACCATCCTAATCGCCTGGCAGTGCAGTTGACAATGCCACAGGCGATCCGTCGACTAAAGAGAAAGCATATACTGGATATTTAGCTGTGACTCATGGAGTTTTCCCGCTGGGGAAGTTGTCTACAATCAAGCCAATTTGTCCTCCAACCAATCTGCTCATAGTCTACCGACTGATCGCATGATAAGGCACAAAACAAAAAAAAAAAAAAAAAAAAATTAGCAGTAGAAATGTGATCAATTTAATTAATGTCATGTCATGTTATATGTGCGGAAGTAAACATTAAGTCAAATGAAATATCAACCTGATTAGGAATTCCGTATCTATACCTAATCGTACAGCTTACTAATGTATTATTTTATGTAATATATTAAGAATATTCATATTATGATTCAAATATTCAAGCTAATTAGATTCAATTCAATTTCTTGGGTATTTCCAAAACCGGTTTCGACAATCTCAGTCAATCTGTTATACAAAATTTCATATCATTGATAGATGACTGATTAAGAGTTAATCGACCGTTTATACGAGTTATATATCTTTGTATTCATTTTTCATGTCACTACTCATTAGCATACTTACCTATTTATTGTCCTTTTTAGATTTATTCATATTTATTCAATAAACTTTATAAAAATGAATAACTTACGGATTTTTAGCATAACTTTCTACATAGAAGATTTATGTGACATAATTCATAGGCCGTGTTATAACTCTTTTTGTACATTATCTTAGACACAATCTACCTCATGCTGTGTTAAATCATGTTATTCGAATGATGTAACATAGACAAAGGTACGCTATTGTTACTATAAGTTGTTGACGTAAAGGTTAATTAATATTGGCGATATCGACTCGCCCTGCATTACTCTGCTTTTCATGAGATTATGACTTGGCTTCGCTTTGAAGACTGTGCCAGTTAGTGCCGAGTCGTGATTGTTCATGCAGGTATAATTTTTAGTTTTTAAAAGCATCAGTTGTATCGGATTTTAGCAAATTGGGCATGTCCACACTACATAGAACATTCTCATTGTTGTGGCTGTAAATCCTACTAATATTATAAATGTGAAAGTGTGAATGTTTGGATGTTTAGATGTTTGGATGTTTGGATGTTTGTTACTCAATCACGCCGCAACTACTGAACCGATTTGGCTGAAATTTTGAATGGAGATAGATTATGCCCTGACTTAAAACGGGATTTGTTTAAAACCGAAATTCACGCGGGCGAAGCCGCGGGCAGATCCTATTTCTAAATATACTAAAAAGACATGATTGGCAGCAAACTCAAACCGTTCAGATAGGTAGGTACATACAAAAATACCTATGTATAACGAAATATGAGATATTGTTATGATATGTGCATTATATTATGATTATGTAGATGCTTCGTTAGTATGAAGTGTTGGGGATGTTCTACTGGTTAACTAAGTAGGTAGGTATATGGAATATTTTTTTGCAAAAGCATTAACTGCAGACTACTTAAGTATAATATTTTATATTCAAGACTAAACTTCCAATAAGAAGATACTTATTTAACAACGGATTTGGAGTCTGCACGCATTTTTCTCGTGAAAAACACAACTGTTGTAAACGTTTAAATGTGGTTTAAATTGACGCAACCATTATACAATACAACCTTCACACGGGCCGAAGTAAATTAACTACGAATCTTACACCGAAAGTGAACTCTTGTTTGCGATGCCGGTTATGGTGCTGTTAAAAAAAGTAAAAGTTCTTCCGCCTATTGACACTTATGAGTGCGTGCTAAGGTCGCAATTCGGAGTGATTTTTGGAGCTAATTTGCAATTACGTATGTGCGATGTGATATGAATGGACTTTCACAGATGGCGGGACAGCGAAGCTTGTAGATTGATTTGAGAATTTATTAATCATGTTTAATGCTCATTATGCTTATAATATACCTACTTAGAACAATATTAGATGAATAGATATATAGATAATAATAATAAGTACCTAAACAAGTACGATAAAGCTTTGTTTTAAATAAAATAAAATTACAAAAGCTAGATAAATAAATCATCAGTAGAAATCTGTAGAAAAAAAAAACCGAATCTAAATATCTAGGATATAGGTGCTTATTAAAGACCGACAGGAACTGAGGTATTTCAAAATATGAATATTCACGAGTAACAGATGACTAATCAGTTCCAGCCGCAAGCACCTATAATCGCTCGTATTAGTTGGATATAGGTAGAAAGAAGTGTTTCTCAGAGGTCACGAAATCAACTTGTTTCAAGGAGGCAATGACATGCACAAATGAGGCACAGTTTTAACATATCTGTATTTAAGTATTAAAATACTGTATAAGTACGTCATCATCGTGATATTTACAGAAGCACAGCAAACTACTAAAAGTAGAGTAAGTAAACCAGCCGCGAATGTGTGAACCGCCAATAAATGATAAATGAATTCAAGTTTTTTTCCAATATACCTAGATATATTCTATAAAAAAGGTAATGCGAGTAGATAATACCTATTCTACTAAGTAGATAAGCATTTATATTATTTTATTAAAGCGGAAAAAAAGCCAACAAAGCTACTAATCATGTGATGTGACACACACAGACACATATTTAGTGACAAATAACCTGACAATAGCAACCGGCAAATCTGCCGTGTAAATACAATCCAATCATGGTGTCATGAGCCTATTCAAACAATGTCATCTACGATTATATTGCATTGTGCATAGTAGATACGAATCAGTATCCTATGATTGTAATACTAAAAACTGCATAATGTTTAACGGATATTATAATAATTTATACCCGAATGTATAATATGATACACTATGAAGTTGGTTCAACAGTAACTATGAATATCATGAGCATCTTCTTCTTTTCTGGCGCAGTGCAATAGGTTAGGTTTTAGTTGTATCTAATAACAATTGGGTTTGGTTTCATTGTAAACATTACTAACACTTAATGATCCCTAGATGATCTTTTTGTACATAACTCGCCATACAAAACAGGAGGTTATAAGCTTATTTTGAATAGTTTAGGGAATTGTCACAACATCGTCTAATTGTTCTTTAGGACTATGGGTTTTATAAAAACTAACTTCTAGTTTAGCCCGCTTCTATCTTAGAATCATACGATCAGGTGAGATCGCAGTCACAATCGAACTTGTAGATGAATACCTACAAAAAAAAATCCAATGACCGGAACTGAAAAATACAGTAGGTACTACTTATAAACGCGAGTAGGTATTACACATATAATAACCCAGATTCGATAATGTAATAACCAGTTTCTATTGAGGTGATTTTTATACGGATGCGATGACATCTGACCTCCTGAATCTCAAACCGAATGAAGCACACAATAGAATTTAGTTTAATCCACCCATTTATAAGCAAAAGCTCGAACCACTTCCTTTAAACAGAAAATTTTAGAAAGTTCTTTCAAAAGCATTAGACTTAATTGCGAATTTCTTTTAGGACATATTTACGATGTTTCCTTCCGCGGTGGCGTCAAGCGAAATACTCTCATTGTAAGTAGGCGATATTTCGATTTTTTTTATTGCAAGATAAGACAAGACGACAATCATGCCTAATGGAAAGCAAATCTTATAACGTCTATTTAACGATATTATTTCTAAATGACACCGCATTGGTTTTCTTACCGGTTATCGTCCATTTAGTGGAGTTACTGAGTTTGAGAGGGTGAAAATATATGTTCTATAAAAAAAATTAAACAAAAACTTGTTAAAATATACTTCTAGTATAGTCTATTTTCATTGCATGTTAGTATTTTTTTAGTCAGATAACTAGTTTTTTTTTAATCCTAATAAAAAGCTGAAAATGCCGATTTCACCGGTTATCGTCCACTAAATCTAGTTATCGTCCACCCTTGTACCTGTTATCCGTCCACTGATTTCTATGAGAAATTTACTATGAAAAAGTATGCATGTAATGAGTAAGTAATTGAATATGTAATATTAACACCACTTTAATATGTATTTAATATCTATACCAATTAAAATTAACTTCCTGTCCGTCTTTTCGAAATATATGGGTTTTTATTAGTGAACTTATGTTTACTTATACATTATTAAAAAGCCACATAACCGTTTATAAAAAAATTGTTTTCTATTTTTCGTCTATTCGTAATATGTACTTACTTTTCAAAACAGCTGAACCTATTTTGACAGAACTTTCACAGGGTGATAAAGAACTTTATACAAAGTGATGTGGTCTTTCTACGCACACGCAATAGCGGTCAACTGCTTGTTTTAAAATAAAACAGATAAAAAAACTATTGCCTTGTTAACGCAGTTTATAGAGTCTACAATATGACATAATATCTTTACCAACTTTGCGCCTATCTATCTTGCATCGTCTTTTACCACATCGCACTTACATTATATAAAAGTAGGTACATATAATTTGGCAGCCTCCCTGGCATGGCGCAGGGGTAAGTCTTATTAGTGGAAGGTCCTCTACTTGATTCTCGGCAGACCAATTTGGTAAATTCAATTTAATAATTTCATAATTGTCTCTAGTCTAGTATGCCTTACTTCCAAGTCATTTAGCGTTTAAGGGTACGGATTCTGCTGTACCTCTTTCAGGTTATCCCGCATCCATCTTATACTGCATCGTCACTTAACATCAGACGAGATCGCAGTCAAGGACTAACTTGTAGATGAATAATAAATAAATTATAGATATGAGTAATAATCAAAATTCGCCTAAATAATAACATAATATTAAAAAATATATGTTTTTCATACAGTTTAAAATATAGGTGGACGGATAACCGGTGCACTTCAGATTCTCTATTTAAAATTTTGTCCACAAATTATAATGATCGACAATACTATCTTAACTTATAAATATATCAAAGTTCCAAGGAGAAACACATAAAATATAAGGTAATTCTTTTGTCAAACAAGTTTAATTATTTATATTTTTACAAAATCTATTTATTTTCAAATAATAGCTTGGTGGTCGAAACTTAGAATATTTATTCAGTGCAAATTTAGATATCGTCCACGCGTGATTTTGAAGACCCATAGTTTTATATACAATGAGAAAAAAGTGGACGAAGACTAGTCACTAACTAGTGTATGTGTATAGGATTCGAATTAATAAACTTAATTCCAATTTTGTGCACACCTCGATTGATAACAAGACTACCTAAAATTAAGACGCTAAACCTGTGTTTGACCGCCCGGACGATAACAGGTTTTCTTAAGAAAATAGTGAACTAGTTGTCGTCCACCCCTTTTATTTGTATTCTAATGTAATCAAAAGTAAAAAAACACGTTCACAGTATTTTATGAAACATAAGTAAGTGCTACAAAGAAGAATCAAACTAAATCTTATAGTAAAATGATTAATAACTTCCCGCGATAGTTGAAGCATGCCACTAATTTTTTTGCTCCACACGGCTCATTTTCATTCCTTAATTGCATACTCTAAATTCGATCGCTTTGTTTTCAAAGAAACTTAAGTGAAATAGACTTTTTTCTTTCTCTGTGTCTTGATAAGACATTCAAGTTGGCATAGAGATGCATTATTTTTATGTGAGTCTTATAATGTTTCTATTTTTAAGCATTCCTTAAGAGTGATCCGCTCGGTGGACGATAACAGGTGCGTGTCCGGTAACCGGTGTTCCTACCCTACTTATTTTAGAATAACTTAAAAGCGAAATCCCAAAGTGCACTACTTCAAGAGGATCCTAAATAGATTTTGTTAAGCTGTGAATAAATATCATTTGCTTTAAAGGTGAAGGAAAACATCGTGAGGAAACCTGCGAGAGTTCTCCATAATATTCTCAAGGCGTGTGAAGTCTACCGATCCGCACTCGGCCAGCGTGGTTGGTTACGGCCTAAACCCCTGTCATTCTGAGAAGAGATTCCGTGCTCTGCAATAAGCTGGTAATGGATTGATAATGATTATGATGATGAGTACTGAAAGAGGGTCCTAAGCGATTATTGTAATGACTGCGTCAGAGATCGTCAACCCGCTGTTTACTCGACTGTTTACCTACAGTGTAATAAAAATTATCGAGTGAAATTGGTTTCCTCGGTAAAGTGTACTAGGTTGAGCGACAGTAAGCGTACCGTTAAATTGGTGTTACGTGCGATCGGAAACTTAGTCTATGGTACAAAGTCAAGGCCGGGCTAAGCGAACCGTGTAGCGCTGTAGAACCTTTGTTAATTGACGTGAAATTCATGAAAAGACTTTTTGAGTTTTTGTATATAACAGTTTTGGATATTGAATACAAATTTATACAATTAATATAGTACTGCTAATATTTAAAAAAAATTTTTGGTGTTCACAGAAATATGCGTGTTTTGTATCCATCGCCAAACAGCTCAAAGGGCAAAAGCCTGGCCATAAAGAGAGACAACAACGCCAACCTCTTGTGCCTACAAGAATAATAGGATAATAGTTTAATATACTTGGTTATATAGCATTTTTTGTCAGTCTAAGAAAAAGAGAAGAAAAGCAAAATTTTTGCGATAAAAATAAGGGTAAATTCTTGTGCGCATCAAATCGTATTCTCATTCTACTCTCTTACGGAACCATTTTCCTGAAAAACTATTAGGCTGGTTTCAATGAGGTTTTTTGTACTACATGGATATTACCTCGGAGCAGGTTTTTAGATATTATGTAAGGTTATAAACCACCAGGGAGCCCTGGAATTTGCGTAGTGTGTTTTTAAGTTTTACGTCTTGTATTTACTGGAAATGACTGATCTGTAGCAAGGAGTGTACGCCGTACATGCCTCGTAAGAGGTCCTACTACATTGGTTAATGTATAATTAATCTTTAACTCTGTTAAGTGTGATTTTACCCTTACTCCAATTTATAATCGAGATTGTGTCTCGTCGAAACCGCTAGTCTTAAACAGTCTTTTTTTCAACATAAATACCAAAAACGAGCAGGAAAAGAGCAAAAATATATCGCCGAACAAAACTACCAGCCATCAAATTTCTAATCGGTCTCATAAACATTGACAACTTTAGTGTCTGTAGAGTGTAGAGTGACCGAACCGCAAGTGGGGCGTAGAAAACGCCGGTTATTTATTAGTAATCGAACCACGCACCTGCCAGCGGTTTGGCTTCCTGTCGCAAGCGCAGGTGACAAAAAAATAGATCAGTGTGCCAGGATGTTTGTTTACTCTGCTCTCGATATGCCTTTGCCTCTCACCGCGATGTTTAAAAATAGTTGAGTTTTTCCCACTTGAGACTTCCCACAAAAAGAAATTCAGACGTAAATGCTGAATGAATTAAACGACTTGGTTTTACATTACATCTCACAACTTTTTGCGGTAGAAGAACTGCGGTGCGACACTTGCATTTTTGTACATGTTATGTTTTTGATTAGATTTATTTTATCTTAAATCAATACCCACCAAGATAGATAAATACAATACTTTTTATTTTTACTTGCACAACAAAAGAAAAATACAGAAAATCTATACATATAATAAAATCGTAGAATTGCCGTATCTGTACATTGAAGATTTTTGCAAAATAATAACTGGGGGATGTTAGGGATAAGTAATAGAACGTAAAAAAGGTATTTTTGAAATTTTTGTCTGTTTGTCTGTTTATCTGTTTGTCTGTTTGTCTGTATGTTTGTGCGCGCATCACGTAAAAACTACTGAATGGATTGAAACGAAACTCGGCATGATTTAAGTTCATACTATGGAGTAACATATAGGATACTTTTTATCCCGAAATTGAGCACGGTTCCCTTGGGAGAGGGGATGAAAGTCAAAATGTGTACATAGCTGTAATTCGTTAACGGGTGGTCCGATTTCATTCATTCTTTTTTTGTTAGAAAGTAGATACTTTAAAGACTACTGGCTAATCTCTGAAAGGCTGGACCGATTTTGATGGGACTTTCACTGGCGGATGTTTACATTTTGATGTACCTAAACATCCGCCAGTGAACTTTTTACAGTTTTTAGCAAGGTATAAGCTCAAAGGAGCTTAGGAAAAACAAAATGATTCAGACGGGATTATTAAAATCAATATCCACGCGAACGAAGTCGCGGGTATCCGCTCGTAACAGAATAAGTGCGTATGTTTGTAATTCTTCAAACGGCTCGGCTTGACTGATTTTGATGATTTTTTTTTGTAATTAACAGGTAATTAAGGTTTTTTTTTAAATTTTCCGACCAATAAAAGCTTAAGTAAGTATACCGAGTCGAATATAAAGCTTTTTCCATACGAATTATTTTTTATTAGAATAAAAAAGTAGATAGATATTACCTACAACAGGTCGATCGTGGCAGGATATGTAGTTAGTAGTTACCTATTGCACAATCAAAATTTATTATGTACTTCACCTTGACATAATTTTTTAAATACTTACAATATTTTTAATGCGTGAGAATAAAGTTTTAATGTGTTTAAAGTGTCGAAAGAACATAATATAATACTTAAATTAATATTTTAAAACGAATGTAGTAAAGTGTGAGTGTTTAGATCAAATTTTGTTTAGATAATATAAATAATCAATTTTTCAATCCAAAGATCAATCCAAAGATGCTTTTCAATCCAAAGATTCTTGTTCGTTCTGATTTTACACGTTTCATTTCAACTGAATTCGTTGACTTTTCAAGCCTCGACACAAAAAGTGGACTTCAAGAGATATGAAAAGAAAAAGAGATCGCCAAAGAAAGAGATAGCGAGATATTAGTACAAAAGTAATAGTTATACAAAAGTATAGGAAAAATACTTTATTTCAAAGACTTCTTTGAATAAAACTTATGGCTAACTGGTACCTATGGTAGGTATTTAGGTAGAATAGGAAGTGATAAGTACCTATCCATGGTTAAAGCCACCTAGCTGTGCACCTAGTAAACAAAACTTTTCTTAAAAAAAAAAAACATAACATACCTACTTACTGAGGAAAATCTAACACTGCAAAACTTTCCATTTCTATTTGTTTTCTTTTTTGGCCCCTGCTTAACGTCCCAAGTAAAATATTCTTGTGATATAAGACTACGTAACGACAGTTTAGTGTTTTATTGCTCGTCTACATCTACTTTGCACACAAATTGCCCAGATGAGTGTTGTGAAACCTAAATACCTCATAATGTACAACATTATGCTACATTATGTATGTAAATGTGCACTAAGACGTAATATTTGAACCCATCAAATATACTTTCTATGCTAAATTAATATATTTGATTTCCACTACAGCCCTGTAATGTCCCACTGGTGAGCACAGGCTCTCAAAGAGATAAGGATTTAAATTTAAGATTCGATTCAAAAAAGAAACTTCAAAGCGAAAAATAAAAAAATAATCTCAATCTATCTTCTATCTATCTATCTTCTATCTATATCTTCTTCTATACATCTATCTTCTATCTTCTATACATATAATAAATCTATACATATAATAAAATCGTAGACTTGCCGTATCTGTACATTAAAGATTTTTGCAAAATAATAACTGGGGGATGTTAGGGATAAGCAATAGAACGTAAAAAAGCTATTTTTGAAATTTTTGTCTGTTTGTCTGTTTATCTGTTTGTCTGTTTGTCTGTATGTTTGTGCGCGCATCACGCAAAAACTACTGAATGGATTGAAATGAAACTTGGTATGATTTAAGTTCATACTAAGGAGTAACATATAGGATACTTTTTATCCCGAAATTCAGCACGGTTCCCTTGGGAGAGGGGAAGAAAGTTAAAACGTGTATGTAGCTGTAATTCATTAACGCGTAGTTCGATTTAACTCATTCTTTTTTTGTTAGAAAGGTAGTACTTTAAGTATTATCCCGTAAATATTTCAAGGTCATAGGTTTTTTAGTTTAGAAATGACAGACATTTATTGGGTTCAAATAACTTGGGACCCGGATCTTTGAACGTACGGCTTATTTTAAACTGGTGCGCGTTTAAATTTATGTTTGTCGGTCTGTCTATTTATTCCAGCTAATCTCCGAAACGGCTGGATCGATTTTAACGGAACTTTCAATGTTATAAGGAGTAACAGGCTACATTTAGTTTAGGTACATAAAAGAATTATGCGATCCGATCCGATCCTATATAAAAACCTATATCTACGCAAACGAAGTTGCGGGGATCAGCTAGTAAAGTAATATACTTCTAACCTAATGTAAATAATTAATGTATAGTCGTCGCCAAACAAACAAACAAGTAATTAATAATGTACAGTGTAAAATTATCGCAGCGTGATGCACGGCGACTTGTTAGCTAACAAAGAAAGCTTTATTAGTTATTAGCTTCCTTTGTTCGCCAACAAGTAAAGCTAAAGTTTGTGAAAATCGGAAACGATAAAAGACGATGAGAAGAACGCAATTGATTGCGTCATCTGGTGTCAGAAGGGCTGGCTCATTTTTCGCGCAAAGAATCAGCCCGGCTGTTCATTGCGGAAATGCAGCCAGTATTCTTGGCATCATTGCACGCGGGCATGTATTGTATTCTAGTTAGAATAAGTGAGCTATAAATTGTATTGTAACATTAATAAAAAAGAAAAGTAGTTACCAACCTACTTTCAAATTGGATGTGTGTTAGTATATATTATGATCATCGGATCGAATGGCCTTTGTTCTCGAAGTCGGTTAAACGATTTCCGTATAATAGAGACCATAGCCACTAATGCAAACTTTGGATTGGTGAATAAACAAGAGAAAACTGAACGAGCGGACCACTCGGCAGGTTATTGTTAAGGCTTTATCCAGTATCAGCTATAATAATTTAAAATTATTTTATTACTATAGACGATAACTTATCAAGTTTATTGACCTGGTAACATCTCTTGTGCAGCTTATATAATCCCCTTTATATGCATCTCGTGACAGGATTAAACTTCCGGTTTATATATTTTTTGTGGGTGTTTTGTCCCCATAGGCCATAACAGTTTTGTATCTTTTCTACGTGGTATTTCTAAGCGATACGTGACATGAGCTGTCTCTCTGTTGTGTCTGCTGTGCTCTCTGTTTCTTAGCTTTAAATGTGAGGCACATTTATATGATCACAGCGCGCACTATAAGTACGGTTGAGAAAAAATATTTTCTTGTGCATTTTCTTCACTCCGGAATTGTAAACAGTCTGTAGTAAATTTTGGTAAATAAGTAATAATTATTATTATAAATTAAATAGCTGAAATATAATAACGCTAGAACATTGATCCGATCTGAATCCGTGAAAATATTGTACAAGAAAGGGCAAAATAATAATAATAAAAAAAAACAATCTAATTTTTGGTGTCAGCGACACTAAACATTAAGTTGTTGAAATTAAGATTTTAATTGTTTTTATAGTGCATTTTCAATAAACGCACGCTACTGGGATTTTTTTTAAATATTAGTGCCCAATACGATAGGTATTTTAGTACCTACAACATGTACAACATGTAGTTTAGTACAACAGCGCCTTTTTAACCCCCGACGCAAAAACGACGGGGTGTTATAAGTTTGACGTGTCTGTGTGTGTGTGTGTGTGTGTGTGTGTGTGTGTGTGTGTGTGTGTGTGTGTGTGTGTGTGTGTGTGTGTGTGTGTGTGTGTGTGTGTGTGTGTGTGTCTGTCTGTTCCCCTGTGGCGCTCAAACGGGTGAACCGATTTGAATGCGGTTTTTTTTGTTCGAAAGGTGATTTAGTCGAGAGTGTTCTTAGCTATGTTTGATGAAAATTGGTCCAAGATGGCCGCCGCTACAAAATGGCGGATTACATATTTTTTCACAAATCCCTTAATATGGGTATCAAATGAAAGGGCTTGACTAGTAGAAAAATAAATAAATAAATAAATAAATAAATAAAGCCTTTATTGCTGACCAGTTATAAAGTAGGTAATTACAAATTATTTAAAATCTCGCACTTCAGTTTCCTCCGCGATCAGCGCGTCCTTTGACGCATAGGCCTCCTCCAGGTGTTTCCAGGTATCTCGATCTTGAGCTTTCCGCGACCATAGTGTCCCAGCCGCAGTGGCGTATTTGAAGATTCTGCGCCCCGGGCCTGTTATTTGCAGCCCCATAAATTAACGGAAATTAAAATATCTATTTATCTATCTATCTATACTAATATAAAGAGGCTTGTCCTGACTGACTGACTGACTGACTGACTGATCATCAACGCACAGCCTAAACCACTGAAGCTAGAAACTTGAAATTTTCACAGTAGCTTTCTTTTACGACGTAGGCGCACACTAAGAAAGGATTATTACGAATTCTACACCTAAGGGGCTTAAATAGGGGATGAATATTTGTATGAAAGTCCGTCATTTTCAAGTTATATCAATGAAAATCTATATTTGTACTGTCGGTTAAAAATAAAGAATTACGTGTTTCAGAATTTTTGGAAATTCCACCCCCAAGTGAGTAAAATAGGGGATGGGATTGGTATGAATCCACGCGTGCGAAGTCGCGAGCATCAGCTAGTTTAATCTATACTCTATACTAATAAATAAAATTGAAGTGTCTGTCTGTAATATCGAAATAACTACCTCATATTAAGCTCATATGGTTATTTGAACGCTACCATAACCGAATCACACGTTTTTAAAATTTTTGTCTGTCTGTCTGTCTGTCTGTCTGTCTGTCTGTTTGAACGGGCTAATCTTCGGAACGGCTGAACCGATTTTGACGGGACTTTCACTTACAAATAGAGAATTAACCAGGGAGTAACATAGGCTACTTTTTTACCCGACTTTCAAAAAAGGAGGAGTTGTGTTTTTCTACCTATGTACACCGATATCTCCGAGATTTCTGAACCGATTTGCATATTTTTTTTTAATCGATAGAGAAACATTGCGACACTGTCCTATAAAACGTTTCGATTCCAACTCCTCAATCCTGATGCTGTAGAGGACCTGATCCCCAAAACTAATGGGATTTAGAAACTATCGGTTATTTAAATTGATATTGGGAGTACCAATTAAAGACTTTATCGTTGAATGAACTCGAGTAGGTACATATTCAACTCCTGAATCCTGATGCTGTAAGGAATTGCATTCCGAAATCGTGGGGATCCCCTGGGATTTTTCCGTTTTGGGGACGGGTTACTACAGATAAAACTACTGTTCTGGAAAATCAAAAGTTCCCACGTTTTTTAAAAACCTATATCCACACGGGCGAAGCCGTGGGCATCATCTAGTCGTAAAATAAAATCCAGCAGTTTGTTGATGTGAGTTGCGAATGATGATAATTGATGAAAAAATTAAACAAAAAATTGTTAATTAAAAAAACTATGATTTTTTAACCCAAAAAAAATGTATGTTTATTTTGGTCAGAGCTTACAAACTACTTTATGAATCGTTATTCTGAGTATTTGTTGTTTAAATACAGTACCTATATGGTACATAATATACCGAAATTTCATATTCCTAACTAGTTTAGTTTTTGAGATAGCCCCCGTCACAAAAATGGTCTAAAACTGACAATTTTGATGAAAATGTTTTAAGAAAAAAATATGTATATTCGTAGTTTACTTGATGAGCTCTAAACAATGATACCAGCTAGGGTATGAAATTTTTTTTTCCGGCTCTTTTTTCATGTATTGGAGCCCCCCTGAAAAATAATATACCAAAATTTCAGGTGTGTAACTCATTTCATCTACGAGCTAGAGACCTGTGACCGGTGGTTGTTGTTATTGTTGTTCGATATGAAAAGTAGTATTTTAACTCAGGGAAAGTTCTCCCCTTCTTTTTAAACAATCTACTATTTGCATTTGATTGCTCAATTCTTGGGGAATGTTATAGGCTATTCAGCATCATGGTGTCACGAGATTTTTAATAAACTTAAATTCACGCGAACGAAGTCACGAACATCTGCTAGTATTATATAAAATTATCGTTACTTAAAATGGAACTACAGTAATGGGTATTAATTTTTTAATAGCTCTTCCCATCACTAAAGTTTCCCCAATGAAAGTCCCATCAAAATCAGTCCAGCATTTCGGAGACAGACAAACACAAAGTTTAATGTACCCCAGATGATAATCCGGACGTTCAAAGATTCCTGTACCATCCGGGTTCTAAGTTATATGGAATACTGAGGGTTGTGATGGCTATAATTTCAAAAGTACAAAACCGATGACCTTGAAATATTTACGAAACAATCTTTAAAGTATTTTCTTTCTAAAAAAAAGAATGAATGAAATCGAATCACACGTTAACGATTTACAGCTAAGTACACATTTTGACTTTCATCTCCTCTCCCAATGGAACCGTGCTGAATTTCGGGATAAAAAGTATCCTATATATTACTCCGTAGTATGAACTTAAGTAAATCATGTCAAGTTTCATTTCAATCCATTCAGTAGTTTTTGCGTGATGCGCGCACAAACATACAGACAAACAGACAAAGAGACAAAAATTTCAAAAACAGCTTTTTACGTTCCATTACTTATCCCTAACACCTCCCAGTTATTATTTTGCAAAAATCTTTAATGTACCTACAGATACGGCAAGTGTACGATATGTATAGATTTTTTGGACCTAATTTTTTATTTTTTTTAATGATTTGACATTAAAAAATACATACAACCCTTTTTCACCCTTCTACTACCAACCCCTTTTTATCAAATTGACTTACTTACTCCTCCACCGTAATCTCTGCTAGGTCATTGAACCTAGTCGAACTTATCGGTTCGCCCGTATTTTTATTGAAAAAGCTGTCAATTTTAGCTGTTTGGTCGACAAGCTTTTCTTCCTTGTTTTTTTTCTAAAGCTTTTCTTCTGTAAGCGTAGCTGCTTAGTTTTCCTTTCGTAGAATCCATGTCTGAATTTAGTAACACTAACAGTAAATTTAGTCGGCTCCAAGTTAATAACTCTAGCAGTTACTACTGCTCTACTCTGCTCTACTCTACAAACTGCTTGATATGTTAAGATAATTTATATGTAAACACTAGCGGTCCGCCCCGGCTTCGCCCGTGGTACATATATAGCCTATAGCACTCAAGGATCATGTACATATCCAATGGTGAAAGAATTTTTGAAATCGGTCCAGTAGTTCCTGAGATTAGCGCTTTCAAACAAACAAACTCTTCCGCTTTATTATATTAGTATAGATTAATTCATAGGTACCTAAGTATTCAAAGTCTAAAACAAAACTTTATAATTTGATGCGTTGATTAAAGACAAGTCATCAACTGAAGCACGATCTGCATTATGCTTTCTTTATGCATCACTCTCGCCGCCGCCTGCGCCGCCCCGCGCCCCTTCATTTATCTCCTAAAATGGATTATGAACCGAACGGTTTTCGACACGTGCAAATCCCGAATAGCCCCGGAACCCCGAACTCCAGAGTCGCGCTCGGGATGTACGTCGTAGTGCGACATGTGGTCCGACCTGGCGACGGACATACTGCCGCCGCGCGCCCCCCGCCGCGCCGGTCAGTTATACAATAGCCCCGGTCTTGCAGATGTCCAACTTACAACAAACAATGAGTTGTCCTTTTTGTTAATTAGGTAGGTTTTTACTTTCAATTTCTTGAGGCATATTTTATAGTCAAAGCTGAGCTTGCGCCGCCCCTCGCACCCTGCCGCCCCGGGCCATGGCCCTTTTGGCCCTAGGGTAAATACGCCACTGCCCAGCCGTCTGCCTGATGTCATCAACCCAGCGCTTCCTTTGTCTGCCCCTTTTACGTTTCGAGCCGTCTCTTATTACCCATTCCGTCATCGCTTTGGTCCACTTCTTCGACTTTTCTCGAATCATGTGTCCAGTCCATCTCCATTTAAGTCTTTTGGTTAGGACGACTGCATCGTCGAGTTTTGTAATTCGTCTTAAATCTTTGCACCTCTTTCTATCTTTTCTAGTATAACCTAACATGCTGCGCTCCATACCTCTTTGGCAGGTCCTAATTTTACTCAGTGTTTTTTGGCTCAGTGCCCATGTTTGGCATCCGTAGGTTAATGTTGGAAGAATGCACAGATTAAACAGTTTCTTTTTTGATGACATTGGGTATTGGCAGTTTTTCATGACCTCCTTGAGTGACCAGTATTTTTTCCATGCATTAGATACTCTTCTTTCTATCTCTTGATCCATTTGTTTAGTAAACGAGATAATTTGCCCAAGATATATATACGAGGTAACGTATTCTATGTGTTCGCCCTCCAACGATATTGTGTCGAGACTACCGTTGGTCATCACCTTTGTTTTAGTTCTGTTCATCGTGAGGCCCACTTGTTTACTATTATCTGAGAGCTCTTGTAACATTTTCTGGAGTGTCGTGTGATTATCGGCAACAAGTACTAAGTCATCGGCGAATCGTAGGTGGTTTAGTAATGTACCATTTATATTGATTCCATATTTCTGCCAATCCATGTTTCTGAAAACTTCTTCCAACACTGCTGAAAACATTTTGGGTGATAGTGGATCTCCTTGTCTGACTCCTTTACAAATTGGGAATTCTTCTCCGATTGTGTCTAATTTAATTTGGGCTGTGCAGTGGTTGTAAATGTTTCTAAGGATTCTAATGTACTTGTTAGCTACACCTTGATTTTTTAAAGCTTTCCAGATGCTGTTGTGTTCTAAAGAGTCAAAAGCTTTAGTGTAATCAACAAAGGCTAAGTATACTGTTTTGTTATATTCTTGGCATTTTTCAATCAATTGTTTTATAACATGCATGTGATCTGCTGTAGAATAGCCTGCTCTAAATCCAGCCTGTTCAATAGGTTGTTGCTCATCAAGCTTAGCTGTTAACCTTTTCAGAATAATTTTCGAAAATACTTTATAAAGATTTGACATTAGACTGATGGGTCTATAGTTGCTAATATCATTCTTATCTCCTTTTTTGTAAATTAAAATAATAACACTCTTGAACCATTGGCTAGGGACTTCTTCTGATGTTAGGATTTCATTAAAAAGTGTTGATAATATTTCCAAATTTTCAGGTAGAGTTAACTTTATTATTTCGTTAGATATATTATCAGGGCCGGGTGATTTCCCATTCTTTTGTGTTCTGACTGCTAATTCTATTTCACTGTTAAGGATAGGTGGGATATCTTCCTCGTCGTCTTCTTCTATAAATATGTTTTCCGATTTGTTTGGTTGGTTAGAGTACAGGTTGGTATAATATTGAGTAGCAATGGACATTATTGATTTTCTTTTAGTTTCCTGCTCACCAAGAGTGTTCGTCATGTGCGGAATCCAATCTTTTTTGTCACTCAGATCTTTTAAAGCTTTTTTGATACCACCTGTTTTTGCAATATGGTAATTAATGCACTCCATCCTTCGTTTTAAGTTATCTTTTTTGAGATTATGGCTGATTTGTTTGCTTATATTCGTAATTTTTTTCCGGATTTCTTTATCCTTTTTGTTTTTTAACATTTCTCTTCTTTCTTGAATAAGATGCCTTGTTAATTCACTAATTTCAGTTTTATTGGTTTGCTTAATTTTCCCAGATAGTTGTATTTTTTGGATTGAAGAATCATATATGTTTTGAACTTTATTTTTATGCAAGCTGCTTTGTGCCGATTGAGCTACACCCAATATTGAGTTTAATATCTTATTTCCAAAATTCCGTCTTATTTTATTTGGCTCTTTAGCAAATATCCTTGCCCGGACCATTCTATGGTTGGTATTAAAATTTAAGTTATGTAATATGCTGACATCACAAAATAATTTTGGGTTATTAGTTGCTATATAATCAATTTCGTTTCTATATTTGCCGTCAGGAGACGACCAAGTCCATCTATGTTGAGGTTTCTTTTTAAAAAAGCTGTTCATAAATGATAAATTATTTTCAAATGCCAAATCTATCATTCTTTGTCCGTTGTTATTTCGTATCCCAGTACCGAATTTTCCTATTATTCGTCCTTCGTTCTCCTTTTGTGTGCCGATTTTACCATTAAAGTCACCCATTACTATTGTGTTTTTATATGTTTGTTGAAGAATTAAATTCAGCTCATTATAGAATATATCTTTGTCAGATTTGCTCGCCGTTTCTGTTGGAGCGTATATTTGTACAATCGACCATTTATTTTTGTATCCCGGCAAATTTATATTGAGAACGGCAATTCTTTCTGATATACCTCTTAGTTCTTCTATATATTTTTTCAAATATTTTTTAATCAAAAAACCTATCCCAAACTGTCCCTTAGTTTCTCCCTTATAGTAAAAAATAAAGTCATTGTGCTCTTCTATATTGCTTCCTATTCTTCGCACTTCGCTTAATCCCAGTATATCCCATTTAATATTCCTCAAAGACAATTCTAGCTCTTGTAATTTTTCGGACGTTCTTAATGATAGAGTATTAAGTGTAGCTATGTATATTTTAGTATGTTTTTCTGTAGTTTTCTGCATATTATTATTATCCTGATTATAATGATTATAATTTCTTGGAATATTCCCTGGAGGGTGATGGTCGTTAGCCCCCACGGTGACCAACCGGGTTGGGGGTTTTGTGTTTTTACTGTTTGAAATTGATATTGCCGTATAACGATCGTCGTTCCGGTTACCAAAGTGCGCTATTTCCTAGGACTGAGTTCCTGACACAGATTGTGACCTTATTCTGCACATTTTATCAAAAGCGTTTATTTTATTAAGTTTTTTAGGTATTGCTTTAGCTATCTCTGCTTCGTCAACGGGAGCTGAAGGAGAAGAGGAGTTCTCTCGCTTCCTTTTGTCGCGAATTTGGTTTTTTGCTTCTTTCACAATTAACTTATCCTCTCTCAAATAGGCAATACGTCCATTTTTCCTCTCTTCCTGTAATTTCGGAATAAGTTCCTTTCTTTTTGCTAGTGTTTCCTTACTAAAATCTTCGCTTATAGAGATTCCTTTCGGTAGTTTCTTTTTATTTTTCAAAATTTCATTTTTTCTCCAATTTGTAGAAAGACTGACTAGAACTGGCCTTGTTTTTCCTTTCCCTAGTCCCAATCTATGGGCTTTTATGATTTCTTGTTTTTCCAATCTGATATCAAGTTTCTCCTCTAGTAATGCTCTTATATTGTCAATTGGTTTAGATTCTGAACTTTCTCCCAACCCAAAGATAATAAGATTATTTCGCTTCTGTTCTATCTCCATAAACTTTACTTTTTCCTGCAGTTGATTGATTTCCATCTTTAAATTCTCATTTTCTTGTCTTAAAGGTAATAATTTTTCATCCATAAGTTCGAGTATATTCTTTGTTATTGCATTCGTAATAGTAATTGTTTGTTTATCCATTTGATCTTTTAGTTTTCCCAATAAAATTTCCATTTGGTCATCCATTGTTATTAATCAAAAAAGGTAATATTTTTTTCAGGGAATTTGAAATTTTTAGTGTAGCAACCCTGTACCTGTCAACACTGGTCTGTTTTATACTTTGTTATGTTGGTAGTACTGACTTTTCTCTATATAGTATTGACGTAGTAATGTTTACTTGCTGTTTGTTTGAAACTTAAAACCAAATGTATATTGGATTGTCGTACATATTTTACTCACAAATCGTTTATGCACAGTGTTTTTTGTTGGATTTGTTCTTCACGATGTTTATGACAATGACGTAGTAACGCTTACTTGCTGTTGTTTGAAACTTCAAACCACATCAAATGTAGGTTATATTGGGCTGCATATATTTTTCTTACAAATCGTTCCTGCACAGTGTTTTTGTTAAACTTGTTCTTCACGATGTATTAGGCAACGAAATATCACTTCTTTAGGTAAGTATTGACCGTATGTTCCACCAAAATTAATTAATTTTCGGAGATCAACAACAATACGTTCACTCTTTAGCGTACCGGAACCGGAAAAACCAAGATGGTCCAAGATGGCCGCCGCTACAAAATGGCGGATTACATATTTTTTCACAAATCCCTTAATATGGGTATCAAATGAAAGGGCTTGACTAGTAGAAAAGGACTATGCAAATCCAAGATGGCCGCCGCCACAAAATGGCGAATGTCGGGGGTTTTTTAAATTTTCAATTTACACTTGTTGTAGCTAAGCATTTCTCTGTGGGTGTGTGACAGGCTTCATGCGGAGTTCGGCTCGCGAATTCCACGTCGGTCGTCTGACACACTTCCTCGTGTTAAGGCTTTTACGCAATTCGAGAAAGGATGTATCGATATTGAGTAATGATAATGATGATTTGATATCAACTGCGAATACTCGTAATGTGTATTGTTGAATCATATTTTAATTTTTTTGTGGGATAAATCACAAAATAAATGTCTCCAATGCATTCGATAGGTAGGTAGGTAGTCGACCTATATACTCGACGAATTTAATATTGAAATATAAAAATCTGTGAACCAATCTTGGAATAGATTTCTATCGTTGATCAAATATAATAATAGGTTTATATAATACGGTCAAAAGATTTCAAATTTTTTTATCGAATTATTTACTTATTTCCTTTTTATGTCGTAAATCATAACCGGGACCGTTATAAATAATCCGAATTAATTGTTCGCATAATTTATGAATTAACATAATAATCCCATTAATTTCCTGTCAACAGTCAGAGCTTCAAACTTCTAATATCAATAACTTACACGGACATATCGAACTTTCACTGAAGAAAGTTTCACACTTAACAAAAATATTCGAAAATGGAACGTACCCAAAAAATGAGCCTCATGGTATCCGTACACTATCTGCGGCTGGGATTAAAAAAAAAATAAACTGTCAATTTCAACTGTCACAACACTTGCGCGGGCGCGCGCGTCCTCACAACTGAGGCAAAGATCGCGTCGCATTCAGCCTCCCCCCTAAAGAAAGTCAACCTTCACAGTGTTATGTAAATGGAGAGGTGAGTCGAGTCTCGTCGAGAGGGAAATTGGGATAAGGTCGTTTGTGTGGTTTTTTTTTTACCTTTTCTATGATGCGACGGTAGGTTATGTTCGTTACGGTTTTTTAAAATTTTATTATACGTAGCTTGGGTTTTAGATGTTTTGCGGCAATTGATAGGTATTAGTAAATATTTAAAGTATGAAAGTATTATACAACTAGCTGACCCCCGCGACTTCGTTCGCGTGGTAATAGGTTTTATATAGGATCGGATCGGATCCCATAATTCTTTTATGTACCTATAAACTAAATGTAGCCTGTTACTCCTTACAACATTGAAAGTTCCATTAAAATCGATCTAGCCGTTTCGGAGATTAGCTGGAACAAATAGACAGAACGACAAACATAAATTTAAACGCACACCAGTTTAAAATAAGCCGTACGTTCAAAGATCCGGGTCCCAAGTTATTTGAACCCAATACTGAGGGTTGTAATGTCTGTCATTTCTGAACTAAAACACCTATGGCCTTGAAATATTTACGGGACAATACTTAAATTACTACCTTTCTAACAAAAAAAGAATGAGTGAAATCGAACTACGCGTTAATGAATTACAGCTAAATACACGTTTTATCTTTCTTCCCCTCTCCCAAGGGAACCGTGCTGAATTTCAGGATAAAAAGTATCCTATGTCCTACCTCGGAGTATAAACTCAAATCGTACCAAATTTCATTCGAATCCATTGAGTAGTTTCGGCGTGATGCGCGGCCAAGATACAGACAGACAGACAGACAAAAATGAAAAAAATTGCAGTTTTGGCTTTAGTATCGATTATGGAGTGCCCTCCAATAAAAATTTTCAAAATATCTTCAATGTACAGAATTGGATCTGTTACAGTTTTATTATATTATAGAAGATAGATAGTTAGAAGATAGATTCATAGATCTGTGGCTAAATTAAAGCTTCAAAATAGTTATTAAAAAAAAAACTTATTAGTAGGTCTAGGTGTTTAATTTTAGTAAACTTTTTAATCCCGTGGGAACTCTTTGATTAAAACTCTTTGATTGGGTTAAAAAGTATCCTGTGTTCGTCTCCAGAATGTAAGCTATCTCTGTGCCAAATTTCATCATAATACGTTCGATGGCAGACCTGCGAAAAAATAACAGAGAATTACTTTCGCATTTATAATAATTAATTAGTATGGTTGCGATTGGTTATAAATTAGAATAGAATGGCTATTCTATCAACCATGAACTTCATTGAACAGTTTTCATAATATAACATCAAGGTAATCTTAATATATCAAGGCTTCATTTAAACAATTAATTCAATGCGATCTCTATGGTAGGGGAGCCCATAATTCTAAATGTGGATTTACTCGAGCGTCGTCGGGACCTATTAGATTTTGTAGATTAGTCGATAGGAAGAATAAAAGGTTATATAATGTTTCCCCTTTCAGTGGTGGGGAAAGCGTATAGATGCACGCTCTCATCTTCATAGACGATTTTTATTATTTCGGCTTGTGGAAATCTGCAGATTATATATGTATTTTTTTGTTATTTTTGCATCATTTCCTTCGAAATAGAAAAAAAGTCAACCTCGTTCGAGATTCGAGAATGTCAAAATAACGTTTTTTTGCAGCTTTGTAAGCTTCCCTTTCTCGTATCTACCTACGTTACGTTCGTAAAGTCTGATTTTCTAAATATAATTTATAGTTCATAATTTACCCACCATACCGTCATCTGACGTGTGTAGTACTTCTTTCTGATCATTGGTTTTTTTTACGCGCGGCCCTATATAAAGGACTTATTATGGTAGAGGTTACTTAGCAGGATGCAAGATGCCTCCCTTATTGTTAATCTGACGCCCTCAAGTAAATCCCAAAATCCCCTCTTGGGCTCCCCTACTACTAGAAAAGCGAATACAGGTTGACATTAGTGTAAAGCATCTGACATAGCGGCTGTTACTTCATTTTAAACACCTCGACATATAAAAGACATCAACGCGCGTTATTAAATTATCTTGGCAACTTTATTAAGTGAGATCGTGACCAATCGAATCGAATGATGGACCATCATTTATTTACTACACAAATTAAATTGAGACGATGTTTTGATTATAGAAATACACAATTATCTTTAACCGACTTAAAAAAACAAGGAGTCTATCAATTCAACACATAAGTCGTGTCATGTAATATTATTATTAGAACCTTAATATATTCGCATATAGGTATTATGACAATTTATTATGGCTTCCAAATAAATATACAAATTTTTATATTGTCTGTATGTTTGTCAACGCATTTCTCCGAAACTGTTAATCGGATAAACCTTTTTTATTGGCTTAAGTAGGTACATTTAATTCAACTTAGGGCACAGTGTTTAGATTTTTAAGATATGGTCCAACTGAATTCAGCTAACCTTTGAAATAATAACAATAAAAACTACTTTGCAAATATTTTTGGAGTACCTACCTACTTAAATCACTGTTGGAACTTTGACAGGTTGCCACACATATCAAGAAGTAATTCAGTTGTCGACCGTAACTGTGTTACCAGTCATATATCATTTGCGCAATTGAAGATTGTAAGATGTATTCAAATAAAATGAGAGTGTAAAATATGGACTCACTGTTATGCCCGACTTACACGTGCGTACATGCGCGTACATTCTATCTGCGTTCTGTTTTCTATTGCTGCGGCCGGATATAATTCTTCTGTACGTGTGTTTGTCATCTAACTTCTCCTAAACGGCTTAACCGATTTGGATGCAATTTGTGTGTATATTTCAATGGGTTCCTGGATGGTTTGAAAACACAATTGTAACTGGTAGGTGGCGCCGATGTCAGTATGTCATCGGGTAGGACAACGTCTGCCGGGTCCGCTAGTATAGGAATAAAATAATGGTAATTAATAATTTCCGTACAATTCCGCATAAGACGATTGTTAAGAGATGTTCCAGTTAATAACCGGAACTGATAGTTTTGCTCTACTAGACACGATGTAAAGGTAAAGATCAACTTTGAATCTTCAAAGTCCTTCACCTTTCCAGCTACTCAATAGGGTATTTTAAATATGTGCTGTCACAACTAGGCGAAATACCCTCATCAGTAAGTCCATTTAATTAAATTATCAATAGTAACATGTATCTTTTATGGATTGGATAAGGAATTGAGGATAGTCCCGATAAAAATTCATAGTAAAACCACGTAACTATGTTTGCATTTATTTCTATTAAAAAAACATCATGTTTAGAGTTTTTTTGCTGCCAAATTCATCGGTACTGATTAAAAAAAGCTGCGATAGCCTAGTGGTTAGGACGACCGACTTCTAATCGGTGGTCGTGGGTTCGATCCCGGGCACGCACCTCTAACTTTTCGGAGTTATGTGCGTTTTAAGTATTTAAATATCACTTGCTTTAACGGTGAAGGAAAACATCGTGAGGAAACCTGCATGTCTGAGAGTTCTCCATAACGTTCTCAAAGGTGTGTGAAGTCTGCCAATCCGCTTGGCCAGCGTGGTAGACTATGGCCAAAACCCTTCTCACTCTGAGAGGAGACCCGTGCTCTGTAGTGAGCCGGTAATGGGTTGATCATGATGATGATGATGATGATGATTAAGAAACATCGATATTGTCTATTCCGGTAATAGTGACATACTTTTACATACTGCACTCGACAAATACTTAGATAGATTAAAAATATTACTATGTATAAACATTACAGCTTGCATGTAATTTTGTAATTTTATAAACTGCATCGTAATACATATTTTATTACATTCATTACCTGGTATTCGTAACACAACATCGAGGTCAGAGATTGCACTGTAGCACAATCATATCTGGAGTCGATAGTAAGTAATAGTTATTGTGATCAATTAGCAGAGCCTCCGATGAAATGTTAGATTAGATCGAGCTTATTGAATGGTTATGTCATACTATTAAGTCATTACTTAATCGGTACTAGCGGATATCACCGCGACTTCTGCGTGGATTTAGATTTTAAAAATTCCACGGAAACTGGAATTTTCCGGAATAAAAGTACCTACTTATTGTCTTAAAAAATGGACTAGGTAACGGAAACTGGCGGGATTTCAAGATCATTGATCAGCCAGATCTTTAGGAAGTAGCATGAATTGCCTATGTAGGTATTTCGTTGTAGTGACACATAATTTTCATGTCATAGGCGGGCATTTTTGGGGAATTATTAGAATGGTTTTCGGGCATACCTACGTCTAGCGCCGAATGGCGACGCCATTTACTCTCTATGATCGACATAACTAATTTTTTTTTATATAGCTGCTTACATGCACTTACTGCGTACATACATGGAAATAATTGAATTTAGTTAAATTTTGTAATGTTGTCACTTTTTACTAGTTCCGAAAAAGGAAAGATTCTATTTCTTCCCTTTTCTTGGACTTGTTAAATCATAGTTTAACTTTAACAGTTGGTGCAAGTACCTAGATCTATCAGATTAGACAGTCTCACACGTCGTAACAGCTACCTACTCTTTCTTTTGTGATCACAACACTACATTAACTCGGTAATTAATAAACATGAGACACAAAAAAATCTCATGAATATAAATTGAATAGCCCAATTAAAGCCGTCACATTCGAAAACAATTAATAGAAATTAACAAATTCGTCTCGCCATGAGAAAAAAATTGTCCTGAGAATTTGTTAAACAAAAGATACCTACCTATCTACTCGTAGATATTATAGGCGGCGCGGTCAGAGTATAAATGTTTCAAAATCGGTGTAGGTAGGTAGGTACCTAACATTGTGGTTTCTTTGTGAGATTTCATTGAGATTTTTTCTTAATTTTATGACTACAAGCTCAAAATGGCTAGAATCCAAAGCCATCAACCCATTTAAGAAAAACTCATTAAAAGTTTGCTTGAATATAAGTAGGTAACTGAATAACAACTGTTTCATGCAACCCAAAAAGCAGGCGCGTACGGCGTACCTCAGAAAATGGTGGTCTTTAGGAACTTTTAAAATAAGTTTTTTTTTTCACAAATGTATATTTAGACTAGTGCTTGGATGCTGCCATGGATGCCATTGTACTGCAACTAACTTGTTCTGCACAAACAATTAACTAGTATATAATTATTACTTAAAAGGGTTCCTAAAATAGCAATTTAAAAAATGGTAAATCATTTAACGACTTAGGAACCAGTTGAGTTTCTCTTTTGGAAATCCATCAAAATCGGCAAATAGCATTCTACGAGTGTAAATTATTCATTAGTCACCTTCTTAGCCTGTGGAAGTTGTTGAACTCAATGTAAACCAGCTCACGAGGAAGGGTCTAGCGTCTTTTGCATTCCAGATTCCGATCATAGATCGAATCTATCAAAATTAGGCTACTTATTAACCGACTTCAAAAAATATGTTATGTATATGACCCTAGACCCGTATGTATGTACATATGTATGCATGTATATATGTAAGTATGTACCTATGTATGTATGTATGTTCGCGATTATTGCAAAAACCAATGAACAGATTTTGATGATTTTATCACTAAGTACTTATCGTAATCTACATACTTTCAGGAAGGTTATAGTGTACCTCATTCAGTAATGAGTATGAATTTTTTAATAGCTCTTTCGTTAAAGGGCTGTAGTTGTGGTAATAGGTACGTTTCTATGAAGAAGCGACTTATAGCGTAGGCCTTAACACAACATTAACACTGAGGAGTCGCAAAACTGCTGAAATCTATTCTTCATATAATAAAATCGTAGAATTGCCGTATCTGTACATTGAAGATTTTTGCAAAATAATAACTGGGGAATGTTAGGGATAAGTAATAGAACGTAAAAAAGCTATTTTTGAAATTTTTGTCTGTTTGTCTGTTTATCTGTTTGTCAGTTTGTCTGTATGTTTGTGCGCGCATCACGTAAAAACTACTGAATGGATTGAAATGAAACTCGGCATGATTTAAGTTCATACTACGGAGTAACATATAGGATACTTTTTATCCCGAAATTCAGCACGGTTCCCTTGGGAGAGGGGATGAAAGTCAAAATGTGTACTTAGCTGTAATTCGTTAACGGGTGTTCCGATTTCATTCATTCTTTTTTTGTTAGAAAGGAAATACTTTAAAGATTATTGGCTAATCTCTGAAAGGCTGGACCGATTTCGATGGGACTTTCACTGGCGGATGTTTACATTTTAATCTAACTAAGCATCCGCCAGTGAACTTTTAACAGTTTTAGCAAGGTATGAGCTCAAAGGAGCTTAGGATAAACAAAATTGTTCTCACGGGATTTTTAAAAACCTCATATAATAAAATCGTAGAATTGCCGTATCTGTACATTGAAGATTTTTGCAAAATAATAACTGGGGAATGTTAGGGATAAGTAATAGAACGTAAAAAAGCTATTTTTGAAATTTTTGTCTGTTTGTCTGTTTATCTGTTTGTCAGTTTGTCTGTATGTTTGTGCGCGCATCACGTAAAAACTACTGAATGGATTGAAATGAAACTCGGCATGATTTAAGTTCATACTACGGAGTAACATATAGGATACTTTTTATCCCGAAATTCAGCACGGTTCCCTTGGGAGAGGGGATGAAAGTCAAAATGTGTACTTAGCTGTAATTCGTTAACGGGTGTTCCGATTTCATTCATTCTTTTTTTGTTAGAAAGGAAATACTTTAAAGATTATTGGCTAATCTCTGAAAGGCTGGACCGATTTCGATGGGACTTTCACTGGCGGATGTTTACATTTTAATCTAACTAAGCATCCGCCAGTGAACTTTTAACAGTTTTAGCAAGGTATGAGCTCAAAGGAGCTTAGGATAAACAAAATTGTTCTCACGGGATTTTTAAAAACCAATATCCACGCGAACGAAGTCGCGGGTATCCGCTTGTTGTATTAATAAAAACCTAGGTTCGGATAGGTACGTAGGTACCTACTCTTTTATTAAGTACTCCCTTCTCTTTTATTAAGTTTTAAGGTTATCATTGTAACAAAATGCTGCTATAATATTTATGTGTAACATTAACAATTCTACCGCAGACAGTCAAAGAACACTGTCATTATCCTAATTGAACGTTAGCCGAACATCGCGGCCAAATGTGGAATAAACCAATTAGATTCAGTTTACAACAGTCCAGGAGATGGCGTCTTGAATATGACGTTGCAACGTTGAATATAATTATAAAACCGTTCTCATTCTGAAAGGAGAATGTGCCATGTATATTGGGCCGGTAATGCGATGATAATGATGATGATAATGATATAAATCATTTTTACTAATAAATGGCTATAAAATAAATGACTTAAATCGCCGAGATCATGAGAAGGCAAAAAACTCCAACTTCCCACCAAACCAGAAGAAAAAAACATTTTCATTTTATTTCACCGAACTTGGAATTAAAATTCGGTGCTTTTTGCTTGTACGAGTGAAATGTGATTTTTTACCGCCCGTCGTGTAGAGGACAGATTTTTTAGTTTCGGTGATATAATTTTCCCTTAGTGTTTTTAGATTTTTTACCTATTTATTTATATAAATTTTTCTGTTATCTAAACAACTAATTTTTTAATGTAATTTATATAGGACTAGCTGACCCCCGCAACTTCGTTCGCGTAGATATAGGTTTTTATATAGGATCGGATCGGATCCCATAATTCTTTTATGTACTATTAACTAAATGTAGCTTTAGTTACTCCTTATAACATTAAAAGTTCCATTAAAATCGATTCAGCCGTTTCGGAGATTAGCTGGAACAAATAGACAGACCGACAAACATAAAATATAAACGCACACCAGTTTAAAATAAGCCGTACGTTCAAAGATCCGGGTCCCAAGTTATTTGAACCCAATAAATGTGTGTCATTTCTGAACTAAAAAACCTATGACCTTGAAATATTTACGGGACAATATATAAAGTACTACCTTTCTAACAAAAAAAGAATGATTGAAATCGAACAACGCGTTAATGAATTACAGCTAAATACACGTTTTAACTTTCATCCCCTCTCCCAAGGGAACCGTGCTGAATTTCGGGATAAAAAGTATCCTATGTCCTACCTCGGAGTATAAACTCAAATCGTACCAAGTTTCATTTGAATCCATTCAGTAGTTTCGGCGTGATGCGCGGCCAAGATACAGACAGACAGACAGACAGACAGACAGACAGAAAGACAGACAGACAGACAGACAGACAGACAGACAAAAATGAAAAAAATTGCAGTTTTGGCTTCAGTATCGATTATAGAGTGCACTCCAATAAAAATTTTCAAAATATCTTCAATGTACAGAATTGGATCTGTTACAGTTTTATTATATTATAGATAGAAGAAGAAGATTACTCTTCAGGTGCTGATAAGGTAAAGTCTCGACTTTGCCATAATCCGTGATCTTTGATAAGGCAGTTAACGAACGAATTTTAGTATTAGATAAATATTATGTATGAAATATTTACTTGGCTCTTTTTGCAAAAGATGAACACTCAATCAGCCGCGCAGGTATATCATCATCATCATCATCATCATGATCAACCCATTACCGGCTCACTACAGAGCACGGGTCTCCTCTCAGAGTGAGAAGGGTATTGGCCATAGTCTACCACGCTGGCCAAGCGGATTGGCAGACTTCACACACCTTTGAGAACGTTATGAAGAACTCTCAGGCATGCAGGTTTCCTCACGATGTTTTCCTTCACCGTCAAAGCAAGTGATATTTAAATACTTAAACGCACATAACTCCGAAAAGTTAGAGGTGCGTGCCCCGGGATCGAACCCACGACCTCCGATTAGAAGTCGGTCGCCCTAACCACTAGGCTATCACAGCTTTCTACTACACAGCATACTACCTACTTTCTTCTATCTTTCCAACTTTTTTGTGTTATTTCGCGCTATCGGTTTTTTATTTATTCTATTAAGTTCATATCTCTTAGACTATTTGGTCCACACGTTCACCGTTTGATGGCTGATGCAGCTGAACTAATGAGATGTTGTGAAATCCGAGAGGAGACTTGAGCCTTGACGTTCTTATACGGACAAAGTGATAATTCAACTTTAAATTCGCAGTTTTCAAGTCGGCGGGGAATAGCCAACTACGCAGGAGATAATATTATAGTACACACGTATGTGTGCCAGCACACTGCGCACAGCTGCGCAACATAGGCGCACTCTCCATTCCCTCACTCTCATAATACGATGCTACTCCAGTGCGACAAGACTGTAGAGAGTAGGGCCATCGGCTATGCGTGCTCTCCGAGGCACGGGGGTGTATCTCATACCGCCAACTTCTTGCAACTGAGAATAACTATCAAAACTGAAAAATCGGTCAAGTGCGAGTTGGGTCTCGCTCTTTTAGGGTTCCATACATAAGTATGAACAGCATTATATTTTGGGGTTAAGAAATATTTCATTTCCGAGCTAAGTAGATATCGCAACAAACCGTGAAAGAAAGATCAATAAAATAAAAGCTTGCAAACTATTTATTTTATTGATCGTTGTTTTCAATATTTGTTGTTTAAATACAGTAGGTACATGGCACATAATATACCGAAACTTCATATTCCTAACTGGTTAAGTTTTTGAGATAGCCCCCGTCACAAAAATGGTCTTAAACTGATGACTTTGACGGCCCCCCATTTCCTTATTTTTTAAGCAAAAAATTATAAAAAATATATATTCGTACTCTACTCAATGAGTTCTAGACAATGATATCCCACAATCTAGGGCAAGAATTTTTTCAGGTTCCTTTTTCATAAATGGGCCCTTGAAAAACAATTTAAGTAATTTAATTTTTAATTCAATAATTGGTTTTGGGTCAACGTTCTACACCAAATACGAAAATTTCAGATTTGTAACTCACTTCGTCTACGAGCTAGAGACCTGTGACCGACGGACAGACGGACAGACAGACAGACATACAGACAAACAGCAGAGCTCCGTTTTTACCCTTTGGGTTTTAGGTTAAAAATTAAAAGGTTTTTAGGGTTCCATCCCTAAAAACCTTTTAATTTTTTGGCCCCATCCGGGACTCGAATCAAGAGCCTTATGATAGCCATTATACCAATGAGGAGTGAACTTAGATAGGTGCTCATACATGTAAATAACCTAAAGCAATTGATATTTGACCTGACGGTCTGTGTAGAATCCGTGTAATAATCGTTTATCTCTGTCTATTTAAAGCCCGATATTGATCCGATTAAATGAAATGCGGTTTGGCCGGTTTTTTGTCGAGGAATATAATGGAATACGACCGGAACGAAAGTAAAGAAAGCGCGCCGAGAATTCTCAGACACCTGCCGCTCCTGGGTTTATTTGTATCATGGTGTGTCATGACAACATACAAAAATGATTGAAAAATGATGATGAATTCATTTTTAAAGCAAATATTTGATCCAGATATTCTTACAACATCAGCTGATTGATATAATAGGTATAAGTATATGGAGTAGATTGGTGATCATCACTGTTTACTAAGAAGTGGTTAGCATATTCGACTGCAGATCACGAGGTCTCGGGTTCGATTCCCGGGTCGGGCAAATAATTATTGCTTGGTAGGTATTGGGTTTTCTGTCAAGAAATTCTCAGTACCAGCACCAGAGTTGGTAGTCGGCGGTGTTTCACCCCCATGCCTCGGAGAGCACGTTAAGCAGTCGGTCCCGGTTATTATCACTATTATGAGACAATAGTCGTTAAAACCCGCCAACCCGCATTGGAGCTGCGTGCGGCGGGTCTATGCTCTAAAGCCCTCTCTGCTATGAGAGAGGAGGCCTGTGCCCAGTAGTGGGACATTAAAAGGCTGTAGTGGTGGTGGTAGGTAGGAGCGATTGGTTTCGGCGGTTGGTCGAAAGATTCGCACCTCCTTAAGAGATAGCTTTCCACCACGAAAAAAAAAACCTCCTTAAGAGATGGGCAACAATATTGAGTAACCTAACTTCGGACTTTACACGGATTCCACCGTTCACTTTCGCCGTTTCATCACAAGCTACAAGTCTTAGCTCAGTCTCTGTAATATTATGACTATATATACCTATCTGGCTTACATTGGCTGGTTATTCTAAGGATCATCTCATTCATGTGATCTAACGAGGGTGTAATTTGAGGACCGAGGCGAAGCCGTAGGGCCTCAATACCCCGGGCGGATACATAGTGCTTACTGCTTTATACTACACCTACTTATATATCCATTGTTTTACTAGGAGAAACTTAAAAGTTATCTAAACAGATCAGAAATTATGAACTTACGAAACACTTTATAATAAGTAATCTCTTCATTTTGGTATCGGTGAGAAATAGTCTACCATTTCTTATGAAGGTGCCAGCCTCACGTAGGTAATGACAGGTATTACGGTAGAAATAAATTATTATCTCTATGAGAAATAATAATACCTACCTATCGCCCGGTAATGTCATTTCGAGCATAAATAAATAACTGTTTTTTCTCTTCCGTGCATTTCGAGGCTGATCTTTCACTGGAGAAATAATAAGTTTTAATTTGGTCCAGTTGAAAATTATATTTTTACGTGAAAAAAATATAATTTAAGTACTAGCTTTCGCCCGCGGCTTCACCCGCGTGAATTTCGGTTTTTCAAAAATCCCGAGGGAATCCTGGATTTCCGGTTCCCGTTCCAGCTCTCTTGTTCAACCTTAAACCTACTTTCAAGGAAGTTTGCTATAGTAATCTACCTACAGCTGTAGCTGTAGAATGCTGTACCTAGCAAATTTCGTTTTTTTCAAAATAAATAATTTTTAAAGTAACCACCTTTCTAATAAAAAAAATAGAATGAATGAAATCAGACTGTGCGCTAATGAATTACATAATACACGTTTTGAATTTCATCCCCTCTCTCGTGGGAACCGTGCTGGATTTCGGGATAAAAAGTACCTATCCTAAGTCCTACCTCGGAGTACCTATAAACTCAAAACGTGTCAAGTTTCATTGGAATCCATTCAATAGTTTCGGCATGTTGCGCGGTCAGGATACAGACAGACAAAAATAAAAAATCAGCCAAGTGCGAGTCAGGCCTCGCTCTTTTAGGGTTCCGTACATAATTATGAACAATATAATATTTTGGGTCTAAGAAATATTTAATTTCCGAGCTAGACATCGCAACAAACCGTGAAAGAAAAACCCAAAAAAATGTTCGTTTATTTTGGTCACAGCTTATAAACTATTTAATAAATCGTTGTTTTCAGTATTTGTTGTTTAAATAGAGCATATAGTACATAATATACTGAAATATCATATTCCCAACTAGTTTAGTTTTTGAGATAGCCCCCGTCACAAAAATGGTCTAAAACTGACAACTTTGATGGCCTCCCATTCCCTTATTTTTTGAGATAAAAATTAAAAAAATATATATTTGTACTCTACTTAATGAGCTCTAAACAATGATACCCCACAAGCTAGGGTAAAGAAAAAAATTTTTTTTCCGGCTCCTTTTTCATGTATGGGAGCCCCCCTGAAAAATAATTTAATTCAATTTCTAATTCAATATTTGATTTTGGGTTAACGTTTTACACTAAATACCAAAATTTCAGGTTTGTAACTCATTTCGTCTGCGAGCTAGAGACCTGTGACCGGCGGACAGACGGACAGACAGACAGACAGACAGACAGACAGACAGCCGAGTGACATTAATAGGGCTCCGTTTTTTACCCTTCGGGTATGGAACCCTAAAAATACAGAACTATGGTTTCAGTATCGATTATAGTATAGAGTGCCCTGCAAAAGAAATTTTCAAAATATCTTCAATGTTCAGAATTGGATCTGTTATACTATACTGTTTTATTATACTACTTATTATAAAAGATAGATACAGCCATCGCTTCACTCTATCAACAGGTGTGGCACCTAAAAATTGCTATGCGGTGAAAGGATGCGCGGCCCGCTTAGGTAACCGTGTACCGTGTAGGTATTATGTTTACAACACACCCAACTTTAATAACTCAAGTGACACTCCGTTGCTTCTCTTTTACGAGGTAAAGATGCTTGAATTATAATAATTATTTGTGTTACGGTTGAAAACTGTTTCAACACCAATGAGTGTAGGAATTATACCTAAGAGCTTCGACTACTTATTTGTGTTTAATGTGGACTGTGACTGTTGTCACAGTCCACTTTAAACAGTGGCTTGAGTCGTTCCAAAAAAGCTTTATATCTATCTGTACATTAACGGTAATAATGCAAACATTTGAACACCGGTTTGAACACACATTTGAGCACAGGTTTGCTTACCTGTCTGCTGCCAGACAGACTTTGCAAATACATTCGCTTCATTTGAACTTTAACCGCTTTGATCTGCACTCTAAAAACCGATACCGAATGGCAAAGTGCAAATGTGTGTTAAAATTTTGAACAAACACCAAAGACACCTGTCACACATGTGCTCAAACAAGTGTTCAAATGTTTGCTGTGTGTGGCGCCGGGTTATGCTGTTCGCAGCCGTACTGCGTTGATAGCTTAGCCGAACGCCCGCCTCGGCGTCTTTGTGTCTCCGACGAACAATGCCGACGACGATTGTCGAGCAGCGCCGCCGATGGCTGCGATCGCTGGTTGCTGCCGTGACGGTAAATTTTCACCACCTTCTGATAAGTGCTGAATAGCTTAAACGTAAGATTTGTCACTTTTTTAAAGAATATTAGCCATTGATGAACGTGATTAACATGCCCCTTTCCCCAATTAAGTGAAAACTTGTGCTAGGAGTGGGTACGACAATAGTGTAACGGGTGGGGTTTGAACCGTCGACCCTACAGTTCCCGATCCGCCCCCGACGACCGTTGCGCTATTGAGGCTAATTTTCTTACTTTATGTCGAGTGAGAAAGGCAATTTAAGTTGTGAATAAGCTATCCGATACTTATCAGAAGGTGGTGAAACAGGCCCTATGAGTCGTGAATGCCGAACACGCATCGTGGTGACGGCCGTTTAGGACGCGACTGCCGAACTTCGGCTAAAAGTCGCGACGAATTTTAACCTACGTTCGTTGAATAGAAGCAGGCGTTACTTTGCGAAATTCCATGATATACCTACCTACAATGAACACAAAATTACTAACAGTGACAAATTTGTAGGCACAACACCACACAAATTCACCACAAATTTAACTCGACGATCGTTTCGGTCCGACACCGGAGCATCTTCAGGAGATGTCGACTTCAAAGTCGACGACGACGACGGACGATTGCAAAGTGACGAACGTGTCTTTGCAATCGTCCGTTGTGAAGAGACCAGTTAGACCAGAGTACCGATAGAGTAAGTAAGTATGCAGTTGAGATCGACAAAATAAAAAAAACTGCCGGAAAATCTTCAATAATAAAAATAATTAGGTATGACATAAAATAAAGTTACGATAGTATTATGTGGGTACTTGAATGATATACTCGTAACTACAGCAAATTAGCACCAGCTTTTAGTTCGGCAGGCAGGTTATAGGCACATAGCATAACCTCGCCGGCCTACTGTGCGATGCGCACGGAATAGAGAGGCAAGTGAAAGTCCATGCCGTCCTTGCAATAAATCAACACATTTTGTGCTGGCCATTGTCACTGTACCTAGCCACCTACCGTCGTCTTCGTCATAACCGATAGACGTCCCACTGCTGGAAATAGGTCTAAGCAAGGGTCACCACACAATGCGATCTTAAGCCGCTTTTATCGCCACCAGTGTCTCGGTTAAGTGGCCTTCCGGTCACCGTCCACCTAGTAGGGGTCTTCCAACGCTGTGTTTGATGGTGAGGGGTCGCCATTCGAGCACTTTGGGAACCCAACGTCTAGGTATTAGTTCCCTGAGGTACGAGTATAGGTATGTGCCCCGCTGCTTGCCTAGCAATGGCTCCGTCTATGCTCTGGTTCTTCTACTATACTATTTCCTAATTCCTGATTCCATTTCGTAGGGAGATTCCAAATATAGCTCTCCGCTTGCCATATTACTTAGAAAACTTTCATACTACTTACTTACCTACTTTTTACAGAAAAGTTTAGAAACTATGAAACTTTAAGCTTTTGAATCGTCAAATGAATCTACCATTGGTTCGAAGTACCGTTTCTATGTGCAAGTAGTGTGGTATCACGCGGATCCGCGTTGATAAATGTCGTGGTACCCTTACACTCCCTTCACACGGCAGTCCAGTTGAGAGTATGTAGTTCCATTATGAGAAGAGTCAGCAAATTTCAAAATCATGCTCGATAATTTCATCTATGCAAGGTTATGTAGGTTCTTATGTATCTTGAGATTAGGTGTGATGTAACTTTGTAACACTTAGGGCCTGTTTCAGAACCTTCTAATAAGTGTCGGATAGCTTATTCACAACTTTTGTCTTTGTCATTTGACGTAAGTAAGAAAGTGACAAAACTTACGCTTAGGCTATCTGACACTTATCAGAAGGTGGTGAAACAGGCACTTATAAATATTAATGTAAAGATTAGAGCAAAACCGGTCAACCGGTCAACTTATATAAACGGTACGTAAACCCTTTCACGACATCCTTCGGTCACAACTCACGACTTAGTTAATATCGGTTAGAGCGATAAGCTTCGGTCGATTTCGATAAGATTGCGATTCCAAGCTAAAGAGGAAATATTAACACCAAAGAACTACCAACGTGCCACAGCTGGGCATAGGCATCTGCTCAGGTTTTCTTATAGGAGAGAGGGATTTTTTAAAGCTTAGACTATCGGGTGTCACGCTGTGCAGGACGCTGCTCCATTGCGGGTTGGTGGGCGGGCGAGTGAATTATGATTTGTATTGATCTTTGAGTCTTGAGAACAATAAAAGATAAAATTCACTCACGAGGATACCGACCACCATACCAACGGTTCGCTCTGCCCGAAAATGCGAATGACGAATATTTTTTAATACTTAGCGATGTTCGCAACATCATTGTAAAAAAAAAACCGTGAAAATTCTCAGGATTTACCCGGATAAAAAGAAGCCAAGATCACTTTATTACAATCGTCTATCTGCCTGAAAGTCTCGTCTGAAAACTGTTTCGAAGATTAGCCCAAAGTTTGTGTGCGGATCACGCAAAAACTACTGAATGGATTGAAATGAAATTAGCATGGTTTTAGTTCATACAAGCGGACACCCGCGACTTCGTTCGCGTGGACATTGATTTTTAAAAATCCCTCTCTTTGAGAACTCTTTGTTTTTCCTAAGCTCCTTTGAGCTCATACCTTGCGAAAAACTGTTAAAAGTTCACTGGCGGATGTTTAGATACATTAAAATGTAAATATTCGCCAGTGAAAGTCCTATCAAAATCGGTCCAGCCTTTCAGAGATTAGCCAGTAATCTTTAAAGTATCTCCTTTCTAACAAAAAAAGAATGAATGAAATCGGATCACGCGTTAATGAATTACAGCTAATATATACATTTTGACTTTCATCCCCTCTCCCAAGGGAACCGTGCTAAATTTCGGGATAAAAAGTATCCTATATGTTACTCCGTAGGATAAATTTGAATCATCCAAATTTCATTTCAATCCATTCAGTAGTTTTTGCGTGATGCGCGCACAAACATACAGACAAACAGAAAAACAGATAAACAGACAAAAAATTCAAAAATAGCTTTTTTACGTTCTATCACTTATCCCTAACATCCCCCAGTTATTATTTTGCAAAAATCTTTAATGTACAGATACGGCAAGTCTACGATTTTATTATATGTAATACTAGCTGACCCCCGCGACTTCGTTCGCGTGTTAATAGGTTTTATATAGGATCGGAACGGATCCCATAGTTCTTTTATGTACTTAAACTAAATGTAGCCTAAGTTACTCCTTATAACAACACCTATCTGCCATTGAAAGTTCCGTTAAAATCGATCCAGCCGTTTCTGAGATTAGTTAAAACAAATAGACAGACCGACAAACATAAATTTAAACGCACGCCAGTTTAAAATAAGCCGTACGTACAAAGATCCGGGTCCCATGTTATTTGAACCCAATAAATGTCTGTCATTTCTGAACTAAAAAACCTATGACCTTGAAATATTTACGGGACAATATATAAAGTACTACCTTTCTAACAAAAAAAGAATGAGTGAAATCGAACAACGCGTTAATGAATTACAGCTAAATACACGTTTTAACTTTCATCCCCTCTCCCAAGGGAACCATGCTGAATTTCGGGATAAAAAGTATCCTATAACCTACCTCGGAGTATAAACTCAAATCGTACCAAGTTTCATTCGAATCCGTTCAGTAGTTTCGGCGTGATGCGCGGCCAAGATACAGACAGACAGACAGACAGACAGACAGACAGACAGACAGACAGACAGACAGACAAAAATGAAAAAAAATGCAGTTTTGGCTTCAGTATCGATTATAGAGTGCCCTCCAATAAAAATTTTCAAAATATCTTCAATGTACAGAATTGGATCTGTTACAGTTTTATTATATTATATAGAAGATAATGTATAGACTACGGAGTAACATATACCTAGGATACTTTTTATCCCGAAATTCAGCACAGTTCCCTTGGGAGAGGGGATGAAATTTAACATGCTATTAGCTGTAATTCATTAACGGGTAGTCAGATTTCATTCATTATTTTTAGGGTTCCGTAGTAAACAAGGAACCCTTATAGTTTCGCCATTGTACGTCTGTCTGTCTGTCTGTCCGTCCGTCCGTCCTCGGTTAATCTCAGAGACTATTAGTGCTAGAAATCTGTAATTTGGCATGGGTATAATTATTAATCACGCCGACAAATTGGTGAAATAAAATTTTGACTAAAATATGATGTTTTAAAGTGCTAATTTTTATTAGTCAAGTGTCCCCCCCCCTCTATCAGCCAAACGGCAGTATAAATAGGAACTTGAAAAAATTCCCAGCAGTAGTATATATAATCAATTTTAAAGGAAAACTATCATGTTTTTCGAGGATTGTGACTACGGAACCCTACACTGCGCGTGGCCCGCCACGCACTTGGCCGGTTTTTTATCTTACCGTATTTGCTTTTTCCGCAATGCAGGACCGATTTTGATAAGAATTTCATTGGGAAAACCTTAGTAATGGGAAAGAGCTATTAAAAAATTAATACTCATTACAGTAGTTCCATTTTAATGCGCCACTTTTAACAGTATGAGCTCAAAGGAGCTTAGGAAAAACAAAGAGTTTCCACGGGATTTTTAAAAACCTATATCCACGCGGACGAAGTCGCAGGCATCCGCTTGTATCAATAAGATTTTGAAGGTACCTAGGTAGGTATCTACTTATAGATCGAAGGCTAGCAACGTAGGCTAAGCACGCAGCTTGTAAATAACGCGTTTTGTCGTCGCCACACTACGCTTTTCACCTAGTGTATGCAAATACGAAGCGAAAGGTCGTGATTTATGTCGAATTTCTTTTCCATAACTACCTACCTGCTGAGCTGGCATTGTACCATGTTTTTGATGGCAAAGAAATCATGTTTATGGCAGTAAATAAGACTAGGGAGAAATCTTGCGATTTCCGAGCTGAAATCCGATCTTTTTTTATATTTATTTATTAAAATACATACCTAATATTTTACAAATTAATAAATAATATGAAAAAATTAACATAGGTTCGACCTCTGTGGTTTTTTCTATCCCAACGCTTCATATCTGAATTTATCTTAAGGTAGGTAGGTAACTACACTCCCGTGTGGGGTTGCTGGTCCCCCATCGGGCGCGTCCCCCCGGTGGCGGATGGGGGAACGCCTCCCAGATATGGGAGGTACCGGGGAAACCCGGCGCGGACCAAAACCAGCAGGGGGTTGCCGCTTGGAGGCTCCTGGTACTTCTCTGTTCATCAGAGTGGACTGTGGAGACTCCGGGCGGCGACAATTGGGGGGGAGGCTTTCGGGCCGTGAGGAAGAAAACCTCGTTAAAAAATTACCGGAGGGGGTGGAAACGCCCTGCGCGGCGGGTCCGCTGGTCTTTGTGGCCGGTGGGCGCTGGCTTCGGCCACCGTCGGGCAACCCGTAATCCGCACTGAGCGGAACCGGGGGCCCCACGCACTGAGCGAGGGGCCGCGAGGAAGAAAACCTCTATAAAAAATTACACGAGGGGTGAACCTCTTGAGGGTCGCCTGCGGGTGTGGCCCTCTTGAGGGTTGCCTCTGGCGAGGAACTCCGGGTGATGGAATGGCGTATCCGTCGCCCGTTGAGACGCCTCGGGTCGGGAGGCGCACCACTATGTTCCTGGTGCGCCTCAGACGGTGTTAGGGGGCCTTTAGGTCCCCCGGTGGAGGGTCTGCCTCGGCGGACGGCGCCGACTGGGTCGCGGATGATTGCGCAAGTGTACCCGTAACCCAGCCACCAGGCGACACGGAGGAACATCGCTGGGTTTTAGTGGGTATTCTGGCCACTTCTTGGTCTGCCTGAGTCCCACACTACCTTTCGGAAGCATTGCAGCTCGCTGTAAGGCTTCCGGAGGGTGTGCGTAAATGCATTTCCCAGCGTCAAAAAAAAAAAAAAAAAGGTAGGTAACTACACTCCCGTGTGGGGTTGCTGGTCCCCCATCGGGCGCGTCCCCCCGGTGGCGGATGGGGGAACGCCTCCCAGATATGGGAGGTACCGGGGAAACCCGGCGCGGACCAAAACCAGCAGGGGGTTGCCGCTTGGAGGATCCTGGTACTTCTCTGTTCATCAGAGTGGACTGTGGAGACTCCGGGCGGCGACAATTTGGGGGGAGGCTTTCGGGCCGTGAGGAAGAAAACCTCGTTAAAAAATTACAGGAGGGGGTGGAAACGCCCTGCGCGGCGGGTCCGCTGGTCTTTTTGGCCGGTGGGCGCTGGCTTCGGCCACCGTCGGGCAACCCGTAATCCGCACTGAGCGGAACCGGGGGCCCCACGCACTGAGCGAGGGGCCGCGAGGAAGAAAACCTCTATAAAAAATTACACGAGGGGTGAACCTCTTGAGGGTCGCCTGCGGGTGTGGTCCTCTTGAGGGTTGCCTCTAGCGGGGAACTCCGGGTGATGGATTGGCGTATCCGTCGCCCGTTGAGACGCCTCGGGTCGGGAGGCGCACCATTATGTTCCTGGTGCGCCTCAGACGGAGTTAGGGGACCTTTAGGCCCCCCTGTGGAGGGTCTGCTTCGGCGGACAGCGCCGGCTGGGTCGCGGATGATTGCGCAAGTGTACCCGTGACCCAGCCACCAGGCGACACGGAGGAACATCGCTGGGTTTTAGTGGGTATTCTGGCCACTTCTTGGCCTGCTTGAGTCCCACACTACCTTCCGGAAGCGTCGCAGTCCGCTGCGCTGCTTCCGAAAGGTGTGCGTAAATGCATTTCCCAGCGTAAAAAAAAAAAAAAAAAAAGTAGGTAACTACACTCCCGTGTGAGGTTGCTGGTCCCCCATCGGGCGCGTCCCCCCGGTGGCGGATGGGGGAACGCCTCCCAGATATGGGAGGTACCGGGGAAACCCGGCGCGAACCAAAACCAGCAGGGGGTTGCCACTTGGAGGATCCTGGTACTTCTCTGTTCATCAGAGTGGACTGTGGAGACTCCGGGCGGCGACAATTGGGGGGGAGGCTTTCGGGCCGTGAGGAAGAAAACCTCGTTAAAAATTACAGGAGGGGGTGGAAACGCCCTGCGCGGCGGGTCCGCTGGTCTTTTTGGCCGGTGGGCGCTGGCTTCGGCCACCGTCGGGCAACCCGTAATCCGCACTGAGCGGAACCGGGGGCCCCACGCACTGAGCGAGGGGCCGCGAGGAAGAAAACCTCTATAAAAAATTACACGAGGGGTGAACCTCTTGAGGGTCGTCTGCGGGTGTGGCCCTCTTGAGGGTTGCCTCTAGCGAGGAACTCCGGGTGATGGAATGGTGTATCCGTCGCCCGTTGAGACGCCTCGGGTCGGGAGGCGCACCATTATGTTCCTGGTGCGCCTCAGACGGTGTTAGGGGGCCTTTAGGTCCCCCGGTGGAGGGTCTGCCTCGGCGGACGGCGCCGGCTGGGTCGCGGATGATTGCGCAAGTGTACCCGTAACCCAGCCACCAGGCGACACGGAGGAACATCGCTGGGTTTTAGTGGGTATTCTGGACATCGGCCTGCTTGAGTCCCACACTATCTTCCGGAAGCATTGCAGTCCGCTGTAGGGCTTCCGGAGGGTGTGCGTAAATGCATTTCCCAGCGTCAAAAAAAAAAAAAAAAAAGGTAGGTAACTACACTGGCACAGTATGACAGTAATTGCAATTCAGAGGCGGCGGAAGGCGTGGGCGACGTGGGCCCAGGCCCACGGCCTCGCGCTCCGGAGGACTAATCTCTAAAAGGCTGGATCGATTTTGATGGGACTTTCACTGGCGGATGTTTACATTTTGATCTACCTAAACATCCGCCAGTGAACTTTTTACAGTTTTTAGCATGATATGAGCTCAAAGGAGCTTAGGAAAAACAAAATGATTCCTACGGGATTTTTAAAAACCAATATATATCCACGCGATCGAAGTCGCGGGTGTCCGCTTGTGATTTATATTCTCTTTGCAATAGTAGGTAGGTACAGGGACGATATCCGGTGAGATTCAGTTAAACCTACCTACTTAATTGGATTTCGCAACATTTTCGACTCTGTAATCCATTGTTGCTTCCAGTAGGTACGGTTCACATGATATTTCCTGTGAACAGTCCATTCATCATAGGGTCTTCGGTCGCTATTAGGCAAGCCGCTTGAGCAAGTGCTAACGGCCGTGCGAAAGAATTATACTAATTCCCATTATCCGCTTTTATCTCACGTAAATTACTCTGACCGTTTAAGAAATGTCCAATGTAAACAATACTTACGAGTAGATATGTACAATGTACTTACATACGTACGTCTTACTTTATTTCTTAACTAGCGGACCCGGCAGACGTCGTTCTGCCCGCTATTAGCGCCACCTACCGGGTCCAATTTTTCTACATATAAACCTTCCTCTTGAATCACTCTATCTATTAAAAAAAACCGCATCAAAATCCGTTGCGTAGTTTTAAAGATTTAAGCATACACAGGGACATAGGGACAGAAAATGCGACTTTGTTTTATACTATGTAGTGATTCAGTCACAGAATAAATAATAGTACCTATTTACTTAGGGTAAGGTTCAGTAGGGTTATGTTGTCTACCGACAACGCTACTTTAGTCTACTATATTTCGAATATCGAAAAGTCTTAATATGTAATTCAAAATGAACCAAAAAAAAACTCTTATTTTAAAGTCAGAATTCAGTAGGTACTTCAAATATTTATTTTACATTTCTGCTTGGGGCGCTGGCTGTAGGCGAATGCCGAATGTATTTGCGAACTCAAACCTTTTCGAGGTGCGCAAGCTGGGACTAACTATACATGTAAAAGTACCTCCGTTTTTGTAAATCTCAAACACATTATTCGTGTATCGAAACACTTGGAACGTCAAAATAAAATAGACTTCAATACTTTTGACCTAACGCTCAAGTTACATAAATCTACAAGAGCGTCTCCAACTATTGTTCTACAAAAACAGGTAAATGTATTTCCGCCTTCAGGAAACAATAAATAAAAATACGAAACGTTATCACAATAAAAAATTTATTATTCTATATAACATATAACATCGGACCGTAACCGTGGATCAAACGACAGTATATTACAAAATAGGTTTATTATACGATACATGGCTTGTTTGTATGTTTGTAGTGGTCCATACACAGTCTTCTTTAACTATAACCCCCGGCACGTAAGTAGAGCGGTGACCTTCAAGTGCGCGCAGCGTCGTACGAGTGAGCAGGACACAATACGATTGGAGAGCCAATCAGCGCTTACGAGGGATCCGCGAGAGCTAATCAGTGCTTACGAACGATCCCCACGCCGTCCCCGCGACCCCCTCACACCCCGAGACACCTCATTTTCGACTTCTGCGCATTGAAGGTCACCGCTCGACTTCTTTGCCGTGACTTGTAACTTCAACGCAAAAAATAAACTTCCAAATAATAACATAACACGTGCCTAAAGCTGACCCATAGATAATAATTGTACAAAGACCATCTTAAAATTTTATCAATTTCTTTCTGTTTCAAAAAAAAAAAAAACATTATTGAGTACACATGCACGCCAGTGGCATCTACATTATAAATAAATAAATAATAATAGTACACTGGACAAACTGAGACAACTCGATTATCACCAATTTGGCGCTGCTTGCTAACATAAGTGAGAGCGGAGGTCCATGGAACTAATGTGTATAGTCCAAATTAGACGGTTAATTTTTCAAGATTTTTGCTTTAATTTTCGAGGCTTCATCGATGAATCATCGAAAATGAACCGTCTAAACACCGACCGTTCATCGTTCACAGGCACTGTGCCCTAGCAAACATCGTATCGCAAAAATGAACGATGAACGGGGCACCGTCTAATTTGCACTTGTGACTTTTATTGGAAAAATGTCAAAAGTTTCCATTAAGTACTTTCGGGTGCGGCGCTTTGAATCGGCACAAAATCATCTGTCATTTTATATGATACAGCCAGTCCAGCGCATAGAGATAATAATAATATAGAGGTGCCCTATAAAATATGTCCTATAGAAAATAGTGGATCGGAAAATAGCTCATGCTTATCAAAATTTTCATAAGTGTGTAAGAGACAACATTACATTTTTGACATAATAATAAAACAGTTTGCGGCAGACTTAAAACAAAAAATGGCCTCCCTAAAATGTATACGTGAACACTCACACACGCACAACTTGAGACTTCACAATGAACACGCGCCATTTTATGTTTTCGGATTGTGCGTGTGTGAGTGTATTTTTGACACTATTTTAAAGTAGGTATGGCTCCTCCACTACTATTATTGCTCAGTGGTCCAGCGTACTATAGTATGACAGACGTCAGTGATACCTATGATGATTTAATAAGTCATAGTCGGACAAAAACACAGTCCGGCTTCAAATTACATAACGGGTGTAAGGTGACCGCTGTTGGAAACGAAGACAGGTAATAGTAGTGATGAGTACTGACAAGATACCATAAAAAATACGGAAAAAAAAAGTTAAAATATTTCCTGTATTTTTCAAGTTGGCAATGTAATGCAATCCGCTGGCGACTTAATACCCAAAGTAGTCGCCGGTCGTCCACCGCTCGCGGGCGTGTTGTGTACGCTGTCCATTGCGGGTTTGATAAATACTAAATATTAAAGCACTAATACTACAAGTATAAGACAAATGGTTAGTGATATTGGATTGTTTGGTTATTATAATAATAGCCCAAGTTTTCGATAGCGATGTCCTTATATCCTGTATAAAATTCCATTTTGTTTTAATTTTAAGGGACCTTTCAGATAGACCGGCGCGGAGAGCAGAGCAAATTTTAATCGCATTTAAAATAGAATCTTAGGACATTGAAATAAGCTTTATTTTTACATTTTATCTCTTTTATGATAAGAGGATGCTCCCAATACGCTCTGTGTGAAATATTAAGAGCAGCCGGTCGGCTGCTCTATGCTCGTGCTCTTTCGCGCTCGAGCATCCGACCGGCTCCGTTCGCGTGCTCTTTCATGCTCGCACAGCCGACCGTAGGCCGAATTGCTCTGCCATCCGGCCCAAGAGCGTACGCTCGGCTCCGAACGCATCCGCGTGTCCGTTCACACAGACCGGCTCGGAGAGCAGAGCTAATTTGAACGGCCGGTCTGTGTGAAAAAAGAAATGCTCTCCGATGCTCTCCGCGCCGGTCTATCTGAACGGTCCCTTAAACATCTTTCAGGGCAGGAATAAATCACGCGCAGTCTCTTCGGAATTTCGTCCGCGTCGATGTGACGCGACCATTATATTTTAATGTTACATTGCAGCGGAATTCGGCCAAATTCGTCCCTAGCGTTACTACTTTATCTTTTATACATATCAAGTTGCATAATTCTTCCAATGTAAGTAGATCTCTAAGGGCCTGTTTCACCACCTTCTGATAAGTGTTAGATAGCTTATTCACATATTTTGTCTCTGTCATTTGACATACAGTAAGAAAGTGACAAAACTTACGTTTAGGCTATTCAACACTTATCTGAAGGTGGTGGAACAGGCCCTAAGTAACGAATAATACGACTAGATTAACACTTGAAACTATGTCAAAGGAACACAGTATAATTTTAATAATTGTGGGCAATTATAGTGGATTATGCATGTTGTCTCAATTTTGTTCAATCTTTATCCATGAGAAACGATGTCCATTACATGTTTTTTTTAATACTATATTATATACAATATCATTTGATGAACATAACAATTTAATAAAAAACCATTTTTCATGCATCTAGTAAATCCAAAATTGTGTAGGGACCACTATGATATCTGACCTCTAAAATCAATGAATTCGATAATAATGAATAAATAAAATCTATGTGATGACAATATTATAGTAAAATAGATCGCCAAATCTAACCAAAAATCGCCCTCAAATCACAGAGTTGATTTGAGAGTGATTCCAAATTCCAACATTGCAAAATTTTATTCCTCTGTAAAGTTAAGGTTCTTCTGCCAGAACTTCTCTCTATTCCCTCACTCTCATGGTCCGCTCACTGCTCGGCTGGGTTCACTATAATTTCTTGGACGATATAACATCATGATGACAAAGGTAAGGATTATTATTCATAATGAATACACAGTATAAGGTACAATTTAAAGAGCTAAGTTTACTTAGAACTTATTTTTTCAATGTAATTAATAACATATTATAATCCTATTCTGAACTCACACAGAATATATCTAAGTTTTAACTCATAATTTACAGATTTAAAATTTTCCGTCACATCATATTATGCAAAATATCGCTAACACACTGTTCCCAGGAATAATCCATACTAATATTATTTGAAAGTGAGTTTGTCCTTCTGTTGTCTTTTCACGGCTCAACTACTCATATTGACATTCGGAAGCAGTTTGCATCCTGGATATTTTGGTAATTTTTATCCCAAGAAATCCCATGTTGCAACAGAATTTCTAAATAAACCTAAATCCACGCAGACATAGTCACAGGCATCAGCTATTAAAAAATAAATAGAAATCCATACCCAATGTATATCGCTTAATAATTTAGTTTTGAAATACGCATATGACAAGTAGAATTCGAGGTGTTTCCTACAATTTCATAATGATTATAAAAAATATAGTTTTTAGGTACATCGCTTTTAACAAGGATTACTCACATTTTATTATAAGTTCAGTATATAGATTTACAGCGACAATAAAATACAAAAAAAAAAAAAAATATATTAAGTATGTAGATTAAAAAACTATACATGATTTACATAGATATATAATCCTATTCTGAACTCACACAGAATATATCTAAGTTTTAACTCATAATTTACAGATTTAAAATTTTCCGTCACATCATATTATGCAAAATATCGCTAACACACTGTTCCCAGGAATAATCCATACTAATATTATTTGAAAGTGAGTTTGTCCTTCTGTTGTCTTTTCACGGCTCAACTACTCATATTGACATTCGGAAGCAGTTTGCATCCTGGATATTTTGGTAATTTTTATCCCAAGAAATCCCATGTTGCAACAGAATTTCTAAATAAACCTAAATCCACGCAGACATAGTCACAGGCATCAGCTATTAAAAAATAAATAGAAATCCATACCCAATGTATATCGCTTAATAATTTAGTTTTGAAATACGCATATGACAAGTAGAATTCGAGGTGTTTCCTACAATTTCATAATGATTATAAAAAATATAGTTTTTAGGTACATCGCTTTTAACAAGGATTACTCACATTTTATTATAAGTTCAGTATATAGATTTACAGCGACAATAAAATACAAAAAAAAAAAAAAAATATATTAAGTATGTAGATTAAAAAACTATACATGATTTACATTAATATATATATAGCTGCTCGTGCTGATTCATTGACTGACTCACTGATTGATCACCCCTCCTGTAAAATTTTGTATGAAAAATTTTTTTTTCACTAATGGTTTCGTATAGAGGACAAAAATTCATTCGGAACAAAAATATGGAGAGAGCTGATGATTGAGGATTTCAAAGACGAGCGATGGGCACGCTTAAGGTATTGAAGATAGGTGGGGGGTGCTCGAGCAAATGTCACTCGGAACGTCATCCAATTGGCTGTCAGTTGAAAAAAAATTCAAAATGGCGAAAAAAAGATGGCCGCCATACAAATTTCGTCGGTGTCCATCTCGGAGGGTATAAAAGATGGAAGAGTGGTTTCTTCACAAAAGATGATCAGGGTCCGAAGGTTTAATTGATGAATAGAAAAAAAATTCAAAATGGCGGAGTTTATTTTTCCATAGAAAATGTATGGCGAATATTGAAGAGACTACAAGTTCTGCATTATGCAAGGCTTTGATGCGGTTCTTTGGAGAACTCTCAAAGAAAAATATGGGAAGACATGATGATTGAAGGTTTGGAAGATGGTTGAGGAGCCCGGGCAGGGTATTGTAGATAGATGGGAGGTGCTGAAACAAAAATTACTCAAAACCTCATCCAATTGACACTGAGCTGAAAAAAAATCAAAATGGCGGATCAAGATGGCGGCTATACAAATTTCGTCGGTGTCTATCTCACCAAGTATAAAAGATGGAAGAGTGGTTTCTTGGCAAAAGATGATCAAGAACTGAAGATCTACTTGATGAGCAGAATGATTCGAAGAAAAAATATGGAGAGTGATAATGATCGAGAATTAGGGATAGGGGAGAGATAGGTGGAGGCTGCTCAAACCAAAATACCCGAAAGCGAAACCTCGCGGTCCGCTTGCGGGCCGCGCACCCACGCGCCCTACTAGTAGATATATATTACCGACCGATAAACATAAATCAACATTATTATTTATAGGTTGATCCTCATTATTAAATCCATAGGGATAGATAGATAGTCGACGTATCAAAAGCGACATACCTTTACATGCAATACATGAATCAGAGGCCAGATATCGTTGTATTGAAAGCATTGGCATTGTGTTTATATGAAGTCATCGAAGTCGTCGTCGTAATTACCGTACGCGTCGTATTGGTTGAGATGTGCCTGGAAATTAAAAAAAAAAAGTTAAAATTTCAATTTTACAAATTATTGAAAATTCTTTCACTGGTACAATGGTTGTGATATGGTGGTGGTAATGAGAAATAATATGTTGAGTTTGTTGTTGGCTATCCTCAGATCAGGGCGCGTTAGGAACCCTTGCAGCTTTAGTTTGAGTGTTTCGTAAACATTTTCGCCGTTACTTGACTTTCATAAAGGTATCTGATATATGTATAAAATTCTTGACGCATTATGTGTTAAGTGCACCAACTTTGAATAAGGATATAATGTTTGTGGTAAATGCGCTCAATCTATACTAATATAATAAAGCGGAAGAGTTTGTTTGTTTGAACGTGCTAATGTCGGAAACTACTGGACCGATTTCAAAAATTCTTAAAAATTCTTTCACCGTTGGATATGTACATGATCCTTAAGTGCTATAGGCTATATATTATGTACCACGGGCGAAGCCGGGGCGGACCGCTAGTTAATAAGTAAAGGTCACTTACTTAACAAATTATATATATGCATCAGTACGTTAATATATACGTTAAGCATAACCAGACGTTTGTGTATCCAGCCATTAATTGTATATAAGTCATTGGTTCTTTGATAATAAATTGATTAAAAGCTATTATTATTAATATAATTATGTGATTAAAATAATGATGTACTCACATTATCGCCTTCCACTTTTAACTTGGCCTTGCCCTTGCCTTTGTTTGGCTTCTTGGCCTTATCGTTCTTCTCCGCCTTCTGTTTCTCTATGTACAAGTTGTCCACTGTCAACTTTATCCTTTTTATGTCAGCCGATGACACTGTCAACAGTATAAAACATGATGTTGAGATCCATACATGTAATTTCATATTTTAAAGTGTGTCTGCCTGTGTTAACTTTTTCAATTTGGTTCACACCAAATGAAATGTGGCAAAGATATGCACCATCAAGATGGATCCATTGCTTTTATCTCGGGTTGATAAAGGGTCCCAATGGTTTTTTTTTAAACAACGTTAATTTAACGGGTATCACTTAATATTATTATAAATAATATTATTATAAAGGCAACTTTTTCTAGTAGGTACATCACAAAATCACTAAATTTTGTAAAGTTTCTATCAATCACAAAAACTTTTATTAATCATTAACAAAATCTTTTTAAATATTTTAAATGTCCATAATTCTGTACAGCGGTAAATAAAATCGCTATTCAGTGCTAGACATGAATGTATTTTGTGCCAAAATTATAAATTTCCCGGTGCCCACATACACTATTATTACCGTACACTGATATGATAATTATGTGTCACTATGACGGAACACATTCGATTTTATGATCACGATCATGAAGCACTCTTCAATTTTATGATCACGAATGCTAGTTTCTGTTGTCTAAGGCCTCTTGTTAGATTTTGTTGGTCTACTAGACTACAACATATAAAGTGTGAATCAAATGTATAAATATCTTTTTTTTATATATTAAATGCAGGCAAACGAGCAAGCGGGTCACCTGATGTTAAGTGATTACTGCCGCCCATGAACATTTGCAGCACCAGAGGAACCACTAATGCATTGCCAGCTTATAAGGAGTTTGTTGATCCGCCCCTTGAATAACCCTTTGTCAAAGTTATGTGGAAACACATCCAAAGGGAGTTGGTTACACAGTTATTGAGTGCGCGGAAGTAATGACCTCGCGCAATGCTTGGTTGATGTATGCCAGTGATCCAGGTGGTGAGGATGATAGCTTTTTCGAAAAGAGATAAAGTGAATTAAATGTAAATTTACTTTGTAAAATAATATTTTTGACCAGGTCGTCCACAAAGGCGGGGAACTCCTCCCTGCTCTTGTACAGGGTGATCTTCTTGCAGAGCAGGTCTGCAAACTCCGTGAACTCCTCCTTAGTGCAGGGGTTGAAGCTGTCCAGCTTGCCTGACCCCCCAACTTCTGTTATGCCTGCAATTAAAAACATTAAGTCTCAATCATCATCAACTTGATCAACCTATTACCGGCCCACTCCATGGGTTTCCTCTCAGAATGAGGAGGGTTTAAGCCGTAGTCCACGAAGCTGGCCAAATGCGGATTGGTAGATTTCACATGCATTGGGAACATGAGGAGAACTTTCAGGCATACATGTTTTGTCACAATGTTTTCCTTCACCGTTAAAACAAGTAATAAATTGCTTAAAACGCACATAAGTCCTGAAAAGATAAGGTGCATGCCGGGGACCAAACTTGGTCCCCCTGAAAGGGAGGCTGAAGACTTTCACCGCTTTTAAGTCTCAATACCTAGGAAAGAACATTGAACATTGAAGTCCACCTGAACATAGGTCTCTTGTGGTCCATAATGCCACCAACAGAAGTTGTTGGAGGGAGATTGCAAATAATGCAGTGAAGACGGGTTTATACGAAGCAGGGTTTAGATGCATTGGCATCAGTACTGACAAGCCAGTGCTGGCAAAAATAGATGGGCGCTCTATGCACTTTACTTGAAAAACTGTTTAGGTACACAAGGCTAATATAAAGCCAGTGCCAATGGGACTGGCACCCAAAGCTGGCTTTGTATAAACCGGGTTTGAAGGATAGTATTTAGTAACCCATAACCACAACCACTCTGGCAAAAGCGAACATATAAGAAGAAAATATTAGTAAGGAAATAGAGTAAGAAACTAACCAAATGTTTCCATGGCGAGTCGCAGGTCAGATTCCTCCTGCAGTTTCTGGCGACGCAGCTTCTCTGCAAGCTTCTGTTCAGGTGTCAGCTCCTCTTCTTTATCAGTCAGTTGCTCAGATTTTTCACGCTCTTGACGCTATAAGTTCATAAATTTCATAGTCACGAGATCACGATAAAATGAAGACTCTTCGAAGATGTTAAATTTTTGACGTGATAACGTCTTATAAATCATTTGGCTTCATCAATGTTTTCTTATGACAATGTGGCCAATTCTGTTGTACACATTCTCTAAATCTAAACTAAAATGACAGGTCTAAATCGATTGCTATCTCTTTCACAATGCTCCCTGCAGAAAAGGATAGCACTATTTTTAAACCTGTCAATTTAGTTTAAGTTTAGAGATTGTGTACAACAGAATTAGCCATAATGTGGCTAATTCTGTTGTCACACACATCAAATTATCATCCGTAAATCAACTTTACAGACAACCAATTTTTTTAAAGATGAATCTTTTCATAAGATCCTTAGACTTGAGTCTGTTTCATCATTTATCATAATGCTCTATACATAGTGATCATAGCCAATTCAAATATATTGTAAAAAAATTATATTTAAATATGTTGAAATTGCAGGTATGTGTGAACTATGATAAAAAATATTACACAAGTAAATATTGCTCTATATTAATTTCAACACATACATTATTACAGTATGATAATGTGAATTGTGACATTGACATGTAAAATGCAATTAACCCACCTCTTTCTCAGCTATTTTCTCATGTATTTTCTTCTTGGGTTTGGCCGGTGGGGGCGCTGGGGTGGCCTCCTTTTTCTCCTCATCTTTTTTTTCTTCCTCCTCGTCCTCCCAACTGTCCTGTAAGATAAGCTGACGTCAACACGTAGGCCGATTGAGGTTATGTCCTTCAATCACACTCTAAATCAATAAGTCGTTGCAGATATCGGTTCTAGAGCAATTTCAACTATTTGGCAGGCGTATTAATTACCTTGACAGTCTCTTCCTCGTCCTCGCCCTCCCATCTGTTGGACGCAGTCAACGTGGTCGGAAGTTTTGGTTCAAAGTTGTCCGCATCTGCGAAAATACACACATACATCACTACTGGAACTCGCTAGAAAAATAATCAGACGAAAATAATACGCACCCCACGACACATCCATGATTGTAGACTGTTAAAGCGCAGATCTAATTTTATTAACTTTCACGCGAAAGACGAAATCAGACAAGACGGAGACGGGCAACTGCAGGTTTTTCAACACAAGATGTCTCCCGAATCGACAATTTTTCCTAACAATAACAATTCTCAGGCGAATTTTGTCAAACGAACGAAACTTTTCTGCACTGAACACGACCGAATTGGGAAGAGGTAAACAAATGACATAATTTCAATAAATTTTCAACGGAGCTAGAACCTGAATTTGTTACGCAAAAATAAGACTCCATCGCAAACGATAATTTCCGAATCACTAAAAATTCCAATATGGCGCCCGTTTGACAGTTTTGTTTTAGTAATGCCATCCGTAAAAAATTAAAATCCAATGTAACATTAAAGGCGGGTAACTTTAGAATCATGTCAAACATTGTAAGCAGGGCTTAACCGATTTGAATGGGGTTTTTTGTTTGAAAGGTGAATTAGTCAGGACTCGGGAGTGTTCTTAGCTATATTTGATGAAAAGGTATGGTAAATCTTACTTGCAAGATGGAGGCATTATGTGCCAAAAGATCCTTGTCGCACTAAGTATTTTTCACAACTCCCTCAATATGGGTATCAATATCAAATGAAAGGCGAAATGGTGAATGTCGGGAACTTTTTAATTATAGATCGACCAGAATCTCATGAAAAATAGGGAAATTAAATTTTGTAGTAAGCAACACTACGGCTGCCCTAGCGATAAATAAAGTAACTGACATTTTTTGTGAAATTGACTTTTTTGCGTTAACAAAAGTTTTGTGTCGAGTAGTTTTTTACCACAGTTTAATATTTCAAATAACTTGAACCGTTTACTGAAATTTGAATTGCCCAAACAAAGTAACTGCACACACTAACCCGGAATATAAATGCAAAACCAAGTAAACAACGAGCACAACACAAAAACAATGTAATTTGTTGTTGTTGATCACCTTGTTTTTATATTTAAAATGTATTGTATGCTTGATTTTTCGTTTCGTGAAACGATCCCAAGTAAGGTGTTCTGAATGTGCTTACTTTGTTTATCACTAGGGCAGCCGAGTTAACCTAGTGTTGCTTACTACAAAATTTAATTTCCCTATTTTTCATGAGATTCTGGTCGATCTATACCTACCTAATTTCACGAATCACGATACAGTCAATCACATAAGCCAATGCAGTTTAAGTAAACATACCAAACTCGTCACGACATTTCACTTTTGCGTACAATATTTTCATTGTTGCTTATAACAAATCACTCACAATGATCTTTTTTCCCAAAGTAAAACTTGTTAAGTTTATATTACACACAAAACCAATTCAATTTTAGCAGTTTACGTAAATATTTTAACAAAAATCTAGTCCACAATCGTAAAATAAAACCACAGAGTATTGACCTACTATGGAGTTTGACATAAGATATAGACTAAATGCCTAGTGCTGAAAACGAAAAGTGAACCATAGAGTGAATGTTATGAACGAGTAAGAACGAGTTTAATCGATTCTAAAATTCGGGTAAAATCGGAAGTAATTTTTGTAAAGGTCAGTGTATTGTCTGTGTCTCTTTAATTTCTCTCGTTTAATTTTGTTATCGTTATTAAGTAAGGCACATCCGATGCCGGCATCGTTTTTTTAGCATCGATTCGACTGTGGAATTTGCCAAATTAGGTACCAGCTGGAAGTCTGCGTATAGAGATACTCAGTAACGATGCCATAATGATAATATTTGCTGCCTATTTAACGAATCGACTTCTACTCATATAAATTTTTAACTAGTAGACGTCCGTGGCTTCGCTTGCGTGATACCTAAACTAAGTATAAATAAGCGTTGGGAAGGACATTGGCGTCCTTTCCAACGTTTAACTATCATCATATCAAAGGAGGATGGGCAAAGTGGTCTACCTACTCAACACAAATGAAACCTATTTCAATGAAAAGCTTATTTTTAGTACTTAATTTTATTATATGGAAGCAAAGCTGTAAGTCTTGGGGTTCAAGAGATTTTCGAGAAAAACATAATGCAGCCCCACGGAAGCCCCTTACCTTATTTTCTGTTTTATGACCGCAAGTATAGAAGTATTAGGCTATGAAGGACATAATATGCCACCTAGTAACGATAGGAATAGTTCGCAGCTTTCTAACGATAAAGCTAATAATCACACGAGTAGATAGGTACAGAGGGGAAGCTTCTACAAGCGGCCCGCTGTAGGTACACGCACACATATGCGCACGTTTGTCATCTAACTGAGCTGGTTGGATGACGCGGGCATCGATGTAATGTAGTTCTAATACATACATCGATGGACGCGGGCGTCCGTGAACCGTTGGTGAGTGTTTGTGTGAGTGTACCTACAGCGAGCCGTTTGTATAAAGCTTTCCCTCTGTACCTATCTACTTGTGTGCTAATAATCTCGACTTATTACTATTATTATTAGTTATGTTTTGGCCCGACATTAGGCCGGTTTTGTGCCCCCTGCTTCCAACTTGACCAATGTATTTAATTCTAGACGCTACGCCACCACCACCTACAGCCTTTTAACGTCCCACTGCTGAGCACAGGCCTCCTCTCTCATAGGAGAGGGATTTAGAGCTTAAACCCGCCACGCTGCTCCAATGTAGGTTGGTGGGCTTTAACGATTATTGTCACATGATAGTAATAATAACCGGGGCCGACTGCCTAACGTGCTCTCTGAGGCACGGGGGTGAAACAGCGCCAACTACCAACTCCGAGCTGGCACTGAGAATTTCTTGACAGAAAAACCCAATACCTAACAATTATTTGCCAGACCCGGGAATCGAACCCGGGACCTCGTGATCTGCAGTCGATTATGCTAACCGTTTAGACCTAAGAGGCAGTTTAACGTAGAACGCTACGCACTATTAATTAAATTCATAGTAGAATTACTAATAGAGTATTTTTAAAACATTTATTTTTTAGTGAATTTTGAAAAACTCCCATATATTTTGGCATAAACGCTATACGTAATTTGATTAACTACTTATTAGCTTCTTATTTCCATAGAGGGCGTTTGTGTTGATTAGGTAGACCAACGTTCATACATTTTTGCCCATCCTCCTTTCACCGATACCAAGAGGGAGCGAGCGAGCGAACGATACTTTCGGTCGTCTTCGGTTTGTGGTGCCAGTGCCGTGTGCCGATGCGCCGCGCTGTCATTTCGCCGCCACTTTCCGTTGCGTGGTCAACTGTCTCGCTCGCACTGCACTGGTCTGATCGTTTGATGCGGGTGTTGCGGGGTCATTCGTTTCGCTGCTTCTTTTGATGTTGTACGTGTCGGGTGTTCTCTGGTGCTCTTTATTTTTATTTTCGACGACTTGGCTTGTTTATTGGCTTTTTGGATTTTTTTTGGATGAGCACTCCCCCTCCCTCAAATAAAACTATTTCTTACTCTTTAGGTAATTTTTGGCTATTGTCATCAATTCATATATATTTTTATAAAAAGCTTTATGTTATTTTAAATCAGATATAACCAGATAAAACATCATGTAACAAAACTTGCTACAAAGCTAGTAATATTAACTGATTTCAAAGGTTTAAATAATATCGTTTTCAACGATAGAAGGTTGTTTTTAAAATCACTCTATTTCGATAATCGATTTAAGAATGTATTCATTCAATCGTCCATTCACAATCTACCTGCTTCTGCTTCCCATCACTATGAGTACAATGACAAATATGATCACGTGATCCGACGCCATTTTTGTTTACAAATACTGCATTGGGATATGGTATGGACTGTACAATACTTGTGTTAGAATTTGTTGACAGCTGATCAACATTTAAAAAATTTGGCGCCACCTAGAAAATAATTCAAAAACTACTTCTTCAAATGATTTGGCTAATTTATACAAGATGTCAGGCAATGTACATTTTTTTGTTAACTTTTAAATTGTTTTTTTGGTGAAGTTTGGTGGTACATAGACCGGGGTAGTTCCCTTTAAAAATAATAAAAAGTAAAAGAAAATCACAGTAGGATGAAACCCATTGGAAAAGGAGGAGAATATTATAAAAATAAAAGGAAAAATAATTTACGGGCGACCTGCGCTCGGGAAAAAAAGGGGGGGAGTTTTAAGGGTAAAAAACGGTTTAACTCGATTTCCGGCAAAACTACAAGTTCTATGCAAAAAAATTAAATAGCAAAGTTGTAGGTAATAAAAAGATCTACAACTTTTGTATTCACACTTTTTTCACATAACCTCAAAATTTATGTGAAAAGTTCAAAAAACCAAGTTTTTGGTTTTTAATTTTTATCTTTTACAATAAATATTTTATTTGCACGGAATTTGGTGAAAACTTACCTTTTTATGTCCCAAATACACTGTAATTTATTTGATTTGAAATATTTAGTTTTTCTCCTTATTTTTGACTCAATATCGAAAAAGCACCCTAATTTTCAATCGAAAATTCATCCGTCAAAATATCGGCTTTTTTCAAAAAGTAGGAGTGCGTTCTGTTTGTTGAAATCTCTACTTTCTGATGGTGTAAAAATATATATATGTTACTATAGTAAATCTTCTCAGAAAATGAAAAAAGCCGGAATTCGAATTTTTTAAATCTTGTACTAAAATATCATTCAATTTTAATTTTTTAGGTTATATTACATTAAACATATTATTTTTTAAAGAAAATATTACAATTTTTATTTTAGAGTTGCCACTTCATTATACTTATTGCATTAATAGGCCTCATAAGAAGGCTCAGGGTCACTCAGCGGGCGATGGAGAGAGCTATGCTCGGAGTATCCCTGCGGGATCAAATCAGAAATGAGGAGATCCGCAGGAGAACCAGAGTTACCGACATAGCTCATCGAGTCGCGAAGCTGAAGTGGCAATGGGCGGGGCACATTGCTCGAAGAACCGATGGACGTTGGGGTCCCAAGGTGCTTGAATGGCGACCTCGCACCAGTAAACGAAGCGCAGGTAGACCCCCCACTCGTTGGACAGACGATCTCAAGCGAGTCGCTGGCAGCCGCTGGAGTCAGGCGGCACAAGATCGTGTGCTGTGGCGATCCTTGCAAGAGACCTATGTCCAGCAGTGGACGTCCATTGGTTGAAACGAACGAACGAACGAATTAATAGACCAGTGTCGATAATTTTGGAAACCAAGAAAAATCACAGAAGGATGAAACCCATTGGAAAAGGAGGAGAATATTATAAAAATAAAAGGAAAAATAATTTACGGGCGATCTGAGCTCGAGAAGGGGAAGGGGGGGAGTTTTAAGGGTAAAAACGGTTTATCTCAATTTCCGGCAAAACTACAAGTCCTATGGAAAAAAATCAAATAGCAAAGTTATAGGTAATAAAAAGATATACAACTTTTGTATTTACACTTTTTTCACATACCTCAAAATTTATGTGAAAAGTTCAAAAAACCAAGTTTTTGGTTTTTTATTTTTATCTTTTACAATAAATATTTTTTTTTCACGGAATTTGGTGAAAACTTACCTTTTTATGTCCCAAATACACTGTAATTTATTTGATTTGAAATATTTAGTTTTTCTCCTTATTTTGACTTAATATCGAAAAAGTAATATAATATTAGTAATAAAGTAATATTTTCTTTAAAAAATAACATGCTTAACGTAACATAACCTAAAAAATTAAAATTGAATGATATTTTAGTACAAGATTTAAAAAATTCGAACTCCGGTTTTTTTCATTTTCTGGGAAGATTTACTATCGTAACATATATATATTTTTACACCATCAGAAAGTAGAGATTTCAACGAACAAAACGCACCTCTATTTTATGAAAAAAGCTGATATTTTGACGGATGATTTTTCGATTGAAAATTAGGGTGCTTTTTCGATATTGAGTCAAAAATAAGGAGAAAAACTAAATATTTCAAATCAAATAAATTACAGTGTATTTGGGACATAAAAAGGTAAGTTTTCACCAAATTCCGTGAAACAAAAATATTTATTGTAAAAGATAAAAATAAAAAACCAAAAACTTGGTTTTTTGAACTTTTCACATAAATTTTGAGGTTATGTGAAAAAAGTGTAAAAACAAAAGTTGTAGATCTTTTTATTACCTACAACTTTGCCATTTAATTTTTTCCATAGGACTTGTAGTTTTGCCGAAAATCGAGATAAACCATTTTTTACCCTTAAAACTCCCCCCTTTTTTTTCTCCGAGCTCAGATCGCCCGTAAATTATTTTTCCTTTTATTTTTATAATATTCTCCTCCATTTCCAATGGGTTTCATCCTACTGTGATTTTTCTTGGTTTCAAAAATTATCGAGACTGGGCTAACAGTGTTAACTACCCACATGGAAAAGTTGAAAATAGTTATTGAAAATTTGATTAATTTAAAAACCTTTCTGTTCTTTTAGGTGCACATTTTGTTTACTCGATTGTACTTACTATTTTTTAAATGCATGCCACTCTATCACCCTGTCTTTTGGCTCGGCCATAGTGATTATACGTAAAATAATACTTTGTGCATACCTAATTACCTAGGTACCATACTTACCTGACTTCGGATAAAATGGCTAAAAAGAAAATTGAAGTGTTTGTAAATATTGAAAACGAATCGCAATTTGAGTACATGCTCAATCATAATCAAGAAAGACTAATTTGTAAGAGTTTTTTAAACTAGTACCTACCTACTATACTGGAACCAGTAACTAGTTCGCCCCAAACTAGACTTCGGTGTTCTATTATTTCGTACCGGACTATGGTAGTTTGACTTCGTACCTACACGCCAAACATAGTGCTAAAGGAATTTCAAATTAGCGTCATCATAGATTAATAATAATTAGGGTCTGTTTCACCACCTTTTGATAAGTGTCCGATAACCTAAGTTTACGTAACGTAAGTTTCATTACTTTCTTACTAGGTATAAGTCAAGTGACAAAGACAAAAGTTGTCAATAAGCTATCCAGCACTTATCAGAAGTTGGTGAAACAGGCCCTTAGTTACCTTAAACACCTGTAGGTACCTACTTAAATAACTTCATTATAGTTGGTACGTTACAAACGTGCGAACTGATTCATAAATAATATTTATATTGGACTTCTCACTCACACTTACAGACCAGTTTCTCTGATGTTTGTGTAACATTAAAAAAGGATTCGACGATAACTAGTCGATAACAGGATAAATGAGCGAGGGAGAATCTTCGCATCCCTGTGATCGTTTAATACTTTATGGCTCAGTTGGCTTGTTTGTAATGTCCCAACTATAGTGGGCTTGTCCCGCATGCTCGCTAGCCTTCGCTATCCTTCGCTTGCTATGCTTTTCTTTCAGTTATGTGGACGCAACTGCGAAGTTTTCGGGTCGTCGTGTGTGCCCACAATATGGCCCCTAAACCAACGACGCGATTTTTAACCGTATATAAAGTTAATAAAGCTGAGTTTCAGTTGTTATCATTAAAAGACGGCACGTTAAAAGCTGTGATAGCCTAGTGGTTAGGACGACCGACTTCTAATTGGAGGTCGTGGGTTCGATCCCGGGCACGCACCTCTATCTTTTCGGAGTTATGTGCGTTTTAAGTATTTAAATATCACTTGCTTTAACGGTGAAGGAAAACATCGTGAGGAAACCTGCATGCCTGAGAGTTCTCCATAACGTTCTCAAAGGTGTGTGAAGTCTGCCAATCCGCTTGGCCAGCGTGGTAGACTATGGCCAAAACCCTTCTCACTCTGAGAGGAGACCCGTGCTCTGTAGTGAGCCGGTAATGGGTTGATCATGATGATGATGATGACGTTAAAAGCCATGGTAAAAGGCATGTTTGTATTCGCGGGCTTAGGCGCAGGCCCCATTGGGAGCGAAGCGAAGCGAAACGAGCTCGTTTCGCAACGCTCATGTCGCTAGACAATGAGAACTTCGCTTCGCTCTGTCGTTCACAGTGTGAACCGTAGTATGACAATTGACAAGTATAAATTAAAAATTTAAAAGCCCTCAACATTCGCCATTTTGTGGTGGCGGCCATTTTGGACTTGCATATGCTATTCTACTAGTCAAGTCCTTTCATTTGATACCCATATTGAGGGAGTTGTGAAAAAATATGTAATCCGCCATTTTGTGGCGGCGGCCATCTTGGACCGATTTTCATCAAACATAGCTAAGAACAAAAAAACAAAAAACCGCATTCAAATCGGTTCATCCTTTTGAGCGCTACGAGGGAACAGACAGACACACACACACACACACACAGAGATACGTCAAACTTATGACACCCCGACGTTTTTGGGTGGGGGGTTTAAAAGAAAAGGTACCTAGCGGCGTGAGGTAAGCGAAACGAGCTTCGTTTCGCTCCCAATGGGGCCTGCACTCAAAAGTTAGTTTATTATTTTCACAGGCGCAGATATATACAACTCGTTTGCAGGACCGTGCACAGTTCTCGACCCTCTCTTTGTGAGGATAAAGCTTGATTGGAGCGATGGGGACATTGTGCTGCTGAGGGTATATTCACTTAATTTTTTACATTCTCCCTGCGTTACAGGTAGGTAGTTAGGTACATATTCCTCTTGCTCGCTAAGCTCGTGACTACTTTCCCTAATGAATTTAAAACCTACTTATAAATATAACTGAGGTGCATCCCGCTGCCATCATATTTTTACACACTGAAAGTTAGTTCCTACTTACCTAACTTATTTTAGAATAGTTTAAGAGCTTAAAATGGTTTATTATATTTCGCTTTTCATCGATTTGAAATGACAGTATTATACTTTATTGTACAGACAAAAATTGTACAATAGTAGGTAAGTAGGAAAGTTCTTCTACTAGGAAAGAAGAAGTTGTAAGGGGCCGAAGTCGCACCATTCTCTACCTCTCTTCCATTTAGCATTCTTTTACGGAACCCTAATAGCAAAGATTTCTTTGTTCTAGGTGTTAATCGATGAAATTCAGTCACTAAGTCGTTTCCACAACCAAAGTGAACCCGTGTTTCTCTTTATTATGGTAAAGTTATGCATTTTATATTTTGTAGGTGCTCTATATCTACCATTTTCTACGCTTGTTTGCGCAGCGATTTTAAATACGTATGTGCGTTACATAAATCTACCTTTTTCTAGGCAGCAACATGGTTCTCGAGGCATGAGGGAAAGTAGTGCAATAATTGCCCTACAAAGTATTATTTTACGGCAGGCAACGAAGACGGCGGTAACCAATGCTTGAGGCAGATTATGACGTGATATAACAGCGAACCAATCACGGACTCTGAGCCCGTTGCGCCCCGCTTCGTTCCGCGAATCAGATCCAATTGCAAAATTTTAGATGTTGAGTTTTCTGTATGAGATATTCTCAGTGCCACCACGGAGTTGGTAGTTGGCAGTGTTAGATATAGCAGAGACTTAGACATTACACCCCTTGCCTCAGAGAACACGCACGTTAAGCTATCAGTCCTGGTTACTCACTACCATTTGACTTTATAGTCGGTATAGCCTGCTAACTCGCATTGGAGCAAGTGGCAGGTCTAAGTTCTAAAGTAAGTACGTAAGAGTAAAACTCACACATAGCGCACGTTTGCCATCCAACTGAGCCGGTAGCGTCAGATGCAAACCATTGGTGAGAGCTCATAATGTGTGTGTGTACCTACAGCGGGTCGCTTGTATGAAGCTTCCTGTCTGTAGGGATATCTATAACTCATGTGGCCCAACCTTACGAACAGAGCACTAGTGCAGCTAGACACAGGTCTCCTCTCTTGTAGGAGAGAGGAATTAAGGGTAGAGATCTATAGAGCGTACTCTGACTCTATTCAAACTCAAGGCACTGCTAAAACGGGACATAAATATTATGTATCCAACATAAATCCGTCTCGTTTTAACTCTATAGATCTCACCCTTTTAGAACTTAGACCTGCCACGTTGCTCTAATGCGGGTAGCAGGCTTGAACGACTATAGAGAGACTATAAAGACAAATGATTCTTTTTGATTTCAGAATCGCCAAATAATTCGAATCTTCCGTGGCGTAGACAATATGAGGTTCGCTCAGGCGGCGAAATATGAAATCGACTGTTTTAAACAATTTCTAAAAGGTTCAACAGTTGAAAGAGTTACGTACGATTTAGATGAAGCATCGCCTGAAGAACTTGTTAGTTTCAAGATTTTATAACATCTTCACATCTTATTATAGACCCTTTATGCCCATTGCCCATGCCTCCCGTTGTATTTGGAACGATTTGTTTTCACGATTCAGACTGATTAAAACGACGAAAGGTATCATCTATTCTAGTAAATGGTTAACGATATTAAAATACACATTTCGAATAAAATGAACTTTTCGCCATTTTAGTAGAGTGTGTAAATACTTAGGTCGTTTTGTGTGGTTTCGTAAATGGATTTGATAAGCAAGTAAGTAGATAGGACGCATGGCGAAAATCAACCAGTGAAATACCCCCCTTGTTAATGTGATGGTGCACGGTGAAAATCGACCCGTGTTAACACCCTTTAGTGAAAAAGTTTAGTGAAAAAAAAAAGCGTATGGTGAAAATCAAACAAGTAGAATTGCAACAAATCTTCGAGGTGAAATAATTTTATTTTATTAATTTCAAAGGAATGGCACGAACAACGAATACTCGAGAAACAGCAAGAAGAAGCGCGAGCAGAGGCGCGCAGAATGGAACGCCAAGCGGCACGCAAGCGGCGCAGAGCTGAGCTCATGATCCCACACCTGCAGAATCTGAACTTTGTGCTGTATTGGCCTCACGCGACGCACGCGCATCCTGAACTGTACGAGAGATGGGACGTGAACAGTTTAGTGTTTAAATACCACCACCATCACCACAACTACAGCATTTTAATGTCCAACTGCTGGGTACAGGGATACAGGTTCTATTTTAACTGTCATAATAAAATTCATTTCTGCAATATTTGACCGCGACCGGCTTTAAACTGCAATAAATTAATTGCTTTCTTCTGTAATAAATAATTGTCTTTCTATAGTCTGATTTTTCCACCACCACCACTACAGCCTTTTTAACGTCCCATTGCTTGGCGCAGGCCTCCTTTCTCATAGAAGAGAAGAATTTAAAGCTTACACCCGCATCCGAGGCACGGGGGTAAAGCACCGAACTACCAACTCCGAGCTGCCACTCAGAAATTTCTTGACAGAAACACCCAATATCTAACAATTATTTGCCCGATCCGGGAATCGAACCCGGGACCTCGTGATCTGCAGTCGAAAATTATAACCACTAGACCAACGAGGCAGTCTCGAGGCAGACGAGAAAACAGGAATGGTAACATGAAAATTCGTTCAGTAGTTTTTGAGTTTATCACAAACAGACAAACAAACACGGAGCGGGGGACTTTGTTTTAAAATATACTTATTATTGTATATTGCAGATATCATAATGGTGGGTCGCGAAGAGATACAACTGACGAGGGAAATGGCATATGACGTGCTGTACGCCGGCGACGCTGAGCTCAATGACGCTTCGTTGCACATGCTGCTGTCTGCACCGGCCTTAGCTATATGCTTCCGATTGCTCGACACAGAGAAGCATTTCGTTTGTTAGTAGTCCTGAGTATGATGACGATGTAAAGCCGGATTTCCTGCGACCGTATTTTTGATACAAATTGGCCCTAGCATGTTTCTTTAATAAAATTGGGGCGTAATCTATGCACACGCTGCTGTCTGCACCGGCCTTAGCTATATGCTTCCGATTGCTCGACACAGAGAAGCATTTCGTTTCGGGTGGGTTTCCTGCGGCCATATTCCTGTAAGAAATTGGCTCTAGTATGTTTCTCTCACTAAATTGGGTCTAACATTTTGGCTACGTGCGACTGCGGGGCGAAAGCGTATGTTTACTTCACTAGAAAAATTACATTTACTTAAGTATACTTACTTGAGGTTGACTAGAAGACTTATTTTTACTAATAAATGCTTTTAATATTATTATATTTCAGCTCTAGTACGCAGAATCCTCTATGAAGAGGTGGCACCAATAGATGACTCGAAACGGTTAGAAGACCAACAAAACGCACTGAAGGCAGCTTTTGATACGTACAAATCATACAGCCTTTCCAGAGAAGAAATTCTTCAAAAGCGTAGAGAAGATCGCTTAAGAAAAAAAGTAAACATATTCTTCTTTTTAATCATCCATCTCCATCCCTAATTCTCTATCCCTATCCCTGGTGATATATTAATTATAATAAATCTTTATTTTAAGCAACTGGGGCTCACTGTGTTAGTACATTACAATCAAACTAATGTTAGTAGCTTATAACTAAAATATTAAAATATTATACTTACTAAACTTACTACTTAAACTACTTAAAATATTATCTATACATATAATAAAATCGTAGACTTGCCGTATCTGTACATTGAAGATTTTTGCAAAATAATAACTGGGGGATGTTAGGGATAAGTAATAGAACGTAAAAAAGCTATTTTTGACATTTTTGTCTGTCTGTTTGTCTGTTTATCTGTTTGTCTGTTTGTCTGTATGTTTGTGCGCGCATCACGCAAAAACTACTAAATGAATTTAAATGAAACTTGGCATGATTTAAGTTCATACTACGGAGTAACATATAGGATACTTTGTATCCCGAAATTCAGCACGGTTCCCTTGGGAGAGGGGATGAAAGTCAAAATGTGTACTTAGCTGTAATTCATTAACGCGTGGTCCGATTTCATTCATTCTTTTTTTGTTAGAAAGGAAATACTTTAAAAATTACCGTGTAATCTCTGAAAGGCTGTATCGATTTTGATGGGACTTCCAGTGGCGGATGTTTACATTTTTATCTACCTAAACATCCACCAGTGAACTTTTAAAAGTTTTTAGCAAGGTATGAGCTCAAAAGAGCTTAAGAAAAACAAAAAGTTTCCACGGGATTTTTAAAAACCGAACACGCGAACGAAGTCGCGGGTATCCGCTCGTACTTACTAAAATATTAAAATATTATACTTACCTAATTAACTTAAGTTTGCGGCCTCACCAATCATCATGATCAACCCATTACCGGCTCACTACAGAGCACGGGTCTCCTCTCAGAGTGAGAAGGGGTTTGGCCATAGTCTACCACGCTGGCCAAGCGGATTGGCAGACTTCACACACCTTTGAGAACGTTATGAAGAACTCTCAGGCATGCAGGTTTCCTCACGATGTTTTCCTTCACCGTTAAAGCAAGTGATATTTAAATACTTAAAACGCACATAACTCCGAAAAGTTAGAGGTGCGTGCCTCACGACCTCCGATTAGAAGTCGGTCGTCCTAACCACTAGGCTATAACAGCTTTTTTTTTTTTTTTTTTTTATCACCAATACTTGATGATATTATAAATCCGAAATTGTGTTTGTTTGCTGCTTTGTCCTTCGATCACGCCTCAACGGAACTACAAATCGACGGGATTTTTTGCATGGGTAGGCATATTTGAAAACCTGGACATAGGCTACTTTTTATCCCAGGAAACAAACAATTTACGCAGGATAGTGTGCTATGTTTTCACTCATTTGTCCTTGAATCACGCCACAACAGAGCTATTTATCGACGTAATTTTTGCTTGGGTATGGGATTAAAAAAATATTTTGTACTTTTAATATATTTTGATAACGTCGAAAGAAAAAAATCGGGTCACCGACCCTTTTATTGCATTTCAGGAAGAAGTAGTAGAAAAGCGAGCAAGAAGACTGTCTGAAATGCAACGACTGGCGAGACAAGCTATTGAAGATGCCATACAAGCTAAAAAAGCTGCAAAAGAACGACGTAAGCTTGAATTGCTTAAAAGTGGTGTAAGTCAACTTATAATAATGTTCTCAGTCTTAATTGGGACTAGTCCACTACGCAGGAGATATTATAGTGCAGAAAGCTCGATAGGATGGCAATTCGATACGATCTGAGAAAGATCAGGTGCAGGAGCGACAACTTTACGTGCTCTCCGAGGTACCATCGCCAATTTCCAAGCTCTAGCTGCTGCCTGCAGCTGCTACAGACAGATAAACCTAACACCTTTTTTTTGGGTCTCGGACCCAGGTCTTTTAATTCGCAGCCACTAACCACTATTCCAACGAGGCAGTAAAATCAACCAGGTTGGTTTAAAAGTGGTCAGTGAGGCGAGAACTTAAATTACTTATTATTATTAGAGAGAAAAACTTGTTAAAGAACTATTACTATCTTGCTTAAACTAAGGAACCACGGTGTCTAGATTTGAAATAAAATAAGAATGGTAGATAAAATTTTTTGTGGCTTGTAACATTTAGGATCCGTAAATTAAAAGAAAGTAGGTAATGAACTAAGCGCAGGGGTGCTTAATCGAAAATGAACATCAATAATAATAATTATGAAACGGTATAACGGGTAGTTTATGTTTTTGCAGAATGTATCGGCTCTAGAAAATTTAAAAGAAGAACCTGATAACGATGATGTGGACATAACTGTACCGGAGGTTAGTAGGTATTACAGGGTGGAAACGAAATGTGTTGTGTTGCAGGTTGGGATGCAGTTTATTGAAGTTAACACAACTGCCGACTGATTGTGCGGTCCACGCGTTATTGGCTTATAAATAGTCGGCTTGCAGTTCCAATACTCAAAACGGACTTTAAAGTCGGGCGGAGTTTGCTATACAATTTTGTCAAGTTCAGAGTGCTTAGTCTCAGTTTGGACCGCTCCAAAACTTTTTAGTACACTATAAGTATACTATTGATCGAATCACCATGACTTCAGAGTAAAATGGACCTAAAATAAGAGTCTTTGGGTTCATTTTGCTCTGAAGCCATTTGTGATTCGATCAATAGTATACTTCTAGTATACTTTTAGTTTGGGAGCGCTTCAAACTGAGACTAAGCACTCAGTTTATCTACATCCAAACTGTCAAGTCGGCGTGCATAAATACCGTAACAGTAAATAATTGGAATGTGAGCTTTATTAACCCCCGACGCAAAAACGACGGGTGTTATAAGTTTGACGTGTCTGTGTGTATGTGTGTGTGTGTGTGTGTGCGTGTGTGTGTGTGTGTGTGTGTGTGTGTGTGCGTGCGTGCGTGCGTGTGTGCGTGCGTGCGTGTGTGTGTGTGTGTGTGTGTGTGTGTGTGTGTGTGTGTGTGTGTGTGTGTGTGTGTGTGTGTGTGTGTGTGTGTGTCTGTCTGTGTCTGTCTGTTCCCCTGTAGCGCTCAAACGGGTGGACCGATTTGAATACGGTTTTTTTTGTTTGAAAGGTGAATTAGCACAATTCCCTTAATATGGGTATCAAATTAAAGGCCTTGACTAGTAGAATAGCACTATGCAACTCCAAGATGGCCGCCACCACAAAATGGCGGATGTCGGGGGTTTTTTAAATTTTTAATTTATACTTGTATTGAGTTCTTTATTTAATGGAGTTCGCCATCCCAGCACCTTGAGCCCCAACGTTTATCGGATCTTCGAAGTAAGTTTGGAGTTCGAGTTTATAACAACCCAATTAGTCAATTAAACTTAAGTAATAATAGGTATATTTACTTTATAATAAAGTAATATAAAAATAAATTATAAGTAACATTTTCTTGCTTCACTTATACAGGCGCTGTCCGATGACGAAGAGGATGAAGGAAGCGAAGTAGATGACGAAAACGAGTACTTTCCGCCCGCAGGCCTCCCGATACCAGGGTTCTACGCTCCACCGAACGATATAGCGAAAACCAACGGTTTAGCTATTTTGTTTCCAAAAGTAATCAATTGTTATCTATTAACTACAAAGATGAAAACGAGTACTTTCCGCCTGCAGGCCTCCCGATACCAGGGTTCTACGCTCCACCGAACGATATAGCGAAAACCAACGGTTTAGCTATTTTGTTTCCAAAAGTAATCAATTGCTATCTATTAACTACAAAGATGAAAACGAGTACTTTCCGCCCGCAAGCCTCCCGATACCAGGATTCTACGCTCCACCGAACGATATAGCGAAAACCAACGGTTTAGCTATTTTGTTTCCAAAAGTAATCAATTGTTATCTATTAACTACAAAGATGAAAACGAGTACTTTCCGCCCGCAGGCCTCCCGATACCAGGATTCTACGCTCCACCGAACGATATAGCGAAAACCAACGGTTTAGCTATTTTGTTTCCAAAAGTAATTAATTGTTATTAAGTAACTGATGAATAGGAGTAGGTACTTTTCAACCTTTTATTATTGCCATGTCAAATACTTTGGAGTCGGGGTCGCCAGTTTGGTGAATGGGTTCACGCTTCTAGTTTATGTACGGATTATGATGGAGCCTCGAAGATGCTTCTATCCACGCACCTGATACGTCAAGAGTAGCGCTGTGTTCGTGAGTCTACAAGGTTGTGAAATGACACGCTTAAAACTTCAAATAATTAATATTTTACTTTGACTCTACATTAAACAAAGAAAGCTTAGGCTAGCGTACTACGGCGGGCGGGGAGCAACTGTGGTGCCGCGTGCAACAGCGGTTTATATAGCGGCCCACTTTGAGAAATGCCTACGTCGGCACATGTCCCCTACAAATACATTCCATTTTTTTTTGTTTGTGTGGCAGATATTATAATTGTACCTAGATCGTAAAAACATACTCGATAAAACAGACTTGAAATTAGCAATGAGCTCAAAACTTTTTAAAAAAATTCGCATCAACTATAAGTATCATTCACCAGTCTATTCAAGTATCTTTGAATGCGAGAGAGAATACAACATCTTTGATAAAGCCCCGTACCACAGAATATATAATAGCCCGTACACAAATATCGTAGGAAGAAAAATTAAACCAACTTCAGAGAAATCGGTGTACCTACCAATCAAAAATATTAGTCACTAGCTGACCCCCGCGACTTCGTTCGCGCGTTTTTGCTATAAACCTCACGGAGCCCGAGACCTTTCCAACGAATGCAAAACCGTGGAAATCGGTTCGTGCGTTCTGGAGCTATAGCGTCAGGAACGAAACCCCGACTTATTTTTATATAGTAGATTTATATACATTTATGCGTATAACTTCGTACTGAATGATAACTAGAACCTTCTAGACTAGAAGAAAACTTAGAAGAAGAAGAAACCTTCCTGAAAGTAGGTACGTAGATTAAGATAGTGAAAAAATCATCGACATCTGTTCATTGGTTGAAATAATCGCGAACATACATACATACGTACATATAAATACATGAATACAGAACCTCCTTTTTTTGAAGTCAGTTAATAAATATTATAATAATACTTACAATGTAATAAAATAGATCGTTTAAGGAGACAGGGACGGACCCATTTACACCCGAAGTATTCAAGCCCTCGCTTCGCTCGTGCATACATAGTTTGAGGGTGTAAATGGGCTTTCCTCGCGTTAAACATACTACTTACTTTTAGTTAGTTTTGGAGAACGTAACTCCGGAACCAGAGTTTCTTCCCCCGCACGTGCTCGTCATGATCGACATGGAGAAGAGGTATAAGGCCATCGGAGCTGTGGCTAAGTACAAGAAGGATATTATACATGTGAGTTACATCAGTTAAATTATGTACCTACTCGCTGAGGCCCGAGATTTCGTCCGCGTAGATTGAGGTTTTTTAAAGCAACATTTTTACAATTAAAGCAACATCTTTACTTTTTAACAAGTATAAATTAAAAATTTAAAAAACCCCCGACATTCGCCATTTTGTGGCAGCGGCCATCTTGGATTTGATTTAGTGCTATTCTACTAGTCAAGCCCTTTCATTTGATACCCATATTAAGGGAGTTGTGAAAAAATATGTAATCCGCCATTTTGTAGCGGCGGTGACCTTGGATCGATTTTCATCAAACACACTTTGCTTACAACACTCTCGACTAATTTACCTTTCAAACAAAAAAACCGGATTCAAATCGGTCCACACGTTTGAGCGCTACAGGGGAACAGGCAGACACACATACACACATACACGTCAAACTTATAACACCCCGTCGTTTCTGCGTCGGGGGTTGAAAAGAGTGTACCCACTCTTAAGTTTCTTATCGGTATCTCTTCAGTAGATTTTACTTTCAGAACCGGTGGTAGAGTCTTGACAAGATGATGATGATCAACTCTTGATGTCAAGACTTCACCTACTAACTACTACTACTTTAAAATTTCTTACCTTAAAGTATCTATTTATGTAGAAATACTTGATTCATTGACTTATTATTTTCAGATGGGTATTTTCAAAGCAACCTGCCCATTCGACGCAGCTCACGTCGCCTATAGCATTAAACAGTTCGACGCCATGCAGCGGAGCAAAACTTACGAATTGTACGTTCAAAGTCTAAAGGTTTGGACACATGCAACGCGTGACGGAAGCGAAGTGTAAACACGCGTTTCTAGCGATGTTGCACACCAGACAGCTGTTGACATTGTCCATTCTATTGACGACCTCCCTGGCGCAGTAGTGAGCGCTGTGGTCTTATAAGTGGGAGGTCCTGGAACGGTCGAAGCGATTTCAATGCGGTTTTTTTGTTTGAAAGGTGAATTAGTCGAGAGTGTTGTTAGCTATGTTAGATGAAAACCGGTCCAAGATGGCCGCTACAAAATGACGGATTACATATTTTATCACAACGCCCTCAATATGGGTATCAAATGAAAGGGCTTGACTAGTAGAATAGCACTATGTAAATCCAAGATGGACGCCGCCACAAAATGGCGAATGTCGGGGGGTTTTAAATTTTTAATTTATACTTATTTTCAGGGATAAATTAAGGCTGGCGTTCATGGTCTCTGTGAAGTGTGATCTCGCTCTGCTGGAATTGGTGGACGTCGGTCCCGTGCACGTGAGCCGCGACGCGGCCGCGGGCGAGGACGAGTGCTCAGCCTTGTTTAGCGTCGACTACGCCGATCATTACCCGCAGTTCGAAGACTTTTAGAGCCGCAGTTTTACAGACTTTTAAATACTTTTAAAAACTTTTAGAAACTTTTAGAAACTTTTAGAAACTTTTAGAAACTTTTAGAAACTTTTAGAAACTTTTAGAAACTTTTAGATACTTTTAGAAACTTTTAGATACTTTTAGAGACTATGCATAGATAACGCGCGTTTCTACCGCGTTTTCCTAATTTTGTGATCCAACTTTAAAATTTCGATCCCCATTTCAAATTTGTAACGGAAGAAAAATATTTAATAAATTCATTCATTTGCAATAAAGTCTATCTTGAGAACTATTAAAAACTATTCAGAATTTTAAACCGATATAACTAGCATACTTAAGTAGTTACAGCTCAGACGGACAGACGTACGAAGTCGCAATATTTTTACAATTCTGTTATGAAACCCTTATAATATTATGTTCCCTTGTACTTACTGGGAATTCAATGTGGGATTTGGGGTCCGTGACCTAAATATAATTTTTTATTAATAAAATATGACAGTGAAAATTTTTATGTCTTTATTGATTAAATGTATTTCACTGGTAATTATAAAAACGTTATTTTATTAAAGTAAACAACTATACAATACGAAAAGACAAAGAAAAAAATATTACAAAATATATGTTAAAATCAATCAAAATCTATTCAGTAGAAACCTACACAACATTGTAGACGGTTTTCTGTTCGGCATCATGTAGCACCTCGAGCCACATGAATTTCTTCAGTAAAGACGTCTGTTCTAGCACAGCTTCCAATATTTTCTGACTGGTTATCAACAGCCGCTCATCGGTCAAATATTTGGAAGATCGTGTCATGAGTCGCTGATCTTCCTGCTCACAAGGGATTCCCCGTATCGAATTCCCAACGATCATGGTCTCCAGTACCGTGGGATTCATCTTTGTGTACCCCCTTTTGTAATCGGTCAATGCCTTCGCTACCCACTGGCACGACAAATTGTTGCCATCCAAATACACCATTAAATCTTGCTCATAAGAAAGCCACCCATCGCTGTCCAGTAAATTCAAACCGTTGTGACGCAGAGACAGCAAGCTCAAGTACTTTAAATCCATAAACACTTTCGAGTCCAACTGACTGATTTGATTGAACGACAGGTCTAAGTTCACCAAGCTCCTGAGACCACGAAACATACCGTGCTCGATGTTTTTCAAGTGATTGTGGGACAGTCTCAAGGTTTGCAAGTTGTTCAAGCGGTGGAAAGCTGACGGTGCGATTCTGTAGATGTCGTTGAAACTCAGATCTAAGTAGCTCAATTTTTCAGGCAGTCGCAAGGATGACTCGTCTAATTCTAAGATAAAATTGTGGCTCATGTCCAATCTTGTCAGATTGTGTTGATCGGTTAACCTTATCAGGTATGCATCGGATATATTGTTATAAGCGAGGACGAGCTCCCTTAAGCGTACTGTTTCATTGTGAGGTATATCCAGAGCTGACAATTCATTGTTAGAAAGATCCAAGTAGCCACCTTCAGGGTGAAATGTAATCCACAAGCTGTGCAACTCGACGATGTCGTTAAAAGATAGGTTCGCGGATTTCAAATTACTGGTATTCGACAACGATTGGTCGGGGAAATATTCCATGTAGTTGTGTGACAGATCAAAGTTTTGCAAATTGTGCATCGATGAAAAGCTCTTGTAATACAGTATGTTCAAGAAGTTGCTGCTTAGATTCAAATACATCACGTGAACCAGGTCATTAGGATTTACGATGAAATCGACCAGTTTGTTTTGCGACAAATCTAACGATATGGGCTCCATGAGACTGAAAGCATTGTATTCAATGGTAGCTATGGAGTTGTTAGACAAATCGAGTTTGGTGTAAACGAATATTGGTTGTAAGGTATTTTTTCTGAATCTCTCAAAAATTTCAATCGATGCATTCGGCACGTGGACGATATGGTTGTCCGAGAGCATGATCTTACAGATCGTGTGATTACTGAAATGATTCCAGTGTCTCGGAAACAGCGTCGGGTCAATGTTTACTATTTCATTTTGCGCTATGTCGAACGTTTCCAAATGATTTATCGTGTTTATGGATTCCATGTCGATTTTTTGTATTCGATTAGATTTCAGGAACAGTTGCCTCAAATTGTACAAATTCCTTAACGCACCGTTGAGAGATTTGATCCTGTTGTTGTTCAGTTTGAGGACTTGTAAATGTGTTAAGTTGCAGAACGGTTCCTCGTCCAACTCTATTATATGGTTATAGGATAAGTCGAGCTCGATGAGGCCAGACAACTCTTCGAATGTATCACCGGGAACTTCTACTATTGAATTGTATGCCAACGATATGGACCTCATTTGGGATGGTCGAATTTCAAATAGAAAAAGTTCCTCAATGTCCGATATATTGTTGTGGGATAGATCGATATTTTCAATAAGGATCAGATTCCGGAATGGGCTATTGACGATCTGCTGTATGTTGTTTTTGGTGATGTATAGATTTTTGAGTTTGTACATGCTATTCAAGAATGATAGACTGGTTACTGTCCAGCTGCCGTGGACCGTTAGTGTAGTGATCATACCAAGAAGGTCTGGATCTGCTGCGGTGTGGAAAGTTTCGGAGGCGTTGTGAAGAGTTACGTCGACCTGCAAGCACATTGCAAATGAAAAAAATAAAAATACCTACATAAAAAATGAGCACCACCTCGATGCTTGTTCTTCTACTAAACAATCTTCAATATAATATTATATTCGATATCAAAAAAATATGCAAAACTATGCAAATATAACTTAAGGGTACCTTTATGCGTATAACTTCGTACTTATGAATATAATAGAATAGAAAAGAAAAGCTTTTTATTTAAATACACTTTTTAACCCCCGACGCAAAAACGACGGGGTGTTATAAGTTTGACGTGTCTTTGTGTGTGTTTGTGTGTGTGTGTGGACGGGTCAAACGGGTGGACCGATTTGAATGCGGTTTTTTTTGTTTGAAAGGTGAATTAGTCGAGAGTGTTGTTAGCTATGTTTGAAGAAAATCGGTTCAAGATGGCCGCCGCTACAAAATGGCGAATTACATATTTTTTCACAACTCCCTTAATATGGGTATCAAATGAAAGGGCTTGACTAGTAGAATAGCACTATTGCAAAATCCAAGATAGTTGCCCCCAAAAAATCGCGAATGTCGGGGGTTTTTTAAATTTTTAATTTATACTTGTACAAGTAGGTATGTACTTCTGAATCGTCAAATTGAATCTACCACTCGTTGAATGATAACTAAGTGTGTTATATTATACTAAAATCTTCCTGAAAGTATGTAGATTATGAAAGTCAAAAAAATTATCAAAATCGGTTCTTTGGTTTTTAAATAATCGCGATACGGGTCCAAAACAACAGAACCTCCTTTTTTGAAGTTGGTTAAAAATGATTCAGCTGCGCCAAATGGGGGTGAGGTATTTTAAAATGTACGCTATTTGTAGATATAATTATGGTTCTAGACTTTTCGCTGTATGCTCAACTATATAGTTTTGGACTTATGCAGTTTGATATACTTATTATTATGCTAAAAGCTAGACTTAGCTCTAAGCTATTCAAAAAAGTTTGATAGGTAGATTACTATGTATAGCAAACTTCCTTGAAAGTAGATATAAAGGTTGGAAAAGGTAGCGGGAACAGGAACCGGAAATCTATAATTCCCTCGGGATTCGCCGCGGGCAAAAGCTAGTCTTCTTCTATACCTACATATAACAAAATCGTAGACTTGCCGTATCTGTACATTAAAGATTTTTGCAAAATAATAACTGGGGGATGTTAGGGATAAGTAATAGAACGTAAAAAAGCTATTTTTTAAATTTTTGTCTGTTTATCTGTTTGTCTGTTTGTTGGTACGCGCAAAAACTACTGAATGGATTGAAATGAAACTTGGCATGATGTAAGTTTATACTATGGAGTAACATACAGGATACTTTTTATCCCGAAATAAGCACGGTTCCCTTGGGAGAGGGGATGAAAGTCAAAATGTGTACTTAGCTGTAATTCATTAACGCGTGGTCCGATTTCATTCATTCTTTTTTTGTTATAAAGGAGATACTTTAAAGATTACTGGTTAATCTCTGAAAAGCTGGATCGATTTTGATGGGATTTTCACTGGCGGATGTTTACATTTTGATCTACCTAAACATCCGCCAGTGAACTTTTAACAGTTTTTAGCAAGGTATGAGCTAAAAGGAGCTTAGGAAAAACAAAATTATTCCCATGGGATTGTTAAAAACCAATATCCACGCTAACGAAGTCGCGGGTATCCGCTTGTATGTAATAATAATTTAAAATGTTTGATTCGACAACTGTAAGCAATAATAACCTTGACGTCATAGTTGCTGGAGCCTCGGCAGTGGTCGGGCAGTTTGATGTCGTTTATCGTGTCGAAGCACACGATGCGGTAGGAGCACTCTACGGTCCCGTGAATCTGGTCCAGGGGACAGTACCCGGCGACGAGACCGGACGCCAGTAGTATCACCAATATGATTGTAACTGAAAACAGGGAAATGAGGAATTTCAGAACTGTGATCAACACCGAAAACAAATACAAAACAAAAAAATTCAAAAAAAAAAAAATTAAACCGATGAAAAGCGAAAAATAATAAACTTGTTAGTTTTATTTTCCTGTAACATAAACGTCCCGTCAGTCCTAATTATGTCGAATTTTTCGCTTTGCACACTTCGGAGATATGGGAGGGAAATGGTACATTTTTTACCGCATAGTTCTTAACTTACTATTACTATACTACTAAAAAGTCCTTGTCTTTCTGCATAGTGTGCCTCATAGGTGGGGGTTGGGACCCCTATCCATTATTCACATAATGGAAAGAGATTTGACACTGCATTACTTCTCCTAATAGTATAGGATCCCGCCATACAACGAGCTTCACCGAGATGCTTATTTGATGAAACGTATTTTATATTTAACTAGATGATGCCCACGGCTTCGCCCGTGTGGTTTGTAAAAATCTCGTGGGAACTTTGATTTTCCAGAACAAAAAGTAGCCTATCTGTAGTAAGTAGTAACCCGTCCACAAAACGGAAAAATTCCGTGGGATCCTTACGAATTCGGAATGCAATTCCTTACAGCATCAGGGTTGAAGAGTTGGACATGTACCTACTCGAGGTCATTCAACAATAAAGTCTTTAATTGGTATCCCCAATATCAATTTAAATAACCGACAGTGCCTAAATCCCATTAGTGTTGGGGATCAGATCCCCTACAGCATCAGGATTGAGGAGTTGGAATCCAAATTTTTTGTAGAACAGTGTCGCAATGTTTTTCTATCGATTAAAAAAAAAATTACGCAAATCGGTTCAGAAATCTCGGAGATATCGGTGTACATAGGTAGACAAACACAACTCCTCCTTTTTAGAAAGTCGGTTAAAAAAGTAGCCTATGTTACTCCCTGGTTAATTCTCTACTTGTATGTGAAAGTCCCGTCAAAATCGGTTCAGCCGTTCCAAAGATTAGCCCGTTCAAACAGACAGACAGACAGACAGACAGACAGACAGACAGACAGACAGACAGACAGACAGACAGACAGACAGACAGACAGACAGACAGACAAAAATTTTAAAAACGTATGATTCGGTTATAGTATCGTTCAAATAACCATATGAGCTTAATATGAGGTAGTTATTTCGATATTACAGACAGACACTTCAATTTTATTTATTAGTATAGATTTAATACGTCAATAAATATATAGCATATGGGTTGCCTAACAAATTCCAGTCCAGGATATGAATAATTATTAATTGAAAAAAAAAAAAAATTAACATTTCACTGGTTTGATTATTTAATACAGGGAGGAACGATGAGCGACTATGAAGTTGAGATCATGGTTACTTAGGGAGATAACAGGTAATAAATGTGTAAAAAATCTTAAGTCAAAGTATAAAGTCTAATTTTTGTACATTTTCTTCGGAATAGTATTAGAAATCAGGTCATGCAATTGCCAGACATTTAGTGTCGTAGCAATCCTCTGCCAGACGCTCTTAAAGTTTAAAAGTTCAAAGATGTCTGGCAGTGGGTTCAACTTATTCAGTACGTTCAGCGAGCGGCTGATTCGCCTCCAAATGCCTCCAAAACTATGGAGCTATGAGTTACATCCAAAGCTATAAGTTAGAGACCAGTATGGTACGCCGCGCAGAGTTAGCCGCTCACTGTTCGCCTTTTTAGGGTTCCGTACCCAAAGGGTAAAAACGGAGCCCTATTAATGTCACTCGGCTGTCTGTCCGTCTGTCCGCCGGTCACAGGTCTCTAGCTCGCAGACGAAATAAGTTACAAACCTGAAATTTTGGTATTTGGTGTAAAACGTTGACCCAAAATCAAATATTGAATTGAAAATTGAATTAAATTATTTTTCAGGGGGGCTCCCATACAAGAGAAAGGAGCCGGAAAAAAAAATTTTTTTCTTACCTTAGCTTGTGTAGTATCATTGTTTAGAGCTCATTGAGTAGAGTACGAATATATATTTTTTTAATTTTTTGCTTAAAAAGTAAGGAAATGGGGGGCCATCAAAGTTGTCAGTTTTAGACCATTTTTGTGACGGGGGCTATCTAAAAAACTAAACTAGTTAGGAATATAATATTTCGGTATATTATGTACTATATGCTCTATTTGTACAACAAATACTGAAAACAACGATTCATAAAATAGTTTATAAGCTGTGACCAAAACAAACGAACTTATTTTGCGTTTTTCTTTCACGGTTTCTTGCGATGTCTAACTCGGAAATTAAATATTTCTTAGACCCAAAATATTATATTTTTCATAATTATGTACGGAACCCTGAAAGAGCGAGGCCCGACTCGCACTTGGCTGTTTTTTTTATTTTATTGTATGATAGGCTTACGCTTGACGAAATCATGCCTGGAGATAGAGAGCAATGATGAGGTCTAGGTTAGAAAGCGCTTGCCTAGAAAATGCCTATTCACTCTTGTTTTGAAGGCACTCAAGTTGAACGAGGCGGGAAACACGGACGCCGGAAGGGCGTTCCACACCCTAGCGGTTCGTATCAGAAACGTTGATCGAAAGCGCTTCGTGCGGGCAGACTGAACGTCAACCACATAGGGATGCCAACGTTCACGACGCCTAATGGGGACACGGCCTTACTACTTACCTACTTAGGTAATATAAATCTCATCCTTTCTTTGGTGTGACGGTTATAATAATTAGATGTTAGTGAATAGGTTCTAGACGGGATCGATCGACAGCTTAACGTGCTCTGCGTGGCACGGAAGACTCAAAAACGCCTAATTCGAACCTCCGGATTCGGTCACCCATCCCATTACCGATAAGCGTCAACGTTGCTTGACCAGTTTGATATGCGCTGTCACAACTAGACCAGAAGATCGGAATGAAAATTATTAATTGAATATTAATAATGACTTACCTTCCCTCATTTTCCTTGCATGCGAGCCACGGTTTGATAAACGAATCTATAAACAAACAATGCATTATAATTAACAGATATTAGGAACTATTAGAGGCAGTGTTGCGACTACTCTAGCGGCACGCTATGATGGCCGGTTTGACGTTTGTCCGCTCATGAAGTTCCGTATTAATTGATAACGACTTTGAAGGAAATAATTGTATTACTTTATTGACGATAGTGATGTGCAGAGATTCATAAATTTTATCGAATGTAGTTTTAGGTTTAGGACTCAAAATTTATTTATTAAATTGATTTCTTAAATGTATACAAGTGTAGAAAAATCAGTTTGCACCATTTAAGGGGTGAATGTACTTGTGAATATGAACAATTTTCACTATGTGGACAAACCTCTGAAATCGCAAAAAAATATCAATAAATTTTTAAAAATGGAATCTAATACGATCGTCACATAGGATCGCTGGCTAGCACAACTACTACCTCCGGCAAACTCGCGTCAATGCTCAATGCAAAACAAAGCAGTTTCGAATTGACGTTGCTTCGAAAAGTATAAACTGTCAGTGCAATGCGATTGTGATATAGTTTTGACCTGGCTTTGGATTTCAAATATTGATACTGCATTACTGTTGACCCTTGCTCGTTAATTTGGACTCTGTTCAAGCCCTTTGTTGTGGATTTCGTCGATATGACCGAACGTACGCAGAGAACTGTTCTAAATAGTCAGACACGTGAGTTCGTAATACGCCTTCGTAACTATTTCGATCGTGAAGCTCAAAATGGAGGGCCAATTTTACCTATAACGTCAGTGGTTGAACGCGTAGCTGATGCGCTTAATATTGGACAACGAACTGTTAGACGGATAACTAAAAAAAAATATGGCGAGACTGGCACAGAAGAAAATAAACTTCACACACCAAAAAAGAGGAAGCGAGCAAAACCAGTCGTAGGCATCGATAGCTTTGATGCCGATGCTATCCGAAGACATGTTTACGGCTACTATTTACAGAAGGAGTATCCAACAAGAAAAAAGTTGGTGCATTCACTGAAGGAAGCTGGATTATTCTTCGGTGGGGAAAGTTCTTTAACGAAGATTTTGAAGACCATTGGATTTCGATACAAAAAATGTAACAAACGCAAAATATTGATGGAAAGATTTGATATAGCGATGGCAAGGTATACTTTTTTACGGCAAGTGAAAGAAATCAAAAATTGGCAAAATGTTGTGTTCTTGGATGAAACATGGCTTAATGCTAACCATACTGTAGGCCGTTCTTGGAACGATGACACAGCAGCATCTACTTCCAAAGTTCCTGTAGGAAAAGGATCGCGACTTATAATTTGTCACGCCGGAACCATCAACGGGTTTGTCGAAGGTTCTCTCATGGCTTTTGCGTCAAAAACCACTGGAGACTATCATGAAGACATGAATGGAGAAAAGTTTACTGAATGGTTTACCTCAATGTTGTGTAGCCTCCCTGAACCATCTATTATAATTATGGACAACGCCCCATACCACTCGATGCAAATTGACAAGCCACCTGCCCAATCCCAAAAGAAAGCTGATATCGTCGCATGGCTTCGTAAAAATGGCGTAGATGCAAACATGAATATGTTAAAAGCGGAATTAGTACGTCTTTTAAAAGAAAACAAACCAACCAAGATCCGATACGTCATTGACGAAATAGCATTAGAACATGGGCACAGAGTTATACGGTTACCGCCTTACCATTGTGAGTATAATGCGATTGAGTTGGTGTGGGCTCAAATTAAGGGATATGCTGCAAGACACAATACAGAACCCCCATTTACCACAAAAAAAATGCTAAAATTATTAGAAGAAGCTTGTGAACATGTGACTAAAGGAGACTGGGAAAAGGTTGTGAATAGAACTGTTAAATTAATAAGGGAAGATTATGAAAGAGATGTGAAAATAGATAATATTATAGAAAACGAACATATAATTATTAATGTATGTGATGATAGCAGTGACGACAGTGAAAATAGTAGTATGGACGAATCTGATTAATTATGGCCTTTTGTGGCACCTTTTTTGGTATCTTTTGTATTCATATGTTTCTTGTGTGCATATAAAGTATGTATATTCATTTTCGTTCAAATATTCAGTTCGTTCAAATAAATTAAATAAACATATACATTTTTGTTTTATTAAACCTATTTAATCAGGTACAAAAACAAAACTTAATTGTTTTTTGTTCGAGAATAAATTGACATTCCACATCACTATTGTAATGTGTCAAACCGGCCATCATAGCGTGCCGCTAGTGTAGTCTGTAGTCTGACAAGTAGATATAAGGTCCCAGGTTCAATTAAAATAGGGCAGTTTTTTTATTCATCTACAAGTTAACCTGCGATCTCAGCCGATAAGTGACGATGCACTCTAAGATGGAAGCGAGCTACCCTGGAAGAGAAGTATGACAGTTTTATTAAAAACCCCGATCGATTTCTACACGGCATCGTACCGGAACGCTAAATCGCTTGGTGATACGGCTTTGCCGGTAGGGTATTATTATGGTAAGCCACGGCTGAAGCCTCCCACCAGACCAGAGACAATTTAAAAATTGTATAGGTATAATTCTATTCTGAGTGCTTAGTCTCAGTTTGGAGCTCCAAAACTTTATAGTATACTCACAGTATACTATTGATCGAATCACAATGACTTCAGAGTAAAATGGACCTAAAGTTCTAAGAGACTTTGGGTTCATTTGCTCTGAGTGCTTAGTCTAAGATCGGAGCACTCGAAAACGAACTCGAAAACTATTGATCGAATCACAAGTGAATTCAGAGCAAAATGAACTCAAATACTCGTATTTTAAAGTCGTAATTCCATAGTTCGAATATGTATTTTACAACATTTCTGCTTGGGGCGCTCGTTGTGTTCGAATGCTGAATGTATTGGCGAACTCAAACCTTAATACAAGCCATTTTAGGTCCATTTTACTCTGAAATCGATCAATAGTTTTAGTCATTTGTGATTCGATCAATAGTATACTTATAGTATACTTTTAGTTTTGGAGCGCTTCAAACTGAGACTAAGCACTCTGAATAATTCAGAGTGCTTAGTCAATTTCAAGATTAATTATTAATCTTGTTGAAAGCCGCAGATAGCTGGGCTTCTTCTGAGACCGGGGCGCACTTGGAACTATAGCGTTGTAGCAAGATATACACATATTATATCAATCATAATTATTCAAAAACAGAAAATATACACGGACGACTTCCGTGTACAATTCGTTTCTATAGCTAGTGGCTATATTGTTTGAAGGATGTTTTAATACCTGGTGTTAGATTTAAGTACTAGATACCTAGCTGACGCGTGGGTTAAGGATTTGAATTCTAACTTTCCGGGATAAAAAGTAATCTATTTACCTTGTCAACGAATTAAAAAGAAACTCCAATTCGCACCCATCCCTAGATGTACATAGATTCAAACTTAAAATTAAAACAAAGTAATAAAAACAGACTCACCTGTGTTTGTGAGCGTGTGCGAACACCGCGACCTGCGAAGATAATGCAGTCAAGTCTAATTCTAAAGTCCAAACTCGTGGACATAATTAAATTTGACGCTCGCATCATTTCGCTGACTTCACGAAAAAGGAACACCGGTATTCCGTCAGAGAGTAACTATTGAACAGAAGCGAACATAAATAATTTTTAGGTCTCTCGTTCACACACGTTTTTTTTGTCGTGAAAATTACGGTTTATCCACCGTGTGTAGACACGGTCTTCAGTGTTGTATCATTGTATGGAGCACTATGGAACAAGGTTTATACGATGTTTATACGGCACGGCGCCGCTCCACCGCCGTAGTCCCGTCGTGCGTGTTAACAAAAACGTGTGTAAACAAGAGACCTGCTGGGTTATTCTGTAACTTAGTTAGCAGCTGAAAATAGTTTCCAACGAATTAGTTTGATATACATTGCTGCTTTACTGTGGGAAATATAAAGTGTTTTCATAATTTTACACAGTAAAGCAGCGATGTATATCGAACTAATTCGTTGGCAACTATTTTCAGTTGCTAACTAAGTTACAGAATAACCCACCTGGTTCATTACACATACATAAGCTCATCGCCCATTATACATCGATTCGACACCAATTGAATACCGTTTAATCTCCAATTTTCGTTTCAGCGGCAACGAATCGTCGTAGGCAATCACCCCGACGACGGTCATCAGCGAATAACGCGTCGTCGACTATAGTTGCGCCATTAAAATGTGCGAACTGAGTCATAAATCATTTTTATCGGACCTCTCTCTTGCACTTACAGGACTTATGGAACTGGAACGTGATTCTATGGTGTTGTGTGTAACATTACAACATAAATTATCGACAGTCGATAATCACACTATCACACTAATGTTATAAAGGCGAAAGTTTGTGTGTGTGTGTGTGTACGTTTGTTACTCATTAACGCCACAACTACAGAACCGATTTGGCTGATTTTGAATGGAGATAGATTATGCACTGACTTAAAATATATCCACAATCCACATGGGATTTTGAAAAAACCGAAATCTATAGCTATAGGTAGATTACTATAGCAAACTTCCTTGAAAGTAGATAAATAAAGGTTGGAAAAGCGAGCGGGAACAGAAACCAGAAATCCACGATAAATTATTATTATTGGTGAAATGAGCAAAGGCCTAAAGGGTGGCAAACGGGATCCTATAAGCCGTCGCTATCTATCCGTCCATCTGTCTGTTTGTCCTTAAATGTTCCTTTAAAAAATTATAGCATACATCATCATTAAATGGAGTTTTTTTGGAATTTGCTGGAAGTATATTGTATTTCCAATCCGTGTGCCCTATTTTTTTTTTAATTTATTTACACCACATTTCCGTCGAATTTCAAAAGATTGCAGTGATTTTTTGTTGATAAAGAACTTCACTCGCTAATTCTTATTTTAACCAACAAGTCTCCTGACACGGTCATCCTATTACCATTTGGTGTGTATTTCTGATTGGGTGGTTTTAATAAAAAAAAAGATCGATGTGTCATGCTCATGTCTTCTCTTTTTTTTAATATACGAATTGCAACCCCATAATATCAAAGTTATGTGGAAACACCATCGGTAGGAGTTAGTTTCACAATTTTAGAGTCCTTGGAAGAAATGATGTTGCCCAACGCTTGGTTGAAGTGCGCCAATGATCCAGGTGGTGGGTTATCTAATCGTAATTAAATATTCTTTGACCAATTTCATATCAAATGTTTATTGTATAGCAAAGTCTTGATACCTTTCTTTGATCTATGCATTTTAAACAAGCTCCTATAGCGCATCGTTTCGAGGAATTGGTAATGTATTTATCCTCCCCCCCCCCTCTCACTCCACCGCTCCTTGTAAATTAGTTGTAAGGGGAATGATTTAACCATTGTTTTTATTAACCGATATAAGTACCTACTTAGAACATATTAAGCAAGTATCTCGTAGGGATTTTCATACGGCTTGGACTTGCGCTGCTTGTATCCAGTGGCTAACTGTAATTTGTTTGACCTCTCTGGTCTGTCTGTCTACAATAGCAGTGGTCTGTACGCTGTCTGCTGGGTGTGTCGTCACTGCGCTTTCCGATGAGAAGTCGCCATTCCAGCACCTTGGGATTTGAATGTATTTCAGTTCTTTGAACTAACTCACATATAATATTATATGGCTCGCATATATGTATGACTGCCTCATTGGTCTAGTGGTTAGCATAATCAACTGCAGATCACGAGGTCCCGAGTTCGATTCCCGGGTCGGGCAAATTATTATTGTTAGATATTGGGTTTTTCTGTCAAGAAATTCTCAGTGCCAGCCCGGAGTTGGTAAGTAGTTGGCGGTGTATCACCAATGTGCCGAGAGCACGTTAAGCTAGTTGGTCCCAGTTTTTATGATAATATTCGATAAAGTCCGCCAACCCGCATTGGAACAGCGTGGCGAGTCTAAGCTCTAAATCCCTCTCTCCTATGAGAGAGGAAGCCTGTGCCCAACAGTGGGACGTAAAAAGGCTATAGTGGTGATATATATTATGTATGTGCTGCTTCGCGATTCATTGAGCCGTGTCGATTACTTTAGCTCTTCTACGGATAATTTCTGATCTGTGGGGCTATTCTCTAACTTAGTTACCAACAGAAAATGGTTACAAACGAATTAGTTCGATATACATTGCTGTTTTAATGTGTGAAATGAAATCACTGTTTATATTTCACACAGTAAAGCAGCAATGTATATCGAACTTATTCGGTGGCTATAATTTTCAGTTAGAGAACAGCCCACCTGATTACGTTGAGAAACTTCGAGCACAGCTCTCTCCATTGCCTGAGTTTTCTTACGAAGCTGGCGTCACTGGCAACATGCACTATTCGAAGACTTCATTGTGTTGTGATTTGATATCATTATTGATTTATTACCGTTATAATTAGCCATGATTATATAAAATAACGTTGAGATTTGGTAACATTATTGATTTATTACATTATTATAATTAGTCATGATTTTATAAAATGACGTGATAATCTGAATTCAGAATAATTTATGTAATCACTTAATTACCAAATATTTAGTACCGATCGAAATAATTAATATTATTAGTATAGCAATACTCATAGGCTGAGCACACCTCAATTAACGCTATTTGAAGGGAGGGGTAAAAATCCGCCTTCGGTCGGCGAGAAAAATAGCAAGGCAGATAATGACAGCGCGAGCTAGAAGCAACAGCCAAGTAAAGGCACCGAGAGTGTTGTCGTAACAATTGTATAACGATGTTTGTACTGATGCTATTCTTCAAGGAATGTCTTTACCTTCAGAATTCTATTCCGGGCTTTTGGCATCGCTAATGGTTACAAATAATTACGGATGAGGATTCCATAATAATTTCCGAAAATATTTTTCTTATTGCAATTAATTATGATTTAAGAAACTGACAACACTAATCTGTAGTCAAATTTTATGAAGTTCTAAGATGGCGGCCGTAGTTCCATTTTTCGCCATTTCACAGAAATGTTGGTCGCACTATAGTAAGATAGATTACTCTCGTGTAAGTTAACCACTGAGTTATTAACAATACCTACCTGTAATTTTTCTCTTTTTATTCTGTGGCGCTTATTTATATTTATATCCCGAATAAATGATTATAATTTAAGCTTAAATTAGGTAAGAATCTCGGAATTTGAGATACCCAGCTGGTAAGTCTGTAAATACTTGTATATTGACACCCTAAAAGTTGTCTCAAAACCTACATATGGTAGGGTGTACGCTACTATTAAATTTCAAGGTCAAAGGTCACAAAAATCGGTTTTTTGCGCTTTTTTTGTAAATATCTCATTCCCTATGGGTTTTTGCTATTTGTATTTATTACCAATACTGTAGAATACAAAGTTTTCTACAAATTTTGTTAAAAAAAAATTTCATACGGTGAACCATTTTCGAGATAGAGGGCGGAGAGCGCGCGGTCACAGCATCACTTCAGGTCAACCGGTGCCTCCGGTCGAAAACGCGCCATATACCAAAGTGTCCGGGATAAAACTAGCGATATTTTAGGGGCATATACTATAACTCATTACCACTCTGAAAATACCACTTAGTAGGGCCTGCCCTCCTCCCCCTTCCAGGGACAGCCATTTCAATTTGGTGTGCGTTTTTGTGGGTATGTGCGCACAAAAAATGTAATAACTCGAAAGTTTGTAGCTGGACAGGTCTTTAAATGACCTTATTCGATTGGACACAATATTCTTTATTAGTGAACACTAAATAATAGTGTAAAATGTTAAAATAACTTGATCAAAAATGCTTTGGAATAAAAAGATTAAAAAAATATTGAAAATTATAAGTTTATGCTGCATTTTGCAAAAACGAGGTCATTAAGACCACATTGTTAAGTATTAAATCGACAGTTTTTGAGATAAGCAATAAAACAATAAAATTTTGACTGTAAGTTACTTACTTTTGGAGATATTATTGTTTAAACATAACTAACCACGATCGCGTAAATTCTTATGTTATACGAATGTGGGTTTCCATTGCATACCTTGGGCGATCAGCTAATAATAATATTGTTTTTGTAACCAAAAACAATATTATTATCAGTATTAGTTATTATTATCAGTATTATTATCAGTGAGTAAGGTCGCTTTGATCTTACCTTAAGGATCGGACCCCTACTTAAACTGATTAAAAATTCGTACAGTAAAAATTAAAATATGGGAAATTTTATTTTGTTGCTATTCATCGCTACGCGTTAACAATAATATCTCGAAAAGTGAGTAACTTACAGTCAAAATTTTTATGTTGTTTTATTGCTTATCTCAAAAACTGTCGATTTAATACTTAAAAATGTGGTCTTAATGACCTCGTTTTTGCAAAATGCAGGATAAACTTATAATTTTCAATATTTTTTCAATCTTTCTATTCCAAAGCATTTTTGATCAAGTTATTTTAACATTTTACACTATTATTTAGTGTTTAGTGATGGAGAATATTGTGTCCAATTGAATAAGGTCATTTAAAGACCTGTCCAGCAACAGACTTTCGAGTTATTACATTTTTTGTGCGCACATACCCACAAAAACGCACACCAAATTGAAATGGCTGTCCCTGGGAGGGGGAGGGGGGCAGGCCCTACTAAGTGGTATTTTCAGAGTGGTAATGAGTTGTAGTATATGCCCCTAAAATATCGCTAGTTTTATCCCGGACACTTTGGTATATGGCGCGTTTTCGACCGGAGGCACCGGTTGACCTGAAGTGATGCTGTGACCGCGCGCTCTCCGCCCTCTATCTCGAAAACGGTTCACCGTATGAAAATTTTTTTAAACAAAATTTGTAGAAAATTTTGTATTCTACAATATTGGTAATAAATACAAATAGCAAAATCCATAGGGAATGAGATATTTACAAAAAAAAAGCGCAAAAAACCGATTTTTGTGACCTTTGACCTTGAAATTTAATAGTAGCGTACACCCTACCATATGTAGGTTTTGAGACAACTTTTAGAGTGTCAATATACAAGTATTTACAGACTTACCAGCTGGGTATCTCAAATTCCGAGGTGAACTTACTAAAATGACTGGACTGTATTTATTTACTTTGTAACCATGTAGCCGACACATCTAGAAGCTGTATTTTTAGGAAAGATTATCATTATTAATTAATTATTATAATATGTTCATCTATTAAAATACCAGCATACATTTACGTTGATTTGTTTAAATACTACTTATACCACAACTGTTCTACATTGCTATGTTTAGACGATAAATAGTAATTAAATATTTATAATGGAAACACTGTGATGTTAAAACGGGAGTTCCCCGAAAGCATAAACAGTAGGTAGTCATTCATTTGTGCCTTATCATCAATAAGTACAAAGAATTTGTATATAGGGCACTCGGAAAGTTTTAGGATAAAGAACAATAAAATCATTATTACTAGGTAATGTTGCTAAAGTGTTTGTCAATAATTATTAACCGACGAAAGAAGTAGGTTAATAATTAGGTTTTCAAGTCAACGCGTATGTACATTTATTTTTCTTTTAGTGTATGATCAGGATCACGCTTAACTTATTATAGAGTAGTCTGATTTTGAAGATTCTTTTTTAGGGTTCCGTACCCAAAGGGTAAAAACGGAGCCCTATTAATGTCACTCGGCTGTCTGTCTGTCTGTCTGTCTGTCTGTCTGTCCGTCTGTCCGCCGGTCACAGGTCTCTAGCTCGCAGACGAAATGAGTTACAAACCTGAAATTTTGGTATTTGGTGTAAAACGTTGACCCAAAATCAAATATTGAATTAAAAATTGAATTAAATTATTTTTCAGGGGGGCTCCCATACATGAGAAAGGAGCCGGAAAAAAAAAATTTTTCTTACCCTAGCTTGTAGGGTATCATTGTTTAGAGCTCATTGAGCAGAGTTCGAATATATATTTTTTTAATTTTTTGCTTAAAAAGTAAGGAAATGGGGGGTCATCAAATTTGTCAGTTTTAGACCATTTTTGTGACGGGGGCTATCTAAAAAACTAAACTAGTTAGGAATATGATATTTCGGTATATTATGTACTATATGCTCTATTTGTACAACAAATACTGAAAACAACGATTCATAAAATAGTTTATAAGCTGTGACCAAAACAAACGAACTTATTTTGCGTTTTTCTTTCACGGTTTCTTGCGATGTCTAACTCGGAAATTAAATATTTCTTAGACCCAAAATATTATATTGTTCATAATTATGTACGGAACCCTGAAAGAGCGAGGCCCGACTCGCACTTGGCTGATTTTTTATTGAGAAGAGTACAGATAATATTTCGAAGTTGGTTCCATTTAAATTAGAATAAAAACCACTCCTAAGGGAATACATATTGATTGTGCTCTGAATTTTTACTACTCAGTGGTTTGGATGATATTTATGATTTAGAATTTTTATATATTTAAGTATTTATTTATAGTATTTGTTAGGAAAGTGTATGTATAATTTATAATTGTTTAGGTATATAATTCTACCATGCTTGACTTTGTACTGGATTAACCAATTTTCATCAGATTCGGTTGTGCAAATTGATTCTATTTGAATATGAAAAAAATCCA